>OW387141.1:48699806-50151306 GCA_936440205.1 Lepidonotus clava | reverse complement strand
CATTAGGCATGCCGATAAGTTACCCGCTTTACAAGAGGAAAGATTTTAAATTACCTACCTAATCAATATACATGGTATATAATTAACCATCCTATGTAATTGTTGCCCATCCTTGTCTATAAGTTACACACCTTAGGCCTATAAGTAGCCACCTTGCTCATTGACAAGCTTCTATAAGTTACCCAATTTGAAGGTAGATTATAAATGACCCACCTTGCCAGTGGACAGCAGGTTGATGGTGGGGTTCCTCTTGGTGTACTGGGCGTTGGTGTACTCGCGGTACAGCCAGGAGGGGTTCTTGATGGAGGTGGTTCCACAGAAGGGCTCCTCGTCCACCACCCTCGTGCCGTGCTCCCAGTAGTAACGGTCATCCTCGTAGTCCAGCTGAAAGGCCTTACGGGTGGGCGGGGAGCTGAGGAAGGACGGGCAGCGCACGGAGAACAGCTCCTTTAGGGCTGTTTCCACCTAAAGGAAGGGAAGAGTTGAATATTTCAAATGGAGATTAAAACCTGAATATTTTGAATGGGTTGTAAACCTCAATATTCAGAGGTACAGGGAATGATTCAACCGAATAATGTATACACAATAGGTCTAGGACACCTTTATTCCCAACAGGATGTTGAATCGAACGGTGGGATTTTATATTTGGTATCAATGAAGAGGTGCGTGTAATTGCTCTACTGGGGGAGCTTGCATCAAGACAGGTTGTATATTTATCATTGAACTTGACAGTAGTAACTACCGGTTCCAACTGAAAGCCGTTGCAATCATTCTTTAAGGCAATATCTCATGAGATATTTTCTATGCAGTAGGGGTCCTTATAATTTGGCTAGATCTATTCATTTTAAACCTCTGTATATCCTACTCACGTCGCTGGCCGAGGCGGTCTTCTTGAGGGGGGCGGTGGTGGCGTCCATGAAGGTCAGGGCGAACTTGGCCATGGAGGCCTTGCCCTTGGTGCGTTCGGTGACCGTCAGGGTGGCGCTGGCCTGGTTGGTGCCCTCGTCCAGGACGGCCTGCAGCGTGGGCTGGTCGCCTGGACAATGAGAGGGGTACGACAAGTATATAAAATAAGTGTTTATGAACACATCCGCTCTCCTGGACACGGGGGGTACAATAAGTACATTAAATGAGGTTTTATGAACACACCCTCTCACCTTCACACGGGGGGATACAATAAGTACATGAAGTCAGGGTTTTACGAACACACCCAGTCTCCTGGACAATGAGGGGGGTATATGAGTACATGAAATCAGGGTTTTACAAACACACCCTGTTTCTTGGACATGGGGGATACAATAAGTACATGAAGTCAGGGTTTTACAAACACACCCTGTTTCCTGGACACATGGGGTACAATAAGTACATGGAATCAAGGAAGGCATTCTATGGTGGTTATCATGTTTAAGTTACGCTATGATACTAAAAGATGCTATCGTCAACTGGGGATCTTTTTTCATTGTTTTTTGGGTGTTGTTATAGTCAAACTTTAAAGTGTATAGGATCCTTCCTTGGTCACGTACATATATTTTTCGTATGTTACTCTTTGTGAAGAAATATATTTTTTGAGATGGCAAAGCTTACCGAGGTCGGAGTTG
This sequence comes from Lepidonotus clava, assembly GCA_936440205.1. NCBI lineage: Eukaryota > Metazoa > Annelida > Polychaeta > Phyllodocida > Polynoidae > Lepidonotus > Lepidonotus clava. The sequence goes on along the minus strand of OW387141.1, from coordinate 50,149,708 downwards.
AAGGTGACGTCGAAGCGGACCCCTCCGGAGACGGAGCCCGGGGACACGGTCACCGAGTCGGGGGAGATGGACGGCAGAGCGTTCAGCTCACTCTTCACCGTAGAGGCCGAGGCCGTACCAGGCAGGGGGGCTGCAATAGAGAATGACAAGAGGGTTGTCTTTTTACAGAGGTTGGGAGGCACATTGTCATCAATTCTTAACATCCGGTATTGGTAGTTTGTTTTACAATTAACAATGAAAAACATTAATCTTTGAAAAAATTACATTAATTTCTAAAAGGGCTGCAGATTTGAAAGAACTTTTGGCAGTCACCAATGAAAGCAGATTTTTTTTATTCAATCCAATCTTATGAGTAAGAGTAATTGCATTAATTCTTGTTTGTTTATTCTAAACAATTCTAAACAATTTTCATCAAACACGAGTGTTTCCAGTTTGATGTGTTTACAATGTTTCATACCAAGTTTGGTTTATAATGGCTATATTTTTTAGAATGTCAAAATTGACCCTTTGGACAGGTTGTCGATCTATCGTATCTCTTTTCTACTTCTAATGACTAATAAGATGCAGTAGATGAGTGTACCTGTCCATACGCCGCCCATGCCCAGCCTGAAGCTGACAGAGCCCATGTTGTCGGACACCACCACCACCCGCTGGACCTCAGCCCGCTTCGACTGACTCGACCACCCGTCGAGCAGGATCATCTGAAACATAGGGGGCAGTCATGAAAGGGGCTCGAAATACGAGGGGCTGAGAGCTAAAGATGTACTTAATGGACTGACTCAACCACCCGTTGAGCAGGATCGTCTGAAACATAGGGGGCAGTCATGAAAGGGGCTCAGAATACGAGGGGCTGAGAGCTAAAGATGTACTTAATGGACTGACTCGACCACCCGTCGAGCAGGATCATCTGAAACATAGGGGGCAGTCATGAAAGGGTCTCGGAATACGAGGGGCTGAGAGCTAAAGATGTACTTAATGGACTGACTCGACCACCCGTCGAGCAGGATCGTCTGAAACATAGGGGGCAGTCATGAAAGGGGCTTGGAATACGAGGGGCTGAGAGCTAAAGATGTACTTAATGGACTGACTCGACCACCCGTCGAGCAGGATCATCTGAAATATAGGGGGGATCAATGAAAGGGGCTTGGAATACGAGGGGCTGAGAGCTAAAGATGTACTTAATGGACTGACTTGACCACCCGTCGAGCAGGATCATCTGAAACATAGGGGGCAGTCATGAAAGGGGCTTGGAATACGAGGGGCTGAGAGCTAAAGATGTACTTAATGGACTGACTCAACCACCCGTTGAGCAGGATCGTCTGAAACATAGGAGGCAGTCATGAAAGGGGCTTGGAATAGTAGGGGGTCAATCTTCAAAGATCTCATGATTGTATTCCAGTTTAGGGCCTTTTACGCAGCCTCCCCCACCCCCTTGGTATACATTTAATTTGTACAGGAAGGTATGAACTTTATATATATATATATATATATATATATATATATATATATATATAAAGACCAAGGCTTGATTATTTATGTAGGCGATTTTGCAAGAGTTTGGAGGACATTACAGGACATCCAGCCACCAGAGAGGGTTGTTTAAGACATAACTGTGACTAGTTACCTGTTTTTCATTCCTGACCGTTGACTTTGTAAAGACGGCCTGTTTCTCACTGAGGACGCTAGTCGTGACCCGTCCTCCGGGAAGTCCTGTTTGAGACATGCGCACTGCGACCTGGCCGTAGGCAGCGCCGGTCTTCTCCCGCACCACGTGGGCAATGGGGTACCTGCGGGGGATGAGCGGCAAGGGTTTTGATATTAGCTTTTATATATGCATTTATAAATTATTTCACCATGAGTATACTATAATGCCTTAATCAAAAGTGACCATCAAATCTAGATTACCACTTTGAATTTTCAGTCTGTGATTGGGCAGGTTAGAGATATGTTGACATGTATGTGTTACGGTTTCTGAAACTCCCTAATACAAGAATTATCCGCCTTGGGCATCCACTGAGTTTCATTTGTATGAATGATGTACATAAAGACACATAAGACAAATTCGTCAATCATAAATGGTATAAGGACTGGCACATGATTGTATACTAGTTTAGACAGAGCTCCACTCACGCCATCCCTCCGGTGAGGTTGTACTTGGGGGAGACCTTGTCACTCGGGGTCCGGGCAACCTCCTCCTGAAACAAAGAGGATCAAACAGGGTTAGAGAGGGGACACACCTCCGTGGGACAACAAAGAAATAAGGGTAATGCACTATGGTCGTATAGTTATTGGCGTTTAAACCAACACTTTGATAACATTGAATTACTCTATTTTGATAATTCTATGTTGCCTCCATTTTGGCATCCTACATCTTGACCTGAACTATCGTTGGATGACAGCAATAGATAGCAACCTTTACTACAGAGGTTGTGTATTGGTTGTGTTACGCCCTAATTAACTGCCAGGGTCATTTCAAGGGTGGTGATGGTGATTGAATCTATGAGAAGATAGAGACCATACCCCTACACTTTTACCGAGGCAGGTGTTCTTTAATGTGCATGGTCCCATAGTCAGGGCCACACACATAACAGCCACTGGTCCTATAGTGAGGTCTGATATCCCTGGCATCGTCGCAGGGAGATATGCAGAGGGGTATTGTAGCCAGCTCAGCCAGAATCAAACCACATGCCGCTACCACAGCAGGCTGTAACCACTTCACCACCTTGCACGCCTTTTTTTTTTTTTTTTTTTTTTTTTACAGAGGTAGACATTTGGATGTATAACTATCTTAGTTGAAACTGCTTATATGAACATCACAATTATAATTATATCATAATGACGTGCAGTATTCAGAAGACAGGTGCCCCTCACCAGTTCGCTGGCGTTGCCGCTGATGGCGAAGTACAGCCGTGAGTTGTCGTCGGACCTGGAGATGGAGAACTGGTACTCGCCGTCCCTGGGCGGTACGAACAGCCCCCTCAGACGGAACATGTAGTGACTCCAGGGGTTTGAGTTTCCCAGCCCCTCGTCCCAGAGGGCCTGGTCCAGGTGGGCCGACCCGACCCCACTGCCGTCCTCCAGGGCCGAGACCTCAAGGTAGTCGTCCAGCAGGGAGCTCTCGTTCCAGTGGTGGAACATGATACCACGGTTACCTGAAAGGTTTTTTTTAAAACATAAATAATCGTTTAAACTGGTAAAATATCGGAAATGTATCAAGCATTCATCATATTGGTTGTCTTGTTTTTTTCTTTTCATAATGTAAACAGAGTACGTCTAGAAAAACATCGCCTGGCCAGGAGGTGTCTCAATTGATTGATACAAAAATTTGAAAAAAAAGTTTATCAGGATCATGTTAAAAACTATAACTTTCATCTTTGATTCTTCTGTTGAAAAGTTATTCACGCTTCTTCTCAATATGAATAATGAGATTTTATTATTTCAGCAATATATTTGAGACGATTCATCATGTTGCCTGTAAATAATAAGTAGAAATCATTCATGGAAACATGTTTTTCTGCATTCACTCTTACTTGGAATTTTATGTAGGCCTTGCATGATTTATGATTCACAGAGTATACAAAACACATAGAGGACTACCTAAGACCCATCCCCTTATTACTAATAATCTTACATATATCCTTTATACATCTAACAGGACTATATGCGAGTTTACTGACCGGCGTATGTCTGTGTGTCGTCGGCACTGTCGTAGTCGGCAGGTTTGGGCTCGGTGTCACACAGGATGGTCGTGTCGGTCACACTCACCACCTTACACACCGTGTCTGGGAAAAGATACATGGTCAGCATGGTCAGTAGTTCAAATGGAGAGGCTATTACATGCTGTAAGAAATATAGTTACATCCTCATTCTGTATGGATGTATATGAGCTTAATGTATAAAGGTGCCCCCCCCCTCCATAAGTCAATTTACTTTGAACGTATACATCAATCCTGTATGAGAAGTCATGGTAGTTCTTATGTTCTTGTCCAACCCACCCTGTGAGTATATATTTACCTCATGTTTAAAAGTCATCATCTTACCAGAAATGAATAAAACAAACAGCCATAGTAATGATATGCCTGATGGCCTAAAGAATGCTTTGATTATGTTGGCGGACTTAAACCAATGTGTAATAATTCAATTAGATGCAGTACGTGAGATTCATGCTATCGATCTTGGAATTGGACTATCTGTTATCATTACTAGTAGAGTTGCCCTCTGCCACTCACCCCCTACGACCACCTTGGCCGGGGCGTCGGTCTCGTCGAAATAACGACCGGAAATGGTCAGCCGCGTTCCACCCTCTTCACTTCCGGTCGAGGGGGTTATGTTGTACACCACTGGAGCAAGACAATCATATTTCTTAGCATAGATTTGTATTATTTGATTAGAAGAAGTGCAAATAGATACACTACTGGATCAAAATGAGTAATATTCTATACTTTCTAGCAACCTGATATTAACATGCTATAGGTGATGATAGCAGACTACAGAAAAAAAGGCCATACTTAGGCCTATATGATACCGACTGTAAAGGCGTTGATACCTTAAAGTGTTCACTGCACCAAGTGCATTGACAACATTATATAAACCAAATTGCCGCCACATTGGTCATAATCTATACCACAATTAGATAACAGTTTGCCTATCAGTCCTTCTAGTCTTCTTGAATAACAGGTTCAATTGTTGAGTACGTATGATCCTTCCTCCTCTGACGGCAACCGTGAAGTCAGTGAATAATACTAACAGGTTCAATGGTAAAATCTCATCATAGCAAGTTTGTGAAGTCATTGTCGCCAAAGGCTTATGATGTAGAGAAGAAGCAATTTCCCTGACCTGCGTAGGACTGGAACATGGTGATCTTATCCTGGGCCGTGACTCGGAAAGTGCCCGCTGAAGGGTTAGACCTGAAGAAAGAAAATCGTATAAATTGTATAATATTCTTTATCATAAGAGGTACCTAGCTCTTATTTAATGACTGCAGGGAAAATTGATATTTTATTAAATTTGGCGATGTTCTTTATCAAGAGAATTCTCATGGTTCTTATTGAATGACTCTCTTAACGAACATTAAAAATGAAGAAAAACCTACGTCTCTTTATAGCTTTCCTTTATCTATTGAAATTGAAGTATAGATATTTGTAAATTGACGAAATGTTTAAGGTCTCACCTTCCAAACTCCTGAATAATGTAGCTGAAGTTGGAGTTTCCTGTTGACAAATATAAAAAAGAGCAAGTCAGCTCAATCGCACATTTAGGCAAATCGGCTGATCTTTCGATAAGTATGTCTACGTACAGCACTGTGTAATAGTTTGGTGGGTAATAGCAGACAGATACTACCTATATATATATATATATATATATATATATATTTATTTATATTTACTGAGGCCCAAAGCTTTGAATGTGGTATACTCATAGGATTCTCAACTACATTTCTGTATTGACAAAGCCTTCAGGATTTGATTGAAAAATGACATTTCCCATAAAGAATTACATTTTGTGGCAGCATAATAGATGTTAGAATGAGAGACTCCTCACCGACGTAGGTACCGGCCATCTTACACCTCATGTAGCCGCTGTCCGACTGGCCGCCCTTCTCCAGCTCTATGCCGTACCTGGGGGGTAAGGAACAAACAACTCATCATTACTACCTCTAAAACGCCATTGTCTCCTTCTAAACTGCAGACTCAGCGGAAAGTTATTATTATTGTTTTATTACTAGAACAACATACTTTAATGAATGAGTTATAATATCAGGCTCAAGAGTCGTTTAGTATAGTCCGGCATTAATGTGAGCCCAAGGTAAAGGTAAATGGGGTACAAAAATAAACCAAGCATACCACAACTCTTGACCGAGGATGGTTATCCTTATATCATACACCATATTTCGTGAATTACAAGGGAAATAGAAAGAAAATTATCAGTGGAGCAAAGTATATTGATATTGCACACACTTTGGATGGTCTTAAGCAGCTTACCCTAGATTTCTTTATTTTCTCTCAAATATAATGCGCATTTAAAATCGGTGTAAACTGACATATTGCCAGGTCAAATGAAATATCTTTATAAAGTATCCCGTCTTGGCGCTACTCACAGCTCGTCGTTGACGTCGGGCAGGTCGACGTCCGTGTCCCTCCTCAGCTCGCACAGCTTGCCGCCCGCGTACACCCTGACGTAGAGAAAACTCATATTATACAAAATGTATATCTGGGTCTGTTCAGTATATTGGTTGGTTGGTTGGTTATTGGGGTTTCATCACGGTGAGAACAAGTTCTTGACAATTCTGTCTGTTGAGAGTTCATTATATTGTACATTAGAGAAAAATAGCCCCCCACCATCCCGCGTACACCCTGACATCCAGGGTTTGTACATTACAGAAGACATCCCGCCGTCCTATCCTACAGATGACGCTGACAACCCTCTGTCACCTATGATCTCTCGATGACGCTTGTACAAGATGAAGCCATATTACACTTAAACAAGCATATATAACTATCATTATTCCACAGCTTTTTAATGTTTCAAACTCATTTGTACAATAAATCTGTTTAGCAAAAAGAAAACTATGGCCATAACTCATTATTATTTATGACCGATTCATTTTTGGATTGATTCATATCCAGATGTCCATCCAGGTGTCCATGGGTTTAATTTCAGCGTGGTCACGTGATCATGTTCCTAAAATATCCCTGGCCGGGATAAGGTACCCTGATTGGTAAGGAGAAAACTCTACATGCCAACTCAGCAAAAAATTATTTAACCATAAAGATGTTATAACATCAATTATATCTACTCGGTTAGCGTGAAGCACTGCATGGGTCATATAACACCTACATGTGACATGATTACCGCTCTGTGGTTTGATTTTTTCATTTATCATTGCAGTCTTACTATTTGCTGGAAGGACACAAATGGAATCTTAGCACTCTACTGCAATGTATGCATTACATAATTACCACCGTAAAAGCCCTAATTCAATTAGGTAGGGTGAAAGGACTAGATGTGGTTCTGCTTTAGAAGGTCCTGGGAAGTGGGGACCACCATTTCACACTGAGGTGTTAAATTGTGATTTGTTGACCGTCGTTGATGTGTCATTAGTCTAAAGGGTGTGACATCAAAAGTCACTTAGTCACAGTCATTACGTAACTTTTTGGGTCTAAAGCGCCATACCCGAGAGGATGATGGACTGATGGCTGACTTTTTGTGTCTGTAGGAACCATGGGCAGAACTTTGGATATTCCTATCTCCATATTGATATTGACGGAATATTTGTTGAATAATGGTAATACTTTTGTTTCGCTGGTGTCTCACTTCATTCTCCATTTTCATCAATATACTTTATTTTCTTCCTTCCTTCCCATTTTGGCAAATGTGCCCATGTGTCAATTTTGTCCAAATATCTTTTTGGGATTTTCCCTTCAAATGTTATACATTTTTCGTTAGTGCAATCTCACAATCATCACAACACAATATTTGGTCATACATAAAAACCTATGTGCATCTTGAAGAACCTATCTTTCATTTTAAGTTCCACTGGTTTTCAGGTGTAGGACGCCATCATAGATACAAGTAATGATAATAGGAGTAATGGTAGGAGGTTATTTACAACAATTACCATCTTTATTGCATAATATAAGCTGTCTTTACGTGAAGTTGCCAATAATTACCTTATGAAAATTAAAGAAGCCAAAACCAATAAATTCAACAAAATTTTCCAAACTCAAATAATCATGGAAATCCAATCCTTGAGCCCAAACAAAACTAATGGAAATATTACCATCTCTCATGGAACTCTTCTTTGATTTGAGCTAGTCTTCAATGCTAATACTTTACCTCTGACCTTAACTAGACTCATCTAATACAGTTCTATGCTTATCGAGTTTTAAAATGTTGTGAATTATATTGGTTTTGGCTCCCTTTAAGTAACTCTGTGCTGACCTGAGTATTTTCTGGGTGCGTCCGTTGGTGCTCTCCGCCTGGTTACTGCCGAACCTGGAGGTCATCAGCTTCCCGTTAATCTGACGGACATCGCCTGGACAGAGGGGACAGGAGATTCATTTTTTTACAATTTGTTAAACAAATAGGAGGAGCTATTGGTGAAACCAAATAGGTAGATCTAATGATGAGGTGCTATTGGTGAAACTCCAAAGGAGAAGCTACTGTTAAAATTGAATCAGTAGATCTTTTGGTAAAATTAAGATAGCGGCTCTATTGGTGAAACTAAATGGGAGTAGCTACTGGTGAAACTTAATGGGAGGAGCTACTGGTGAAACAAAATGGGAGGAGCTATTGGTGAAACTAAATGGAAGGAGCTATTGGTGAAACTAAATGGGAGGAGCTACTGGTGAAACTAAATGGGAGGAGCTATTGGTGAAACTAAATGGGAGGAGCTATTGGTGAAACTAAATGGGAGGAGCTATCGGTGGAACTAAATGGGAGGAGCTATCGGTGAAACTAAATGGGAGGAGCTATTGGTGAAACTAAATGGGAGGAGCTATTGGTGGAACTGAAAAAACGAGCTATTGGTGAAACTTAAAATGGGAAGATCAAAACGGATTTCATCGTTCACTAGGGGACTACCGACTAATACTGGATAAGTATCTTACCTGGAATGCCTGAGTTCTGTGTCAGGGAGGTAATGGTGGGCGTGTAGCTGGTGTGGGGCTACAAGGGAACAGCACAAGACAATCAGATCACACAGTCTATGGTCAGGCAGCCTTGGGAACGTCCCGAGATGAGCAGTGTAATACCTCCCCAACCCCCTGGCGTGATCAGTGTTGACCCTCAAATTGTCATAAACAACAAAGTCTAATTAGAGACTAAGCAATGTGTAAACCAATGGTTCAGGGGAACATGTGATTCTATCCAGATGACCCAAATGCTGCTTGACACAATGTTTTAAATTGCATCTATCTTCTAAACTGTTTGTCTGATTTTGATGAAACAAGTACCATTCTCAACAGATGGTGTTCATATTTAAGTTATTTAAGCCAAAAGAATTAAAATTTAGTGTCATGCTCAGTGTATCCTGTTTATTCAGAGGCTAAGATAGTCCCAAGGGACTACCCAGGGAAACAAGCAGTGAGTCCCAACCTTGATGTCACAGGGCTATTCTAAACAATTTAGGATTATCTAATTAACTTGGGGGTCGAATCTGGAAACCCTGGTCGAGGGACCCAGGCTGCCTGAGCATAGACTGCACAGTAGTCATCAGAAAATGTATCAAAATTTGTCCCTGTCGTCTGTAAGGTTTGGAAGTTCTTCGCAAGGTTTTCGCAATCCTGGTCTTTCATTTTAAGGTATTAATACCGAATGTAAATTTGCATGAAGGGATGTGTAGATGTGTGTATACATGTCTATGTGTTTAAAATACTCACTGTAAAGCGGCAGTTCCAACTGTAGAGTGAGTTACAGTGGTTCTCGGCCGGCACGTTCTCTCCGTCCACACTGACCCGCACCCAGTAGTGGTCGTGCACCATGGCCCTAGGGAGAGGCACACAGGAGGTCAATCAAACACAATATGGATGGTAACTTATTGTTCATTTTCTATTAACACTTTACTTTGTATACAAATAACCAACATTACCATTTTTCCCAATTAAACCATTGTCCTTTCCGTTATTCTGGTTTTTGAATTTGAGTAAAATTCCAACCTCACCTCGTTTCATATCTGATTTGCTTTCACTTTGAGATAAACATGTATAACTGACTTGGAATGAGATAGAGGTAGGTTATCAAGCCAAGGGGTGCCAGGGATATCAGCTTTGGGTTAGGGATCAGAGGATTTATCATACATATCTGGCAATATTCTAAAGTGAAATCTTAAAGCTTTGACTATTTAAACAAGTGGGACTTCTCTGCTGTTGGAACTACTTTCCAATATCACCCTGCAGGGTGACAACATTTGGTTATCACCCTGTATTGGCGATGCATTAAACTCTAAACTACTGAACCTGCATCCCCCTAGGGTATGATACAGTTCTAGCCCCACCTGGTGTCACAGGTAATCTGGATCTCGGTGTTGCCGTCCTTGTGGGGGTCACAGTCGTACGTCCTCGTCTCAGACACCAGCTTAACACTGTTTCCCAACTTGGACCGGCCATCTCCGAAATTAAACTGATCCTTGGAAAAACCTGCAATTACAAGGAAAATGGTTCAGGATAATAAAGGTTGCAACAGTGGTTTGGGTATGTTTGGGTGTATTGGCTGCACCTGAATAAGACTATTGTATGTATAATAAGATGCATATCTCATAGAATCTTGTGTGATATCTTTGTTTATTGATTTTGTGATTGAAAGATAGTTCTTGATTTCGAAAGGAACATATGAGAATGAAAGGCAAACTGAGGCAGTTTAGCAATTGATTATAATCAGCTTAGGGCTATAGGAGGTTAAATCTCCAGTGTGATTGACTCTGGCTGATTTCCCTTTATATTTTGTCAATCTTCTTCTTTATTAGTTTTATGATCAAATCTTAAACAATGCAGTTCCTAATTTCCAGAGCAGGGTAGGGGCATACCAGGACGAAATGAGATAAGTTCAGCACATACTTATCTGATGTGCTTTTAAAATAAAGTGTCATATTTATCTTCTTCTGTCAATAAGGTTGAAACTTTTATTGGCTAGCTAGTTTATTTTCATTCCGATTATGATAAGTGGTACTTGTGTACAAACTAAAATCTCTTCATAATTACAGAGGTTAAGTTTGCAGCAGTTGATGGCCTCAACAATGTCTTCAGAAACAGCTAAGAGTGGGTTCAGCATGTCTTACTTAAAGGACATATATATGAAACTATTGACCCACCAAAGTGGATTGACAAGGTCGACGTCCTTTGCCGAAATATTATTGTATATCCACTTAAGCTTTTAAAATCAATTACATAAGCTCTGAAAACATTCCCTTAAGAATATTGTACAAAATTCTGTCAGTTTTGTTTGCTGGAATTTAGCCAAAAATATAAAGTGGGATTAGGCATGAGACCATTCCCACCTATTTTTACTGAGGGGGCCCTTGATGGAGGGGGGGGGGCGTCCCCAATGTGGCATATCAAATATAGAAAAAGGCCAAGCCACCTGTCACTTAACCCTCCATGTCCCATGTCCCCTCTAAGAGACCCTCATGTCCCATGTCAAATATAAGAAATAGACCATTATCAAGTCGTTCATCTTTTTTCTTCATGTTGCAAAAGTGACGTTCCATGTGAAATCCAAGCTTATCTGTACCTACAATAAGCTTGGATTTCATGGAGTGTCACTGAATAAGGCCTATGTAGCATGTCAATTTTAAAAAAAGGTGCCGTCGCCATGTTGAATTTAGGAGTCTAGGACCATACTGATATAGTCTGGAGGTCCTGGCGCCTGCCGTCCTGGTGTTAAAGGCATAAGGAGGTCTGCCCACCTGTAGAGGTGATTTACTCACTACTCACCTGACAAACAAAGCCCACCTGTGAGGGGGATAATAACCACCTCTGGGGCCCTGATCCCGGCCCTGGAGGAAGGAGGGGGTCCTATAGGTGTACCGGGGTAATCCCATTAAAGTCCTACAGTCTCATTGTAAACCTCAAATGTTGGTTTTAGGGCTCTCCTACCACCCGGGTCGCCGACATGGTCTTTATTAACCGCACTTTACTCTGTTTTGAGGAGTGTGATTGTGGTTATACAAGACGGGTCTGGGTGGGGGGATTGTGTGCAGATTGAGAGATAGGGGATTGCAGAGAAACTGAAGCCTGCATTCTACTAAAAAATATGGGCTTTCCAATAATTATATTGATAAAGATCATGCATCCTTCATATCATTTGAAAGGGAATAAGAAACCTGTTCTAATGTTATATACCGTGTTGATAGGTATGTAACAAACAACCTCTAATATGTGAAAAAAGCCCATCCCAATTTACATCAACAATAACGTTTACCAGGAAATATTCTCCAAATTGCTTCCTTGCTTTATTGCCTGAAAACAGTTACATGATACAAAATTAACCAAAGCAAAGTGTATGACAAAATTGCTCTTAAAATTTCTAAAATGTGACCTTATGTTTGAGACTTTTCCCCATAGGAACCAATGATAAAGCCTGTCAGCCCAACCTATAATGTCCAATCCTATTTTGCCCTGAAATGCTACATTATGATTGGCTGGCAAATCTGTCATTTGATAAAATTTAAGAAATCAGAATGTTCTAGCAGTACTTGGAGATGTAGAAAAATAAAATTCTTGCTTATTTTCAGTTATCCCAACTCTGGGAAACATGGATGTCTTATACTGTTATTTTAACCAACCCTTTTCCCACCCTGGGATATACCCCATGTAGGATGGGCTTATAGCAGTACCCACCTTTTCCCGAGATGGTGAGCCGGACGGCCCCATTCATACTGCCGTACCGGGGGGAGATCCGCGTGATCCGCACCGAACCTGGAAACAAACAGTCAACAACTTTGACACAAACACAATCAACAACACAAGTCAACTGATCATATTACTCTCGGGTTGAGATGGCTGCCAGGGCCAGCCACCCAGAAAATATCAATTGGTAGAGGCTGATTTAAAGCTGTGTTTCACAATGGAGATACATAAGGCTATATGCACATGTGTATGATTCCACTATTCAATTATTTGTGATTTGGGCAATTTCCATTAAGTATAAGCCATGTTTTTTTTTTATAATAAAAAGAGTTTTGCATTCTTTTTTCCATGGGTTATGCATGCATGTATCAAAGGACGTCGGAATTATCTATTATAATGTAGCAAGGCAATAATGATTCGCAGAATAACTTTTTTCAAATAAGGAAAGGGTTGTTTTACTGTTTATTATGATTCAAGTAACTATAGGGCAATACTTATTCTATAAGACCTTTATTTGTTGTCGTTTTTTGAGGATATTTTGAATGTCGTTGGTTAAAAAACGATTTTTATGTAAAATATAAACTTTCCAGTTTGATTTTAAGCTTCAAGTTTGAGGCTAACATTGAATAACATTATTTTGTGAAGATATTTTTGCAAAACTTTATAAGTGACCCTTACGTGTATATATTCAGATAATTCTCTAATATTCATACAACATGCTCATGCATGGTTCTAGACTCTTCAAATTGACAGCATTAATTTCATTGGGCTTTAATGACATGCGACATGTTGCCAACCATGCGTTTCTCATGACAGCTAGTTCTGTTTGCTGCTCAACTTTTCTCCCCTTTACCTGTATAACCAATAACTATACGGAACTATTGGGGAACCCATGTCAATCCTTGTCTCGTGGATTTATTTAATTGCTAAAGCCGCTGTCAATCATGTAAGCTGCAGACGGGTCATGCTGTTAGTTCTGCGACTCCCTCTCCAAATCCCACCTCCATGCTAGGCCTGGAATGGTTATAATGAACCAGCCCCTGTTTGCCGACACAGACGTGAGATATGATCAGACCCAGACCCACCAACATGACCCCGACATGATCAAAACGGCCTTTCAATCAGTACATGTTGTTCACTATACCAACACGCCTCCCCGGGCCTGGGCCGGGGGTTAGACAGTTTGGCTCGACTTTAGGGTTGACCTTTGGCTTGTGCCGTCCCCATGCCATGAACTGGGGTTAATTTGGGGACCGGTCTGAGGGTCTTAGGGTCTTTGGGTCTTAGGCCGGCGGCGCCAAGTCTTTATAGATTAAGGCTGATAATAAGGCTGTATTCCACTATCCGATTATACTCGTGTTTTTAAAAATTGGCAATAGGAATATTGTTTACTTATAAGCATGTTAAATACCATTAGAAATGATGGATAGTTGTTGGTTGGTTATCGGTTGCTTTATGCCCCAACTTTTATAACTGCCAAGGTCATATCAAGGGTGGTGATGGTGATCATATCCATGAGAAGGTGACCATACCCCTACACATTTTCCGAGGTAGGTCTTCCTTAATGTACAGTTTCCTATTGATAAGACCCTACACACAACAGCCGGTGGTCCTCTAGGAAACTCTAATAGCCCTGTCATTGTAACATGTAGAACTATTTGAAAGGATTTTGATTACTCTTTCCAATGGTATGTAACATGCCTGGGTTTCTGTGATATTTCTAATAAAAGTGAAGAAATAACCAAATACTCAGTAGTTAAAATCGCCTACAGTGGAATATAGGCTTTAGCCCTGGCTTGGACTATAGGCTGGAGAGGGGGAGCAATCTGGGCCGATAGACTGAGTATTGTTTCTTTACCTAAAAGCAGATCACGATCCGATCGTGAACTCCATGAAAATAGTCCTCCTTTTTCTCACAAAAGCTACAATAGGGCCTATCTTTTGAAAAGATGTTAAAGAAAATAGACAATTCTCCCAGACGTGGAACCTTCTCTGGTTAGTAGTATATTGGCCTACATGCAGGCTATACCATGGTGCATTGTGAAAATAATATTATGTTGACAAGTCCATTTCCTCTTAAATGTCTTTAACATAGCATTATTATTCATCTATGACATTCTCCTTTATTTGAAATAATAAAAAGGTAGAATTAGGTACTTTTTCTTTTAGTTTATGTATGTACTTCAATTTCTGAAGTTAATTTAAAAATATTTTCATTACACAGTTTTATATTGCGATAAGATCTATTATTTCTATTGGTGTTCCCATGTTTTGTCTACAAAATATGCCAAAATTAGCCTGCAGGAGCATTAAATACAGGAAAATGTGGAACTGTGTCTCCCTGAATTGGCGTTTAAAACATGCTCTACTTAATAACCAGAGTAATAACCTTCCTGCTTCATATATACAATACACACACACTAATATATATATATATATATATATATATACTATTTATTATATAAGGAAATCATAGCTGGTAAATGATTCACGACTGAATAATCGTATCGCACATTTTTTCTGCTCGCATTGAATGTATTCATATACGCTGCATAATATGTATTATCCACTTCATATTTGATTACACAATTGTGATTCTAAGGAATTGCTTCACTTACATAATTAGGAGTTGATTTGCACAACTGAATGCATTATATTATTGTTCAATCGCCTGGAAATAATGCCAAATGTAAAGGTAGCTGTGCCGTGATGTATTACTCGGTATATAATTACTTAATCCCTCTAACCCTATATAAGCCAGTCAGTCAACCTTTCACTCCTCACAAAGGCCAGATTAACCGATTTCACGTGCCGTGTGTTGGTTCATTTACGATTATGGTGGGTTGTATAACAATTCCAAGGTCAGAGTGGATTTGGGATGGGACTCCCAGTCCATAGGCCATTATTCAGATCATATTTATAAAGTCCACATACCGCCTTTAGACGAATAGTGAACCAATAATTATACTAAAAAAGAAATCTTTTTGTAAAGTGTTATGAAGGTTTAGGGGGAAAAAAGACGCGTTACGTTTACGTTAGGTGACGCCCTGGAGTATCTGGAACTTCCTAATTCATACTAAAACGACACGGGGTTTGATCATTATATGATTTAGTGTGGTGGACTGCTTTATTTGCTTTACCATTGTTTGATTGGATGTTGTAATTTAACAATTTGTACCTATACGGAAGATCATTCAGGTTTGAATGAGTATGGTTAAATAAAAAAAAAAATAAATAAATAAATAAATAAATAAAAAAAAAATCATTATTCTTTTGGGTCAAAGGTCACTGCAGAAGAGGCCTTCTTCAAATACTCGTAAAATGCAAGCGTCAAAATTGACCAGCCCAAAACTGTCCTACTTACGAGCAATACGATCTGGATCTAGGAGATAAATGTGTCAATAGATGCGGGTTACAGGGAAGTGAGAGTGGGTTTTTCAGGTTTGTCACACCCCGCCCAGTGACCGCCCCACGCCCGGAGGGTCCTGGTCATAGGTACTCTTGTGGTCGTCAGGCCCTAGAGTGACGGCACCAGAAACAGACTGTAAATACGTCCAAATCAGCTAGATCACCCAAACTACTAAGCCGGTTGTACCTAGATCATGGAAGGACTAAACCCGAAACTGGCAGCGGACGAGGGGCCCGAGGGAAGGAGACCTGAGAAATGTATGGTAATCATCTGACCCGGTAAACGGGTGGGGAGGGACGGACATTGGGGTTGTGGGGACTGGGATGGAGAAATCTTAAGAGAAACTCTGTTTTATTAGAGAAACAAGAGCTGGAAAAATAATGAGGTAGAGAACGCGGACTTTTGGAGCGCTGATTTGCGGCCTAGTTGGGTTGAGGAGACGCTAAGTGGGAGGAACAAAAATTATGATGAAAAGGAAAACACTGAATCATAGAGATACATAAGATTATGTATGTCTATGAGTGAATTGAAGAAAACTTATTTTCTCGACTTTTAAAAACGATGCTTAAATTGTTACAGAGATCTGTTCTATTGAGTAAGGGAAAGGTTCCGTGATGTGTTATAAAACGCCTGTTCAAACTTCCTGGATATATGCATAGACATGACTATATGAAATAAGGGACCCCGCCCTTTGAGGGAAAGATGCCAACCGAGAAAATGCGGCGCTCTTTGGCAACCTGTCAAACGTTGACGCCCTCCCCTGGCGCCCTCCTCCGACGCCCTCCTTCTCTCCCCCATTGGTTTCAGATCCTACATCCGTCCATAAACCAGGTTTCGGCTGACTCGGATAGTTGAGAAACCAGTGCGACACTTAGTGCCATCTTCGCATGAAAAGGTTCCCCTCCGAGGGCCTGGGTCGAAATTTGGTGCACTGTGTGTGTGGGGGGGGGGGGGGGGGGGTTCCGCCCCTGATCACTTGTACCTATTTCTTTTCATAGAGCACAATTAGCCACTGGTTCAAATAGGTTTTTGAGGCGCACGATCGTTAGACCTGAGTAAAACTTTAGAATTTGGGGCCATTCAGATTAGGTTATGACCAGTCAAATGACAGAATAATTATACTGAGTAGTAGAATCCATATACCAATAACGTCGTATAACTCAACCTATTGTTTTTAAATCCTTGTTTTTATACTTAAAATTGTTTTCTATTCCCTGCTAGTATAGGCCCGGACAGGAGGGTAGGGTAGGGCCCCTTTTTATGTTCATTTCACAGCTGGCAAAAGTGACTAGAGGAAAAGTGTCGCATTTACTGGTTCTTTAGGCCGCAGTGTTTTTGTTGACTCCACTTCTCAGGTCTTATAAACCCTAATTAAGGCCGATGACGTCATTGGGCAGGTGAGAACAATAGGTGAGGTCTGTAAGCTGTGAACCCTTCTCACTTAGCGGGCAGGTATGAGAGGTGGGGGGGCGGGTCAGGGGGGTCACTTGCCCCGACGGATCGTTATTCTTGTTCTTATTCTCAATCAAGGTGTTTTACCCATGATCGATACAGCAATAGGTGCCATTCACACAATTAAAGAAGTAATCTGAAATCCGATGAAGATCATGCGTTTCCTATATTTCAACTTTTACTAATTCCATCACATATCCATTTCCATTTCCTTATTAGATATATACATGCACATGCACATCGAGTAAGCAAAATGCGCTGTTTAGTTGCGTACGTGCAATGCCACAATTGTTCTTGCCTAATAATCTTTCCATGCTATCCTCAAATCGCGAATAGACCATAAGTGTGGTGACCTGCTAGCGGATCCAGGTTTTTGAAAAGTTGGAGGAGTGCTAAAATACAGGGGGCACTACTATATAATGTGTCTATAAACAAAGTCTGTAGCAGGCGATGATTGCCCTATATGCTGCCCCCCCGGACCAAATACCTATTAAAGTGCTACTTCCCCCCCCCCCACCCCCCTTGTCTGGGGGATTGGGTGAGGATTGCCCCTGTAGTGTATTAACCTGCCGGTAATGGTAGGGCCCTGCCCCGGGCCGGGATCTGAGAGGTCAGGGCCGGGCGGGGAGAGGTAAGCCCCGGCTGATCCTTTAATCCCCGCACCTCTGTGTTACAACCAACAGCCACATTCCTGGCTCACTTCTCGGCACCTGCTCCAGGCCCCCGCTTACAAAACAGCCTGAGAGAGGTCCTCTTCCTGTTTGTCAGTATTACTCTTCACATACTAGCCTCAAAATGTGCTCATACAGACAGTTCAATACAGGCAGAATACGCATTCTGGGGCTAGTCTGTAAAAGGTATAAGTCTCTGCTAGTCTCCTCTCACGGATAGCTGATTTATAGTATTTTAAGCACCTTGTATAGAAAAAGACAATTTAACATATCCATCTGTGATGAAACAATTTTCAAACAACTAAGAAATATCAAATGTACTTGCATACCCATTGAGCTCTTTTGCCCTTGAAAAGGGTCGTGAATAAAGTATTGTATTTTATTGTATTGAGAAAATACTGATTGCTAGTTTCCAATCATGTGATACTACAATTGGTGCTGTAATCTATCATGAAAATTCCTATGCTAAAGCCTTATGAGTTGTCGACAAATCTTCCAGCATGCACTATGATCTAAGCTAACTTGCAGGCACAACTCAAGAAACCGTGGTTGGGTGAATTATGTACGGATTCCCACATGTGTAATATCTAAAATTCAGGGGAAACCCTTCCATTTATCGTAAATAGAAAAGGAAAAGCCCATTTCCGGGTTAGTTTTCATGCTGCTGGTTACATGCTGTTTACATACCGGCCGGGCGCGGCTTGCCAGGACCTAGCGACTCTTTGAATAGTAATATGTTATACAATGAGAACTCTACCAAAAAAGGAATTCTAAGATCTATAGGAAGAAGAAACGTATCCAGGCGATGCTTATGATGATTCTTTAGGTGTGTTAACAATGTATAAATGTTTTATAAAAACATGCGCAATTAAAAAGCAATTCAGGTATTACATGTACTTAGACGTCTTTAACTGATTACTTGTAATGAAAAAGGCGAAGTTAGAATTACATTTTAAACCGTATTCCTCTTTGGTATAGGAAGTATAGCACATAAACATATAATATTAATTTGCTTTGTAACAATACGATCAGGTTATGGAAATCATGGTAAGAAATTGAGTTTGACATGATTTTAAAAAGTCTCGCTACTTCTGACATTAATCAAATGAATAAACGTTGAAGAATATGTTTTTAGAATCATGATACTTAGCACCACTTCTGAATAGTTAAAAGGTAATACCATAAGCATATACATTATATGAATACAATCATTCTTTTATGCTTATTTTCTAATGCTAGATATCAATATTTTCTATAGATCACGCCAGGGTGAATCTGATACATTTTTTGCATGGATTTTTGTAAATTCCTGGGCCATTTTCCTTCCTCATCCATAACATTGGATCGCCCATATACCACATGTAAGTGTTGATTTCTTTTTCTCCAACAACGTTAACCATCCATCGTTCGCATGCATTTTCTCTGTATAGGCTACTTTTAGCTTTTAGTATACCATGTACGTTTATTTCATGAGCTACTCCTGTCTTTTCCTTTTAAACATAACCGCCTTACACTGTGTAAATGATATCACAGAAATGTATAATAATTATACACCTCTATGGTGATTTTGACCACGTTCAGCAGGGGGTCAGATCATTGTTTAGCTGAACTCGATCAGTTATAGTGAAAAAATGGATAAATAGATAAATAAATAGAAATTGAAGGCTGGACTTACTGGCGTCGGCGTTAGTCGTGGTTACCATGGTGACGAGGAGGGCGGCGCCCAGGAGGACTGGCAGCGTCTCCATCCTGGAGGAGGGGCGTCTGGTCAGGTCTCCAGTAGCCGTGTCCTTCTCCTGGGGTACTACTTCTGTGTGTGACCACTGCCCACTGGTCAGTGGTGGTCAGTCTGTAGGTGGGGAGGTAGGTGTTGTAGGGGAGGTGAGAGGTGTGTGCGGACAGGGCCGCACCTGGTGGAACTGACCAGGGGACGTCCGGACCGCGTCTTTATAGCACCGGCAGGCACGTGGACCCCAGGTGACTTGGGGGGGGGGGGGGGTGTTTTGGGTCCTGGTCAGAAATTGGGAGGGCGGGTGGGGGGGATTGACGTTATGGGTCTTGGCAGTAGAGGAGGTGGGAGGGGGAGGTGGGAGGGTGGGGAGTGGAGGTGGGAGGGGGGAGGTACCAGGAAGCTAGAGTGAGTGCTTGTTGTGTAAGTGTGGACCAGTATGGTAATCACACCTGTCCTTGACTGAATTCAGAGTTCCAGGTACCCCCCCCCCCCCCCCTCCGACACTCACACACTCAGGTGGTCATTATGTGCAGCCTTTTGACGAACCTGTTCGATCAACCATGTCTCACTGAAGTATGTAGAAGGAGTATTTTTGACTAAAAAGTAGAAACCAAATAATTCGAACGATATCTGGGTTTGGGAATGGACATAGAATTACCATATTTATCTATTTTCTTTTCTCTTCTTTTGTTGTTGTTGTTGTTGTTGTTGTTGTTGTTGAAGGTGGCCATGGGGTTGGGGAGTCTCCGAAGACTGAATTGGTTCTATAATAGTGACACATACGTTTGGAGTCATGTCATTATAATTAAGCCTTATCCTCAACTAAACAGCTATCTCCAGTAATTGCCAAAATACTGATATCCAGGTGAAAAGAACTATCTACAGAGTCACAGGGAGATGTCTGTTCATATGGCAGCATTGAAACTGAAGCCACGAAAAACCTAATCACCTTTTAAAGGAACTCTATTCGTGGATCTCGTCCTGGGGGAAACAGGAATATAACTAAATCAAAGATGGGTAGAAGCAGTCGAAGAAATGCTCTTCCCCAGAACCCGCTTCCACGTACGTAACAACTCTCTGAAATAATAAAACAAGAAGGAAAAGGAAAAAAAGAAACTCTTAAGGCGGTATTACACTACATGACATTAGCTGCGAAACAACGATGTCACAGAGAAATCACACAAAGAAGAGAAAAAAAATCTTTTTAAAACATGTGTAAGATACTTCAAATTGCCAATTTGAAATAATTATATCACTCGTCCATGCAAGTTGTCGTCATTTTTTATGATCGGTATGGTATCATCATATCATACCAATATCCCAGCTCAAGTCGTGTAGTGTAATAGGGCCTTAAACCATGACTTAATCCTTACTGGGTGTCATCGATGGGTCATCCAAGGCCACCCACTGAAGCCCTGACACTCTATGCATTATTTAATTATTACATTTACTTGGTACATTGATATGGATTCCCGACTGTCTGAAAGCTTTTGAATCTTTTCACAGGCTCTGCAGGTGATCTATCATTGATGTACCTATACATCAGTAATTCTTCCTGTCCTGTGTGGTATGCCATGCACGGTAGGAACTTTGGAATTTACCTTTTTTAGTACCGGTACCAAGTTTTTTATGCATGATGTAAGACGCATTGCATGAACTTTGGAATATACATTTTTTGGCCGATCTAAGTAGAGGCACATAAGGCTCCTTTACATCTGTACCTGGGATCTACTCTGTCTTAGGCCTGAACAAGTCAAGTTGCTACTTCACTGACCTTTCAATAACACACCAAAGACCCAATGGCTCTCCTTGCATTGCTTTTACACGATTAATAAACCTATTATAAAGGCCTCTGTAAAGAACTTTAAAGCTCACTGAAAGTTTCTCTTGGTCGCATTTGCTAATGATAAAAATCATCCACAAGCTTGGGCTTATACGTGATTCAGAAAGCAGCATCTAAGTATATATTTAGTTTTTATCCTAGGGCTTATGCATATTTACGTCACAAAAACTTTCAGGAATTCTTCAAGTAAGTCAATAATTGTACTTTCTGTTTACATACTGCACGTTGTATAAAATAGATACTTAATGTGTAAGATAGTATTTGTCAAAAAATTACTTGACATTTGCTCTATATGTCACAGAAGTCTAGGATCATGCAATAATGAGATAAGCTTACATGAAATTGATTTTAGGTATTATGCTTTTCAAAATTTTAGGTCGGTGGATGAAAGGTGTCCTATATTATAAAAGATTAACCCATCAGTGCTGTTCTTTGATAAAACAGGAAAGTTGATGCAGTATCCCACAAGAAGGTAATGACAGGCCTTGTTTGAAATTAATGAATATCACATTACACTTATCATGCACTTAACCTACTTTAGAACATCAATTAAATGTTACTCTAACTTAGTATGAAACATGAACAGATGCAGAAGGTGAGCCTTTGCCAAATGTCCTTTTACCCATTTTGTAAAGTAAGGTAACCTCTAAATTCGTTCAGTGACGGTAGACAGGTTGAACAATACAACCAGGCAGTGAATAGATAACCCATATTCCATCAGTGGACCGGAACGCCTCCTCACAATATTACACTGCTACCATGGCACCCAGAAGGTTGACTGACAATATGGAGATATTATTTGTATACAAGGAAACGGAACTCAGATTATAGTTTCAGCACAATTCTTATTTTATAAATGTATAAGTTAATGTTTAAAGTATTCACACAAATTTATCATTTTCTGACATAAAATAACAACTATAACCTTGATAGAAGAAAAAGAACGCATCTCTGTGAAAAAATCGTATCGATCTTAAAAAATCTTATAGACAAGTAAAAACAATTTCATAACAATCGATATCTATTTTCGAAATATCTGAAGGGAGAGAGGAAGTTTCAGATGTCCGAAGCTTTTGGCAATATGTAAATTATAGTGTGGGGACAGTGGGGGAAAAATAGAAGAAACATAATAAAACTGAGCTTCAGACAGAAATAGTCGCACATATAGAAAAACTCCAACATGGACACAGCCTGAGGAAATATTTTATTAGTAAACGTGAATCTTCACAGAAATACACCACAGGCAGTGAGCCAACTGAATCGTAACCTTGACCCAGGTCATGAATTCATAATACCAACCCAAAGGTATAGATTAGGGTTGGGAAAAGAGGCAGAATGTAATCGATGACACCTCTGAAGTATTTATTAGGGGTTTGGGTTTGTAAAGAGAGATCTTATCACAAAGCGGCTCGAGGCAGTGTGGGTGGTGGGTGGTGAGTGGCGAGTGGTGAGGGGTTAGGGGACCTTAGGTACCGTCCGTTATGATTAATTACTTACGTATTCTGACATGTATTCAAGACCTCCCACCCTCATTTGCGTGTAATACTCATTGAGTATATATGCACAGATAGAGTCCTCACCCCTCCCCACCTTTAGTAGGCCTATGTAATACTCACTAATAATGTACCTATGTCCTTGAACCCCTAACTCCTCTTTGTGTGGGCTTCATTTATGGATGAACCCTTATCAATTATTCGTGCCAATGTCTTCTTCCACAACAATAACAGAATTCAGGCAGACGCAATTCTAAGTTTCCCTCTAATTTATGCACCTGCAGGCTGATTTTAGCGTACTTATTGACCAAAAAATCGAAAGACCAATAGAAATAATGCATCTCATGGCAATATAAAAATATCTAATGAAAATGTTCTTAAATTAACTTCAGATTATATGAAGTACATAGAGCAACAAAAAGAAAAGGTGCCTGATTTTACCTGTTCACTATCTAAAAACAAAAGATAACATCACAAATGATTGTCCATATCATGCTTAATGAAATACAAGAGCAAATGAACATGTCGACATCTTTCCCACAATGCACCTTGATTTAGCCTGCAGGTACACCAAAATACAATAATCCAGAATAACACACCTGGGAGGAGGATCCCTCTGTCCTGTCATTTTCATTTATCAGATGGATTTTCTGGTCACAAAAAGGTGGGAAAAGAAAGAGTGAAGCCAAGGCAGGTGTTTTCCTGTCGATGAAGAATTTAATTATTTTTCCTTGTCAACAATCATTTTTAATTATTCTTTTCTGATTCAACATCTCTCTACATAACATTAAGGTCTTCTGAAAACATGACTCTCCCACTGAAATCTTAACTGACTCTAAAAGACCAGAAAGACCAGGGATGCAGTAACCATTGCTCTAGAAAGCCTTCCAAAGAGAGAAGGGGTTCTAGGCATAGTGATTGATAGATTGGTAGTTGCGATTCCTACACCAAACCTCACAACCAATCGCACTGGGAAAAGTATATATCTGATGCAGGAAAACGAGTGAAAAATGCATCATTAAACAAACTTTTCCTGAAAGGCCAGACGTGCTCGAAAAAGCAGCCCAGAACAAGTTAAGTCATTGGAAATAATCATCCGGAAAAATGTCGGTGTAAACGGAGGTGAGTTGGAAGTTAATGATTAATGAGGGCCTTCCAAAAAGTATGTACTTGGTAGGGATTCATGCCAAGTGGGCATGGATATATATGAAATACATCATTAAACAAACTGAATATCACACACACACACACACACACACACACACACACACACACACGTACACACACACACACACACACACACACACACACACACACACACACACATATATATATATATATATATATATATATATATATATATATATACGCGTGCTTGGGGGCAGAAGGTATAGGGCATTTGGTACGCAGGTGACTCTAGGTGTTACGACACGTATAGAACATCTTTTCAATGCGTTTAACGGATTGAATGCAATTATGCATTGAGGAAGCGATCGAGGGTAGAACTTATAAGGGGGTCCAGGGGGTCCTCACCTCTTAATCTTCTTATCTACATGTATTGAGTGAGGCTGGGGGTACCTCTTCCGCTAAAATGAAATAGTTGCATTTTTGTTGCTCTGTGAGTTTTTTCAGGAAACATTTTTTCTTTACTTTAATTATCCCCTCTAGTAATAACTTTTCAAAAGTAATGTTAAGTCTCCTTCAGCCTGACATAAATATACATGTGTTATTGTAACAAAGTTTATGCGGCTGGTTTACCATATAAAAGCATGGGGTTTGGGGATTATATACTAAATTCGACAAAAATGCGTGCATTACTAACAGAAGCACCCTTGCTAAAAACTTTGAAATATCTTGTTATTCTCTCTAAAATAAAAGCAGTGTTAACGTTGCAGAATTCCTCATGGTAATTGTCATAATCATAAAGCAATACAATGACCATACTTGTGTACAATGCAAATTACTGCTGGCCTAGACATTAAGGTATCTTATCAGATGCATCTACATACGAGATTAGAATATGTGCGCTGTCATAAAAGGTAATTAAGATAATTCCAAATCTGTGAGTGCCTATAGTTGTCATTTCATGGATACATTTTCCTCATATAGAAAGATAACGGGCAAGCTTTTCATAAACCTTTTCTCAAAATTAAGTAATTAGTTTTATGATTGAAGGTTGTCAACAGGTCTATCGTTAAAAATATACCAGCATTTTGTTCTGGATGTTGGACACGGGCCGGGTCTTGTGTGGGGGTCGGGGAGGGTCCCCCCCCCCCCCGACCACCCAAACCTGTATCTGTCCTCAACCTGGGGGCGCCCAACCCTCAACTCTGACACGGGAAAAACGTTTTCAAAAATAGAGAGAAACAGATGTATATAATAATTCTCGAAATTAGTAAGTTTTTATTTTTCAAAAATTAAGGGAAAATATACACAGCAGTGTGGGATTTATAGAGGGGGCGCAGGAGGCCCCACCTATTTTTGGCCAAATACTGTTATTTTTTTACGTAAAATTCTCGGATCCAGAGGGTCTGGCGGATGATTTTTTACAATAGGGCGCCCACCAAAAAAGCACCCTTGCTTAAAACTTTGAAAATTTTTGGATCCGCCCCTGCACAACATAGAATAAGTTATTTTCACTTTATGGGGTTGCAATAAGATAAAGTTAATAGTCATCCAGAATGAAATCGTTATGCTGTATTAGTAATACGAGTGTGACTTAAGTGAAATGTACGATCTTTACTTTTTAATTTTCCCAATACGTGGTATGAGAACCCCGTCCGGGTAGCCGCATAACCTGTCGGGTCGCGGCCATTTAAAACCAACACATTCTCTCACATCGACCTTAAATTAATGGTATTATTCCTGACCCCGGTTGGTTTAGCCGAGTGCCCCCTGCGCCACGCCGCCTGGCGGACCTTTCCTGTACCACACAGACCCCGGCGACACGTGCCAAATATTGGTCCTGAGATTATTTCGGCGTTTTGATTAAAATCCCTGGCGCCTGCCAGGATAAACCCATTGGTCAAGGTCCTACTGGTGCTGTTATTGGGGGTCAGATGGACAGTTCATTGACCGGGGATTAAACTGGGCGCACGCAGTGTCAGTTTATAGGCCCCCTTATGGACTTTTAGGATCGGTCAATAAGCCATTTGTGAGCGGCACTTCACCCATTTAAAAGTTAACTAGACCTGGGGCCGTCTGAATGTGTCTCAGCAGTAGATAAGTGCGCTTCAGACCCAGTGTAGCTGTTAGACATTATAACTCTAAGGGCCCCTGAAAGGTTTACTCTAGTATCTTTATCCTGAAACTCAGGTACCTTTATAGCGATTTTGCAAAGAGAGGTCCGGGCTGAGGTAATAGCAAATTTTATGCAGGGTTATATTAGTCTAGGATTTGAACTAATTCAGTGGAGGATTTTAACATTTTTTTTTGTGTTTTTTTTTTGGGGGGGGGGATGGGGGTAGGCGCGTGGACACCTATTTTTGCGGGAAAATTTAGATTTTTAAAAGTGAACTATAGTAGGTTAATTATCCGTTAATGTCAGGCGTACTTAATTGGTTGTTTTTGCCTTATGGATAATAGCCAGCTTCTATCGCAGTCTCCGCCTCGTTCGACTGCTGTTTTCGTTACATAATAATAGTTCCGTATTATGTAAGACATAACACTCGCGTGAAAGGATGTTCTTTATTTATTCCTGTGTATTGTAGTTCCATGACAAGATCTCAATTGACAATGAACAACTCCAAGGATGGAATCCCCTCAATCACACTCAGTCAACGCTCCTGCCAACTAAACAGTCTATCAGCTTCTATTCCAATTCCAGGACTCAGCTTCTACAACACAACCTTTCCATGCAGGATGGTTACTCACAACAACATTCAGCTAACTCTGACTGAGCACGGGCAATGTACGCCCCTTTTGTATGATGATATAGTATACACGTCATAGCCAGACTCCTCCTTACTCCAAGACACTTTGACAAGGAGTTATAGCTAAGGCGTGCACTGGTGTAAACACTACGCTAAGCTAACAGAGCATGTACTGGCCATCCGTGTCAGTACAAAAGTATTATTTTTGGAAAATAAGGGGCACCCAGCCTCTTTCTATGAGGCCCCCCCCCCCCCAACTTTTTTTTCTCAAAAAGCTGGATCTGCCACTGTCAATCACTAATGCGCTTGCTTAGATTGACAAATGCGCGTGGCGAGATGGGGCATAGGACCTTTAAATATTTCCAACATTGTAAAATGAGCCATACTTAACTAAGATTTTACCCAACATTTCAGAATAAAAGGAAAGTAGGCGTTTGCACTTTGATCTATGTGTACATGCATGGCAGATGTTTAAACCTTGTCTTGAAGTAATTTAGAAAAACAGAATAATTTAATTGTCAGTACATTCCATCTCTAACCTCGTTGTGTGTGTGTGTGTGTGTGTGTGTGTGTGTGTGTCGGTGTCTGTGTGTGTGTGTGTGTGTGTGTGTGTGTGTGTGTGTCTGTCTGTCTGTGTCTGTCTGTCTGTCTGTCTGTGTCTGTGTGTAGCAAGGATGGATCCAGAGTCAATGCTGAGTGGGGGGGGGACCCTGACCCCCTATAAACATGAAAATTTAATACATTAAATACACCAGATTTACCCATATCTTCTCATTTTAAGATCCCAAAAGTTTCTCCCTTCTCCAAAGAACTCGGGGGGGGGGGCAGTTGACCCTTATACCCTTATATAGATATATATATATATATATATATATATATATATAATATTATATTCCAAACTTTGTTTCAACAGCATACCATCCCTTACATGTTAAAACATACAACTTGTAGCAAAAGTTAAGGCTTTAACGAAAATAAAGACTTTATCCAGTGACCTTCAAAGTGTAATCCAATAGTCCTGCAGGATTAACCTTAAATGTTCCCATGCTAATACAAACACACTCATTACCCTAGGGCAGGGTCACTCACACCCAGAACTTGGTCTAAGAGTTATAACTATTCTCAGCGACTGAGGTTACCTTAGCAAGAATTGACATAATGGTTAGGCTTAACAATGTTGTGATAATCGGTTCATTTTATCTGTTGTATAAGTTAACCATGTTATATTCTGTCCACATTGATAGAAACACTTTGTCACCTCTGGTCATCAACACTAAATATTCATGCCCTATTACAAGATTGCGAATTGAGCATTATGATGACGTCCTTATTCATTATTTATTTATTGTTATCCCCGTGCCTCATACTACGGACAACGCAAAAGGATAAGTCAGAAAACAATGACTCAGGTCTAGAGAAGTACAAAAAAAGCTTAGAAGTCGTGACGTCATTAGGATTTGTTATGACGTCATTAGGATTTGTTATGACGTCACTGGGATTTGTTATGACGTCACTGATGTCTGAGGGGCGTAAGTACCAGGGACAGATCCGGTTGTAAAGGTTTAATTTGCTACCTGGATAAGCTTAAGCTTAATTAGTATACTGAATAGTCTAATACTTAGTACTAAATTACCAACCTTAACCAATCTATGACTGTGTGAGGACAAACGCTGCATAAAACAGCCCATCTTTTCACACTAAAGTTCTCCAATATCTGTGGTATAGTATATTTTAACATGCATATTTACAATTGATGTGTTTGCAGAGACCCCAAGATTCCCCAATGTCTTCACACAAGCAATGTTCTATAACCGACCTCCAACGATGCATTCTCTTTGACTCGTGGCCATTGATCTTTAACTGAACCCATGTTCAAGGCCGTGTCCTCTCAGATATAAGTTACTGGAACACTTCATAGCATAGGGGTGATTTTCATGACACTAAATATATTAATATTTGGTCATGTCATGCATTCGTTCTCCTCATCATAATGTGATGACACTGTTAGGATGACATCGCAGGACCCAGGAAGCTACTGGCCGCGACATTGGGAATCAACTGTGGTCACTTGTTTGTTGAATGTAGATAAATCATGTTCTTAAAGTATAAAAAAAACCTGTGGGTCTTCTTTATGGTTCTGAATGTCATCAAGATGCCTTCCATGCATGGGTTCCGGATGCGATTTCTCCAAATAGGTTATGTGGAAGCTATGCGGAATGTTGCATTGTGAATACAAACAAACAAATAGCAGTTGACAATTATAATCTGGAAGCAGATCACAAGCAATCCCCATTTTTCTTTGGGACGTTAACCACTGAAAGAGGGGGGAAAGATGTTTGCGCAAATCCACAATTTTATGACATTCTATGACTCAGACTATTTCTGATCCCACCCCTTTAAAACATCATATTATCCTATCCACTAATATCCTGCATCTCTACCTAGGTCCGATGTGGGCGGCCCGGGTTGGCAACTTGGTCTCTGGGAGGTCACAGTCCACTGCCCCAGCACTGGCCACCATCGGGTGTAGTGAATGGATGCAACTGGTTGGAATTGTACGTGTTAAACAATAAGCCCATCCCACATTGGGTATATCCTGAGGTTGGACAATGGTTGGACAAAATAGACATATAATATTATATGCTATCGCTCTCTACATGCAAGACTTGGGTTTGTTTAATATAGTGGGGTCTGTTAACAACATTTTCGTTACGCGGCGGATAAAAGCACCAAATTTTGCATGAGGCACCTCTGAGGCATAACTATTGAATCTAGAAGGGGAGCCATCTTGAAATACCAATATGAAATTTTGACAAATTTTGTATGTTTTTAGCATTTGAAATTTAAGGTATTTAACCATATCTTTTGGCTAGCTGCGATTAGACCTATTGTATAGATTCGAAAGGTAAATAATTGAATTCCCTGTCCTATAATCTACCAATTTGGACAATAGCAATGAGTTTCTAGGCATTTCTGAAGCTGAAATATAAGATTATTTCAATAAAAGTCGGCCATATTGGATTTTTGGCCCTAGTCCAGGTTATATTGATATTTCAAGGTGGCTCCCCTTTTAAATTCATTGAAGGGGTCCCAGGGGATCATCATACCAAATGAAATCAAGAAATCTTGTGGCAAAAGAGTAAAGTCTATATCCTTTCTTTTGAATTATTTTGGAATCCAGCGGTCATTATCAAAGGTATCATGCTAATGAATTCAGCCATTTTGAAATTTATGGTATTGTATTGCATGAATATCATATTTATTGAGCCCTCTAGGCTATTAAAAACTGATATTGGAACCATTTCCCCTGGCACTATGCCTAAGTAGCTAAAAATCATGCTATTTCTCAAAATTGGTCAGCCATCTTGGATTTTGGATTTCCGCATTGACTTGAAACATAAATAATTGAATTCCCTGACCCCTAATCCCTCAATTTTGACACCAACCATGTCTCTTTAGTCTTTTTAGAAGCTGAGATATAAGAATTTTTATAGTAAAAGTCGGCCATATTGGTTTTTGGGCCCCCACATCCGTCCTATTGATATTTCAACGTGGCTCCCCTTCCAGATTTGATAGTTATGCCTCAGAGGTGCCTCATACCAAATTTGGTGCTTTTATCTGCCGCGTAACAATTTCTCAAAAAAATTACCTTAACAGACCCCACTAATAAGTCAAGAATTGGTTTTGTCCATATCCCAAAGTACTGCTAAAACATTTTCATTTCTTAAATTTTATCAATTGACAGATTTGCCAGCCAATCAAAATACTGTATTTCAGGGCATAATAGGGTTGGTTGTTATAGGTTGGACAGACAGGCTTTAACATTGGTTCCTATGGGGAAAAGTCCAAAATGTAAGGTCACATTTGAGAAATTTTAGGAGCAATCCATCAACCAAATTGCTTTGGTTAATTTTGCATTATGAAACTCTCTTCAGGGAATAAGCACAGAAACAATTTTGATGATATTGCATGGTAATCTTTATTGTTGGTATAAACTGAGATGGGCTTATTGGGAAAAGATAAACTCACATTTTCAAATTCCTTGTTATTTGTCTGCAAAGCCTAAAGTGTGTGTGTGTGGGGGGTGGGGGGGTGGATCCAGGAATTCTAGAAGGGAGGGAGGGGGGGAGCATATTAAATGGTTCCGGCGCCCCCTCCAAGCAAGACTTATACCTCTTTACATGAGGCACAATTTTGAACCAGTTAAAAGACAAGGTGAACTGGATTCCGGACATGACCACAGGTGTTTGGGAGGTTGTTCCAGGGGTTCCTGGACAATAGGGCAGAGAATATCCATTAGCATTGGGGTCAGTTCATATTTCGCCCTGTAGAGTAATCCTTTTAGTGGCTGCAAAACAGCTACACCGAGTACCGATGTTTATTTATGGCATTTAAAGTTATGTGCTAGACGCATTAATAAGTACAACGTGCCAAAGTTTGTCCTGGGCCGAAATACAATGCGAGTTATTTCTATTTAGAACCAGTTCTAAAGTTCATGCATTTTTATACGGGCTTCTGGCATCTGCTATGCCCCTTTCCCCACCACTTATTCTGCAGGGTTTTATAACGAGATTACAACTGGGATAATGCAGTGGGAACCGACTCTAGTGTTGGCTCGCCTAGAGGGGACCGTTCACCGAGGAATAGAAGAATGATAATCAGGACTGCGATCTGATTGGTCAATTAGCTTCACGTCGACTGTGGGGCTAACTTTGAATAGAGACGACAGGGGCTGGGGCCTCCGGGGGGCCCCTTCATTAGCACTTAACTTACCACGAGAGCAAGAGTTGGAATCAAATTGAGTTCTCCCACGAAATGTGTTCTTTGGACAGGCGACACGTAAGAGCTAATTTAAAGTATAAAATTAGCAATAAGTTAACCTCCCCCCTTACACACATACGTTAAAGTTATACAATATTGGGTTCTAAATAATGGTTGGTAGAAAGAATTCTCATTCTGTTTGCATCGGTATACTTTAATTTTTCTTTCATGTATAGGCCCTATGTCATTTTAACATATTTCTAGTGGCTTTAGATACATAAATATAAAGCCTATAGATGCATAAATATATATCTTCCAAATCTCTTGTACATAAGAACAGGCTATTATTTGCCTGGAGCTGCACAAGACATAGGGGAAGAGGACATGAGAATGGTCTGTTTGTATCCTTTTTCACGTTGTAGTGATTGCCTATTTCACTCTTATAAATGACCACCGCTGATTCGCGATGCCACAAAACGCCAATCGATCCCCTCATACACTTCATACAGATTATATATACAGATTATATAGGCATATCTGTTCCAAATTCCCTTTCTATAATAACAGTAATTAAATTAAATGCTTCTTGAGTATAATCTTTTTTTTTTTACCAAACAGGTTACCAAAATATATTACAATACCCGTGTTCACCCACCACACACCTCTCCAATGGCTTTGTTTTCTGATGAGCTGATGCCAAACCGTCTAAGTCAAAATCTGTATTATATTCGTCTGTGTTATTGTTATTGTTATCGTTACTTTTGATGTTAGTGTGCTGCTGTCATTGTTGGTGTTGCCATATGTACATTACTAAATTAAGGGAATGGACAAGTTGCGTTCGCCAAATGAAGAATGCGGAATTACTTAAAGAATACGGACGCCGCAACCTCTGAACAAGTGCCGCTATAACAGAAATGTCAATTTAAAGTTTATCTGATGTCCAATTTCAACTGCAATTTTGATACGTTGCCCAGATATGTCGTTATGACTCTTACTTATTCCAGGAAACTGGAAAGACCGCTTATACCCCTCTCCCATAAAGAGTTTAGAGTCACATGTAATTGAATGTTGACCAGAATCCGTGACGTCACGGCCCAAAAGTCCTTTATGTAAGGAGTCATTAGGATCTTAGCGCGACCCGTCGACCCATTATTAGATCTTAGTGCGACCCGACCAGCCTTTATAAGAGCGCCTCGCCAACTGACGGTATGAAATCAGAGAAGAAAAACAGCGTTAGACGTCTGAAAGCGCGCCTTTCAGCTCGGGATAATGCATTGAGGGTCACTGCATTTAGTTAAATTCAGATTAAATCCAACTTATGGCTGCTTAAAGACGGTATTCATCTAGACGAATTGACTTGCGATATCCCAAAGTCACAGGTCGTAATGAGTGTAAATTATAGATGTTACATATCACGGACAGGGATTTTAATTAACTTACAGGTGGTATGTAGCAAGCGTGTGCTTCTGTCATATTAATAATAGAACTCTTAAAATTACCAAATTCCTGGTAGTTAAACTAAGGTGAATGATCTAAAGGGCGATCGTATACTGAGGAGTCATAATAAAATAAAGCATTTACTAGCAAAGAAAGAGTAAAGAAAAGTCCATATTATGGAGGAGTAAAAACTGGGAGACTTTGAATATGGAATGGTAGAATGCTAAGAACGTTTTCAAATTTAAGAAATATGTACAAAGATTGATAATGAAATGAATGCTTTCTATGGATATGGTAAACTATTGCTAGTTATCATCTATGTTCATTACAACAATCATTGCCATCATCGGAAGAATTCAATGTAAATCGAAGAGATGTTTCAATAAAAAAAAGAGAGAGAGAAATAAAAATCGCCTATAGCAGAATAGGGGCCTAGACGCTTAACATAACATAGGTTACTTAGTGGCTGTGGTAATTGATTTCACATCCCAATGACATTCATATGTTTACACGTATGTCGTGTGCTTGACGAGACAGCGCTCGAGATAAATGGTTTCTTTGTGATGTTTTGATTTAACGTCTACATGCAAACAGCACGGGACTGTGAGCATTCGATATCGGCTCAGTTAATTTACCTAAAGATTTAAGACATGGCTAGGGTAAATAGCAGCATTTAGGGAATGCAAAGGTCACTGATATCATAAGCTGAGGTGAGTTAACGCTACCTCAAACGAAGGTTTAACTAAATATTGATGGTGTTTGAAAAACATTTCAGGTTATTTAGTTGATTAGATAATTCCAGACTACTGGAGGTTTCAGGTGGCACCTAGCTCTTATATTACAAATGTGGATATGATTTCAACTGGAAGCATTGCAATCAAGGGTTATCTATATTTCAATACATTTCTAGTTTTTTTGTGACTGAACTACAATGTCTTTTAACTTATACATATCAAAATGTAACAGGGGCAGGGATAAGGACATGGGTGAATTTTCTCCCTCCCATTCCGTAGTTGTACCCTTCCTTGCAATTGGTCACCTCTTCAGATATTGCCAATATACGCGGACATGAAAAAAGGTCAATATGTAAATTAAGGGCTTAAGGTTAGGCCATCTTATCAAGTTTCCTGTGACCGAGGAACCATTCTCACCATGTATGATTACCCTAAGTGTGTTTTGATCACCATTGTGGGTATCCAGATGGTAATTTCCATTGGACTGATGACTATTTAATTGCATACATAATCTTTGTAATTCTTTACCAATCATGCAATGTTTGCCTATATTAACAGTAAGTTTTAAAGTGACAACAATATCTGCAGGTTTTCATTTGAGACTACTTTGAATAGGTAAATGTGAATACATGTATGCAACAAGTCGAGTTTAAACACCTCACACAAATTAAAGACACAATGTTGAGGTCAGGCATTGATGCCAATGTAAAAGCTGCATTTGTGGAATGACATGTGA
This sequence comes from Lepidonotus clava, assembly GCA_936440205.1. Classification (NCBI taxonomy): domain Eukaryota; kingdom Metazoa; phylum Annelida; class Polychaeta; order Phyllodocida; family Polynoidae; genus Lepidonotus; species Lepidonotus clava. The sequence continues at coordinate 50,115,224 of OW387141.1, read as the reverse complement.
CTTACATTAGACTATATTCATTAGGGTGACTGTGAGTTTCCCACAATGTAGAATATAAAGAACGAACTATACATTAGTATATAATGCGTATATAAATTTGTCAGTATGTTATTTATGCATTATATACCATTAATGGAAGCTCTCATTATATATATATAATATATATATATATATATGTGTGTGTGTGTGTGTGTGTTTGTTTGTGTGTGTGTCTGTGTGTGTCTGTGTGTGTGTGTGTGTGTGTGTGGAGCATGTCGGACCCCCGCTGCATAACTTATAGTTCATGTATGCCTCAGGTATTGGCTACTCACATATTTAGACATAGAACGTTGGGTGACATGCTACTTTGTATCGGAACGAACATTATTTTTTTCTGCCCGAGAAAAAAAGTTGAAACCTAATTGTCTGGGTGAATGATCATGGTCTCATTTCAGACATTTGTCGCACCTAAAACCGGGTAGGCCATATCCATACTCTAAACACTCTCCTAGATATGACATTATTATACACAAAACAAAAATAAGATGTTATGTATGTCTATGGGTGGACATAACATAAAGGGACCCGAGACCCTTGAAAAGCAGGTTCAGCCCTTCGATTTTGTGACCGAGGGACCCTATACGCCCCTAGTCATGGATCTTAATTTCTAATTATAAAAATATATTTTGCATCTTTGAAATAAAGTGTAAATTGGCTGAATATGTGGTTTTCATTTCATGATATTTTCTCTTATTGTAGTTTAGTAGAATGAAATAAAAGAATATACCTATAGCTAGGGGGTTCAATTCTGGGCCTGGGCTGGAATGCTGGACCACTCTGCAAGTCTCCCTGTGCCAACGACAGGGACATGAAAGGTCCCTAGAGGACCACCGGCTGTTGTGTGTGTGGCCCTGTCTGTGGGAACATGCACATTAAAGAACACCTGCCTCAGTTAATGTGTAGGGGTATGGTCTCTATCTTCTCATAGATTTGATCATGCTATTGATTTGATCATCAAACGACAGAATTGTTCTCGTCGTGATATGACCTTAGATGTTGCTATGCCTTTAAACCCCAATAACCAACCAACCAACCTATAGCTAGGTATATGTTTCAAAGATTCTGAGGTGTGACTTTGTCAAGGAGTGTTGAAAGAGCTGAGTGGACTTTCTTGATTAAGGACTGGTGAGTTAAGGGAAGTCGGTGATGTGTGATATATGTCTTGGACAAACAGTAAACAACATCCTTTCATGTCAGTGTTCTTGTCAACTCTTGATGATTGAGTTACATCAGGAGCTGATTGGTTGTCTAAGGTCAGAGACTGCGACTTGAACTAGCAAAACTAATGGAATAATGAGTTCAAGGAAACAGCGTAAATACTCCGTATGGATAACATCTAAGTTAAATCTAAGTTAAGTCATCTCTCAAAAAGGCATTCAAACTGCCAACTAAAGTTACTTTTTAATTTCAGTGTACATGTAGTCCACCATTGGACCAACTTGAGTACATTTATGAATACATAATTGTGTGACTGCTCTTTATTTATACCATCAGGATCTCTTGAATTAGCCAGTGTGAGGCTATAATTATCTATATTTGATGGTTATTCCTTTAAAATTTTTACTTAATGTGGCTCTTTATGACTGATTTTGAATTGTTGTTGACCTGTATAGTTTCTATATTATTGTGTAATGTTGTTGAAGTTTTCTGCATTATTTTCTCATTCATTGTCACCTCTGAACTTGTATGACATTTCATTCTATGATAGTAGCACATGATGCCATATCCTGAAAAACAGGGGTAACCTTGATGTCTATTGCATAATAATTTTTTTTAAAAGTATAACAAAAATCTTGGACTTACAGTGAAAGGAGGATTAATCTACCACTAGGGGCATTAAAAGCTGAGATCTTCTTTTTTTTTTTTTTTTTATCCAATCAGGGACCCTGCGCCCACTCCATTTTCTTTCTTTTTCTCCCATTCTTTATTCTACCTCCAACACTATTTTTAATTCCCTTTTCAAATTCGTTCTACTGTTAGATAACAGGGGCGGATCCACAGTTTTTTTTTCAAAAGGAGACGCACCTCATTGTACAATTTTCCGTTGGATCCTCTGGGTCAGAAATCTTTACATTATAAATTGATAATTGGTCCAGAATAGGAGGGGCGCATCCTGTACCCTCCCTAAATCTGCAACCAAATAGAATATCAAATTAATCGTAATCGCCTTTTAAAAAGTCCTATTCAAACCATTTCAACAGCAATATTTTAAGGGGTGAATAATTTTGACTATACCATTCTGCGAATGATTAAGGATCACTATATTAATGAACCACCATAAAACAAACAAACATGAAGAACACACACGCTTCCCTTGTGATGATTGATTTGTCCATGTGACTGATGTTTGATATATATATATTAAACTTTCATCTACTTTTATTTTATGAAGAAATCCCCTTCTGCATGGCTTCTGTTAAAACGGTACAGTCTCCAGCCACTAGATGGCACCACCTAGCGCGTTCTAGCCCGCCACCTGGAAACTGACCTCAGACTGTAGAGTCTAGAGAGTCGACGTCTCCACTACTGGAAGATACTTTATTACCAGTATTTGTCTTAGTATTTTTATCACGAAATCTAGAAAAAATAAACTCAGTAAGATCGTCTCTTCGTTTTTGTTGCTGAATAAATCGTTACCATTATCACATGTATGCGCATATAATTATATCAAAAACCATGTTAATTCCAAATAATGATATATTTTGATAATATAAATCTATAAATATTTGTTGTAACAACCTTCGGGGTTACCCGCCGTATTCAGAATATAACATTGACTGGTGGAAAGTTTGTCTTTCAGAAGACACCAAATTTAAAATTATTGCTTTCAGCATCCATGATGAATGCCGAGGCCTAGTACAGTTTCAACTTTTTTAAATAATAATAATAATAAAAAAAACACCTTCCTCTATCGTAAAAAATAATAGATCCGTCAGAACAGTAGTACCGTACTACGTACGGTTCGCTGGGAGTGAGTTTGGACATGGCATGTATGTTGACAGTTCAGTCGCCGCCCATCTCCAGACGCACGTGGCTTTGTTTACATTATTCCGGAAGTCACGTGACGTCATATTCGCAGGGCATTCTGGGAAAGAGACGGCCGCCGCCATGTCGATCGAGATTCCCCTCCGGGACACCGACGAGGTTTGTTTGTCATTTACTACCTGTTTAATACGCGTTATAGTCCTCAGAAAGTTTTTACGTAGTATTTAGAGACCCATGGTCCCGAAATGTGTAAAATTAAGGCTGTCCGTGGCGTACCTTGTTAGTTGTACCCGATGTAAACACGGGGATGCCGGCTCGCGTGTGGCCGTGAAGGGGCTTCACTCAGAAAACAATGAGAGGTGGAGAAGGGTGCTGACTGCGTCATAACTTTGTGAACAGTGTCTCGAGAGTTTTAAGTATTAACAGCCTTGCATTGTAAGTTGTACACCAAGCTAACCGTCCTGATGTAACTACTGACGTGAGAGTCAAACACAGTGTCAGCGCGACAGTCACACTGACTGTTTTCCAAAAGCTGTAAATAATTTACTATTAAGTATTTTAATTTAGATCATCTAGATTTTCGTTTTGAGTATTCGCTACACTACAGAGCCCGATTCTGTCCCCTAGGAGTAAGAGTAATATTTCAGAAAGAGAAATCATTGTCATAGTTTTAGTCTAGTGTTAGATAATAGTTTACAACCCCCCCCCCCCCCCTCCCATGTAACCAAGCGGTAGACTATCTACTTAGTATATGCAATGATAAGCCAAGGGTGGACAAACCTTAACCTGCGCCGCATCCCCTCCTGCTCCCGATGTCCGCTACGGAATGGCAATATCCAGAGGCGAATACTTTGTCTAGACAAACCTTACCCTGAGGTCGGGCCCGGCCCCAAGATTTCTCTACTACTACTGTACTAGTACTAGCCCCTAGAAAATCATCTATATTCCAGAATGACAAGTCAGTCAATTGTCTGATAGTGATAACGTGGTTGTCCATGCATATCTTTTGTTATTGTAGTCAGTAGACTGTACAATAAAAATCTAGAAATATAGTGTGGCTCTAGATTTCGAAATCTATGGGTTAGGGGTCCTACTCCCTCCTCTATTTTAAAACTAAGTATTTTATTAATTGATCTCCTATATATCATATGGCAAACTTGAAACACCTGCTCGATCTAATTCTACCACATACCGTACGTTTTGTGGACATAGATCTAACACAGTTAGCCTACCCCTTAGCCTTAATATTTTATAGTATATCTATGATAAAATCGTAAAGAATAAATCCACGAATATATTTATACTTCTTATACTTCTGTACACAAAACACCAATAAAGTTGTGGGTACCAACACCCAGCGTGTGATTCCCCTCAGCTAACCCTGTCCTTTACCCCACTTACCCAGGTGATCGAGTTGGACCTGGACCAGCTGCCGGAGGGAGAGGAGGTCCTCAGTATCCTGAAGCAGGAGTCGGCCCCACTACACATCTGGGTCACCTTAGCGGTAAGACATCTCACGTACCATCGTGTTTTAAAACATTTCAGGTTTTTTTGTTGAAAATATTGAGCTTTCCTAAACACAATATACATGTAGTTTCTGTTGGTCGGCCAGGTGAAAATCTCAGTATATCCCATCTGGCTGTTTCAAACTGACCCGGGGTTTTAGACTGACATAATGAACCTAAAGGTGTGAAAATTGCTAATAGTACTTGCCTGTGTAAAAAAAACCTAGCATATTTTGAGCCTTATCTATGTAAATAGAGATATTTCAGAAAGAATTCAAAAAAACAAAACAAATCTCGGATTCCGGGGTAATGTCTATTTTCGTCACCCTCTAGAAGATAAATTTTTTTCTAAGGACGGCATGATTATTCAGAACTATTTCATCAACAGTAGTGATGAATCAGCAAACATTTATAATCAGAATTTTTTCTTGGTAACAAAAAAAGATCGTTCAAGCCTTGCATAAATAATTCTAAAATATTTAGAAATCATGCGTCAGTTCTCTACTGTCTTTCAGCTTGAATACTACAAACAAGGCCATGAAGATGACTTCGTTAAGATGCTGGAGGCGTCACGTACTGACGCCAACATCCAGTACTCAATGTTCGAGCGTGACCAGATGCGAGCGCTCGACACGCTGGCTGCATTCTACGTGCAGCAGGCACATCGGGAGAAGAACAAAGACAAGAAGCGGGAGCTGTTCACACAGGCCACCCTGCTCTATACCACCGCCGACAAGATCATCATGTACGATCAGGTAGGTCGTGACTGGAGAGAACCTGTGTCAGGGGTGCTGCAGAGTCATACAGAAACTTAAATCATGGTCATCGGGAAATCCTTAGTAATAGAAATTAAAAACCTAACAAGAAGTTTTTCTTATTTTCCATCATGAATCAGACTTTTCTTGTTAGACTGAAAAGAATTGTAAAACTAGAAAGTCTGTTTTTTTCAGAATGATACCACCGATATCCAGGTTTTCTATATTGTTAAACTTAAAACAAATTTCAATAACCTGGATTTCCAGAATGGAATAACATATTGAAATAATATTTTACTAAGAATTTTCTCTTCTGTCAATTGTAGTTGGTCTACATCTGTGTATGTATTATTAGAAGCCTGATTGTAATGAATGTTTCGCTCTGTTCAGAACCATCTGCTGGGCCGTGCCTACTTCTGTCTGCTCGAGGGCGACAAGATGGACCAAGCCGACGCCCAGTTCAACTTCGTCTTGGGGCAGGTACGTAAACATGCAATAAGGTAGCTTTAAGGTAAAAGAATGTATACTTCTTTTGAATAGTATTGAATGTTAAATAATCAAATCTAAACGACATCATTAACAAATATAAAATGATATCAAAAAATTCTATTCTTCTGATACCTTTCAAATATAATTTCTGTAGTATCTACAGGAAATAAGAATAACGTCTTCCCACTGAGTGAGCAATCGTAATAATAAAATTGTTTAAAGTTTCAAGATGCAAATATAGTGATCAATAATAAGCATATTAACCACATTTTTTATGAATAACTTAGTTTTGGACACTTTTGCAGAGCAACTGAGGTAAAATCGTGACAGTTCAGAAAAAGTGCGTTCGTTAAATAAAATTCCCTCTCTGATAGTGTTTTATTGAAATTTCAGTCGAGCAACAACATCCCTTCCTTGTTGGGAAAGGCCTGCATTGCTTTCAACAAGAAGGATTACCGAGGGGCTTTGGCGTATTACAAAAAAGCGCTGCGGACCAACCCCAACTGTCCGGCCTCCGTGCGACTCGGCATGGGGCACTGCTTCGTCAAACTGGTCAAGCTAGACAAAGCCAGGTAGGAGCTTACTGGGAGGGCTAAAGTTTTTCTTTTATTAGAAAGTTAACAGAAAAATGGTATATCTCAAAGCTAATTTCTAAAGGGTAAACGTGGGGTGGTCCTCTACCTCTAAGCTAATTTTTAAAGTTGACCAATGTGAGTTATGGCTTGATCCATCTCTTCCTGGTCACATCTGTATCGTTAGTTTTCAGTTAGTTTTTGAATTGAACATAGTGTAAAATACTCGCAATCTAATCTCTGACTGACTTTACATTCTATCAAGATTCTACCAGCTTTTGAAATAGACCTGGGATTTTAATACATTACTTCAAAGGAAACTTAACTCTTTCAAAATAAATATGTAATAATGAATTCTACCCCTTACCCCTACCAGTATAAATAAAATGATCTAAAAAAAAAAAAATCACAAAATTCCCGCTGCAGCAAACGAATAGCCATAGACGTAAATTGTAAATTTATCTTGTCAACCTAGATTTAACCGATCTTCGTCTGCTTGTTGTCAGGATGGCGTTTGAGCGAGCGCTGCAGCTGGACCCTCAGTGCGTGGGCGCGCTGGTCGGGCTCGCCATCCTCGAGCTGAACGAGAAGACGCAGGACTCGATTAAGAGCGGAGTGCAGCTGCTGTCCAAGGCCTACACCATCGACTCCACCAACCCCATGGTCCTCAACCACCTCGCCAACCACTTCTTCTACAAAAAGGTAACACAAGATTTTAGAAAAAAAAAAATTAACTGACTCGTCATACAGACGTACGGCATGAGGATGCAAATCTTCCAGATTTTGAATATCTTTACAATGTGAATCTAAGCCATATGATATGAGAAAGGAAAATGGTTAATGTACCTTGGACACCTTAATGTTTCTTAGAAACGAACACATTTGAGATTACTCGTTTACTACAGGGGTTCAGATTCCTCAGATATATTTCTTCAAAAGTTTTTCTAGTGAAATAGAATTATCCATATCATAGGCTGGTTCAACGTGTCTTGGCATTGTCTTTATATATGGGATCTTTACTCATCAGAAGCTGTATCTATTCAACATAGTTCATAAAAAAAATCTTTTTAAAGATATTCATTTCTTCTGGTCCCAGGATTACCAGAAGGTGCAGCACCTGGCACTTCACGCCTTCCACAACACGGAGAACGAAGCCATGCGCGCGGAGAGCTGTTACCAGCTCGCGCGTGCCTTCCATGTACAGGTAAGCCCACCTTAGTACACCCAGTTATGGTTCTCCCAGCCCAACTCTTCTGATTGGCTTTGATTCTGAACTACCTTATATAAACTCCCAAAAACATTTGAAATATTTCAGAAACTTCCTTTTTAAGGAAAACTTGTTTCGCTATGTTTAACAACAACAAAAGTAAAAATATTTTCCAATTCCTTCGAGAATGCCAACTGATAGATAAAATCTAAGATAGGATCCAAGAGTCTGGAATCCAGGGGCCATTCAGATTTGGGCTACAGAGCCCCCCAGTTTTGTTGGATTCTTCTAAAGGCCGGGTGTGTGGTGTCCTTTCTGTGGGAAATTGCACATGAAAGACCCCTTGCCACTCTTCGCAATAAGGAGGGTATTGCACCCGGTGGCAGGTTTCTTCTAAATCATATCATAGATACAATCACCCGTAAGCTGAAAAGCATTACCTTGTGCAGTCTGGAAAGAACCATAAGGGTTGGCCAGATGTTAAACTACCCCAACAAACAAACAAAGTTTCTTATCCAGGTAGAATAGATATTCAAAAAACATCTGTGGAAAAAAAACAGGTAAAAACAATGTTTTAAGAATAATTTTGAACAGTAGTTTTATGCACATGTATATTATTCGCTTTCAGAATGACTATGACCAGGCGTTCCAGTACTACTACCAGGCGACCCAGTTCGCATCCCCAAACTTTGTCCTGCCCCACTTCGGGCTGGGACAGATGTACATCTTCAGGGGCGACACCGACAATGTGAGTCAACCAAATATCTGTTCTCCCTTTTGACTTAGGCAATGTGAAGTATTGGCAATAACAATATCAGTCACTGATGAATAAATTTGTTTCTATTTCTCGTGAAATCTTAGAGCCAATATGCTCAATTCAGCGCATATTTCTCTCTACTCAATGTGTTTTTCCCTTTTTAATGGGGTCTTCTTGCATATAGCAAAAAAAACCTAAAGTGTTCAATGGAAAAACTTGAACACTACGCCAGCGATAACCTCAGCCTATAGAGCGTACACAATTTTTAATGCAGTCTGGTGAATACAGAAATCCGTTTAAGAGTAAGAGTAGACGAGAGTTGGGTTTAGATAAGAAGGTTATCTTTTTTGTAAAAAAAAAAAAAGAAAAAAAGTTTTAAGTAATGTCATGAGCTCACAGCTTTACAATATTAAGAAGTAGTTGCATTCTAAAACCGTCTTAAAAACCATCTGATTTTAATCAAACGATTGATTAATATAAACGGCAAATACCATACTGATCTCCTCTATCCTTGTTCCCTGCAGGCGGCCCAGTGCTTTGAGAAGGTGATGAAGGCTCAGCCCGGGAACTACGAGACCATGAAGATCCTGGGGTCACTTTACGCCCAGTCCGACGACACCGAGAAGCTACAGACCGCCAAGGTATGGGAACAAGCGGTTGCAGTGACGATCAAAATTCACAACAGCCTGTTTCAGTAAATAGCAAGTTGCGATGGCTCAGTGCACTTGTAGCAGTATGTAGGTTTGAGCTGCAGCCTGTACCTGCCAGCCAGTGGTGATTTTCAGGGGCAGGGCCTACTCACAGCCTATGAACTTTGATTTAGATTCTGTTTAAGTTTAATTAATTTTTACATTTACATCAAATTTCAAATTAAACGTTAGTTTTTCAAAGTAAGCCAACATCAGGCAATAACCATACAATGTCTTATGAGACCTTCTCCCCTAAATACGTGAACCTTGTTTCCCATTTTCAGCAACACCTGAAGAAGGTGACGGAGCAGTTTCCGGACGACGTGGAGGCCTGGATCGAGCTGGCCCAGATCCAGGAGAGGTCCGACGTCCAAGTAAGTAAACCCCCTACCCCTCCAGGCAACCCCTTACTGAGGGGGACGGTGGGTGGGTCTCGCTACACGTTTGTCGTTACAATCTTAAATATATTTTCAAACAAATCTACTGCCTCTTTTCTATGTTACATAGCAACAGGTGTTTCAAACGAGAGTTGGCGCTTGTTCGTTTGATATAAAGAACAAATAGTAGAGATACTATTTTGCTTTCATTTTAGGATTCCTACTTTAATTGATATCGATTTGGATACTATATTTTTTTCTACATCATCCTATAAATAATATTTAGGTATTTTGTTTTTAGTTCCAAGCTATTACTGTGTAAACTTGAAGTTGGGAAGTTTTTCTTCCTCCTAGCTGCTCCTAGAATAAAAGTAAAGTCTCTTCTACTTTCCCTACTCTAATACATTTGGGTAGCATCTCTGAAATAGTAACTTGCTTGTATACATAAGGCGTAGTATGCATTAATAACACCATCTCCTTTCTCCCTCCCAGGCGGCGTTGTCAGCGTACGGTACGGCCACCAGTATCCTGAAGGACAAGGTGGAGGCCGACGTGCCGCCCGAGATCCTCAACAATGTGGCCGCGCTCCACTTCAGACTCGGCAACCTGCAGGAGGCCAAGGTAAGGCACACACATTTAATATGATTCAACCAGAAAATAAGTAAAGTTTTATTTTGAAAACATTCAAACAAAATTTGTCTCCAAATGTAAGTTACAAGAGAAGTAAACATCTGTTCAATTTCTGAATTATGGATGAAGGAGGGTGAGAACACGTGGGTTACTGCTCAATATATTAACGAAATAAAAAGAATTCGGACAGTGATAGATATGCAGCATAGTTATAGCTAAAATGCTCTAGTAGTGGCTATGACTGGTTGCAGACTGATACTACCATGTGAATGAATAATAAAAAAGAAAAAGAAGAAATTATTACTAACCTTTCAATAATGAACCACAAATTCCATTCAGACAAAAATTACATAGAAAGATCCTATTTTACAAGATAGTTTCAATTGACATCTTTTTAGAAATACTACGAGGGTTCCCTGGAGCGGTCGCGTAAGGAGGCGCAGCACGACGAGACGTACTACAGCGCCATCTCAGTGACCACCACCTACAACCTGGGGCGGCTGTACGAGGCACTTCACGAGTACGACAAGGCCGAGCGGCTCTACAAGAACATCCTGAGGGAGCACCCCAACTACGTTGACTGTGAGTGGATCGATTTGCTTAGATTAAAAAATGATGGAGTCTTCAACCAAACACGTGGACCCAAACCTGCAAAACTTGATTCTGTGTTTAAGAGGAAGAGACCATAACAGTCTTTATCTCAGGTTCACACCTTTACATAAAAAACATAAGTTACCCAACCACCTATTAGGCACTCTTATTCAAAAAAGATAAAACCTTCCGATATGTTTAGTATGCCTTAAAAATCTGAAAGTCTTCTGAGAAAGCCACTGTGATTACGCTAGGACACAGAAATAAAATTGATCGAAAACAAAAATAAAACAATGATAAAAGTATGTTTGTTCCCTCAAATCTTGAACAGTCAAAAGAGCAATATTTTGCTGTTTTTAATCCCTCTTTTGTTCTCCACCTTTCAGGTTATCTCCGTCTCGGGTGCATGGCCCGTGACCGGGGACAGATTTACGAGGCCTCTGATTGGTTCAAGGAGGCCCTACAGATTAACCAGGTGAGAAATATACAAATATATCAGGTCAAATAGCCCAATAGTATCTAAAATTAATTATCACTTCCAGGTTAGGAACACAAGTTCTGGGATTGTGTTCCTCGAACGTGCGTAGATTTCAGACTTATTTTCATACCTGACTAATGCTGGGTGCGGTGAAGTGTGGCCAGATGAAAATCTCTACGCTCCACTGATGCATAGAATAGACCCTTAATTTTTAAAGTAGCCCAGTTAAGAAAAATAATCGTTAAGAATGTACATGTTTCTTCAAACTGAATATTTTAATGATTTAGACAATGTTACCAACAAACTAACAAACCCATCAACCCTGCCTGTTTTCCCACCCCCAGGACCACCCCGACGCGTGGTCGCTGATCGGTAACCTCCATCTGGCCAAGCAGGAATGGGGTCCCGGGCAGAAGAAGTTTGAGCGCATCCTGCAGCGCCCGACCACGCGGGACGACCCATACTCCATGATCGCCCTGGGCAACGTGTGGCTACAGACCCTGCACCAGCCCATGAGGGACAAGGACAAGGTGGGGCGGGGCTCAAACAAATAAAGGAATATTTTTTTAGACAACTTTCTTGAATAACTTTTCATTAAAATAAATTTTCCAATTATGTTTGTTTGTGTATGTGATAGAGCAAGAGTAGCTAAGCCGCAAAGAGCTCAGATATTTGAGGAGAACGTTCCTCTTGGGATAACAATTTGTCTGCTTCCTATTGAAGTATGTGGATCCCAGGACATAAATTTGATTAGGGCAGCTTTGGAAAACCTTTGTTTCTGGATATTTCTGTCAATGTAATGAGGTTAAAAAAAGAAATTTATTTTTTTGTTGCCTGACAAGTTTCCGTTAACCCAAACTTTCCCGCAGAATTGATAGACACTGTTCTCATTGTGCTAATGCTGGTTTGAATTAATAAAGATCGTGGATATTGCCTGCTAGGGCCGTACCCAATTTTCGCATAGCCAAAATAAAACTTTTCCCATCACCCAAACTTATTTTTGTCCACAGGAGAAGCGTCACCAGGACCGTGCGTTGGCCATGTATAAGAGCGTCCTGAGGAACGACCCCCGCAACATCTGGGCCGCCAACGGAATAGGTGAGTTCACCTACACAGTGCGCTTTACAAAACCCCGATAAAGAATGTACTATTATCTGCCTTCTTTGGGCATCAGATTACCATTATGACACGTATATGTACCAGAGTTACAAGATTAATCCAAAGGGGAATTCGGACTTGATTGATTAATACAAGTCTCAATAGTTGCAAATGGAAAAGAAAACGCAATCATTACAAGTTTTGCAAAAAGCTTTATTAGTGATGCTTTTATGTCTGGCATTTTTAGACGCTTCACGTATTAGAATATTTAGGAAAGAATTGTATTGATTACAATTACTTGTATCAACACTTGAATTTTCACTGACGCTATTAAAACAATTCTAACTATTAAAATGAATATATATTAGAATAGTTGGGAATACAGTCATAACTACTTTTATCAGTTACTTATAAATTACGTTTATAAAAAATGAATGCTGAGGTAGCCATCATATTTGTTATTCTGTCTTTGCAGGATGTGTCTTGGCACATAAGAACAATATCAACGAGGCTCGGGACATCTTCGCCCAGGTGCGCGAGGCCACGGCCGACTTCTGCGACGTGTGGCTCAACATCGCCCACATCTACGTAGAGCAGAACCAGTACGTGGCCGCCATACAGATGGTGAGTCGGGGCCTCGTGATAACATTGGCCTATGTACAACTAGCATCAGGAGGATGAGAGCGTTGCTTTAGAATAGATTTGATAAGCAAAGATTGATTCACAAAAAAATATTTGCAAAGGATAAGTGGTTTACTTTCTGTTCCCTTAGAAAAAAAAAACAACTGCTATTAAAAGCTAACCAAAGAAGTTCTGAAATTTTAGATGTATACAAAACATAGACAATCAGTGCACATATAACTACTTCATACACGTTATAAGTGATTCGCTCTAAAGTTTGAAGAGACAAACTCATGATAAATCATATATTGAATGACCTCAAATCTCTCCCTTTCAGTACGAGAACTGTCTGAAGAAGTTCTTCAAGTATCATAACACGGACGTGATGATGTACCTGGCGCGGGCCTACTACCGCTGCGGCAAGCTGCGCGAGTGTCGGGCCACGCTGCTGAAGGCGCGCCACGTGTCGCCCTCCGACACCGTGCTCCTCTACAACATAGCGCTCGTCATGCAGAAACTGGCCACGTCCATCCTCAAGGACGAAAAGAGTAACCTCAAGGCCGTGCTCAGCGCTGTGCAGGACCTCGAGCTCTCTCACAGGTGGGGCAGGGGTTGTTGACTTGTGCTGGGGTTGGTTCATTTGTATGTGAAGAACCACGGGGGCCGTCAAAGGGTGGCCATACGAGCCATAGGGGATTTCACATGCCAAGGGCGATCCCCATGGGCCGTAGGGACACCCGAGGAGAACCCCAAAGGTTCTTCTATATGTTATCACCCAAGCATTATTCAAACTATATTAAAACAACTGAGAACGAGGAGCGGTATGTACAGCCTATCAATATGCACTGCCCACAATACGCACGTCAGCTGTGCAGATGATAATATCTGGTGTACTTGTGGGTGTGTACTGGGACCAGTCACTTGTGTGCCGGGGTAATCAAGTGCGCTGACGTTAGTTAGATTGAGGAAGATTTTTTGAATATCAGAGATAGAGCTTAGATTTTTCAGGAAAAGCCTTAATGAGGTTTCATTGGTATCGGCGGCGTTTAAAACTACACTAATACATGTGTCTAACTCTTAAATGTTTGTATATATGTATTTTTATTACTGTTGCACCGTAAGAGTTAAAGTTAAAAGTTCCAACGTGAAAGAAATTATTGAGATAACTCACTAAAATAATTGTGACAAATCTAAACAATCCATCCATATGAAATAATAGATTTTTCAAAATATTTAATTTTACTTTGAATTCTACGTTCTCTGATTTGTCGTCCCCTACAGATACTTCACCCATCTGAGTATGTACGGAGACCGCATGAAGTTTGACCTGGCCCAGGCTGCCACCGAAGCCAGGTAAGTCAACGATATCATTCTCTCCCAAGCGGGAACCAAAGCCAGAAAGGCGTGCCCCTCTATACAAGGTCTTTGACTGCACGACAGTGTTCACTATACTGGCACGTCAGTTTTCAGTCTGATTTTAGAATTTTTTTCATCATAACCTCAAATGAAAATTTTCAAAATTAATTTCTTGCAACAGGTTCATTTTAAGATACTTTTCAGATTTTCTATCTAGGGTTTCAGAATTTTTATTAAACCTTACATACATCCCTGACTACAAGAGTTGCAGCGTTAGGCCAATTTTTTATGACTAAGTACTTTTGAATTTCCACTTTCGTAGTGGTATGTTGAGAAAAATCAATACCCGTTAAAAGAATCATTCATAATGCCAAATAAGTCTTACACTAGTGAACTCGTCCTAATTTGTGCCTCCTCTCCCCGTGCAGGCAGTGCTCCGACCTGCTGTCCCAGGCTCAGTACCACATGGCCCGGGCCCGGAAGATTGACGAGGAGGAGCGCGAGATGCGGCGTAAACAGGAGGAGGAGCGAGAGGCGCTCCGACAGCGCTACGAGTCACAACAGGTACGAGACGACACTTTAGTCTGACCAGGACACATATGGCGAATCTCTTAAAGACTTTTTGTTATATAGTTTTTCGCAGGATTTTTCGATATTTTATAACATCACTCTGCTATAGAAATTCATACTTTTGCTTTAAAACCGCATTTCCAATATCTGAAGTCTATCCTTCATGTGTCGGATTTTCATATACTTTCGAAACTGTAGGATATAGTATAATCATATATTATAGGGCTGCTGAAATTATCACTTGCTATATTGAATTGGAATAAAGTGATAAATGTAAGTTGTCTGACTTGCCTAACTCCTACCGGGTAATGTATTATTTTCTCGTACTTTAAAATTACGTCAAAGTGATAACGCAATGTAAATACAGTTTTGAAAGAGTACACCTTTGTGGGAGACTTCATCATTGCGTTTAAATTCAGGAGCTCGATCCTTACAGTTGAGTATATAAAGTTGTGGTTTTGGTTGTAGGCGGAGAAGCGGCGTCAGAAGGAGGAGCGGGAGAAGCACATGCTGGAGGAGCGCGCGGCCTTCATCGAGAAGACCAAGAGTCTGCTCATCATGGAGATGCCCGTCGAGGACAAGCCGCGCAAGGGGGGCGGTGGCAAGGTGAGTGCCTCCAGCGAGAAACATACTTTATGTCAATATAACGATAAATCTGATAAAGTCATTTATCACTAACTGATGTGTTTGGACATAAAAAGGAAATGTTTGGAATATTTTTGATATTCAGGAAAAAATTGCTACAAATAAACACAAATCTGTGAACTTACTATTAGTAGTTGACCTTTATGCAGTAGTTGTAAAATATGATATATTCTACATAAATAAGAAGATTTAAAACTATAAGGGAATTGTTCTATATCTGTATTCATCTACTTTTCCTGTAGAAGCGGCGTGGTGGAGATGGGGAGATCATGTCAGAAGGAAGCAGCGACGAGGACCGCCCCAAGAAGAAGCGTGGCCGGAAGGGAAGCGACTCGGAGCCGGAGCTGGATGAAGAGGGTAACCCCGTGCCCAAACAGAAGAAGAAGCGCAGGTAAGGGACACTCACGACTTAAACCCCTAATCATTTTACAGGCAGATTTAATGAGTTTCTCGGTTATAGATGAAACAGGGAGAACCTGAATACTGGCAAATAGATCATGGGTTTTAAGAATGTGCATAGAATTCAGGGAATTTAGTTTTCCTGGGTTGAAAATATGCAGTATTATTTTCTCACACCTTTCATGACCAGAAGAATTTAATGTCATGTTCATTTAAGAAAATTGCTGGAAATTATAAATGAAATTTTGAATCATCATCCTTTACGTATCATACTGAATATGACATAACGTCAAGACAAGACATAGAAATTATTGCTCATATTGATGCCAAAAGGGTTGTTATAAGTTTAAATTAAACGTCCCAAGATTTAATGAATGTGCTTTTTGAATTAATCCTATGCATGAATGAAGTTTGTCATGAAGGAAAAAGACAATACCTACTCATGCCACTCCTTGCAATTCCATGACAAAATCAATCCCTCTTTATTTCAGGACAAAGAAAGCTGACGGTGAAGGTCGGGCTCGTAAGCCCCGCGCTCCACGTAAGCCGAAAGAGGGGAAGAAGGGGAAGAAGAAGGTTCAGGAGGATGAGGACGGGATGACCGCCAAACAGCGCAGGAAGATCGTCTCCAAGGCCACCATCTCCTCCAGCGATGACTCCGACTCCGACACCGAGAAGCTCAAAATTGCCGATGGAGGGTGAGCAGCATTTTACGCCACTAATAGAATCTAGGATCCTAAGAGTAACCATTCAGTCATCAGTTGGATTTGTAGGACCAAAAAGGAATATTCTAGAATCTTGATCTGTGCTTGCACCTGTCTCCATACTTAGACTTTGAGTAGAACGTGGCTTGAGAGCTAAGTGTTGGATGCTACCGCGAAAAAGGGCCGGTGCCTTGTGGGGACCGGGTATTTATAGTGACTTGTCAACATCTCCATGGAAACCAGAAGGGGATCCCAAATTGTCTCCAAATTGCATTCCTAAGGGAATGTGATCACCAGAAACCTTCCTGGGAAATCCCAAAAAGGGTTAAGGGAAAAAAAAAAAAGAAAAAAAAAAAAATCCATACTTAGACTTTGAAGTAGGTATGAAAGATTGAATAATAGAGGTAAATTTTGCAGCCTAGGTATTGGTAGTTGCGATGATATCATAATTTACATTAATTACATTATTTCTAATTCTCTGGTTTGCCTTTGACAGTGATGGCTCAGGTGATGAGGGTGGCGGACCTAAAAGGAGGCGTATCTTGTCCTCTGGGAGTGAGAGCGACGGAGGTGGCTCAAAGAAAGGGTCAGGGTCAGGTCGCTCAAGGTCCCGCTCCCGCTCCCGATCGGGGTCACGATCAGGCTCTGGATCACGATCACGTTCCCGATCTCGGTCTGGCAGCAGATCTGGATCTGGGTCAAGGTCTCGCTCACGATCTAGGTCAAGGTCAGGATCAAGGTCAAGATCACGCAGTCGATCAAAATCAGGATCAAGGTCAAGGTCACGATCAAGGTCAGGCAGTCGGTCAAGGTCAGGGAGTAGGTCAAGGTCGGGCAGCAGATCAAGGAGTGGAAGTCGCTCTAGGTCAAGGAGTAGGTCAAGGTCACGATCGCGATCGAGAAGCAAGTCAAGGTCACGATCGCGATCGAGAAGCAAGTCAAGGTCACGATCGAGAAGTGGGTCAAGGTCACCGCGGGGTTCTGGGTCAGGAGGAGGGTCACCTCCCAGGTCGCCGGGATCCGGGGCGGGCAGTGGGGGTGGGTCGGGCAACGACAGTGACTAGATCTGTATCCCCGAAGATAATCAGTGTACGAGGGATATGAGTCTATTTGATGATGACTATAGAATATTTTCCGTGTTCTGAACTCTGTGACAGTGAGAAGACCTCCATACTAGATCAGCCCATGCAGGTCCCTGTGTATAGTGTGTATCGGTTGTAGAACTGTCCGCCTACTCCCAAAGGCTTTGTATTACAATGATATTTAATAGAGGCTGTCCATGGCATAACGCTACTCGTAAAAGCCTCTGTACATTCTACATGAAGTATTTGTTGTGTTTCCAGTGAACGCTCATGAACATTCTTTAAAAAACAGGGCATAGAGGTACCAAGGTCAATGGGGCAACTAGTACTAATCCCAATGAAGATTGAAATATTATATGAGAAGATGTTTGTATGTGTTCATTAACGAAAGAGCGTGGAGAGCGTGACATGTTATATGTCATAAATAAAAAAAGAACGATCAACAATGTACCCAATTAATCATGAACTATGGCCAATTGACATATTTATGTACTGATATTTCTGTGACGTGGCAGTGCCTCCCTATGACTTATGATGTAAAATAGGAATATATAGAACAATATCAATATGTAACATGGTAATGTCGGTTACAAATGTAAAACTAAACAATTGAAAACGTGCAACATGGTTTTTACTTTCAAACTGCACTAAATTAACAGCATGAGATGTTGGAATGAACCATCGTGTAATGTAGTTTTGAACAGTTGAATAAAAATGTCTTTTTTTCAACAATCCATTGTTTGCCCTTTTATTAACTTAAACTGCTAAAACTTTGGTCATGAATCTTGAAACGACCCTTGCCCACCACCCTGGGCAAACTGTGTGGTGCTAACCGTTCTGCCCAAGAGGGTGCCCTCATAAGTCTTAAAAGGTCGTAAATTGATTTTCTCAAATTTAGGGCCTTAAAAATGTCTTAGATTTCAACGTTTTCTTGCAGGAGGTCTTGATCTGGTTAGGAAATTAAAATCAAATTTTAGGATTAGCAGAATTGTCACTTTTTGCTGCATGTCATTGACTCTCATGCGATCAACGTGACCTGTGGCAATCTTTTCTTAAATTTACCAAAAATAGATCTTAAAGGGTCTTAAATTGATTTTTGAAAAAAGCGTGGGCACCCTGGCTCAACCGTCTGCAGGTCAGATAGTCCGTGAACCCTTCATACACTACAGCGTGTTGGCCGATTGTTTTTCTCGCATGATCAATAGATTATATTAGCCAAACATGAAGTATTGGGTTCATAAGATACTACAAAATTGGATACACTTTGGCCTATATTCCTGGGCAGAAGCGGGGGTCTGATTGGTTCTGACAGCTCTTCTAGCGGTTTCCCAAAGCACACTTATCTGTGTCGTCCACAGTACGTTCTGACAGTGCTCCGTCGCATAACCAAATTCTCGCAACAAGGACCTCGTTCCACATGGACGTCGCTTTTGTGACAGGTCCCATTTATTTAATTGTAACTGGGCCAATTTTAATTCTGTATACTTTCTGAAAAAATAGACATTTAGATCTAGAATAAATTCCTGATCTAAATTTTCAGCCCGGAAAAATGATTAGAAGTGGGTGAAGATTGATACTGAATTTCGTCACAACAGTGAGAGTTTGACATTTCCCAACAAAACCATCGCTGTTTTTATTATGTGACGGAGCACTGCTGCCCTTGGGACAAAAATAGCAAATGATTGTTTTGTCAAATCATGCACTGTTGTGCAAAAATCCAGCGTAAAGTTCTACCCACTTGTCATAATTAAATTTTTCCGAGCTGAAAATCCACTCAGGAAACTTAGATCCAAATATCTTCTGCCACCGTTATCATAATCTCTGTCTACAAAGGTCTTATCTGTTTAGAGGTGTGAGGTAAACATTGACCAATGGGGCTAGAATGTTTTTTTGTGAGCCCTTAATTATAGTTTTTAGTATTGTAGCTTATGGGAAGGGCTCACTCAATCAGTCATGTCTTTTGTAGGTATTAGGGCTTTGATCTGATTGCCCGGTTACACAATCCTACATACAAGTAGCTACAGGCCTTTGTCCACCGGCATGCATTTGTAAGCAAGGACAATTAGTGTGCATCAAGTGTTATTGAGTGGGCAGGCCTCTCCCCTGCACCCTCCCCCACCCCCACTCCTTGAACTGAGTTCAAGGAGTGGGGGTGGGGGAGGGTGCAGTTTGAGAAGCCAGAAGTGGGTTACATAACCAGTACTTGAGTCACTGTCACCTGCAGGTGGGTGGGTGCAGGGGACCTAGTACTAGTAGGAGGAGCCCCTTTCCTAAGCCGCTCCCTGAGTTGTGTTTGACAGCAGGAGTGGTGGTGGTGATCACTACTCATAGCCCATAGCCTTCAGGTTGTAGGAAGGCCATCAGTTTATTGAGGGACGACTATTGCTATAGATTACATACATTAGGTATATTGACATTTCGTTCAATTACCTTTCAAACACAATGAAATGTCCATTGTTATGTTTAGGGCGAACATCGATCGTTCCAACGATCGGAACTTTGATGGTCATTTGCTTCTTGTTTTTTTTTAAAGTGTTAAATCTTGACTCCCGCCCTTCCTATACAGCGATTGGTGACCTAGAAATATTTGCCAGAAATGTCCATTAAGGTATGAAATGATTAAGAACCGAAATAGAAAGAAGTTTTTAAAACTTTCTCTTAAATTTCCTAGATTATCTACACGTTAAGAAAGTAACACTTTCTGGGGGGAAAAAGGGCAATGCACGCGTCTAGTAACACTAGACACTATATTTTATTCTATAGTACAGCTGAATAAAAGCCATTGATTCCATGAAAACAAGTCACTTTTGTCTAATGTCTTTCATGGACATTGTGATTGATGATGTAGTTGGTGTTTTGTAATGTGCCTTACAGAGATATGAACTGCAATATGTGCAAGAAAAATAAAACATAATTCTTATGATTATATTTTAAGAAATACCAGATAGGGTTTATTTCTTTGCATGGTGTGGCTTAAGACCTTTCGTCACGTTTGTACACCTGTCAGTGTGATATAGAACACCCGGCGCATGCCGATTGTTCTGTAAGACGTCCACTAATAGTCTACAGAAGACTTGGATACCGTCTGCAGCCCACGCCCCGATACCGATAGCATTCTGTGTAACGTAGTAAACCAATTTGGTTTACTTTCCTAAGCTGGGCCTAGAGGGGATATCGAAAGGAGCACATTAAATTTTAATTACCCCCCCCCCCCTCCGATTGCTACCCTCCTTTTAAATAGTCTACTGGTTAAGAAAGAACCCATTTTCTTCATGTGAATTTATCTACAGGGAATCTGATTACAACATAATGAATGCTTAACTATCCCACATGGACAAAATGTCACAAGGAAACTATGTTAAAAAATTCTCAGACAAAGATGAGATATTCACAGAATTATATTATGACATTGCAACCAGCTTTTGTTGTAAGGCATAACACAGTTTAACTTTTAACTTTTCCGGTCCTTTCTGGTCAGCAGACCTAGGAGTGTGTGTGGAAGTGGGGGGGGGGGGGGGGGTGTAATTTCAAATTCCATTATTGGGTGTAATGTGTGGTCTCCAATTATATCCAAGGTCCAAGGGGCACATGTTCGGAAGGATAAGTGTCAAGTGAACAAATGTCCAGGGGAATGTGTCAGGGCGTATGGGGGAGGGGGGGGGAGGGTGTTGTCATAGACTCACACAGTAAGCCCATCCGTACAGATTATTGCAAACATTTTATATAGGGCCCCTGTTATTGGAAATAATTCTTATGCAATCTAATGTCAATGGATACATTTTAGATATGAAAAAAAGAATGAACAAGAACTCGTATTTGTATTTAAATCCACTTAAAAACCATGCGCAAACTTTAATATGTGTATCACCAACACCCATGCAATGATTGAAAGTAACATTCAAAGAACCGTTCACTACTTAATTAGTACTCGTTGAGTGGTGGATCCTGTATCCGCATGTAAGGCGCGCCCGCCTCAGATAACTCCTGGTTGGTAGAATCCACCGACATCATACCAGCAAGACCACCCACGTCATCGATCACGTCATAAGTGACGTTATTGATGACGTCATCAGACCTATCTCCATCTAACCTGGCCGTATCCATACTGATGGCCCTTTGTGGGTTGGCCCTGCCCCGTGCCTGCCCAGGGGGCGGGTCCCTCTTCCCCAGCATGTAGGTGTGTAGGAGGGGCGCCTGGTAGATCGACCGCCGCCCCCTCCCACCTCCCTGTCCGTCCCCCACCGACCGCCGCCCCCTCCACCCTCCCTGCCCGTCCCCCGCCTGGTCCTCCAGTAGCCTCCACACATCGTCAGGCACATCCCTCTCCTCGGCAGACCTGAAATAAAACCAGTAATTAGTTCATGTCACAGTATAGGGTTGGACGTTAACATGTTTTGAGGGAGGAATTATAACAAGGAAGACCCCTTTATATAGAGGGAAATATTGTAGACCAACAAGAAGTAGTGACCACGTCTGCACAAGGTCTAAACACAACGTCTCCTGTTTAAGAAGGACGATACACGTCACAAGCTACAAATTCCCAATTCAGTGTACTACTGATATAACCGCAAATTAATGTGGATCATTTACAAACGATGGAAGCATCTATGAATTATCCTTTCCCTATACTACTGACATGTTGATCATATTATAGAACACACAACCATGCCCCTACCCCCATCCCCACACACACCTGTTGAATGTCATTAAATGCTATGTCACCTGTCGAATCTAAGAATTAGCCCTGTTGCTGTGTTGAATTTAAGAATAGGCCCTGTCGCATGCCGCTGAGCAGAAAATTGGCCCTGTCGAATTTAGGGGCTTAGTCCAATCCTACACACAGCAATTTGTCATTTGCAATATGCTTTGCAATTTGGCAGATCAGGTTCATCAACATCCCACACCCTCCACATGTACTGGGCACTCACAATACAGAAAGAGGGAAAATTCTAAATACTGTGGCCTTGGAAATGTTAAAACATAGCAAACACATACCTACATAATTATACTCAAATACATGGTCATATGCTTACACGTACATGTACATACATGTACATACATAAATACATATATTCATAGGCCTACATACATACACACATATACACACATACATAATGTGCATACATACATACATACATACATATGATTATAGGCCTACATGTATATACACATACATACATACATACATACATACATGTATACATACATACATGTATACATACATACATGTATACATTCATACATAGGTACATGCATACACACATTTACACATATATCCATACATACATTTACACATATATACATACATATATACACCACCAGCGATGAACCTGCTCATGTTGATTCTTTATTTATGACCACTTGTACTCATTTATAGGTCTATTCACCTTCTGGAGACATGGGTAAAGAAGACTTGTATTGATAACATCCTATAAACTGTTGTCATAACTACAGGAAACAAGGATCTGCTAAGAAAGGAAATAGATCTCCTGTGGCCAGTTTCTGTATGATTGCAAGACATTAATCATCTCTGAGGGAATATGTGCATCTGTACGGAATGGATGTTAAAGCAGTAGCCGTCAACTTATCACGTCTTGGTTCAGTCCATCCATCCATCCATCCATCCATCCATCCATCCATCCATCCATCCATCCATCCATCCATCCATCCATCCATCCATCCATCCATCCATCCATCCATCCATCCATCCATCCATCCATCCATCCATCCATCCATCCATCCATGGATGGATGGATGCATCCACCCACCCTTTCTTCCATCCATCCATCCATCCATCCATCCATCCATCCATACATCCATACATACATGCATACATCCATCCACCCACCCACCCACCCATCCATCCATCCATCCATCCATCCATCCATCCATCCATCCATACATACATACATACATACATACATGCCTTCATCCATCCACCCAAACATCCATCCACCCAACCACCCACCCACCCACCCACCCACCCATCCATTCATCCATCCATCCATCCATCCATCCATCCATACATCTACCCATCCATCTATTCATCCATCCATCCAACTAACCAACCATCTCTCTATCTCTCTATCTCTCTATCTCTATCTCTATCTATCTATCTATCTAATGCTCCATCCATCCATCCCTCCATCAACCCATCCATCCATCCATCTATCCATCCATCCATGTATTAATACATTCATCCATCCATCCAAACAAGTACCCATCCATCAATCCTTACACATATTTACCAGTCCAGGCATGCATGCATCCACCCACCCACCCAAACATTCATCTATACATCTGTCCATCCATACATCTCTCCATACATGCATCCATGCATCCATCCTAACGTCCAAATAACTATCCATCCATCCATCTATCCATCCATCCATTCATTTACCCATCCATCCTTCCATCTATCCATACATCTATTTATACATACTAATATTATCTGAGGGTTGCTAAAAGAGTAAATCCCCCAATCCATCCATCCATCTATCTATGCATCTACCCATCCATCCATCCATCAATCCAAACATCCATCAATCCAAACATCCATCAATCCATCTATCCGTTTACCCACCTACCCATCCATCCATCCATCCCTCTCTCCATTCATCCATCTATACATCCATCCATCCCTCCCTCCCTCCCTCCCTTTCTCCCTCCCTCCCTCCCTCCGTCCTCCCTCCCTCCATCCATCCATACATACTACTCATATCTGAGGGGTCCAAAAGGGTAAATCCCCCTCCCCCCGACTATTGGATTATTTTTAATATTAACAGTCATGTAGTCATCATATGTCTTACCCCGTTCCATATGAGAAGTTGTCCGTTGCTCGCTTGAAGTGTGGCCTCCCTGGCACCCCATGCAGTATGGGGTAGTGGTGGCCTGGGTAACTAGGGTAACGTTTCCGGCCAGGTAACATATGTAGTAACGGGTAGGAGTATAGGTACATGGAGCGCCCCCTCCTGGCCAGTCTGTGTGATGTCAGAGCCTCGTTCCCGGTCAGCGTCTCCCCGCTCGTCATCATGTGGTCCCGCTTCCCCAGTAGCTGGTGCAGTATGGGTAATTCCCTGTAGACCTGTCCCCTCTTCCCCTTCAGGATGCCATGGAGGAGAGGGGAGTCGTACCACCCCCGCTTCAGGTCATAGTCCGCATTCAACTCGCGTTTACCCAGCATGGAGTGGAGAATGGGGACATGCCGTTTTGACCTTGGGCCAAGGTCATCCTCCAGGTGACCGGGTGTGTGTAGCGGAAGGCAGTGGGAGCCAAGGGCCAGGGTGGAGAGGCAGATAGCGAGGAACAACGCCCACATCTGGAACATCAAATGGGGGTTAATTAAAACATGGGGCCGTAAGGTTGTAGCGGGAGGCAGTGGGAGCCCAGGACCAGGGTGGAGAGGCAGGTAGCGAGGAACAACGGCCACATCTCGAACCTCAAATGGGGGTTAATTATAACATGTGGTCGTATGGTTGTAGCTGGAGGCAGTGGGAGCCCAGGACCAGGGTGGAGAGGCAGGTAGCGAGGAACAACGGCCACATCTGGAACATCAAATGGGGGTTAATTATAACATGTGGTCATATGGTTGTAGCTGGAGGCAGTGGGAGCCCAGGACCAGGGTGGAGAGGCAGGTAGCGAGGAACAACGGCCACATCTGGAACACCAAATGGGGGTTAATTATAACATGTGGTCGTATGGTTGTAGCTGGAGGCAGTGGGAGCCCAGGACCAGGGTGGAGAGGCAGGTAGCGAGGAACAACGGCCACATCTGGAACACCAAATGGGGGTTAATTAAAACATGGGGCCGTAAGGTTGTAGCAGCAGGTTGTAGAGGCAGTGAGTGAGTGAGTGAGTGATGGAGGTCATTTTCATGGCATAATTGGGACAAATTCTGTCTCTGGTGATTGTATCTATGAGATGAAGGTGACAGGGTGATGGGGGTAGACCCCTAAAATCGACACGGCGACATGGCCCTTTTTTAGCCTAACGACATGCGACATCAGGTTTTCTTAAATACGACAGGGCGACATCACGTTTTCTTAAATTTGACAGGGCGACATCACGTTTTCTTAAATTTGACAGGGCGACATGGGACCCCCCCCCCCCCATCTACACCCCCAGGGTGGGCAAACAGCAGGGGATCAAAACCTGGAAATCAATTTTGCTGTACTTCATCCCTTAGTGAACCCAGCATCAACTGGGAATCAAACCTAAAGAACCACTTAGTCAGTGCTGGATCCCCCCAATCATCGCCTTACACGATCAGCAGGGCTACTGGGGGCTGAGGACCAGGGTGGAAAGGCAGGTAGCGAGGAACAACGCCCACATCTGAAACTGTAAATGGGTGTTAATTATATTAGACTGATGATATGGCTTTTCGGTTCCAGTTTACCTTGTTTGTTTTTTTAAAGTAATCCGCGCCGTAGGCGCAACAGAGCGTAGCGACATGATCGCATTACCCCCTGTTCAAAATTCATGGGGAAGGGAAATCTTCAGGCCTCACATTACTGAATATTAGACTATGCATCAAGGACCAAGAGAATGCATTAGTGGTACATAAATATATATAATATCTATCTACAATTTATCATACCTTTAGAATATTGGAAATATTTTTCTAAATTAATGATTGTGAGGATTAGTTTTTCTTGGTTTTATGCCAACATTTAGGTCTCACAGCAGTAAGAGCCTCGTTTTGGCAAAGGCTGCCCTCCTGTTGCAGATTAGGTTGGAGCTATCAGCAGAGAACAACTTATTCAAATCTGGATGTTACCTGAATTCTGATTGGTTCACAGAAATCATTTTAGTAAATAAGTTTATTAACTAGCAGTAGTAATTTTCATTGACATTAAGAAAGTAGAAGTCACATATGAATGAAGACTAATGTGGGCCTAGCTTTGATAAGTTATTAGTGTGACGTCACAATGACAAATGTCGTCGTGACATCGTCACGCCGACGAACATCGTTACAATGATGGGCAAGGATCACAACGATGAGCAAGGATCACTTTTTCTGAGCAAACTATTTGCATTTCTTTTTTTAAGGTATCTGCCATGTAATGTAATGCCAGGGTAATGTAGTAATTTATGTTAATGTAATGTAAAAGTGCTGTATGAAATGATTGTCATATGATGTAACTGCTTATATTGAATGATATAATGTGAACTGTATTATGAAGTCTTAAAGCTGCACTATTGTCCTCCTGTCATTAGGCTTATGTCCACCAACCTTAACCCCGATGACCACAGGCGATATGTTTTTTTTTTTTTTTTTTTTTTTTTTTAATTCATTTCTTTATTCAGACAGATAAAAAGTTATACAACTTGTTTTCATTAAATGCCTGAGTTGCATGGGATAACCCATACCAAGATGATTTTCAGTATATAATCACCCAACATCATACAGTGTCAAAATATTACTTCATTCAATAATATATAGAAATGATTCAAGTATACAGTTAAAACATGTCATATAGCACCATTATCTATTTTATAAGAATACATAGATTATTGTTCATATATGGAAAACGGTAAAACCACAAGTAAATTAAACATATCAATCTAGGTTAAACACTTATCAAGTAATAATGTTGAAACAATATGTCATTGAATAAGAGAGAAACAAGGTCACCAGCACATTTAGTAAATAGCTATTTTGGCCTTCATTTTATTTTTTTGTACTCTTTTAAATTCTTCAAATGAAACCATATTTCGTTCCTGGGATGGAAGACCATTCCATAAAATAGCACCACGATATAGCAGATTAAGTTTCACTTTTTCATTATTAGGCTTATATGTTTTAAAAACTGGTGCAACATGTAATCTTGTTTCCCTTGCAGGTATTTGTAAAAATCGTTCATTAGTTAACAATTTATACATAAAATTACTAGTATGGCACATTCTTCTGTCACATAAATTTGCAGTACTACAAAGTTGACATAGGTTAGCTTTAGAAACATAATAATTTTCATTAATAGATAATCTAAGACCTCTGAAAAATAGCTTGTCAATCATGTGTAAGTTATAACTTGTCGTACCACAGTAAATAATATCACCATATTCTATAAAAGGTAAAATCGTTGATTTAAACACAAGTATACTAGCCTCACGTGTTAAGTATTTTCGTATTCTTGAAAAAACATATAATTTATGGGATACGATCTTTGTTAGATCTGCAATATGCTTATTAAAATTCAAATGTTCATCAAGAGTAAAACCTAGGTACTTATATGAACATACTCGATTTAGTACAATGTTGTTCAGGGATAAGTCTTTATCTATATTTTTACTCCTTTCCACATTCGATCTAGCTCCATATACACAAAATTTAGTTTTTTTAACATTCAGTGACAATTTATTTTTAGTACACCAGTTAAAAATGGACAGTAGATCATTTTGTATCAAATCAAAAGCCAGGTTAATATCACTTCCTTCAATATAAAGAACAGTATCGTCTGCATATAGGGAAACATTACTGTCAGTTATTACCTTCGATATGTCATTAATATAAATCAGAAATAATAGCGGGCCTAAAACACTACCCTGCGGGACACCACATTTAATAACTGACAATTCTGAGCTATTATTGTTAGCGTATGTTAATTGTTTCCGATTATTAAGATAATTTTCCATCCAAGTAAATGCCATGTCTGTAACTCCAATATTAGTTAATTTTTTTAACAAAATTTTATGATCCACAGTGTCAAAGGCCTTCATTATATCTAAATAGACAGCAATTGTTATATTATTTCTATTAATAGCAGTATAAATATCATGTAAAAAAATAGCTGTGGTGTTGACAGTTGAATGATTTGGCCTAAATCCACCTTGCTTTTCATTAAGTAAATTCCAGTCCTCCAGATGTTTATAAAGTCTTTTATGATATATTTTTTCAATCATTTTCGAGACAACTGGTAAATTGGATACTGGTCTTAAATTTGATACCTTGCTCTTATCACCAGGTTTCTGTAGGGGGGTAACTTTGGCATATTTCCAAACATCTGGGATATTACCTGTTGCAAATGACAAGTTAAATAAATCAACAATTTTCAGAGGAATAGTTAAAAACGATTCTCTAATAATAAAACCAGAAATATTATCAATACATGTAGCTTTAGTTATGTTTATGTCTTTACATAATTCAACAACCTCCAGCTCGTTAGTAACAATATTTGTAAAATCATTATGAGATATTTCACCATCATAGGACCATGTTTTATCACAGTTTTTTGCCAAATTTGGCCCAATATTTGTAAAGTAGTTATTGATAAAATCAGCAGTATCCTTTGCTGGAACATCTTGCTGTGTCTCATCATCATGCAATTCAAATGTTACATTACTTTTTTTGTTTGTAGGCAAGACCGATTGAACATGTTTCCAGAACTTTTTTGGATCATTACTATTTTCATTCAATTTATCTTTAATATATTCTGACTTCGCTTGTCTTATACGATTAGTGCATTGATTTCTTAGTCTTCTAGCAATAGCCCATAATTCAGGATCTTTTCTTTTCTTAGCATTTTTTAAGGCTAAGTCTTTATCCTTTATTAGCTCCAAAAGGTATGGTGATATCCATGGTTCCTTAGTTTTCTTAATTTTAAAATGTTTTATAGGACATTGTGTATCTAGACATTTCGTAATGATCCTCAGAAGCTCCGCCCATTTACAATTCACATCAAGTTCATTATCATAATAATCCCAATCGGAATTAGTTAAATCATCTTTAAATCTACCAATATCCAGTTGTCGATAACTGCGACCCTCAAAATCACATTTAGTAGCCTTTACCTTAATTTTCTTTCTACAAATCAGTATAATTTCATGGTCACTGAGATTTACATCTCCAACAATCGAATCTTGAATAAAATTGGAGTTAGTAATACATAAGTCAATACATGAATCCACTGTTTTTGAATAATGTGTGGGTACTTGGATTAATTGACGCAGTCCAAATTGTTTTAAGTTCATTAAAAGCTGTTGAGTATATTTGCCTTTTTTATCGAGAATATTAATATTAAAATCTCCCATTAAGAAGATTTCAATTTTAGTCAGATCAAGATTGTTAAAAATATTCTCAATATTTCTTAAAAAAACTTCAACATTTCCTTGCGGGGGCCTGTACAAATTGCCTATTAAAATAGTTTTATTAGGCTTTTGGTTAATTGAAATCCATAAGCTCTCAATATCCTTGCTGCTTATATTCAAATGTTGAAATTGAGTTTCAGAAAAATTCAGTTTTTTGTTAATAAAACAAGCAACCCCACCTCCTTTTTTAATACCTGTATTTCCGTCGTCAGACCAATTACGATCATTTCGGACCAATTGATAATTATCATTTAATTGAAATTGTGATGACGGAAGGTCTTTATGTAACCAAGTTTCAGATAATCCAAGAATCTCCATTTCAGTTTCTGAAAAGGTTGTTTTGAAAATATCCCATTTATTACTAATACTTCGAATATTAAGATGAGCCAAATGTAAACCTTTCTTCTCTCCAAATTCAGCCAACGAGATCATGATTTTATAAAGAATTCGAATTTCCCATTAACTTTAGATTTCACTCGCTTTCCAAAGATCCATTTATCGGTTGTCATCATTTTAATCCAGGCAAGATCGGCACATATAACCCTTGCCATTATTCATACAAATACTTGAATCAATTAGACTTTAGAGAAACAGCTAAGTAGCGGGGCAAATAAAAATAAAACTTAAAGAAGTATGGAGTGTTGTAGGGGAAACCATCGTTATCAAAGATAATAAAAATAAAAGTCAATTAAGAATTAAAAACTTCAAGCAATATACGTTGTAGAAACTGTTGGGTTTATATAGCATTATATCATTATACAGTATTTGACAAACAAAATTTGACCAACTGTCGACCAAATGATATATACACATAATCAAATTAAATAGCAATATAGATACAACCACTTTCAAAGATAATTCGAATCAGAATAAGCATAGTTCAAGTAATCCAGCAATTTAACGTTATATATAGTCATGTCAGAAATTTGGCGTTAAGGGAGTTACAACCTCACCAGTGGCGACGTCGTCAGCGACGAGAACGCGGCTTTACGAAACTGGTATTAAGACGTAATAAATAGATACTAAAATCATGCAAAGAAAAATATAAGCATAGGGCAACAGTGTAGTCCAGTCATTCTCTTGAAGCTCCTATATCGTGGGGAATATAGTAAAGCCCCATTCGCCTTGGGTACTTTCTCGTCGCGAGATTATAATTGCAATCCTCTTGTATCTAGAATGATTATTTTTGGGAAATATGTTTTAGATTTACTAATGAGCCCTCAATGTATAAGGTTATACGATCATCACAGTGAAAAAAATGCCCAGGACGAATGGGGCTTAAGGCTGAGTCAGTGACCTGCATGCCGCATCGTTTATACTATAAACAATATATACACAACGTGCCAGTACAAGAGAAACAATCTACACGACAAGCTGCAAATTCCCATTTGTAATACTACTCATGTAAGTTGTTGCTAATGCAGCGCATCATATGCAAATGATGGGACCATGTATAAATTCCCATTTCCATGTACTACTAACATGTCCTGCGTATAGCAGATCCAAGGAGAAATCCCCTACTTGTTGGCCTCTAAATTACGCAAAGAAGTAGGTCCGTGGAAATCCACGATGTTTTAGTACTTTGCCTATATATATATATATATATATATATATAAAGCTGACTGGTCTTCTCCCTTATCGTTATGAAAGTAGGATAGCAAATGTTAAGTGATTGTTTTGGATGGGTTTTTGCTGAGGACGCCTATTTCTTATTCATGGCAGCAGTTTGCACCATCGCACTTAATGACGACGACACCGCTGTTTACCTAAAGCCTTAAAAGCCACAGCCAGTAAATAATTGGCTTTGGTGGACATGTCACAACAAGTTAAATAACACCCGTCAGGATGAACAAAGAGAGGGCTTTCTTTGATAAGACGACTCACTAACAATTTCCTGTTGTGGCTAATTCAAAGTCACTCTGAATTAGGAGTCTCTTCCTATTGTAGAAGACAACACGGAAGGTAATCTGAGATTCTGTTTCACATTATTTATTGTTTATTGATAAGCTTCTTTATTCTCTGCTTGATACTCCTTCGGGTTAGGCCACCCACACCACACCACATCGTATTTTGATGTGGCTTCCCAACAGCGTAAACATAAGAGTGGACTGACAACCAACACAATTTCGCGAAACCATTTTCAATCAAACTCTATTTATATAGGCTTATAGGCATGAGTTCACACAAGGCTGTTCACATTCTACTCTTTGTGATTTTTTTTTTCAAAATATCAAAATATTATCACCATCTATTTGCGATAATCTTATCGTGAAGGTTTTATGGACGAGATTTGGCTCACAATAATTGTCGCGACCTTAATGGACCACAGACCGTAACGACCCAAGACTGAAGAATGTTGCAACCTAACGTCAGAGTAACAAACACAATAGCAGCTCGGTATACGTAGTGTGGGCATTCCGACACATCACAGGACCCAATGAGACCAGGGGAAGGAGAAAAGCTGTTCTACTCAGGTCAGGCGCAGATTTAGGGGAAGGGGGGGGGGGGGGGGTGCCAGGTGCCACCCCCATTGCAAAATGCTGGATCCGCCCCCGCAGGCAACTGCTACATAAGAAATACTCTTCAGGCACTACTTCATTAGAGAAGCTCTTCCACTTGGGCAACGTTATAATAACGTGATATTCTTGCTTGGGAAGGTTACCCCAGAGACATCTAATGCAGTGGGCTGGTTTGGGTGTTTTCCGCAGTCTTAGGGGCGAACCTGTGCTCAAACTATAGATTTATATAAAAAAACAAAACACACACACATAAAAAGGGCTGACCCATAGATTTTTGTGTGCCTTTTTCTCCCTTTAAAAATAGAAGCAAATAGAAGCAGAAAGGCATGTGACCCGCCGCAGTCCTAGGTGGGCGACCCCCCATTGGCATCATTTATGGGCCTAGTGGTGTTAGAGTAGCACGAGGTTGGAAATGAGATCATTAAAATGCTTTGGGGAGAGGTACACACAATCAGTAATACTAAGGGGATAAGGCAGGAGTGGCAAAAACGGGGATCATTGACTTCATAAGAGGCGACATTCAATTTATTTCATCACTAAACCTTTTAGCGTGCTTTTCAGAATGGTAGGGATTGCATTGGAATCTCAACAGCCAAGGTCAAACTCAATAAGGCCTGTGTACATACCTGGGGAAGGGGGAGGAGGTAAAGAGTCTTGTAAAATGTATCCACATATATATTATTTTCATCTTGCAAATGTCGTTACGGTCGTTAAGGGGTAGTCAGAAAATCAGAAGATCAGACCAATTGTCGACTGTTCTTTCAAGTCTTCTAAAAGTGATAATACTTGTATTACAGCAGTTATATGAAAGAATTGTCAATTTCTAAATAGAAGTGTCAATATTTGTGAATATAAGCATTTAAAACTATTTATCGAACATAAGGACTTTGTACCACTTGAAACAAGCCATTAATGTTGAAGAACATCATTGGATAAATCAATCTACATACAATGTACATTCATATAAAGGGGAATGAGAAAAGGAACCATTATGGTGAAAACATATTACCAATACCTATATCCACTATACTATTATCCACCCCCTCATAGCCAGAAAAGCTAATTAAAATTCATAAACTGTGGTGTTCCCCATGATAGGTGTCTAACGACCTCCCCCTATCCGGCCATACCACTCCTGAAGGGGTGGGAGCTCTTTGTTTGGTTCCGTTCTATGCACGTGTAGGGAAATAGGAAGGAAAACACTCCCACATGGCACGGCTCTAATGGGACATTTCCTTTGTTGGATAGATCATTGGCCCACTAATATACAAGTCAAGTTTAGACCGAGAAGATACATTATGGGACTCTACGGAAGTGGAGACAGGCCTCACGAAAGGAGAAATGATTTCAATGACCTTGATGGAATGTTGAAGCGTACTCAGGCAGGTTAGTGCTTGCGTATGCGCAGAGGTATACGCATGACAACTCAACAGGCCCCCTAGAGGAGTTGTACAGATTATATCCTACAAACCAGAAAGAACCAGAAGCCATATTAGCCATTCAATCTTTAAAACCACACATTTTGAATTACAATTTCAGATATGTTTGTATTCTTTTTGTATTTCCTTTACGCTCACAGTCCCACGTTCATCAGACTGTTCACTGACTTAATGTTCAACATACTACACGGGCCATCCATACATGTGCATGACGTTATGCGATTTTTGACAATTTTGGACCCCCCCCCCCCCCTTGGTTATGTTTTTTACTATAGGAATGTATACGGAGCTCGACTCTCCTCCCCCCCCTCGCTGCATGTTGACATGTATGGACAGCCCCTACTAAAAAGGCAGAGGCTTCTTATATGGTTGATTTATGGCACATTACCCTTCATTTACTAATCCATGCCATCATGTTGTCTTTTTTGAGCTGTTTTGGAATTTATAGCAGTGAAGATAACCCTTCTAGTGCCAAGAATACCACAAATATGCCCTAAAACATTTAATTCTCCCTACCACGGATAGTTGATTTACAGTATTTTAAGGACCTGCAGGCTACTTTTGACTGATTTTGTCGACAAAATCAATTGACGAACTATAGAAAATAAACAAATAATTCCTATAAATCCATCTACAGTGAATGGATTTGCAAACAACTCAGAAAATATTAATGTACATAGATACTGATTTAAAAAATAAGGAGAAGATAGTTTTTCACTGTGTTGATTGGCAAATAATGAAACAATTCATGAAAATTTCGATACTAAAGCCTAGAGAGTTGTCGACACAATACCCAGTATGCATCCTGTTTTAGGCTAACCTGCAGTTACAACTCAAAATTTTAGCTATCCGTGGTTGGGAGAATTGATCTAACATATAGCCTACACCACACATTACCCTAATATTCAAAGGTATAACGTTTTTCATAAAAGATAAACAATGTTAACTTTCTCCTAGTGTTTTGTACTATCTATGCTTAGTTTTTTGATAAGCATTCATATACCTATGGTACATCGCTATATATATATATATATATATATATATATATATATACATATACATATATATATATGCCAAATAGAATATTATGTTATATCATTCATGTAATAACATTTCCTATTTTCCTAACTATGATAATGGGGATACCATAGATAGGGGCTTTTCCCCTCTTTGTGATGTCTAGGCGTCCACCAAAAGGTGGGGGTTAGGGGGTTGGAGTAGGATCCCCCCATCGTCGGGATCCGCCCCTGCATAATACAAATTGTAAAGTTGTGCAATGTTTTTAGAAACCAAAATGTCATCAGAGAGGCCTTTCACCCTACCCCGCTCCCCAGTCATAGGGCGGCCCCCTCTACAGCATTAGGTCTGGGTGGTTGTAGTAGTATGAGGCTGGACGGCCGGCCATCACGGCCAGTAGGGAGAACTGACACGGGGGTGGCCGTAATTTTAAGGGGATGAGGCAGGGTGGGCCAAAACGTCGATCATTGATTTTATGACAGGTGGCATTTCATTTATTTCATTACTAGACTCCCCCATGGGGCTTTAGCAAATGGTGGGAACTGCATTGGACTCTCTTCGTCCCAATGCAAGCACAATAGAGAGTTTCAGAAGCATCAGCACCTAGCACATAGAACGCACAAAGACTAACACCGTACACCAGAAGCCTATAGACCTCAGTGCATCGCGATATGTAAACGATTATTTAATCTTTCACGGTACTATTTGACATAATAAGGATGAAAGTTCATGATGTAGTCTCAATAGTATATTCATAATGACATTGATGACGTATAACATACTACGTGATTTAAAAGGTAAAAGCAACCACAAAGGTGAAAGTTAAGAATGTGGTTAAACAAATTTGTA
Source organism: Lepidonotus clava (assembly GCA_936440205.1). Classification (NCBI taxonomy): domain Eukaryota; kingdom Metazoa; phylum Annelida; class Polychaeta; order Phyllodocida; family Polynoidae; genus Lepidonotus; species Lepidonotus clava. The sequence goes on along the minus strand of OW387141.1, from coordinate 50,079,765 downwards.
ATATAGATTTGTAAACGGACCTTCCCGGTTTAGCCATTTTTCGTTTTCGGCCATTTAGGCATAAATTCTGAAGAAAATAGTTTTTGTGCAGTCAAGTTGCACCAAAATCTACAGACCGATATTTAAGTGTTTTTTCCCCTTTTAATCTTGAGCAATTTCCCTAAATCTACAGCCAAACACGATCATTAAGGTTCTGGGGTTTGGGTACAATGGTGTCTGATGCCATTTAAAGGCTTACATAAACTAAGCCCCCCGCAGCTTTTCTTATTAAAGTGTTGTCTGTAATAGCCGCCCCCAAGTAAGCCATCTTACCTGAGTCCACTCGGGAGGTCAGGTAGACCTTGGTGCGGTGGGATCAGAGATATTTAAGCTAAACCTTACAGACGACAGGCCACCCACTGGACATATACCCCCAGACACTTACCCCCAGACACTTACCCCCAGACACTTACCACCAGACACTTACCCCCAGACACTTACCCCCAGACACTTACCCCCAGACACTTACCCCCGGACACTTACCCCCGGACACTTACCCCCGGACACTTACCCCCTGGACACTTACCCCTCTGGACATTTACCCCTCTGGACACTTACCCCCTGGACACTTACCCCCTGGACACTTACCCATCTGGACACTTACCCCCTGGACACTTACCCCCTGGACACTTACCCCCAGACACTTACCCCCTGGACACTTACCCATCTGGACACTTACCCCCTGGACACTTACCCCCTGGACACTTACCACCAGACACTTACCCCCAGACACTTACCCCCAGACACTTACCACCAGACACTTACCACCAGACACTTACCCCCAGACACTTACCCCCAGACACTTACCCCCGGAAACTTACCCCCGGACACTTACCCCCTGGACACTTACCCCCTGGACACTTACCCCTCTGGACACTTACCCCTCTGGACACTTACCCCCTGGACACTTACCCCCTGGACACTTACCCATCTGGAAACTTACCCCCTGGACACTTACCCCCTGGACACTTACCCCTTAGGACAATTATCCCCTAGGACACTTACCCCCTAGGACACTACCTCCTGGACACTTACCCCTTAGGACAATTATCCCCTAGGACACTTACCCCCTAGGACACTACCTCCTGGACACTTACCCCTTAGGACACTTGACACCAGACACTTACCCCCAGACACTTACCCCCAGACACTTACCTCCGGACACTTACCCCCGGACACTTACCCCCCGGACACTTACCCCCTGGACACTTACCCCTCTGGACACTTACCCCCTGGACACTTACCCCCTGGACACTTACCCCTGGACACTTACCCCTCTGGACACTTACCCCCTGGACACTTACCCCCTGGACACTTACCCCTCTGGACACTTACCCCCTGGACACTTACCCCCTGGACACTTACCCCTCTGGACACTTACCCATCTGGACACTTACCCCCTGGACACTTACCCCCTGGACACTTACCCCTTAGGACAATTATCCCCTAGGACACTTACCCCCTAGGACACTACCTCCTGGACACTTACCCCTTAGGACACTTGCCCCCTGGACACTTACCCCCTGGACACTTACCCCCTGGACACTTACCCCCTGGACACTTAGGGGAGACGTCAAAATTCTGCACAGCAGGTCGCAGTCAATGGTCAGTGACTTTACAGCATGTAGCCTCCACTCTGGGGTGCTGAAGGTCACAGCCTGCTGCCATGGGCTGCAGCCAGATATGAGGAGGGTGGAGACACTATCTTAATTACCCTAAATGACCTCATTAACTAATTAATAATCAATTAAATAGCCTTCATGAGGTACTTAGGCTATGTTATGTATACAGACATAAAAGGAAAGTTGTGTCTGGCACCCTTAATGGGATTGCAATAGGGTTTTAAAGTGCTGCAGCCAGCCGTGGCACATAGGGGTTATAACTAACATTTTGCCACAGCCTGTCGCAGCATCTCAGGTTCACAGCCCCTGAATGTTGACGTCACCCCTTACCCCTGTACACTTACGTCCTGGATACTTACCCTTTGGAGACTTACCCCTGGACACTTACCCCTTGGACACTTGCCCCCTGGACACTTACCCCTGGACACTTACCTCCTGGATACTTACCCTTTGGAGACTTACCCCCTTGACACTTACCCCCTGGACACTTACCCCCTGGACACTTACCCCTTAGGACAATTACCCCTGGACACTTACCCCTTGGATACTTACCCCGTGGACACTTACCCCCGTGGACACTTACCCCCTGGACACTTATCCCCTGGACACTTGCCCCTGGACACTTACCCCCTGGACACTTACCCCATGGACACTTACCCCCTAGACAATTACCCCCTGGACACTTACCTCCTGGACACTTACCCCCTAGACACTTACCCCCTGGACACTTACCCCATAGGACACTTACCCCCTGGACACTTACCCCTTAGGAAACTTACCCCCTAGGACACTTACCCCTATGACATTTACCCCCTGGGACACTTACCCCCTGGACACTTACCCCCTGGACACTTACACCCTGGACACTTACCCCTTAGGATACTTACCCCCTGGAGACTTACCCTCTGTACACTTACCCTCTGGACACTTATCCCTTAGAACACTTACCCTTGGCTTATAACGTAGAGGAAATTTTATGGTAAGAACTTGAATCATAAACTATTTCACATAAATGTGCTATTCCAATAATAGTAATATAGACGAATGATAAGATTTTTTCCTTTACGTAATTCAACCAACTATAAGGTATGACATAGGTCGTGGCCATGACGAGGCAATGGCCTCCCCATGGACAATCATTATTTCTTCAGTTTATATCGCCATATCAAATAAATACCGCCTGGATCACCCGGTAAGTAGGAGCATGTCAAACCGACCCCGTCCCCCTGACAACAGTGGGGGCAGTCGTCTGATTCAGGTTTCTAGGTGAAGGTAGGGCTTCTCCTATATTGACCCCCCACATAGCTGTCATCAACAGGTGTCAACTATTAAAGTGCACGGGTTGGGACCTGACAGGACCACAGCATACCTGGGCACCACCACTTCTCATTCTAATCACAGGAACCCATACATAAGTGGAGCAGAGAGAGGCTTCTGACTGCTTTAAAAAAGACGCTGCCTTATAAAACTTATATCTGGAAGCATATCAGAGCATATCTGGAAGAAATAAAAATGAGAAGCAATAAGGCCTGTCCCACTTGTGCATTGTACAAAACCATCGACTTATCCTATGTTTAATCATACCTTAGGGGGATACAGGTTTAGTAGTTAAGACTTTAACGTATGCCGTATCAAACCTGGATGATGACCGGCCTAAAAAATGCATAAAAATGAAATCATCAAGAATTAAAAGATCTAACATATGCATTATCTGCACAACATTCCTAGTTACATTTTACTTGCTTACTGTTTGTGGATTTGATAGATATCAAAAGAGTTCTATGAAAAAAGTAAACAAATTTGCAGCATCACAGCCCCACCATCACTGATTGCTGTGTGCCTTGGGAGCTCAGATCTAACAGAAAAGGTATAATAAATCCATAACCAACCTCAAAGGGGGTCCTCGGGGAGTCAGCACCCCTTGGCTGGACCCCGCTATCAGCCTGCGGGCAGCCCTGTGGGCCCTTCCCTTAGGCTGATATCGGGCTCCAGCCTTGGGGTGCTAACCCCCCTTGTACCGCTTTCTCAGTTGGTTATATGTATCTATTCCCATTCCCTTACTTGCTAAATACGACACATGCCAGAGAAGTGTTGCGATAAATGCTCTCAGACATTTTATAGCTAGTCAATATTTGATATATATCCTGTGCATATGGATATTCGTTATTATATAGAGTGACAGATGCAGTGTTTTAAAGGGTAGGGGCACTTAAGAGGGGCGCAACCCCCTTTTTCTTTTAAAAAACGTCTAACTTTGACTGAAGAAGGAGGGGGCGAGTGCATATATGCGCCACCCCCTAAATCCACCCCCACACACTCACAAGAGTACGATTACAGTATAATGAAATATAACATTACAAATATCACCATTAATTTTTGGTGAAAAGACATCCGACAAAGAATCAAAGTAAAACTTGATGTCAGTTTGATTATCTGAACCACCCATGTGTCTGGCGTTATGGAGTCCGGCCAAACTGTACTACGTATTCATAGTTTTTTCATGTAACATATTACACCTAGATAAGTGAAGACATCAAAATCATTTCATTTTGTTTTACTAAATTATGTGATTCACTTTTACAATCGTGTTTGGCAAAGTTTTCTCACAGGCCCTACGGCTTAAAACTGTCTTTTTGACTTTCATAATCTAGTGCTATTAGTAGAGTTACAGGCAGTATAATAATAATATATACTCTTTGTTTTTTCTCCAATAACCTTTATTAGTAACTTACATCAAAGGTTTTCTTGTTTTTCACTTATGTTACCTGATGCGTAATTGATATACATAATATACATCGGCAACGATAAAGTTTTTTCTTTGGTTTTGGTCTATCATTACAAAGTAGATTCTCATATACCTGATATTTTCTCTGAACATGATAACTAAACACTAAACTAATCGGGGATGAAAAAGGGGTCTACTGGACTGAAGGTGCTGTATTTCATTGGCTCCTATAGACATCTCTTTAATACCTTGGTGTTCGTTCAGCTTATGTACAGTGAATGTGTCTCTTTGATAGTGTAGTGTTAGATTGGCTCTTAGACAATGTAAGTTGTCTATAGTAACATGGTTTTGGCTTGGCTCACAGACCTCGTATGTATCTCACTGTGATAGCATTGTTTTCAATTGGCTCATAGATATTGTAGGTATCTTCTTGATAGCATTGTGTTGCATTGGCTTGTAGACATTCTATGTATCTCTATGACAGTATTGCGTTTGCTTGGCTCATAGACGTTGTATGTACCTCAGGCGCGGATTTAGGGGGGGGGGGCATGCGTGCACCCCCCCTTTTTTTTGGGCCAATTTCTTTTTAATGTAAAATTTCTTCCCAAGGGGGGTTTGGTCGAAAATCTTGCTTTAGCACGTCCCCCCCCTTTTTTTTTCAAAATTCTGGATCCACCCCTGTACCTCAGTGATAGCGTTGTGATCAGTTGGTTCATAGACAAGGTATGCCTATCTCTATGGCAGATTTGTGTTTGATTTATATATATATATATATATATATATATATATATATATATATATATATTGAATAGACATTTTATCATACCCTACGTTGATACAGGGTTTTACAGAAAGGTTGTTCTAGCAGTCAACTCAAACTCTATATTTACCTTAAAGACCTTAGGCTACCCTTTTTATATAAGTTATTTTCCAGACTAAATATACTTCTTGATTTCGGCTACAGCAGTACATCAAGACAGAGTGGAAGCAATGTGCCCATGACAGGGTCGAGGTGGTTAGGTAGTTTACGTTCAGATTATTTATCATAGAGTACCTCTGTCACAAACTGATGGGCCATATCTTCATGAAGTCGAAAGTAGAAAAGATGTTTTCTTACACACATAAGAACATGTATAGGCCTACTTATTACTTAAGCCGCATCCCCACTTGGGCGACTAAGATTTTAGTCCCCCAGCGATTAGTGTTAACCCTTTCAATCAATAGCGACTTGTGCTTATTTGTGCTATCAGTCACAGTGTTTCAAAAGGGTTAACAAATTGCCAGGGGACTTATAACGTAGTCGCTCAAGGGGGACGTGGCTTTAGACATACATGAGCTCTATGTATCTCTATGGTATTTTATTCTAAAGTTCAGTAAAGGTAAACAGAACAGAATGGTGCTATTACTGACAATCAGTATTACAGGGGTTAATATTTGAATTAAACAAATCTTTTAAAGGATATTAAAAGAAATCCACAAATACATAACTATAATGAAAGTATATGTTTGAGTGCCGCCTACCTTGAGCTGGTGCCTGTCGTGCTGTGCCCGTCCACCCGTTTCTCCCGGTACTCGGCCCCTCCCGCCGGTCACATCCCCAGCCTCATTAGCATGTGATCACAGTGTGCATGTCAGACGCCGTGTTCCGCTGGTGACGCCCTGCGGGAACTAGAATCGGCCGTTAGCCAGCATTGTCTCCATACAGAGGTTTGGTGATAGATGTGGTGCTGTCTCCATACAGAGGTTTGGTGATAGATGTGGTACTGTCTCCATACAGAGTAAGGGTGATAGATGTGGTGCTGTCTCCATACAGAGTAAGGGTGATAGATGTGGTGCTGTCTCCATACAGAGTTAAGGTGATATATATATGCGACTGTCTCCATACAGAAGTTTGGTGATAGATGTGATGCTGTCTCCATACAGAGGTTGGGTGATCGATGTAATGCTGTCTCCATACAGACGTTGGGTGATAGATGTGATGCTGTGTCCATACAGAGGTTGAGTGATAGATGTGGGACTGTCTCCATACAGAGGTTGGGTGATAGATGTGGTGCTGTCTCCATACAGAGGTTGGGTGATAGATGTGGTGCTGTCTCCATACAGAGTAAGGGTGATAGATGTGGTGCTGTCTCCATACAGAGGTTGGGTGATAGATGTGGGACTGTCTCCATACAGAGGTTGGGTGATAGATGTGGGACTGTCTCCATACAGAGGTTGGGTGATAGATGTGGTGCTGTCTCCATACAGAGGTTGGGTGATAGATGTGGTGCTGTCTCCATACAGAGGTTGGGTGATAGATGTGGGACTGTCTCCATACAGAGGTTGGGTGATAGATGTGGCACTGTGTCCATACAGAGGTTGGGTTATATATATGGCATTGTCTCCATACAGAGGTTGGGTGATAGATGTGGGACTGTGCCCATACAGAGGTTGGGTGATAGATGTGGGACTGTCTCCATACAGAGGTTAGGTGATAGATGGTGCTGTCTCCATACAGAGGTTGGGTGATAGATGTGGGACTGTCTCCATACAGAGGTTGGGTGATAGATGGTGCTGTCTCCATACAGAGGTTGGGTGACAGATAGGCAGGGGGTCAACCAGTATTACCAGGGTTTTATGATAGGCTTGCATTTCTTGACCTCTCTTTTACAGCACCGTTTATCAGGATTTAAGTAAACTTGAAAGACCCAAATTAAAGTAAGAAAGAAAGAAAGAAAGAATAAACAAAGATTGGCAACGCATCATCAGACGATGGCTGATCTGGGTATAAACTTCGCAAAAGCTGAATAACCTTATTTTTCTGGGAAACAGGAAGGTGTCAACTAATAAAGTTCTTGTCCCTGCCCTGAGTGACTGGCTACCAGGAGGGTTGGTTGTCAGATGAGATGTTTGCAGAGGAAATGCTTGCAGTTCAATTGTCTGCTTATATAAATATGTCCATGTCACATATCCTAAATAATATTTACATGTTTAATATTTATATTATGCATAAATATGACATGTGTCATATATTTTATGTTATGGATTAAGTATAAACTTGCTGGTCCCAGGGGAGGTGTCACTGAATATCAAACATAGCAAGTATGGTAAAACTACCTATCTGTAACCCCCTTAAATTGGAACCCATTTTGAATTACTTGGCCCCCTCAGATTCAAATGGAGCCCCCTAAGACTTTCTTGGACCCCTCCCCCACCACTCCCCCCTCCCCAACCCCCGTTCCTCAGAATGAGTTTGACCCTGGTCCTGCAGTTGTTGGAAAGAGGATATTACTGGTCTGACAAATATAATTGCCTGTTTGATAAGAAAAACTTAATGAAAAAGAAAAGGTTAATCAATTTCTGCAGCTGACACCCGTGATTAGTCCACATGGGTCACATGACCCCTTGTACCAGACTCTACAGATATTGTGAACAACAAAGTCCGGTGTTTTATGGAAATCCCCCTTTTTAGGGCAATTTTGGCCATATTCTACATTACCTTTTGATCTTTTTTGTGACCCAACATGGAGAAAGGATGCTCCAGGGGGGTATTTCAACATTATATGGGATGTTTTAAGTTTTCAAAATGATAAAATATGAAAATTAGTAATGAATTTACAGGCGCTGGAAGAAAGGGAAGCAGTTGATGAAAATGGCAAAAATTTGAATCATTCATCATCTATTGAGACATTTGATAAGAAGATATAGTTTTTCCAATAAGCAGAATGGCTCATTCTGAATTGTCAGCCCATACCACCCTTAGTGGTGGAAGGGCCGATCATTGCTGCCCCCTAGTGTACACCCACCAATACTACTTACTCCCCCTACCATAAATCCCACACAACCTATCCATCCCATAATCTTACATACCTACCCCCCTCAATCGCGTACCAGATGCCATTGAGCTCGGCAGCCGGGACACGGGGGCGTCGGCATATGCGTCGCGCATCAGCGGCCTGGAGGGCGACGTCGCGCAGGTAAAAGGAGAAATGGCAGGTATACACGCTAAATTAGACCTTCTGCTCTCAAATTCTCTAGCAGGCGACCCCAGGCCTCGGACCAGTACGCCGCCCAGACGACGGCACGACGGGACCCAGGAATGGGAACGGCCCGACAACTACCACGGGCACGTCCCCCCACCCAAGGTGCTCAGGGAGGCGGCGAACCGTGCAGGCTATGTCGACGACATGCTACATAAAGAAACATTCAACCGACCGCAAGTCACCGGTAAGGCCACTGTTTCTGACATATTCTCAGAGGGCGAGATGCCCAAGCCATATATGTACATTAACAGGGAGGCCTGTCAGACCATGAAGCAGAGGTTAGACGTGCGGTGTAATATCACAGCTATGGAGTATGTGAACGCAGTTATTATGCTGCTGCGTGACCCTAAGGGGTGTAGGGCACAGGATCGGGATGACATCCTGCGCCACCTGCAAGACGTGACCCACGACGCCATGGAGCGTTCGTGGGATGGCGTACGTAGGTGGTCACAATTCATATGGGATTCCGTAGAAAAGGGATCCATTACATGGGCCGATGATCAGCAAATCCAAAACCAGCGTATTAGAATTGCCATAACGGGAGGCTCAAGGGCCACAGCGGCGCAGCCCACCGATCGGGGCCAGGGGGGCTTGTGTGAGGTAATTTTTCGCCAGTTCAACTCAAAGGGGGGCTGTCGCCACAGCACTCACCATGAGGAGGGGGGTGTGAGGTTCGGCCATTATTGTGCCTTTTATGATTCAGTGGGGCGGCAGTGTCCGGGCCATAACGTACAGGGCTGCGTCCGTAAGCTACAAGTGCCACAGCAGGCCACACGACAGGCGGGGCCACCAACACACCAGCAACCCCCACACCAGGGACCCCAGCACAACCAGGGACGACATGGTGAGGCCTAGCAGTGGCGACAATTTCAGCCGCCCCCATTCCAGTATACTCCATACCCACAGCAGCCAAAAAACGGACAGTAGGCGCCCTGCCACACGCGGATAGGGCAGAGGCGCCTGGTGATGTATACATTACGGGAAGTGGGCCCTACTGCCCATATGGCCACCCTGGACGTGGCCCGGGCCTACAAAAACTTTATGTCGGACCCGCTGGACTGGCCACTGCTCTGCTTTGCATGGAAGGGGGGCTACTATTGCGATCTGTCCATGCCCTTCGGGGCGAGGGCGTCCTCCTTCCATATGCAGACGGTGGCCAACTGCGTGGTCGACATACTAGCCCTACATGGGGTCAGGAGCCTCATGTACCTGGATGACCTCATCATAGTGGGGGCCGGCCATGAGGAGGCAGAGGCCCACTACCAACTGGCTCGGTCAATCTTCCAACAACTGGGCTTGCCCGAGGCACGGGACAAGTCCCAACCCCCGGCACAATGCGTAAAGTGGCTGGGCGTGGTGGTCAACGGAGAGAAAATGACACTCTCCATCGCGAAGGAGAAGATAGAGCAGGTGGTACAGCGAGTGGCGGAGACCTACAACCGGTCCTACATCACAAAGAGGACACTACAGTCTCTTTTGGGACACCTCCTCTTTGTGGCGAAATGCGTGGCCCCCGCACGAACGTTCGTCTCCCGCCTCCTTAATGCCCTCCGTGAAGCCCCCCAGTCGGGAAGGATCACAATCAACAGTGACATGAGGGCAGACCTCAGTTGGTTCCTCCAATTCTGCTCACAGTGGAATGGCACAGCAATCATACCACCGGAGTGTCCGACTAGGGTCCTCCTGGTGGACGCGGCGAAAAAGTGCCTGAGTGGGGTGGGCGCGACCGACGGGCAGTACGCGTATGGGCAGCAGATCACGGAGCTGCATGACGGGGCGGCAAACATCACGGAGGTGGAGGCCATGAATGTGGTCGTGGCCCTGCATACCCTCATAGGACACCGGGATAGGGGCTCGCACATCCTGGTCCGATGCGACAACATGGCAGCGGTCCAGGTGCTACAGACGGGCCAGGCCAGGAACTGCATTCTCCAGGAATGCGCCCGCGCGGTATGGATGGTCCAGGCCATCCTTGACGTGCGCCTCACCTACGACCATATACCGGGTAGCCAAAATCACGTGGCGGACGCGCTCAGTAGGGCACACCTCACCCCCGCTGCCTATGATGTGGCAGTTTCCTTCGTGGCGCACTACTCCCTCACATGCATGCCCCCTTGTGTGTTCTTCATGTATAACCCATGTGTTCAATTGCGTTCTAGATCCGGCAATATCATCGCTCCTGGACAGAGCCGAATGGCGCCAGCGGCAGGCCAAGGCACCGGGGACATGGAGGAACCACATGTCAGCAGTGCGCACATACATCGCCTTCATGCAGTACGCGGGACAGGACCCGCAAGCCCCGACGCACCAGATGATATGCGTGTACATGGAATACGTGGCGGCGCACACGGGAGCGCCAGCAACAATCAGGAATGCGGTATCCCATGTCCGCACGTACCTGAGACTATGTGGAGTACCCACAACGCCAACGGACCACCCCAGAGTACATATGGCAATGGACGCGTTCTACCGAAACAAACTCTACAAGGTGCGAACGAAACGTGCCCTGCCGATGGACATGTTCGCGGGCGCGGTGGCGACTCTCAACAACATGCGTGTGGAAGTAGCGGTCAAAGCGGCGGTACTAACCATGTTCTTTGGGGCCCTACGTCAGTCAGAAGTAGCGCCCCCTTCCATAAAGACATTCAAGCCCGAACGCCACCCGACCAGGGGGGACGTAGTATGGACAAAAGACAGTGCAGTGGTCCACATAAAGTGGGCAAAGAATATGCAAAAAACTGGCCAGTCGCGATACGTGACCCTCCCCCAAGTGCCAGCCGCTCACATGTGCCCAGTCGCTACTCTGAGGCAACACGTAAAACAAGTGCCGGAGCACAAGGACTCAGACCCACTGTTCATGCTGCCCGGGGGTACCCCTCTGCCGATCTCCCTGATCAAGAAGTTATGGGACCAGGCGGTGAGGGTGCAGGGAGGTACAAAGGACCTGTACTCACTGCACAGCATACGCAAAGCAGCAGCTTCGCAGGCCCACAAACAGGGCTGCAGCGAAGTGGAGAAACAAAGGCACGGGGGGTGGCGCTCCGCGGCATACAAGCGATATATTGACACCCCAACTGGGAGGGTCGTCGCCACACTCGCAGAATCCGCTGCTAAATCCTCATGAACTACCAAAGACTTTTAACACAGACTTTTATATAATCTACCCTATTATATCTACCTTTTACCATTCATAAAATTTCCCTATTTCCCTTCCCACCCATCCCTTTATTAAATATTGGCAGTTTTTGGCTATTTATACCACTATATCCAATACAAACATATTAATTTTACCATCAATAAAATTAATATTATAATTTTCCCCAATTACTGCCTCTATTTATTTGTTCACTGGGGGGTTACAGTAGTGGTCAGCCCATACCACCCTTAGTGGTGGAAGGGGCGATCATTGCTGCCCCCTAGTGTACACCCACCAATACTACTTACTCCCCCTACCATAAATCCCACACAACCTATCCATCCCATAATCTTACATACCTACCCCCCTCAATCGCATACCAGACGCCATTGAGCTCTCACCTATTTACCTTCAATAACCCACCCACCCACACCTTATCATATTATATTTAATTATAATAATATTACCCATTATCTCTTCTATTTATACCACTATATCCAATACAAACATATTAATTTTACCATCAATAAAATTAATATTATAATTTTCCCCAATTACTGCCTCTATTTATTTGTTCACTGGGGGGTTACAGTAGTGATTATGATCATAACTTTGATCCAGAATTATATTCTCCATCTGTTTGTTGGTGGAATATCCTCAAGCTAGAGTTTTTAATACAATACCAAATTTCTTTTTTATATCTCAAAATTTATCTCTGGATGTAGCTGAGGATGTAGAATCTCAAAAATTATTGTTTCCATGGCAACCAAATGACTATTGTATGGAAAATTGTGGGAATAAAGGCCATATTACACTATGCATTGGGTCACGTTTGTGTTGGGTCACATTGGCCAACGCATCTGATTCGCGTTATTTTACAGACATTTTTGTAAATTCCTGATGTGAACCGGGTCCCCAGTGTGACCCAATGCATGCCACATAGTGTAATATAGTCTAATATAGTAGTGTAATAGTGTAATATAGTTTTTATGTATATATAAATTTTTGTTTATAAATTTACTCATATCTCTAGATATTAGACCTAGAACACAATGCACAGTTCCCTTGGAGCATCTTTTCCCTGTCAGTGGCGGATTTAGAGTGGGAACCCTCTCTATTTCTGGTCAAACATTAACTCTTTTTGTATGTAAAATTCTTGGACCAAGGCAATTCGGAGAAATCTGTTGTATAATAGATCACCCCTCCCCATTTGAGAATCCCTAGATCTGCCCCTTCCATTTTTCCCTCGTCTTTAGAAAACCAGGATATTTGGTGGTTAGGTGAAGCTCATTAGGTATTCATAACCACTGCAGGTTAACCCCAAAAACCACTGCTTCATGGTGCTTCTCATCAGCATCACTGGATCCCAACCTTTCTGGGAAAGACAATCAGGGTTCTGTGTAGTGGTTAACAGAGGAGAGAGGGCCTGTTATTTAATCCAGGCCTGACAACCATACACATTTCCTAATGATCATTTTGAAAATAAAATAAAATACAATACAAGGTTATCACAGGCGTGACATGTCTTTTTCATTCTTTTTTTAAAATCAAATTTGATTTGTTGCATTTGTGAAAAAATGAAATAGTTTGAGGTTGTAATATCCTAAAGGTTTTTCAAGGGCATTGAATATTGTGAACGTTTTGTGGTGGTTATCCCAGGAAATATGATTCAGTGGCAACCAGCTATGCACACTGGGAAGAAAACATGCACTAGTACACCTTTTCACCTCCCGCCTCCCCCCTCCCCCCTCACCCCCTACCTCAGCTAGAGAGATTCTTGGTCTGGTTTTTAATGTAATAACAAATGGGTAAGTAAGAGCCAGTTGTCATTTGGTACTTAGGGGTTGTCATTGTGGGTTGAGTAGCAATCAGTGTACATTAGTTCATTAGCACACATTTGTAAATGGACAATATTTCTGTTATCTTACACTTAAGCTGGCACTAACAAGTAATTACTCTTGAAAAGAGGCCATTCTCAATTAACGTTATATACGGGCCAGGTGGGACAGTCCCACTATAGACCCATGAGCTAAGAAAGGTTGACTTTTTCATCTGTTTACAGCCATTTATGAAGCATGTAAATTACACCATAGGAACTTTAGATCTATTTATTGGATACCTGAGGATGTAGAAGATATTATTGTCTTTCCTTTAAGTGGTTATACAACATCATAGTCCAATTTTTAATGATGTGATGTGCAAAAGACCATTCATATCACAAATTTTCACATTTACAACCGAATCCTTTAGTAAATCGCCATAGATAATCTCTGAAATAATCAAATTTTGCCTTTTTGGACCATTTTAAATTTCTAAAGATTTAGCTGTAAAATTATGAATATACATAACAGCCACTAACATTATATATCATTGTAATCTTCAAGTAAAGACAGATATGCCTAATGAATTTATTTTCACATATCACAAACATTACATTCTTTCTATAGAGCCTCAAATCAGATTGTATGACTTAATAGTAAAAGATTTTTTATTTTATTCCAATTTCGGTTCTAAATAGAACATTTCATTCTATGATATGTTTTACAAAACAAGTCTGGATGGATTATCCGATTCATTCTGAATCCTATGGTATATAAAGTAATACTGTAGCTCATTTACCTAGAAAGTTATGGTTGTTTGAAAAAAAGGGGCTTACTGTGCCCTCTGTTGAATAACACTTCACCAGTTCAGCCATCTACTGAACAATACTGATTCAGCTATCCCACATATAAACTAAACCCTTCTACTGAATACAACTTCACCAGATCAGCCACCCCACATTTAAACTAACCCTTCTACTGAATACCACTTTACCACCCCACATATAAACTAACCCTTCTACCGAAAACCACTTTACCAGATCAGCCACCCCACATATAAACTAACCCTTCTACTGAAAACCACTTTACCAGATCAGCCACCCCACATTTAAACTAACCCTTCTACTGAAAACCACTTTACCAGATCAGCCACCCCACATATAAACTAACCCTTCTACCGAAAACCACTTTACCAGATCAGCCACCCCACATATAAACTAACCCTTCTACTGAATACCACTTTACCAGATCAGCCACCCCACATATAAACTAACCCTTCTAATGAAAACCACTTTACCACCCCATATATAAACTAACCCTTCTACTGAAAACCACTTTACCAGATCAGCCACCCCACATTTAAACTAACCCTTCTAATGAAAACCACTTTACCACCCCACATATAAACTAACCCTTCTAATGAAAACCACTTTACCACCCCACATATAAACTAACCCTTCTAATGAAAACCACTTTACCAGATCAGCCACCCCACATATAAACTAACCCTTCTACTGAAAACCACTTTACCAGATCAGCCACCCCACATTTAAACTAACCCTTCTAATGAAAACCACTTTACCAGATCAGCCACCCCACATATAAACTAACCCTTCTACTGAAAACCACTTTACCAGATCAGCCACCCCACATATAAACTAACCCTTCTACCGAAAACCACTTTACCAGATCAGCCACCCCACATATAAACTAACCCTTCTACCGAAAACCACTTTACCAGATCAGCCACCCCACATATAAACTAACCCTTCTAATGAAAACCACTTTACCAGATCAGCCACCCCACATATAAACTAACCCTTCTACTGAAAACCACTTTACCAGATCAGCCACCCCACATTTAAACTAACCCTTCTAATGAAAACCACTTTACCACCCCACATATAAACTAACCCTTCTACCGAAAACCACTTTACCAGATCAGCCACCCCACATATAAACTAACCCTTCTACCGAAAACCACTTTACCAGATCAGCCACCCCACATATAAACTAACCCTTCTACTGAATACCACTTTACCAGATCAGCCACCGCACATATAAACTAACCCTTCTAATGAAAACCACTTTACCAGATCAGCCACCCCACATATAAACTAACCCTTCTACTGAAAACCACTTTACCAGATCAGCCACCCCACATTTAAACTAACCCTTCTAATGAAAACCACTTTACCACCCCACATATAAACTAACCCTTCTACCGAAAACCACTTTACCAGATCAGCCACCCCACATATAAACTAACCCTTCTACCGAAAACCACTTTACCAGATCAGCCACCCCACATATAAACTAACCCTTCTACTGAATACCACTTTACCAGATCAGCCACCCCACATATAAACTAACCCTTCTAATGAAAACCACTTTACCACCCCATATATAAACTAACCCTTCTACTGAAAACCACTTTACCAGATCAGCCACCCCACATATAAACTAACCCTTCTACCGAAAACCACTTTACCAGATCAGCCACCCCACATTTAAACTAACCCTTCTAATGAAAACCACTTTACCACCCCACATATAAACTAACCCTTCTAATGAAAACCACTTTACCACCCCACATATAAACTAAGCCCTTCTAATGAAAACCACTTTACCAGATCAGCCACCCCACATATAAACTAACCATTCTACTGAATACCACTTTACCAGATCAGCCACCCCACATATAAACTAACCCTTCTAACGAAAACCACTTTACCAGATCAGCCACCCCACATATAAACTAACCCTTCTACCGAAAACCACTTTACCAGATCAGCCACCCCACATTTAAACTAACCCTTCTAATGAAAACCACTTTACCAGATCAGCCACCCCACATTTAAACTAACCCTTCTAATGAAAACCACTTTACCAGATCAGCCACCCCACATATAAACTAACCCTTCTACCGAAAACCACTTTACCAGATCAGCCACCCCACATATAAACTAACCCTTCTACCGAAAACCACTTTACCAGATCAGCCACCCCACATATAAACTAACCCTTCTACTGAATACCACTTTACCAGATCAGCCACCCCACATTTAAACTAACCCTTCTACTGAAAACCACTTTACCACCCCATATATAAACTAACCCTTCTACTGAAAACCACTTTACCAGATCAGCCACCCCACATATAAACTAACCCTTCTACTGAATACCACTTTACCAGATCAGCCACCCCACATTTAAACTAACCCTTCTACTGAAAACCACTTTACCACCCCACATATAAACTAACCCTTCTACTGAATACCACTTTACCAGATCAGCCACCCCACATATAAACTAACCCTTCTACCGAAAACCACTTTACCAGATCAGCCACCCCACATATAAACTAACCCTTCTACTGAATACCACTTTACCAGATCAGCCACCCCACATTTAAACTAACCCTTCTACTGAAAACCACTTTACCAGATCAGCCACCCCACATATAAACTAACCCTTCTAATGAAAACCACTTTACCAGATCAGCCACCCCACATATAAACTAACCCTTCTAATGAAAACCACTTTACCAGATCAGCCACCCCACATTTAAACTAACCCTTCTAATGAAAACCACTTTACCAGATCAGCCACCCCACATATAAACTAACCCTTCTACTGAATACCACTTTACCAGATCAGCCACCCCACATATAAACTAACCCTTCTAATGAAAACCACTTTATCACCCCACATATAAACTAACCCTTCCACTGAATACCAAGTCACCAGTTCAGCCACCCAGCATAATACTTTACCAATTCAGGCACCCCTCATGTTAACTAATGTAAACCCTACCATGTCAACGGGTTGTCCACTACACAGCTAAAGTCAGCCACTGATTGGAGTAGTAGGTGTGGGTTGGGGTTTGCAGAAAAGACCAAACGAGAACGAAAAGTGGGAAAAAACCCCAACTACAATACACACTTTTTATACTGTAATTATATAAGATCTTTCCCTTTTCGAAATAAGCCTGCAAAGGGTATGGCCCAATGTCTCTGAGTAAAACTTCAGTTGCCGTCTGATACCATGAAAGCTATAATGGCTTTATGAGAGAATCTTTTGCTTTATGAAAGCAATCATTACCCTTAATAGTAGATGCTGTACTGGATGTCTGAAGTAAGTTATTATGTCATGGATAACCTCATGCTTTGTTTATAGTGTGAATCAACAATTGAATATTGCTCTATTGAAAGGTTATATCAACCCAAGCTCAGTCTCATATTTGACATATCAATATCCTATTTTTCTGTGCCAGATATGTTTCTATATTACTATTAATTAGAGTGTTTAACAAAACTTAGATCCTTACGTACTGCAGAACTAAGATGCCACTAAGATTTTGTTGAATATAACATCAGGTCCACCTTATGTTACCTTCATGGAAGAGCATACTGTATGAATGAGGTTGATTAAATAAAATAAAATAAAGAAAACAACTGGTAATGTTGCTTATTAAAGCAATAATGACTTTGTGAGAAAGTCCAACGACCAGACAACGAACTTTATATCTCTGTTACTAATAACACAGAATGATTTTATCAGAAAGCCTCAACAACGAACCAGTGCCTTTCATTCACCAGACGTTGTCCGCATGATACCCCGGTGTTTATGCATGCAGCTTTAATCATGTTTTGGTAAAGCTGCATGTGGGTGCACATATTTAGGATTGTAAAATGTAAGTATTTTATCTCCATTGATCAGCAGTAATTAGCTTCCCCTTTTCACCATACACAAAACAGTGTGAATGGATCTTTTGCTCTGTTTAAAAGAGTGCTTTCAGGTAGTATTTAGACAGGGAACGTCCAGCCCCTGGACAATGGAATCCATTGTTTACATATTTTGTAAAAATCTAACTTTGTCACATGATGATCTAGCAAGTCACATGGGTACTCTACTCCATATTTGGTGTGGAAACTGCCAGAAACATGCAAAGGTCTCCACCAAATATGGGCATAGCGCCCCGCACGAGGATAGTCAAATTTTGATAATATTTTATTTGTCGTCTTCAGAGATGAGTCTGATCTTCCAGACGTTACAAAGTAGGTTATTTTCCAGTATGTTTCACATAGAATAATAGTAGGTTAGTGGGGTTTACAAGGTCAGTATACTGATAGAGAAAATACAACTTTTTCAGAGGGGGGTTCGTCTTTTGAGTAATAGGCTCAACTATTAATGTTGAAAAAATCCCAAGGTTTAAAATGATATATTGTATGTTAAAATCAGAGCATCCATTCAAGAATTATAAAGATTTCCACGAATCACGCATTGCATTCTATGTGTGTGTGTGTGTGGGGGGGGGGGGGGGTCGGATATTTGAGAAGGGGGGTCGTTCAAGGGGAGGGGGGGGGGGGGTCATAAGAACCCCTGGACCCCCTTAGCTATGGGCCTGCAACTAAACAGTGACTCTTTTTAATGAATAACATATCAATCTTACAATCATAGGTTCTTTCTTGGTTTGATAGTGATACAAAGAATGAGGATGAAGTGAAAAATTATAGATATTGAACAACTTCAGTACATCAAGATGACATTAAAGGTACAATTGCAATTTTAAATGACTCCTTTTCTCCTCATACATGTAGTTGTACATTGCTGGGTAATTTACTCCTTTAATAAACTCCTCTAAAACAGCTATTTTGAATCCATGTTAATAAGGTAAATTTATGTTAGAATTTCGATGAGATTATTTCAGGGAAATAAAGGTTCTTCTGAGCAGATTATGTAACTGAGAAATTCTCAGGTTTTTAAGGATTAATGAAAGAAAAAGGTAAACAAGAAACAGATTAATCCAATAAGCCCATCCGAGTTTACACAAACATTAAAGTTTATCATGGTATATTTTCAAAATTCCCTCCATGCTCATTCCCTGAAGACAGTTGCATAATACAAAATTAATCAAAGCAATTTGGTTGAGATCCAAAAATTTGTGAAATACAACTATATAATATATTTGCCTTTTTCCCATAGGAACCAATGTTAAAGCCAGTCACCCAAACCTATAATGTCCCACTCTATTTTGCCCTGAAATAAACAATTTTGATTGGCTGACAAACCTGCAAATCTGTCTATTGATAGAATTTAAGAAATCATAATGTTTCAGCATTACTTGGGGATATAGACACATATTATTCTTGCCTATTTCAGTAACCCCAACTCAAGGTAACAAGGATGGCTTATATAGTTGTTATGTCCAACCTTTGTCCAACCCCTTGATTACCCAATGTGGAATGGGCTTATCGGTAATACCATACATGGATTTTATAGTCATAAATGCCTATAGTAAAGTCAGTTGAGACTTCTCATCATTCTGAATGAGAATCTATCTGAACAATTTTGAAATATGATGCCAGTAATCGTCTGTTATTTGAATGGAAATCACCCATAATTGGTACGTGGTGATACACATATAAAACAAGGTTCCTCACGCCCACCTCCCCCTGGGCATACCCACACACGGCTGAAGGGCCTGTTCAGTTTTCCATCTATAGACCTTTTGGTGATCACCATGTGATCTTCATTACCACATGGATATGAAATAAATCTAGAAATAACGAATTTCAAATCATAAAAGATGTTCATTATGATATGATGTAATCATTTCATATACATTTAACAAAAAATAGTATTCTAAATATTTGTGAAATATTGACAATAAGAATTCTAAATTGATCATCATGATGGCGACCAGTCCTTTTTTGGCTGTTGTGGTGTCATCTGTACAACGTCTCTAGGCCCTCCTGTACTAGACTGTGTTCTAGATAAGGGCCAGGTGCCTGCACGCCACATCTACCCGGGCCCCTCTGGGAAGAACAGCGGCAGAAAAACCCACGGCTAGCTGCCAAGAGCAATTGCACAGGTAATGTGCTTATTGGGAATCGTCTAATTAACAGGTAGGGCTTTTTAACTG
The DNA here is from genome assembly GCA_936440205.1 of Lepidonotus clava. Taxonomy (NCBI): domain Eukaryota; kingdom Metazoa; phylum Annelida; class Polychaeta; order Phyllodocida; family Polynoidae; genus Lepidonotus; species Lepidonotus clava. The sequence continues at coordinate 50,059,473 of OW387141.1, read as the reverse complement.
ATCGCCGGTGAATATCAAAAACAGGCTGATTTGCACCTGACAGGGGGATTATTAAGAAATAAGAGTAAACCCTGGATTCCCGAATACATTACATATATTAACCTTTTAACCCATATTCAAACATGTTCATTCTTTGGTTGTACATGTAATGGCGTTTCTTTTATTTTTATAGATATTATTTCTATTTGAAAGCTCACACATTTCCTTTATGTTCAAAGTTTAAATCCTCTCTCGTATTTTTTTTTTGAAAGTATGTCTCAAAGTGCGGCCTGGTCATAATCTTTTTAAAATTTCCTTTATCAGTAGGTCCACCCTAACAAAACTTATGGGCGAGAATAGAGAATTTAGTTTAGGATCGAAACTTTCCGAGATATGAAACTTTAAGGGCGAAAGGTCACATGGGTATCATTTTTCATAACCTGTAAAGGTACCTTTTCTAGGCAGCAGTTTCAGTATAAACGAACTTCAAACATGACTTACAGTCGTGGGCCTATTGCCTCCCCTGATAGTAGTACCATCGTTGACGTTGAAGGACATTGACTGACGTAGAGCTAACCCCTGAGCTACCAGGGCAAATCCAGGGGGGTCCTGGGGGTTCTGACCCCCTCCCCCCTTTTGCCTGGACCAATAAACTACAACAAGAGGGGAAAATATCGAATGTGTATGCGCAAATGCATGTCGTTTTAGTACTTAGCCTTTATGCTGACCCCCCCCCCCTCGAAAATACTGTATCCGCACCTGCCTCCTTCTTCCATCCAGCTCAACCAATCCCGTTCATTGTATTTCAAGTGCAATGATAACAAAAAATATATGTTATTTTCTCAAGTAATAAAAACTTTATCAAGGGAAGGCAATACGATATTTTAAATTTTCTTCTCGCGTGTTCTATGTGTGTACCTATGTGCATACATGTGTATCCACGTGCACATGTATGCACATAGGTACACACATAAAAAATGCACATACACACAGTCACACACACATACACATAAATTTGCATACAGAGGAGGGAAAAAAGATGATAACTAAAAGTTATTTTTGATTATTTTCTGTCTTCACACAAAATGGCACACGGCACACTGTACACGGTTATGCTAATTGCTGGTACGTGGGAGGGTCCCCTGCTGTCAGATACACGGCACTGACTGGGACCAGCGTCATCAATGAAGTATCCATGGCAACCGGGCAAAAACTGGGGTAAAGTGGAGTAAGACGGATGGGTGAGGGTCTGGGAGGAGGAGGGAATGAAAATGAGACATGTGGAATGAAATAAGGGGTATATAGACATAGACTCAGTCTGTGACAGGTAGGGCCAGACAGTTGATTCTCATGAAGTGTACACTTGAACACACCTAAAAGCTGTTTCATAAGTACTCCTGGGAGGTGCAGGGTGCATATGGATATTAAAACTATTTGTTGAGGCGTTTAAAACCAGTTGCCAGGCAATGTACATTATCATACTATTTCTATTGTGTATTGTAAAGTGTTTCTCTGTTTGCACAGTTTTGATTTGTATCTGCTTAAGCAATCCGCGATTTTCCAAATAAATTTGCACAATTGCATACTGCGTCCCAAACCTTGTCACTGACGTTATCACTGGAAATAGGATTCATGCTTTAATGTGCCACTATTGAGTATCACAAGTTTGTATTAATACTATAAGAAAGACCCTGTGGGGGTTCTGGGGAAGAATAGGCCCTCAGTAGCCCCTGCTGATCATATAAGGTGACAATAGGGGGGACCCAGCACTGAACAAATGATTCTTTGGGTTCAATTCCCAGTTGATGCTTGGTTCACTAAGGGATGAGGTACAGCAAAAATGATTTCCAGGTTTTTATCCCCTGCTGTTTTCCCACGCTGTCACTTTCATCACCAAAGACAGAATTTGTCCCAACTTGTATTCATGGTGAAAATTACCCTGGCTGCTGGTACAGCGTAAAACACGCAACACTCACTCACCATAAATGAAGGAGTGGTCGCACAGCCACCAAGGACGTCTCCAAAGAAGACAAATGCAACACTGGTGGTTGAGACTGGGCAGGTGCGGTTTGGAGTTCCGGTCATAGGACTGAGGTCTAGGGGGCTTCCTGATGTCCAGGACGTGGGTGGAAATCAATCCTAGCGAATACTAAAGAGTTAATTTGCCCTGTCTTTGAAAAAAGAAAGAAAAGAAAACGAAAAAGACAAAGAACAAAACAAACGGAAAATGTCACACCTCAAAATAATACCATTTCCCTGCTGTTCCCGTTTTACCTCAAATTACATCCCAAATAGGTTATGCGATAGATATCTGTTCTCCCGCTGTATACAATGCCCTTGTATTAAAGTACACTGACTCAGATATGGAATTGATACACGTCAAAGGAAATGTATCGTTCTTTCAGTTTTCACACATTACAGAAGTCAAAAAACATCTATCAATTTCTGGTCAGGAACTTGATCATGGTACCTATAGTTATGGTAAATTGACGAAATGAGAATGCCATACACATTAGATGATCAATTCAAAATACGTTTTGCAAACACAATATGTATGAATAGCCAGTGACCCTTGACCAATGTGTCGCTTCACCAAAAGTCGGCTATGAGCGGTAGAAAGTCCCATGCTTTGGTCTCTTTGTCATATTCTGGTTTACAATTCAAATATCATGACTCCTTGAACATATTCGCCATGTATAGAGCATTATCGATGTCTCCATTTCAGACACACACTGACGCCACCTGTGAGCCACAACAGAAACTATTTTTGCACTATATCTCCATCTTACTTTTTTTTTCTGGAAGTGAAAAAGTAACCACAAATTAAACCCATATTTGAAACATTTTCTGTAAAGTGTTAGGTCCTCGAGTTCCTCTGTAAAGTGCTAAGTCCATCTCTGGAAAATGTTGGTTCTTTCTAGAGGATGCATAATGTTTTACAAAAAGAACCAAGCACTTCACAGGGAAGGACCTAAAGCTTTACGGTAGAGGAATTAACAATTTATGTCTAGACAGACTTAACTTTTACAACAGAGGAATTAATACTTAACAGAGATGGACCTAAAGCTTTACAGGGATGGACCCAACATTTTACAGAGAAGGACCTAAATCTTTACTGCAGAGGAGCTAAAGCTTTATAGTAGAAGACTTAACACTTTACAAAGAAGGACCCACAATTTTAAAGAGGAAGACCTAAAGGTTTACAGGGAAGACACCACTGTTTGAACAGGACCTAGCACCGTATAGACAAAGACCTAACATTTTACAGCAGAGGACCTAAGGCTTAATATGGAAGTACCTAAACGAATTTATATACCACCTTACAGAGAAGGAATGAACGCTTTACAACAAAAGACCCAATAATTTACAGGGAAAGACCTAAACCCGTAAAACGAGCAACTCCCTATACTCTATAAACTCCATATATATATATATGCTCTATAGTTTCGTTTCTAAACCACCACTAGGTGGCACCAGGGCTTTGCCAAACTGATACTGGTGTACCCTGACCGCCACATGGTGGCGCTGCGGTCGGCGGTCAGTCTGGGCAGGCTGCCAACACCTCCAGGGCACAGGTCTGTACCTATACAGGTCTCTACCCATACCCAGGTGGGCAGGTACTCCTACTCAGGTGGGCCAGGTACTCCAGCAATTACCTCCAGGGCAGTGGGCAATGCCTGCAGGGGCGGCTTAAGGTAGCAGGAGGCACTTGACTACCACTGGGCCCTGCTGACCACCTCTGACCACCACTGACCAGTACTCCCAGGGTGTCGGGACGGCTGGTCAAGTCACAGGTTCCCACCCCCTCAGGGTCAATTCTCACAGTTTACCTTCAACCCAGGAGGAAGTGCTCCCGCCCTGATTACTCAACACCCTACAATACCCCTAATAACCCTCCAGGATTAGCGCCGATTATCTTATTAAGGCACCAAAGCGCGGATTAAGGATTAGGTGTTCCGGTTGAAGGAGGGGAAAGCCTTCACTGTTTGCATGGAGCATTATTCCCGCCTGAGGGGCCGCCAGTGGTGCCTTAAGTCCTGTGGGTAGCACCCACTGTTTACTATAGCCCCAAACCTACACAGAGAAGGTGTGATTTAAAGTCGAGGAGCAACTTCATTTAGCGGGAAAAAGGAGTACCTGTAACCAACAGCAAGGCTTTAGTCAATTATCTAGTCTAATGTTAACCCCGTTGTAGCTTGGAGGATCGGCCATAAGACAAAATGGATGTACAACGTTCCTTATTGGCCTTTCTTGTGTGTTGCTTCTTCCAAGCCCAGATTGGCGACGTCTCGGGGGCTGTTATAAAGATCGCCTGGCTGGCCCCAACCAAACTCTACTACTACTTTAACGCCTCGACCAGTCTGGGCGCTGTGGCCTACGCCCTGGACACCATCACCGCCGACCCTGCATTACTGCCGGGGTATACATTTGAGTAAGTATTTGTAGAAAAGAATTCAAAATCGTTTCTCTAATTACGTTTTAGGAGCAAAACGCAAAGTCGTAAAATCAATAAAAAATATATTAGATGAGAATTAATGACATGGTTAGGGTTTGCGGAGATAGATAATGAATACACCAATCATAGTTAATGATTTACCTTAAACATATCTGATTATACGGTACTTTCAAAGTTCTATGGATTTATATTTTAGATTTCCATTAAATTCAAAGTCCTTGTTTGGACAGACTAGTAAGTTAATGTAAACAGCAGTGGTCGCCCTGTAAATAGATTTAATGGGAGCCCAAGTTTGTGACATGGACAAGGGGAGTTTGTATTAGAATAATTTACCTTTCACTTGGCCAATTGACTCCCGTTAAGCACGAGTAATACAACACTCGAGCCCAAACTCCCCCCCCCCGTCTGTCACCACCGTGATACATGAGTCTGAAGGTCTGTACCTGCCTTTTTATATCAGCACATCCAAAAGACATCATTATATTTTGAGTTTTTGAGAGCTTATCTGTTTGTAAGTTGGGTTTGAACCCTCAGTGATTCAATGTTTCTGGAGCACTGAGTTATTTCAACATTGATGCTCGAAACTATGAAGAAGTAGAGACCATATCCATACCCTTTTACCGAGACAGGTGTTCTTTAATGTGCATGGTCCCATAGTCAAGGCTATACACATAACAGCCAGTGGTCCTAAGACCTTTGATAACCCTGTCGTTGCCACAGGGAGACTGATTGATACCACAGCAGCAGGATATAGACTTGAACTGCCAACCTTAGGATGATGAGGATAACACCTTACCACTGTGCCACTTTGCCACCAGAACGCCCTTGAGAACTTATCTGATATAAAGAAAACTTTAATTGGCACACACAGGGAGAGGTTTATCATGATTTATGCTGTATAAATGTAGATAAGACCTCTGATGTGAACCAGGGGAGGTATAAATAAAATTCTTAACCACTTCTTTTTTCTGAAGACACCAATTTATTGCGGTACAATAATCAAAAGTGGTTAGAAAATTTAAAAAAAAGTAATTCCCTATTTAACTTTGGTGTGCCCTTTCCTGTGAACACGAAGCATTCTTTTCAAAAATCTACATTTATTCTTCATTGTTTTGGAGGAAACCGCTTCCTAACTGTTGTGCGACTTTTAGAACCGAATTCTTCAGTAAACGTACATCACCTTCAAGGCTTTATGTGTATAGTAAAGTGCGTAGGCTAAGCCGGCCGCCAAGTACCTTTATCAATGATTTAATATATGGTGTAACAATTCAATAACAGAAAGGCTATTAATGACGGAACTCAACCTCAACCTCTTGAATTAAGAACTCATGGAATTAGAGTATTGTTCGCCTCACAATCTTAATCTATATTGCTTAAATAATTACTACATGTTGTAGCAGGTACACGTGGTGCTTCCCTTAGTACTGAAACTATCTGGTGAGACATTCCTTGAATACACACACGTCCGCAAGTTTGGTTCATACTTCCAGGAAATAAACTCATTCTTTCTACCCTATAGCTGTTATGAAAATATTGCACCACAATTTACCGAGTGGTTAAGCATAATAATTCGTGCTCGAAATTGTACAATTTGAAACACAGTATTTACAAGAGGTATAATGAATTCATTTAACCAGAAACATAGGTGGGTATGCATTATTTAGTCCTAAAGCTGTTAGTACCTATAGTTAAGCAGATTATTCTCCAATAAGTATTCATGAATATTTCTTAAAAAAGAAAGCACAATGAGAGGTAGTTTAGTGCACAGTACAAAATTAATATTATGTATATAGATTTATATTGAATTACAGGTCGTGTAATCGTACTTTCCAGCCATGTTTTTTTTTGTAGTTTTTACGCTAAAAAGGTACAGCTAAATACCTGAGTGGTGGACCAAAGGCTGGTTGACACATCTTGATTCATGTATGTACAACGCCGCTTACAGCAGCATCAAAGTAAAATCAACACTTGGGTCTACTTCTTCCTGAGATGGTATTTCGACACTTAAGATAATAACGTAGCTAACATGCTAAGTTCCTAGGTAGCCTTAAGCCAATATAAACAATTCTCCAAAGGTACCAGCCAACCATCAAATTTCTAACAGCAAATTCAATCATGCAGGGTTAACGTTCGAATTTCTAAAATTCTGCCCCTATTCTCATTCCAAGATTTTTTTTTCTTAATCTTTTATTGCAATAGCCATCAGAGTTGCCCCTGGTTTTCAGATTATTACATTGATTAGTATGTATTATGAACAAAATACAAAAGTGGAATTGTTAAGACAGTAATCAATGATATAACATCACCAAATTAAGAGTGGGGGCATAGGCACCATAAGACATCATAGCACATATAATCAAGTGCTAATCAATCGTAGGTTTTACAGCGTTAGATTTAGAACAGCACACGCTTTAGCCATAACTCTCTGTCAAAGTTAGGGGATTAAAGGAGGAGTCTTTGTGTGATGTATCATACTAAAGGGGCGCATGCCACTTGAGCTCAGTCAGAGTTAGCTGAACGTTGTGTGAGTAACCATCCTGGAAAGGTTGAGTCTTGGAAGCTGAGTCCTGGATTGGAACAGAGGTAGAAAGACTGTGTAGGAAAAGTGGGAGCATTGACTGAGTATGTTTGAGGGGATTCCTTCCTTTTAGCTGATCATTGTCAATTGAGATCTTGTCATGGAACGACCATACACAGGAGAATATTAATAAAGAACATCCTTTCATGTTACATCTTACATGATGTGGAACTATGATTATGTATTGGACGACAGCAGTCAAATGAGGAGGAGACTGCGTTAGGGGCTAGCTATTATCCAGAATTAACTACGATTAATTAAGCACACCTAATATAACGGATAATTAACTCTCTATAGTCCCTACTAACAGAGTGCTGTGTATCTGTACTCAAACTACTCCAGTGGTTCACACCTATATATAATGGGCTTTTCTGAAATTTGTTATTTACTCTTGCAGGCAACTTTTTGACAACAGACCTAGTATCACGCACTGGAATCTGCAACACATTTGACTTTTTACTATGTACAAACATTATATTCAACAATTACATATTATCATAATAATCATCGAAATGCTAGCTATTGTCCTGTGTAAATCAGAGTTAATTAAGGCACTGACATGGATAGTCATACAGGTACTTGCCGCCTACTGGGGTCTGAGTGTTTACCATTAAATCTAAATTTGTTACTGGTCACATCGACCCTTCATTAGAGACCCGGGGGGGGGGGGGGGTGCTGACAAAGCCAGGTAGGGGCGGGCTGACCAGCCACGGTCTAAGGCTATAAGTAGCCCTCTTCTCACATGCCCATATGGCGATTTTACTACTGCGTGACTTTGAGCTTCGATATTAGATCTAGAGAGATGTGATGATATTACAGAAAATCCGCACTCAGGAGTAATATAATTGTCTGAAATTGGCAATTTGTAGTATATCTCACGTAGTTAGCAAAGAATTGTGTCTTGAACAAGTGTGGTTTCTCTGCCACAGTGTCATATGGCAGCTAATGTCATGTAGTGTAATAGAGACTACACCTGCCCATATGGTGCTATGGTATAGGTTATAAACGGCCACCTACACGTGAAGAACACGTAAAGAACACGTGAAGTACACCCACTGTACTTATCACAAAGTGTAGAGGCCATGAATAACATGACATTCATCCGTTCAGAAATGAAAATAAAGTAGTGTTGTTGAAATTGCAGTTGGTAGAAAACACTTTAGGGGTAGGTGTTGTCGTGACGCTATAGTCCAGAGGCTTGTGTCATTTTTTACTTTTTTCAAATAAAAGCTCCTTTCAAAGAAAAAATCTGTTCTATAGAATGTTGTGAGTATAAAAAGTTTTGGTGGCATTTTTTCTTTTGACCTTGAAGATTATTTCAAGGTCATCAAAGAAAAAAAGTATGAAATTACTTTAAAAATCTATTTTAAGAAGGTCTTTGAAAATAAATCAAAGATGAAATGAGTTTTGTATGACATTGAGCATGTGCTAATATCATACAAAAGAACTGCCATATAAGAAAGTTCTAAAGGTCATTCAAAGGTCAACTCTCTATTGGCCTTGTATTTTACATATTAGTTAGGCAGTCAATGTCTCAACTAAGACATTCATAGACATTTTATGTATCTGTTAAGCACTGTGGCTAGAAGTAAAGAGTATATCCTTAAGTAAAAGATTGGGGTAGATACCAAACTAAAATTTGACCTTGAAGGTCACTTTCAAGGTCGCAAAGGCCACAAATATTTTATTTCAAATTTCAACTCTAATGTCAAATGCCTTTCAGGAAAACTTATATATATGACATTGTGATTTACCATTCTTCATCTATAGGCACTTCAACTTTCAATATAAACATAAATGAACAGGAAATCTGAATTGTATTTGCTGTTTCCTCAGTTCACCTCAGAATGCATAAGGAAAATGTCTGCAGTCATCAGCCATTCTCTACAATAAGATATTTCATATTGATGCAAATTAGGAACTCAGAGTATTGAATGAAGAAAAAGACCATGGTGGATATTCTTCAAAGTTGTGACCTTTAAGGTCAATTCCAAGGTCATAAAGGTCAAATTGATATTTTCTTATGATTTGGAGTTTACTATGTCAGGTTTCAAAAACACCATTGTTTATTGGATTTCATTGAACCATTTGCTCACTGGAGGCATTTTAAATTGCTAGTTAAACATGTTTATATAGTAATGCCTGATGCAAAATACCATTTTACTCAGTTTAACTTGACAAGGGGTATGTTTTGGTAATAAATGATGTGCAGTTGCCTAAAAAGCTATTACAGTTCTATGTCACTTAAATGATTAACCCATAAGTCATTGCATCCTTTAAAACAAGTTCTAAGGTTATTGTTAGGTGTGCTACACAGGTGTTATAAAGCAAAATTAAAATAACACAATTTTCCTGTTGTTAAAACTGCAGCGGTTTTGCCTTCACTACAAATGACAAGGATTGGTAAAAACATATTATAGAAGTATGGGTGATCTGCTATTAAATTTCGGAGTGGCTACAAATTATCACAAATGTGGATGACATCACTGAAGATCACATCATTAATGAAAGTGGAGTCAACAGACATAACATAACTGAGCATGATATCACCAAAACCTTGTTATAAAGATTTAACCACAGAGATGATATTGTCTGCCTTGATCTCATAATGGTATTATGTTAACAAGGATAACATTATCAGTAATGACATCATCTAGGATAACATCATGAATGGATGATGTCAATGAGGGTGACATAACAAGCAGTGATGCCATTCCATAGTATGTCACAAAGAACTATGTGACCCAGAATTACATAAAAGACAAAAGGTATCATTATGCCTAACAGCACCAAACATAACCTCATTGAACATGATGTCATGATACATAACCTCATTGAAAAATGATTATGGTGTCATAAGCAATGAGTTCACCAAAACTAATATAACTAGCAATAACTCCACTGAGGGCCACATTACCAAGGATGATGTCAACAGACACAATACAACAAGGAATTACATCACCAAGGATGACATAATCAGGATTACATCACAGTGTATGATGTCACTGAGGTCAATATAATAGTAAAAAAATCAGATCACACATAGAGTACACTTGTGCCCATGTACAATTTTATAACTGATAATGACATCAATGGCAAGGCAGATACTGGACATAACAATACTGAGGATGACATTTATGGTGATGACATCATAGGCATGATGTCACCAAGGATAATGTATACAATGCCATAGAATATGCCATGGATGGAGGCCATTAAGGAATGTTATACATTGATAGTTTTTATTGATACTTTGAGAACTTAGCTTTTGTGTTTAAGCCTTATTATCTTGGAGTTTTAGTGCTTAAATGACGTAATTATGTCTCAAACTTTGAGAATATATCCAGGAACATTAAATATCATACATGCAACTTGCATATGGTGAAATAATTCTGTACCACTCTCAATCACTTTATAGTTCTTAGATGTACTGAACTTATCTTACAAGATATCATTGTTATTCTCTTTCGATTGATTAAATTCCGCATTCTATATTATGTAAATGACCTTGACCTAGATTAAGGTCATGAATTTTTAAAAAATGTACAATTTGTGCAATTTGATCATTTCCTGAACTTAATTTGGAAAGATTTTTCTGAAATTTATGAATAATTTCTATTTTTAATCATTAGCTTTTTGATATTATATTAAACATATTGCACCCGGTACTCTTGTTGAAATTTATAGTTAACTTTCATATCTTTTTCTCCATTCAAAATTTGCCTTATAGCATGTAAACAATTGAAAAAAAATAACTGTACATAATAAGTTTCATTCTTCTACCTATTTCAATCCATTAAACATGAATCAAATGACCTTGACTTTCACATTTATGAATAAAAGTGATTTGGAAAAGAGCATAGGCATGAAATGCTGCTCTGTGTAAGTTTTCTTGACAATTGAAGCTTTATTGAAGACACACCAGCTGAATATAGCAAAACTATCAATTTCTTACCTTGTGACCTTGAAAGGTCAAAAAATGACCTTAACATTTAAAAGGAAAAATGCCACCAAAACTTTTCTAAACCAGCAGGACCCATGGAACATATTTTTGTATAATTTAAGGCACTTTGAATCCAAAAGTGCATTTGCCCAAATTCTGACACAAGCCTCTGGACTACTATATATGCAGCGCCATACCAATTCATTATGAAACATTTTGATCTGAAATTATTTGAAAAACCTGCGAACTAGGGTTAGGGTTAGTGCTAAACCATAAAATGACTCAGATAGCAAGAATATACCCTTAGTTTGCTATGAAAATTTATTTTAAGCGAAATTCTAGGATGATAAGGTGAAGCCATGAAGTGTCATGAATGACGCTTATAGCGTCATAAATTACTGACCCCTAAAGTGCATTTGTTCCTTATGGCTCATTAAACTATAATACAAGGATATATTATCACTAATATGAATAGTATGTATAGCGGCACGAATACGAGACTTGCTCCATGAACCGCCATGTTTTTTTTGCTGCTCCCTGGTTTCAGCCTGTTTCACTCTCATTACTACATCTTCGTCAATCTCCAGGCAGAAGTTTAGCTCTGGTCTGCTTGAAGATTGTACATGGGTGGCGCCAAATCACTTTGATCAAAGTTTATTTCTTACTTCCTGGAGGTGGCACTCAATGGCGGAGCCTCCTGTACATATAAAGTCGTCTTTATCAATTAACAAATAGTAGAGACTTCCATAGGAAATTCCATTGACTAGTTCTAGGAAACACTGGTTCACCTATCTTGAAGGTTCCCGGTTTGTGTAAAGAAGGTGTTGACACATATTGACATACATGTAATTATGTTATACATGTTTACATCGACCGACAAGATCACGTTTCCGTGTAGTAGTGATCCTCATGTGACCCTAATGAACCCATAGAGGTACTACACATACTATACACCCATTTAAAGGAAGCCGAGCACATGCTTACAGGATGGTTTCTTTAAAATCTATTGAGCAAATACCTTACTTCAAATAATAAAATTGCTAAAGATATCTTTTTAAACATTGAAGCATATGGCCATAGATCTACCAGGTAAGAAATAGCTCTTTTTGTTTTTTGATAATACAGATGAAAATTTATTAGTCTGTGACGTCTGAAACCCCTCTAAATTTTTTTCAACATAATTATCTTATACTTCTTTAAATTAAAAATTGTTTATGAGATGATTGTATTATTGATCTGTTCATACATCAAAAATCAGCCAAAAGTTCCATGTATTTACAGAGATATATTGAAACTGCTCCGATTGACATAACATTGATGCAAATTACCAATGTCTCCAGCATCTTGGGGATTCTACTCTGCTTGTAATCTTGCATGAGTTATATCAGCACCCTTAATGTATTCATCTCCAAGCAGACTATAAATGATTTTGCTTGGAGAGTAGATCATAGCGGTATTGTTTTAACAGATGATTAAGAAAACTGGAATTGCCCTACATTCACCTATAGTAGAGCATGTCATAGTGTCCATCGGGAATCTTTTTTCTATAATTTCTTATTAAATGTGTGCGCACTTTTGAAAAACTTATGTAGCTTTATCATACTTTACATCAAAATATTCCTGAAATCAATATGATACTATGACCATGTTTATTATACCAATAGATATGAAAAAGTGTGTAGAATCTAGAGATATAAAGTTCAATGATATGGGATGAAAAAATAACAATTTAGCATACAAAAACCATGCAGAGGGCTGGAGTTTTTCAAGTTTTTGGGTTGTTTCTTACCTGCTAGATCTATAGTTTTGGGGCGTTAAAATAATTGGTCAGGGGAATTCCCAAACCTATGACGTTACATGGGAACTAATTGGGAAACCCCATTAATGATTTAAAAGGAATTCCTCATCTTAGTTAGGCCATTTTAAATTTTAACTTTTACTCATCTAGATTTATTCATTTACCTGTGAATTTCCAACTTTTAAAAGAGGGAATTCCTGGTGTTATGACGTAGCAAGGGGACTGTTGAATTGCCCAGAATTTAGGAAATTCCCTTAATAAATCTTATTTTTTTGTCTTTTCTTAATGTCAGGTATTTTTGGAATAACAATGATAGATGAAATATAGAACAAGTAAAAACAATTGAAATTTATGTGCTAGGTTTCCTTTATTATGCTAATAAATGATCACAGTCATACCACAGTAAATGAGCTCCAAAATATCACAAAGACATATATTTTGTACCTGCCATTCCAAATATATTTTATCGAATAACCAAACTGATCATTCAACTTCTCTTTGGGTGGATAACGTCTAGACTATCCGTTGGTAATTCCCGCAGGGGCGTTAACAGGTTTCCCACGTTCTCTCATAAACAAACAATAAAAAGTTGGCATTGGGTAACACAATATCAATACAATAACATTTAATATACTGAAAATACATTTGCATTGCATGCTTTGGTTATAGCGTGGTTCTTTACTAACCTGTAAGTAAATGCAATGCTAATGATTTGCGTTGAGCAATGTGTATTGATCACCGTAAGTAGACGACAATGCGTGGTGTCATGTACTGTTGGGGGGTAAATGCGAATGCTTTACATTGGGTGCAGAAACCCATGTACAATTCACGTTAACATTGCACTTTGGTTCAATATTCCAACGTTGAGAGAATGATGTATTGAATGCTGAGCTGAAAACACACCCAACTTTGGTTATAAAGTGGAAGTTATTATCGAGTAATTGTCAAGTGAAATTGAGAGTCATAATATGACGGATGCAAATAGAATCATAAGTTTCAGGCAGGAAAGAAACAAACAGATACTTAGCTACCCGGCCAAGTTGCAATGTGACAGAACTGTTCTGCAACCTTACTTTTTTAGCCAGTCTGTTACTTACTACTATGGTACATAATAGTTACAATATTGAGGGCGAGGTTGAAACTTCACCAAATCATAATGTTATTGTAATGTTATTATTTGGTAAGGTTAAGATAAAACCAAATCAGAACATTACAAGAATATTCTGTTTGGGTTGAAGAATGTAACCAGAATGTTGTAATAACGTCACAGTGCAATGTCACAGCATTACATTGTAGTAACATTATAGGGAGCGCAAAATAATCTAACAAGAACCAATACAGATCCAAACAGAACACTGCTGCAGCGTCATAATAACATCACATGCCTGGTTTGGTAAACAGTAGCCTTATTATAGAAATACTTAAAGCTATTTTCCAGGGGAGCTCCTGATTTTACGTTTGGTCAGTTCCAGCTCACAGAGAACCCATACTCACAAAACCCACACATCTCATACCCATGTATGGTCACCCTGAAAGAACAAAGAACCAGTCAGAGCTGGCTACAATGGTCACCTTGCTCAGCTTTTACGGGCCAAACCCGTATTGTTGACCAGTGGTTCTTGATGACTAATAGCGATATTCAACCCTAATGTAGCCCCCTATATTCAACCCTAATATATAGCCCCACAGAGTACCATAGAAGGACTGTGTTTTTCTTTGTATTGTTCATTCACCTGAAATATTGAGAATGTAGGTGGCCAAACCCAGGCAAGTAGCGAGGTAACAGGAATGTTCTACAACTGTACTTTCTTGGTCAGTCTGTAACCTGTCCAGTTTTCATGTTACTGTTACATTATTTTATGAAAGTTGAGACTTACTAAAAAAGAATGCTATAATAACAATATATTTTAGTGAAGCTGAGACCTTACCAAGAAAAGAAAGGCACCCAAAAATGTCTTTTAAACCTAGCATTGCCACGTTGCACTCTGATATTATTGTGACATTATTGTGACATTCTTTCATGTTATGATAAAATTCTTTATCAGTAAGGTCTCAACTTCACTAAAATATAATGTTATCATAACATTCTTTATCAGTAATTCTCAACTTTACCTATGACAACATAACTGTTACGTGAAGATTGAGCAGGTTACTGACAAACCAAAGAAGAATGATCACAGAACGTGCTTGTTCCGTCACTGTTTGTCTGGGAAGTCCCTAAAGGCCATGATCCACGATGCGACAAAATACCAACCAATTTTGTTCTCATGAATTTTTCGCATATTTGGAATGATATTTCCTTATGAAAATACCATTTTTCTGGTTAGAATTATTCAAAACTCTTTGAAAAATTGTATATTTTATAAGAAAAACTATTATTTGAGAAAACGAATCCCAAAATCGATTCAAAATCAACCGAAAATCGCATCGTAGATCATCCCATTCAGGATAACTGTCGAGACTGTCATAAGGCTTAGAATAACCCATAACATAATGATTTAACGGCCTGTGTAAACCCCACTTTGTCTCAAGGCTACCACCATTTCCCCGCCAACGAAGCTGATCAGAGCGTCTGAGGTAGTTAAAGTTACCAACCGAATTAAGCTGTTTTCATGCAGAGAAATGGGCTAAGGCACTCCAATAGCATTGAGGATGGCTTAGAATGGAGAGAAGTGGCTAAGTGTGAGTTGGTGTTTGGCCAGTAATCGGCGGATCACGGTGTATTTTCCAGTCTATACCCATGGTGGTAGTCTGTCCCACTTGTACCAAGGCGGGACCCTAATTAACATGGTCATTCAGACGTACTCTACAACTTCTTATGGTGCCACTTATTGTGTGAGGCTTTAACGACCAGGATTACAGCGTAACTGGTCACAATCCTGCCAAGTTGCGACGTAACATAAACGTCCTACAACCATACTTTTTTTTTAGTCAGTTACTTACTAAGATTGCATGCATTGTAATTAACGAACACGTTATTGGTGGTAAGGTTGAAACCTCACCAAGTCAGAATGGTATTATAACATGCTTTTTTGGTGAGGTTAGGATGAAACCAAACCCTAAACATAATAAGAACATTCTGTCTATGTTGAAGAACATAACCAGAATGTTATAATAACGCCACATTGCAATGTTACAAAACCAAGCAGAATGTTGCTGCAACGTTATAATAGCGTTACATGCCTGGCTGGAAACTGTCATTGGCTGGTTGTCAGATAATGTTTGCATTCAGAATAGATCTATGTACAGACTGATTGAGTTGAGCTTTCAAGAATCAATGTGATCGTAACGTCAAGAGTGAAGATGCCTACTACTAGATGCAGCCCTCAATTGAGACAGATAGTATTTGGTAGCCCAGGCAATCCCATGTATATTATAAAGTGTACGTAGTATGTAATTCAATGTCTCCGTCACCATCCATGTTAGAATTGGTGGGAGGCCAGCAAACTTTTGGGTATGTTTACCAAACATAATAATTATCATATATAGAGGTTCACATGGACTACTCACCTACACAATCCTTTCTGAAGCCTCATGCCCACTAAGCCAAATCAGTGCACAAATCGGTCGATTCTCTTGCTAGGATTTAGCTGATTAAATTGTGTGCGGTTCAGTTCACCAGTCGTTATAATTATGCAATATTGAAACTTGCAGGTTTGACATGTGTTGTGCTGATTAGCCAGCCAAGGAAATGTCGATCATTTTTAGCGTAGTGGCTCAAGAAAATATTCATAAAATTCTATTCGCAGTTTCACATGAATGACGTAGGATTAACATGTTGGGGTTCAATGTAATATTAAAGGAAACTTTGTACATGATGAAAGGTGAAATATATTTCCATGACATTCTTAGAGCATGAAATATGCATGAAGAACTATTAATGCTAGACATACTTTTTATTTTAAGGATATTCCAAATGCAGAGACAGCTATGAGACTTGGTCTCTTTATATGTTTGAAGGGAAATCCCCTAATTTTTGACCACACAAGGACACTAATTGGAAATCCCCAACTTTCAACAAAAGGGAATACCCCACTCTCAATAGTGCACAGGAAGGAATCTTAGCTTAACAAATACCTATGTTAGGCCACAAACAGGCTATAAATACCTGCATCTTTTACTCATCTCAGTTCACGCAATTACAAGTTATTTTGAAACGGGGATTTCCCTTTATTATGATGTAGCAAGGACAGAACTGAAAGCCCAGAAATTAGGGAATCCCAAAATCTATTTTCTTTCTTTTATATTTCACTAACACTCTGACCTTTCTACTAAGCCAAGAACCACATTTATTATGATAAGAAGGTTTTTAAAGCTAGGTAAAATGTTGTGCATAATTTGTCCCTCTTACCCATCTTTAATAAAGAAAACCTCTCAGGTCTTCAGATCTGACCACAAATAACACCTTGTCCTTGACCAATCCCATTTACGGTTTATTGGTATATAATCGTTATGCAAATGTTTATCTTTTAAGGTGCTTGAACTTTACCAGGGGTAAAAGCAGTGGGCATTGTGCAGTAAAAGTTCTCATGTGAAGAGTTCAGCCAAGGAATACATTGGCCCGCTGGCAATGGAATTGGCCCCATGTGTTAAAATGTTGTATTTGTATATTGAACTAAACTCCAAGAGGAAATGGTCTTCCGTATAAGTAAATTACATTTGATGTTTAGTCATACATATGTAATATATTTTCTGTTCTCCTTTCTTGCAGTGTTAAATACGAGGATTCTGACTGTAACAGCAAGTCGGGGATCGGGGCCATCTTCAATGTCATGACCTCTGGGTACAACCCGGACGTGATCCTCGGCCCGGCCTGCTCCCCAGGTAGGTAGTCCGTCAGGTGATGGGCCCAAATCTAGAACTTTTCATGGGGGAGTGACCATTTCCAAAAAGTGGACTGCCCACACTGTGGGAATGTTATTTCTGTCTTGTAATTAGAACTGTGTGTGGGAATATAAATAAACCACAGGTTCTGTGGCAAGAATAAATCTGCTGCCATCAATATGCAAGAACCTAAAAACGCCTCATTCGCCACTGACCACCACGGTCCTCTACTGAGCACCACAGCCCTCCACTGACCACCACAGCCCTCCACTGACCACCACGGTCCTCCACTGACCACCACGACTCTCCACTGACTACCCAGCCCTCTACTGACCACCATGGGCCTGTCCCTCTAATGACCATCACATTGTGACCACCATGTCCCTTCTCTGACCATCACTGCCCTGTTCTCCTGACCACCACAGCCCTCCACTGACCACCACAACCCTTCACTGACCACCACAGCCCTACACTGACCACCACAGCCCTCCACTGACCACCACAGCCCTCCACTGACCACCACAGCCCTCCACTGACCACCACAGCCCTATCCTGACCAGCACAGCCCTCCACTGACCACCACGACCCTTCACTGACCACCAAGGCCCTCCACTGACCACCACGACCCTCCACTGACCACCACAACCCTCTCCTGACCACCACAACCCCTCACTGACTATCACGTCTCTCTACTGACCACTGCATGACCCTCTGCTGACCATAATGGCCCTTCACTAACCACCACGGACCTCCACCGACCACCATGGCCCTCCACTGACCCCCCCACCCCCATTGACCACCATCCCCTCCACTGATCACCACAGCCCTCTCCTGACCACCACAGCCCTCCACTGACCATAACGGCCCTCCACTGACCACCACAGCCCTCTACTGACCACCACAGCCCTCCACTGATAACTACAGTCCCAACTGACCGCGACGGCCCTCCACTGACCACCACGGCCCTCCACTGACCACCACGGCCCTCCACTGACCACCACGGCCCTCCGCTGACCACCACGGCCCTCTACTGACCACCACGGCCCTCCACTGACCACCACGGCCCTCCACTGACCACCACGGCCCTCTACTGACCACCACAGCCATCCACTGACCACCACAGCCCTCCACTGACCACCACAGCCCTCCACTGACCACCACAGCCCTCTACTGACTACCACATACCTCCATTGACCACCACGGCCCTCCACTGACCACCACGACCCTGCAATGACCACCACGGCCCTCCACTGACCACCACAGCCCTCCACTGACCACCATGGCCCTCCACTGACCACCAAGGCCCTCCACTGACCACCACAACCCTGCAATGACTACCACAGCCCTCCACTGACCACCATGGCCCTATACTGACCACCACGGCCCTCCACTGACCACCCCGGCCCTCCACTGACCACCTCAGCCCTCCACTGACCACCACGGCCCTCCTCTGACCTCCACAGTCCGCCACTGACCACCACAGCCCTCTACAGACCACCCCGGCCCTCTACAGACCACCCCGGCCCTCTACAGACCACCCCGGCCCTCTACAGACCACCCCGGCCCTCTACAGACCACCCCGGCCCTCTACAGACCAACCCGGCCCTCTACTGACCACCAAGACCCTGTACTGCCCATTAACACCCTCCACTGACCTCCACAGCCCTCCACCGACGACCATGGCCCTCTGCTGACCGCTACGGCCTTTCCCCTACCATTCACCTACTGTCTCCCCCTGGCCGCTCTAGCCTCCCCTTGTTCCATACCACTTCCCAATTCCCCCTTCTGCCTCTGCCTTTCCCCTGCTGTCTTCTCTTGGTGTCTCCCACCCCCTCAAACTGTCCCCTACAACCTCCCCATATATTTTACCACTTCTCCCTCTACCCTACCACCTGTCCCTGTCCCCCGTCATCGCCCTTGTCCCTACTGCCACCGTCAATAGGGGTGTAGATGGGGGGTTCCCATGTCGCATGTCGAGCTTAAGAAATGACTGTGTCGCATGTCTCTATGTTTTGAATATTCATGTCGACTTTAAGAACCCTCCTTGTCCAATTTAAGGGATTGCCAATGTCATGTTGTTTGTTTTTGTCTTAATGTCACTAAGCTCCATGTCACATGTCAAATTTAAGAAATAGCCATGTTGCCCTCTCAATTTTAAGGGTCTACCCCCATGTCAATGACGGCTTCTTCTTACTTTTATTGCTATTAGACCTTATCCCTTCCTTGTTTTCCAATCAAAGAATGATCATAAGATCCAGCAATGAAATACCTGTCAATAGCAAATGCCACTGATAATCTCTCACATCTCAATTATAGATGGTTAATTTCAATAACCCTGCCCCATGTGTAAGGTAGGCCCCTCTGGGTCTCCCTGGAGACTCACCGTCCTAGCATTCACTCCCCCATTGTAGAAGTGGTAAATGACAGTCTGTCACCAGCCGAACGAGTGTTTTTTCATTGTGTCTGACACCTTCGCATGTACACCCATGCCAACCTTATCTTTACACCTAATTCTGTGCTTATGAAATTCTCATATCAGTAACACATAAGATGATGATGGACGATGTGCGCGCACCACATTAGTCACAATAAAGACATGGTGTCCGGGGGTTATAGCATTTGATGATTTATATGTAAAGGGTAATAATAAGAGGAATGGAGAAGCAAGGGATGTACAGAATTAACAGAAATAAAAAGCATCAATTACGTTTTTATAAAAGATTCTGTCCAGAAAAGCGGAACAAAGCAGGTCCGGATATATTCCAATACATCATTAGTTCCATTTTTCATTGCAGTGAAGCTACATAAATACTACAGCTTGAAAAAAGCGTCTATTATGCTATACAAATCTAAATAAATCAATTAAAAAAAAAAGGAATGAAATAATGTGAAATATAACAGAATTGGTAATATCTTTTCATTATAAGACATTACAAAAAAATTACAAAAAACAAAACATCTGAACCTATTATACCTTCTCTTAAAGGGATGTTCTCGTCCTGCCGTTGTTAGGCTAACATATGCCGACATTAGCCTAACGATGCGACGGCTGGCGACGTGTTTTCCACTTTTGGAACGTAATCCGCGACCACTATTATTGGTCACGTCATGAATTTGGCGCCACTCTGTGAAGGTTTCAACATATAAATTTAGGTCCCGTTGCAGTACGAGAACGTCCCTTTAAGTTACCGGAACATAACAATGTTTTTCATTGGCTTTATTGAACTTACAATGTGTTTAATTTTAACCAACAGCCATGAACCCGGTGGCCCAGGTGGGGTCCATCCACGACCTGCCTGTCCTAGGCTGGATCTCCAGCGACCCCGTGCTGGCCAACAAGGTCAAGTACAACACGCTGGTACGGCTACTAGGATCAGTCACTGCCACAGGTACGTCAAGGTTTGAATATAGGTAAAAGACCTATTATAATTATTGTCATCATTATAACTCTGGTGCGGCTCTTGAGATCTGTTACCGCTACGAGTACGTCTGTGTCTGAATATAGGTATAAGATAGGATATAATTATTATCATAATTATATCCCTGGCGCGCCTCTTAGGATCCGTCACTGCCACAGGTATGTCATGGTCTGGATTTAGGTTTATGACATATATATATATATGATTTTTTTCATTATGTTTTTTTTTTTAAATTTTCAAAATTTATTTTTGTATTGTGTTTATAAACAGGTTGATTTGATCTAATGATTTATATAGTTCCTGAATCGGCAAGAACGTCATGACTGGCTTTGTTCTCCTTCCTTCAAATATACATTACATCTAGAGAGGTATTTACCATATAGCGTACCCTAGACGAGGATCTCTTGTTTTAGTTTTGGTATCTAAGGAGTACAGTGGAACCATGGGGAAACATCAAGAGGTCTCTTTCCCACCCAAACAATCAGTTTACAGGGGCGGATCCAGACATTTTCAAAAGGGGGGGCGCCCTATTGTAAAATTTTCCGCCGGACCCCCTGTGTCCCGGAATTTTACATTAAAAAAATCAATATTTTGCCAAAAATAGGAGGGGGCGCGCGCCCTGGGCGCCACCCCCTTAATCCGCCCCTGGTTTAGTATATAAGGTAATTAGTATTCATAGCATCATCTTATCCTTTTTAAAGTAAGGTCAAAATCTGTCCATATTATGGATCGGATGTACTTGTGTTACAGATTTTGCATGGCTGCTTTTCTATTCCTAGTCCTGCTCATTCAGGCATCTATCACAGTTCTAGTACTGAGTACTGCATTTATTACTAGTACCACAGGTGTTTGGACAGAGTAAAACACATAAAACACCATTTACTGATGTGAATGCAAATCTATTTCCATTCTTTTGGCATATACACTTATGCTGGAAGTGCCAATATTTCCGATGCAAAGTACCATGGAAGCAGTCTTTTGCATGTATTTTATTGTTATGTGATAATGTCCCCTCCCCTGACATCTCACATTTACATCATAGCTCCCTTTGTTTAGTATACATGGACCGACAGTTTGGATAGTCCATGGATAACATAATTCTACCCTGACACGCCTTTGCGTTATTCCTAGCAATTTGGTATAAATATTTATAAGAGATAAACTCTACCATAAAACATGAACTTATCTACTGGACTGCATTGTATAGCTTGTAACGGTCTAGAAATATGAAGAGAAAACACATGCAAATACATACAATCATTCTCAAATAGGCTCTATGAAAAGACAAAGGCTGAAGCAGTTTACGTGGAGGGTAATGTGTTGTATGGGCTAAAGTATATGTAACTAATCTTATCCCATAGGTGAGGGTATGCTGATTCTACTGAAGCAGGACAAATGGAGGGTAACCCAGCCAATGATGCAACATTATTATACCATTGTAGCAATGTTCTGGTTGGTTCTGTATTTGGTTCTTGTTACGTTCTTTTGATGACTCCCAATTAGGTCACTCCAACATACTGCTGTGACGTTGCACTGTCACATTATTACAATGTTACATTCTTCAGCCCAAACAGAATGTTCTTATCACGTTCTATTTTGGTTTGGTGAGGTTGTAACCAAACCATCAACAACATAATTGTTATGTGCCATCTTATTAAGTAACAAATCAACTAAAAAAAAGTATGGTTGTTACGTCACAAGCTGGCTGAGAATGTGCTGTATGGAGTATGATAAATATGTAACTTATCTTATCCTATAGGTGAGGGTATGCTGATTCTACTGAAGGAGTACACATGGAGGAAGGTGGCCCTCATCTCGACGACGGGCCCCGACTACAGCCAGCTGGTCACAGGGATCAGAGATACCCTCATCAGACACACGGACGAGGGGTTTCAGGTGGGCTATAGTCTGATTTGTAACTACAAACACTTAAACAAAGGTTCTGTTCAGTTTACCTTTTTGTGATTATTATTATTATAAAATAGTTAAACAGGGGTTCTTTTTAGTTAACCATTTTGTAATTATAAACACAGTTTATGCTTAGTTAATCCTCGGCTATTTCTCACATGCTTTCAATCAAATACGTACCAAGAGCCAAGTATATATTAGAGAAGTGTTATTGCAAGTAAAGCCTGAGGCAGTCCAGGGCAATCAACCATGGGCTTCTCTAGGCTTCAAAGGTAATGTAACTCCTCTAGATAACCCCTTTCTATTTCCTCAATTTCATAACGAAATATATTTTTCAGAAAGATTGTACATTTTCAAGCCAGTGCGTCTGGTTATAATTCACACTGCATAGGCATGTAGCATGTTAGCGTATAAGGAAACTTGTAAAGGTCTATAGGGAAACCCTGCAGCAGAATAAATAACTCTACAATATTCAATTACATCTTTGCGAATTGTGACCCACTGCCTCTGTATAATGTATGGAATCAAAATTGAGCTATCAACGAGTTTCCTAAACCTTTCTTTTTAAATCAGTTTTCTTTAGGAATGGTTCATCTTTTTGCATGTGCTGCATACTGGTCGATGATCAAATCAGTCATTTTCTGGGATCTTGAATTAAATATTGGCAATGCCCTACTCTGCAATTTAGATATACTTGAGTGTGTTATGAAAGGTATTGATATCGTTGTGGTTAGGCAAATAAAACCTCCTCTGGGTGCGGTGGGAATATTCGATCCACATTGTCAGCTGGTTGTCGGTATTGGAATGGGTGCAGGGGCAGATCAGGGGGGGGGGGGGGGGGTCCAGGGGCCAGACCTCTTGGTAGAGACCTTAGCTGCAAAAAGAAAATAAAACGTAAAATAGAGACATTTTAAGGCCATATTTCACTATACGGTATTTGCTTGCGGCACCAAAGACGTAAGCAAACTGCTGCAAAACTGCTTGTAGTAGGGTGCCACAAGGTGGAATTTAGATGCTTGCGGCACTTGCTTGTGACACCTGCTATTTTATATAGGTTTTCTATGGTTTGCTCTCAGTCCCAGATACCAACATGTTGGGTTCTAAAACCACAAATTGCATGTGGCACCTAAAAATAGTGACTGCAAATACCAACTACCGCAAAGTGGAATATGGCCTGAAGTAGTTAGCATATGAGAACCCCCCACCCCTTGCCCAATTTTAGACATCCTGTAACCGTCCCTGTGGTGAAAGTGTGTTGAGTTCAAGGTAAGGAAAAGGGGACCCAGGGAAGGCATGAGGTTAGATGTTAGTCTGAAAAAATTGGGCTTTTCAATCATGAACCGTATTCCACCACAAAGTCCCAAACCTTGTATGTTATGATGTTACATAACAAACAAATCTGCAAACCTGACATCTACTTAAGATTGTAGTTGAGTGTGAGTTACAAACATAATTCGTGAGTAGAGCAAAATAAATCAAATCAAATACACAGAGATTGAAAAGACATATTTGAAACGTGTATATGGAAAATACAGAAACAAACCAGCTGGGGGTGTGACGTTATGATAATGTTGCAGCAACTGTTGCAATGTTATATTGTGACATTCTGCTAACGTTCTTGCCATGTTATTATGAGGTTACCCAATAAGAACCCAATAAGAACAATTCTGTTTGGGTTAGGTTGAGACCTTCCCTGCTGAGGAAGTTACAATAATGTTCTTTATAAGTGAGGTCTTGACCTCACCAAATCAGAACGTCACTATAACATTCTGTTTGGATTTGGTCTTGACATTACTTCACTAGAATGTTATGATAACATTCTTTTTTGGTTAGGTTTCAACCTTTAAAAAAATAATGTAATGGTTACATCCTATTTTAGTAAGTAACAAAACAGTATGGTTGCATAACATTACCGTTACATTGGACTCCAGCTGGGAAAGAATAGGGATTTGATCAATAACATCCTTTACTGGGCTAATTTCTAAATGTACATTAATACCCATCTTGCTGTTGTGCCAAAATTCAGCATCAAATTTCAGCCACTAATAAAAATCTTTCTAGGCTGAGACTTTTAGTATTTTTAGATCTAAATGTGTATTTCTCAGAACCATTTACAGAGTTAAAGTTGTCCCAGTAGAACAGCCACAATCGAACAGTCGGACCTGTCGCAACAGTGACATTCTTGTGAAAAGACGTCCTCGTTGTGAGGGTTTGATTATGCGACACTGAACCAATATTAATTCTGTGAAAAGCCCTAAATATAGATATTTGGGCCTAAGAATCCTGCGATTTTCATCCCAGAGAAATTATCATTTACGGATGGAATTTGATGGTGGATTTTCACACAACAGTGCGTGATGTGCCAAAACCATTGATCTCTGTTACATGTGCCTTTATGTAACGGCCCACATATATGTGTTTGTAACGTTGTTATAACATTCTTTATTAACAAGGCTTCAACTTCTACGGAACCAATTTTAATTCTGTACAAAGTTCTAGAAAAACTATAATTGGATCTACGAATCCTGAAATTTTCAACTCAAAGAAATAGTCCTTAGTGGGTGGCATTTGATGCAGGATTTTTGCACAACAGTGCACGATCTGACAAATCCACCGTAGGGGCAGATACATGATTTTCGAAAGGGGGAGGGGGGGGGGGGGGGGGGAGGGGTCGGCATAAAGGCTCAGTACTAAAATGGGGTGCATTCGCGTGTATGCACGTGTCATTTACCCCTCTCTTTCTAGGTTAGGGGTCCACCAAAAGGAGGGTCAGGTCCCCCTGGACCCCCCTGGATCCGCCCCTGCATTGTTTACTGTTGTATGCACCTTTATGTAACGGCCTATATATATATGTTTGTATTGGTCAGATCCTGCGCTGGGAGCAGGACGTACCGGAGGGGGCGAGCAGCTCTCACATAGCCAGCATCTACGCCAACATCAAGGAGGAGGCCAGGGGTGAGTGACATGTTGAACTATGGGGTTTGACTTTACAACTCTGCATAGGGTTGCCAATTCACCTTACCACAGATAGCTGATTTTCAGTATTTTAGGCACATGCAGGCTAATTTGGCCCAATTTGTTCGACAAAATCACAGGAAACCCCATAGAAAATTTACAAATATTTGCAATAAATCTAGCTTTTATCAATGAATTTTCAAACCAACTTGAAAAATAAATCATATACACAGATGCAAAGTGAAAAAATAGGGAAAAATGGTTTTCCATTATGTTAAACCACAAATTATGCTATAATTAATGCTATACTTAAGCGTGGTGATTTGTCGACATATTTCCCAGCATGCATCCTGATCAAGGCTAAACTGCAGGTAAAACTCAAGAAATTTGCTATCCGTGGTTGGGTCAAATTGTTCTGTATCAGTTATTCCAGTATGCAAGCTTGCATTTGTTGCAGTCTTCCCTACTGTCTCGACTGCAGGTCATCTCAAAATACAGCTCGTCATTGAGAGGTGACAGAACACTTGTATGAAAGGATCGTGTTTGTTAAATCCAAACATGTGTTATATGTTGCTGTGCTAAAGATTACGCAGTGGACTGACACCCGCGTCAGTACAATGTACTCTCATTTATATAATATATTTAAACACGAGGCCAGGGGTAAGTGACATGTGCTCTCATTGACCTGAACTATTTAAACACAAGGCCAGGTGGAAGTGTAACACGCACCCGTATGACTGGGATATACCGCAGCATTACACAAGTGGGCAGTGGCCTGTTTCACAATACCATTTGTTAAAAAAGAATGGTTGGTAAACGGAAACCCTTTCATTGTCCAAAACTGCTAGGAATTGCCATTTCAGTTTTTTAATACCCAGGCAAGAATTCACCATATTCATAATTTTACAGAAACACTCTGCTTTGGTTCTTGTTCGTTCCATTATTTTGATGGCACCCAATACTGTCTCTGGAATATACCAATGTCATAATGCAATATGATGCTATTGTAACATATCTGTTAGTAAGTTCTTCAATAAAGACACTTTTGTCTATACAGTCTGTATTGGTAAGGTTTCAGCTTCACTAATTGTAATGTTATTACAACATTCTGTTTTGGTAAGTATCAACCTCACATAAAATAGTGAAACTGTTGTGTGAAAATTAGCAAGTAAATGACTGACCAAAAGAGTGACATGCTTGTTGACACGTGCCGATAGGTAGTGATTTTCACTATAGTAGCTACTCCACCAAGGCAAACAGTGACATAACACACATGATCTGTGACTGTTCTATTTTGGTTAGTCTGTAACCTGCCCAATTTTCATGTGACAGTTATATTAATTTGGGTAAAGTTGAGACTCACTAAAAAAGAATGTTATAATACTATTATATTTTAGTGAAGTTGAGACCACTATGAAAAAATGTTATTATAAGGTTATTATGTTGTGAAAGAACATTATAAGAATGTCACAATAATGTCGCAGTGTTAGGTTCTAAAGACGGGTGCCATCAAAATAATGTAACAAGAACCAAAGCAGAACTAAACAGAACATTATAATAACGTTATAATAACGTCATATTCTTGCTTGGCCATAAGTGGCATCTAACATCCTCTAATGTTCACCCAGAAAGGAAGCAGCCAGCCTTTAGAAGCAGTATCCTTTAAAGGCCTATAGTGAATGTGTCGTTTCCCGGCTCTATAGACCCCTCCCCCCCAGTTAGCTGTGTGCTCAGCTGCCCAGTACCCACCCCCAGACCCTGTACACTGAAACCACTTAAAGAAGGAGGGGGGTATGGATCACAGTACTCAAGCCCTATTACACTGCACGAGCTGACCTGCGATGTCAGTGCACAAATATGGTGGTATTACAGTAAATCGCATTTTGGAGTAATATAATTGTTGAAAATTGGCAATGTGGGGCATCACACATATATCAAACAAATAATTTTATCTCTTATATGTGTGACTTCTCTGTAACATCTTTATATCGCAAGTCATGTAAAAGCC
Source organism: Lepidonotus clava (assembly GCA_936440205.1). Taxonomy (NCBI): domain Eukaryota; kingdom Metazoa; phylum Annelida; class Polychaeta; order Phyllodocida; family Polynoidae; genus Lepidonotus; species Lepidonotus clava. Next base: position 50,031,605 of record OW387141.1, on the reverse strand, counting down.
CTATTGCACTACACGACTTGAGCTGTAATATAACCACGATACGACAGTGACATGACCATATCGTGACCATGTGGTAAGGATGCTACAATATATTATGGGCATTATCGCGTATTCAGATGAAATTGATTATCGTTGAAATGCATTATATATGCATGGGGAGGACAACTCCTTGCCATGCTCCAAGATGGTGATCACGAATGTTTTCGTGATATTGAGTAAAGGCACTACAGTAGTACTAAAATGAATAAATCTGACTGGTGAATAAATAACTGATCATACTTATTATACATCATCATTATTATCATATCAGTATTTACTACTATTGGAAGAGCACAATATTTATTTGACATGTTTAATAATTGTGTGTAGGATATGCAGTCCATGTCTCATGTTATAGAGGATAAAGACACAACCCTGGAAAATATCTCTAGAGTGGAACAGACTATAGAGTGCCATGTAGCTGTGATAGAGCAGCAATACCCCTATATACCTATTTCAAAGGAGTTGCGCCCTGCTGGAGAAACAGGCATGAACAGTCGATTGGGATGTGGGTTTGAATGGAAAGCGTTGGGTACAAGGCTTCTATTGGAGGGTTCTCTGTGCAGGTTCATTGAAAAGGTCGCGTTACCCAGTCTGTCGCCTCCTCCAGCAATACCAGAGAATGTCATCGTGCAATGTGGCTTTCATACCTTAGTCAGTTTTCATTGCCTAGTGTAATAAGGGCTCTGAAGACGGGAGGTATGGATCGCAGTACACACCGCTCTCCCCTCTGTCACCTCCAGCCTAGATCAGTCTCTGCAGGCCACGACTGGTGACATACAATCCATGGTTTATAAACCGCCAACAAAACAAACCCGTCATTTCTTGAGAAAAAAAACTACTCTACATCTGCGCCTTCAATACATTTATATTCAAATATACAACTACAAGAAACATTATTTAAAAAAAAATTAAAAGCCTAGTTTCCCCCGTACATGTAGCATGTTTCCAGCTGGCAGTGTGACGTTATCTATAATGTTCTGGTTTGGTTCTTATTTTGGTTACGTTATTTTGATGGCTCCTAATAATGTTGCTGCAACGTCCTGCTGTGACATTGCACTGTGATGCTATTATAATGTTCTGGTTACGTTACTCAATCTAAACAGAATGCTATTAAAACATACTGTTTTCCTAACCTCACCCTAACATCCCAACCTCACCAAAAATAATGTTATAATAACATTCTGATTTGATGAGGTATCAACCTCACCATTAATAACATAATTGTTATGTGCCATCTTGGAAAGTAATAAACTAACTTAAAAAGTAGGGTTGCAGAACGTTTCCATTACGCCACAGGTTGGCTGGGTCAGTTTCACAGGGTCACCTTGGTCGCCCTGAATGCCTCTCTAGGTTGTGAAATTACATTAGTTATCAAACATTGGTTCCTTTGGGTGAGGTCCAGCGACATGGGACACGTAGTTTGGGCATGCACGTGAGGGTCATGCATGTATGCGGCGCCAACTGTCTACTCCTTATTTCTCAAATATTAAACTGGACGCAATCTTATGAAACTGTTTCGTCATTATCTTCACGTAGTTCACATGTTCTCCCAAATATTAAGTAACGATGATTGCTAAAACGCATATTTATATACCTTATCATTATCATAATGGTGTATGAATGTGGGAGTTGTGTGGATTCAGAGTTGGGGGATACCCTAGTCAGTACTTTGACAGATAAAAGGTAAATTCTCTGTTTGGTTGTAGAACGTGTTGGGCCCGTGTAGACTGACCAAAATGTATTTCTGGATTTAATTATATCGGAGCTTTTCTACCATTTGAGATCATCAGGCCAGTTCAATTCAAAGCCTGGGCCATGTTCATCGGAACTGGAAATCAATTTGCAGATTTAACCGTAATGCATTACCGGAACCTGGATTCATATCCCAGGCAGCCCAGTCAAACTCGGCTAATATCATTTATTGACCTACCAACGGAATCCTCCCATTGCTGAGATACATGTATGTAACCTGTCTTATGATTTAACTACATGACCTGATCTGCGATCTCAGCACGACCTTAAAATTGCACAGGATAGGATTCACACACAGGAACGATATCATTGTTTGAAATTGGCTATTTGGAGAATTTTACACATGTGTGAAAAAGGATTTTCTCACTAGCATGCACTCTTACATCCTCAAAAACACACTTACATGGTTGCGCCACCTGCGAGCACATTCAGGCCACTATGGTGACTACACCAACTGGATTAATGTCTTGCAGGGCACTCTTTGAGAGAATGAATTTCCTTGCGAAAATGATGTCACATCTCCATATATAGTAAACCGTGTAAGCGAGTATTGCAGCTCAAGTTGTGTAGTGTCATACTACCTTGATGCCGCGTCCCCACATGGGTGACTAATGACGGTGACTAAAGTTAGTCATCCAATGATTAGAGAAATTAGTTCATCATCAGGTGACTTACTAATCGCCGGGCTACTGAGCAACTAATTGTTGGGTCGCTCTTGTAGTTAATCGCCGGGCAACTATACGACACTTTAGAACGTCGCCCGACGACCAACAAATTGCCTGAGGGTATAGAAAAATATCAAACATGTCAAATATTTTTACCTAAACCCACCACAACTAGTGGTTTAATCGCTATACATGAAAGCGCCAGTGTAGACTTATTTGCTCAAGTGAGGACCAGGCTTTACACAGCAGCATGAGTTTAACACTTGACACCCCATAGTAATACCTGACCCTTGTCAACAAGGGCCACCTCTAACAACAACAACAGGCCGACCCTGGTACAATAACGTCTAGGTTATACGTCTAATAGGGCCCTCCTTTATGGCTCCTTTGTCGGGCCTTTCTGAGGTAATTGACGCTGTTACTAGGCCAATACCATTGGGTATCAAATTAGGCATGAGCACTCGATGGGTTGGTCAGTTATACCTTGACCGAATTGAATGGAAATACATATAAATGCATGCTTACCTTTATGAGGACTTTTCTAAATTTAATTCAAAGGTTGCTACTATTGTCACTATGTTGAAAATATTGTTTTATTGGATCGCTTTTATTTCACATAAACACTAGATGGTCGAAAGGAGATTGCGATCAAACAACTTAACAATGGTTATGTTATATGGTTATTCATGTTTTAGTTTAATCCAAGGACTACAGAAAAAACGTACACACTCTACATCTGATCTGCCTCAGCTTTGATCAGTCCTTAGTCATACTGTCATTTGCCTACCCTTATTCGTTCATCACAATTCAAAGCAATACTAGATTATCGGGTACTGCTGTACCAAAGGAGGCGGGCGAAAATAATGTTAGAAGGAATTGCAAATTGCATAAGAACTGTGCATGATTGCGCAATACCATTTCAATACTAAACATCTGCCTGGAGATTGTGAGAAGTTAGTTCTTTGTCAATCTCCATGTATCTCTATGGGAAAAAGATTTGCTGTGCTTGGAGAGTGATGACCTACTTCCTTAACTATAGGAATTTCCTATTTCAATTTTGTGACAAAAAAATTATGGATTCTCTCTAAAATTACAACAAAACAATCGAATATTCCACAATTTTGGAACCAAACCACCATAAACTAGAACAGAACTACTGAAATACACATAGTTTGAAGATTATAATGCTGGCATTATTGAGAAAAGTGGAACGAAAAAGTGGTCACAAAATTGTAACAACTTTTCTGATCCCCATTGAAATGCATTGAATCAACCTGGTCAAAAAAGAGTGTAGAGAAGGTTGGCGGCCTAAGGCCCGCCTCCCAAAAATAGATAAGTGGGAATGTAAGAGCCTTGGGGTTAAATTTCATAAATTGTAGCTGTTACAAAAACAACTGGACCTGTTATTCATCTCATAACTGTTCTCATGACTGAACTCCCCTCCAATCTCCCACAATTCTACTTTAAGATCCAATCCCATACTAGTCCCATACTATAACACTGTCTAACAGTTCCTACACTCTCCCCCCACAGTGGTGATCCTGTGCATCCCGCTTAGCGAGCTGCGTACCTGGATGTTGGCGGCGTACGATGCGGGCATGGTGGGGGGAGACTTCGTGTTCATCTACACCAATCAGATCATCCCTTCTGAGGAGGAAATGGCCACCTTCGCCAGCCCCTCCTTCTACGAAGGGACTGATGGCCGGGCGGGAGCAGCCAGGATAGCATACGGCAACCTGCTCATGGTACGTATAGCTGTGTGGTCATCTATATATTTACAAAAAGAACCAAAATGTATTGCTAAAGTTAAATACAGGTCGGTGATGTTAAATTCACCCTACCACATATAGCTGATTTATAGTATTCTAAGCACCTGCAGGCTGCAACTTGGAAAATATTTAATGTATGTTATGCATTTAAATTTTAAGAATGATATTCTCTAGTTTTTCTTCATGTCTAACTAGAAATATTGATATGATTAATGAAAATTAATATGCTAAATCCTTGGAATTTGTTGACATATCACCCAGCATGCATCCTGATCAAGGCTGACCTGCAATTAAAACTGTAAAAATGACTATCCGTGGTTGGGTGAATTGATTGGAAATATTCAAGTTATAATAAAGTTAAATACATTTTAATCACTCCAACTTGACGTCTTCATTAGCTTATTTGAAGACCCATCCCAAGATATGCCACATGTTATTCAATGCATTACTGTATGAAGAGAGCATCAGGGTTGAATGAATTCTCCCAACCACGAATAAACAATTTCTGGCGTTTTACCTGCAGGTTAGCCTAGATCAGGTTGCATGTTGGGTTATATTTCAACCAAACCAAAGGCTTCAGCATGATAATTTTCATCAATTACTTCATCATTGTTCTTAGATATAGTGAAAAACTAGTCATCATTATTCTTTTATTTGTATACATATATATTTAATATTTTCTAAGATGTTTGAAAATTAATTAGTTATGAATATATATATATATATATATATATATATATATATATATATATATATAACAATTATTTCAATGTTCCCTTTAGGTGTTTCCATGGTTTTGTTGATAGAATTAGTCCAAGCTAGCCTGAGGTACTTAAAAATAATACTGTCAATCAGCTATCTGTGGTAGGGAGAAATAACCACAACAGGTAAATGATTGGTATGAAAAGAGACCCACATCAAAAGGATCTTATCTCTGCATTTGTCTGTAGGTTCAGCAGTGTACCCGTCGTCTTCACTGTTTGATCCTCCCCTTTTCCTCACATGTCACCTTTGATGTTTGCGGTCAAGGTCAAAGGGTCGACGTGGTCTAGGCTCTCTCATAGGTGCATGTCTAGATGTAAAGGGAAGCTCCTGACCCTCAGCATCTGCAAGCAGTCTTTAATACCCGATCCTTATATTGTCTGATGAATGAACAGGTAAAGGCACCAATAAATGTTGTCTCCTTGTTCCTAGCAACCCAGAAAGAGGCAATATCAAAATGTTGCTAATGTTATGAACTTTGCTTAGACAATGAGAATAAATGTGGTTTGGGGCACCTTGGTACTTCTTTTACTGCTAAATTTACTGCTAAATAAGGGTATCTTTTACGTGTGGTCTTAAACTGCCTACCTCCATGGACACGAAAGAAATCAGTTACTCTGATTGGTCATTACTTAAACTGTTTCAGACGTACCAGAAAGACTTTGGAAGTAAAATAATGATTAAAACTATGATTATTATTATCAGTGTAAACTTAACTGTTTTATATGTACTTATCTGTTTCAGATGTACCAGAGAGACTCTGGACTTTAACCAGACTTTGTTTATTATTGTTGTTAAATTCACTGTTTCAGATATACCAGAAGACTCTGGACTTTAACAAGACTTTGTTTATTATTGTTGTTCAATTACCTGTTTCAGATGTACCAGAAGACTCTGGACTTTAACAAGACCAACGAGTTCCTGGGCAGGTTTGAAGTGGCCGCTCAGAGCGGGAGTTGGTCCACCATGACCGGGGTCAGCCCTGCAACGGTGAGTCACTCTTCTACTTAATTTGTATGGGTTAGACATTAATTATTGCAAATTTAAGGGAAAACCCAGTATTTCTAGAGAACAATATGAATATGTGTTTCCAGCGTAGATTAAAGCAATATTTGATAAGACTTCATACAGATGTGGTAATACATAATCATTAAATTATCAATTATAGTTTATTTGTTAATTGAGATTTTACTGGTAAAATAGAATTTCATATATCTATGAGAGTAGAACACAATCTCCCATCAGCTAGATCTCTACTTCCTGTTGACTGCTCTTCCCTTGCTGGACCTGAAATCAATTTCTCCTTGTTTTCCAAGCCTGACTTCCATAGCCCCTGTTCTCCCCCAACCAGACCTCTACTTCCCGTTCACTGTTTTCCCTACATCAAATAAATTGCCACTCTTTACTGTTCTTCCCCAAACAAGACCTGTACTCCCTGTTCAATGTTCTCTCTCACCCAGATCCATACTCATGATTCACTGCCCCCCCCCCCCCCCTTGGACCTGTACTCGATAGGTCAGTTCGATTGGGTGCGCCAACGTGCGCCGCTATCCCACAATGCATTGCAATTTAGTACATAAGGTAAATATCATGGGGAGGCGGCATACGCCGGCACAGGTCAAAGAAACTCACCTACTGTTCCCTGTTCTCCCCCACCGAGACCTTTATCACCCGCACAGCTGATGAGTGGTACATATAAGGGACAGTACATAAGTATAGGCTGTGCGTACCACTCATTGTATCTATGGTTTGCAATATTATTTTGTATTTTGCTTGGGTGATAAGATATAGGCATAGAAGACCATTTGCCATTTTGGGGTCATCCTCAGGTGTCTGTACAACCCATAAGGATCGTACATACCTCGGGCTTCACCCTTGGTATGTGACCACTGGCAGGTCTCCGTATATTAATATTCACTGTACCCTGTTCTCCCCCACCCAGATCCATACTCATAATTCACTGTTGTACCCCATCTGGACCTCTACTCTCTGTTCCGATGTTCTCCCTACATCACCTGCTTTTTCTGCTTTTTCTCCCAGCCGGATCTGTACTCCCTGTTCCTGTACGACGCCCTGCTGCTGTACGCCAAGCTGGCCACCGAGGTCGGGTCGGTCAACAACGGCACCGCCATCTTTAACGCCGCCAAGGACAAGCTCATTACAGGTAGAGTAGGAGAGTTTTGAAAATATAGAAATTACTGTAAACAATACCTATATGTACATGTATGTATTAATATATATATATATACTCATAATACAATGTAAACTTGCGATATGCTAAATTGAATCCCAAAGACAAATAAAAGCGATTAAGAAAAAACAAAGCATATATATCTATCTCTATACACACACCCATATTTCAGGTTTTAATTATCTTAAATCGCTTTTGATTAATCAAAACAAAATTGTTTCATAACATAAACAAGACCAAAATAATAAGACAAAAATGATACAAAATGTCTGCTTTAGTATAGGTTGCATTGGATATTATTCAAACGTTGAAATCTGGGTTTGTTGTAGGGGGCGCAACAGGTACGATCCTGATGAGTAACTCTGCTGACCGATACCCCGACTACTGGATCCTGGACATGAACAGTCAGGGTGTGTTTGACGTAGCCGGGGCAACTGACAGCTCAACCAACGGGACGAGCGTACAACGGGTAGGTGTAACATGATGTATGGGTAATCATGTCAGTAAGTGACAGCTGAACCAATGGGACGAGTGAACAACGGGTAGGTGTAACATGATGTATGGGTAATCATGTCAGTAAGGGACAGCTCAACCAATGGGACGAGTGAACAACGGGTAGGTGTAACATGATGTATGGGTAATCATGTCAGTAAGGGACAGCTGAACCAATGGGACGAGTGAACAACGGGTAGGTGTAACATGATGTATGGGTAATCATGTCAGTAAGTGACAGCTCAACCAACGGGACGAGTGAACAACGGGTAGGTGTAACATGATGTATGGGTAATCATGTCAGTAAGTGACAGCTCAACCAATGGGACGAGTGAACAACGGGTAGGTGTAACATGATGTATGGGTAATCATGTCAGTAAGTGACAGCTGAACCAATGGGACGAGTGAACAACGGGTAGGTGTAACATGATGTATGGGTAATCATGTCAGTAAGTGACAGCTCAACCAACGGGACGAGCGTACAACGGGTAGGTGTAACATGATGTATGGGTAATCATGTCAGTAAGTGACAGCTGAACCAATGGGACGAGTGAACAACGGGTAGGTGTAACATGATGTATGGGTAATCATGTCAGTAAGTGACAGCTGAACCAATGGGACGAGTGAACAACGGGTAGGTGTAACATGATGTATGGGTAATCATGTCAGTAAGTGACAGCTCAACCAACGGGACGAGCGTACAACGGGTAGGTGTAACATGATGTATGGGTAATCATGTCAGTAAGTGACAGCTGAACCAATGGGACGAGTGAACAACGGGTAGGTGTAACATGATGTATGGGTAATCATGTCAGTAAGGGACAGCTCAACCAATGGGACGAGTGAACAACGGGTAGGTGTAACATGATGTATGGGTAATTATGTCAGTAAGTGACAGCTGAACCAATGGGACGAGTGAACAACGGGTAGGTGTAACATGATGTATGGGTAATCATGTCAGTAAGTGACAGCTGAACCAATGGGACGAGTGTACAATGGGTAGGTGTTAAAAGGCGTATCAGTGTTTATGTTAATTAGTGACACTTCAGCCAATGGGACGGGCATACAACAGGTAGGTGTTAAAAGGCGTATCAGTTTATGTTAGTTAGTGACACTTCAACCAATGGGACGGGCATACAACGGGTATACGTGTTAAAAGGTGTATCAGTGTTTATGTTAGTTAGAGACACTTCAACCAATGGGACGGGCATACAACAGGTAGGTGTTAAAAGGCGTATCAGTTTATGTTAGTTAGTGACACTTCAACCAATGGGATGGGCATACAACGGGTAGGTGTTAAAAGGCGTATCAGTTTATGTTAGTTAGTGACACTTCAACCAATGGGACGGGCATACAAAGGGTAGGTGTTAAAAGGCGTATCAGTTTATGTTAGTTAGTGACACTTCAACCAATGGGACGGGCATACAACGGGTAGGTGTTAAAAGGTGTATCAGTGTTTATGTTAGTTAGTGACACTTCAACCAACAGGACAAGTGTACAACGGGTAGGTATTTAACAATTTTGAAAGTGGCAGAGAGGGGGAGCTTTTGGATATTCTTCTGGAAAGGGGGAGGCGATGTCACGCCTCTTCTATTGTATCCAGCCAGTGGCGGATCGAGAGTGGGGAGGGCAAAAGGGGCAATTGCCTCCACTAGACCCAAGGAAAACAAATTGGCATCCAAGAACACAGGTTCTGGTTCCGCCACCTGCCACCCATGCAGTCCATTTATTATAAAAGTAATTCCGCCTAAAAACTAACCAACACTGTATATTTGAAGAAGAAGATGTACCTGAATGGTTACCTTTGTATGTTTGTTCCTCAGGTGGTGGTGATCGAGCGGCCCATCCTGTGGGGGGACGGCACCTCAGGGTGGGCGAACAGACCCAAGGACGTGCCCGTCTGCGGCTTTAGTAACGAACTCTGTGGTCAGTATTCTCCTTCTGTATAACACAAGCATACAGACAGATACAGAGACACAGAGACACACACACGGGACTGGGGAAAACACACAGAGGCTCACATCACATTTACACATGCACCCAGGCCACACACACACACACACATGAACACACATATAGGCACATACACTTGCAGGTACATACATGTAGGCACACACATGCACACACATTCACACACAGGCAGACAGCCACACACAGTTACACATGGGTACATACACAAACACACACACACAGGCTCATATGCTTACCAATGCATACATGCTCAAAGGCACATCGGCACACACAGGCATGCACACATAGGCCTACACGCATACACACACACACACACACACACACACACACACACACACTATTTCTTGAGATTCATGTGCATGCCAATGAGGCATTTAGTATATATTCATATGAATGTACATATCTACATACATATGTATTACTATACATATATGTCTAAATTTATACGTATGTATACACACTCAAGTCTACGGTCTTATCTTACACCACCTAATTTTGGACTTTCCTTTCTTCAGTTTTTGCCAAATGAGCAATTCAATTGAGCTGCAAACCTCTCTGTACCCCTTACATTGTAAGTGTGCCTCCCCTTCAGTGGACAACCTGGCCCTGTACGTGGCCACCCCCACGGTGACCGTTGCCGTCCTAGCCATCGTCATCATCGTGTTCTTAGTCTACAGGTAGGATAGATTATCTAAATCAACCTTGTTTAATTCATATGACTTTAGTAGATCAGCTTCATGTAAACCCATAGTTTTAATTACATTTTAAGCTTGTGTGGTTATGATTTTCGGCATGATTTAATCATATAACGAAACAAAAGACACTCTGTTATCTCTAAATTTTCTTACGATTTCTGAGGAGAGGAGGTCAAATATGCTGCATAACTTCAGGCTAACCTTAGTGACATTCGTTGTCACTCTACAATATATTATAGTTCAAAATTCACAGATTCTCCCCTCACCATTCCCGTGTTTTATCCATTGCAGGAGTTGGGCTCGGGAAAAGGAACTGAATAACATGTACTGGAAAATTGATTTCGAGGAACTAAATCTGTTTCGAAATAGAAAAGGTTTTGGCAGCCAGGTAAAAAAGTTAATTCTATCTTCTCAATCCAATTATCTGGTCCAAAATATCCAAGAGGAAAAATGTGAAGGGTCTTGGTTTCTGAGGCATAGGCCTACAAGTGTTTCTTTCAAGGGTGCACAGGACGTTGACATTTTGACCTTTAAATCAGGAGGTGGGGGGGGGGGGGGGGGGGCTATTTTTCCATTAAAAGTTGAAACAAGTAATAGTACTATTGGAAAAATAATCAAGAGACATACCATTTCTAGGCATAATTCTATATTATTCTATTACTATTGGACTTAACTTAGTTTGATATGATAAAATGCCTACAAGGAAAAACTTAGACAAATGACAACTACAACTACTCACACACAAAAAAGAATACTCGGAATCAGTTATAACCCTTACCATTATAGTTTCCTGCAGTATCACATATATGCAGTTCTATTGCACTTCTTGGCTAATCACACTAAGGTAGTTTCGCAAAAGCCAACCAACCTTACAGATTAGGAATAATTTGATTAACAATTACTTGATATTCCCCACTGTCCGTCAGAGTTTCGTGTCGCTGAGTCGGACCAAGCTGGACAACAGTTCGTTCGCGGAGAGTGTGCGCGGCCAGCTCTTCGTTAAGGTCGCCAACTACAGGGGGCGCCTCGTCGCCGTCAAGGACGTCCGCAAGGTCAAGGTCAAGATAGAGCGCACCCTGCTCGAGGACTTCAGAATGGTGATTAACCCAAGGATAAAGTCTGATTCAGTTATTCAATATGTTTTGCAAATTGCAGCGATATAACACATTGGCGGATCCAGGGGGTGGGTGGCAAAAGGGGCAATTGCCCCCCCCCCCGACCAAGCGGAAAATTTTCAAATAATCTAAGCTTGTTGATTTGTACAAATTTGACATAATATTTTTTCACTTTTACATGGGGGGGGGGGGGGTTGGGGGTTGGGGGGTTGGTTTGCCCCCCCCCCCCCCCCCCCCCCCCCCCCCCCCCCACTAGATGAATGACTCTGGATCCGCCCCTGTACCAGTTTCCTGTTACATGCTGTCAAAGTTGAGGGAGTTGATTTATAGCTTAATAACCATAGGTCTATATTCACTACATTAAGGTAAAATTAAGTCAAAAAGGATCTGTGTTATATAGAAAGACTAAAGTTTTTTTTAATGCAAGTTTCGATATTTTGAGTAAATAGCTGGGCCATCATCATCAGACATGGCCAATGCTTAGAAAAAGTGTAAGGGCTTTCGATAGTCCCCCTGCTTCATTACCTCAAACTAATAGTAGGCGAATAATCAGATTAACCAGATTCTTTTCAACTATTCACAGTTAACTTTACCCAATCAGGCCTATGGGTCGTTTTTTGAGAGGCCATAAAATTAATGTACATGCTTATTTGAATTAAGTTCTTTGTTTTCAATAATTAAGTAAATCTTCATATGGCATTATGTTTATAGTTATTTTACATAATATCATATCCTTGTCTATCTTTGTGGTTGAGAATGAAAACCTTCCGGAATAAGCTACTGAGATAAAATTCTCATGTTTCCCTGATATGGCCAGTGACATGAATCAAGACATGAATCCAGTTTTAATTTCTGTCTTTGTAAGCAAATACAATGATTCCTTGTGATCTAAAACCACTTCTCATTCTTCCCAGATGTCTCAGATAAAACACAACAACTTGCTGACGTTTATCGGGGCATGTGTAGAGGAGCCGAATATCTGTGCTGTTTGGGAATACTGCTCCAAGGGTAGCCTGCAGGTAAATCACCTATCACAATAAATGTATGTACTCTCTCGGAATACTGCTCCAAGGGTAGTCTGCAGGTAAATCACCTTTCACAATAAATGTATGTACTCTCTTGGAATACTACTCCAAGGGTAGCCTGCAGGTAAATCACCTATCACAATAAATGTATGTACTCTCTCGGAATACTGCTCCAAGGGTAGTCTGCAGGTAAATCACCTTTCACAATAAATGTATGTACTCTCTTGGAATACTACTCCAAGGGTAGTCTGCAGGTAAATCACCTTTCACAATAAATGTATGTACTCTCTCGGAATACTGCTCCAAGGGTAGTCTGCAGGTAAATCACCTTTCACAATAAATGTATGTACTCTCTTGGAATACTACTCCAAGGGTAGCCTGCAGGTAAATCACCTATCACAATAAATGTATGCATATGTACTGTCTGGGAACACTGCTTCAAGCGTATTCTGCAGGTAGCACACCTTTAACAATAAATGCATATATACTGTCCAGGTATACTGCTCCAAGGGTAGCCTGCAGGTAAAATGATTATCACAATAAATGTATGTGCTCTCCAGATATACTGTTTGAAGGGTAGTTTGCAGGTAACAGCTATCACAATAATGTGCTGTCCGACTGTGTTTCGAGGACAGTCTGCATGTAATGCATCCATCCCCCCAAAAACTTTTATAAATACATGTACGTGTCATATGAAAATATTCCCTAATAGGTAGCCTGCGGGTATCACAATAAATATAATCATGTGAAGGGAATACCGCTCCAAGGACATACACTAATGTATTTTGGGGGGAAGAACTTCATAATTTTGTATGGTCACGCAATTCCTATTTCTATTGTAGCGCACCCAGGGGGGGGGGGGGGCACTGCTATAAAATGGGGAAACACTCCCAGGTTCGACCATTAGGGCTGGTGATAGGTAAATGATGACCAGACAACAAAAAGATTTAAGATATAAAATATTTATTAAAGTACTCTCAAAAGTGTTACAAAGGTCTCTTTCAAATACAGACTTCTAAGCTTAAAGTTTTACAAATACAAATACAGGCATCCTGTACACAAGAATATCCAAGTAAAATCTGAAACAGGGGTGAAATTTGGAATAAATCTAAGAGTCAAGCCTCTAAGGCCTTAGATAAATAAACCAAGAGTTGAAATCAAAAGTGTCCCCATGTCAAGTGAATGGCCTGACATATAAACAGGGAGTAAACCTCCTAAATGAAATCTAAGTCCTGTCCATAAACCTATGGCCTGAAAGTTACCACATCTTGGTAAAATAAAGATCACAGGCAAAGGATGACAGGCTCAGACAGTAAAATGAAATCTAAAACTGTAGTCACTCATAAAATACAAGGCAGAAACTAAGTAAGTGGCATAAAACTCCTAAACTCTGATTAAAGTCAGTTCTCCACAACAGGCTGGGCTACCCTGAGGTCAAAACCCAGCTAAAACGGTACAGAGAACAGACAACAAAACAGAGTGTAGACAAGGCAACTATAGAGATTCATAAGAGAAACTGAGGAGAGCCCTCACCACAACTGATCTCTCTGATTGCCAAGCTGAAAGTGATGAAATCTGATGAAGTCAGATGAAACAAGATGGAGTCTCCCTCCAAAACTGGGCACCAGCCAATCAAAAAGCTCCTCACAGTAGGAAAAGGCAGGAAACACAGAGCTGGGCTCTCATTGGCTGAGCTGCTGGCCCCCTAAGATGTGATAAAAAACAAAATGGCCTCTCAGGGTCCCATCTGGCCCAAAACTGGCTAAGGCCAAACACTGGTTTAAAGTGTAAAACATAAATAAAGAACAAGTAATGCTGAAAGGTAAGACAGACATATTATACAATCAGTATACAACAAGTAAAAACCTTAGATCACCTCCCCTGAGTCAGGGCAGGCCTGGAGAGGAGGTGCAGGGGGCTCCTGATTGTCGGGAAAAGTCGCCGACTCGGCGTGCTACACTATTATTTGCAAATAATTGATACTTCAAAAGTAATCGTCCTCATTCTAAATTATACTTTTGTTTTTCAGGATGTAATATGGAATGACAACATCACCCTAGATGACATGTTCAAGTTTTCTATTTCATTGGATATAGCCAAGGTATTTATACTTGTGAACTGAATCTTAAATATTAACCCCTATTATGATGTTTAAACCGGTCTCTATTGGTTCCATCTGCATGATATAATATCTGCAAGAAGTGTGCGTCAACTTTTTCTTTTACGTCTTCTGAGTAGTATATACAATTTGGTTCTTCTATCAGGCACAAACTGAAATTGGTTATGCACTTTGATTCCTAACTGATTGTAATAGAAACACACATGTATGAATTAAGAACAAGAATACTGCTTCTATAAATTTGACATAAAGAAGATGAGAAAAACATATAATTGTAAAACATATTTCTAACAATGATAATGTCCTGAGTAGAGCTAGCTGCTGTTTACTTCTGATCACCTGACATGTCTCTTTTTCCAGGGCTTACACTACCTCCACAACAGTAGTCTAAAGCAGCACGGTCGGCTGAAGAGTAACAACGTGGTGATAGACGGGCGATGGGTCTGTAAGCTGGCCGACTATGGCCTCAGGCCTCTCATAGAAGGACAGGATGATGACCCAGAGACTTCAGAGCATGTAGTCTTTTCACGTAAGTCTAAGTGACCTTCTATGTAATTTTGGGAAAAGGGCCAGCTGAAGAGTAACAACGTGGTGATAGACGGGCGATGGGTGTGTAAACTGGCTGACTACAGCCTGAGACCTCTCATAGAGGGACAGGACAATGACCCAGAGACTTCAGAGCACGTAGTCTTTTCAAGTAAGTCTAAGTGACCTTCTATGATATGTAACTTTGTGTATCCTTTATTTGCATGGGGCATACACAATGCATTATACCCTGGGCAGACTTCCCTGCTCAGGTTGGTAAATGTTGTCAAAACAAGGACCTTAGTAGTAACCTTTGTACCGGACATGGTCACAGAAGTCAGATCGGTACTAGCAAACAGTGGCGCCTAGTGGGTCTGACAGGGACATTTCATTGGTTAATGCACTTCCGGTACCACTCACTAGTTTGTACTACTACCTACAACTATATTGATATCTATTTGTCTTATACAACTATATTGATTTCTTTTTGTCCTATACAGAATAGTAACCGCTTTTGACAACATTACTGCAAGTAACGAGCCTCCAAAATAAGAGAGTCGATGCAACCCGTTATGACGCAGCCGCTGTTATTACCGTTTTTGTGACGTCATTGAAGAGTTTGTAAAGTGAACAAATGGTAATGATGTCACGAAAACGGTGATAACAGTGGCTGCATCGTAACGGGTTGCATGGACTCTTGTTGGGGATGCCCCTCTTGACGGTGTCACAAAAATCCAGTAGGTTTTAGCTATAATATTTTTGCTGCAAGTCACATTTTTATTGAAATGTTCAGTGGCAAATAGACTTTTTTTTTAATAAAAACATTCCCTCATTCAGTGAGTGTTTATAGTGCCTCTGTATATTACACACAATAAGAAAACATTAAACATATGCCAATACCAGAACCACTTGATTTCATGATTCACAAACCAACATTGTTTTGAAAGAAAAGGAAAGCTTTGATGCTATGACTATTTTGATTCTTTGATGATTAATTTCTTTTATGCTTTGTACCATTTATTTTCTTCCAGTCTGTAATACCATCCTAAGCAGAGATTTCAGGCTCCACTCAGTAAAACACTCAGGTACCCCCCGATTGATGAGTTACCCCATCTCTAATCTCGACTTTCTTACTTTTTGTTGATCCCCGAAGTAACTAATATACCCAGATACTTAATTCAGCTTCAGGGCGCCGTTCCACAAAAAGTGTTCGTAAGTGTCTTAATTTTGGATTTGTGTGCCAATAGTGTTAGTAAGAAAAAGTGTACGCAATGTCAAAAATTTCTGGCAGCGTACAGTTAAAAATATTAAGAAATGAAAAGACAAAAACAAACAGTAATATTTTGAATAATTTTTCTTCATTCTTTCGTACCTCTATGAATTTCCAACCAATTTTAAGTCGGTTTTCACTAACGGATTCTTGATAAGATTTTTCAATGGTACCCCAAACATTGTCTTATTGTTTTATGATAAAAAAAATTGAATAATAACATTGCTTTCCAAACAATGAGTCGCAGATAAATAGGATTATTTTTGTGCGTATCCTGTTTGTGGAACGAAACATAGATTTAAACTGTTTGTACCTTTTTATGGAATAGCCGCCAGGATTCCCCCTCTCCTTCCCGCGTATGCACAAAATGATGTTTCCACAATACCATTTGGAAACATTGAATGACTTCTCTTTCTGGAAAACGAACCTTTATATGAAATGAGCCTGTTGTATTGAGATATCACCCTACTGAACTGCTTTGGGGATATTTGTGTGCTTGAACCATACATGGTAAAACCACATTTATATAAATATTTTCTATGAATTGCCTGCTGGAGGCTTTGCAGTGGTGGTTGTTGACATTCCCCAACAAGTCTTTGTGTTTGTGTGTTTTGGTGGTACATGTTAAGGATTTTTAGGATTTCCTGACTGGTTGTGGTCTCACATACCACGGATAGCCGATTTAAAGTGTTTTAAGGACCTGCAGGCTAATTATGACCAATTCTGTCGCCAAAACCCCAAGGAAAACTATAGAAAATTGTCAAATAATTGTTCTATATCCATCTACAATGAATGTATTTTCAAACAACCCAGGAACAATAAAGGTATATGGATACTAATTTGAAAAATATGTTAACCTACAAATACTTACAGAATTCATGAACATTTCTATACTAAAGCATTGGGTTTTGTCGACATATTACCCAGCATGCATCCTCTTTTAGGCTAACCTGCAGGAACAACTCCAGAAACTTTCTATCCGTGGTTGGGAGAATTATGACAGAAACATGGTTTTGATGGAGATATTTTGTTGCCAAACATCAAAAGTAGTATCATTAATGGTGTATACATTTCGTTTAAATGAGTATTCAGAGACTTGCGTTAACAGTTTGGCATGCGTTGTGATGGCTAAACCTTGCAAGTAGCGTTATATTTTGTGTGTTGTTCCACTGAAACGTTTTACGACTTTCTTTAGGGATATTGGAAGTCTAAATTGCAATATCAAGAATTAGATATGTTAAGGGATTAACATGCATAATAGTGTTTCAGAAGATCCTGGTAGTAGTACCAGCGGTAGATCCGGGCGGCCGGATGGGCATACAACCATTTTTTTTTTATTATAAATATTTCATTTAGACTGGGTGTTACACTTTGGCCATGAAGGGCCATTTTTCGTTGGACACCAGTGTTTACATCTGAATATGGGGGCTACATATCATGATAAGCGGTGAGAGTACAAAACCAATAATAATAATATAATTTATACCAAATCTTAATTGCTGTTCAATGATACTTCGTTATCAAAACACACATACAGAATGAACATACAAACTAAGAATTAATAATTAAACAGAGTTTAGAATTTAGTTAAATGATAAGTGAAATTTAAACAAGGTTATGAAATAATAATATAACTAAAGTTCAATTTATAAGTGCACATGATTAAATAGATTACAGAAGATTGAAACATATAATCAGGGACGGATGTCAAATGCATGTAGCCTATAACAAATGATCAACAGTACCATATAATAGCAGTTTAGCTCAAGCTCCCCACGGAAGAGGGTCCACATAAATATAAATTAAAACAAAATAATACAATATAAATGGTGTGAGCATCAGAACTTAATCCAAGGGAGGACATTGACATAGTATATGACGTGGTAGGTAATGGCAGTAATATTGGGTGAGAGCCTATGGACAGCAACATAAGATCTCAGAAAATATATACGGTAGAACCAATTATACATGACAGCGAATTTTTATCGTCCCCCTTCCCCCCGTACATTCATGTTTGTGGCCCCCCTCTTCCTGTGTCCACCCCTGCTGTATCATAGAAACATAATTGGTTAAAAACTATTATGGTTAGACTTCATCTACATTTTTTGGGGTCAGTTTGTTACTTACTAAGATGGCATGTAACAATTATGTTCTTGATGGTGAGATTGAAACCTCACCAAATCAGAACGTTGTTATAACATTATTTTTGGGAGGAAAGGATGAAACCAAAACAGAACATGATAAGACCATTCTGTTTAGGTTGAAGAACATAACCAGAACATTATAATAATATCACAGTGCAACGTCACAACAGTATGTTGCAGGAACATTATTGGGAGCCATCAAAATAATGTAACAAGAACCAATAGAGAATATTGCTGCAACATTATGATAAAGCCACATCACCGGCTGGGTATATGACAATGCAAATTACAAATAAAAAATAAAGAAAAATATCAAAATAGTTTTAATTTTATCCATGTTTTCCCAGGTCTGATGTGGACTGCCCCTGAACTGCTGCGCCCCCTGCCGATTGCCGACCGGCCCTCGGAGGGTCGGGGTCAGGGCGACCCGGGGGTCAGTCCGGCCGGAGACGTGTACGCCTTCGGGGTACTGCTGAAGGAGATATTCTGTAGGAGTGGGCCCTACACAGAGTATGAACATCTCACACCACAAGGTCAGTCAGAGGGCATTGGATATATCATGTCTGTTTAATCTTTGTGGGGTCATGGGCAGGACGACTTTGGGCAGTCGGAGATGTATACGCCCTCGGGGTGCTACTGAAGTAAGTCTTCTGTAACACCTCACCCCACAAGGTCAGTCAGAGGGCATTTGGTGTGTTTAATCTTGGGTCCTCACACCGCATAAGCAGTAGGAAGACATTTGTATATATCATGTCTATTCAATGGTTGGGGAGCTGTGGTCAGTGCGACTCAAAGGTCAGTCGGTCCAGTGATTTGTGCAGAAGTTTTATAAAGAACAAAAAAATCAATTTGATTGTGAAAAACAACTCTAGGCAGTAATGTATGTGTAGATTCTTCTTTTACTAAGTTATGAAGTTGATCTTGATAAAATGAAAACTGTGAGAAATTTGGTGACTTGTGTCCCAAATCTGATTATATATCACCATTTGACGAACCAAATATGTCCCCTGATGAATATTCTGTGTCTGTGAATTGCTTTCAAATAAAGGCATGGAGATTCGGGGTAAGACATAGCGATATAGAATAAATTCAACACAAGTAGCATGCTGGGACCATTGTCCACATGTGTAACACTGCACTGACATTACAAAGACTGGTGACTGTGTATAATATGTGATGACTTCAGTTTCTATATTACATTCCATAGTTTATGCGCTAACCAAGAAAGTAACATGGACGATGCCTGTTCCATAATTTAGAGTATCACAAACTCAGTTCAATACAAACAGATATCTGACTATTTCCTACTCGATCGCATTGAAGACCCCTAATGTTCCCTTGAAGTGTATGATAATTCACTCAGAGAATCTCATGCTCTAAACGGAGAGTAGCTTCATTACTATAGTTCACACCCACCTTCAGCACCATAACCCAAAACTGAAAATTGGCCTCACCTAATATTCAATATTCACTTGTCTCTTTTCTCACATTCCATGTACAAAAACACCTGGATACAAAATGAATGAAATTCAGAGTAACTAGGTGCGACAGCAACCTAACATGGTGACATTTAATGAGAAAAAATAAGAAACATAAATCATACTATTTGCTAATGAGCGTACATTAATATTACGTTTTAGTCGCTATCAATTCTCAAATCCTACGATATTTCCCTCTTTACAATTAAATATTGATAATTGCTTAATCATGTATTTGTAAATCGTCCTTAGAAAATAGTCTAAACCGGAAATACCTGGACAGCAATTCCAATAAAATCAATTTCTACTGGATATTGATCATTCGGCATTACACTTTCATGGATTGGATTTTATCTTTGCTGTATCGGTTGCTTTCTCACGGAGGGCCTAATGGAGTATCAGTGCTTCCCTCCACGATAACATTACCAGGATTTTTATACCCCTGTCCGGAACTGGACAAGAACGGTGCCCGGTGCACCTGCACTCTAGTGACTCTTTTGCACTTTAGATTTCAGGAATGAGCATCAGAAATATTCAGAACTACATCATCTCTCTACATTTTACTGTTGTTTGACTATTCCTGAATGTTCAAGTTGGACAATGAAGTTGTAAATAATGGTGCCCACCACAAACAGGCATTTCTGTATACTACTCACATGGAAAATGTATAAAGACCTATTCGCCCTCTTGTATTTAGAATTATCACCTTTGGGAAATTCATTTGAGGTTTACAAAGGAGCTATCAAAGAATAAGGTTGTGCAATTATTCAGTCAAAATAAAACAAAGACCCTTTACCTTCACCATCTTCCTCTCCTCTACACGGGAAGAATTTGAACTCATACATTAGACAGGCTCGGGCTTGTCTGAAACCACTTGCTCTAAAACGTGTCAAGAAGTGTAAGGGATGTGTAAGAGCTCTTGCAGTGTAAATGGTATGGGCCATTACATAAGTGTCTCACAGGGGGTCCCCCCCCACCTTGCCTGTAACCCTGGAGCTGCCACTAAACTTTCACCTCCTTAAGTTGACCCAATGACCCAGATAATATAGCAAAAAAAACAAGAAATCAAGAATCAAATATAATCAATATTTAGCTTACAAAATTCCATAGCAAAAGCAAATAAAGGTAAGGTATACTCTTTGGTATTCTTTGGGTATCCTTTGCATTCTAAATTTTGTTGAAAAACAGAAAGGTTAGGACGGGATTAGGGGGAGTAGGGGGCCGGGAAGAGGACAGGGGCATGGCCCTGGTCTCCCCGTGCATTGCTCTGTGGTGCTGACGGGATTAGGGGGAGTAGAGGGCCGGGAAGAGGTCAGGGGGACGGCCCTGGTCTCCCAGTGCGTTGCTCTGTGATGCTGACGGGGTTAGGGGGAGTAGGGGGCCGGGAAGAGGTCAGGGGGACGGCCCTGGTCTCCCCGTGCGTTGCTCTGTGGTGCTGACGGGATTAGGGGGAGTAGGGGGCCGGGAAGAGGTCAGGGGGACGGCCCTGGGCTCCCCGTGCGTTGCTCTGTGATGCTGACGGGGTTAGGGGGAGTAGGGGGCCGGGAAGAGGTCAGGGGAATATCCCTGGGCTCCCCGTGCGTTGCTCTGTGATGCTGACGGGGTTAGGGGGAGTAGGGGGCCGGGAAGAGGTCAGGGGAATAGCCCTGGTCTCCCCGTGCGTTGCTCTGTGATGCTGACGGGGTTAGGGGGAGTAGGGGGCCGTGGAAGAAAAGAACCTTTTGAGAGGGTTTTCATGCCGATTTGAGCACTTTGAAAAATTTCCAAATTTGAAACATTTATGACTCCCAGTATGAGTCAACTATGGTTCAAAACTGACTCTAAGGTTGTAGCCCCGAGTGAGAATGACCATTGTAAACTAGTCAGGAAACTGTGAGACTAATAAAACATTTTCTAGAAATTTAGACAGATTTTTAACTTAATTCTTACAGTGAAAACCCCAACCAATGGATTTTGCTAAAAACTTGCATAAATGATATCTAGGCCTATCTCATGCCAAAAATGTCCCCTATTTAATGGAAATCATTTTACATATTTCCCGGCCTCCAGCCATTCCCCTCAGCTTCCCCTATTTGATGGAGTTAAGGTTGTTGGGGCATTCTGACGGGAATGCAATTACCTGATGACTTGTGGAAGAAAAGAACCTTCTAGTAGGGTTTTCATGCCGATTTGAGCACTTTGAAAACTTTTCAAATTTAAAACATTTATGACTCCCAGTAGGAGTCAACTATGGGTCAAATGTGACTCTTAGGTTGTAGCCCCGAGTGAGAAGGACAATTCTATACATGTCAGAAAATTCTGTGATGATTACAACATTATCTAGAAATTTAGAAAGATTTTTCACCTTATTTTTATGCTGAAAGACTCAACCAATGGATTTTGCTAAAATCTTTCAGAAATGATAATAAGGCCCATCTTATGCCAAAAATGTCCCCTAATTGATGGAAATCCTTTTACATATTTCCCAGCCTTTACTCCATGTCCCTGACCATCCCTCTATGAATAGCCACCTCTAGCCTCCTGATATTCTCAGGTTGCAAAGAGCTGATGACTTGTGGAAGAAAAGAACCTTTTGATAGGGTTTCCATGCCGATTTGAGCACTTTGAAAAAAATCCAAATTTAAAACATTTATGACTCCCAGTAGGAGTCAACTATGGGTCAAATGTGACTCTTAGGTTGTAGCCCCGAGTGAGAAGGACAATTCTATACATGCCAGAAAATTCTGTGATGATTACAAAATTATCTAGAAATTTAGAAAGATTTTTCACCTTATTTTTATACTGAAAGACTCAACCAATGGATTTTGCTAAAAACTTGCATAAATGATATCTAGGCCTATCTCATGCCAACAATATTGTCGGATATATGGGCAGCAAATTTTCTCAGGGACAACTCATGGGTTAAGGATGGGTGCAGGTGGCCAGCCTAATACATCATAGTGGGATTGGATGTGTCCTTCTGGTAGGCCTGAGCCTCAAATCAAGATAGAAACAATACAGGAGGGGGGACGGTTGGTAACCAACCACCACTATAATGTAATGGGCCAGGTACCTGCACCTATCCTTGGTCCCTGAGGTGGGCCCCTGATAATTCAATGCCTGTAAATTCAACAACATTTTTGGCATGAGATAGGCCTAATTATTATTCCTGGAAGGTTTTAGCAAAATCTACTGGTTGAGTTTTCCTGTGTGAAAAAAACAGTAAAAATCGTTGTGATTTTCTAGATAATGTTGTAATCGTCACAGAATTTTCTGACATGTATAGAATTGTCCTTCTCACTCGGGGCTACAACCTAAGAGTCACATTTGACCCATAGTTGACTCCTACTGGGAGTCATAAATGTTTTAAATTTGGATTTTTTTCAAAGTGCTCAAATCGGCATGAAAACCCTATCAAAAGGTTCTTTTCTTCCACAAGTCATCAGCTCTTTGCAACCTGAGAATATCAGGAGGCTAGAGGTGGCTATTCATAGAGGGATGGTCAGGGACATGGAGTAAAGGCTGGGAAATATGTAAAAGGATTTCCATCAATTAGGGGACATTTTTGGCATAAGATGGGCCTAATTATCATTTCTGAAAGATTTTAGCAAAATCCATTGGTTGAGTCTTTCAGTATAAAAATAAGGTGAAAAATCTTTCTAAATTTCTAGATAATGTTGTAATCATCACAGAATTTTCTGACATGTATAGAATTGTCCTTCTCACTCGGGGCTACAACCTAAGAGTCACATTTGACCCATAGTTGACTCCTACTGGGAGTCATAAATGTTTTAAATTTGGATTTTTTTCAAAGTGCTCAAATCGGCATGAAAACCCTATCAAAAGCTTCTTTTCTTCCACAAGTCATCAGCCCCTGTGCGTTACTCTGTGGGACTGACGGGATTAGGATGGGTAGGGGGCCGGGAAGAGGTCAGGGGGATAGCCCTGCAGGTCTCCCCGTGGGTTGCTCTGCAGTCTAGGCCTTTACCAACACCTCTGGTCAGACATAGAAAGGGCTGGGAAATAACTAAAATGAGACAACCAAACATAGTGCTAATTATAGATGTCCCCAGCTGGGCGGGGGTGGGTGGGTGGGGGACCCCCTGTGAGACACTTATGTAATGGGCCATACCATTGACACTGCAAGAGTGTGAACACATCCCTTACACTTCTTGACACGGTTTAGAGCAAGTGGTTTCAGACACGCCCGAGCCTGTCTAATGTATGAGTTCAAATTCTTCCCGTGCTAAGAAACCAGTAAATAAATTATCTGTTATTGCCCCGGAGGACAATTAGGTCTGACCATAACTGTTTGCCAATATTTGAATTCTTAGTAAATATTTTCAACTGTTTCTCTGTAATTGATATAGAAATTAAACCAAGTACAGACGGAGGGTGCACTGAATTACCCCAATTTGCATACACCAAGGTCTCGGATTTAATCCCTCAACAGTACATGTGCAAACCAGGGCAATAACAATTGCTTTTGCCCCGTTGGTCTGTACTATGTTTCTTGCATGTGCCATCTTCTCCATACCCTACCCAGCTAAGCTGCGACGTAACAGAACTGTTCTGCAACCATACTTTTTTGGTCAGTGTGCTACTTACTAATTATAAATATGGCATGTAGCAGTAACGTTATTTATTGGTGAGGTCTCAACCTAACCAAATCAGAATGTTGTAATAACATTTTGTTCTAGTAAGGTCTCCATGTGACTTAATCAGAATGTTATAATAACGTTCTGCTCTGGTGAGGTCTCAACCTAACCAAATCAGAATGTTGTAATAACATTCTCTTCTAGTAAGGTCTCGACGTAACTTAATCAGAATGTTATAATAATGTTCTGCTCTGGTGAGGACTCAACCTAACCAAATCAGAACATTATAATAATGGTTGAGACCTAACCATAGTGTGAAGGTGTCCTATATATATATATATATATATATATATATATATATATAATTTATTATATAGGAGACCATCAGTTAATTTTCATTGTGGTTTTTCTAGCATCATATTTTCTAACCATATGACATAATAACTGAACGGTCTATGATAGCTTAGAGATAAAATTGGTTACCCTTTTTTATATTCAATATAGAATGTGGTCAATAAATAAGAAACATTTGGAAAATAAAAGGCTGACCCCTGTGGGGATAGAACCCTGGACCTCTCACACACAAAGCAGGGAACATACCACTCAGCTACTGAGGATTGCACTGATTGGTAGGGTCAAGCAATTGCATTTATGCTAGTACTTCTACTATTGCTACAATTTCTGCTATGAGTCCATGCCTACATATATATATATATAGTTATATATAGACATAAATTATTCATAACTATGTATGTATACCTACATACATGCATACATAGTTACTACTATGATTATGTCCATGTCATACATTATACCTAGACATAAATATTATGCATAACTCTATATGTATGTATGTATACATACATACATACATATAGTTATGCATACTATAATGTCCAGATATAACTCCTATCAGATAACCTGAATATATGTATGACATGGACTAATCTAGTAGTTATTGTAGTAATAGTAGTAGTACTAGCATCAATGCAATGACTTGACCCTAACTAATAGTGCAATCCTCAGTAGCTCTGTGGTAAGTTCCCTGCTTTATGTGTGAGAGGTCCAGGGTTCTATCCTCACAGGAGCCAGGCCTTACTTTTCTAAATGTTTCTTATTTATTAACCACATTCCAAATTGAACACAACAAAGGGTTACCTTTTTAATCTCTAAATTATCAGTTATTTAGAAATAGAAGATAGATTGAAATGCTAGGTATAGTTCATGAATCAAGCCCAATGAATAAAACATATCACTCATATTGCCTGAAAAACCACAATAAAATTTACCATAACTGAAGAACGTAACCAGAACGTTCTATATGTCACAGTGCGACGTCGAATGGGAGGTCGCAGCAATGTTATTGGGAGCCATCAAAATAATGTAACAAGAACCAAAACAGTACCAAACAGAACGTTGCTGCAACTTTATAATAAAGTTATGTGCTTGCCTGGGTAGGCTCCTTTAATCCCTCTCCCCCAAGAGGTGATTTAAAGGGTGCGGGTGCACAGTAATCCATGCCACATACAAATAAACACACACACACACACACACACACACACACACATATATATATACAACACATACCTAATCCTGTACTCTGTTCTGCCCCGGGCTGGCCATGTCCACAGGGACCCACAACATACATACATACAAATATAGATGATATAAAACAGACATCTCTAATTCCCACTAATCCTGTACTCTTATAGAGGTGGTGGAGAGGGTGCGGGTGTACGCAGGAAGCGGGGACCCGTTCCGCCCTGACCTGACCATGTCCATGGGGACCTATGACATACACACACACACACACATATATATAAAACAGACATCTCTAATTCCCACTAATCCTGTACCCTGACAGAGGTGGTGGAGAGGGTGCGGGTGTACACGGGGAGCGGGGACCCGTTCCGCCCTGACCTGACCACGTCCACGGGGAGCTATGACATACATAGATATATAGATATTTATAAAACAGACACCGCTAACTTCCACTGATCCTTTACTCTGACAGAGGTGGTGGAGAGGGTGCGGGTGTACGCAGGAAGCGGGGACCCGTTCCGCCCTGACCTGACCATGTCCATGGGGACCTATGACATACACACACACACACACATATATATAAAACAGACATCTCTAATTCCCACTAATCCTGTACCCTGACAGAGGTGGTGGAGAGGGTGCGGGTGTACGCGGGGAGCGGGGACCCGTTCCCCCCTGACCTGACCACGTCCACGGGGAGCTATGACATACATAGATATATAGATATTTATAAAACAGACACCGCTAACTTCCACTGATCCTTTACTCTGACAGAGGTGGTGGAGAGGGTGCGGGTGTACGCAGGAAGCGGGGACCCATTCCGCCCTGACCTGACCATGTCCATGGGGACCTATGACATACACACACACACACACATATATATAAAACAGACATCTCTAATTCCCACTAATCCTGTACCCTGACAGAGGTGGTGGAGAGGGTGCGGGTGTACGCGGGGAGCGGGGACCCGTTCCGCCCTGACCTGACCACTTCCACGGGGACCCACGACATATATAATTATATATATATATAGTCTATAGATATATATATATCTGTAATTCCCACTGATCCTGTACTGTTATAGAGGTGGTGGAGAGGGTGCGGGTGTACGCGGGCAGCGGGGACCCGTTCCGCCCTGACCTGACAACGTCCACGGGGACACACGCCATGAACGACCTGATCAGGACGTGCTGGGAGGAGGACCCCCGAGACAGGCCCAGCCTCAGCACCGTGCTCAAGAGACTCACCAGCATCAACCCCTTCAAGTGGGTACCTTAAGCCCCATACCCACTAGGCGAATTGGGCCTCTTTTACTATGGTATATAGAAATGTACTTGTTTGATCTGAATAACTGGGAAAATCGCCCAACGATTCACCTGGTGATTTCATCAAACATCTTCATTTCAATATAGCGTACTGACGGGTGACAAAGCCCAAATCGGCTAGTTGGTATGGGGCTATATATTCTCTAGATTATCTAATTCATCATTTTGGCCTTTAATGCAGGTTTTGTAGTTTAAGGACCATTAAACTTTTTAATTCTTATTTTTCAAACAACTTTACATACATTTAGTTCATGATCTTCTAACTGTATCATGGATAATAATGTTAATGGTAGATTGCTGATAATTATGCCATAATATAAGACCCATGGGGGCAGTCTGAGATTCACCAGTTGAACCGAGCTTACAAAATATACCATATTCATCCTTATTTTTAAAATGAATTTTGGCCATACTGGCCAGATATAGGCAATACAATAGTTTCACACTCCCCAGAGATGTTGGGTTGACAATATGTATCATTGTGAGACATTTCTGGTGTTGCATGGTCTTCAGGAAGGCTAACGTGATGGACAACATGATCTCGATGATGGAGAAGTACTCGAACCACCTGGAGGAGATCGTGGCCGACCGTACCATGGCGCTGGAGGAGGAGAAGAAGAAGACCGAGAACCTCCTCTACAGGATGCTGCCCAGGTCGGTCCTGATTATTAAACTGATACTAGCTGTTAAGGCATAAGGACCGTCCATAAATGATTTCCCACTTTATCAGAGTATTTTCATGAACCACCCACCCTCCTGTCACACTAAACACATCATCATAGCTTTTCCTATAGGTTTGGTTGTGAAGGACCATTTAGAATTTTTATCAGTTTTTCGAAGCAAAATCTAATCTAAAGATGAAAATAAGGGCCGTTTTCAGGCAGTGTCACACTGTTCAACCCACCCACCCCCTTGGGCATGACATTATTTATAGATAGCACCATAGGAGACTATGAACCGGGATGAAATAGTATGATAAGAATGCACTATTATGCCTTAGTCATCTCCTATTTGTTTAATAAAGTGAAAGTATAGACGTTGTACAGATGAGGTCACATCTCCAAAATTGGGATGGGTGCCATATCAGTGATCACTATTATTACTATTCTGCTATTATTACTATTCTGAAGCACCTATGTTGTACAGTTTTGTTTATCATATCCACTGAAAACCCACTGAATCATAATGAACAATTATTTGCAATAAAAATGAATATAATATTATTTCATAGCCATTGGGTGTGGTGACCACAATGGTGATTACCAAAATCTGGTTACGTGACCACGTCTGCACAAGTTCTATATAGAACCACTTCCAAATTCAAAAATATTTATATCCTGAGGCTGATTGATTCTTATTCCCTCTGGTATAAAGGGTTTGGGAAAAAATTAGTAACTTTATTATCATTTGGGTGAGTATATATATTTGCACAGCACATACATGTTTCCAGGAGAGCCACTCCCCTGTCTGATAGTACATACCTGTTCCAAATGGTGTCCAAATGGTGATCAATGAGCATGCAAAAAAGGTTTTATCATACCATGAAAGACACAGGTCCTCAGAGCCTGAAATTTGATACCGCAGGATTCTCGAGGCCTTTTCATCATTATGCATATTTGATGAAAGCCATTACTTTGTATGTAATACATTTATATCTAACATACTGTATATATAAAGCTTATACAGCTGTAGCATTGCAGAAAAAACTATTCAGGAAAACCAATACGAATAAGCTGTCAACGACATTAATTGGGTGGTGGGACTGACCCCTTCCGCCCCATCCATGGGGCTGTTGTGAGTAGCCTCAGATATTTTGTATTGTGCCTTTTGATGCATTAAATGTTTTATGGTATATACCTGTATCTTACAGTGTCACATATGTTTAGCCAGCTGTGACGTTCCCTGGTAGGTCGGGGTTTCCGAGTCCTACAGCAGAGGGACGTGGGAATTGTTTCAGGTCTCGGACGGACGGAGAATCCGGGCAAGAAACCGAGATGTGATGTTTTTAGAGTCGTGCCTCGCGCACGAGGGGGGTTTGAGCGAGTCGGTCGGGAATCGGTGCTCGGTGTCGTATGGAGGACTGCGGGGAAGGGAAAATATGGTAGGGGCAGGGAGGGGTCGTGGATCGTCTCGCTATCTCCAATGCCGGTATTCACTTCGATAGGGCGATCCACCCCGGGCTCCGGTCCACGGGGTTGTCGGGCCGACGGTCGCCTATTGTTTGGTAGCGTGGGGCCGAGCCAGTCGCGCCGTCGTTCCCCTGGATTCCGGGTCTCCGTGCCGGGTAACGGCCCTTCTAGCCATTCCGGGCCTGCGTTTCTGTTCCTCCATCCGGGCCCGTTCCGGGCTTTCGTGCCCCTACTTCGGTCCTCCGGGCCTCACTTTCGTTCCTCGGGCCTTCGGGCCCCTGTCCTAAGTTTCGCCTAATTACCTTGAACTTCTACTATTTTGCTCGAACTTGTAGTTAATTAACTCGTATCAGCTCATCTCAGCGGTTGTTTAAGGGAAGAAGACACGTGTGGACACAAGGAGAACTGTGAAAGAACTCGTTTATTCGGGCCTCACCGCCCCTTTATATACTCTAGCGGTTAGCCCTGATTGGCTGCTTTTGGTCACGTGGTTACAATTGACGTCACTTCCGGTTTACATTATCGCTTCCGGTTTACATATCACTTCCGGTTTACATTTCTCGGGACCTTTCGGGTTTCGGTCCTTTACATTTTCGTTCCTTTACATTTTCGTTCCTTTCTACATTTTCGGGCCTCTTTTTCGGGCTTCTACACTTTTCGTTCCTTTACACTTTCGTTCCTCTATTAACATATATACTTTTGTCATATTACCTTACTTTTCTCGCTATGGTCTCTTTACATATCGGATGAATAGGCATTCATCACACCAGCCTGCCCTTGCTAATTATTATAAAGACAAGAGACAAATATGATATTTTCTTAAACTACAAATTCTAGTCAGACAATGCTGATCTCAATTGAATATATTCACTCATCTTTTGATGGGCAATTAATCTTAAATGCATTTCTTTATTCCTATCAGGTCAGTTGCAGAGGACCTGAAGCTTGGCCGCCCCATCGCAGCCGAGTCGTTTGACTCAGTGACCATTTACTTCTCAGATATTGTTCGGTTCACAGACCTGGCTGGGGAGAGTACCCCACTCCAAGTGGTCAGCCTACTCAATGAGCTCTACACCCTGTTTGACAGCACTATAGCCAACCATGACGTGTATAAGGTATGTATCATACAGCACCATAGCCAACCATGACGTGTATAAAGTATGTACACCCTGTGTGACACTGCCATAGCCAGAGTCAACCACAACACATATAATGTATACATGTATACACCCTGTTTGACAACAATATAGCCAATCATGATGTGTATAAGGTACATATTATACAGCATCATAGCCAACCGCAATGTATATAAGGTATGTACATCCAACTCGACAGCACTATAGCCAACCACAACATGTAAAAGGTATGTACATTGAGAATTCTGTTGTTAACCATTCTCTTTATTTGATTAAAAGTTGGGGCCAGCGATAGCTCTATGTCTAAAGGAGCTCCCAAATATGAACGTTTAACGTAACTTATAGCTACATTGCCTGAAGTAAAAGGGGGTGTAGTTTTGCACTGGTTGCAAAACGGATAGGTCATTGTTAAAAGCTACATATTGGATAAACATACTTTCAGTTATCGATGTAATTTTTACAAAAGGTCTGTGTTGTGTGCCCCCAGGTGGAAAACGTTGGGGATGCCTACATGCTGGTGTCCTCTGGGTCCATAACAGCGACCTTGTCTTATTTGACCATGCCTTATTTGACCTTGCCTGGTTTGACCTTGCCTTATTTGACCTTGCCCAGTTTGACCTTGCTTAGTTTGACCTTGCTTAGTTTGACCTTGCCTTGTTTGACCTTGCCCTGTTTGACCTTGCCTTGTGTGACCTTGCCTTGTTTGACCCCCAGGTGGAGACTATAGGTGACGCCTACATGTTGGTATCTGGCCTCCCTGACCGTAACGGGGACCGACACGCGGCTGAGATCGTCAACTGCTCGCTGGACCTGCTGAGTGGGGTGCTCAGCTTCAAGGTGCCCCACAAACCAGACTACAAGATGTCCATACGGATTGGTGAGCTTTACTTTGGGCAGAATCGAATATTATGGATATCAGTATTTATCCTTTAATGTTTTTTTAAAAAAAATATTCTATTTATACTGGGCGTTACAATTTGGCCAGATGAGGCCATATTTCTCTAAATGTAATAACACTACAGCTTGAAACTATACAGGTTTACTACCACATGGCATTTTCCGAAATTTTCAATTTGGTTATGTACCTAGAAATGTATGTGCGAAAGATAAAATGACGATATGAATGTAAAAGGTGCAAGGTTAAAAAAGCTAAGACAAATGTAATGATTATGAATATAGGCCTATGCGATATATAATGCAGCATTGCAGGGGAGAAGCTAGCCCTAACATCAGTACTTTTAATAAATGAGTGTTCTTGTGATAAATGAGTGTGTGCACGTCCATTTGTGCGTCATGAAAGCTGTGCCAATGATGCTTTATTATAGTATGCTTTTGCAACATTGCTGTTAACTTCAATACCGGACGTTTCCCAAAGTTTCCAATGAAAGTGAGGATTTTCAATAAATTTCCATATCATAAAAAGATACATATCCATCGGTCAGTGGTTACAAAATGGGACAGTTTCATCCCATTACGTAATTCACTTTATGAAAAGACATAATTATATATTGATTAGGGAATATCTTTTTACAATAGTATCCAAGCTCTACCACTTTGGAGAACATGGCGAGGCATTAGCGCTGATTGCCACTGTTTAATTATACATGGGTCATTTATCAGCTTGGCAAATTAAATTGTTTGTGTTTGTAACCTTTGGGGAGCGGGGATGGAAACTCGCGAACGAGCCCTAGGCAACAACTCTTGGCATAGTATTGTGTGGATTGTGTAAATCAGAAAAGGCAGTTCACAATGTTTCTGGTGAATGACTGTTAATTGCTGACCAAAGAATAAAGTTAATATATTTGTCGTTTTACGGTAGGCAGATATAGCTTTACATTGAAGTAGCGCTGCCCTGGCTTGTTAGATTTCCTACAATCGACATAATATAAGCAGTGACGGGGGATGGGTTTGTCACAACAGTTAACAGAAGATGGCGCCTCTATAGCAAGCAACTAGTCTGACCCCACCAGCTCACGGTGAGCCCATAAGTCCACCAATAACAGGGTTTAAAGAGAATGACATTTTCAGTAGGAATAGAAAGTTGTTACATGCACTTCGTAATTGATCACGAGTGCCAGAATAAGCATTCCTGTCCAGGTTCTAGTCATAGTACTCTATTTGGGACATTGGCCTTTATTCCCCTGACCTATTCCTGTCCTTGTGTTTCCAGGTGTCCACTCAGGGCCGTGCGTGGCGGGGGTGGTAGGACTGACCATGCCTCGGTATTGTTTATTCGGGGACACTGTGAACACAGCATCTAGGATGGAATCAAACGGTCAAGGTAAGGTTTTGTCCAGTTACATTCCTAGAAGACCCTTATATCTGACTACAGATGTTTTAGACAAAGTATAATCATTGCCCCTGCATATATATACCTCAAGGCGTTAATGTAGGTTCCCATCACTCATGTCGTTTACCTTCTCCTCCATCTATTGATAATTATACTTACGTTCAGCGGGAAATAGGTGGTCACCAATAGATTAGCATTTACATTACTTTAAACTTTGATTGTAAAAATCTTACAACAGAAAATGCTGTATCACTTTCATATTCAGAATAATGACCATATATTTACTGATCAAATGGAGAACTAAATACTTTTCTAAATACTTTTCTAATAATAATTTTACTGACTGTGTCGTACCAATATCTTATTTTCCATGTCCTATCCTGTAGCATTACGAATCCATCTGAGTCCGACAACCACCAAGGCTTTATCCCAGTTCTCTGGATACCAACTGGCTGACCGAGGGGGTTTGCAGATCAAGGTGAGCACCACTGGAGTTAATTATGTCATGTACCTATTTTTCAGTATAATTTCATTATCACTTTCGACGGGCAGGCATGTAGGTAGCAGAGTTTATCAAAATTGGATGAATGTCAGCTTGACATAGTCAATCAGTCTCACCAGATTGTGTACAAGTTCTAATTGATATGAGGAATACACTTATGTCATACTATGAATAAGTCCTGTTTCTAGTTATATAAACTAATGAATGATATGAGACAGTAAGTGCTGCCACCTGTAGGGCTACCACAGTAAAACAACCCATACTGTAATAAAGGTACAACCTGATAGTGTGTCACTCATCTGACCCACAGCCTAATTATGACTCTGTTGTTTCTGAGGTTTTGACCATGGGTTGTTTGCCTGCAATCCTAAAGTAAACAACTTCTCTCTTATGATAGATCTTTAGATTTCATACCTTAAAGGCCCACTCATCCCTATTCCACATTTTGTATTTGGGAATAAATTAAACATAATTATATCCCTCTTTTCTGATAGGTCTTTGGAAAATATATATTCAATCATTGAACAAACAAAGTAGGGGATCAGAACGAAGGCTTGGGGGTAAGTGTCCAGGGGGTAAGTGTCCTAGGGGGAAAGTGTCAAGGCCAAAAGTGGTTTGGAGAGTAAGTGTCCAGGGGGTAAGTCTGGGGGGTAAGTGTCCAGGGGGTAAGTGTCAAGGCCATATAAGTGGTTTGCAGGGTAAATGTCCAGGGGGTAAGTGTCTGGGGGGTAAGTGTCCAGAGGGTATGTGTCCAAGGGGGTTTTGTCCTATCACCGATAATACAGATACTTTTATATACATTCTAAAACGTTTGAACCTCCATTTATTTGCAGGGTAAAGGTTTCATGGAGACGTGCTGGGTGGTGAACCACAAGGACTTCACCAAACCCTTACCAGACTTCTCCACCCTCTCGGCCGAGGACGACCCGCCTCCGAGACTCCTCCCCCTCACCTCAGGGAGCAAACCGTGGAAGGTGGGACGTGCCAGGCCCAGCCCGGAGGCCCCGCCCCCCTCCGCGGGGAGGCGGGACCAGAGGGGGCGGGGCCTGAGGGGGGAGAAGAGGGACTCAGTGGTGGAGGGGTGTGAACGGCAGGAGAGCAGTCTAACGGAGGTCACCAGTCTCAGCGAGGAGCGGCTGGGGCGGGGCGGGGAGGTTAGGACCATCACAGTCCGCCAGGAGGCGGGGGAGGTACCGGGGGTTGTGGAGGGGGCGGGGCTTGTAGAGGGGGCGGGGCCTGGGGAGGGGGCGGGGCTTGGTGAGGGGGCGGGGCAGACGTCAGTGAGGCTACCTCCAATAGGAGATGGGGACCGGGGGGAGGGTCTACAGAGGGAGGGGACCATACACGCCGATAAGTTACCGCCCATAGGGTCGTCAGGGCAACGCTAGGTAACTATGATATACATATTCATATACAAATACATATGTATATTTATATAAATTATAGCTCAGTTTGGTAAATTGGGAACTAAAAGGTACCTTTTCTTACCTTACAGCATGCAAAAAGTGTGGTAACGCCAAGAGTTTTTGATCTCAGTCTTTACAAGAAGTGTATCATAAAAAAGCCTAGGGAATTCCCTACCTCATGGTATGTATGATAAGAAATGTAATAAAGTAAAATGAATATATATGCATAGGATGTCAAGACGTTATGACGGCCTGGTCTGCTGATGTCAATATTCAGATTTCTTCAGTAATTATTTCCAGGGTTTTTCATCTTAGGCAAAAAAGATTTGTTTAATTTATCTATTCAAACATAATTTACTTTATAAACTGTTTGGTAGAGAAAAAACTAGTTTTATTCAAGATAAACTTAAAAATCCGAAGGTTGTAATTCATCACGTTTCAAATATGTCTTGAGACATTGTGTAACCAAATTTCTTAGCCAATATATATTCTACATCCGTCCAAAAGTCGTTGAAATGTTTCTCCTGCTGGCTTGTGTTCTTATTTCAATACTAAATACCTAGGCATTCGGTCAAACCAGCTTAAGATCGCCTTAATCTTTATTTTTCTTTTTTGCTAAATCCTAAATTCTATTGTCTGCTCCCTCTGCCGATCACCCTGTCAATCGTCACGCCATCTTCTGGCTTGGGGCGAACGCTTACCTATCAGTATGTAAACGCGTTTTAGTTTTATTATTTGTTTTTAGAGGAAATCCCCAAATATATGACATTACATGGTGAGTTGCATCTCATCTGCCTATAAAAGGGAATCCACATCTCTGTAGAATTTGTTATAAGGGTTGTTTACTTAAATACACATTTGATGTATCTAGCCCCATACAGCCCATCCATAATTGTAAAATATATCATTCTCTATCATTCATTAATCAGGTAATCACAAGTTAAGAGAGAAATCCCTATGTTGTAACGCAGCAAGGAGAACACTGAACCAACTAGAATTCAGGGGATTCCCATACCGTTTTGTACTTTTACTCATTTTTTACATAATACTATGCATAAAGGTAAGATTCTCATGTCAAAAGCTATCACAATATATACAAAGCCTTATACTAGGAAACGAAGAAGCATTAACAATGTTTACTGTGGTATTATGGCGGAACTACAACTTAATGAAACTTGCGTTTTTATGAATTGCTAGACAGGCTTCCGTTTCTGTTACTGTTCTGGTAATTCAAATATGATAAACTTGATGTCAGGATAACTTCTGTTGTACAGTCTTCCTGTTATGTCTGATATGGTAACAATGTTGTAAATATGATTATTAGTTATATAGCAAATACCATTGTGATAAGACTGGCGATCTGTGTAGTCAGGTGCTATTGTATATTGGATTAAGCTCTGCAGCGGCACCTTTTGGAAGGGTTGAGATTATGTACAGTAAAGTTATAGTTTGATACAACTTGATACAAATGCATACACCTAGGTAACTTAAAGCATCAGGATTACTGATCATGAAATTGATTTTTGGCTATTGAAAGCATTTATACATAGACAATTTATGTATCCTTGTTTTTCCCTAGAAATAAGTTAACAAAATAAAGTTTTGATATGAACAGGTTTTCTCGTTGATAACCTATCTTTCATCCAGCGGAAAACACCACTATTAAAGAGGACGGTTCAGAGTAGAGTATAGGTGTACCAATTATTAACTTTTGATCAATTGACCTATTTAGTTCATTTAAATGAATCTAGCATAACTATTATTCTAAATGTTTTTAATAATGATAATTTTGAATCAGTCACCAATCGACGTCTTTTTGGGCAGTGTGACATCAAAAGCACAACCCCTATGGCAGACTTCTGGTCTCATACCCACCATTAATTATTTGTATTTACCATGCACTGAATGATTACCACCTCTCCTCTCCCCTGTTACCCTATGCTTCTAAATACATATTTCTCTGATTTGATCATCATTTTATGTGCTGCTATTTATTGGTGCACAGTCATTTTGAAATATCCTTCACTGTCCTTTAAATTGAAAAAAAGTAAAAAGGTTCTTATAATCAAACAAAATAAAATCCACAAAGACACAAGATAAGATCAATTATGACACAATAATATTATAAAGGTCAACAAGGTGAAACCTTTTGTCATCAAGACTTGACTTATTCCAATTTTTCCACATAACTTTGCATTCCTAAAACATATAATTTATGCATAACTCACCATGCCAATCTTTGTAAAACTAACATTGGCTAAGCACAAATTGAGGGCTGCACACATGTAAAATTAGAGATGTCACATAAACACTCAGTAGTAATCGGTGAAACAAATTGACAAGGAGACTCAAAGTTGGCCGATGCCGGCATCAGTAGTCCGCCCTTATACAGATTTTATTAACTGTAATTTGTGCACATATTTGTCTAAACTTCTACACACCTGTGCTCAATGGTGGTCAGCATGACTGTGTGTTGGTAACTAGGTTCAGTTGTAACTAAGGTAGGATGGTGCTGTTCCCCTACACTAGGTGGCAGCACCCCACCTAAAACACTAGGTTGATATGACACAAGTTAGCTCCAATATTTACTTATCTGAGGCTCTCATAGTTTACACGTGTACATTACTTGTGTCAACCTTTCTGCCGTGGTGCCCTTAATATATCATGCATCTTATATGAGCCTTAATCAAGGTAAAACTAGCTGGTCGGGTTTGTCACCCCATAATAAACTGCCTACTGGCTTGGCCTACATATAATATATGTAAGCCTAGCCAGTGGTCAGTTTATATCTATTTCCTTAATATTTTGTTATATGAAAAAACAATTGTGCGTTGAACTAAACCAGAATCAGCTCTCAATCATACCGATATACTTCCTCCAAGATGTAACTGTATCTGCCTATTACATCGATGTCTATGTTGATCTGATTGACTGATTAAATAAATTTACTTCATCTCACACTGTATGAGGTTCAATGTTTGACCATCATTCTGTGTTTTGTCATAGAATAATAAAGATAAATTGCCCCAAAGAACTGCAATCATTTAAAAAAACTGATTTATTCAATCACTCTCAAAAGAATCCTCTGAGGAAGCACATTATGGAAGAGCATTTCATATCTTTAACTTAAATATTACACATCTTTATGTAAACTGGTTATTCTTAACTTGATCACATTATCAATGAGCAAAACTATCATGTGCAACATTCCATTACAATAGTCTTCCAAAGGTTTTTTCCTAAACTTTTTCTTTGTGATAAATGTTTGTGTAGGAAACATTTTGCCAATTCAAAGAACTTCAAAGAACTTCAAAGATCATATTTTACTGAAAGAAATCTGAGGGAGCCAAACAATTGTTTAGTCATATAACATAGTTTTAAGGAAATGGATATAAAATAAATAACCAAAGAATGTACATTCAAATATGTCATCTCTGTCCAAAGGCCTCAAGCTATTTTGGTTAACCTCTTGAGGATAAATCATAAAGAAAAATGTTATCCAATGTTGTCAATATCTTACATGTTTGAAAATCTTGTTTTATTTCTTCCCATTTACATTCCCATTTGTTGCAGTAGCAAAGTGGCTGGGACACCATCAAGACATTATGATGATGTGGGTTAGGGCAGGATAGGGCAGGATTGCAATAGAGTTATACCAAAATCTGTATAGATTAAAAACATTTGTAAAGCATGAATATGAATTTTGAATGTTTAAGAACATATTTACATATTTTGTTCTGATTGATTTAGGAGTGCAGATTTTTATCAACGGAAAGAACCTAAATTCTGTTCCTACAGTAATTCATCAGATGATTCTGACTAGGACATTTATACAGTGAATCCATATTCAAAATCCGTTTTTAAAACGTTAAATGCAGTATTTCAGTATCCTCTTCATATCATGAATGTTTATGAATGTTTCACATGATAGAGATTCAATACAAATATCGATTTTTCACCTATATATTCTGGTCACTGTTTCAACAAACACAATATTCACTACTTAGTGAGAGTGCTTCCTGTGCAGTCTGTTGACTGTGTAAATAGCACATCACTCAGCCTTATCCTCCACTTAACAATCCAGGTGAATATAAATTCTTGATTGAGGGACGAATTCAGTAGGAGATGAATTACACTCAGATTAAGATGCTGATAAAATTGATTGGAAAGGACTAAACAGCAACTTACACAAGCAATCATAAAGTAGAGTGATTATGAGACAAAAGTAAATATCACTTTTTACAAAAAAAACTGACTTCTGTTCATAGAATATGAATAACTTGGCAATCAGGTTGTTCAATCACCAGACAGACACTGCTTAGGGCTTGTAAGCATCACAAAGTATTTTTTACAAAAAGATATGAAACATTATTTACTAGTGCCCTGTGATTAACAACCTTGTAACATTTTCAGTTTGGGTTATTAAATCATTAAACTCAAACTATGGCAAATCAGACAATGATTTACAACTGGACTATGGATGCCTTTCCAGAAGAGATTGGCAACAACATTCACGAAGATAATGGCACAGAACCTTTCTATAATTCATTAAGGATCTATATGTCTCTGACTATTACCAGTATTGGGACAGTGGCCAATGCTTTAATCCTTCTTGTCATCTTGTCCAGTCAATTGCGAACTTCAACTTTCATGAACGTGTTGGTTGTCCTTGCAGTGTCAGACACTCTGAGGTTGTGGGGTGTTGTCAGTTTAGAGAAGGAGTATTTGGCTTATTTGGGTTAGGAAAATCGTTAGGACTATGTCGTTTTTGTGTATTCCTGATATATGCATCTGGCACAGTTTCCTCATGGTTGGTTGTATTAATAGCTTTGGAGAGGTTCTTTGCTGTGTACTTCCCTTTGCGGGCACATGTATACTGTACTATGAAAAGAATCTATTTTGCAATTCTAGTGATCACCATCTTGTCATTTCTTTCTTGTGTTCCTTATTTCTATGCTTGTTCCGTTAATCTCACTAATTATGGCAGATTCTTCTGCAGGTCTGCAGGAAGTAATGACAAAATGAATATATTGCTAGGAGTTACATCGTTTCTTTTATATACTGTCATACCGTTTTTTACAATATTTATTTTAAACATTTTGATTGTTATTAGGGTAAGAACACAGAGACATTTTAGAACCCAAGTATCAAGTCAGCCAAATAAAGCATTTTCCTCCAAAAGTAATATAGCTTTACTATTTACGATGGTATCATTTTTGCAGTGACATCATTCCCTAAGATGATTTTGATGTTCATTGAATATGGCTGCAAACTGTGTGGAGGGGACCAATGTATCAACTTGGCTGTCTGGCCTTTTCCACTTGCTTTCTTATTGAATGACTTGAACCACTGTGTCAATTTCTTCCTTTACTGTTTAAGTGGGTCCGTCTTCAGAAATGCCTTACATCAGCTTTTCAGATTAAACATTTTATGTACATTTAAGTAAAGATTCATAAGTATGGATCTCATCAGGAAAACATGTCTTGAATCTATCGACAAAATATGTTTTTATTCATCTTATTCATATTAACCTGAGTTATACCTACTAAACACTTCTCAGTCAGTTATAGGTTGGTTATTGAGGTTTTACGCCATATCAACATCTAAGGTTATATCACGGCGACAGTCAGTTATATGTGTATATCACCTCAAAATAAACTGTCCACTGGTTTGCCTCATATATGTGGTGAATGAACCAGAATGACACATAATATTATTTTTGTATGTGTAGATATTATTATTTCTAGCTATTGCATTTTCTTCTGTGTTGATCGAATTGATTGTTTGAATTGATTTACTTCATGGCATACTGTACGGGCTACGTCACTTGTCCACCATTGTGTGTTTGGTCATAGTATCTTCATAGAATAACGAAGATGAAATGCCTAAAAGAACTGCAACCTTTTTTTCTGAAATTGGTATATCTGCATAACAAAATGTTTAGCAAATAGATATGAAGCAAATAACCATAGAATATACATTAGTACTAGTGTCTATGTCAACTAAGTCCTAAGGCTTAATTTGGTAAACTGACAAGAATCATAAGGCTGTTAAAGAAATTAGATCCAATGTCGTCAATATCTTGAAGATAGGAAACAACCTCGTGGACATAATAAGAAAAGAATTAAGACTTAAAACTGGAGTATAATTAGAATGTTTATTGTAAAGCCAAAGAGTCTGCAGAAAGTGAGAGGTCACCAGACTATGTTAAAACAAACAGAAATGAAATCAATCATTAAATGGAACTGCGAAAAGAACTTTTGAAAGATTTTGAATTAATAGAAAAACTAATTGACAGCTATAAGTAGTGTCAATGGCATTTGAGACAATCCAAAACCAAGTAATCACAAGGGAGTCTGGTCTGCCAGCGGCAGCACTGCCACGGGAATGTAAGGGTATACGAAAATCGATAATAGGGAGTATAAAAAGGATAGT
Organism: Lepidonotus clava; assembly: GCA_936440205.1. Taxonomy (NCBI): domain Eukaryota; kingdom Metazoa; phylum Annelida; class Polychaeta; order Phyllodocida; family Polynoidae; genus Lepidonotus; species Lepidonotus clava. Next base: position 49,990,248 of record OW387141.1, on the reverse strand, counting down.
GGTAATCAGTATCAGGCAGAGAGGGAGATATGTTTGGATCAATATGAACCTTGGGGGTTCTGCAGCATGGTAGTTAAGACATGCTAGTCTGCAGTGACACCTGGTGACCAATTAGAAACTATGTTACTTCACAGGACAACTCGGAGCAGGTGGACTAGCCATAGGTATATAGCTGTGTCGGTTGTATGATTGGACTCTCATGCTATGAAGGACACCTGGTACTTATTGTGATTGCATTGACATAACTGTAATGCTTTATGCTTATCCCTCAATTAACTGGACCTTTGCAAAGTGTTTGTTTGCATTTGGATCTGAACAACCAGATTAGAGACTAGCTCTACCCTTGACTAATAATAATGAAACAACATCTGAAGTCAGCAGTCATGTGCAACAACTTGATATAAGCACTCTTGTTTAATCTTACATTTTTAAAAATCTGGTCTTATTTCTTCCAAATTACATAATGTGTAAGAACTTGTCCTAAGTTACATGTAAAGTTCTGACATTTTACAATTGTAGGTGTTTATTGTAATTGAGAGAACTATAAATTATGTTCCTACACTGATCCTTCAGGTGATTCTAGCCGAAATATTCATAGAGTGAATCAATGGACGCAACCCTTTATTATAAAACTGAAAATACAGTATTTCAGAACCTTTTCATATCAAAAATTTCTATCGAAGTTTTCACACGATTCATTGGAAATATCAATTTTTCACCTATGTATTCTGGTCCCTGTTTCAATAGCACAATATTCACTACTCAGTGAGAGTGCTTCCTGTGCAGTATGTTAACTGTGTAAATAGCAATCACTCAGCCATGTAGCAATCCAGGAGCATACAAAGTACTTCAGGGGCTAATTCAGTAGGAGATGTACTACACTCAGATTAAGATGTGGTTTTAATATCAAACAACTTGCAGTGCAGTGGTCATGAGACATATACATGTGCATAACACTTGAAAAAAAACAACTGAATTCTGTTACACAACATATGAACAACTTGGTATTTAGGTTATTCAAGCACTAGACATACACTAAATTGGACTTGTAAGCATCACCAAAATAATGTGTTCTCTACCAAAGGATATGTAACACCATGTACAAGTGGCATGTAATTAACAAATTTGTATCAATGCCAGTTTGAGTTGTTTAATCAATTAAGTCAAACTATGGCAAATCAGACAATGATTTCCAATTGGATTGTGGATGTTTCTCCAGAAGTCATTGGCAACAGCATTGACAAAGATAATGGCACAGAACCTTTCTACATCTCATTTAGGATCTATGCATCTCTGACTATTGCTGGTATTGGTACTGTGGCCAATGCTTTAATTCTTCTTGTTATCTTGTCCAGTCAATTGCGAACTTCAGCTTTCATGAATGTGTTGGTTGTTCTAGCAGTAGCAGATACTCTGAGGTTGTGGGGTGTTGTTAGTATTAGAGAAGGAGTCTTTGGTTTATTTGGGTTAGGAAAGTCTTTAGAGTTATGTCGTGTCCTTATATTTATGATATATGGACTTGGTACAGTTTCCTCATGGTTGGTTGTATTAGTAGCTTTGGAGAGATTCTTTGCTGTGTACTACCCCTTGCAGGCACATTTATACTGCTCTTTGAAAAGGATCCATCTTGCGATTCTAGTGATTATTATTTTGTCATTTCTGTCTTGTGTTCCCTATTTCTATGCTTGTGCCACTGATGTCACTATCCCTGGGAGATTCAGTTGCAGGTCTGCAGGATCTGATGACAAAATGAACATGCTGCGTGGTGTCATTTCATTTCTTCTGTATACTGTCATACCGTTTTTCACACTATCTATCTTAAATATTTTGATTGCTATTAGGATAAGGGTACAGAGAGATTTTAGAACACAAACATCAAGTCAGGGGAATAAGGTATTTTCCTCTAAAGGTAATGCAGCTTTACTATCTACAATGGTATCAGTATGCATTATTTTTGCAGTGACGACTTTCCCTAAGATGATTTTGATGTTCATTGAATATGGTTGTAAATTGTGTGGAGGGGACCAATGTATCAACACTGCTGTCTGGCCTTTTGCACTTGCTTTCTTATTGAATGACTTGAACCACTGTGTCAATTTCTTCCTTTACTGTTTAAGTGGGTCGATCTTCAGAAATGCCTTAAAGCAGCTTTTCAGATTAAATATTTCATGTAGATTTAAATGATATGCAGGAGTCCTGGTATTACAAGGGAGCTTTGTCTTATAAATTTAGTAAGAAAATATGTTTCTATTTTGATATGCTGAATCAATTATGCCATGGTCTGGAGCAGAAAAATACTGCACATTCACACACATGCACTAAATGCTGCCCTTCTCTGTGCCTTGAGAAAATCAAATCCTATGGCTGATAGATACCTGAAATGTCTTACATATTTATAGGCATTCAAACTCTTTGGTTTTGGATTACCTTCCATATTCTTGGAATATTATAAGAGCTTCTATTTGAATAAGATCTAGGTTACAACTTAACAAAAAATACCAGCTTTTTGAAATATCTTATACTCTAGGTTTCTTTTTCCTGAGTATTATGTTGCTGATTACCTATCTGTCCTCTTCAGTGCAAAACCATCACTTTCCTAAATTAAAGTGGACCATGCATACTTCTTGACTCACAGCTACTGATTGTTAAATACTTTGACCAATTGCAGTGAATTTTGAAATGTCTTTCCTTTCAACTGAAATAAGTTGAAAAGTTCTCTATGTTCTGATTTCTTGCATCATTACTTAAGGAAAAGAGTATGTAACTATGCAGATACTTTTAATCTATAGCAAAGTCAACAAAGCCAAAATTGACTAAGAACCAACAAAAAGGTAAAACAAAAAATCCAAGAGGAAGATCAAGAAAAATCAAATGAAAACGTCAATAATGATCATGCAAGAGTCCACAAGCACCAAATAGAAAGTTCCTTGGAGGCCAAACAGAAAGGCAGACATGGAGCAAATAGAGGGTCAGCAAAGGCTAACAAAAAAGTCAAATAAAAAGAGAATAACTTGAAAGTGCTCCCTCCATATCAAACAAATCAATCTGGATTGTGAAACTTTGATTCTCAAATTTTCTATGAAAATCTTTGAAAATAACATTGCTTCAAACAGACTGAGAGTAAGTGGAACAATGAGAGATAACTTCTGTAGATTCTCATTGTGTGCAAAGGTTTGGATTGTAACAACTTTCCTCCTAGGGCACCCTTATTCACATGTTACTAGTTAAGAAAAGGTTTAATTTATAACAGATGCAACATTCATCTACTTAGTTTAATTTATAACAGGTGCAACATCCATCTACTTATTATTAAGTTTGGACTGAGCTATTGAATCATTTCTTGTCTGAAGGGCTACCAGACAACCAATCAAGTAACTAGGGGAGCCACTTAGGCTTGACGAGCAACTCTCTATGTTAGATTGCATAAACATAAATTCTATTAGGAATGAAAAAGGAACTTATTTTGGATTCAAGATTTTTATGCAATAGAACTTCATCAAATGTATAAAAAATAAAATGTATCAAGGTCTTCAAGGATCTATACTGGGACTGTTATTTTTTCTAGTATATATCAATGATCGATATGCAACATATTATCTAAAAGAATGTCCAATGTCAAGTATATGCTGATGATACTATTACATATTCTTCAAGAACATCATATAAATATGCAATAGATGAATTATAGAATACCTTAGATAAATTTGCAGTTTGGTGTGAACAAAATGCTTCAACAATTTATATAAAAACGACTAAAGATATGAACTTTGGTACAAGACAAAATCTTAAAAAGATAGATAATGTGGATGTAAAAATTGATAATGAAAACTTACTATTCGTGTCAACTTTAAAATATCTAGGAATACATTGAGATCAATCTCTTAACTTCAAATCTCATCCTAGTAATCTTGTAATTTATTTGAGCTTTATAAAATCAGAAGACTCTGCATTGAGAAACCATACTGAAAGCTTTTGACATATGGATGACTATGCATCCTACAAGGCTGCCTTTGTCCAATTGTTCATAGGCAAATTTTGTTATTTTCATTACAGCCTGCATTGTTGATTTGTCTCATTGAATTGATCAGATGCAATCAGTGCATTGCATTTGAAATATTGAAGCAGTTGCTTATGTACAATTTTCTCAAGAAGCTTTCCCAATAGTGGTAGAATCACTATTGGTCTCTCACAACTAATCTTGACCAAGTTACCTTGCTTAGGAATAGGGGAACCTATTCCTAGCTTCCAGTTGTCAGTGGCCCGTTGCACAATAGAATTTCGTTGTTAGGATCAAACAAAGATATCTTTGTTAAAGATATCTTTGTTACGATTTTACAAACATAGTAAAATCTCTGGTTCTAATGAATGAAATTGAATTCTGTAAATTGATGTAAAAAGGAAAAAAATTAAGGACAAATCAGTAAAAGTTACAGCTCTCTGGCTGCATTCTAAATATAGAAAAACAATGTGTATAAACCATCCTAGTTATGAAAATATTATTTTTTTTCAAAAAAATTATTTTCGTTGTTACGAACCCATTGTGCAACGGGCCACAGTGCCCCGTTGCACAATGGGTTTCGTAACAACGAAAATATTGTAAACAACGAAAGTGTTCGTTGTTGCTTAATAAATTATTTGCAGGTATTTTCGTAACAACGAAAGTTTTTTTTAACAATTTTTTTTCTATACTTAGAATGCCCTCAATGAGTTGTAACTTTTAATGCGTTTTTTCCAATGTCTTGCCTTTTTATATCAATTTACAGAATTCAATTCCATCCATTAGAAGCCGAGATTTTTACTATTTAAGTAAGAGTGGAAATATTTTCGTAACAAAGAAACATTTCGCTGTTAAGCATTTGTTCGTTGTGCTTTCGTTGTTTTATCTTAGTAACGAAATTCTATTGTGCAACGGGCCACAGGGAACTTACCATTCCATAGGCAACCATTTATCAGCTCCAGTATTTTGCAAAGGTATTTTCATAAGATATTCCTTGAGAATTGTGGAAGATATTGATTCATGTCCAGACGGTTTATATATATTAATAATCTTGTATTAATGGCCATAAGTCATCTGAATCTATTGTGTCAAGTGATTCTTAACCAGGATATTGAAGCCATAAGCACAAATCTTTTCTTAACCCTTTAGTGACGCGACATATACTGATAAATTGTAGCATTGGACGCCATTTCTGTACAATAGATTTCCCTATAGACGTTGTGCACATGACGTCACAACTCCCAAATTGGGAAGGCCGCCATCTTGGTGATCAATTTAAATTCAATATTTTTCATTGTTCTAAAGCATATGTGATGTACATTTTCATCTCCTTCACCAAAAGAAATATCTATGAATCATAACAGACAATTATCATCTATGTATTATGGATATATTTAATGGCCAAGTGGGTGAGATAATACATGGTGATCACCAAAATCTGATCATGTGACCCAGTCTGCACAAGGTCTATAGGACGCCAGTCGCAGTTATGCAATATATATTAACATATTTTGTTACCTGATAAAAGAACAAATCCTGGTTAAATAAATAAAAAATCATAAAGTAATCATAATTATGCTTGTTTTCGCACATGTAAAAAAAAATCTGTGCATTTTTGAAATTATTTAGGTCTTTATGCATAATCATTTTGAAGAATTTTGCAGTTGTTGCATTTATGCAACTGGCGTCTTTACCGCCGTGTTGCATTTATGCAACTGGCGTCAAGAGCATGGTGATGCATTTATGCAACTGGCGTCATTAAAGGGTTAAACTGGAAATGTAGTATTACAGAATCCTTTCTATATCATGAACTTTTATCCATTTCCACATCGTCAAAGTATCATCATTCTTATGGGAAAGTTAATATAATCATGTTGAAACTGTTGATTTCTTGTCAAACAGATTCAAGCAAAACATTAATCTTTAATCTCTGGTATCTGGTCACTGTTTCAGAACACACAATATTCAATATTAGGTGGGAGTGTACACTGGGCAGAATATTGACTGTGTAAACAGCAACACTTGGCCCCAATCTCAGTTCAGTGCCTGGTACATGAACAGAACAAGACAAATTACATTCACATTAAGATGTGACTGAAAGGTCATCTGATTGGTAAGCACCAATCAGTGTTTTGCACCATCTATTATACAGGATAAAGGTTATGAGACATAAGTATTTGACACTTTTAACAAATAGAAAAAAAACTGAATATGAGTAACTTGGCAATTAGATTATTGAAGCTCTAGATACAAACTGATTCAGACTTGTAAGCATCACAAAATAATGATTTTTCACAAAGGATATACAACACTATGTATAAGTGATGTGTGATTAACAAACTCGTGGCATTGGCAGCTTGGGTTGTTTAATCATACCATTCAAACTATGGCAAATCAGACAACAAATTACAATTGGATTATGGATGCTACAGAAGAGACTGGTAACAGCATTCAAGGACATAATGGCACAGATCATTTCTTTATCTCTTTAAGGATATATGCATCACTGACTATCACTAGTATTGGTACAGTGGCTAATGCTTTAATCCTCATTGTCATCTTGTCAAGTCAATTGCGAACTTCAGCTTTTATGAATGTGTTGGTTGTTCTAGCAGTGGCAGACACTCTGAGGTTGTGGAGTGTTGTCAGCATCAGAGAAGGGATCTTTAGTTTATTTGGGTTTGGAAAGTCATTAGAACTATGCCGTGTCTGTGTTTTCCTGATGTATGGGTCTGGTTCAGTTTCCTCATGGTTGGTTGTATTAGTAGCTTTGGAGAGATTCTTTGCTGTATACTACCCTTTGCGGGCACATGTTTTATGTTCTATGAAAAAGATCCATCTTGCGATTCTAGTGATTATCATCTTGTCCTTTCTGTCTTCTGTTCCTTATCTCTATGCTTGTTCAATTGACCTCGCTAACCCTAAGAGATTCAGTTGCAGGTCTGCAGGATCTGATGACAAAATGAACATGCTGCGAGGTGTCATATCATTTCTTCTACGTACTGTCATACCATTTTTCACAATATGTATTTTGAACATTTTGATTACTATTAGGATAAAAGTGCAGAGAAATTTTAGAGCCGGGGCATCAAGGCAGACAAATAAGACATTTTCACCCAGAAGTGATTCAGCTTTACTGTCTACAATGGTATCAGTTTGCATTATTTTTGCAGTGACATCTTTCCCCTTGATGATTTTGCTGCTCATTGAGTATGGCTGTAAATTTTTCAGTAGAGATCAATGTATCAATGTGCCCATTTGGACCTGGCCACTTGCCTACTTTTTGAATGATTTGAACCACTGTGTTAATTTCTTTCTCTACTGTTTAAGTGGGTCAATTTTCAGAAATGCCTTACAGCAGCTTTTTAGATTTAATTTTCCATGTAGATGCAAATAAATTTCATGAGCATGGATCTTACAAGATGAATATGTTTTGCAAATTTACTAATGGAATATGTTTTTATTTATAATATATTTAATCAATCATGTCACGGTCTGAGAACTAAAATGCTGTATGTTCATATGAATTCACTCACCCATTCTCCTCTCTTTGCATCTGGAGGAAAACTATTCCAAGGTGAATGGTAAATACTTGTCATTTCCCGAATATTTCTTAGAATTGAAACTTTGGGGTCTTGGAATAGATTACATTTTCCTTGACTGCTAAGCTCGGATTCGAAAAGGATCAAAAGTTATTCCAGCTTTACCAATTTACCGGCATGTTGAATTAGGCTGGACATTACTTGTAGGTACACAATATATGACTTGTGATGTTGTTGAATTTCTGTGAGCTCAGTTACAATCACAGAGCACAGGGGCTAACAGGCCTAGGTATAGAACAAACCTGACAGACAGGTTTGATAATTTCAGCTTTGTTATTTGTTGATCTGATTGTAAACATTATGTTATATCTAAGATGTTGTAGTCTGGCATAGGATGAGAGGATGGATGTTGGTTGTCAGGGAATAGTAACCACTTGCAGGTCAAAATAATGGCTGTCAGGAAGAAGTGACAGCAAAAATTAAGTATTGACAGCCTTCAAGTAAGAGTGACAGCTGCCATTGTGACTATCATTAGGGAGATGTGACAGTTCAAAGCCATCTGCTAAGAGTAACAGCAGGCAGAAAATATGGTCAATCTTCAGAAATGCCTTACAGCAGCTTTTCAGATTTGATATCTTATGTAGGTGCAAGTAAAATGCATGAGCATGGATCTTACAAGAAGAATATGCTTTACAAATTTACTAATGGAACATATCTTTATTTCAAATATCTTCAAGCAATCATGTTATGGATTGGATTGAAGCTGAGTACTATCCCCGTAAAGAGCACACTCTCACCACATTTCACATATTATTTAGCCATATTTGTAAAAAAAAGTTTATTTAAGAGTCATTTTGATCTCTGCACTTTGTGACATGACCATGAGATTTGATTTTTTTTGGAAAATGGTGATGTGACATCATCATAATTTGCGAAACAAAGGAACACCAAATTGAAAAACAAGGTTCATTATTTTATAGAAACACATGTGGCTATACCAATGTCAAGCACAGGGACTAATAGGTATATAGCATACTAGAGCACACACACAGGCAGGGCAGGCAATTTAAGCTTATTTAATCTTATTGTTAATTTGATTACATCCTTTATCCAATGTTTAGGATGTTGGTAGTCATCAAGGTTGGTAGTCATGGGTCGGGAGGGAAGATAAGTGTTGGTATTCAAGAATAACAACAGCTTTTTAGACAAAGTATTATGATTCACAACCTTCAAGGAAGAGTGGCACCAGGGAAGTATGATAACCAAATCAATGCCATTTACAAGAACATTTTACTTTCCTGGCAAGCCAAAACTAGATACATACAGAATTACTGTGTGGTATTTTTACTGTTTTCTCTGTTGTCCAACTGAGATGTTCCCTGTTGCTGTTAACCTGTCGGTTTGATCATCCCTTAACAATGTAAACAAACACCTGGCCACTTGGATTTCCTGAAAAAACTCATTTATGAATCAAGTTATAAAAGATATATAAAGAAAGTTACTGATGTGGTGCAACCATGCCAGTGAACAGCTCTCTTGACTTGATGGGCTGTCAGACAGTAGGGAGCAGTGACAGAAATTGTCTAGAATTGACGGTTTTTATTGAAGAGTGCATTTGGCAGCTGTCAGTGAGATGCAACAGCCATCTACTTGGACCATGAGCGATGCCATTCCGAAATGATGATTTTTATCAGGTTGGTATGACAACTATTGGGGAGGAGTCAAAGTCATCTGGTAAGATTAACAGCAACAAGGTCAGTGTAACAGCAATTGAGAAAGGGTGAAGGCCATAGACCTTGTGGAGACATGGTCATGTCACCATTATTAAATTTTGGTGTCACCGTGTGCTCATTACAACTTCATGAATATCAGACAAGCCTTGAATTTATCATTTCTAGGTAATGAAAAAGGGTAATTATTGAAAAAAAAGTGAAAATCTAATATGTATTTAGCATAAATTCCATTACAGATACTTCATGATATTATGAAGTAATGATTTGAAATTGATTACCAATATGGTGTTCAGTCTGTTGTTAGGCTGTGTGACGTCATCTGCACAATGTCTATAGCGAAGGGCTGACAACCATTAGTAAAGAGTCAATTTCGTACATGGTCAAGACAGCATAATTCTTATGGCAATGTTGATATTTGCTGAAACTCAATATCTTGTCAAACAGATTCATCCAAATTAAAATCTTTAAACTGTGGTATCTGGTCACTGTCTCAGCACACACAATATTCAATAATCTACCCTGGGAAGAATGTTGACAATGTAAATAGCACCTAACATGGCCCCATTAGTCATGCAACAATCCAGTTACATGTACAGTGCCTTATCCATGGGCAGGTTCAGAAGGATATGAACATCACATGTATCAAGATGTGGCTATAATGCCAATGAACTGGAGAGGACAATTTCCACCAGTTACTAAATAGTCACTCCAGTTTCACCACACTGGACAGTGGTGAAAATTAATCATAAGTATATCATACTTCTTAACATCTAAATTGGCAATAAGATTATTCAAACTCTCAACATACATTTTGAATTGCATCATAAAAGTAATAGGTGTTTTTCAAATTAAAAGGGCAACTATGGCAAATCAGACAATAATTTATAATTGGATTATGGATGCTGCAAAAGTGACTGAAAACAGCATTCACAATGATAATGGCACAGAAACTTTCTATCTCTCTTTAGAGAGGTTTGCATCTCTGACTATCACTGGTATTGGTACCGTTGCTAATGGGTTAATCCTCCTTGTTATCTTATCCAGTCAATTGCGAACTTCAGCTTTTATGAATGTGTTGGTTGTTCTAGCAGTGGCTGACACTATAAGGTTATGGGGTGTTGCAATCATTGGAGTAGGAGTGTTTGGGTTATTTGGGTTAGGAATATCATTAGATCTGTGTCGTATCTGTGTATTCCTCGGATATGCATCTGGTACAGTTTCCTCATGGCTGGTTGTATTAGTAGCTTTGGAGAGATTCTTCGCTGTGTACTACCCTTTGCGGGCACATGTATACTGTACAGTGAAAAAGATTAATCTTGCAGTTCTAGTGATTATAATATTGTCACTTCTGTCTAGTGTTCCTTATTTGTATGCTTGTTCCATTGTTGTTACTATATCTGGGAGATTCAGTTGCAGGTCTGCAGGATCTAATGACAAAATGAACCTGTTGCGTGGTGTCATATCATATCTTCTATATACTGTCATACCGTTTTTTACAATAACTATCTTAAATATTTTAATCGCTATTAGGATAAGAGCACAGAGAAATTTTAGAGCACGAGCATCAAGTCAGGGGAATAAGGCATTTTCCTCTAAAGGTAATACAGCTTTACTCTCTACAATGGTATCAGTATGCATTATTTTTGCAGTGACATCTTTCCCTATGATGACTTTGGTGTTCATTAAATATGGCTGTAAACTGTTGGGAGGAAACCAATGTATCAATTTCTCTGTTTGGCCCTTTCCACTTGTACTCTTATTGAATGACTTGAACTACTGTCTCAATTTCTTCCTTTACTGTTTAAGTGGGTCACTCTTCAGAAATGCCTTACAGCAGCTTTTTAGATTCAATATTTCATGTAGATTTAAATGATATGCAGGAGCCTAGATATTACAAGGGAACTTTGTCTTATAAATTTACTACTACAATCTGTTTTTATTGTTGATTAATCAATCAATCATGTCATGTTCCAAATTTAGGCTAAGTAGTAAAGTACTGCACATTCACACACATGCACTGAATCCTGTCCCTCTCTTTTAGCCTGGAGCAATTCAAATCTATCCAAGCTTGCTGATAGATACCTGAAAATTCTTGCATATTCATAGGCATTCAAACTCTGTGGTTTTAGATTACCTTCCTTTTTCTTGGAATATGTGACCAGTCACGGGATTTGGTAACCTAGTGGGATATTGAGCAAGTTGCCCTAAATGCATTATTAACTAAGTTATTGATGTCAAATATAATTATTTATTATTATATAGATATATATTATCAGGGAATGCTGCGAGCCTAACCTAATTATTATTCATGTATGCTAATTGATCACATGCTCATCTTGGCGCCAATCAGTCTCTCCTTGGTCGCCATTAGGCACAGACATTACCCACACAATTGTATTTTTTTTGTGTGTTCGACTAAGATTTAGTTCCTAATGTCGTATAAAGCTTTGTGCAGCGCCTGTAACCAAAAACACGCTGCCCCAAGAGGAAGAAAGTGCCTGATTTCGTTACGATCTGGTGACAAGGCAGCGGAGATGAGCGACCAGCAACCTGAGGAGAGTAAATTGGACATAGCAGCGGGAGGAAAAGGTATTGTCAAACCTGTCTTACCTGCTGATCAAGACGATCCAGAATTAGAAGATACTTCTTCCGAGGGTGAAGCGACTGATGATCAAGATCCGGCCGAAAAGTTGCGCAGATGACCGCCATGATGTCCACCCTCACCACTGCTGTGTCGTCTTTGTCTGGTCGCCTTCGGCGACAAGAGAAAAGGTCCAAAGTTCCAATCGACTCAGATTCGTCAACTGATTCCTCTGGTGATGAAAGTGATGGTGGAGCTAAAATCCATGGGAAATCAGGGGTTAAACCCCTGCGTCCGAAGGGTTTGAAGCATCGTTACAGTCTCCGTCCCTACCTGCCAGTCGGCGACAAGCGACCGGTCACTTTTGCGGCCTTGGTCAGTGCCCTAGTCGCCCTCATTTTAGCAGCGCTTGGGGCTGGTATTCAGGTCGCTGGTATGCTTGATCATTTGAGATTTGTGAGCAACAAGGCAGCGACCAAGATATACTCTACAGAAAGTCTCATCAACTATGATGCGGAGGTGCGGCGACAAGCAGACGTGGTGGGGCGTAAAGCCTTTTCCTATGGGTCAATAGAGGCGATCCACAAGTTCCTAGGAATCGAGGGCACCATCGGGGCTGCAAAATCAAAGAACAAAGTGAAGTCATCCGCCACAACCAGTCAGAATCCTCAGGGCGACAAGAAAAATCAAGGTATCTGTTGGTACTACAATTATAAATTTTGCAACAACAGGAAATGCTCGAAGGCTCACGTGTGCTATCATTGCAACGGGGAGGATCACCGTCAAAATGCCTGTCCGAATGTAAAAAAAGCAGGCTAAAGATTGACTATGTCCTACAACAGAATCTAAGCCTCCTTGTTCTTCAAGTAATATGTGTTCTTATTCATGTCGTGAACTAACTCCTGACTTACAGCATTTTGTCTTGTCGCCCGACTTGGATTTACGCGACCAGCCCGGTGTCGTTGACATTCTTTCGCCTAGTGACCCGGATGCAGTTCTTCCGGCGGAGAATGATCAGGGTAATATTAGTTTTCTTGGTGATGTGAACACTCATACGGCTGAAATTATTCGCCTTGACCATGTTGGTCATGCTAAATTGATTGGTGACATTGATTTAGCTCATACATCAACATTTATTCTGGATTCAGACTTTGTCTTAGCAAAAAAAGGCAAGCCGGAAGTACATAGCTGCCATGACACTCGTACGGATAACCGGGTCAGAGGTCAACCTAGCACGAATGAATTTAATTCTAGTTCGCCTTGTTCATCGTCATCATATCATGATATGTGTGGATTAGTAAACAATATTAATTCTGATGCTCGTTCCAGAATTATTATGAGTCAATTTAAGGAATTTTTGCGGACGAATTAAGTCGCATTTACTGCGAGGATGACTTTCTTCCGATTGGAATATATTGTGTCAAACCCGGTGAGCGACAAGTTGTGTTTATGGCGACTAGAGACATTTTGCAGGTATTTAATGGTTGCTTTGATAATAGCTGTTCTTGTATACATCATATAGGTGCAGTTCTTTCGCAACTAAAACCTTGCCGTATTGCAGCATCTTGTATTATTCGACAACACTCTCTTTGTGTTTCTGATATGTATGTTTTGTTCGGAACTTTTTATGGATTTCCGATTGTAGATAGTCTGGATATAGAGTCTTATTGTTGTGGGAATTATAAAAGTATATTAGAGCCTGAAGCTAAAATTCAAATGAATGTTCTATTACTACAAGAATTTGAGGAACAAAAGATAGTTCAATCTTTTGATGTTCCACATTGTTCTCACTCATTAGGAGCCATCTCAAAAACTGATGGAAAAATAAGACCTATTACGGATTGTCGACGTCCACTTGGTATAAGTATCAATAACAATATGTTTGATATTTGTCAAAAATTCTCTTATAACAATATTGATACTGTGGTTGAATTGATTTAGCCTAGAGATTATTTTGCTGTAGTAGATAATATTGAGCAATATTGATAATATTGATAATATTGATAAAATATGTTAATATTACATATTTTCCTAAAAATGTGTACATGGGTAGAATTTTCCAGAGAATCTGATTATAATCACAAAAAAGTTCTATCTATTCATGGCAGTTGCGTTATGGGTAATTTGTCATGTAGTGTTGATTCTTTAAAGGGAGCCAGACTGAGCAGTAGTACCAGGTTACCATGGCAACAATAAAAGGAATGTTCAAATTGCATTAACTTTTTTTTTTTTAGATATTCTAGCAAAAGTGTTTTTCTTCCAAACACCGAAAACTGCTAGTTGATTGAAGATCTCTATGAGACAATATATACTATTTTGAACAATCTTGAAGATATGAAAACAAAATATTTTTGGCTACATATGGTTTTGTTCAACTAGGTATAATAAAGAAATGAAACACATGAGCTAAATCAGTGGAGTTTTTGGTTATCCAGAATAGGGATATTCAAACATGCATATCTTGGCCTCTAATAGGAATATCTAAAAATGGTTTGCACCATTTGAAAGAGGAGAGTGTAAATCGTAATTCATGTTTTTTCTCACTTAGGACACCATTTCCCACGTTTGGTCACATATTATAACAGCTTTGTTTTTTAATGGGATCTAAGTTACAACTTGACATAAATACCAGCTCCTTGACGAACCTCCCATTCTTGGTTTATTTTTCCTGAGTATTATGTTCACAAAATTAAGTCTTAATATAATTTCTGTCTTCTTGGGTGCAAAATGGTCACTTTGTTAAAGTGGACCATACTTCTTAACATACAGTTACTGATTGTTAAATACTTTGACCAATAGGAGTCAATTTGAAATGTTTTTCCTTTCAACTGAAGTAATATTCTGATTTCACATTTGATAACTTAAGGAAAAGAGTATGTAACTGTGAAGATATTTCTAATCCAAAGAAAATTCAACCAAACCAAAATTGAGAAACAACAACAAAAAGGTAAAAATCAATCCAAGATGGAGATCAACAAAGATCAAATGGAAATGAACACTTCATGCATGAGTCCCCAAGGACCAAATAGAAAGATCCATTTAGACCAAACAGAAAGGCAGACAAGGAGCAAACAGAGACTCAACAAAGGCTAACACAAGAGTCAAAAAAGAGAGAATAATTTGAAAGTGCTCCTTCCATTTCTCAGAAATCAATTCAGATTCATAAACTACAAACAAAAATTACTCTTGAATTTCCTATGAAAATCTTTGGAAATAACATTTGTTCAGACAGACTCAGAGTAAGTAGCTATAGAATAAAGAGAGCTAACTTTTGAAGTGTAAGAGTTTAGCTTGTGACAACTTTCCTGTTAGGGCACCCTTATTCACATGTTACTGGTTAAGAAAAGGTCCAATGAATGACAGGTGCATGATCCATCTGCTTGAAAGATCAAATTTGGGCTGAGCTATTGAACTATTTGGTGTCTGAGAGGCTACCAGACAACCCGTCCAGCTACCAGGGGAGCCACCTAGGCTGAAAGAGCAACTCAAGTTAAATGTACGCAACCAAACTCGGTATATAGATACACTTATATCCTTTACAGACAGCTCAATATGCATTCATATTGCCTGGATAATTTAGACGCAATGCACATTCTGGTGTTAGTCTGTAAAGGGCTCTCTCATTAGACTGAGTCAAAACAGAAATAGCAGGTTTGAGTTAATCATCTCACTTACCTCTGCCTTGGCAAAACAACTGAAATGAACCAGTGTCATCTTCCTGTAATTCATATACTTGTTTTGGTCCATATCCATCCAATAACATAACAGTTTTATGACACACAACACTGTATATATCAGTCACTGTGTTGTTGCCATAGTATCATCATAGAATAACAGTACACTTATTTATTTCCTCAGGAGAACTGCCAAGAAATTGCCTTTAGAGTTGCTTCCTATCCATTTTCTTAGTGATCAATTTCCGTGTAGGAAACATTTTGTCAAATTGAAGGAGCTGTTAATTTTCTAGGAAAAGGATGGGAGAATGCCAAATGATTATTTGATAATATACCAAATGCTCAGCAAAGGTTTCTACATAATTCTATGTGATTTGTTATTTCATTATTTTATCATGCCAAATATCATATCCAAAATACATATCTAAGTATATATAAGGCTGTCCTTGTTTTGGGGAAAATGTCCTGATTTTCGTGATCACTTTTGACATTTGTTCTTATTAGGGCCACGAAAATGTTGGCAGGCCTGAGTCTGATGAGTGAACCATATAAAGGATTCATTAACACCTCTGAAAACTACATTTCCGAATGTTTCCTTACAGTATATCCACACAATATTATATACTTATGTTGTGATTATTTTATAATTGTAGACTACTTTTGGAACTGGAACAAATCTGTTCCTACACTATTCCATTGGATCCTTCTAATCAGGATTGTTATTGAGTGAATTTATGGTCACAAACCTTTTTTGAATTAAACTGAACAATATAGTATTTCAGTATCCTTTTTAGGCCTATATCATGAACCTCTATCAGTTTTCCACATGGTCATGAAAGTGTTATCCCTATGACAAGGGTAATGTATGCAAAAATTCAATTTCTTGTCAAATAGATTCATGCAAAATATTAATCTTTAATCTGTGGTATCCATTTACTGTTTCAGCACACAGAATATTCGATACTCAGTGAGAGTGTACCCTGGGATGAATGTTGACAATGTAAATAGAACGTCACTTGGTCCCAATCTCCATGCAACAATCCAGGTACATGTACAGTGCCTTATCCATGTGCAGATTCAGTAGGAGATGAACAACACTTAAGATCTGGCTATAATGTCAATCAACTGGAAAGGGTAATTTCATCACATCGGAAGTCATCACATCGGAAAGTGGTGATAATCAATCATAAGTATATGATACTTTTCGACATCTAACTTGGTAATTAGATTATTCAAACTTTCAATATACACTTATTCTGACTTATTCAAACAAATTAAAAGGATAAGCATACAATTCCACTATGGCAAATCAGACTATAATTTATAATTGGATCATGGATGCTGCAAAAGGGACTGAAAACAGCACTCATGAATATAATGGCACAGGACCTATCTTGTTTAAGAAGTATGCATCTCTGACTATCGCTGGTTTTGGTACCACGGCTAATGCTTTAATCCTCCTTGTCATCTTGTCCAGCCGATTGCGAAATTCAGCTTTCATGAATGTGTTGGTTGTTCTAGCATTGGCAGACACTCTGAGGTTGTGGAGTGTTGTCAGTATCAGAAAAGGAGTCTTTGGCCTATTTGGGTTAGGAAAATCATTAGAACTATGTCGTGTCTGTATATTCCTGCTATATGGATCTGGCACAGTTTCCTCATGGTTGATTGTTTTAGTTGCTCTGGAAAGATTCTTTGCTGTGTACTACCCTTTGCGGGCGCATGTATACTGTACTGTGAAAAGAATTTATGTCGCAATTCTAGTGATTATCACATTGTCATTTCTGTCTTCCGTTCCTTATTTCTATGCTTGTTCCACTGATGTCACTACCCCTGGGAGATTCCATTGCAGGTCTGCAGGATCTGATGACAAAATGAACATGTTACGTGGTGTCATATCATTTATTTTGTATACCGTCATACCATTTTTCACAATATCTATTATAAACATTCTGATTGCCACTAGGATAAGAGTACAGGGACATTTTAGAGCACAGTTATCAAGTCAGGGGAATAAAACATTTTCCTCCAAAAGTAATCAAGCCTTACTATCTACAATGGTATCAATATGCATTATTTTTGCAGTGACATCTTTCCCTAAGATGATTTTGATATTCATTGAATATGGCTGCAAACTGTGGGGAGGAGACCAATGTATAAATTTGTCTGTTTGGCCTTTTCCACTTGCATTCTTATTGAGTGATTTGAACCACTGTGTCAATTTCTTCGTCTACTGTTTAAGTGGGTCAATATTCAGAAATACCCTACAGCAGCTTTTAAGATTCACTATTTCATGTTGGTTTAAATAAAATGTATAAGTAGTGATATTATATGGGGGAATTGTCTCATGGACTTAGTGACACAATATATTATTTATTTGATATATTCTATCAATCAGGTCATAGTCTGGATCACAACTAAGAACTAAAATGTTGCACATTCAAGCATAATATTATGCATATTAATCCTTCCCCTCTATATACCATTGATATGTAAAGGTTGAATGTTAAAGGAGGTCAGCATCACTTGTGTATGTAAATATTATCAAAAATACTGTATTTGTGAAATCATTTGTGAATTTAAAATTATTTGGGTAATAAATCCCAGAAATCCTTGATATCTAGCTGGTAGGACAGAACATATAGGAAAGGCTAAACCACACACAAGATACCATAAGTATTCAGTAGCTGGTATTTGTTGTTTTCTTTTTATACCTTGCTGACTAGTTAAGAATATGGATGTTGGGGTTGGTAAAGAAGTTGTGGTGGAGTGGATGGCAGTTTGATGATGGGTGGAGGATGTCATAGGGGTATTTTAGGCATATCAGACTATGACATATGCCTAACAGTGAGATGACATGGGAATATATCATAGGGATGTAAAAAGGCTTTCATATAACTGTCATAGGGATGTCATTCAGAAGGCAGACGATTTCAGAGGGATGTCAGAGGGATGTTCTCACATTCTTACTTGAAGGGCAGCCCTATGTCATAGGAATATCAGTGAAATAATCTAGGGATGGCATTATGATATCATCTGATCTCAATGTCAACTTTAAGTTTTCTTGATAAATTTCACCTATTCTTAGCATTATCACAAATGTTAAAGCACAAGCAAAATTCATTTAAGGATAGACAACACCTCTCAGCGGCCAAATCACTGAACCTTTTTTAAATAGCCATATATTGTTCAATTTATAAAACATGAGTATGGCTTTTATACCATTGAGTACATCTTTATTAACCCTATCTAATGATACTATTAATTTTACAGTGTGTACATGTATATGTCTGTACTCTTACTGGAAATAGAAAAAACGTATTTTCAACTTTTATTTTTTGAACAAGGATATCTCGTTTAATACTGAACATAAATGTATGAAATTTTGTGTATGCCTTGACAACATTCACCTGGAGGGAAGCGTGTCTCAGATTTTTGATTTAGGTCTTAGTTTTCATTTTATCAAATGTAGATAATTAATTGAAAAAAAATAATTAAAAGTTTCCCGTTTTTTGACATAAAATAAAAACTAAGGCCTAAATCAAAATTCTGAGACATGCTTCCCTCCATACTAATGTTACTAACAAGCTCCCAAAATTTCATAAAAGTCCATTGAGCAGTAGCTGAGATATTCATGTTCAAAAAATAAAAGTTGAAAAATCTATTTTTCTTCTCTGATCTCTCCAATATTGGAGTAAAAACAATTAACTTTATATCAAAAGATAGAGAAAAATATGTTCTATCATTTGATATAAACTATATTACTGTACCCTTAATAGAGAGAGCGCAACAGGGATTTCCGAAAATGGCCCGCTGAGAGGTGTTGTCTATCCTTAAACAGGCAAAGAGTCTGTTACATTTTAATATTGTTTACATGATCCCAGGTAGAGAACTGACCTCTTTAAATTGCTCTGCAAAACATCTTCAGGATGTTGAAAAGATATTGCTTGCACATCCAAGTGACAGAACTTCATCCTTTCCTTGTTCGACAAATGGTATAATTGTTTTATGTCTGTTACTGTACTGGGTTTTCAAAATATAATGCAATGTATTTTGGGATATTTTCTGCTATGTAGCCTGTTACTGAAACAATGTTGTAAGTGTGATGGTATTATGTGAGGAATTAACTAGACATCTAACATAGCAACTGATATCTTATTGATTTATGGCTGTTACACATTTATACATAGACTACATGTATTTCACTGTTTCATGAAATATAGTTTTGATATAACTAAAGTTTTCTTACTTAATACTTATCTGACCCCTTAAGGGGGAAATGGTCATTTTGTTAACCCTTTCCATCCACTGGATGCATTGAGGCATCGTCGCTGGAACTGTACCGGATGTTCCCAGGCATCACCACCGAAAACACGCCCAATGCTTTCAAGCATCTTCCAGTGAGATTTGGCTTGATTTGACTTAAAATTGTTCTAAAATCATTAGGAAAAGCCAGAATCGCCCATATTTTTTTTACATGATAAAGCAAAATATCAAAATTTCATAATTTTCTTGAGATTTTTTTACTGTAACTATGGCAACGGGGAGCATAACAGGGGTTTCAAAGGTCTGGGCCCGGTGCCTGGAAGCCTGCACACTCCCTGGCGGAACAATGTGCAAACAATACCAGATTTCAGCTGAAAATCCATCAATTTACACCGGACTTTCAAAATGTACAAAATCAGCAGTTCCTACTTTGGTAATATGATCTCCATATGCAAATAAATCCAATAATTTACAGAGAATGGCAATATTTTGATCGCACCCCTCCTCCTTGTTTGCCGATCACCACAAACCCGGCGAGGCTGGTGCAAATTCCAAATTCGCCGAGGGTTTTCCACACAAATTGCAAAAAAACATATGAGGGGTGGCAGGTGGAAAGGATTAAAGCTGCCTCTACTTCATGACATACGTTTACCAACTGTTTATTTCTTTGACCAAAAGCAGTTATTATGAAATGTCTCTCATTTTATAAATCGAAGCGAGTTGAAAACTTTCATTTCTCTAACTTTCTGATTTCATGCATGATAACTTAAGGAAAAGAGTATGTAATTATGGAGATAATCCCAAAAGAAAAGTCAAAAAAGACAAACAATCAGTAAAAAGGTCAAGGAAAATCCAACACAAAGGTCAACAAAGATCAAATGGAAAGGTCAAATAAGACCCAATGGAAGAGTTCCTAAGGACCAAACACATAGTTCCATAGAGACCAAACATTAGGGTAGTCAAGGAAGAAACAGAGGGTCAATAAAGACCAACAGAAAGGTCCCCAAATAAGAGTATGGCCTGAATGTACCAATTCTATTTCTCCCAAATACATTTGGATAAAGAATGATTCAAGTGAAGCTTTTATTTTCTATGAACATTTCTATCGAAATAACAGTCATTCATACAGACTGAGAGTATGTGGAAGATTGGTGTGCAAGTGTGCATTGCTTGTTACAACCTTCCTTCCAGGGCACCCTCATGCATCTGCTACTGTTAAACAAAATATCTAATGTGTGACAGTCAAGGAAAGATATGATATTAGATTTTAAATTATTTTTTCTATCTCAGAATTTAGGAGTATAGATTACTATCCTCTTGTCTCAAATTCTCTGAGAGATGAATTTTGTTAAAAAATCTAACCGTACAGCTAGCCTTATAACACACCTGATTAGCATCCTGTGAGAGAACCCATGAATGATAGGGCCACTTATATCCCATAAAACAATAAATAGTCAAAAGTTCAACAGTTGATTGTACCAAATGTCACTTCGATGAGAAGAGGGATAGACTGACCAATGGGATACCTTCCTACAGTGACTCAAAGAAACAAATTAAGTAGCATGCAATCTGATTGGCCAAGAGCCAAGACAGAGAGGCTGTGTGCAACGGACAGACAAAGCCCAGCAGGTCACCAACCACAAAGACCTGATATTAGGCACACATACACAAGCCAGCCACTTGGTAGATCAAGTTTGGGCTCACCACGTATCTATCAAACTATTTTTTCTGTTTCAGGTTCTACCAGACAATCCATCCAGCCACAAGTAAATGATCACAACAGCTGAAAGGACAGTGTTCAGGTTGAATGTACTTAATCAAACTCAGTAGATAGATATAGTACCCATTACAGGATAGGCTGAAAATATGATAATAATGAGAGTTACATGCATAATTTGCATTCTGGCACTAGTCTGTAAAGGGTACCCTTAAAGGTTAGAGTATTGGATTCTGTGGCTCATTTGCAATGGATGCACATGTTTGCTAATAACTTTACAATTGATCAGTTAATTGAAACTAAAATGAGGGGGATAATGTAAGAAACTGCTCCTGTTTCTGTGGAGAATATGAGAAGCAGTTCCTTGAACTTTTATATCTTTAAAGGGACATTCTCGTCCGTAAGTCATACGTAATTTGATGGGTTGTAACTCCCCTACATTGGCGCCAATTTCGTGAAGTGACCAATAACATCGCCAGATTACGTTCCAAAAGTGAAAAACATGTCGCCGGCCGTCCCGTCGTTAGGCTAACGTCAGCGTACCTTAGCCTAACAATGGGAGGACGAGAACGTCCCTTTAACACGGATTTCTCCTTTATTATTGGGTTGAGATTTCTGAAGCTGTATGGAAAAGGACCTGTTCTCTCAGAAGGCAACAATGTAGTGGGGTGCTCCCCACTGTTCAACACTTCACTCTACCTAGCATGGCTCTCTGAATTTCTTCTTACCGTTTACAACATAACAAATTAGGGAACAATGTCTCAAACTTTTGATTCAGGCATTGGTTATTTTTGTATGATGTAAAATGTAAATAATATGTTAAATATCAGCTTGTGTATTGTGTTCATTCCATTCTGGTGACCTTTCCTTTAAGTTAACTATCTACAAATGTAATTAATTATTACCATCAATTATATGCACGAGGTATTTAAATACTACCTCAGTGCAAGTTCCATAATTACATCACATAGTCTTCCCATACAGATAGGGAACTAGGCTTTCTTATATATATATATATATATATATATATATATAATATATATATATATATATCACTGTATCAACCAGCAAATCATGGGAGTATTGAAGTGTCAACAAAGTATGGCTGCCAGGCTGAACAACAAATCTAGTGCCTGGCAGCAGACACCAGTGGTGGCTAGAACAGTGGTGCCACCTGTAGAGTAATACTCTCAGTATTTATAATTATATTTATAACAAATATACATCATATATATATATATATATATATATATTGTATGCCATGATATCTTAAATCACGGGAAGAATTTGAACTCATACATTCGACAGGCTCGGGCTTGTCTGAAACCACTTCCTCTAAAACGTGTCAAGGAGTGTAAGTCTTACTCCACCATTATCCCTGAAAAATCATAGTATCATTATACTACCCATAGCAGTGGGCGTGTTAGGTAATACTTTTGCGCCCACCTCAAAGTTTCCCTTCCCCTTCTGGCGTGTATATAAGTGTAAGTCAGGGGGTGTTAACTATATTGTGTCACAATAATCCCGTCCGCTCATAGTTCTCTTCACACGCCCAACCTTCTCGGCGTCTTAACGTACCCACACTCCATTCAGGCACCAATATAATTGCCAGCAGTGGCGTATCCAGTTCCCCCCCCCCCCCCCCTCAGGGCGGGAGTGGGGGGGGGGGGGTCCCCATGTTCGGTTGACCCCCCTCCGATTTCTCAAATTTTACGCAATTAAACTACCAATAAAGGGAATTGTCCAAATTAGGGGGTCTCTGGAACCCCTCAGATTTAGCAAAGTTTCTATGCCTATAGACCTATACGGGGAATGTGGGTTGTATTTGATGGCCGCGCTTTACCAGTGTTCTACTGTCACTGTACTTAGAAGTTAGTAGGCATTAAAAGACTGTGTTTCACTCCGATCTAGTATATTTGTAAATTTAGATGAAACATATATTATGACTCACATTATCTGTTCAATATAACTAGTGTTACTATATAAAAACAAAAATAAAAGGACATTTGACACAAAGTGTAGTTAAAATCTAGTGTACTATTTTATTGCTGAATCGATTCTATTAATCTTTATCCTCGGCGCACCACTCGCACCACTACAATTATTCATTAAACCACATTAATTCCTGTTAATTTTAATCTACACACAAATCTGGGCAGTTTTTGGGCCCCCCCCCCCCCCCGGCCAGCGACACATGTACATGATTACAGAAATGCCAACATTCTGTAGGCCTAAGTGTAATTAATGGAGGAAAGCGGGGGGGGGGGGGGGGGATATTGACATGTTTTGAATCGTACAGATTTATGTCTCAAACTTATCAACGTATATATATATCTGGTTTCAATACATATTATAGTAAAAACTCACAAAAGTGGTGAGTGTCATGTTGACGCTGGGGAAGGACAATCGTTTTGTTAGGCCGGGCCTAACGAATCTAGTGGGGGTCGAACCCACGAGGGGCTCGAATAATTCATTAGTCGCCCAGCGTCACGGCTCACCGGACGGGTGTGGCCGATAGAGGCCTTTTATATCAGAACCACAGGACTGATGCAATACACGGCGTCCTACTTCTAGTATAGTGTAGACAATCTGCGGCGAATAACCCCTCCGCGCCAGAATCGACATCCATGATTCGCAGTTAGCGAGCGTCGAGGTTTCAGAGTGATAGTGTAGACTGATCTTTCCTCCAGCGACACCTGGTGGATTAAATTGAAACCAGGACGACCATGAACGAAAAAAATGTACTCAAATGGGGATTCGAACACGGGCAGGCCACCATCCAAGTAACAACCGGTCTCAATGTTGCTTAACTTACCCGGGCTAGGGACCATCCAAATACCCACCGGTATGAACAGATCGTAGCTTAGTGAAATTGACTGTATGGATTTAAACATATCAACCAGGAGCCATCAAGAGATAAAGAATAGTACAATAATAATGACACTTTAAAATTATGAACAGAAAAAAGGCGTATTGCCGTATGACGGACGATACGTCAAGTTTACCCAGGCATTTACAGGATTCGAACCCGTGCAGAGAAAACACATCAGGTCGCCGGTGAAATGACTTATCCATTTAACCGCCGACCTGATGCTGCAGGTGATTGATTTTCAGGCGGGTAGGTTCCTCCACGGGCCTTACGATGGGGTCAAACATTGCCATTTCTCCACGTCTTCACAAATCAAGGCTCCTGCCCCGCTAAAACTAGTAATCTGTCGGGATAGACTGGGAGGGAGTGAGGGAGAGAGCCCTGCGTGATGGAGGATTAATCTCCAGGGCCCGACCCGGGGGCCCGACCCAGAGACCGCCTGACGGTGTAACCCTTACCGGGCCACGCCCCACCACGCCCCGTTGCACTGCGTAAGTAAACCCCGGTCTCAACCGATGATTGGGACGGAATCTGAGCTGTGTTGCAGTTTGCCCCATGAGTTTAATTTGCCCCAGTCTGAGAGGAGCTCTCTGTTGGTCGTTACAGGGGTGTGCACCTGCCATCCGGCTTAAAGCCTGCAGTCTGTAGCAGAATGTATTGAAGGGGGGGGGGGCGGGGGGGGGGGAGGTCTTGACACTCAATCCGGCCTTTATTTTTTTATAGTTACCAATCTGGGGCGGAAGCCCTATTAAATCACGTTTGATGGGGGGCCCACCCCCCTGTACATTCATGTTTTGCCCCCCCCCCTACAAATTCCTGGGTCCTGGTTACTCCCCACTGCCAAACTACTACCCCCACTTTTCATGACTTACCCCTCTGAATTTTAGTTAACTGCCCCCTATTTTGGGGGGCTTTAGGTCACCGCTCCACAAAATAAAAGTGTGTCAATACCAGAAAATATACAGAAAAAAACAGAAATGGTCAACAAAACTTCTTATGAAATAACTGGAATTTTTTGGGTGAAATAAAGTAACAATAAGGCTAATTACCAAGTTATTGCCCCTATACTGTTCTATGAATATTGTTCACCGCCCCCCTATTTGCTGACCGCCCCCCAATGTTTACATAGTTCTCTTCACACGCCCAACCTTCTCGGCGTGTTAACGTACCTACCCTCCATTCAGGCACCAATATAATTGCCAGCAGTGGCGTACCCAGTCCCCCCCCCCCCCCCTCACGGCGGGAGTGGGGGGGGGGGGGGGTCCCCATGTTCGGTTGACCCCCCTCAGATTTCTCAAATTTTACACAATTAAACTACCAATAAAGGGAATTATCCAAATTAGGGGTCTCTGGAACCCCTCAGATTTAGCAAAGTTTCTATGCCTATAGACCTATAGGGGGAATGTGGGTTGTATTTGATGGCCGCGCTTTACCAGTGTTCTACTCTCACTGTACTTAGAAGTTAGTTAGACATTAAAAGACTGTGTTTCACTCTGATCTAGTATATTTGTAAATTTAGATGAAACATATATTATGACTCACATTATCTGTTCAATATACTCTGTACGATCGGCCGTAGACTGCCAGGTACACACAAAAACATAGTTTAGCGTGAAGCTGTGATTTAAGGTAAATTCTAACCTATAGCTATCATGCTCCCGAGGTTAACTAGTGTTACTATATAAAAACTAAAATAAAAGGACATTTGACACAAAGTGTAGTTAAAATCTAGTGTACTATTTTATTGCTGAATCGATTCTATTAATCTTTATCCTCGGCGCACCACTCGCACAACACCTCGGAGCACATGATGCTGGCAGGCTCGCCCCCCTCACAGTCGGCGTGGTAGCACCGGCCGCAATAGTTGCAGACCAAGTACATTCTGAAATATTACGGAGGCATGTTTAAATACACATTTTTTTAAATTGTGTGCACGAACTAATCGGACCATCATCAATCACAATTTTTAGTAACCGTACGAAATTCGGCGTTCACTCCAACGTCAACATTAAGATTCTATGCCCTCGTTATTTTTTGCCTAGTAGCATCATCGAAAATCATTGTCGCTAAAAAAAACCCCGGCGTACCTGTAGTTGCCATCCAAGAATATGGCCTGCGGTTGTGTGGCGTGTTGGTCTTCGGCAAACGTTTCCATCGCCTTCCACCTTTGGTCCGTTAAGTACTCCTCCTGCTCCTGAAAAAAATTGTGTGGTTATAGTTAAATGTGCAAAAGTCAATTTTGCACTTACTACATACCAGCGTGTCCCTCGTAATATTGGCAAATTTCAGAACAATTGTACTCGTGAAATCGCCCCACTCATCATTTTGTTTTGTTTATACATATTTCCCTTCATACGCTTACATGTTTTATTTCCCATGGCCACTTAGCTTCATCGTGTAAATACAAATGTACCAACCTGGGTCGGATCCTCCGAACAGTAGACGCACGTCCACTCTGATGGGCCGTCCGGGAGCTGTTGTTGGTCGTGCGTCCTGGAAAAAATTTCAAAAATCATCACACCGTCCATCATTTCAACATAGGTGGTCGAAACTACCAAATCATCGGCATCTCAATTTTTCTCATCCAATCTCTATTTCATGTTATTGTGCCAGTCTGACAAATTTGCAATTTTTAAATTGTCCAAAAAAGAGCCTGTTGTTTCAGCATGTTACATGAATTCGAGCGACCACAACCATGTCCGACCGCGAGTCCGTCGTCGGGTTTTAGACAGTGTGCATTATTTGGCATGACGATAGTCATCCTACCAGATAGTAAGTTAATAATTTTCTTTCTATGCTTCTCTTCCATCCCTGTCCATCAACAGTGTTGAACAATTTAAACCTACTTAGGGGTGAACAGGGGCGCGCACTCGGTCCATTGGGGTTCCGTCCAGATCGTTTCCTCCTCTTCAATATTTTTCTCCTCACGCGGTGTCCATGCCTGGGATTCCTCTTCCTCCTCCGACCGCACATGGTTGCTTGAATGAGCCAAAAAAAACAACCTTTAAGTGTCTGGAATTGGTTATCTACGTGTATGGGGAGAAAACGAAAAAAAATGGAAAATATCTACCAAACGTAACAGCTATTATCCACACAATTATACATTTGTTAACAAACACTCTATATATGGAAGTGTAACCCCCAAGTCATTCTCCCGCAAAGCCTGAAAAAACACTACTTCTCTATATAGGCATGCTATCTTATCAAATTATAGGCAAGTTATCTGATTCACCTACCGGGTTTTCTGCGCGGTCGCCATTGTTCACAATGTGGTGCTTGTGTTTAATATCAGCAAACTTCTGCGTACGTACGGCTTTTATGGTCGTGAGGCTGGCGCGGGACTGTGTGTGTGCACGTGGTGGGCACCTCCTTATAAAGCTGGTGCCCCCCCCCCCCACCCCCCCGGGGGGCAGGGTAATGAGGGGCCATCTAGGTCAGCCGAGCAGCCTGAGCGACCGGTGTCAGGTGTTACATAAGGTGTCGCTCGCGCAGCGCAGCCCTGGCAGCTGGAGGTGCACGTCCTGACACCTGACTCAAGAAACCACCCGTAAATGCACACAGCCCCACACCCCCAGCCTGTGAAATAACTTCAGAAAACGTACCTCAAAGTCGCACATCCTGGCACCGTAACCTTGCGAAGTAATTTCCTACCTTTTATTTTAAATTTGAAAGTAGTCACATTATAAGGTTTAGGGCGTAATATAATTATTCCTAATAAAAAAATGTTGCTTTTGTTGGCAAAAGCGTCTAAATCACATAATCCTAACAATGCATATAAAACACCGGACATTGTCCGAAATTAAGCTGCTGCACCCTATAGGCCGGGCCTATAGGCCTTCACCCGGGGATCACACTCACACTCGTGAGTCTAGATCTGCACACTCACACTCGTGATTCTGCACACTCACTGCCAGGTGCGTTATTTTTAAGTTTTGCACTTTTTTTATACATGTGCACACTTCTCATGGAATTTTTTCATTCCCATATATCGGGGGGTGCATATCCAATATTTGTGGTGCACAATCTCATTAATGATGCATACGTTTTCAGCTTAATTTCGGACACTACGTGCACGAGTTCGATATATATATCTATAGGTCCTCTAGATCTACAAGAAGTCGTGGCGCCGAAGGGGACATACGATCATATTTTCTTGTTCAACCACATATCCAAAATGTCCACTTATCCGCATAACAGGCAGGAAAGATGCCCATGAAGGTTGCTCGAACTTTTCCTTGTGCCACATTGTATAAGGACTTATGTATCTGGATTCGACGGTGCTGGGTCGGTACCACTTCACAGCTGCAAACACATGTTGCCTCTTCTGCCCGGTTGCATTACATTGTATGTAATGTTTCATGTAGTGGGTGGCGATGCACGGTCGCTCCCGGGGGTCAGTCTGTCCGTCTTCGTACCAATTTGCCATTAGTCTAGACAACTTTTTACCACTGCTGGAATTTGTGCTGGAATAAGTCATGGGGCCATATTTTACGACTTTAGACTTCACGTAAACTGAAGGCAGAAATGACTTCTCTAGGATCTCCTGTTCTGTGGGGTACATCTTTTTGTATGTTTTTTTGAGCAGCTCAAGATCGTCCGAGTCGATCCACACATTTTCTCCTCTAAATGTCTCAAAGCCGTCGGGGAGACTCCATAGGCTCTCGCACTGCGCGAAATCTCGCTCATTGGGTACATCGAGTGTTTCCAGGACCGTTCTTGCTTTCTTCTCTCCTTCTCCCAGCTGGCAGTGTTTGCCAAATTTCCCCTCGTGTTTGGACGGCATTTCGGCGCGCGCCTGACTGACACGACTCATCCTGTGAAACCTCTCAAACAATTGTTTCTCTATCTGGCGATTGTTAGTCGGCACATCCCCCAAGTAACCATTATACCGCTCAAAACTGAACAGCCAAGTACTGGGAGCTGGACCATACTCCCGGAGACACTCCTTTAAATGGAGATGTAGATGCATGTTTGGGGTAATGAAATCAGAACCGAACTGGAGCTCTGTGCTCTTGCAAAAGTGCAATAGTTTCCTGTGTGCCTGTTCTATCTCGTGGTGTGTAATACAAGGCTTGCACAGAAGTCGAGTGGCTTCTACGAAACGCTGCCAGCTATGAAGCATATTCTCCGGCAAAAGGCCCTGGAGGCAGTATCCAGACGAGACTGTAACCCAATTCTTCCACTCCTTTGCCGTCCACATCCCAGCGTTCGATTTGATGTTAGTTACCACGCAGTCATCCGGTAGTCCCTCTTTAAACTGATTCAGACGAGCATCAATAGTCAACACCTGATTAGCGCTTAGTACAACGTCATCTGTTGAATTCTTCTTCTTCTTGGACAACTCTTTGTCGGTCCACCTCTTCCACATTCGCTTGGCAGTCCCTGAATCCCAATAATAAAAGCACATATGTGAAATCGGTATTGAAACCCCAATGAACTAATAGTCCAAATTAAAGGCAAATGCAAGTTCCATTTCAAACACATTATCAGTGCTAAACATTAATTAACGTTAGGTCAAGCTTCAACACTTACCCAACAGTACATTATGCATCACATCGATCCAGAGGAACCTGAAGAAATGAATGTCATATAATACAGTTACTGCTAATGGAAACATTTGTATTAATGTTTTTTCAAATGTCAAATTAAAATTGTTAATATTTTGGTATAATTCTGTGTAAGATTGGCCTTTAAATTTGTTCGGCCTGGAGATTGAACTTACCCGATGGGATTGAAGTAGGGCAATTCCAGGAGGACACAGGAACGAGCTCCATACTGTTTCTCAAGTTTACTTTTCTCTCTCGGGGTGGATGCAGCTGTAATCTCACTCACTCTCTCCTTGTGTTGGTCCAGAGTACGAGGAGTCCAATTCGCCATGTTGAATCCTCCACGGTTTGAATTCTTGAATTCCTTCAGACATTTTGAACAACCCATGATAGCATTAGGTAGCAGGAAACCGCAGGTCTTCCTCCCTGCAGGCAGGTCGGCAGCAACGTTCAAAAGCGCCAACTTAACGGTCTTGCCATTTGGGCAAACGTTGGTTATAAGCCTTTTTCCCTGATGCCAGAATTCCTTGAGTTCGTTGACTAGGGGCCTCAGAAAACTGGTAAGGTCGGCAGGTTCTTTACTTAAGTTTGGAATGATACCGTATAGTATGACGTTCTCAAGTCTGTACCGCTCATTTCTGGGTAGGTTAAGTATTGTTAGGTAAATGCCCCCTACTGACATCGAAGTTTTCCGAGAGAATGGTTGAAACCAATCGATATTCATCTGAAGAGCCAAGTTGTTTTCATTATCAAGAAAGCCGTCGTTGTTCGCGTTAAATTCTTTCCATACCGAACCGTCGTAAATGTCAGCAAACACTCCGTTGGGTATCCTCCTGCCCTTCCACTCTCTACATTTCAGCTCAAAACCTGGACGTTTCATCATAACCTGCAAACTCTTCTCGAGCGACTGGTAACAGAATGTCCTGACTGGAAGGAAGGTAATTTCCCCCACAATCTTGGTCTCATAAAACAATTTCCTGTTGCAGCGTTTTAAATCATCACCGATGGTAGTACACCTAATGGGTTGCTGGTTACCATTATGATCCGTGTAACAGCCTCGAGCTCGCACACGCTCAGTGGTGGACAACACAGAATGCGACAACGTATAACAGGCCGGGCAGCATACACTGATAGAGTAATTAGTCATCGTTAGGTCTGTACCCAACCATTTGTACATCATCCGCATCGTTTTGGGGAATACTGCCTCCGCTGCTTGTGAAACCCGGTCATTACCTGCTACCGTCAATAATTCACAAATGAAGCACATAACTTTAGCCATTTGCGTATCACTGGTGAAGGTGTGGATCTGCCACTGCAAAAGAAAGAACAGAACCCATGAAAATAGGCTTTGGATATTCTTATTAGGGGTACCACTAACAAGCCTTGCCAATGGGCTAGGACGACCCGTCCCGTCACCGAAAACCACTTTTAAGTGACGGATGGCCCTGTTGCGAATCTTGACTGCCTCTGGATCAAGCTTATCATTTTCTTCCGTTTCTTGGGAATCTTCCATGGTACCGTAATAGTCTTCCATATCATCACGTGACTCCTCATCGGCTTCCATGGGTACCGCCTCTTCAACAGGCTGATTGCGACCCACAGGCTGACTGTCTGCTTCTCCCGGATTGCCGACTTCAGCCTGCCGCTGATTAGCAGCTGCAGCTTCTTCCCGAATACCAGCTCCAACCTGGATACCACCTTCAGCCCGAATTCCCGCTTCAACCTGCATACCACCTTCAGCCTCAATACCCGCTACAGCCTGGTTACCTGCCTCAGCCTCAACACCCGCTTCAGCCTTGTTACCTGCCTCAGCCTGAAAACCTGCTTCAGCCTGGTTACCTGCCTCAGCCTGAAAACCTGCTTCAGCCTGGTTACCTGCCTCAGCCTGAAAACCTGCTTCCGCCTGGTTACCTGCCTGAGCCTGAAAACCTGCTTCAGCCTGGTTAACTGCCTCAGCCTGAAAACCTGCTTCAGCCTGGTTACCTGCCTGAGCCTGAAAACCTGCTTCAGCCTGGTTACCTGCCTGAGCCTGAATATCTGCAGCTTCGGCCTCAAGACCCACTTCTGCCTGATTGCCAGCGCGTTGAGGTAAACCAAATGGGAGTGGTTCTGCAAGACACATGTATAAGAATAAATTAAATGTACAGTCGGGTTTCAGAGTACAGACTTTCCCACCCAATGTTGTTTCTCTGACTCAAAAGCTATGATAGAAAGATGCATGGAGGGATACATATATATAACGTCCATTGTTCAAGTCATTCATTATTTGAACAATTGTTTAATTGTCAAGAAAAGATTTAGGCTGGCGATAATTTTCCAAACACTAACTGATCATTAAGAGTATAGTAGGTATTTGAAAATAATATCTATGCGCGCAAGCTAGCTAGGAAGGTTTTGAAGGATATCGATTTCAGGTGAAAGTGACTTTATCCTAGTTATACTATTTATCTGGTACTCACCATGCTCCATAAGATGCTTCCTGTTATATGTACTTTTTGAAACTGCACGTTTACATGTGTCGCACCATCGGTTTTGGCTAGTGTCCATATTTCTTCTGGTTTCTGCCTGGTCACTGGTCAGACCCTTGAAACACCACGATCGCGAGGCCATGGCGAACTTGAGTTAGACAGCAGCACTTCAGGGCGATGAACCTTCCCCATTTGCGACCGCGACACAAGTATTTATATATGGTACAGACCGACGCCTATGGTCCCACCAGCTGAAAGCCGCGAATTGCCGCGACATGCCACAGCCCCGACCCAGGGGTAGTTGCACTCGAGCTCCTAACCTCAGACACCCGTGTGAAATTAAAGCCGAGAACAGCCTGCCACAGTATTACCAGGAGATTACTGTCGCCTCCAGCCTGGCCGTCACGGTAGCGCGTTGTCGTGATTTGTCGGGCGCGTGAAGTTTCTTCAGCTTTCGAAACGCATCGTCCGCCGTCTGGACTGGTGAGGGCATGACACCTGCCATTAAAACCTAGGGTCTATCCATTAAAGGGCGGTGAAGTTTCCTCAGCTTCCGAAACGCATCGGCTGCCGTCAGGTCGACTGGTCATAGGATTTCATCTGCCTTGAAAACTGAGCTCGAAGTTTAGCTCGAAGGTCAAACCTTAAGCTTTCTGCTACTACTTAGGGCCAGCTTATTTCGTTATATAGTGCGTTTGGTGTACGGCTACGTGAATATCATGAGTGTCAAAATCCTGAGTGCCACCCTTGGTGAGAATCTTCTTAATTACTTTTGTTCTACACGTGATACGAGTCGATGGCCGACTTTCCAAATTATTCAAAATAGGTAAAACATATGTATTCATTCTGGGGGTCGCCCTTCCTAATTAAATAATATGGCCAGTTTTCTGAATTCTAGGGTGTGGCCATATGGCAGTTATAGTTTATTCTGTCTGTTTGAATAGCCTGGCCATGGTAATTTGGAACGAAGGTGTTTGTTTAAAGTTGAGATGACAACCTTCATGTTCTCTTCTTTCTTTTTTTTTCAATATATAGCTGCCGCGTACTTGGTTCTTGTATCATGCGTGGAATTTGTTCGAGCTGCCAGTGGCGGACACTGGCCTAGGGTCGTTCACAATAAGCCTGGAGTAACCCGTACCCGGTTGGTCAACCTCACTGCTCCATTTACCGGTCACCCTCCACCAAAACACGATGCGATGACCGGCCTCACCTTTCATGACACCCTGCAAGCCTTGTTGGACCAGGACCATACCGTAACTGACACTGGATCTGAAGCCAACCCAGGAGACGGAAACATTAAAGAATTCCCAACTGTGGTACTTCTCTCTTCGTACACTCTTCTTCTTATCCTCGCCGTAGCCATAATTATTAGCATATTCTTTGTTTGCTCCAGAATTAATCGCATCTTCGCAGATGCTCGTTTTCGTGTATACTTGCTTGTCTCGGGCAATCACAGTGTATGGCTTAAAATAGGCACGTTCCCTGGACATTTTGGAGATTATATCTTTCAAACAGACGATCCTATCACACTGACTAAAGCCGAAAATATATGCCTAGGCGCACGATACACATTTAACTGTGTCATCCAAATGACCGACTGCTATACCGGCACATCGACACGACTGCCCACACATTTAAAGGTTAATAAACTGAAGGACATCATGTTGACAAGATTGATGACTAAGGACATTATACGCTACCAGTTGGTTACCATGGGTATAGGCATAGGAGAGCCTGTTCTTTTGGGGAAATACCGGCCCGGTGAGCTTGCAATTAGTACTAATACTTCAGTCGACTTAAGCCGTGTTGACCTTGATTAAGTCTTGTGTGAAAAATGTTGTATTTTTGTGTGTTTACTACCAATATGCTGCCGAACGTGCGTCAATTGATACAAGTGTTATGATTATAAATTGAATTTGTAGCTAAATAAAATTTCGGTTTTGGAAAGAGCAGTATGACGCTGACAAGAGCGCTTTTACTCTGGCTCGGGCTAGGGTCAACCCCTTAGGTAATCTGTGAGACAGGCCCCTAATTTAGGGGCCTGAGGCTAAACTAGGTCTGCAACCAAAACTAGTAGTGGAATTAAATGTGGTTAACGCCACAATCTGGCGATCGGGCTCCAACCGAAATTATGGCTATAGCTAATTAAGCTATCGTCCCTTAATAAATCTCGACACCTAAATTGACTTGTTTGTTTTTTAAATTATTAATTTTGCAATGTCACAGAAGCTCCAAGTTACCTATACATAACTCCCGGAGAACTCCCACTTTAAAGGGTTACACTATATGCATGAGGTTTTTTTATTCTCTCACAGAAAGAATATAGGTCACCGTGCCTTACAAATCCTAGAAAGTATTTCGGGTTCATCAGGAGACTACATGGTCACTTGTAAATTTTGATAGGTCCTACTGGGAGCGATGTATTTGATCATAATAAAATTTCTGAAAAATTACTTTTGCACCTTACTGCATGGAATCTAACTAAAAAGGATCCACTAGAAAAGAAGTAACAGTTCTTAATTAAAACCGGCTTCATGCAACATTATTTTTTCATGACTGCGAAATAAGTACGAAGAGATGATTCATGTCGCATCATTTTAAAAATCGTATATCGAGCTTATGTTTGTTTAAAATACACTTTTTATGATTGATTTATGTTATTATTGATAACAGGCCTAGGTGTCATTCCATTGCTCTTCTAATGGTAGAGACCTTGTACCATAACACTCATCAAAAAAGTGTTGTATTGTAATCGATTTCAAGTTCGTGGTCTATCTTCAAGAAATAGCACATTCGGGTTTTCAACAAAATGACAGGTCATTATAGTTAAATGCGTTTCGTATCGTAAATAAAAAGTATTCATAAATTTAAGATTCACTTATGAGAAGGACCTGGATAACGCGTACGGTTTTAGACTAATATAAGGCGAGTCTTAGGCAACCAACATATCTATAGAAATACTTCCCTGTTTATCGAGCATGCCACAATCAAAACAAGAAGCGCAAAGTTCTTTGATAAAAGTTTATAAAACGACTATACAATTGAAGAAAGTACAAAGACCTAACATACAGCGTGACACAGACCATACAATTAAACGTAGTGTAAAGAAAACATAAAGATGATAAACATAAACATCACATAAAATAGAGCTTTAAACAGAAATAAGTTAAATTGGCTGTGCATCGGCGATACCCGACCGATACGCGGGCTTCACCGCCCAGTCTGGGGTGTTGGGAGGAGGCTGTTGGCGTTTTGGATTATCGTCGGGGACATCCTTCCGCTTCTTGTCCATTCTAACGCCCCGCTGACGTTGGCTAAGTTCTTTTTTCTCAATTTCGTCCAGGTGGGCTTTGTAGGCACTCAGCTCATCGCTCTCCCACACGAGCGGTTTGACGCGGCGGTGATATCGCTCGGTCGTCTTCCCGTCTTTGTCGACCGGAAAATAAAGTCCGCGCTCCTCGTCGCTCGTGTAGTCGGGGGTGAGGAGGCGCCTCACGGAATTCTTTCGAGCTTCGTCCCACGTTGTGACGATATTTTCCAACCCCACTATCCGTCTTCTGAGCTTCTGCAAAGTTAAAAAGACACTTTTTTATTTTAATACAGTTACGACATACTTGGTCAAGAACAACCAATAAACACAAACAAGTTTTTCAATATTTCAGTTGCCTTAATTTAAAAGCTGGTCACTGCAGTTCATTTCAAAAGCGTTCCTTTATCCTTGGTCTCTATAACATACAGGCACTTTTTATTAATTGTGTCATATCCATTCTAATTGTATGTCAAGATTATTGTCCAAGGAAGCAAGTAAGGTTACAGTGCTCTATAAAAATTCATAATGTAAAAAAATTATAATTGTTTCCCAAGTTTCAGTGTTACAACCATAAGATCATTTCACAGCCGGGCCCCCTGTTTTAAGCCAAATTGCCGATTCACAGCTACAGCCCCCGGTATAGTTCCGACCGCAGTTCGTACGTATACCCCTTTTTGAACCGAGTGGGTCCCCGGGAAGTCACACCCCCTATACCATAGACCCCCGGCATAGACCATAGACATTACTCTTTCTCCTCGGCTTTGCACTTGAAAAGTGTAAAATTTCGGCCTGCCTGAATCGAACTACGTCAAACAATGTTGAGAACAATAGTCCGCAAAAGCCATGATGTCAGGCGGGCCCCTAACGGTCACTGCACGCTGCTCCCGTGCCTAAACATGGGCCGGGCTGGGCCGGGGGTCCCCTCTATGAACTTTAGTAGGACCCAGCTGTCAGATTTGCTATTTCCACTAATAATGCTCGCAAACTTATGAAAACATGTATTTTCATAGGGGAACTATCAATGTGCATTATGATATACTTGAAAAGAAAAAGAGTTAATAAATATCAAAGTTATAGGCAATGTTATTGTCTGTGTGTACGGGTGACCGCGGTCCAGCCGGGTGTTATCGGTGCCCCCTCCAGGGCGGGCCGGGCCGGTGACCGGGGGTGTAGGGTTACCGGGGCCGGTCGTAAAAGGTTTAGGCCCAACACGTGTTGCGGGAGGGGTCCGTGACGTCAGACTTTTGTGGTCTATAGAGGAAGTCTGTAACAAAAATTTATTTACCTCGTTCACGTGGTGACGGATGATAGCCTTTTCATTGTCAGCCTTCATTCGGTTCTTCCGGATTCTGTTGGCCCTGCTTTGGAGGGTCTTGAAGTAGGTGTTGGCAGCAGCTAGAAAAAGAGGAAGGACATGAAGTATGCTTAAAACTGGAGCCATTAAGAAGACAAAGGCAATATAAAGGCAATAAATCAAGGGAATACATGTTAAAAATGCAAAGTGAGGGTCAACATATTATTCACGAATTAAAACCATCATTACACCGGTATTATATTTCTTTGTCCAGATAATAGAACTTACGTTTTTTTCAGATGACTGGGAGGATAACTTAAATTATAAAAGTAACAATTTACAATGTAAGTGGAGCCTATTTAGACACTAAAAATAGATTTCCAGCATTTCAAGCATGTTAAAATTTGTGTTAATTGAAGGACCAATACTTTGGAATCATGGACATTAGATGCATGAAATGTACAGCTGCAGGTTAGTTAACAAAGAAACTTGCTACCTATGGGACTTACCTAACACCTCTTCTCTGGGGGTATCTGGCCCCAGGCACACGTTGTCAACAACGGCCTTGATGATCGCAACGTTATCCGGGTGTTTGATCCCCGCCCTGAATGTTGGAATATATTTATATTGTTCAATTCATCGGCATCACGTCAAGTGCTCTATGACTCTATTAACATGAAAAAAAAACAACAGCAAAACTTATATTCAGCTGCAGCTTCTGTTGTTCAGGAACACATTACCCATTGCTTACTTAAAAACAATATTATTTTCTGTACTATTCATGTTGTTATGACGTAATCAACTTACCCACGGTTCAGGTTGAATCCCCAAGCAGGCTCACCGCTCTTGGCCTTGTAGGCCGAACGAACGAGTTCCTACAAACAATATAATAAGCCAATAATTAATAGTGGACTTCTAACTATATGTCAGTGTACGAAATCATTGCGGATTTTCGTTGTTTTCCGGGATGTTCCCTGGCGGCGCGGCAAAAGAGAAGAACATCAGGGCTATACTAGGAATGAGATCATTTCTAAACAAACCGAGAACTATATTAAACGGTAACGTTTTCAAGGTGAGATTATTAGTTAATTATAAGCTGTAAAAACAAACTTTAGAACTTACACATATTTCATTGCGTGGTTTGGGTGGTTTGTCAGCTGCAGCTGGCTTCGCTTGGTTCACGAGCACCTCCACCTGGGCCTTTGCCGCAGCCGCTTCAGCCTCCGCCCTTCGGCACTTCTTCTCCAGCTCCTCCATCCTGGCCAGCAAATGGGCCATGGACGGTTCAGCTGTAGACGTGGAGGGGCCGGACGAGGACGAGTATTCGGGCGTGAACGACCTTTGGGACGTCGTCGACGAGAACGACCCTTGCGATGTCAAGGGCCCGGGCGTGAACGACCTTTTGGACGTCGTCGACGAGAACGACCCTTGCGATGTCAAGGGTCCGGGCGTGGACGACGTTCTGTACGTGGAGCTGGGGAACCATGGATGGGATTGCGACGAGGAGGGCGTCATCCCCAAGGGCGTGGATCCGGAGGGCGTGGAGGGCGTGGAGGGCGTGGAGGGCGTGGACGACGATGCGGATGGAGTACCGCCTTGGGAACCACCAAGGCTAAAGTCCACGTCGTTGAGGGTGGATCCCTCTTCCGCGTACAGGGAGTCGTGAAGAGACTGATCCGCAGAGAGATCCGGAAACCCATTCTGAGACCCATACTGACGCGCATCCGCAGACATATCCAACAGCAGAGTACCTACGCCTGCTGATGAATCATGATCGGTTATTTTCTCGCCACCCGGTTTGGGGCTGCTGGTCAAGATCCTGCATGAGCTCGTAGACGGGTTTGACAGAACAGCGTCACTATAATCAGTTGACCCGTTCATGGTGGCAGCAAGTTTTCAAGTGATCTATATAGCCATATGCCACGCCGTATTTATACATGCCGGGCAGGCCCCCCTGTGGATACATGATCTGGTGAAAGCGATCTTTTATCGATGAGGCAAGACTTTGAACATAAGTTACGTGGTAGACGTGACGGGGTGTGGACGGGGTAAGAGAGACTTTTACCATAAGTTACGTGCTAGCCGTGACGGGGAGTACATGGGGTATCAGCGACACCCTCACCGCCGCCCCTTCTGAGGCCTGTTACGTGTCAAGAAGTGTTAAGACTACCCCGCGGGCCGCGTGCCGCGGTACTCCTGTGAGGGACCTGACACAGAAGCTAGTTGACATGCGCCGCCTCAGATGGCCAACAGGTGGACGCGGTCATCACAGACGCGTGTCCCGGTGTCAAACGCGACAGAAGTCATTTCAGATGAACCCCCTGTCGATCGGCTCTCTGAAGAAAATAGCGGCCTATTAGACGTGCTTCGCACTACCCAGTGTAAAAACTTGTGAAGCCCCCGGCTAGAAGAAGTCGTTTTAGTTGTACCTTACCTAGCGTTTAAGTTGTCGACCGAGGGTTAACTTTTCGCTAAAGACTAGACGAAGCCCTTACAGTACCTGGGGAGTTGTGATGTCGTGTGGGGTGGGGGGTATAAGTATGTGCCTGTACTATACACTGGTTCAGAACAGCCACTTGATGGCCATGGACATCGAGCGACTGTTAAACGCAAGTCTGCGTCTGCGTCTTGTTCGGGAGGAAAGGCCAGTGCTGAGACCTAGTCACCTCCAACCCGCGGACCAATCCGACCATCAGTGGCTGCTTCTCTTGTTAGTGATATACCTGGGGTGGAAATTTATCGGTATCTTCTGGAAATTGGCAGCAGGCTGTCGCTCGTTGGCGCAGGGTCAACGTCGGAGGGCTACAGTGCAGTGCTGTCTGAGAATCTACTGCCGATGGGAAACGCTCCTATTTCCACTGGCTCCCATTCCCGCCGAAATGGAAGCCGTAGGAAGTGCTGCCTGCCCACGAATGATCATCCAAAGACCGAGCATCCTGTCCAAGGCCCTGACCGTCGCCTGGTCGGGCCCACTCACGGTCCATCTGAATGGCAGTGACGAACCCTTGACGTTGGAACTCCCGCAAGAAGTCAAGATTCCTCGTACGGAGCGCGTGCGCCTGAACAAATTTTTCAGGCACAGACTTTGTAGAGCGAGCGTTTGCCTGATAAACAACAGGAACAACATGGCCCAAGAACTACTCCCAGCCGAAAAACTGGGCTGCATGCCTGACGTAGACTCTTGGGTGTGATGAACAGTTATATAAAAGTGTACGATATGTTTGAAGTAGATATGGGAAAATTTTAATTGTGAAATGCATATGTTCACGAAGCTTTCGAGTTACATATGTACATTAGTGTATGGTCAGTAAATACAATTATGGGAAAATAGGCGAAACGTTGACACGTGGACATCATGAAACCTTTTCCGCATGCATAACAATAAAACATTTTGATATCATGAACGTGTGTAGTCTTATGTGGCTGTGACTAATTATAAATGGGAATTCATGAGGATAATGTGAATGAATTGCAGCTGTACATGTGTGACGAAATTATGAGGGCGAGTATATATTCTAAACAACAAAAATCGAACATGAATGAGAACTGATAACTTTTGAGCTGCAATAAAAGGAAGAGTTAATAGCTAATGTATATATAACCAACTCAATTTAAAGTCAAGCGTCTGCATGCGCTTTGAATCCTACGTTGTCTGAAATACAGAATTGAGATGAAAACAAAAAGTGCTGGTATCATTATAAAAGTAAGTCCAATGTTCAACAGGTAAACAGTACCGTGCACACTGGGGGGGAGGAATGGTACGTGGGGAAGATGCAAGTCACCACGAAGTTTCTTGTATTCGACCTCATTCAGTCGAATCTCTTTCATGTATGTACGGAGGGAAAGGAAATTGTCTTTTGCTCGCTTAAAAATATCCTCTTGGCGGACTCGCATTTGCGGGCTAAGAGGTAAAATTGGGAATGGTTTATCGTACGAAAAATCCGGGTTCACAAGTCGGCTAAGTGACAGGTTGAGGTGTTGAAGACTAGCAAGGTTGACGGGGAAAACTGTTCTTAAGGGGCCTGCTGTAGAAGGCAAACAGTTAACACTTGAGACTGGAATTTCCCATTCTTTGGCGGACACAGAACAACCACATTCAAAGGCACGAACGCACGATTCACATCCAGGATGGGTTGTTGTTCGGTTGGGGCAGCGCACAACGACCTCGTCTATGTGAGAGAACAAATAGGTCCCTGTTGCAATGACTTGGATGTTCGACCTTCTGAAATTAGACTGAATGAGTATTTTGAAATCACAATAAAGTTTGACAGACTCATGATCACGTAGATAGATAGAAATGAGGCACGACGAGGGAGAAAGCCTGCGAATTGGTAGGTCATAATGACAAAACGGAGAATGGCAATTATCCAGATCTGGGTTGGAGGATACCGTGTATTGGGTTGCGGACACCAATAAATAAGCCGGTGTGTTGGAGAGGCGAGTATAATGCCCATGGAAGGCTAGAGGGAAGGTGTTCACTTTTAGAACCTTGAATATTTTGTCTAAGGAAATAACGGGAATCTTCAAAATAGTTTTCAGAACATTTCGCTGTAAAACCGGGGGGACTAAAACAGTTACACTTCTATACATGTCGCGAGTGTTTGGAATATAAATATTTGAACGATTGCACTTGGAAAGGAAAAGGTACCGAATCTTCCTCATATCAGTCTCCGATATCAAAGAGTTACTCAGCCTGTTCTCCGTTAGGTCGCGAATAGCCTGTAGCAAGACATCAAGGGAATAGTCCAGTTTAAAATCCAGTAGACGCAATTCTTGCAAATCTTGCATCAACCTGACCATCAATTCCCGGTTACTAATGTAAGCCTGGAGTCCTCGGGACAAATTGTATATGGAATGAGTGTTCTCTATGATGGCCTGGAGTTGGATTTCCAAAGTGGAGTCAACTACCTTTAGGACTGCATTTATTTTGCCATCGAGGAAGCCAATTTCATCGGCATTTACCTGGTCAGCACGAGTCTGTTGCTTCAAGTCATCGAGTGTGGCCGTTCTTGCCGATTTCTGGAATCAGAGCCCGCTGCTTCCTGGATTTTGCTGATGGAGGTGTTGGCTGGGCCGTCGATTCCAAAATTGATTGTCCTTTGGTGACCTTCGCTGCTATAGTCTTCCCAATAGATGTTATGTTATTCAACATAAGTTGGATTTTTCGACACTGTTCCATTGAACCGGCTGCCAGGGTAGCGCCGTGTCTACAATTTAGTGCGGCTGCCTGTTTGGGAGAAGGAGGAAGTGGTAAAATGATATCGACTTCGGTAGTGAAGTACTCATTACCTATGTGGATGGACGGTTTACTCTCGAATACTACACCATAGTTGGTACGAAAACGGTTTACCGTACTGGTGCATAGGCATGGCTTAGCTGAGACAGTGCCCAGGATAAAGAGTCCACGAAGGAGGAGTATGAATACTGTTGGAGCCATGTCTGATGCAGGCTAGAGACCGCTCTAGTCTTTTATTACTTTTTCCCAGTCACGGGAAGGAGTAGACAGACAGTCGCCACGTGCACCTGGGATCTAAAGGTTTTGACCTCCGTGCAGAAACCTTACGTTAATGCCAAAAGAAAAGCCGTGCGAAGAGTATAAGCTTAGGCGTATGCTTGCTAGTAAGCTTTCGTTGGTTAGGGTGTCGGCTTGTTCTAATTGAATTGGAAGGCAGACTTCAAAATGAATTGTTGGCATGGGGTTCCTTAACTTGTGGATAAGAAGTGAGAAAGCCTGTAAATGCCATTACTGCCTGATATTTAGAGGTTTTATTTGCAGGTGGTTTATATGGAGTTCAGGCCGATTTAAGTCTGGACTGGCTGAAATTAGTCTCAAACCTTAAGGTCGGCTTTATATCTAACCAGCTTAGACCCAGTTTAAGGTGAATTATTTAGGGTAGTTATATAGGCCGGGAGGTACCTTTTATCCCTACAGAAAATGTTTAATGAATTTTTAATGAATCTCATCTCTCACGGATGACTTCAAAAGAAGTTAATTTCAAACACTTTTAATACTCCATCTATGGATGGTAAGGGTAAATGGTTTTCCGGGTGGGAGGGGCGATGGATGGTAGGGTGAAATAGGCCTGTCAAAGATTTAGCTACATGTGCTTTGCAGCTGCAGGCGAACGTAGGTTGGGTATGGAAGTGCCCGACCCAGCAGTAGCCTGCATGGGGCAACTCTGGCCCGTGTTAACTCGATAACTAACCCCTGATTAATGGCGGGGAGTCCGTCAGATGACACCCAGCATGATACCTGTGTCGCTCTTGAGTGGGTTTGGTGTGAGTTATGTGATTACCAAGATTGTGCCCCTGCCCTTGTCAGATGTCAGAGGGGGGTACAGATTAGATGGGGTGCTTCCGGGTACTTATGGGTGTTAATGGATTAAGGCCGGCCATGATGGACGCTTCCAAACTTTGCCGCCGTTAGGAATGGACCTGGTTTATTAGGAAATGTTATGCACAAGGGAACAGGGGAGCGAGGGATAGCTGCAGAATCGCGAAAATGCTTTCTGTCATGTTACTTAAAAAGTACATGGAACTTGTTAACTAATGGTCATATTTAACTGAGACAATTAATTTAAATGAAGTGTGATGCCCAGTGTCTCCTGTTTATTCAGATGCTAAGATCGGGAAAGAAGGTTATTTAGAATGTTTGCAAGAAGTATATATAATAAATTTATAATATTCGGAATTTAAGCCGGATCAGTCTCATTACCATTAGGACTATCATGTTTAAAAGTAGTAGTTGAGGAGAGGGCGGGTTCGAGCAGGTTTTTTTTTTTTTTTATAATTTTCCATTTTTTTTAGGGTCTTTTTGATTTAACAACTTTTCG
Source organism: Lepidonotus clava (assembly GCA_936440205.1). Lineage (NCBI taxonomy): Eukaryota > Metazoa > Annelida > Polychaeta > Phyllodocida > Polynoidae > Lepidonotus > Lepidonotus clava. Next base: position 49,946,421 of record OW387141.1, on the reverse strand, counting down.
ATTACAAATGGAGAGTTCTCCTTTAAAAAGCGTAACGTCCCGATCCTGTTTAAAATAAGTTAACAATCAACCTCCTCTCTTGACATGACGATTAGGGTTCAGAGTAGTCCTATCCTTATCATTAATTTGATAATACAAGTCTGATGGATGAACGAAAAACGTAAGGCATGAAGGGGATTCGAACCCGGGGCCGGGAGAGATAGCTGGTAGCCAAAATCCACCGGGTTCAATAATACGATGACGTCGGAAACCAGCGAAAAGCCGTCTAGAGGTCCTTCCGGTCGCAGGACCAAATACGTCGAAACTACGTTGGGGAAAACGATGACGGGCAATGTAAATTGAAGTTGATAGAGACACATCAGTGACAATTGAGGGCGATCAAAATTAATAACTTGTGGTATTGCTTGTTTTCCAAATCGGAAAACCCACTGAAACACGAGGACCGAAGCTACAAAGTGTCTCTTTTTGGTAAACACCTTTCTGGTTGCCCCGATTACACCCACGGTATATATATGTCGCAAACTCTGTAGGTTAGTGGGTCTGGTTGTGCAAACCAACGAATGAAATGCAATGAACTGAATATGGCACAGATGAGTTCGCCAGACCTGGGTGGTAGGATCTAATCGAACTTGATGCACTCGATTAGCTCCTACCACTCTAAATTTTCATTTTTTTCGGAAGTTTTATTTGTAATAATGGTGTTAAAATGACCAGATGGCCCACGGGCTGGTCAGGGGGGTTGCAGGGGTGGACCCAGGAATTTATAGAGGGGGGGGGGGGGGGCTGGGGGCAAAGCCCGTCTGCCCCCCCCCCCCTCCCCGGATCTGCCCATGAAGGACCTTAAAACAAAGTTAAGGTGGAGAGTTCTAGTTGAAATGGTAAACAATAAATAGGGCGAAATATACAAATTTAGAATAGGTTTATGAGGCTATAACTTGTGAATTGTATTAGTTAGCGTGTTTTATTCTGTTACTGAGTTCAGTAGCTAGGTTGGGAAAGGTTAACGTTGGGACCAAATTATTTATGCCTTATAATGCTTACACGAGTCTCACAAGCGAGTTTAAGAAATCTGGTTTAAAACAGGCTTAAACCATATTTGCTTTTTGGAAATACGCCCTTAAAATTTTTAGCTACAAGTTTGGTTGAACTAACCCTATTTTTTTTTAGAAATAGGCCTATTGGACATCACTTTCAGGGGATGGAAAACCATTATTGATATGATATATGTGATAAGATTTCTCAAAAATATTACTTTCATTTCATGATAAGGGTTGTACCCAACATCATGGGAGACAATTGCTTCATTATTGATTAATCATAGAGGTTATAAAGTTAAATCACGCTTTATCGCTGTTTTTACGCATTTGATTAATTATTATCAATTATTTTGATTTTATATAACTTTTGTTTCTATATGTAAGGGCTATTAAAACTAAATGCGCTAATGATATAGGCCTACCAATGTGAGCGATACAACCCTGTTTTACCCTAGTTGTGTGCACACTATAGGCTACTCCTTCTGCGCTTCAGCCTCATCTATTCTTATTAGGTCAGGAAACTGAGTATTATTTTTGTTGAGCTTGGAAACCAATATCAACCGGCGTTTATAGATTATATGCACAAATGTGGGAAGGCCAGTGTAGCCCTGAAGTTGCCCTTTTTAAAGGTAAATGAATAAGAATGAACGGTCGGTGGTTATGTCGCGCATTTAAACTTTGTATGGCGGATTTTTTATAGGCTCATTTTTGATAGAAAACAAGAAGTAATATAATAAGAAATTCCAAACGAAATTTTCAGATTGTGGAGCCAAATTCCTTAATCCAATCGTGAGTGGGGGGGACTGGGTACGCCACTGCTGGCAATTATATTGGTGCCTGAATGGAGGGTAGGTACGTTAAGACGCCGAGAAGGTTGGGCGTGTGAAGAGAACTATGAGCGGACGGGACTATTGTGACACAATATAGTTAACACCCCCTGACTTACACTTATATACACGCCAGAAGGGGAAGGGAAACTTTGAGGTGGGCGCAAAAGTATTACCTAACACGCCCACTGCTATGGGTAGTATAATGATACTATGATTTTTCAGGGATAATGGTGGAGTAAGACTTACACTCCTTGACACGTTTTAGAGGAAGTGGTTTCAGACAAGCCCGAGCCTGTCGAATGTATGAGTTCAAATTCTTCCCGTGAATATTAAGAAAGACATGAAGGTAAGACTGGCCCAAATATAGCATTCATCTCCCTTCTCTCTCCTTTCATGATCTCTTCTGAGCGACAGTCAAAACAGAACTAGCAAGTCAGGTTTATCACTTTTAATAAACTATCTACTGGTTCTCCCAATTATATTTAATTCTATGTGGATCTTGATTTATCAATTTATTACATGTCACACTGTATGAGGTACAAAACTTGTCTGTTTTTATGTGGTTTGGCATAATATCTTTATAAAATGATAAATATACATTCCATGGGAAGAACAGCTGGCAAATAGAAAATTACCTTCAAGTGATTTCTCATACATTATATTTGTGATCAATCTCTGTGTAGGAAACATTTTGTCCGTTCATATAGTTTCCAAAGAATTGTTTGATTATAAAGCAAAATGTTTAGCAAATAGATAAAGATTAATAATCATAGAATATTTGTCATCATAATTGATTTGTCATATCATTACTGCACACCTGACAAAAGAGATGAGGTAGGCTTGGGATAATAAATATTATTATACAAAATTTATGGTATAAAGGTAGATGTATGATATTTAAGTATTTTTTAATTAAATTAATGATAAGATAGAACAATAATTTTAATACAAAGGATGTGGGTAAATTGAAGGAGTTGATGCTGTGATGGCAGAGGTGAAAGTGAATGAGGAAGGAATGGTGAAGGGGATTGTAAGTAATGGGCGTGGGTTGATGGTAAGTGGAGTTTGTGTCTCATAGGGGGCGCCACTAATGACGACGTCATGCCGAAATGAATCCAGTCATTAATCTCTCCTTTGTACTATCATTGCCCACACACAATCGGTGGTCCCGTACTGCTTGTGCCAATGACATGTGTCGATGCATGTTAAGCATATTTGATAATTTGCATATACATCTGTGTCGGCCGATATTGTGAACCTGTAGTCAAAAATCTTTTATTCAACTGAATATTTGAGTTTAATTTTTTCACAGCATTGTTGCTATGCCAAAGTTAACAATACTGTATGTTAAAATAGTCAATTACCTGTGAAACAATGTTACTGACAAAATATGAATCTTTCATTTATAGTATCTTGTCACTGTTTCAATAATTAACAAATGCACCACTTAGTGAGAGTCTAATTTGAACAGACTCAACAATTTGCACTACTCATCATACAGCAAAATGCTTATGAGTCACAGTGTTTGAGGAGATAAATACATATAACCAACCGAGAAGGTGGGACGAGGGGGGTTAGCACCCGAGGCCAGACCCTGATATCAGCCTGAGACCAGGGCCCGGAGGGCCGGTATTATACCTTAGCCCCCCATAAACTAGATAAATTAGAAAACATTACCCGCAAAATCCGGCCGAACAAGACGGATGTAGATGTCGCCATCTTGCGGACTCTTTTCAGGGGCTTCGTTTTCGCGGAGTTAACACGAGAGGACGCGCAAGTCGCCTCGCCTCCATTCGGGCCTTTCCGGCCATCTTCGGTAAGAACTTTGTTTATGCGTTTTCTACTCTTTTTATGCTATATTTTTCATTCTTAACGCATAGAATGATATTATTTAGGCATATGCGTTATATCTATTTAGTCGTTTAGCTTTTGATAGTGAAATAAGAAAAAAGATTCATCTTCGGGAAGACTCGTTTATTTCCGGCCGCCTTGCTCGACCTTCGGGCGAACCCGTCCCCGCCACCTCACGAAGAACAAACATGTCGCTGGCGGCGAGTAATATACAATTTGAAATTGGATTTTACGCACTAAAACAGAAAAACCGCATGAATCTAGGTATGCGGGGACTTGGACAAATATCTCAGGTAAGTCGAGACGCATAGATGTTCAACTGCCAACGCATATTTAAAAAACTACAACGCGTGAAACATTTTGCAATATTTCAAATTCTCAAACTGACAAAAGTATGGCCGCCCATATGGGTTCAGCGGAGAGGGAAGGCCCTGAATATCCTTAGTTTATGGGCACTTTTGGACTCACATTGACATTTGAACTAACTTGAGAGCTAGAACACACATTGTAGTTGATATTGATGGTCACATTTCCATGAACCACTGCATTTGACAACATACCAGTGGCACTTTTCACCACCTTGTCGAATTGGGAATCTTCAGATTTTTTGGGGCCTAATTTCAGGGCACTTTTCAGGACTTTCTGGGGAGGGGGAGCCCCTACATCGATCTCTACGACCTCTTCCCAGGGATCCTCAGGTGGTTGGAATGGCTTGACCCCCCTTTTTTCTGGGTAGCTGTCCCTACAATTATGGTGGCCTTTTGGGATATTTCAGGGCAATTTTCTCAGGTTTGGGGGTAAAAAAAAGGGACTGTCTGGGTGGCACATACTGGAGGGTCTCAGATCCCTGTATTTTTTGTAGTAGGCTAAGGGACACCTGGCCCCTTCTTGGGCAAAGATTTTAGGGGCAAAGGGCCTATTCCCATCACTCTGTCTTGTCTTACTCAGCCTTTCCCTGAATTGTAGGTATTCCTGCCCATTATGGTCTAACATTTCTTTTGTAATCATTTCTGATCTATTTGGCTTGTTGCCTAGTCCAAGCGACTTCAGTTCCTTTCTTCTGGCTGACAAGGCTGCCCTGGATGAGTCAAAGTGGGCAGAACTCAGGATGCTGTGTGGATATCCTACATCTCGGAGGTGCCTGGATGGGTATGGAAAAAAAATATGTTTTTTTATCATTAATATATATTTCCTGCCATGTACTTGGCTTTTAGAATTATTCTGTAATTATTTCTAGCCATGTACTTGGCTTTTAGAATTATTCTGTAATTATTTCTAGCCATGTTCTTGGCTTTTAGAATTATTCTGTAATTATTTCTTGCCATGTTCTTGGCTTTTAGAATTATTCTGTAATTATTTCTAGCCATGTTCTTGGCTTTTAGAATTATTCTGTAATTATTTCTAGCCATGTTCTTGGCTTTTAGAATTATTCTGTAATTATTTCTTGCCATGTTCTTGGCTTTTAGAATTATTCTGTAATTATTTCTAGCCATGTTCTTGGCTTTTAGAATTATTCTGTTATTATTTCTAGCCATGTACTTGGCTTTTAGAATTATTCTGTTATTATTTCTAGCCATGTACTTGGCTTTTAGAATTATTCTGTTATTATTTCTAGCCATGTTCTTGGCTTTTAGAATTATTCTGTTATTATTTCTAGCCATGTACTTGGCTTTTAGAATTATTCTGTTATTATTTCTAGCCATGTACTTGGCTTTTAGAATTATTCTGTTATTATTTCTAGCCATGTACTTGGCTTTTAGAATTATTAGGCATATAGAAATTAAATATGTTGTATCTTAGAATTATTGCTTGCAATTTACATGCATTATGTAATTATTTCATGTCATTTACAAGCATCTAAAAATTGTTTTACCTGTCGATGGCACGATGGTAGCTAGTGAGGGTGTCCGGTTCCATGTCCTCGCCATCCAGACGCTTCAGGGTCATGATGAACAGGCCGATGTAGCTGTTCAAGCTCTCCGGTTCGATCTCCTCCGGTTCGCGCAGTTCACCACGGACATCCACAAGCCAGCTGTTGAACCGCTTCATCACCTGAAAGGTAGGACCAATTTAAAATAATAATCTACATTTCTTACATTTTTGGTAATTTTTATTCTACAGCTCAGGATTTTTAGTCTACAGTTCGACCATTTTTTTTACATTTTAGATATTTTCCTCTACAGCTCAGGCTTTTTTTTCTACAGGTCTTCAATTTTCATAAAAAAAATTTTTTTTTAGGGATTTTTTTCCTACAAATGCAAACATTTTGAGATTTTTTTTTAGCATTTGTAGGGGTGATGGGGAATTTTTTTGGGTATCTTTTTTTTAGTACCTGCTTAGTTTTCCTTTCAGTATTTGGGTTCCTCCGCTGGCGCACATAGTCTCTAACCTCTGAATCATCTAGGCCTTGCTCCCCATCTTCAGGCTCAAGGTCTGAGAACTCTTCATTTTTTTTGGTATCTTTTTTTGGGTATCTTTTTTTTAGTACCTGCTTAGTTTTCCTTTCAGTATTTGGGTTCCTCTGCTGGCGCACATAGTCTCTAACCTCTGAATCATCTAGGCCTTGCTCCCCATCTTCAGGCTCAAGGTCTGAGAACTCTTCATCAAAATCTTCATTGTCAGGGTTGTCAGGGGGGTTGTCAGCCTCTGTATCTGGGTTTGGTGGGTTGTCGGACGCATATTCATGCGTTTCATGCGTTCTCTGGAGCATCATATTGATATCTTTTGAGAGGTTCTTTGCCCTGTACATAGACTTAGCTGCCGCCTCTTCTGCCATCATCTCAGCATAGGCCTCCTCAGCATCGGGGTCTGAAACGCCTTGAAAGGGGTAGTCTGGGTCAAAATCCGCATTAGTAACGCATGCGGACGCATTATCACCGCATTCTGCCGCATTATTTATCGTTTCCCTGGTGTTTGAGGCTTGTTTTTCGGGCAGGTTTGCTGCATTCTCAACGGCGGGAACCTCCGCAAAATCGTCTGCTTTCTCGGTGATGGTGGGCGATAATGGGGCGTTTTCGCCTATCGCCATGCGTTGCGCCTCTTCTAACGCATACCCGCATGATTTAGCCATCAAATAATCTCTGGTATATCCTCTGAATAGTTCTTGAACAAAGCCAAACACCACATCGCCTGATATATCTTCATAGAACCAGTCCGGGAGCTCCATGTTGATGCGTTTCGGATCAAAACAATGCGGCGGCGGCGGTTCCCGGCGGTTTCTGGCAATTTCCGCTATTCGCGCTGTAAATTCATGCGCGGACTATTTCTTGTATCACACTGCAGTGTGATAAAAGGCAGGTTATCACATGAGCATGATAATTCATGCGTTAGACTCTTAACTACTAAACGTGTATCGCACTAAGGTATAATAAAATACAATCCAGCATCTTGGGTATGAGTGCACAACACTGATCCTGAAATTCACCATGCATAAACAGATAGGTTTCCCTATTGCTAGTCCACCTATGTTAGTCCTACACCTGCCAAGGTATTGAATGCATGGTCCAATGCATGGTCACCAGATGTCACCACCGAACAAGGTTGGGTTATATCCCCCTAGCTCCTGAACCTAAAGGTTCATCCAAGCCTTTTATTCTAACCTTTATTGATTTTATGTATACCTGTATTCCCCTTTTGTAGTGCTGCTGCTGGCAGGTGGGACTACTATCTAGACATCGGTCTTATGGTTGTCTCATCTAACACCACCTCTGGTCTTTAAAAGGCTTCCACTGTTATTTGAATACCTTTCTTATCTTCATTAAAATTAAAGTTTGTTTTTATCTATTATAGTCTGGTGACCATTCTCCTTTGATATATTCACATAGCTGTTAGAGTAAGCATTCTTATAATTAAAATGGTAACTATAATAGAATAAGCTTATCTAATTTTGCCATGCCCAAGGTATTGACCTCAGTGCATTGTATATAAATCTTAAATGTTAACAACTTGATTTGCAAGTCTTAACAAAATTTTAACAAATTTTGTGATATGATTATGTTTTTTATTGTAGATATCTTTTGTAACTGAAAAAAATAAAAATTCTGTTCCTACAGTGTTCCACTAGATGATTCTAACCAGGATTTTGATACAGAGAATCCATAGTCACAAAACCTCTTCTTAACTGAGAATATACTTATTCATCAGTATCTTTTTCCTATCATGAAATATCAATTTTCCACATGGTCAAGATAGCATAATTCCTATGGCAAGGTTGATATTTGCTGAAACTCAATATCTTGTCAAACAGATTCATGTCAAATATTTATCTTTAATCTGTGGTATCTGGTCACTGCTTCAGCAAACACAATATTCAATACTCAGTGAGGGTGTACCCTTGGATTAACGTTGACAATGTAAAAAGCAAATCACTTGGTACCATTTCCCATGCAACAACCCAGGTATATGTGCAGTGCCTGGTCCATGAACAGATTCAGTAGAAGATTAATTTCGCTCAAATTGAGATTTGTCTGAAAGGTCATCTGATTTGTAAGCACGTATCAGTATTTTGCACCATCTATTACACAGGATAGAGGTAATGAGACATAAGTATATGACACTTTTACAAAAATATAACTTCAGACTTGTAAGCATTACAAAATAATGTGTTTTTTTCACAAAAGGATATGCAACACCATGTACAAGTGATATGTGAATAACAAACTTGAAACATTGCCATCTTGGGTTGTTTAATCGTCTCATTGAAAGTATGTCAAATCAGACAACAAATTATTTTGGGATTATGGATGCTCCAGAAGAGACTGGTAACAGCATTCAAGGACATAATGACACAGAACCTTTCTTTATCTCTTTAAGTATATTTGCATCTCTGACTATCACTGGTATTGGTTCTGTGGCTAATGCTTTAATCCTCCTTGTCATCTTGTCAACTCCATTGCGAACTTCAGCTTTTATGAATGTGTTGGCTGTTCTATCAGTGGCAGACACTCTGAGGCTGTGGAGTGTTGTCAGTGTCAGAGAAGGAGTTTTTAGTTTATTTGGGTTTGGAAAGTCATTAGAACTATGCCTTGTTGGTGTATTCCTGGTATATGTGTCTACTTCAGTTTCCTCATGGTTGGTTGTATTAGTAGCTTTGGAGAGATTCTTTGCTGTGTACTACCCTTTGTGGGCACATGTTTTGTGTTCTATGAAAAGGATCCATCTTGCGATTCTAGTAAATATTATCTTGTCATTTCTGTCTTCTGTTCCTTATCTCTATGCTTGTTCGATTGATCTCACTAACCCTAAGAGATTCTTTTGCAGGGCTGCAGGATATGATAACAAAATGAATATATTACGGGGAGTCATATCATTTCTTCTTAATACTGTCATACCTTTTTTCACAATATGTTTTTTAAACATTTTGATTGCTATTAGGATAAGAGTACAGAGAAGTTTTAGAGTCTGGGCATCAAGGCAGCCAAATAAGACATTTTCCCCCAAAAGTGATAAAGCTTTACTGTCTACAATGGTATCAGTATGCATTATTTTTGCAGTGACCTCGTTCCCTAAGATGATTTTGTTGCTCATTGAATATGGCTGTAGATTGTACAATGGAGATCAATGTATCAATTTGGCCATCTGGCCTTTTCCACTTGTATTCTTTTTGAATGACTTGAACCACTGCGTTAATTTCTTTCTCTACTGTTTAAGTGGGTCAATTTTCAGAAATGCCTTACAGCAGCTTTTTAGATTCGATTTTTCATGTAGATGCAAATAAGATTCCTGAGCATGGATCTTACAAGATGAATATGTTTTGCGAATTTACTAATGGAATATGTTTTTATCTATAATATATTTAATCAATTATGTCACGGTCTGAGAACTAAAATGTTGTATGTTCATTTGAATTCACTCACCCATTCTCCTCTCTTTGCATCTGGAGGAAAACTGTTCCAAGGTAAATGGTAAATACTTGTCATTTCCTGAATATTTCTTAGAATTGAAACTTTGGGGTCTTGGAATAGATTACATTTTCCTTGACTTCTATGCTCGGATTTGAAAAGGATCAAAATTATTCCAGCTTTACCAATATACCAGCATGTTGAATTAGGCTGGACATTGCTTTTAGGTACACAATATATGACTTGTGATGATGTTGAATTTTCGTGAGCTAAGTTACAATCACAGAGCACAGGGGCTAACAGGCCTAGGTATAAAACAAACCTGACAGACAAGTTTGACAATTTCAGCTTTGTTATTTGTTGATTTGATTGTAAACTTTATATTCTAGCTAGGATGTTGGTAGTCAGAGATTGGATGCAGTGATGGGTGTTGGTTGTCAGGGAATAGTAACTGCTTTCATGACAAATTAATGGCTGTCAGGGAGAAGTGACAGCAATAATTAAGTATTGATAGCCTTCAAGTAATAGTGACAGCTGTCATTGTGATTGTCATTAGGGAGATGTGACAGTTCAAAGCCATCTGCTTAGAGTAACAGCAAGCAGAAAATAGTAAGGGCCATGAGGAATGATCAACAGTCACTGGGAAGGGGTAACAGTCGTCAGAAAATGTCATAGCCATCACAAAGGATTGATGGCCATCTGGAAGGAATAACAGCCTTTGGAAAGGGGTGGCACCTATGATAAATGAGTAATAGCTATATTGAGAAGGGATGATGGCCATCCAGGAGGCTTGAAAGATATTGAGGAAGGGCTGACATTCTTTGAGGAATGAGTGAAGACAATTTGGAAGGGATGACAGCAATTTGGAAGGTGTGATGTCCAATCGGGGAGGATGTTGGCCACTCTATGTACAATGGTGGAACTGACATCTTGGACTTTAAAAAGAAAGAGTCACAAGGTAAGACAATCTAAAAGTGCTCCATTCAGACATTGAGACATTTTCATGAATGCACCAAAGCACACAAAAGTAAGGTTTTTTCTTCACTACTTATGAAACATGATATTGTGGTCAAAACTCCAGAAACCCAGAGATGAAAGTATAACAGTAGCTAGATTATGATTTTAGTTAAAAAGATGGAATGATCATCAAAGTGATGTTATAAATGATAAATAATGTTACAAAATGTATGCTATACAATGTCTTAGATTAATTATATATCCATATGGATGTTTTCATTTTAGTTCAATAAATCAAATATGTCTGCCCTTAGACACATGATGGTTGCCAAGGATGTTCTAAGAAATTTAAGGGTTGGATAACAATGAATAATCTTTACATGGTACACATTATATTTTGCCCCATCAACGCAGAGACAGTAAGGACCAATGGATGTCCCCCGGCCCCCCCTTCCTCCAGCACCTACCCCCTGTGGTTACCCAGGCAAAAATGAAGTGGTAATTCAATTTGAAGAAACATTCTATTTGCTTCTGGTTTGATTTTGAAGGCACTTAAAAATGCCTTGAGAACTTAAAGGAAACCTTGCACATAAGTGCATGATCATTTTTTTTCAATGAAATTAGTACAGCATGTCACTCACATCATCCACTTTTAATCTGAGAAAAATCTACAGAAAATTCCTAATTTCGACACAACTAGGGGACTTGCATTTTAACACATTTTTAAAGGGAAATCCTCCAATTTATGACGTAGTAAGGGGAGTTCTTGGGAAATCCCATCTGCCCTTAGAATGGAATCCCCATCCCTGTAGAATTTGTAATAAGAATTTTGCTCTCTATCCAAAAGTATATATATATTTGACCTAATGCAACCCATGATGAATTAAAACTTGTGTCCACCTACAATCATTCATTAATCAGGGAATCCCAAAATAACTTTAGAAGAAATTCCCATAGCTGTGACGTAGCAAGGGGAGTACTGGGCAGCCCAGCAGTCAGGGAATTCCCAGAATTAAATTCCTTTCCTGGATAATTCTCTTAGACCTTAATATTTTTAGGTTTTTGATTTGGAAATATCTTTGGAATACCTAAATCAACTTGATTACACAAATAAATGCACTTCCTAAATTTATGTGCAAGCTTTCATTTAACATTGTAACGTTCCACTATGATGTTCCAACATTCTGGATGCATTATTTGGATGCCCTATTCAGAGCAAACAGTCTTGCCATCTATAGGCTTCTTTGCATGCATAATCCCGCTCAATTGTTTCTAGGTAGGGACAAAGACAATAACTTTCTGCTCACACTCTGCAGTGTTGTTCAATCTCTACTTCTGTAAATTATTGATAATCAATGCATTGTTTAGCGGCATCTTTGCGAATGCAAGAAAATGTGTGCCTTGGGAAGTGTGCACTTGACGTTCGGAGGGGTCTCATTTCATTGGATTTGCTGGCCTGAGTGGAAGCACTTTGCTACAATAGGTAAAGTATTGTAATATAGATAAGAATATTACTGCTTTCCATAATAATGCATACAACATGCATGCAACAAAATAGTTCTTATAGATTATTTGATTTGGTTATTTATCATTATCAGTATGTGTGGTATGGCAAACAATCTTTGATCTTCTCTGGTTCCTTAAGAATTACAATGTTTATGTATTGATAGCATGCATGCAGGGGCTGAAGATCTATAATTAGAAGTACTTTTGAATAGGTGTAACCTTCTAGCTATAAGCAAGCCACTAGTCACATACAAAGTGGAAGTGTGGTAATCATAATGTTTTCTCCATTGCCCATCTGAAACACTGACTGTATTGTGCAAATTCTGCAAAACCTGATTTTGAAATCCAGAATATTAAGAATGAATTTCAAGTGACTGAGAGTTTTCAGGCTATGTTGAGCTTTTGAACATTTAAGCACAACACTTGAATCCTATGTGACAAGCCTTTATAGAGCTTTATTTTGCTACCCTCATATTTTTTCGTATATAACACTCCTATTTTGTGAAAACTTAGTAAAAATAGTAAAATTTAAAAAAATTTATCCATATCCACATCTTTCATAGTATGACTGTTTATTTTCAAAATTTCAAACTCCCATGCTATTCATTTATTGTTTGAATTTTGCATATAAGGAAACCAAATGAAACTTTTAATTATCCTGATGAAGACTTTAACGAGTTGAAACATACTAATCCAGCCATTTGTTAAATTCAGGTAATAAAACAAAAAAAATCATTCTACTACTCCCAGCCAAGGTGCGATGTAACGGTCATGTTATGTGACCATACATTTTTGGTTTGTCTGTTACTTACTAAATTGTCATATAACTGTGACATTATTTTTCTGGGAGCTTGTGACCTAACCAAAACAGTATGTTCTCATAGCATTCTGATGAGGTTAGGTTAAGATAAAATTAAAATAGAACATCATTGTGACATTCTGATTAGGTGAGGACCATACCTCACTTAAACAGACCATATGCATTGCTAGGACCTCCTGACCAGGGGAGGTCCCACCTTCACCTAAACAGAACCTTATTGAGATGTTCTGATTACATCAGGTCTTAATCTTACCTAAACCAAATGTTACTGTGACTATCTTATTAGGTTATGTGTCAACCTAACCTAAACAGAACATTATGGTGACATCCTCATTAAGTGAGGTCTCAACCACACCTAAACAGAATGTTATTGTGACATTCTTATAAATTATTACCTGCACGTCTGACGAGCGGTAGGTATAAAGACTGGACGTACAGCCACACTGTATGGCCCGGTCCTCAGTGCGGGAAAAGTAGTTCTGGCACGATCCAAAAATGTTCATTTCGTTGGGAAATCTTTTATATTGGATGAAAAATTTCTTCTGTATACTGTCATACCATTTTTCACAATATCTATCTTAAATGTTTTGATTGCTATTAGGATAAGAGCACAGAGAGATTTTAGAACACAAAAATCAAGTCAGGGGAATAAGGTATTTTCCTCTAAAGGTAATGCAGCTGTACTATCTACAATGATATCAGTATGCATTATTTTTGCAGTGACTACTTTCCCTAAGATGATTTTGATGTTCATTGAATATGGTTGTAAATTGTGTGGAGGGGACCAATGTATCAACACTGCTGTCTGGCCTTTTGCACTTGCTTTCTTATTGAATAACTTGAACCACTGTGTCAATTTCTTCCTCTACTGTTTAAGTGGGTCAATCTTCAGAAATGCCTTACAGCAGCTTTTCAGATTTAATATTTCATGTAGATTTAAATGATATGCAGGAGCCTGGATATTACAGGGAACCTTGTCTTTACTAATACAATCTGTTTTTATTTTTGATATGTTCATGAAATCATGCTATGGTCTGGATTTAGGTTGAGTAGTAAAATACTGCACATTCACACACATGTACTGAATCCTGCCCCTCTCTTTGTGCCTGAAGGAAATCAAATTCTTGCATATTCATAGGCATTCAAACTCTGTCGTTTTGGATTACCTTCCTTTTTCTTGGAATATTATAAGAGCTTTGATTTGAATATAATCTAAGTTACAACTTAACAAAAATACCAGCTTCTTGAAATATCTTATACTCTTGGGTTTGTTATCTTCTTGAGTGCAAAATGGTCGCTTTGATAAAGTGGACCATACTTCTTAACATACAGTAATTGATTGTTAAATACTTTGACCAATGGCAGTCAATTTGGAATGTCTTTCCTTTCAACTGAAATAAGTTGAAAACATTACTTTCTCTAATTTTCTGATTTCATGCATGATAACTTAAGGAAAAGAGTATGTAACTATGCAGATATTTTTAATCCATAGAAAAGTCAACAAACCCAACATTGACGAACAACAACTAAAAGGTTAAAAAGATCCAAGACAAAGATCAACAAAGATCAAATGGAAAGGTCAACAAAAACTTCATACAAGAATCTACAAGGACGAAATAGAAAGTTCTGTGAAGACCAAACAGGAAGGCAGACAAGGAGTAAACAGAGGGTTGACAAAGGCTAACAAAAGTCAAAAAGAGAATAATTTGAAAGTGCTCTTTCCATTTCACACAAATCAGGTAGGATTCTTAAACTACACAAATGATTCTCAAATTTCCTATGAAAATCTTTGGAAATATTGGTTCAGACAGACTGAGAGTAAGCAGAATAATTAGAGATAACTTTTGTAGACGCTTATGGTGTACAAGAGTTTGGCTTGTGACAACTTTCCTGATAGGGCACCCTTAATCACATGTTACTGGTTAAGAATAGACAACTGTAGGCAGAGCATGATCTGCTCTAACCAACTCTACTCCCTTATTATATTAGGTACAATTTCATGTCATATGCCAAATAAAAGGGCAAATATCACTCTATTTAAGGATATCAAAAGTATTATAATTGTACTTTTATTTAGGAAAGTAGGAATTAAAAATGGATATTTTCACTTCTATTTTTTGAACAAGCATATCTCTGTCAATGTTCAATATATAAATAGATAAAATTGTGTAAGTCACAATCATTCATTTGGAGGGAACCGTGTCTCAGATTTCTTATTTAGGCCTTAGTTTTTGTTTTACATAAAAAGAAAAAGGGGAACTTTTTGTGATTTTTTCTAAAATAATTTTCTACATTTCATAAAACAAAAACTAGGGCCTCAATAAAAAATCTGAGATGCAGTTCCCTGTGAATACCCCTATTCTACGTATATTGAAAATTTCAAGTTTGTAAATAAATTTTTAAGAGAGATATTAGTCAAAAAAGGATTTTTCAAATTCCTGCATGATCAATGACCGATCTTTATAATTCATATCATTAGATAGTATTCTTTTTAGCTTTTTAGTGGTGCATGATATTTAAGGGATATTAATAATATTAATGCATAGAAATGGTAAGCAGAATACCCTGACATTAGCAAAACACCCATAATCAACAGTTGTCTATACTTAAGAAAAGGTCCAATGGATAACAGGTGCAACATCCATCTGCTTGATAGATCAAGTTTGGGCTGAGCTATTGAACTATTTGGTGTCTGAGGGGCTACCAGACAACCCGTCCAGCTACCAGGGGAGCCACCTAGGCTCAAAGAGTAACTCTCCATGTTAAATGTATGCAACCAAACTCAGTATATAGATGAACTTATTTCCTTTACAGACGGCTCAAAATGCATTCATATTGACTGTTAAATTTAGACATAGTGCACATTCTGGTGTTAGTCTGTAAAGGGCTCTCTCATTAGACAGAGTCAAAGCAGAAATAGCAGGTCTGAGTTCATAACCTCACTTCCCTCTGCCTTGGCTAAACAACTGAAATGAACCAGTATCATCTTCCAGTAATTCACATACTTTTTTGGTCCATATATTAATTTCTCTTATCATTACATTTCCTTCTATGCAGATCCCATCCAATAACGGAACAGTTTTATGACACATAACATTGCATATATCAGTCACTGTGTTTTTATCATAGTATCATCATAGAGTAACATTACACCTATCTATTTCCTCAGAAGATCTGCCAAGAAATTAAATTATGCCTTTAGATTTGCTTATGCCTTTAGATTTGCTTCCTGCAATTATCTTAGTGACTAATTTCTGTGTAGGAAACATTTTGTCAAATTGAAGGAGCTGTCTATTTTCTAGAAAAAGGATCAAAGAATGCCAAAGGATTATTTGATAATATACCAAATGTTTAACAAATATGTACAAAATTTATAACCATAGAATATATGTCATCAGGATTGATTTGTTGATCTACTTTATATTTGACATCCATAAAGGTAGAAATTGACATGGCATTGGTGAATTCTCAGCCCGAACAACACCCTTCAATGCAAACTCATGCCTGGGCAGGCCTTGAGTCTGATGGGTGAACCATAAAAAGGATACAGTAACACCTCTGACAACTACATTTCTGAGTGTTTCCTTACAGTATATCCACACTAATAGGATCATAGAAGGACGAATAATGAAGGTGTTGAGAGTAATTTGATTCAATGTTGAAATCATCCTACATGTTTGAAACAAGATGAAAGAGCATTGATGAACTATGTATATAAATCTTAAATGTTAGTCAACTAGACTTAACAACATGTTAACACATTTCATGTTGTTATCATTTTATGATTGTAGATTTCTTTTGTACCTGGAAAAAAAATCTGTTTCTACAGTATTCCATCAAATGATTCGTACCAGGATTTTGATAGAGTGAATTCATAGTCACAAAACTTTCCTATGGCAAGCCTGACAGTTGCTGAAACATAATATCTTGTCAAACAGATTCATGCAAATTAAAATCTTTAATCTGTGGTATCCGGCCACTGTTTCAGCACACACAATATTCAATACTCAGTGAGACTGTACCATGGGAAGAATGTTGACTATGTAAACAGTATCACTTGGCCCCAATCTCCATGCAACAATCCAGGTACATGTACAGTGCCTGGTCCATGGGCAGATTCAGTAGGAGATGAACAACACTTGTGTTAAGATGTGGAGATAATGCCAATGAACTGGAAAGGACAATTTCCACCAATCATCACACTGGACAGTGGAAATAATCAATCATAAGTATACAATACTTTTTATCATCTAACTTGGCAATTAGATAATTCAAACTCTTAATATAAGTTTATTTTGAATTGCATCGTGAAAGTAATAGGTGTTTTGCAAATTAAAAGGGTATGCATATAACTCCAACTATGGCAAATCAGACTATAATTTATAATTGGATTATGGATGCTGCAAAAGGGACTGAAAACAGCCTTCAGAAAGATAATGGCACAGAGCTTTTCTATATCTCTTTAAGGATATATGCATCACTGACTATCACTGGTATTGGTACCATTGCTAATGGGTTGATCCCCCTTGTCATCTTGTCCAGTCAATTGCGAACTTCAGCTTTCATGAATGTGTTGGTTGTTCTAGCAGTAGCAGACACTCTGAGGCTGTGGAGTGTTGTCAGTATTAGAGAAGGAGTTTTTGGCTTATTTGGGTTGGGAAAGTCATTAGAATTATGTCGTGTCTGTGTATTCCTGCTATTTGGATCTGGCACAGTTTCCTCATGGTTGGTTGTATTAGTAGCTTTGGAGAGATTCTTTGCTGTGTACTACCCTTTGCGGGCACATGTATACTGCACTTTGAAAAGGATGCATCTCGCTATTCTCATGATTATCGCCTTGTCATTTCTGTCTTCTGTTCCTTATTTCTATGCTTGTTCCACTGGTGTCACTATATCTGGGAGATTCCGTTGCAGGACTGTAGGATCTGATGACAAATTAAACATGTTGCTTGGTGTCATATCATATCTTTTATATACCGTCATACCATTTTTCACAATATCTATTATAAACATTTTGATTGCTATTAGAATAAGAGCACAGAGAGATTTTAGAACACAAACATCAAGTCAGGGGAATAAGGCATTTCCCCCCAAAAGTGATACAGCCTTATTATCTACAATGGTATTAATATGCATTATTTTTGCAGTGACATCTTTCCCTAAGATGATTTTGTTGTTCATTAAACATGGCTGTAAACTGTGTGGAGGAGACCAATGTATCAATTTCTCTGTTTGGCCTTTTCCATTTGCATTCTTATTGAGTGACTTGAACCACTGTGTCAATTTCTTCCTCTACTGTTTAAGTGGGTCAATCTTCAGAAATGCTTTACAGCAGCTTTTCAAATTCAATATTTCATGTAGGTTTAACTGAAATGTATGAGCAGTCGTAGTAGTGGGAACTTATATGGACAAAATCAACAAGTGATCTTACTTGGTGAAATTGTCTCATGAATTGACTGACACAATATAACATTTTTTGAATATATTATATCAATCATGTCATAGTCTGTATTAAAGCTGAGAACTAAAATGCTGCACATTCAAGCATATGCATATTAATCCTTCCCCTCTATACATCATTGATATGTAAAAGTTGAATATAAAGGAGGTCAGAATGGTTTGTGTATGTAAATATTATCAAAAATATTGTATTTGTAAATTTAACTATCTTTAGTAAGTTCAAAAATAATTTGTGTAATAAGTCATAGAAATCCCTAAGTCAGAGGATGTCAGAAGGATGTTCTTACAGTCTCACTTAAAGGGCACTGCTATGTCATAGGAATATCAACAAGATAATCTAGGGATGGCATTGTGATATCATCAGATCTCAACATCAGCATTAAGTTTTCTTAATAAATTTTGCCTATTCTTAGCATTTTCACTAATGTTAAATCACAAGCAAAATACATTTAAACAGGCAAAGGTTCTGTCACATTTAAATATTTTGTAATTCAGGTATTGTTTGCATGATACCAGACAGAGACATGACATCTGGAAGACCTCTTTATATTGCTTTGCAAGATATTTGTTGAAATGGACATTGAAAACATACTGGCTGCACATCCAAATGACAGCATTTCATACTCTCCTTGTCAGAAAAATGATTGATTTGTTTTATGTATGTTCCTGTACTGTTACATGTATTTTAGAATATAATGCACTGGTAATTGGGATATCTTCTGCTATATAGCTTGTTACTGAGAAAAATGTTGTAAAATGTTGATGATATGCAAATACCACTGTGATAAGACTGAAAATCTGGTTTGTGAAGTCAGATGCTCTCATACTGGGTTAATATCAGTAGATGGAAAGTTTTGGATGGGAAGAGAAGATGTGAAAGATTAACTAACATTTAACAGAGTCTCTGAAATCTTAGTGATTTATGGCTATTAAACGTTGACCTTTCATTGTTCACTGTTTCATGAAATAAAGGTTTGATATAGTTTAAGTTTTCTTGCTGAATACTCTTTGGGGAAAATGGTCAATTTGCTAAAGCTACATTGTATGTACTTCATAACTCAGGGTTACCGACTGTTGATTTCTTTGACCAATAGCAGTCATTATGGAGTGTCTTTGATTCAATTGAAATAAGTTAAAATCTGTCCTTTCTCTAATTTTGTCATTTCATGCAGGATAACTTAAGGAAAAGAGTAAGTAATTATGCAGATATTCTTCTTCCATAGAAAAGTCAAGAGAGACAAACAACTAGCAAAAAGGTAAAAAAAAATCCAACAGAAAGGTCAACAAAGATAAAATAGAAAGGTCAAAAAAGACCCAATGCTAGAGTCCCCAAGGACCAAACATATAGTTCCATAGAGACCAAACAGTAGGGTAGAAAAGGAAGAACCAGGGTCGAAAAAGACTAACGGAAAGGTTCTCACATTAGAATATAGCCTGAATGCAGCCATTCTTTAAATCAAAAATACATTTGGATTCAAAAATCATTAAAATTATGGTATTATTTTCTATGAAAATAACAGTTGTTCATACAGACTGAGAGACTGGAACAGTGGTGTGCAAGAGTGCATTGCTTGTAACAACCTTCCTCCTAGGGCACCCTCATGCATCTGCAACTGGTTAACAAAAAGTCCAATATATGACAGACCTAATATTAGGCACCGATGCACAAGCCAGCCACCTGATAGATCAAGTTTGGGCTGACCAGGTGACTATTGAATTATTTTCTATTTGAGGTTCTACCAGACAATCCATCCAGCCACAAGCAAAATTATCGCAAAGGCACTAAGGACAGTTTCAAGGTTGAATATACTTAATAAAACTCATGATCAGTAGATAGATGTTGGAACCCATTACAGAACAGGCTGAAAATACAGTAATAGTGACACTGACAGTTACATTCCTAATACACATTCTAGTGCTAATCTGTAAAGGTTATCCTAAAGGTTAGAATATTGGGATCGGTGAGATCGGTTGCTGATTTGCAATTCCTGTGCGTGTTTGCTAATAACTCTACTATTGATCAGTGAATTGAAACTAACATGAGGGGAAGAAAGTAAGAAACAGCTCCTTGGACTTTTATTTCTTTAACATTGATTGTTACTTTAAATTTGGGGTTACTTAAACAATTATTTGTGAAGGTGTGCACAAAAGGTCCTGTTCTCTCAGGCAGCAAAAATACATTGGGATGCTCCCCATTGTAGAACCCTGTACCCTCACTAAATTTCTGCCTTCTGTTCACAACATTCCTATGACCTACCTATATTCCTATGAACAATGTCTTAAAATTTTGATTCACTCATTGGTCAATTTTTCTTTGGTGTAAAATGTAAATAATATGCTAAAAATCAGCTTTGGTATTGTGCAAATTACATTCAGAAATGTATAGGAACTGTGATAACAGTGCTAAAAAAATAAGTAGAAAAACTAAAGTTTTCAGTTACAAGAGAAGTTCCAATTCTAATGACCTGCTTTTTCTTAAGTTTCATGATCACATGACATAATATTCTCATACAGATAGGAAACCAAGCTATTCAATATATATAAATATTGCATGCCATGATATATTATACATTGACAGAGAGATGAGAGTAAGACTTGCCCAAATATATTACTTGTCTCCCTTCTCTATCCTTTCATGATCTCTTATGAGCCAGTCAAAGCAGAATTAGCAAGTCGAGTTTATCACCTCATAATTAACTATCCACTGGCTTGGCTTACGTAATGATGAAATAAACCATTATATATCATCCCTCAATAATGTTTATACTCCATAACTATGCAACATTTCTAACTTAAAATTACCTTGTAACCTTCTGTTAAAGGGGTAGTTTGCTTTAGAAACAACAAGAATATGATGTTTACATGGTTCAAAATATTTATTATGTGCACATATAAAAGGGCAATTGTGCAGGGTGTATAATTAATTCCAATAAAACATCCTAAATCCAAGCTTCCTGTCTCACCATACTCTGGCCTTGTGGCCTGTTGGGGTGATGACATCATACCTGAACCATATATGCTAATTACCCCTTACCCCCCTCCTCTTCCACCTACCCCTTCCACCTCCCCTTCCTGAATCTGGCCATTCAGGTTGTACTGTGACCAGTGAACCGTGACCCCCAGTCTGGTACATTTCATATCACTGGGCCAGTCACCCTTGCTGCTCAGGGCCCACCTTGTACATTTCACTCTATACAGCTCAGACTAGCCACATAGGGTCAATCATGTGCATTTCATGTCCTGCCATGAGTGTGTATATGGAGGCGGGAGGGGGCAGCAAAGGGGGAGGGGCAAGAGGGTTATTGGCATAAATGGTTCAGGTGTGATGTCATCATGCTAAAAAGCCACCAGGGGGCATAAGTGGACAGTATGATGGGACAGGAAGTTAGGTTTTAGGGGGTATTTATAGTTATTAATCATAAACCCTGCACAATTTTACACTTTATCCCCACTTATGTTAAATACTTTAGATACCTTTATCATCTTATTAAAGTTGTTTCTATAGTAGAAAACTATTCATTTAAAGTTTGGTCCAGATTTCATATACTTTGGTTAGGGCTCCACCTCATCTTGTCAGAATGTCATAGCAACATTCTGTTTTTTTTTTGTCTTTGAATCCGCTCATCAAAATGTCAAGGTGACACTATGGTTATGTGTGACCTTGACATAACTCTATTAGATTATGTCACTATAACAGTCTGTTTCTTGACCTCAGCCTTGAACATCATTATCATTAAGTGGCATTTTAGTAGGCAACAGAATGACCAAAATTGTATGTATCCTGCTGAAGCAACTAAACCCTTCTAGTGGGCCAACTAGCATTAACCCTTTTAAACCATAATAGCAGTGCCACAAACAAGAATAAGTAGCTGAGGAAATAGAATATTAAAACCTGATGGTTGGTGACTAGAACTCATTGCTGGGGTTTAGCTGCCTCATGGGAGTCTGGCCTTAAGGTGCAGCTTGGCTATAATAGGATGATACCCCTTGTTTCAAGGATCATAAAGGTATTGATTGGGATTGAGTGTCAGCATCAATTGCGATTCATTATATTCAAGGTAAATCCACTCAGCTATAACCTCCTTTTTATTTAGCAACACTGACTTCAGCACTATGATTCTGAAAAATGTGAGGGCTAGGCATTTGCTACTTCGACAACTATGACCCTCTATTCTGTGCCCAAGGTTTTAATTTAAGACCATGTGAAAGGTAGCTCCCTCACTGTTCCCTTTTGTAAACCTAACCTGCCCTGTCATCATTGGTAGGGGTAAAGTGGAGCCAACCTGTATCAACTACACACACAATACCGTTTAGTAATGCTGAGTGGGACGTTGTCAATCATCGGGCCATGAATGATCAGGCAAAGAGCACAGCTTTCTGTTTTATAATGTGGCAATCTGGTTCACATATCTATATAGTATCAAGGTAGGTCAAACTACTACATATACTGACTGACATCATGCCCTTCTTTGCATTGGCCTTTCTGACACTTCTGAAACTTTGCATCACAACTAGCCAGTACAACTACATATCATCTGTAGGAATCTAGTCAGTGAGAACAATTCATTTCTTGAGATTATGTAAGGGGCTCTATTAAAAATGTATTTTATTTCATCCCGAATGGCGTAGTGTCTATACATTTCCTATTTAAATGTTATATTCCCCGACCAGGGGAATAACAAAAATGATAATCCCCTGATCTAAACCGCTAACTAAAGAGACCAGGGGAATAACACAAAGTTATTCCCCTGGGAAACCAAGGAAACATTTAGCCAGACCATTTTTTAAGGCTAAACCAATAGTAATCCACAGAGGCAGGGTAATAACTTTTAGCTAAGCCCAACCCCCTCATTCTATCAGCCAATTGGCACTCAGTATTTGAATCTAGGTCGCATTGCTACATGGCCTTGCTCACTCTGCAACTTCGACGCTCGCTACAGCAAATCATCTCTGCACTGTAGCGACCACTGGGTCCGGCCCCGGTCAGTCAAGCGCGACAAGCAAAAACCGCGGACTATTTATAGGATGCTTCATAATGAGGCCGCATAGTAATAATAGCCACGGGTGGCAAGTTTTCTCCCTACATAGCAGAGTCTACTCTCACGGACTCATTTCCCGGTGCGGAGGTAGATCTCATAGCAGAGTGGGCCTTACTACGTCACCTTGCTACGTGATGTGATTCGGCTGTTTGTTTTCATTTGTTTTTGTAACTTTATCTATCAAATCTCTGTTTATATTCCATCAATTTTCACCATCAAAGTAAGCAAATTGAGAGAAAATACCTTTTATAACAAGTCTTTAGAATTGTAAATTTCAGGAGGTAGAAATAAATTCAGTAATTAGGTTGGTTTGAGATCAGAAAATGCATTGCTAGGTTGCATGATGCGGCCATTTGTTTACATTGTGGCGTAACTTTTGTAAATCAATATCTTTGTCAATATTTAATCAATTTCCACAATTTAAAAGCTGTAATGAAGAGCTATTACTTGCTTTAATGTCCATTTACATTTGTAGATTTCGGGCTGTTGAAATAAATCCAGTACAGACCTCGGTGTGATATGAAAAAAGTTATTCCCAGGGTCTACAGAGTCTCGGCCAGAGCTACGCTATGGCCCTCGACCCTGTAGACCCAGGGAATAACGTTTTTCACATCACACCTCGGTCAGTACTATTTATATATAATCTATAGAATGCCTAGTGTCAGGCCAATATTTATTGTTAAGAAGCATTCACAATTTGTACTTGGTAATATCTATAATGGTATTATTATGGTAGTATAAACTACAGCTCACTGAAAGTTAATGAGCCTGACAACTACATTTCTGATTATTTCCTCAGAGTATATCCACACTAATAGTATCATAGAAGGATTAATTGTGAAGGTTTTGAAAGTAATTTGATTTAATGTTGAAATTATCCCACATGTTTGAAACAAGTTGAAAGAGCATTTATGAACTATCTATATACATCCTAAATGTTAAAGAACTTGATGTAATGAGTATTAACACAATTTTAGCAAACTTTACATTGTGATTATTTTATGATTTTAGACTTCTTTTCTAACTGAAAAAAACAGTATTCCATCAGATGATTCTATCCAGGATTTTCATATAGTGAATTTATGGTCACAAAACAATTTCCTAACTGAAAATATAGTATTTCAGTATCCTTTTTATATCATGAACCTCTTTCAGTTTTCAATATAGTCAGGATAGCATAACTCCTATGGCAAGGATGATATTTGCTGAAACTCAATATCTGTGACCAGTCACGGGATATGGTAACCTAGAGGGATTTTAGTCATTTTGCTCTAGTCCATTATTAAGTAAGTTATTGATGAAAACAAGATCGTGATGCATATTTCCCTAAGAAATGTAACTTAGGCAGAATTTTCCAAAGATTAAGATTATGAGCAAAAATCATTCTATATATTCATGAAAGTTGCATTGTGGGTAATTTTGTAGGGAACGTCCTTTTTTAAAAGTGTGCTGCAATAAGGAATATTGTCATGTTACCATGGCAACAGAAAAAGGAATGTTCAGATTGTAAAGAATATTTTTGTCAATTTTAATAACAGAAGTTTTTCACTTTCTGGTAGTAAAAACTGTTATTTGAATGAAGTTCTGTGTGAAAAGTTATTGTATTTTGAATAATTTTGTTGGGTAAGGAAATTGTAATCTTTAATTAAATATTGTTTGGTTCAAGGAGCTATAATATGGAAATGGAACACAAATGGTAAAACAGGGGCGTACCAGTGCATACCGCATAGGGGATTTCAAACTCCCATATCTCAGCCTATAATGGGAATATTTATAAATGGTTTGCATTGTCTGAAAGGTAGAAATGCAAATTCAAATTCATACTTTCCCCCTCTAGGACACCAATTCCCATGATTGGTCACTCTGTCATTCTTGTCAAACAGATTCATGCAAAATATCTCCGGTATCTGGTCACTGTCTCAGCACACAGAATATTCAATACTCAGAGAGAGTGTGCCCTGGGAAGAATGTTGACAATGTTAAAAGCA
Source organism: Lepidonotus clava (assembly GCA_936440205.1). Taxonomy (NCBI): domain Eukaryota; kingdom Metazoa; phylum Annelida; class Polychaeta; order Phyllodocida; family Polynoidae; genus Lepidonotus; species Lepidonotus clava. The sequence goes on along the minus strand of OW387141.1, from coordinate 49,921,093 downwards.
TCACCTGGCCCAAATCTCAATGCAACAATCCAGGTACACGTACAGTACCTGGCCAATGGGCAGGTTCAGTCGGAGATGAACTACACTTGTATCAAGATGTGGTGATAATGCCAATAAACTGGAAAGGACACCTTCCACCAGTCATCACACTGGACAGTGGAAATAATTAATCATAAATATATGATACTTTTTGACATCTAACTTGGCAATTTGATTATTCAAACTCTCAACATACACTTATTTTGAATGCATCATGAAAGTAATGAGTGTCTTGCAAACTAAAAGGGTATGCATATAACTCCAACTATGGAAAATCAGACAATAATTTATAATTGGATTATGGATGCTGCAAAAGTGACTGAAGAAAGCATTCACAATGATAATGGCACAGAAACTTTCTATCTCTCTTTACAGAGGTTTGCATCTCTGACTATCACTGGTATTGGTACCATCGCTAATGCTTTAATCCTCCTTGTCATCTTGTCCAGTCATTTGCGAAGTTCAGCTTTTATGAATGTGTTAGTTGTTCTAGCAGTCTCAGACACTATAAGGTTATGGGGTTTTACAATCATTGGAGTAGGAGTGTTTGGGTTATTTGGATTACGAATGTCATTAGATCTGTGTCGTGTCTGTGTATTCTTAGGTTATGCATCCGTTACAGTTTCATCATGGTTGGTTGTATTAGTAGCTTTGGAGAGGTTCTTTGCTGTGTACTACCCTTTGCGGGCACATGTATACTGTTCTGTGAAAATGATTCATCTTGCAATTCTAGTGATTATAATATTGTCATTTCTGTCTTCTGTTCCTTATTTCTATGCTTGTTCCATTGTTGTCACAATATCTGGGAAATTCTGTTGCAGGTCTGTAGGATCTGATGACAAAATGAACATGCTGCGTGGTGTCATATCATTTCTTCTTTATATTGTCATTCCATTTATCACAATATCTATTATAAACATTTTGATTGCTATTAAGATAAGAGCACAGAGAAATTTTAGAGCACAAGCATCAAGTCAGGGGAATAAGGCATTTTCCTCCAAAAGTAATAGAACCTTACTATTTACAATGGTATCAATATGTATTATTTTTGCATTGACATCTTTCCCTAAGATGATTTTATTGTTCATTAGATATGGCTGTAAACTGTTGGGAGGAAACCAATGTTTCAGTTTCTTTGTTTGGCCCTTTCCACTTGTATTATTATTGAGTGACTTGAACCATTGTCTCAATTTCTTCCTTTACTGTTTAAGTGGGTCAATCTTCAGAAATGCCTTAAAGCAGGTTTTCAGATTCAATATTTCATATAGGTTTAAATAAAATGTATGAGGGTTGGTCTTACATGGGGAAATTGTCTTATTGATTTACTGACACAATATATCATCTATTCAATATATTTTATTAATCAGGTCATAGTCTGGATTGAAGCTGAGGACTAGAATGCTGCACATTCAAGCATATATGCATTTTAGTCTTTCCCCTTGTTTTACCATTGATATGTAAAAGTTGAACATAAAAGGAGGTCAGAATGGTTTGTGTATATGTAAATATTATCAAAATTATTGTATTTGTAAATTTACAAATCATTCGTAAATTCAAAAATAATTGTTGTAATAAGTTATTGAAATCCCTGATATCTAGCTTGTATTTGACAGGACTTACAGGAAAGGCTAAACCATACACTCAAAACCATAATTATTCAGTTGTATTTGGTGTTTTATTTTTATTTTGCTGACCAGTTAGGACGGTGTTGGGGTGGGTATAGACTTTGCGGTGGAGTGGATGTGTAAATCGATAAGAAGCAGCTCCTTGAACCTGTATTTCTTAAACATGGATTTCTTCTTTATTATTGGGGTGACTTAACACAATCCCTGAAGATGTACACAAAAGTCCCGTTCTCTATGGTGACAAAAATGTTGTGGAATGCCCCCTACTGTAGAACCCTACACTCTATCTAGTGTGTCTCAAGAAAATTCTGTCCCAACATTCCCATTGAGGGAACAATGCTTCAATGTTTTTATTTACTAATTGTTCATTTTGTATGATGTAAAATGTAAATAAATCCTTGTGTGGTATGCTATTAGGCAAATATTTCTTGTGTATTGTGTTCATTACATTAAAAAATATCTAGCTCCTAATTCTGAATTCTGAGGCACTATTATGTCAAGTTACATAACCATTTAGGTATTATTGACTGAGATATCCAGGCTCAAAGGATAAGTAGTAAAATAACAAAGGTTTTCAGTTACAATAAAAGTTTCATTTCCAATGACCTGCTTATTATTAAGTTTCATAAATACATGGCATATGTTCCCACAATGATAGGAAACTAGGCTTTCCTATATATTTTGCATGCCATGATATCTTATATATTAAAAGAGATATGAGAGCAATACTGGCTCAAATATAGTATTCACCTCCCTTCTCTATCCATCATGATCTCTTATGAGCCATTCAAAACAGAATTAGCAAGTCAAGTTTATCACCTCATAATCAACTATCCACTGGCTTGGCTAACATATGATGAAATAAATCAGTTTAGTCTCTCTTGTTTATACTTGAAACGAACAGATATTACCATATCTGTCAATTACATTTAATTCTGGATACCATTGATGAATAAAATCATTGTCCACATGTCACACTATTTGAGGTACAAAACTTGTTTGTCTTTGTGGCGTTTGTCATAGTATCTTCATAGAATGATAGATATGAATATCCTGGGAAAAATATAAAAATACCTTTGAGTGATTTCTTATACATTATAATTGTAATAAATTTACAATATATTATTCCAGATTTTCAAATACATGAGATGTTATCATATACAATTTATATTTGAAATTCGTTGGGGTAGAAATTGACATAGCATTGATTATCTCTCAGCCAGAACAATACCCTGCACTGCAAACAGACTACACAGACAAGGCCAGCCCTGTGTACAGGTGAGAGTTACACTTTCAGACTAAACCACTAAGGTTTGCTCCCATATGGATTCCGGCTGTGCTAATGACACAACTGATGGCTATCTTAGCCCACAGTCGCGAGAAATTTGATCCAATGTTGATAACATCTCACGTGTTTGAAAATCTGGAATAATTTCTTTCCATTCACATAACAATAACTCCATATTTTGTGGCATTGAGAAAACTTTAAAAAATGTTAAGAAATTGTAATAACGAGTTAGAAGGAGCTATCGGTTAATAGCCTAGCAATGTTTCGTTTATGATACTTGTTACAGAATGAATGGCAAGAATGATTCCAAAATCTGTCTGGATGCAGAACCTTTGTTAACCATGAATATTTACGAATATAAACAATTTGTCTTTAGAGTCTAAACAAAATTGTTAAAAGAAATATGTTCCTGCTATTTTACCATTGCTAATTTCCATTGTGAATGAAAATATTTTAGACCTAGCTCCCTCAGTATTTCTAATAGGGATATTGATGTAGTGAAGTGAAAGTCAGAAAGTTTTTCCTGAGTATTATGTTCACAAAGTTAAGTTTTGATAGGATTTCTTGCTGATTACCTATCTGTCCTCTTGAGTGCAAAATTGTCACTTTGTTAAAGTGGACAACACTTCTTAGCATACATTTTACTGATTGTTCAAAACTTTGACCAATAGGAGTCAATTTTAAATGTCGTTCCTTTCAACTGAAGTAAGTTGAAAACATTCTTTTCTCTAATGTTCTGATTTCATACATGATAACATAACGAAAAGAGTATGTAACTGTCAAGATATTTCTAATCCAAAGAAAAGTCAACAAAACCAAAATTGAGAAACAACCAACAAAAAGGTAAAAAACTATCCAAGATGGAGATCAACAAAGATCAAATGGAAAAGTCAATAAAAGCTTCATGCAAGAGTCAACAAGGACCAAAATTAATAGAAAGTTCTGTTTAGACCAAACAGTAAAGCAGACAAGGAGCAGGCAGAGAGTCAACAAAGGCTACCAAAAGAGTCAAAAAGAAGAGAATAATTTGAAAGTTCTCCTTCCATTTCACACAGATCAATTTGGATTCTAAAACTACAAAGAAAAATTATCCTTGAATTTCCTATGAAAATCTTTGAAAATAACATTTGTTCAGACAGACTGAGAGTAAGTGGAATAATGAGAGATAACTTTTGTAGACTCTCATTGTGTGTGGCAAGAGTTTGGCTTGTGACAACCTTCCTGTTAGGGCACCCTCATTCACATAAGGTTAAGAAAAGGTCCAATGGATGACAGGTGCAACATCCATCTGCTTGATATATCAAGTTTGGGCTGGGCTATTGAACTATTTGGTGTCTGAGGGGCTACCAGACATCCCATCTACTAGAAGAGCCACCTGGGCTCAAAGAGACTCTCTATGTTAAACATATTCAACCAAACTAAGTTTATAAAGGTGCAGTTATATCCTTTACAGACAGCTCAATATGCATTCATATTGACTGTTCAATTTAAACACAATGCACATGCTGGTGTTAGTCTGTAAAGGGCTCTCTCATTAGACTGAGTCAAAGCAGAAATAGCAGGTCTGAGTTTAGAGTTCATCACCTCACTTCCCTCTGCCTTGGCTAAACAATTGAAATAAACCAGTATCATCTTCCAGTAATCAATATACCTTTTGTGGTCCATGTATTAATTTCTCTTACATTTCCTTCTTTGCAGATCCTTTATGATAACAGAACAGTTTTACAATACACAACACTGTATATATCAGTCACTGTGCTTTTGTCTGATTTCATCACAGAACAACAGTACACCTCTATTTCTAATTCCTCAGGAGATCTGCCAAAAAAATTGAATTATGCCTTTAGATTAGCTTCCTACACATTATATTAGAGATCAATTTCTATGTAGGAAACAATTTGCCAAATTGAAGGAGCTGTTAATCATATAATTGTGGACTTCTTTTGGAAATAAAAAAAAAATCTGTTCCACTATTCCATTGGATCTTTTTAACCAGGATTTTTATGAAGTGTATTTATGGTCACAAACCTTTTTTGAATTAAACTGAACAAAATAGTATTTCAGTATCCTTTTTATATCATGAACCTCTATCAGTTTTCCACATGGTCATGAAAGTGTTATCCCTATGACAAGGGTAATGTATGCAAAAATTCAATTTCTTGTCAAATAGATTCATGCAAAATATTAATCTTTAATCTGTGGTATCTATTTACTGTTTTAGCACACAGAATATTCAATACTCAGTGAGAGTGTACCCTGGGATGAATGTTGACAATGTAAATAGCACGTCACTTGGCTCCAATCTCAATGCAACAATCCAGGCACATGTACAGTGCCTTATCCATGTGCAGATTCAGTAGGAGATGAACAACACTTAAGATCTGGCCATAATGCCAATGAACTGGAATTAGTCATAAGTATAAAATATTTTTAACATCTGACTTCTGTTACAGAGAATAAAATGGCTATAATGTCAATCAACTGGAAAGGGTAATTTCAACAAGTCATCACATCGGAAAGTGGTGATAATCAATCATAAGTATATGATACTTTCGACATCTAACTTGGTAATTAGATTATTCAAACTTTCAATATACACTTATTCTGACTTATTCAAACAAATTAAAAGGATAAGCATACAATTCCACTATGGCAAATCAGACTATAATTTATAATTGGATCATGGATGCTGCAAAAGGGACTGAAAACAGCACTCATGAATATAATGGCACAGGACCTATCTTGTTTAAGAAGTATGCATCTTTGACTATCGCTGGTTTTGATACCACGGCTAATGCTTTAATCCTCCTTGTCATCTTGTCCAGCCAATTGCGAAATTCAGCTTTCATGAATGTGTTGGTTGTTCTAGCATTGGCAGACACTCTGAGGTTGTGGAGTGTTGTCAGTATCAGAAAAGGAGTCTTTGGCCTATTTGGGTTAGGAAAATCATTAGAACTATGTCGTGTCTGTATATTCCTGCTATATGGATCTGGCACAGTTTCCTCATGGTTGATTGTTTTAGTAGCTCTGGAAAGATTCTTTGCTGTGTACTACCCTTTGCGGGCGCATGTATACTGTACTGTGAAAAGAATTTATGTTGCAATTCTAGTGATTATCACATTGTCATTTCTGTCTTCCGTTCCTTATTTCTATGCTTGTTCCACTGATGTCACTACCCCTGGGAGATTCCATTGCAGGTCTGCAGGATCTGATGACAAAATGAACATGTTACGTGGTGTCATATCATTTCTTTTGTATACTGTCATACCATTTTTCACAATATCTATTATAAACATTCTGATTGCCACTAGGATAAGAGTACAGGGACATTTTAGAGAACAGTTATCAAGTCAGGGGAATAAAACATTTTCCTCCAAAAGTAATCAAGCCTTACTATCTACAATGGTATCAATATGCATTATTTTTGCAGTGACATCTTTCCCTAAGATGATTTTGATATTCATTGAATATGGCTGTAAACTCTGGGGTGGAGACCAATGTATCAATTTCTCTGTTTGGCCTTTTCCACTTGCATTCTTATTGAGTGACTTGAACCACTGTGTCAATTTCTTTGTCTACTGTTTAAATGGGTCAATCTTCAGAAATGCATTACAACAGCTGTTCAGATTCAATATTTCATGTAGGTTTAAATAAAATGTATGTGTAGTGATCTTATGGGGAAATTGTCTCATGGATTTACTGACACAATATATTATCTATTTAATGTATTCTATCAATCAGGTCATAGTCTGGGTTGAAGCTGAGAACTAAAATGCTGCACACTCTAGAATCATTATGCATATTAATCCTTTCCCTCTATATACCATTGATATGTAAAGGTGGAATATAAAAGGAGGTCAGCATTGTTTGTGTATGTAAATATCATCCAAAATATTGTATTAGTGAAATCATTTGTGAATTCAAAAGATAATTTGTGTAATTAGTCCTAGATATCCCTGATATCTAGCTGGCAGGACAGGATGTATAGGAAAGGCTAGACCACACGCTAGAAACCAGTAGGTGGTATTTGGTGTTTTCTTTTTGTACTTTGCTGACCAGTTAAGATGGTGTTGGGGTAGGTATAGAAGTTGTGGTGGAGTGGACTGCAGTTTGACGATGGGTGGAGGATGTCCTAGGGCTATTTTAGGCATATCAGACTATGATATATGCCCTACAGTGGGATGACATGGGCATATGTCATAGGGATGTAAAAGGGCTGTCATATAACTGTCATATGGATGTCAATCAGAAGTCAGAAAATTTCCGAGGGATGTCAGAGGGATGTTCTTACAGTCTTACTTTTTTTTTCTTTTTTTTTGATTGAACTTAGAATCATCATACAGTCCTTTGGCCACAATGGGCCGGTCTTCCAGGATCTGCCAGCTTTACACATTGCTGGCTTATTACACATCAGTGAACTGGAAGAAATAAGATTAATGCAATATAATCGTCGTATCATATGTGTTCGTGGCTGATAACTATCTTCAATATGGTATCCCCGTACATGCCAACTGGGATTTGAAACAGTATAACAGTTAGATTACACATGTAACAACAGGATATTCAGAAGTGAAATCAGTATACGTAACTGTAGCATTGCTTGTACCATGACTTACTTAATTGTACCTATATCAACAGTATTTTCCTATGTCAGCAAACATGGTGTTACTTGTACTATGACATATTCTATATATCACTGTCATTATACTTGCCTTTACTTGTACCGTGACTTTATTCAGGTGTCAGCATACAAGTCATTGTTTATACTCTGACATAGCGTTACTTGTACTATGACGTATTCCGTATATCACTGTCTGCATACTCGTCTTTAATTGTACCATGACTTATTCAAGTGTCAACGTACAAGGCATTGTTTATGCTATGACCTATTTATATCATATAAGTACATGTGTTTACGTAAAAGTTATCAGAGGATTTTTTACATTACAACATGTTGTTTTAATGTTGACTCGCTAGCTACTTGGCAGTTGTGGTAGTGGGCGAAATTCATTATTAGTGGAATAAATTTAATTGAAACACCTCGACTTAGAGTTCTCTGTCCTATTCTCCTACACTTGGCCAACATACATGCATGCTATGGATTACACCATATTTACAAGTTCTAAGGGTACATTTCATTCATCATAAGTTGCCAAGCATTTCTAAAATGTACAGTAACAGCAATACTAAATTGAAAGTCACAATACAAACTCTGCTCTAAAGGGGCCAGGTTCAGGTTAGCGTCATGGGGTTGTACAGTAACAGTAAAATACGAGTGAGGTTCAACCATATTTACCTCTATAATGTACTAATGACGCTCAACAGTATTTACAATAACGAATTGTATCTCCAGGTAAAGTTATTGGCTTGATTGATGTAACAAGACATAGCATTGGTGAAAGTGTCAGGGAAACCAAGGGCTGAGCCCAAATATGAAATGAACAATATAAGAATGAGATAAGAATTATTGGTTAATTAATTAAACATGAGCGAGTTATTTGGGAGTCAGTAGATGTGTGGTGTGTGGTGTATGGGGTGTGGTTTGATGGAAAGATATTAGTCTGCGGTGTGTTCCGGTGATTCAAAGAATTTCCTAACTTGTGATTTAAAAGTGCGTAAATCATCTATTTTTTGGATTTTAGTTGGAAGTAAGTTCCAGTGCTTAGGTCCCTGGTATGTTATACTTCTTTTAAATCTTTCATTGTTGGGCCTTTTAATTTGCAGCAGTTTCTTTTTGCTACTTCTTGTTTTCATGCCCCAGCTGCACTTCCAACTTTTGAAATTTGGTGAGTGCGAAATTCTAAAGTAGTGCTGGGTTAAGTGTATTTTCCTCCTGACCTTTAGTTTATGTATCTTAGCTGTATGATGTAACTCTGCTACAGAGGGTCCCTCCCGAGGTCTACTTTTGAAGATATATCTCAGTGCTTTATTTTGCAGTGTTTGTAGCTTTCTTTTATTTTCTTTAGTAGCAGAAGTGAGGAAAATATCCCCATACTCCATAATAGGCAGTATCATATTTTTATAGATTAACAGTGCTGCTTTCGTGGTGAGGAACTATCTCATCTTCTTTAGCTGCGTCACTTTTGCAGACACTCTTTGTATAGTTAGTTTTGCATGTCCATTGAAATTTAATTGCTCATCCAGTCTAATACCCAAGTAGTTGAAGGTTGACACCCTCTCTAGCCTTTCATTCCCCATCAAGATTTGTACAGTTCCCTGTACTGCTAACTTCCTTATCCTGTTTCTACTACCGAAGATCATATGTTTAGTTTTCTTTGTATTTACGAAGATCTGGTTTTCCTCACACCAGTCCCTTAGTCTATCCAGGTCTGCTTGTACGTTTGCAATACAATGTCGAAGAGATTTGCCACTACAAAAGACCACTGTGTCATCTGCATAGTAAATATAATTGGTCTTCTTAAAGATCTCGGTTAAATCGTTTGCATAAATAAGATAGAACAGTGGTCCTAGTATTGAGCCCTGTGGGACACTCTGTGTGACCTGGTGTTCTTTGTTGTCTATTAGTAAGATAATTAGTTATCCATTCCATAGCATTCGGGTGTAGATCATGGGATAATAGTTTTTCCAGCAAGTTGGGGTGTTGTACACAATCAAACGCCTTTTTAAAGTCGACATACACTGCCACGACAACCTTGTTATTGTTCAATGCAATGTTGATGTGGTCTACAAGCTGACTGGCAGCATGTAAAGTAGAGTGGTTCTGCCTAAATCCGTGTTGTGCGTCACTGAGTATGTTCTCTTGTTCAATATAACTAACAAGCTGTTTCTGCACTATCTTTTCCAAGATCTTACCTGGGATAGGGAGTAGTGATATAGGTCTGTAATTTGTTACGGAAGAAGGATCACCTGATTTAGGTATTGGCGTAACTGACGCCTGTTTCCACTCTTCGGGAAATTCCCCATTGACTATAGAGGTATTGAAAATATGTTTGAACTCTGGAATAAGTGCTAGCATTGCATCCTTGACTAACTGTGAGTTAAGGTTTTCTAGTCCCGAGGATTTAACAACATTGATTTCTTTTACGATGTCATAAACATCTCTTTCAGAGATGACATCGATATCAAACCGATCATCTTCCATTATCTCTATGGCCAGGGCACCCTCTACGCTTTTCTCCATTTCAGATTCTGTTTCGTTTGCAATATCACCCTCTATTTGGTCATTATTATGAGTACCATGTGTGTCTTGTCGCGCACTATTGTTAGCCAGCCCTATGTTCGTGAAGAAGTGGTTTATATATTCGGCTACATCTCCCCCTTCAATTCTATCACTGCCGTCTTTCAAAAAGACTTGAAGGGCAGTGTTTTTTCATAGGGATTTCAGTGAGATAATCTAGGGATGGCATTGTGGTATTATCTGATCTCGTCAATTATGTTTTCTTATAATCAATACATCTCACCTATTCCTAGCATTATCACAAATGTTAAAGCACAATCAAAATCCATTTGAATAGGCAAAGGTTTTGTTATATTTTCATATCATATGATTAAGATATTTTTTTTAAGTCGTTTATTTACCCTGGGTACAATACAAGATCGGCCAATGGCCGTTTTTCACTTGCTTCCAGCATTGCATTGATACAGATGTTTACAATGATATTATAGCATGACGACATTGTGAGTATATTTCAGTTTTAACAAAACAGAAAAACATAGTAACATTTGTACAAGTGATAATACATAAGACCAACAATACATATTCAAATGTTCACAGCCAGACCAATAAATTGCTAGTATATTAGTTGCCATTACAACATCAATATAGCTATACACAGCTAAGGACGAAAAACAGTCAGAGCACCAGTCATAATCATAACAGGTAACCAGGGGTTATATTGAGTTTTAAGAGAAATCTGACATAATATTATTACTAATTAGGAACCATTGATCTTAACCACTTCTTTTGCACATATTTAAATTTTGAGTAGTTGTCAATATTTCGCGTATTGGTATCCAAACTATTCCATTCTTTGGCTCCTTTGGCAATCACACTCCTGTCAAAGGCACTCAAATCGGATATGTAGGTCTCTAAAACAGGTGCATTATGAGCTCTAGTAGGAATATTTCTTTCATCTAGATATTCCTGTTTATGAGACCTCTTATACATGTAATTCCTTAGATGGACAGTCCGTCTAAAAGCGAGCATAGGTACACCAGCTTCAGCTAATAACTCTATACGTGCCTTCATAGGCTCTGCATTCAGACAAATTCGAAGTGCTCTGTATTGGATCTTATTAATCTTTTCAAGAACCTCCTGACAGGCAGACATATAGAAAATATCTCCATAGTCGATATATGGTAATATTTTCATCTTACATATCTTTAAGGCAGTGCTCTTGTTAATATACGGCCTAATCCTCATAAGAGTAGTAATTTTATGTGATGCCAATTTAATGATATTCTTGGCATGCATGTTAAATTTTAATTCACAATCTAAGGTTACTCCCAGGTACTTATAAGAGTCAACTGTTTCCAGGCATTTCCCATCCATTTTCAACGACGTTTGATACCGTAACCTGGTAAACCTCCTAGTACCAAACACCATGCACTTTGTTTTAGAAACATTCACTGTCAATTCATTTTTACTACACCATGAGGCTACATAGTCAAGACATCTCTGTAATATTGTTTCAGCAATAACTGGAGATTTCTCACTAACATAAATGACAGTGTCATCTGCGTAGAACCTTGCTGAGCAGTTGTTAAGGTGGTAATTTAGATCATTAATATAAATTATAAAGAATAAAGGTCCTAGGATGCTTCCTTGGGGCACTCCACAGGGGACTAAGTGGTCACTAGATTTAATCGAATTAGCCCAAGTACATTGATGTCTGTTCGTTAAGTAACTAGAGAGCAATGCGTGCATTTTACCTTTAATGCCCAATTTTACTAGTTTACGCAGAAGAATATTGTGGTTTACGGTATCAAACGCCTTTTTGAAGTCAATAAAAGTTGCCATTGTGCATTTCTCATCTTTCATTGCAATAAAAATGTCATCTGTCAAGCAGGAAACAGTGTCTGTTGTTGAGAAACCCTTACGAAAACCTGTTTGACTGTTATTTAGTAAACCACTATTTTCCAAGAAGGCTTCTATATGAGAGTGAAGGAATTTCTCAAATATTTTCCCGGGTAGGGGTAGCAAAGAAATTGGTCTATAGTTGGATACATTTGTGCGATCACCTCCCTTAAATAATGGGATAACCATTGCCTTTTTCCAAGTTGAAGGGTAGTTGCCTACCCTTATAATAAGATTAAATAGATAACAAAGCTGTTTTCCAATAACTAGAAATGCATTTTTCAATATTTGAGTTGACAGATTATCAACAGAAGAGGCTTTATGAATTTCAATTTCATGATATATTTTTATAACATCAGCTTCAGTTATCATCAGTTGAGAGATAACACTATCTGTTCTTAGCCCTTCATAGCTCCAGGTGTTATCAAAATTATGAGCTAACTTAGTGCCTATAGTGCTGAAAAACTTATTGATATAGTTGGCTGTTTCACTGTTTTCAATACTCTCGCCTGTATCATGATTTATCAAATTTATTGTTGCATTTGGGTTCTTATCTGGGGTCAATGAGTTTATATGCTCCCAAAACTTTTTGGGATCATTGTCATGTCGCTCCAAATTTTCTGTGATAAAGTCAGCTCTGGCCTGTTTTAACAAATTTTTCACATTGTTCCTAGCCTCTTTAGCTCTTAACATATCGTCAGGAGCATTACTTTTATTGGCTTTGTTTTTTAAAACCATTTTGTCATTTATCATTTCAATTATTTCAGGGGTTATCCAGGGAGTCTTGATGTCTTTAATTTTGATGTTTTTTAGTGGACATGAACGGTCAATGATAGTAGTTATTTTATCTTCAATATAGCCCCAAGCCTCATCTGTATTTTCCATTTCATATAATGGATCCCAGTCAACATTCACTAAGTCATTTTGGAAAGCCGCCTTATCATATTTCACATATGATCTAGCTTTAATGATGGTTTTGTGATAGTTATCTTTCGCCTTCTTTCGAGTCAGGAACACAGCTTCATGATCGCTTATATTCAAGGCTATGGTACCACTTTCTTTAATATGACTACAATTAGTGAGTATAAGATCAATGGTACTATTAATTGAGGAGAAACGTGTAGGGGTTTTTACTAGTTGTGTTAGGCCAAACTGGCGCTCAAGGTCTTTTAGCTGCTTTCTACCCACACTCCTGACATCCTGATAGTTAATATTCATATCACCAAGAATGAATAGATCATTCCTCTGTAAATTTGGTATTGAATTTAGAGAATTTTCTATTGTGGTGGTAAATTGTAGGGTGTTACCTTGTGGAGGTCGATATACAACCCCAATAATGTAATCTCTATGATTTGAGTTGTGTATTTTAACCCAGACTAGTTCTATGTGCTCATTATTACAATTTAAATCCCCAAATTCAATATTCGAATAGGAAATGTCACTTTTGATATAAAGTAAAATGCCTCCTCCTTTCTTTGGTATACTGGTACCAGGTCTACACCATTTCCTGTCAAACCTAATAACATTATACCCTGTAATATCGAGGAGTGTGTCAGAAAAATCACTATCTAACCAGGTCTCTGATAGAGTAAAAATGTCAAAGTTTGTGTCCAGTATTTGTTGCTTAATAATGTCCAGCTTGTTTTTAACACTCTGGCAGTTTTGATGAGCTAGGTGAAAACCTCTATGGTGTGTAATCTTAATTATGTTTTGAATTCAAAAAGTCTATTTTCAAGTAAAGGGTATGTATGTTGGTCGAGCATTCCTCACCACACAAGAAACATAAAAAAAAACAAAAAAATAAGAAAATATACACAAACCCATCCCATGAAAGGTTTAACGCAGATTTTGCTACCTTCCAGGAGATTGGTCATGAGAGAGTATTACTTCCTCCCATACTGGATTAAAATATTATCCAAATTTAGTTCACATCAGTTAAAGGTGCTAGTATTGATAACCTAATTTCTGCTAGGAAAATGGAATCTTGACGAAGCCTTAAAATTGCTGCGCAGGATATCCTCAGGATGTCATAATGGTATTGACTACACATCGAAATGACAGTATTTCGACCTTTTCTTCTCAAAAAAATTATAGAATTGTTCTATTTCTGTTGTTCTATTATTTCAAAAATATATATTGGTTATTGTGAAATCTTCTACTATATAGCCTTCTAAAAGCCCAATGCCCCATTAACACAATTACTGAAATCTTATTGATATATGGCTGTCAAAACATTTATAAATTGATTTTATTTATATGTTTCATGAAATAAAGTTTTGATATAGCAAAAGTTTTCTTGTTGAATACTTTTTAAAGAAAATGGTCATTTTGTTAAAACTGCCTGTACTTCATAACATACGGTTGCCAATTGTTTATTTCTTTGACCAATAGAAGGCATTATAAAATGTCTTTACTTTTGATTGAAATGAATTGAAAACTTTCCTCTCTCTAACTTTCTGATTTCATGCAGAATAACTTAGGGAAAAGAGTATGTATTATGCAGATATTTCTATTCCATAGAAAAGAAGGACAACAATAAAAAAAGGTCGAGAAAAATCCAACAGAAATGTCAAAAAAAATCTTATGAAAAAGACCCAATGGAAGAGTGCCCCATAACCAAACAGATTGTTCCATAGAGATCAAACAGTAGGGTAGATAAGGAAGAAACAGAGGGTTGACGAAGACCAACAGAAAGATGCCAAAATAAGAGTATAACCTGAATGTGCCCATTCTAATTCTCCCAAATACGTTAGGATTAAACAATGATTAAAATGATTCTGCAAGTGTGCAAGTGTGCATTGCTTGTTACAACCTTCCTTCCAGGGCACCCTCATGCACCTGCTACTGTTTAACAAAATGTCAAATATATGACCGTCAGGGAAAGACCTCATATTAGTTTTTGGATTAACTCAAAATTTAGGAGTATAGATTACTATCCTTTTGTCTCAAATTCTCTGACAGTTGAATTAAAAAAAAAATCAAACCATACAGCTAGCCTTATAACACACCTGATTAGCATCATGTGAGAGAAACCACAAATGATAGGGCCACTTATATCCCATAAAACAATAAATAGTCAAAAGTTCAACAGTTGATTGTACCAAATGTCACTTCGATGAGAAGAGGGATAGACTGACCAATGGGATACCTTCCTACAGTGACTCAAATAAACAAATTAAGTAACATGCAATCTGATTGGCCAAAAGCCAAGACAGAGGGGCTGTGTGCAATGGACAGACAAAGCCCAGCAGGTCACCAACCACAAAGACCTGATATTAGGCACACATACACAAGCCAGCCACTTGATAGATCAAGTTTGGGCTGACCACGTATCTATCAAACTATTTTTTCTCTTTCAGGTTCTACAAGACAATCCATCCAGCCACGAGTAAAATGATCACAATGGCTGAAAGGACAGTGTTCAGGTTGAATGTCCTTAATAAAACTCAGTAGATAGATATACTAACCCATTACAGGACAGGCTGAAATATGGTGAGAGTTAGATGCATAATCTACATTCTGGTGCTAGACTGAGTGAGTGAGTGAGTGATGGATGGATGTTGTATGCCATAGCGACAGCCACAGTCATTTTCACGGGGTAAACAAGTTAGAATGAATTCTGACTTTGCAGACATGTGTCTTGACTCTTCAATCTGTAAAGGGTACTCTTAAGGTTAGAGTATTGGATTCAGTGTGCATGTTTGCTAATAAATCTAATATTGATCAGTAAATTGAGACTAAAATGAGGGGGGGGGGGATGTGAGAAGCAGTTCCTTGAACTTTTATATCTTTAACATGGATTTCTCCTTTATCATTGGGTTGACATAAACAGATAGTAAGGTCCTGTTCTCTCAGAAGGCAACAATGTAGTTGGGTGCTCCCGACTGTTCACGACTGCACACTACCTAGGCTCACTGAATTTCTTCTTACCGTTTACAACATACCAAGTTAGGGAAAAATGTCTCAAAATTTTCATTCAGGCATTGGTTATTTTTGTATGATGTAAAATGTAAATAATATGTTAAAAATCAGCTTGTGTATTGTCTACATTACATTAAAAATAGCTAGGACCTGAATCTGAATTCTGAGGTACTATTCCCTCAAGTTTCATAACCATTTGTGTATTATTGACTGAGATATCAGTGTGAACGCTATCTTTCGTTTAAGGTCTATTTTGTTATGTATGGGGAATGCTAGTCATTTATATCTTAAGTCTTAGTTGTAGTTCATGATGTCACCTAAGCTAGCCAGTGGTAGAGTCCACCCGCGACTTCATTTAAGGGCGTTATGTATGGGGAATACCAGTTGTTTATATCTTAAGTCTTAGTTGTAGTTCATGATGTCACCTAGGTTAGCCAGTGGTAGAGTCCACCCACGAGTTAGCCGTTCAGATTTAAAATGCAGACAACACTTTGCAGAGAGTAAGTTTATAGTCCTCATTATACTACGCATCGGGTAGATGGATGCTTCGGGACTCAGACCCAACGGTCTGCTTCTCATTCGGGCTGGTTTACGAGCATATTACACTACGCGTTGGGTGGCGTTGTGTCCCAACGCGACCCAATGTGAAGTATATTATACTACATGTTTTGGGGTTGCGTTAGGTCACGTTGAGTAGCTTTGAATCAATGTGACCCAACGTGATTGCCCACAGAAACTTTTTTCGATATTACACTACGCGTTGGGTTGTGCTGGGTACTTGCCTTCGGTAAAAAGACCCCAACGCCAGCCAGCCAACACATAGTGCAATATGGCATATCATAAAGTCTCCAAATGCCAGTATAATTCACTATAGGTGATAAGTTCCGATGCATGACTGATGTTCAAAGACTGCAGAGCCAGCCTTCCCTATCATAAGTCTCACAGACTGAAGTCGTTCCAAGGTTAGTCACCAGATGTCACCACACTATATGCTCCCACTACCAAAACCCCCGAATCCTTTGGACTTGTATTGTTCCAAATGTAATCAGTTCTCTTGCCTAAACTGGCTGTTCCCGCTCTTTTATATCTATGGTTATTGATTTCCCCATGTAGTGCTGCCACTGATAGGCTGGGCCTTCCCACCATTACTCAGTAAGGGTTAACCATACCTATTGGAGGTGCTACCAATAATTATCATTAACCTTTATAGAATTCCTTTATAATTTTGAACTGTTGATGACATCTTTTTTGCAGTCTGGTGATCTTTCCTTTAAGTTAACTATCTACCAAACTACTTAATTATCACAAGAATTATATGCACAAGGTATTTAATTACTACCTCAGTGCAAGTGTTCAAAAGATAAGTAGAAAAATCTGAGTTTTCAGTTACAATAAAAGTTTCAATTCTAATGACCTGCTTATCATGATATAAGTTTCATAATTACATGACATAGTGTTCCCATACAGATAGGGAACTAGGCTTTCTTATATATATAAATCGCGTGCCATGAGATCTTAAATATTGACAAAGAAATGAGGGTATGACTGGCCCAAATATAGTATTCATCTCCCTTCTCTGTCCTTTCATGATCTCTTATGAGCCACACTCAAAACAGAACCAACAAGTCAGGTTTATCACTTTTGCTAAACTATCCACTGGTTCTCCCAATTATAATTAATTCTATGTGGATCTTGATGAATTAAATCACTTTATTATGTGTCATACTGTTTTGTTTTTTTTGGTTCAATTTTTTATTCAGGCAAAAATTAAGTTTACATGACACTTGTCTCCCATTCCCACCTGAGTTACATCGAGATAAAAAATATAACAATGCCAATAGTATGTCTCAATGATTACAAGATAAAACATTATATAAAATAATGGAATAAACCCGGATTGACTTTACAGTGACTAGAATATTATACATTACATAAACTCATGTGTTTTATAGCACAATCCTATATCATTTCATATTTTGGCAAACAGATATAGTATATACACTAGAATAACAAAGTTTGGTTTAAAGCCATAAGGATAAAAATTATTCCAATTCTTTTACTCTTTTACGTAAAGCAGATACAAGTGTATTTTTATATTTATCAAAGGTATCAATATTTCTAATGTTCACAGGTACAGGTATGAGGTACAAAACGTGTCTGTATTTAAGTGGTTTGGCATAATATCTTTATAAAATGATAGATATACATTCCATGGGAAGATCAGCTGGCAAATAGAAAATTATCTTCAAGTGATTTCTTATGTATTATATTTGTGATCAATTTCTGTGTAGGAAGCACTTTGTCCATTCATAAAGTTCTGAATCGTTTGATTATATAACAAAATGTTTAGCAAATAAATACAAATTAATAATCATAGAATATTTGTCATCATGATTGATTTGTCATATATCATTACTGCACACCAGGCAAAAGAGATGAGGCAGGCTTGGGATAATAAATTTTCTTATATAAAATCTATGGTATAAAAGTAGATATAGAATATTAAAGTATTTTTCGAAGTTATAATTTTGTCCAAAGCCTTATAAATTCCTTTAGAATAAGTAAAGTGTTGATAATGAATTGTGAAGCTGTTGGGAGAAATTAGATCCAACATTTTTTGAAAATATGGTCTAATTTCTTACCATACACATAACAGTATCCCCTTAATTTGTGGCATTGGGAAAACTTGTAAAAATGTTATGAGATGGAAACAACAAGTTGGGAGGAGTTAATAACAGCATATTTTTGTTCATGATACTTGTTACAGAATGCTCGGAGTAGAGTTATTTCAAAATCTGTATGGATGCAAAACCTTTGTGAACCATGAATATTTACCAATATAAAATATTTGTCTTTAGGGACTAAACAAAATTGTTAAAACAGATATGTTATCTTACAATTATTAATTTCCATTGTAACTGAAAGAACCTCAAACCTAGTATTTCTAACAGGGATATTGATATAGTGAATTACCTTTAAAAAAGTTACTGACAAAATATGAATCTTTCATTTATAGTATCTGGTCACTGTTTCAATAACTAACAAATGCATCACTTAGTCAAAGTGCTTTCTTGGCAGACTGTTGAATGTGTAACAACACATCACTCACCCCCAATGTTATTGTAACTTTCTAGATACATGTATACACAGTGCTCATCATGGGCCAGATCTGGTGGGAGATGAATAACACTCAGATTAAGATGTGACTTAATCGTCATCTGATTTGAATGTCGTCACATACAATCCGGCAATCTTGGGTATGAAATACCCCACCCCAATCCAAAAGTTATATGTGCATAGACAAATAGATTTCCCTATTGCTAGTCCACCTATATGTTAGTCCTACACCTGCCAAGGTATTGATAGTTTAATGCATGCATGGTCATCAGATGGTTCAGCAATCTTGGGTATGAAATACCCCACACCAATCCAGAAGTTCACTGTGCATAGACCCATAGGTTTCCCTTTCGCTAGTCTGCCTATGTTAGTCCTACAACTGCCAAGGTATTGGTAGTTTAATGCATGGTCACCAGATGTCAACACCAAACAAGGTTGGGTTATATCCACCCAGCTCCTGAACCTAAAGGTTCATCCAATTCATACTCATGCTGTATAACCAAAATGACCGCTGGCGGAGCAGAGGGTATTTTACCTCACACTCCTGGATTCAAAACAAACTCGTCGGGATATGTCAACTCGAATTAGACAGATAGGGATAAGAGGCCATCATTGAGGATACTTTTACGGAGTTCTCATAGATATCTAGTTCCCTACAGTATGCTTTAATAGAGCTTAACTTGTTTTATTATGGTGAATGAAACAAAACAATTTCGAAGACTCCCTCATCCAGGAGTGTGAGTTTTATTTTTTTGAATGTTGAAACTGTGCAAGTTCGTACAGCGATAAACAACATATTTGCAATGTATATAAAATGTATTTAAGCCCCAAATACAGTCTATTATTCCGTAGAAAACTTAATTAAGCCTGTCATCCCTTTAATTGAAATATACAAGTTATTATCGACCTTTGACAGTTGTGTTTCTGCTCCGGGCGTGTGAGATAAAACACCTTCTGCTCTGCCAGCGGTCCTTTTGGTTATACAGCGTGATACTAACCTTTATTGATTTTTATGTATACCTGTATTCCCATTTTGCAGTGCTGCTGATGGCAGGTGGGACTGCCATCTAGACATCGATCGTACGGTTGTCTCATCTAATATTGACACCACCACTAGCCTTTAATTGGCTTCCCCAGTTATTTGAATTCCTTTCTTATCTTAATTAAAGTTTGTTTTTATTCATTGTAGTCTGGTGACCATTCTCCTTTATTATATTCACATAGCTGTTATTGTAAGCGTTCTTATAATTACAATCTTAACTATAATATAAGAAGCTTCTCTAATTTAGCCATGCACAAGGTATTGACCTCAATGCAATGTATATAAGTCTTAAATGTTAAACAACTTGATTTGCAAGTCATAACGACATTTTTGACAAATTTTGTGTTGTTATTATGTTTTTTATTGTAGATATCTTTTGTACCTGAAAAAAAATCTGTTCCTACAGTATTCCACTAGATGATTCTAACTAGGATTTTGATAGAGAAAATTCATCGTCACAAAACCTTTTCTTAACTGGAAATATAGTAATTCCACAGTATCTTTTTTATATCATAAACTATCAATTTTCCACATGGTCAAGATAGCATAATTCCTATGGCAAGGTTGATATTTACTGAAACTTAATATCTTGTCAAACAGATTCATGCAAAATATCTACTTTTTAATGGGTGGTCTCTGGTCACTGTTTCAGCACACACAATATTCAATACTCAGTGAGACCGTACCCTGTGATGAATGTTGACAATTTAAACAGCACATCACTTGGCCCCATTAGTCATGTAGCAATCCAGGTACATGTACAGTGCCTGGTCCATGGGCAGATTCAGTAGAAGATGAATCACATTCAAAATGAGACGAGGCTGAAAGGTCATCTGATTGGTAAACACCAATCAGTATTTTGCACCATCTAGTATACAGGATAGAGGTTAGGAGACATAAGTAAATGAGACTTTTAACAAAGTCACAAATGATATGTGATTATGGAACTTGTAGCATTGCCAGCTTGAGTTGTTTAATCATATCATTCAAACTATGGCAAATCAGACAACAAACGATTATTGGATTATGGATGCTCCCGAGGAGACTGGTAACAGCATTCACAAAGATAATGGCACAGAACCTTTCTATATCTCTTTTAGGATATATGCATCACTGACTATCATTGGTATTGGTACAGTGGCTAATGCTTTAATCCTCATTGTCATCTTGTCCAGCCGATTGCGATATTCAGCTTTCATGAATGTGTTGGTTGTTCTATCAGTGGCAGACACTCTGAGGTTGTGGAGTGTTGTCAGCATCAGAGAAGGGATCTTTAGTTTATTTGGGTTTGGAAAGTCATTAGGACTATGTCGTGTCTGTGTATTTCTGATATATGGATCTTGCACAATTTCCTCATGGTTGGTTGTATTGGTAGCTTTGGAGAGATTCTTTGCTGTGTACTGCCCTCTAAGGGCACATGTATACTGCACTATTAAAAGGATACACCTTGCGATTCTAGTGATTCTTATCTTGTCATTTCTGTCTTCTGTTCCTTATCTCTATGCTTGTTCGATTGATCTCACCAACCCTAAGAGATTCTTTTGCAGGGCTGCAGGATATGATGACAAAATGAATATATTACGAGGACTCATATCATGTATTCTAAATACTGTCATACCTTTTATCACAATATGTATTTTAAACATTTTGATTGCCGTTAGGATAAGAGTACAGAGAAATTTTAGAGCCCGGGCATCAAGGCAGCCAAATAAAGCATTTTCCCCAAAATGTGATACAGCTTTACTCTCTACAATGGTATCAGTATGCATTATTTTTGCAGTGACAACTTTCCCTAAGATGATTTTGTTGCTCATTGAATATGGCTGTAAATTGTCTGGAGGTGACCAATGTATCAACTTGGCCGTCTGGCCTTTTGCACTTGCTTTCTTATTGAATGACTTGAACCACTGTGTCAATTTCTTCCTTTACTGTTTAAGTGGGTCCGTCTTCAGAAATGCCTTACATCAGCTTTTCAGATTAAACATTTTATGTACATTTAAGTAAAGATTCATAAGTATGGATCTCATCAGGAAAACATGTCTTGAATCTATCACCAAAATATGTTTTTATTTATCTTATTCATATTAACCTGAGTTATACCTACTTAACACTTCTCAGTCAGTTATAGGTTGGTTGTTGGGGTTTTACGCCGTATCAACATCTAAGGTTATATCACGACGACAGTCAGTTATATGTGTATATCACCTCAAAATAAGCTGTCAACTGGTTTGCCTCATATATGTGGTGAATGAACCAGAATGACACATAATATTATTTTTGTATGTGTAGATATTATTATTTCTAGCTATTGCATTTTCTTCTGTGTTGATCGAATTGATTGTTTGAATTGATTTACTTCATGGCATACTTTACGGGCTACGTCACTTGTCCACCATTGTGTGTTTGGTCATAGTATCTTAATAGAATAACGAAGATGAATTGCCTCAAAGAACTGCAACCTTTTTTTCCTAAATTGGTATATCTGCATAACAAAATGTTTAGCAAATAGATACGAAGCAAATAACCATAGAATATACATTAGTACTAGTGTCTATGTCAACTAAGTCCTAAGGCTTAATTTGGTAAACTGACAAGAATGAATCATAAGGCTGTTAAAGAAATTAGATCCAATGTCGTCAAAATCTTGAAGATAGGAAACAACCTCGTGGACATAATAAGAAAAGAATTAAGACTTAAAACTGGAGTATAATTAGAATGCTTATTGTAAAGCCGAAGCGTCTGAAGAAAGTGAGAGGTCACCAGACTATGTTAAAACAAACAGAAATGAAATCAATCATAAAATGTAACTGCGAAAAGAAGTTTTGAAAGATTTGGAATTAATAGAAAAACTTATTGACAGCTATAAGTAGTGTCAATGGCATTTGAGACAATCCAAAACCAAGTAATCACAAGGGAGTCTGGTCTGCAAGCAGCAGCACTGCCATGGGAATGTAAGGGTATATAAAAATTGATAATAGGCAGTATAAAAGGGATAATGGTAATCAGTATCAGGCAGAGAGCGAGATATGCTTGGATCAATATGAACCTTGGGGGTTCTGCAGCATGGTGGTTAAGACATGCTAGTCTGCAGTGACACCTGGTGACCAATATAGAAACTATATTACTTCACAGGACAACTCGGAGCAGGTGGACTAGCCGTAGGTATAGCTGTGGTTGAATGATTGGACTCTCATGCTATGAAGGACACCTGGTACTCATTGTGATTGCATTGACATAACTGTAATGCTTTATGTTTGTCCCAAATAAACTTGACCTTTGCAAAGTGTTTGTCTGCATTTGGATCTTAACAACCAGATTAGAGACTAGCTCTACCCTTGACTAATAATAATGAAACAACATCTGAAGTCAGCAGTCATGTGCAACAACATGATATAAGCACTCTTGTTTAATCTTACATTTTTAAAAATCTGGTCTTATTTCTTCCAAATTACATAATGTGTAAGAACTTGTCCTAAGTTACATGTAAAGTTCTTACATTTTACAATTGTAGGTGTTTATTGTAATTGAGAGAACTATAAATTATGTTCCTACACTGATCCTTCAGGTGATTCTAGCCGAAATATTCATAGAGTGAATCAATAGACACAACCCTTTATTATAAAACTGAAAATACAGTATTTCAGAACCTTTTCATATCATGAATTTCTATTGAAGTTTTCACAAGATTCATTGGAAATATCAATTTTTCACCTATGTATTCTGGTCCCTGTTTCAATAGCACAATATTCACTACTCAGTGAGAGTGCTTCCTGTGCAGTATGTTAACTGTGTAAATAGCAATCACTCAGCCATGTAACAATCCAGGAGCATACAAAGTACTTCAGGGGCTCATTCAGTAGGAGATGTACTACACTCAGATTAAGATGTGGTTTTAATATCAAATAACTTGCAGTGCAGTGGTCATGAGACATATACTTGTGCATAACACTTGAGAAAAAAATACTGAATTCTGTTACACAACATATGAACAACTTGGTAATTAGGTTATTCAAGCACTAGACATACACAAAATTGGACTTGTAAGCATCACCAAAATAATGTGTTCTCTACCACAGAATATGTAACACCATGTACAAGTGGCATGTAATTAACAAATTTGTATCAATGTCAGTTTGAGTTGTTTAATCAATTAAGTCAAACTATGGCAAATCAGACAATGATTTCCAATTGGATGGTGGATGTTTCTCCAGAAGTCATTGGCAACAGCATTGACAAAGATAATGGCACAGAACCTTTCTACATCTCATTTAGGATCTATGCATCTCTGACTATTGCTGGTATTGGTACTGTGGCCAATGCTTTAATTCTTCTCGTTATCTTGTCCAGTCAGTTGCGAACTTCAGCTTTCATGAATGTGTTGGTTGTTCTAGCAGTAGCAGATACTCTGAGGTTGTGGGGTGTTGTTAGTATTAGAGAAGGAGTCTTTGGTTTATTTGGGTTGGGAAAGTCTTTAGAGTTATGTCGTGTCCTTATATTTATGATATATGGACTTGGTACAGTTTCCTCATGGTTGGTTGTATTAGTAGCTTTGGAGAGATTCTTTGCTGTGTACTACCCCTTGCAGGCGCATTTATACTGCTCTTTGAAAAGGATCCAACTTGCGATTCTAGTGATTATTATTTTGTCATTTCTGTCTTGTGTTCCCTATTTTTATGCTTGTGCCACTGATGTCACTACCCCTGGGAGATTCAGTTGCAGGTGTGCAGGATCTGATGACAAAATGAACATGTTGCGAGGTGTCATATCATTTCTTCTGTATACTGTCATACCGTTTTTCACACTATCTATCTTAAATATTTTGATTGCTATTAGGATAAGGGTACAGAGAGATTTTAGAACACAAACATCAAGTCAGGGAAATAAGGTATTTTCCTCTAAAGGTAATGCAGCTTTACTGTCTACAATGGTATCAGTATGCATTATTTTTGCAGTGACGACTTTCCCTAAGATGATTTTGATGTTCATTGAATATGGTTGTAAATTGTGTGGAGGGGACCAATGTATCAACACTGCTGTCTGGCCTTTTGCACTTGCTTTCTTATTGAATGACTTGAACCACTGTGTCAATTTCTTCCTTTACTGTTTAAGTGGGTCGATCTTCAGAAATGCCTTAAAGCAACTTTTCAGATTAAATATTTCATGTAGATTTAAATGATATGCAGGAGTCTTGATATTACAAGGGAGCTTTGTCTTATAAATTTAGTAAGAAAATATGTTTCTATTTTGATATGCTGAATCAATTATGCCATGGTCTGGAGCAGTAAAATACTGCACATTCACACACATGCACTAAATGCTGCCCCTCTCTCTGTGCCTTGAGAAAATCAAATCCATCCAAGCTGGCTGATAGATACCTGAAATGTCTTGCATATTTATAGGCATTCAAACTCTTTGGTTTTGGATTACCTTCCATATTCTTGGAATATTATAAGAGCTTCTATTTGAATAAGATCTAGGTTACAACTTAACAAAAAATACCAGCTTTTTCAAATACCTTATACTCTAGGTTTCTTTTTCCTGAGTATTATGTTGCTGATTACCTATCTGTCCTCTTGAGTGCAAAATGGTCACTTTCCTAAATTAAAGTGGACCATGCATACTTCTTGACTCACAGCTACTGATTGTTAAATACTTTGACCAATTGCAGTCAATTTTGAAATGTATTTCCTTTCAACTGAAATAAGTTGAAAAGTTCTCTATGTTCTGATTTCTTGCATGATTACTTAAGGAAAAGAGTATGTAACTATGCAGATACTTTTAATCTATAGCAAAGTCAACAAAGCCAAAATTGACTAAGAACCAACAAAAAGGTAAAAAAACAAAAAATCCAAGAGGAAGATCAAGAAAAATCAAATGAAAACGTCAATAATAATCATGCAAGAGTCCACAAGCACCAAATAGAAAGTTCCTTGGAGGCCAAACAGAAAGGCAGACATGGAGCAAATAGAGGGTCAGCAAAGGCTAACAAAAAAGTCAAATAAAAAGAGAATAACTTGAAAGTGCTCCCTCCACATCAAACAAATCAATCTGGATTGTGAAACTTTGATTCTCAAATTTTCTATGAAAATCTTTGAAAATAACATTGCTTCAAACAGACTGAGAGTAAGTGGAACAATGAGAGGTAACTTCTGTAGACTCTCATTGTGTGCAAAGGTTTGAATTGTAACAACTTTCCTCCTAGGGCACCCTTATTCACATGTTACTAGTTAAGAAAAGGTTTAATTTATAACAGATGCAACATCCATCTACTAAGTTTAATTGATAACAGGTGCAACATCCATCTAGTTATTATTAAGTTTGGACTGAGCCATTGAATCATTTCTCGTCTGAAGGGCTACCAGACAACCAATCCAGCAACTAGGGGAGCAACTTAGGCTTGACGAGCAACTCTCTATGTTAGATGTGCGTAAACATAAATTATATTAGGAATGAAAAAGGAACTTATTTTGGCTTTGTTAACTTTGCTATAGATTAAAATGGATATAAACAATTTTTATGCAATAGAACTTCATCAAATGTAAAAGAATGGAGAAATTATCAAGGTCTTCAAGGATCTATACTGGGACTGATATTTTTTCTAGTATATATCAATGATCGATATGCAACATATTATCTAAAAGAATGTCCAATGTCAAGTATATGCTGATGATACTATTACATATTCTTCAAGAACATTATATAAATATGCAATAGATGAATTATAGAATACCTTAGATAAATTTGCAGTTTGGTGTGAACAAAATGCTTCAACAATTTATATATAAAAACAACTAAATATATAAACTTTGGTACTAGACAAAATCTTAAAAAGATAGATAATGTGGATGTAAAAATTGATAATGAAAACTTACTATTCGTGTCAACTTTAAAATATCTAGGAATACATTGAGATCAATCTCTTAACTTCAAATCTCATCCTAGTAATCTTGTAAATTATTTGAGCTTTATCTGTTCAGTAAAATCAGAAGACTCTGCGTTGAGAAACCATACTGAAAGCTTTTGACATATGGATGACTATGCATCCTACAAGGCTGCCTTTGTCCAATTGTTCATAGGCAAATTTTGTTATTTTCATTACAGCCTGCATTGTTGATTTGTCTCGTTGAATTGATCAGATGCAATCAGTTCATTGCATTTGAAATATTGAAGCAGTTGCTTATGTACAATTTTCTCAAGAAGCTTTCCCAATAGTGGTAGAATCACTATTGGTCTCTCATAACTAATCTTGACCAAGTTACCTTGTTTAGGAATAGGGGAACCTATTCCTAGCCTCCAGTTGTCAGGGAACTCACCATTCCGTAGGCAACCATTTATCAGCTCCAGTATTTTGCAAAGGTATTTTCATAAGATATTCCTTGAGAATTGTGGAAGATATTGATTCATGTCCAGACGGTTTATATATATTAATAATCTTGTATTAATGACCATAAGTCATCTGAATCTATTGTGTCAAGTGATTCTTAACCAGGATATTGAAGCCATAGGCACAAATCTTTTCTTAAACTGGAAATGTAGTATTACAGAATCCTTTCTATACCATGAACTTTTATTAATTTTCCACATAGTCAAAGTATCATTATTCTTATGGGAAAGTTAATATAATCATGTTGAAACTGTTGATTTCTTGTCAAACTGATTCCGCAAAACATTAATCTTTAATCTCTGGTATCTGGTCACTGTTTCAGCACACACAATATTCAATATTAGGTGGGAGTGTACACTGGGCAGAATATTGACTGTGTAAACAACAACACTTGGCCCCAAACTCAGTTCAGTGCCTGGTCCATGAACAGAACAAGACGAATTACATTCACATTAAGATGTGGCTGAAAGGTCATCTGATTGGTAAGCACCAATCAGTATTTTGCACCATCTATTATACAGGATAAAGGTTATGAGACATAAGTATTTGACACCTTTAACAAAAAGAAAAAAAAGCTAAATATGAGTAACTTGGCAATTATATTATTGAAGCTCTAGATACACACTGATTCAGACTTGTAAGCATCACAAAATAATGATTTTTCACAAAAGGATATACAACACTATGTATAAGTGATTAACAAACTTGTGGCATTGGCAGCTTGGGATGTTTAATCATACTATTCAAACTATGGCAAATCAGACAACAAATTACAATTGGATTATTGATGCTACAGACGAGACTGGTAACAGCATTCAAGGACATAATGGCACAGACCATTTCTTTATCTCTTTAAGAATATATGCATCTCTGACTATCACTGGCATTGGTTCTGTTGCTAATGCTTTAATCCTCCTTGTCATCTTGTCAAATCAATTGCGAACTTCAGCTTTTATGAATGTGTTGGTTGTTCTAGCAGTGGCAGACACTCTGAGGTTGTGGAGTGTTGTTAGCATCAGAGAAGGGATCTTTAGTTTATTTGGGTTTGGAAAGTCATTAGAACTATGCCGTGTCTGTGTTTTCCTGATGTATGGGTCTGGTTCAGTTTCCTCATGGTTGGTTGTATTAGTAGCTTTGGAGAGATTCTTTGCTGTATACTACCCTTTGCGGGCACATGTTTTATGTTCTATGAAAAGGATCCATCTTGCGATTCTAGTGATTATCATCTTGTCCTTTCTGTCTTCTGTTCCTTATCTCTATGCTTGTTCAATTGACCTCACTAACCCCAAGAGATTCAGTTGCAGGTCTGCAGGATCTGACGACAAAATGAACATGCTGCGAGGTGTCATATCATTTCTTCTACGTACTGTCATACCATTGTTCACAATATGTATTTTGAACATTTTGATTACTATTAGGATAGAAGTGCAGAGAAATTTTAGAGCCGGGGCATCAAGGCAGACAAATAAGACATTTTCACCCAGAAGTGATTCAGCTTTACTGTCTACAATGGTATCAGTTTGCATTATTTTTGCAGTGACATCTTTCCCCTTGATGATTTTGCTGCTCGTTGAGTATGGCTGTAAATTCTTCAGTAGAGATCAATGTATCAATGTGCCCATTTGGCTCTTGCCAATTGCCTACTTTTTGAATGACTTGAACCACTGTGTTAATTTCTTCCTCTACTGTTTAAGTGGGTCAATCTTCAGAAATGCCTTACAGCAGCTTTTCAGATTTGATATCTTATGTAGACGTAAGTAAAATGCATGAGCATGGATCTTACAAGAAGAATATGCTTTACAAATATACTAATGGAACATATCTTTATTTCAAATATCTTTAAGCAATCATATTATGGACTGGATTGAAGCTGAGTACTATCCCTGTAAAGAGCACACTCTCACCACATTTCATATTTGTAAAAAAAAGTTTATTTAAGAGTCATTTTGATCTCTGCACTTTGTGACATGACCATGAGATTTGATTTTCTTTGGAAAATGGTGATGTGACATCATCATAATTTAGCAAACAGAGGAACACCAAATTGAAAAACAAGGTTCGTTTATAGAACAAATGTGGCTATAACAATGTCAAGCACAGGGACTGATACGTATACAGCAAGCCAAAACTAGATACACACATTTAGACTGTCTGGTATTCATACTGTTTTCTCTGTTGTCCAACTGAGATGTTCCCTGTTGCTGTTAACCTGTCGGTTTGATCATCCCTTAACAATGTAAACAAACACCTGGCCACTTGGATTTCATGAAAAACCTCATTTATGAATCAAGTTATAATAGATATATACAGAAAGTTACTGATGTGGTGCAACCATGCCAGTGAACAGCTCTCTTGACTTGATGGGCTGTCAGACAGTAGGGAGCAGTGACAGAAATTGTCTAGAATTGACGGTTTTTATTGAAGAGTGCATTTGGCAGCTGTCAGTGAGCTGCAACAGCCATCTACTTGGACCATGAGCGATGCCATTCCAAAACGATGATTTTTATCAGGTTGGTATTACAACTATTGGGGAGGAGTCAAAGTCATCTGGTAAGATTAACAGCAACAAGGTCAGTGTAACAGCAATTGGGAAAGGGTAAAGGCCATAGACCTTGTGGAGACATGGTCATGTGACCATTATTAAATTTTGGTGTCACCGTGTGCTCATTACAACCTCATGAATATCAGACAAGTCTTGAATTTATCATTTCTAGGTAATGAAAAAGGGTAATTATTGAAAAAAAACCTGAAAATCTAAGATGTATTTAGCATAAATTCCAATACAGATACTTCATGATATTATGAAGTAATGATTTGAAATTGATCACCAATATGGTGTTCAGGCTGTGTGACGTCATCTGCACAATGTCTATAGGGAAGGGCTGACAACCATTAGTAAAGAGTCAATTTCATACATGGTCAAGACAGCATAATTCTTATGGCAATGTTGATATTTGCTGAAACGTGACATCTTTAGTCTGTGGTATCTGGTCACTGTCTCAGCACACACAATATTCAATACTCTACCCTGGGAAGAATGTTGACTATGTAAATAGCACCTAACATGGCCCCATTAGTCATACAACAATCCAGGCACATGTACAGTACCTCATCCATGGGTAGATTGAGTAGGAGATGAGCAATACTTGTATCAAGATGTGGCTATAATGTCAATCAACTGAAAAGGGTAATTTGAACAAGTCATCACACTGGAAAGTGGTGATAATCAATCATAAGTATATGATACTTTTCAATATCTAACTTGGCAAATAGGTTTTTCAAACTCCCAATATCAACTAATTTTGAATTGTGTCATGAAAGTAGTAGCTAGGTGATTTGCAAATCAAAAGGGTATATATATATAACTCCCACTATGGCAAATCAGACTATTATTTATAATTGGATTACGGATGATGCGAAAGGGACTGAAATCAGCATTCACAAAGATAATGGCACAGAACTTTTCTATATCTCTTTGAGCAGGTTTGCATCTCTGACTATCACTGGTATTGGTACTGTCTCTAATGGGTTAATCCTCCTTGTTATCTTGTCCAGTCAATTGCGAACTTCAGCTTTTATGAATGTGTTGATTGTTCTAGCAGTGGCAGACACTCTAAGGTTATGGGGTTTTACAATCATTGGAGTAGGAATGTTTGGGTTATCTTGGTTAGGAATGTCATTAGATCTGTGTCGTGTCTGTGTATTCCTAGTTTATGCATCTGGTACAGTTTCATCATGGTTGGTTGTTTTAGTAGCTTTGGAGAGGTTCTTTGCTGTGTACTTCCCTTTGCGGGCACATGTATACGGTTCTGTGAAAAGGATTCATCTTGCGATTCTAGTGATTATCATCTTGTCATTTCTGTCTTCTGTTCCTTATTTCTATGCTTGCTCCACTGATGTCACAATATCTGGGAAATTCCGTTGCAGGTCTGCAGGATCTGATGACAAAATGAACATGCTGCGTGGTGTCATATCATTTCTTCTTTATATTGTCATTCCATTTATCACAATATCTATTATAAACATTTTGATTGCTATTAAGATAAGAGCACAGAGAAATTTTAGAGCACAAGCATCAAGTCAGCCAAATAAGGCATTTTCCTCCAAAAGTGATAGAACCTTACTATTTACAATGGTATCAATATGTATTATTTTTGCAGTGACATCTTTCCCTAAGATGATTTTGTTGTTCATTAGATATGGCTGTAAACTGTTGGGAGGAAACCAATGTTTCAATTTCTCTGTTTGGCCTTTTCCACTTGTATTATTATTGAGTGACTTGAACCACTGTCTCAATTTCTTCCTTTACTGTTTCAGTGGGTCAATCTTCAGAAATACCTTAAAGCAGCTTTTCAGATTCAATATTTCATGTAGGTTTAAATCAAATGTATGAGCAGTGATCTTACATGGGGAAATTGTCTCATGGATTTAATGACACAATACATTATTTACATTATTTTTAATTTAGGTCATAGTCTGGATTGAAGCTGATAACTAAAATGCTGCACATTCAAGCATATATGCATTTTAATCCTTCCCCTTTATATACCATTGATATGTAAAAGTTGAATATAAAAAGAGGTCAGAATTGTTTGTGTACGAAAATATTATTGAAAATAATTATGGTATTTGTAAATTTACAAATCATTTGTAAATTCAAAAATAGTTGTTGTAATAAGTTATACAATTCCCTAATATCGAGCTGGTATTTGACAGGACATACAGGAGAGGCTAAACCACACACTGGAAACCTTCTTCAGTAGTTGTATTTGGCGTTCTGTTCATACCTTACTGACCAGTTAAGATGATGTTGGGATGGGTAAAGAAGTTGTGGTGGAGTGGATGGTGATTTTGTGATGGATGGAGGATGTCTTAGGGACATCAAAGGGCTATTTTAGGCATATCAGTGGCTGTCACAGGGATGTCATTCAGAAGTCAGAGGATGTCATGGGGATGTCAGAGGGATGTTCTTACAGTCTCACCTAAAGGGCACTGCTATGTTATAGGAATATCAACAAGATAATCTAGTGATGGCATTGTGATATCATCAGATCTCAACATCAACATTAAGTTTTCTTAATAAGATTTGCCTATTCTTAGCATTATCACTAATGTTAAATCACAAGCAAAATCTATTTAAACAGGTAAAGGTTCTAATATATTTCAATATCTTATAATTAAGGCATTGTTTGCATGATCCCAGATAGAGAAATGACATCTGGAAGACCTCTTTAAATTGCTCTGCAAGATGTGCGTTGAAATGGACATTGAAAACATACTGGCTGCACATCCAAATGACAGCATTTCATACTTTCCTTGTCAGAAAAATGATTGATTTGTTTTATGTATGTTCCTGTACTGTTACATGTATTTTAGAATATAATGCACTGGTAATTGGGATATCTTCTGCTATATAGCTTGTTACTGAAAAAAATGTTGTAAATGTGATGATATGCAAATACCACTGTGATAAGACTGAAAATCTGGTTTGTGAAGTCAGATGCTCTCATATTGGGTTAATATCAGTAGATGGAAAGTTTTGGATGGGAAGAGAAGATGTGAAAGATTAACTAACATTTAACAGAGTCTCTGAAATCTTAGTGATTTATGGCTATTAAACGTTGACCTTTCATTGTTCACTGTTTCATGAAATAAAGGTTTGATATAGTTTAAGTTTTCTTGCTGAATACTCTTTGGGGAAAATGGTCAATTTGCTAAAGTTACATGTACTTCATAACTCAGGGTTACCGACTGTTGATTCCTTTGACCAATAGCAGTCATTATGAAATGTCTTCGATTCAATTGAAATAAGTTAAAATCTGTCCTTTCTCTAATTTTGTAATTTCATGCAGGATAACTTAAGGAAAAGAGTAAGTAATTATGCAGATATTCTTCTTCCATAGAAAAGTCAAGAGAGACAAACAACTAGCAAAAAGGTAAAAAAAAAAATCCAACAGAAAGGTCAACAAAGATAAAATAGAAAGGTCAAAAAAGACCCAATGGTAGAGTCCCCAAGGACCAAACATATAGTTCCATAGAGACCAAACAGTAGGGTAGACAAGGAAGAACCAGGGATGAAAAAGACTAACGGAAAGGTTCTCACATTAGAATATAGCCTGAATGCAGCCATTCTTTAAATCAAAAATACATTTGGATTCAAAAATCATTAAAATTATGGTATTATTTTCTATGAAAATAACAGTTGTTCATACAGACTGAGAGACTGGACTAGTTTTTGGCCATAATTTTTCACCTGTTGGAATGGATGATAGTACCTAAATGAACTCTAGTTGGCTACCTACTTAATTGTTTATATTGTGAAATTATGTTCATGTATGTATACCTGACTGAAAACTAGTCCAGTGTGTGTGTATGCGTACTTTATTCCAACTGTGGAAGTATTTCCTATATAACCTGCTCCTATTATGTACATTGTTTGGCCAATGTTGTACCAAGATCGGCCATCTTGGAAGATCAGAGAATTTTCTCTGAAAGATTTGCTCAGGAATAAACGTTAAAAAAAAAAAAAAAAAAAAAATGACAGCTAGGGAAAAACCTGATATTAGGCACCGATGCACAAGCCAGCCACCTGATAGATCAAGTTTGGGCTGACCAGGTGACTATTGAATTATTTTCTATTTGAGGTTCTACCAGACAATCCATCCAGCCACAAGCAAAATTATCGCAAAGGCACTAAGGACAGTTTCAAGGTTGAATATACTTAATAAAACTCATGATCAGTAGATAGATGTTGGAACCCATTACAGAACAGGCTGAAAATACAGTAATAGTGACACTGACAGTTACATTCCTAATACACATTCTAGTGCTAGTCTGTAAAGGTTATCCTAAAGGTTAGAATATTGGGATCGGTGAGATCGGTGGCTGATTTGCAATTCCTGTGCGTGTTTGCTAATAACTCTACTATTGATCAGTGAATTGAAACTAACATGAGGGGAAGAAAGTAAGAAACAGCTCCTTGGACTTTTATTTCTTTAACATTGATGGTTACTTTAAATTTGGGGTGACTTTAACAATTATTTGTGAAGGTGTGCACAAAAGGTCCTGTTCTCTCAGGCAGCGAAAATATATTGGGATGCTCCCCATTGTAGAACCCTGTACTCTCACTAAATTTCTGCCTACTGTTCACAACATTCCTATGACCTACCTATATTCCTATGAACAATGTCTTAAAATTTTGATTCACTCATTGGTCAATTTTTTGTTTGATGTAAAATGTAAATAATATGCTAAAAATCAGCTTTGGTATTGTGCAAATTACATTCAGAAATGTATAAGAACTGTGATAACAGTGCTAAAAAAATAAGTAGAAAAAGTAAAGTTTTCAGTTACAAGAGAAGTTCCAATTCTAATGACCTGCTTTTTCTTAAGTTTCATGATCACATGACATAATATTCTCATACAGATAGGAAACCAAGCTATTCAATATATATAAATATTGCATGCCATGATATATTATACATTGACAGAGAGATGAGAGTAAGACTTGCCCAAATATATTACTTGTCTCCCTTCTCTATCCTTTCATGATCTCTTATGAGCTAGTCAAAGCAGAATTAGCAAGTCGAGTTTATCACCTCATAATTAACTATCCACTGGCTTGGCTTACATAATGATGAAATAAACCATTATCATCCCTCAATAATGTTTATACTCCATAATTATGCAACATTTCTAACTTAAAATTACCTTGTAACCTTCTGTTAAAGGGGTAGTTTGCTTTAGAAACAACAAGAATTCCAATAAAACATCCTAAATCCAAGCTTCCTGTCTCACCATACTCTGGCCGTATGCCCCCTTGTGGCCTGTTAGGGTGATGACATCATACCTGAACCATATGATAATTACCCCTTACCCCCCTCCTCTTCCACCTACCCCTTCCACTTCCCCTTCCTGAATCTGGCCATTCAGGTTGAACTGTGACTGGTGAACCGTGACCCCCAGTCTGGTACATTTCACATCACTGGGCCAGTCACCCTTGCTGCTCAGGGCCCACTTTGTACATTTCACTCTATACAGCTCAGTCTAGCCACATAGGGTCAATCATCTGCATTCCATGTCCTGCCATGAGTGTGTGTATGGAGGCGGGAGGGGGCAGCAAAGGGGGAGGGGCAAGAGGGTTATTGGCATAAATGGTTCAGGTGTGATGTCATCACGCTAAAAAGCCACTAGGGGGCATAAGTGGACAGTATGATGGGACAGGAAGTTAGGTTTTAGGGGGTATTTATAGTTATTAATCATAAACCCTGCACAATTTTATACTTTATCCCCACTTATGTTAAATACTTTAGATACCTTTATCATCTTATTAAAGTTGTTTCTCTAGTAGAAAACTATTCATTTAAAGTTTGGTCCAGATTTCATATACTTTGGTTAGGGCTCCACCTCATCTTGTCAGAATGTCATAGCGACATTCTGGTTTTTTTTGGTCTTTGAATCCGCTCATCAAAATGTCAAGGTGGCATTATGGTTATGTGTGACCTTGACATAACTCTATTAGATTATGTCACTATAACAGTCTGTTTCTTGACCTCAGCCTTGAACATCATTATCATTACTAGTATCAAGGTAGGTCAAGCTACTACATATACTGACTGACATCATGCCCTTCTTTGCATTGGCCTTTCTGACACTTCTGAAACTTTGCATCACAACTAGCCAGTACAACTACATATCATCTGTAGGAATCTATTCAGTGAGAACAATTCATTTCTTAAGATTATGTAAGGGGCTCTATTAAAAATGTATTTTATTTCATCCCGAATGGCGTAGTGTCTATACATTTCCTATTTAAATGTTGTATTCCCCGACCAGGGGAATAACAAAAATGATAATCCCCTAATCTAAACTGCTAACTAAAGAGACCAGGGGAATAACATAAAGTTATTCCCCTGGGAAACCAACGAAACATTTAGCCAGACCATTTTTTAAGGCTAAACCAATAGTAATCCACAGAGGCAGGGTAATAAGTTTTAGCGAAGCCCAACCTCCTCATTCTATCAGCCAATTGGCGCTCAGCATTTGAATCTAGGTCGCATTGCTACATTGCCTTGCTCACTCTGCAACTTCGACGCTCGCTACAGCAAATCATCTCTGCACTGTAGCGACCACTGGGTCCGGCCCCGGTCAGTCAAGCGCGACAAGCGAAAACCGCGGACTATTTATAAGATGCTTCATAATGAGGCCGCATAGTAATAATAGCCACGGGTGGCGAGTTTTCTCCCTACATAGCAGAGTCTACTTTCACAGACTCATTTCCCGGCACGGAGGTAGATCTCATAGCAGAGTGGGCCTTGCTACGTCACCTTGCTACGTGATGTGATTTGGCTGTTTGTTTTCATTTGTTTTCATAACTTTATCTATCAAATCTCTGTTTATATTCCATCAATTTTCACCATCAAAGTAAGCAAATTGAG
Source organism: Lepidonotus clava (assembly GCA_936440205.1). Taxonomy (NCBI): domain Eukaryota; kingdom Metazoa; phylum Annelida; class Polychaeta; order Phyllodocida; family Polynoidae; genus Lepidonotus; species Lepidonotus clava. The sequence continues at coordinate 49,884,203 of OW387141.1, read as the reverse complement.
AGAAAATACCTTTTATAACAAGTCGTTAGAATTGTAAATTTCGGGAGGTAGACATAAATTCAGTAATTAGGTTGGTTTGAGATCAGAAAATGCATTGCTAGGTTGCATGATGCGGCCATTTGTTTACATTGTGGCGTAACTTTTGTAAATCAATATCTTTGTCAATATTTAATCAATTTCCACAATTTAAAAGCTGTAATGAAGAGCTATTACATGCTTTAATGTCCATTTACATTTGTAGATTTCGGGCTGTTGAAATAAATCCAGTACAGACCTCGGTGTGATATGAAAAAAGTTATTCCCAGGGTCTACAGAGTCTCGGCCAGAGCTACGCTATGGCCGTCGACCCTGTAGACCCAGGGAATTACTTTTTTCACATCACACCTCGGTCAGTACTATATATATATCATCTATAGAATGCCTAATATCAGGCCAATATTTATTGTTAAAAAGCATTCACAATTTGTACTTGGTAATATCTATAATGGTATTATTATGGTAGTATAAACTACAGCTCACTGAAAGTTAATGAGCCTGACAACTACATTTCTGATTATTTCCTCAGAGTATATCATAGAAGGATTAACAAAGGCTAACACAAGAGTCAAAAAAGAGAGAATAATTTTAAAGTGCTCCTTCCATTTCACAGAAATCAATTCAGATTCATAAACTACAAACAAAAATTACTCTTGAATTTCCTATGAAAATCTTTGGAAATAACATTTGTTCAGACAGACTCAGAGTAAGTAGAATAAAGAGAGATAACTTTTGAAGTGTAAGAGTTTAGCTTGTGACAACTTTCCTGTTAGGGCACCCTTATTCACATGTTACTGGTTAAGAAAAGGTCCAATGGATGACAGGTGCATGATCCATCTGCTTGAAAGATCAAATTTGGGCTGAGCTATTGAACTAATTGGTGTCTGATAGGCTACCAGACAACCCATCCAGCTTCCAGGGGAGCCACCTAGGCTCAAAAAGCAACTCAAGTTAAATGTATGCAACCAAACTCGGTATACAGATACACTTATATCCTTTACAGACAGCTCAATATGCATTCATATTGCCTGGATAATTTAGACGCAATGCACATTCTGGTGCTAGTCTGTAAAGGGCTCTCTCATTAGACTGAGTCAAAACAGAAATAGCAGGTTTGAGTTAATCATCTCACTTCCCTCTGCCTTGTAGTCTGGGGTCCAGACTCCAAAAAAGAGCTTATTTAAGGATTCTCGATGCCATAAAAAGTTTAAACCTAAAACCCTTTTGGGGTCCTAGAGGGGTCCTTTGGCAATAAAAATTTGCCGGTTGTCACCCTGTAGAGGTGTGCGTAACCATGACAACCGCCATTTTGTTTTGCAACCCTCATTAAAATTGAACCCCTTCAGAAATGTACTGTATATGAAATATCTCACTCAATTTTTGAGTTTGGCACTTTATATCTGGTATACAAGGAACCAAGTATTAGGTGCATCTGCACAAAAGACAACATTGACCTTGGCCAAGATCAAGGTCATCTAAATTGAGGTCGAATATCAAAAATGGTCAAAAAAATGAAATTAAACTTCTGTCAAAGTGTCCCACCCTTTAGAATATGAAAGTTTATACCCAAACTTCTTTTGGTGCCCTAGAGGGGTCCTTTGGGTAGAAGAATATGCCAGTTGTCTCCCTGTAGAGGTGTGCGCAACCATTACCCACGTGATTTTGCTTACTGACCTCCTGAAATCTCATCCTTTCAGAATAACACATTCTATGTGATATCTCATTTATTTGATAAGATAACCTTTTAATATCAGAATTCCAAGTAGTACTATAGGAGATGTTACTAGACAAAAGACAATTCTGACCTTGGCCAAGGTCAAGGTCATCTAAACTAATGTCAAATGACGAAAATGGTCAAAAAATGAAATTAAACTTCTTTCAAAGTGTCCCACCCTTTAGAATATGAAAGTTTATACCGAAACCTCTTTTGGTGCCCTAGGGGGGCCCTTTGGGTAGAAGAATATGCCAGTTATGTACCTGTAGAGACATGCGCAACCATTACCCTGGTGATTGTATTAACTGACCTTCTGAAATTCCATCTTTTCAGAATGACACTATTCATGTGGTATCTCATTTATTTGATAAGAAACCCTTTTGATATCTGTTCCAAGTAGTACTATAAGAGATGTCCCTTGACAAAAAACAACTCTGAACTTGGCCAAGCTTAAGGTCAAGGTCAATATAATTTAGATTGATGTCAAATGACAAAAAAACGGTCAAAAAGATTGTCCAATTAAACTTCTTTCAGAGTGTCCTACTCTTAAAATATGAAAAATTATACCCAAACCTCTTTTAGTAGTGTAGAAGGGTCTTTTCAGCATAATGAAATCTCAATTGTCTCCCTGTAGAGGTGTACACAACCAATACGCACGCTATTATGTTTGCTCACCTTAAATTTCATCATTTTAGAATTGCATATTTTATGGGAAATTTCATTCATTTTATAAGATAATGATTAAATATCTATGTTCAAAGTAGTGCTATTTCAGGAACAAATGACAAATTTGACTTTGGTAAGGTCATTCAAATTTACATCAAATGCCGAAAACTGCAATAAAAGAATCAGAATTCAACATCTTCTCAAGTGTTCTTCTGTTGGGAACATGAAGGTTAGAGTTGTCCAGGGTACCAACCACACAGGGAAAACAGGGAAAATGGCAACAAAGATTCCCTGACATGGAAAACAGAGGGAATTTGGAAATTTTGCCAAAAAACAGGGAAAACACAGTGAATTTCTTTTGGCCAGGTTCTGATATTCCTGATTCTCAAGATATTAGGGATTCAACTTTTTGTTGTTGGGTTGTCCAAATGTTTTCTTTGCGCAGAGGCTGAAAAATTGCCGTAGGACAGGGGAATATCAGGGAAAACACAGGGAATTTGAAAATGGAACTTCAGTTGGTACCCCGGCTGTCTTTCATCTAGAGTCATCCCATATAGTACTACTTGGAACTCAGATATTAAAAGATTGTTATCAAATAAATGAAATGAGACATAAAAAGTGTTATTCCGAAAGGATGAAATTTCATAACCAATACTCTACTGGGATCATTTAGGGATCCTTAAGACTTGGTATTATGCCATTTTTCATTCTTTAGAGGTGCACATAATGGTGACCCATGCCATTTCATTCACTTATCCCATAAAAACGTATTTCTGTGGACTATGAAGGTTTGAAGGTATGACAACTATACCTCTTATCATTGTTTGTAAGCAAATTCTATTCACTGAACAACATTTGTGCCAAAGAACTGGTAATCAAAGTATTTTGTTTCAATTCTAGGGTTTGCTTTTCTGAACTGGTCAAATTTAATGGATAGCATGTCACAAAATGGCATGGGCAATTCAGATTTTGAATTTCTCCAGGTCCTCTATAGGAGTACAAAGAAATTATGGATGTTTTATTCCAACAATTAAACAGTTGAGCAGAAGTTTAATTCCAATGATTTGCATCTTTTGGCATAAGTTTATAAATTTGTTGACCTTGAACTTCACGACAGTCAAAGTCATATCTTGCAGATATGTGACTTATGTACTATTGATTTTAGATGAAAGAGACATCACATGCAAAAAGTTGTAGTCTACACAAATCAGATTTTCTGGTAAAAGGGAATGGAATGGCATAGGTCACCACTATGTACACCTCTAAAGAATGAAAACTAGTGTTAGGGACTCCTGTACATGACCCTGAAAGAGTATTACTATGACATTTCATATTACCAACAGAAGAACACTTGAGAAGGTGTGGAAGTTTAATTTATCTGTAGTTTTTATCATTTGATGTCAGTTTGAATGACCTTAACTTGACCATTGTCAAAGTTGTCTTTTGTCCAGAAACACTTCATAAAGCACTACTTGGAACATAGATTTTTAATATCTTAAAAAATGAAATTTTCCATAAATCATGCTATTCTAAAAGGATGGAATTTGAGGTAAGCAAACAGAATAGTGTGGGTAATAGTTGTGTACACCTTTACAGAGAGATAATTAAGATATTTTCTTCTGTTGAAAAGACCCTTCAAGGCTATCAAAACAGGTTTGGGTACAATCTTTCATATTCTACAGAGTAGGACACAATGAAAGAAGTGATTTCAACTTTTTGACAGTTTTCATTGTTTTGCATAAATCTATATAAAATTGACCTTGACCTCGCTCTCAGATATTAAAAGGGTTTCTTATCAAATAAATGAGATATCACATATAAAGTGTAATTTTGAAAGGAGGAAATTTCAGGACAGTAAGCAAAATAGATAGGGTAACAGGGAGACGACTGGCATATTCTTCTACCCAAAGGACCCCTCTAGGGCACCAAAAGAGGTTCGAATATAAAGCTCCATATTCTAAAGGGTGAGAAAATTTGAAAAGAAGTTTAATTTCTTTTTTTTTTACCATATTTGACATTCAACATCAATTTAGATGACCTTGACCTTGGCCAAGGTCAGAATTGTCTTTTGTCTAGAAACATCTCATAATTATAGTACTACTTGGAACTCTGATATTAAATGATTATCTTATCAAATAAATGAGAAATCACATAAAATGTGTTATTCTGAAAGGATGAAATTTCAGGACAGTAAGCAAAATAGTTAGGGTAATGGTTGTGCACACATCTACAGAGAGACAACTGGCATATTATTCTACCCAAAGGACCCCTCTAGGGCACCAAAAGAGGTTTGGGTATAAACCTCCATATTCTATAGGGTGGGACACTTTGAAAGAAGTTTAATTTCATTTTTTTGACCATTTTTGACATTCGACATCAATTTAGATGACCTTGACCTTGGCCAAGGTCAGAATTGTCTTTTATCTAGAAACATCTCCTATAGGAATACTTGGAATTCTGATATTAAAAGGTTATCTTATCAAATAAATGAGATATCACATAGAATGTGTTATTCTGAAAGGATGAGATTTCAGGAGGTCAGTAAGCAAAATCACGTGGGTAATGGTTGCGCACACCTCTACAGGGAGACAACTGGCATATTCTTCTACCCAAAGGACCCCTCTAGGGAACCAAAAGAGGTTTGGGTATAAACTTTCATATTCTAAAGGGTGGGACACTTTGACAGAAGTTTAATTTCATTTTTTTGACCATTTTTGATATTCGACCTCAATTTAGATGACCTTGACCTTGGCCAAGGTCAATGTTGTCTTTTGTGCAGATGCACCTAATACTTGGTTCCTTGTATACCAGATATAAAGTGCCAAACTCAAAAATTGAGTGAGATATTTCATATACAGTACATTTCTGAAGGGATTCAATTTTAATGAGGGTTGCCATACAAAATGGCGGTTGTCATGGTTACACACACCTCTACGGGTGACAACCGGCATATTTTTATTGCCAAAGGACCCCTCTAGGACCCCAAAAGGGTTTTAGGTTTAAACTTTTCATGGCATCCAGAAGCTCCAATTTCATACCTTGGACCCCAGACTATTGGCAAAACAACTGAAATGAACCAGTGTCATCTTCCTGTAATTCATATACTTGTTTTGGTCCATATCCATCCAATAACATAACAGTTTTATGACACACAACACTGTATATATCAGTCACTGTGATTTTGTCATAGTATCATCATAGAATAACAGTACACTTATCTATTTCCTCAGGAGAACTGCCAAGAAATTGAATTATGCCTTTAGATTTGCTTCCTATCCATTTTCTTAGTGATCAATTTCTGTGTAGGAAACATTTTGTCAAATTGAAGGGGCTGTTTATTTTCTAGGAAAAGGATGGGAGAATGCCAAATGATTATTTGATAATATACCAAATGCTCAGCAAATATGTACAAAATTTTTAGTAATAGAATAAATTTAATACTTCACATTTGAAATTCATAGAGGTAGAAAATGACATGGCATTGGTGATTTCTGAGCTCGAACAACACCCTTCAATGCAAACTCATGCCTGGGCCTGCCTTGAGTCTGCAGGGCTGCCAACTGTCCTGATTTGATAAGGATAGTCCTTATTCTTTTACCCTTGTCCTTATTGTCCTTATCAGGTGTGTAAATGTCCTTATCAGGCCAGTTACAGCATATTGAATTTCTTAAGAAAACAGGTTTCTACATAATTCTATGTGATTTGTTATTTCATTATTTTATCATGCCAAATATCATATCCAAAGTACATATCTTAGTATATATAAGGCTGTCCTTGTTTTGGGGAAAATGTCCTGATTTTCGTTATCACTTTTGACATTTGTTCTTATTAGGGCCACGAAAATGTTGGCAGGCCTGAGTCTGATGAGTGAACCATATAAAGGATTCATTAACACCTCTGAAAACTACATTTCCGAATGTTTCCTTACAGTATATCCACACAATATTATATACTTATGTTGTGATTATTTTATAATTGTAGACTACTTTTGGAACTGGAACAAATCTGTTCCTACACTATTCCATTGGATCCTTCTAACCAGGATTGTTATTGAGTGAATTTATGGTCACAAACCTTTTTTGAATTAAACTGAACAATATAGTATTTCAGTATCCTTTTTATATCATGAACCTCTATCAGTTTTCCACATGGTCATGAAAGTGTTATCCCTATGACAAGGGTAATGTATGCAAAAATTCAATTTCTTGTCAAATAGATTCAAGCAAAATATTAATCTTTAATCTGTGGTATCCATTTACTGTTTCAGCACACAGAATATTCAATACTCAGTGAGAGTGTACTTTGGGATGAATGTTGACAATGTAAATAGGACGTCACTTGGTCCCAATCTCCATGCAACAATCCAGGTATATGTACAGTGCCTTATCCATGTGCAGATTCAGTAGGAGATGAACAACACTTAAGATCTGGCTATAATGCCAATGAACTGGAATTAGTCATAAGTATATAATATTTTTAACATCTGACTTCTGTTACAGAGAATAAAATGGCTATAATGTCAATCAACTGGAAAGGGTAATTTCAACAAGTCATCACATCGGAAAGTGGTGATAATCAATCATAAGTATATGATACTTTTCGACATCTAACTTGGTAATTAGATTATTCAAACTTTCAATATACACTTATTCTGACTTATTCAAACAAATTAAAAGGATAAGCATACAATTCCACTATGGCAAATCAGACTATAATTTATAATTGGATCATGGATGCTGCAAAAGGGACTGAAAACAGCACTCATGAATATAATGGCACAGGACCTATCTTGTTTAAGAAGTATGCATCTCTGACTATCGCTGGTTTTGGTACGACGGCTAATGCTTTAATCCTCCTTGTCATCTTGTCCAGCCGATTGCGAAATTCAGCTTTCATGAATGTGTTGGTTGTTCTAGCATTGGCAGACACTCTGAGGTTGTGGAGTGTTGTCAGTATCAGAAAAGGAGTCTTTGGCCTATTTGGGTTAGGAGAATCATTAGAACTATGTCGTGTCTGTATATTCCTGCTATATGGATCTGGCACAGTTTCCTCATGGTTGATTGTTTTAGTTGCTCTGGAAAGATTCTTTGCTGTGTACTTCCCTTTGCGGGCGCATGTATACTGTACTGTGAAAAGAATTTATGTCGCAATTCTAGGGATTATCACATTGTCATTTCTGTCTTCTGTTCCTTTTTTCTATGCTTGTTCCACTGATGTCACTACCCCTGGGAGATTCCATTGCAGGTCTGCAGGATCTGATGACAAAATGAACATGTTACGTGGTGTCATATCATTTCTTTTGTATACTGTCATACCATTTTTCACAATATCTATTATAAACATTCTGATTGCCACTAGGATAAGAGTACAGGGACATTTTAGAGCACAGTTATCAAGTCAGGGGAATAAAACATTTTCCTCCAAAAGTAATCAAGCCTTACTATCTACAATGGTATCAATATGCATTATTTTTGCAGTGACATCTTTCCCTAAGATGATTTTGATATTCATTGAATATGGCTGCAAACTGTTGGGAGGAGACCAATGTATAAATTTGTCTGTTTGGCCTTTTCCACTCGCATTCTTACTGAGTGATTCGAACCACTGTGTCAATTTTTTCGTCTACTGTTTAAGTGGGTCAATATTCAGAAATACCCTACAGCAGCTTTAAGATTCACTATTTCATGTAGGTTTAAATAAAATGTATAAGTAGTGATGTTATATGGGGGAATTGTCTCAAGGACTTAGTGACACAATATATTATTTATTTGATATATTCTATCAATCAGGTCATAGTCTGGATCACAACTAAGAACTAAAATGTTGCACATTCAAGCATATGCATATTAATCCTTCCCCTTCATATACCATTGATATATAAAGGTTGAATGTAAAAGGAGGTCAGCATCACTTGTGTATGTAAATATTATAAAAAATACTGTATTTGTGAAATCATTTGTGAATTTAAAATTATTTGTGTAATAAGTCCTACAATCTCTGATATCTAGCTGGTAGGACAGAACATATAGGAAAGGCTAAACCACACACAAGATACCATAATTATTCAGTAGCTGGTATTTGTTGTTTTCTTTTTATACCTTGCTGACTAGTTAAGAATATGGATGTTGGGGTAGGTAAAGAAGTTGTGGTGGAGTGGATGGCAGTTTGATGATGGGTGGAGGATGTCATAGGGGTATTTTAGGCATATCAGACTATGACATATGCCTAACAGTGAGATGACATGGGAATATGTCATAGGGATGTAAAAGGGCTTTCATATAACTGTCATAGGGATGTCATTCAGAAGGCAGAGGATTTTAGAGGGATGTCAGAGGGATGTTCTAACATTCTTACTTGAAGGGTAGCCCTATGTCATAGGAATATCAGTGAAATAATCTAGGGATGGCATTATGATATCATCTGATCTCAATGTCAACTTTAAGTTTTCTTGATAAATTTCACCTATTCTTAGCATTATCACAAATGTTAAAGCACAAGCAAAATTCATTTAAATAGGCAAAGAGTCTGTTACATTTTAATATTGTTTACATGATCCCAGGTAGAGAACTGACCTCTTTAAATTGCTCTGCAAGACATCCTCAGGATGTTGAAAAGATATTGCTTGCACATCCAAATGACAGAATTTCATCCTTTCCTTGTTCGACAAATGGTATAATTGTTTTATGTCTGTTACTGTACTGGATTTTCAAAATATATAATGCAATGTATATTGGGATATCTTCTGCTATGTAGCCTGTTACTGAAACAATGTTGTAAGTGTGATGGTATTATGTGAGGAATTAACTAAACATCTAACATAGCAACTGATATCTTATTGATTTATGGCTGTTACACATTTATACATAGACTACATGTATTTCACTGTTTCATGAAATATAGTTTTGATATAACTAAAGTTTTCTTACTTAATACTTATCTGACCCCTTTAGGGGGAAATGATCATTTTGTTAACCCTTTCCATCCACTGGATGCATTGAGGCATCGTCGCTGGAATTGTACCGGATGTTCCCAGGCATCACCACCGAAAACACACCCAATGCTTTCAAGCATCTTCCAGTGAGATTTGGCTTGATTTGGCTTAAAATTGTTCTAAAATCATTAGGAAAAGCCAGAATCGCCCATATTTTTTTTACATGATAAAGCAAAATTTCATAATTTCATAATTTTCTTGAGATTTTTTTATTGTAACTATGGCAATGGGGAGCATAACAGGGGTTTCAAAGGTCTGGGCCCGGTGCCTGGAAACCTGCACACTCCCTGGCAGAATAATGTGCAAACAATACCAGATTTCAGCTGAAAATCCATCAATTTACACCGGACTTTCAAAATGTACAAAATCAGCAGTTCCTACTTTGGTAATATGATCTCCATATGCAAATAAATCCAATAATTTGCAGAGAATGGCAATATTTTGATCGCACCCCTCCTCCTTGTTTGCCGATCACCACAAACCCGGCGAGGCTGGTGCAAATTCCAAATTCGCCGAGGGTTTTCCACACAAATTGCAAAAAAACATATGAGGGGTGGCAGGTGGAAAGGATTAAAGCTGCCTCTACTTCATGACATACGTTTACCAACTGTTTATTTCTTTGACCAAAAGCAGTCATTATGAAATGTCTCTCATTTTATAAATCGAAGCGAGTTGAAAACTTTCCTTTCTCTAACTTTCTGATTTCATGCATGATAACTTAAGGATGTAATTATGGAGATAATCCCATAGAAAAGTCAAAAAAGACAAACAATCAGTAAAAAGGTCAAGGAAAATCCAACACAAAGGTCAACAAAGATCAAATGGAAAGGTCAAATAAGACCCAATGGAAGAGTTCCTAAGGACCAAACACATAGTTCCATAGAGACCAAACAGTAGGGTAGTCAAGGAAGAAACAGAGGGTCAATAAAGACCAACAGAAAGGTCCCCAAATAAGAGTATATGGCCTGAATGTACCCATTCTATTTCTCCAAAATACATTTGGATGAAGAATGATTCAAGTGAAGCTTTTATTTTCTATCGAAATAACAGTCATTCATACAGACTGAGAGTATGTGGAAGAATGGTGTGCAAGTGTGCATTGCTTGTTACAACCTTCCTTCCAGGGCACCCTCATGCATCTGCTACTGTTAAACAAAATATCTAATGTGTGAAAGTCAAGGAAAGATATGATATTAGATTTTAAATTATTTTTTCTACCTCAGAATTTAGGAGTATAGAATACTATCCTCTTGTCTCAAATTCTGTGAGAGATGAATTTTTTTTAAAAATCAAACCATACAGCTAGCCTTATAACACACCTGATTAGCATCCTGTGAGAGAAACCATGAATGATAGGGCAACTTATATCCCATAAAACAATAAATTGTCAAAAGTTCAACAGTTGATTGTACCAAATGTCACCTCGATGAGAAGAGGGATAGACTGACCAATGGGATACCTTCCTACAGTGACTCAAATAAATAAATTAAGTAACATGCAATCTGATTGGCCAAGAGCCAAGACAGAGGGGTTGTGTGCAATGGACAGACAAAGCCCAGCAGGTCACCAACCACAAAGACCTGATATTAGGCACACATACACAAGCCAGCCACTTGATAGATCAAGTTTGGGCTCACCACGTATCTATTGAACTATTTTTTCTCTTTCAGGTTCAACCAGACAATCCATCCAGCCACAAGCAAAATGATCACAAAGGCTGAAAGGACAGTGTTCAGGTTGAATGTCCTTAATAAAACTCAGTATATAGATATAGTAACCCATTACAGAACAGGCTGAAATATGGTGAGAGTTAGATGCATAATCTACATTCTGGTGCTAGACTAAGTGAGTGAGTGAGTGAGTGAGTGAGTGAGTGAGTGAGTGATGGATGTTGTATGCCGTAGCGACAGCCACAGTCATTTTCACGGGGTAAACAAGTTAGAATGAATTCTGACTTTTCAGACATGTGTCTTGACTCTTCAATCTGTAAAGGGTACTCTTAAGGTTAGAGTATTGGATTCAGTGTGCATGTTTGCTAATAAATCTAATATTGATCAGTAAATAGAGACTAAAATGAGGGGGGGAATGTGAGAAGCAGTTCCTTGAACTTTTATATCTTTAACATGGATTTCTCCTTTATCATTGGGTTGACATAAACAGATAGTAAGGTCCTGTTCTCTCAGAAGGCAAAAATGTAGTTGGGTGCTCCCCACTGTTACGACTGCACACTACCTAGGCTCACTGAATTTCTTCTTACCGTTTACAACATACCAAGTTAGGGAAAAATGTCTCAAAATTTTAATTCAGGCATTGGTTTTTTTTGTATGATGTAAAATGTAAATAATATGTTAAAAATTAGCTTGTGTATTGTCTACATTCCATTAAAAATAGCCAGGACCTAAGGACCTGAGGTACTATTCCCTCAAGTTTCTTAACCATTTGTGTATTATTAACTGAGATATCAGTGTGAACGCTAGTGGTCATTTAAGGTCTTTGTCATTATGTATGGGGAATACTAGTAGTTTATATCTTAAATCTTAGTTGTAATTCATAGTGTCACCTAAGCTAGCCAGTGGTAGAGTCCACCCATGAGTTGGCCATTCAGATTTAAAACGCAGACAACACTTTGCGGAGCATAAGTTTATTGTGGAATATCATAAAGTCTTACAAATGCCGGTGTAATTCACTATAGGTGATAAGTTCTGATGTATGACTGTGTTCAAAGACTGCAGAGCCAGGCTTCCCTATCACTAGTCTGCCTGTATCCATGAGGCCTCACAGACTGAAGTTGTTCCAAGGTTAGTCACCAGATGTCACCACACGATATGCGTCCACTACCAAAACCCAAATTTTTTTTAGACTTATATTGTTCCAAACGTAATCAGTTTTCTGGCCTAAACTGGCTGTTCCCGCCCTTTTATATCAATAGTTATTGATTTCCCCATGAACTAACAAGTCAGGTTTATCACTTGTAATAAACTATCCACTGGTTCTCTCAATTATATTTATTTCTATGTGGATCTTGATGAATTAAATCACTTTATTGCATGTCACACTGTATGATGTACAAAACTTGTCTGTATTTATGTGGTTTGGCATAATATCTTTATAAAATGATAAATATACATTCCATGGGAAGAACAGCTGGCAAATAGAAAATTGCCTTCAAGTGATTTCTCATACATTATATTTGGGATCAATCTCTGTGTAGGAAACATTTTGTTCTTTCATAAAGTTCCCAAAGAATTGTTTGATTATCATAACAAAATGTTTAGCAAATAGATAAAGATTAATAATCGTAGAATATTTGTCATCATAGTTGATTTGTCATATCATTACTGCACACCTGACTAAAGAGATGAGGAAGGCTTGGGATAATAAATCTTATTATACAAAATTTATGGTATAAAAGTAGATGTAGAATATTAAAGTATTTTTTAATCAAATTAATGATAAGATAGAATAATAATTTTAATACAAAAGATGTGGGTGGGTGGGTAAATTGATATAGGAGTTTATGCTGTGATGGCAGAGGTGAAAGTGAATGAGGAAGGAATGGTGAAGGGGATTGTAAGTGATGGGTGTGGGTTGATGGTAAGTGGAGTTGTGGTAGTGATGATGATGTGTATTATATCCAAGAGATGGCAGCAACGAGCCAGTGTGTTACCCAAAAAAACGCTGTACTAGATTTATATTTTCAAATTATGGGAAAGAAATTGACATGGCATTGGTGATCTCTCAGACAGAACACTACCCTGCACTGCACAGGCAAACCAGACCAGGCCTGTGTACAGGTGAGTTTCCGCTTCAGACTAAACCACTAACCTTTGCTCCCCATAAGGATTCTCACTGTGTTCATGACATTAACAATGGCTTGTTGCAATTTGAAGTTGTAATTTTGTCCAAAGGCTTATAGATCTTTTTAGAATAAGTAAAGTGTTGATAACGAATTGTGAAGCTGTTGGGAGAAATTACATCCAACATTGTTTGAAAATATGGTCTAATTTCTTACCATACACATAACAGTATCTCCATAATTTGTGGCATTGGGAAAACCTGTAAAAATGTTATGAGATGGAAAGTTGGGAGAAGTTAATAACCTAGCAATCTTTTGTTCATGATACTTGTTACAGAATGATTGGAGTAGAGTAATTCCAAAATCTGTATGGATGCAAAACCTTTGTGAACCATGAATATTTACAAATATAAACTATTTGTCTTTAGAGACTAAACAAAATTTTTAGAACAGATATTTTCCTATTATCTTACAATTATTAATCTCTATTGTAACTGAAAGAACCTCAAACCTAGCTCCTATAGTATTTCTAACAGGGATATTGATACAGTGAATTACCTGTAAAGCAGTTACTCACAAAATATGAATCTTTCATTTATGGTATCCGGTCACTGTTTCAATAACTAACAAATGCATCACTTAGTGAGAGTGCTTTCTGGTCACACACATCACATCACTCACCCCAAATGTCAGTGTAACTTTCTAGATACATACACTGTGCTTCATCATGGGCCAGATCTGGTGGGAGATGAATTACACTCAGATGAAGATGTGACTTAAACGTCATCTGATTTGAATGTTGTCACATACAATAGAATCCGGCAATCTTGGATATGAAATATCCCACATCAATCAAGAAGTTATATGTGCATAGACAAATAGGTTTCCCTATCGCTAGTCCACCTATGTTAGTCCTACAACTGCCAAGGTATTGATAGTTCAATGCATGGTCACTAGATGTCAACACCAAACAAGGTTGGGTTATATCCACCCAGCTCCTGAACCTAAAGGTTCATCCAAATCCTTTATACTAACCTTTATTGATTTTATGTATAACTGTATTCCCCTTTTGCAGTGCTGCTGCTGGCAGGTGGGACTACTATCTAGACATCGGTCTTATGGTTGTCTCATCTAACACCACCTCTGGCCTTTAAAAGGCTTCCACTGTTATTTGAATTCCTTTCTTATCTTCATTAAAATTAAAGTTTGTTTTTATCTATTGTAGTCTGGTGACCATTCTCCTTTATTATATTCACATAGCTGTTATTGTAAGCGTTCTTATAATTACAATCTTAACTATAATATAAGAAGCTTCTCTAATTTAGCCATGCACAAGGTATTGACCTCAGTTCAATGTATATTAGTCTTAAATGTTAAACAACTTGATTTGCAAGTCATACCAACATTCTTGACAAATTTTGTGTTGTGATTATGTTTTTTATTGTACATATCTTTTGTACCTGAAAAAAATCTGTTCCTACAGTATTCCACTAGATGATTCTAACTAGGATTTTGATAGAGAAAATTCAGCATCACAAAACCTTTTCTTAACTGGAAATGTAGTAATTCAACAGTATCTTTTTTTATATCATAAACTATCAATTTTCCACATGGTCAAGATAGCATAATTCCTATGGCAAGGTTGATATTTGCTGAAACTTAATATCGTGTCAAACAGATTCATGCAAAATATTTACATTTTAATGGGTGGTATCTGGTCACTGTTTCAGCACACAAAATATTCAATACTCAGTGAGACCATACCCTGTGATGAATGTTGACAATGTAAACAGCACATCACTTGACCCCATTAGTCATGTAGCAATCCAGGTACATGTACAGTGCCTGGTCCATGGGCAGATTCAGTAGAAGATGAATCACATTCAAAATGAGACGAGGCTGAAAGGTCATCTGATTGGTAAACACCAATCAGTATTTTGCACCATCTAGTATACAGGATAGAGGTTAGGAGACATAAGTAAATGAGACTTTTAACAAAAGTCACAAATGATATGTGATTATGAAACTTGTAGCATTGCCAGCTTGAGTTGTTTAATTATATCATTCAAACTATGGCAAATCAGACAACAAACGATTATTGGATTATGGATGCTCCCGAGGAGACTGGTAACAGCATTCACAAAGATAACGGCACAGAACCTTTCTATATCTCTTTTAGGATATATGCATCACTGACTATCACTGGTATTGGTACAGTCGCTAATGCTTTAATCCTCATTGTCATCTTGTCCAGCCGATTGGGATATTCAGCTTTCATGAATGTGTTGGTTGTTCTATCAGTGGCAGACACTCTGAGGTTGTGGAGTGTTGTCAGCATCAGAGAAGGGATCTTTAGTTTATTTGGGTTTGGAAAGTCATTGGGACTATGTCGTGTCTGTGTATTTCTGTTATATGGATCTGGCACAATTTCCTCATGGTTGGTTGTATTGGTAGCTTTGGAGAGATTCTTTGCTGTGTACTGCCCTCTAAGGGCACATGTATACTGCACTATGAAAAGGATACACCTTGCGATTCTAGTGATTATTATCTTGTCATTTCTGTCTTCTGTTCCTTATCTCTATGCTTGTTCGATTGATCTGACTAACCCCAAGAGATTCTTTTGCAGGTCTGCAGGATATGATGACAAAATGAATATATTACGGGGACTCATATCATGTATTCTAAATACTGTCATACCTTTTATCACAATATGTATTTTAAACATTTTGATCGCTATTAGGATAAGAGTACAGAGAAATTTTAGAGCCCGGGCATCAAGGCAGCCAAACAAAGCATTTTCCTCAAAATGTGATACAACTTTACTGTCAACAATGGTATCAGTATGCATCATTTTTGCAGTGACAACTTTCCCTAAGATGATTTTGTTGCTCATTGAATATGGCTGTAAATTGTGTAGTAGAGAGCAATGTATCAACGTGGCCGTTTGGCCATTACCACTTGCATTCTTATTGAATGACTTGAATCACTGCGTTAATTTCTTCCTCTATTGTTTAAGTGGGTCAATATTCAGAAATGCCTTACAGCAGCTTTTCAGGTTTGATATCTTATGTAGATGCAAGTAAAATGCATGAGCATGGATCTTACAAGAATAATATATTTTACAAATTTACTAATGGAAATGTGGTACATTCATGAATGAATATGAATTCACTCACCGATTCTCCTCTCTTTGCCCCTGGAGGGAAACTAATCCTAGCTAAATGGCAAATTTCCTCAATATTCATGAGAATTGAAACTCTGGGGTTTTGGATTAGATTACATCTTCCTGGACTTCTATGCTCAGATTTGAAGAGGATCAAAGTTATTCCAGCTTTACAAAAATACCAGCATTTAAAATTAGGTTGGACATTTTCTTTAGCCAAGTTTAAATCACATAGCACAGGGACTAACAGGTACAGACCAAACCTGACAGACAGGTTTGACAACTTCAGCTTTGTTGTTGATTTGATTGTAAACTTTATATTATAGCTAGGATGTTAGTAGTCAGGGATTGTGTGGGAGGATGGGTGATGGTTGTCAGGGAATAGTAACAGCTTTCAGGACAAAATAATGGCTGTCAGGGAGAAGTGACATCAATAAGTAAGTATTGACAGCCTTCAAGGAAGAGTGACAGCTGTCATTGTGATTGTCATTAGGGAGGTGACAGTTGTTAAGGAATAGTCAAAGCCATCTGCTAAGAGTAACAACAATTGAACAATAGTGAGAGCCATGAGGAATTTTTGACGGTCACTAGGAAGGGGTGACAGTCATCAGAAAATGTCACAGCAATCACAAAGGATTGGAAGGGATACTGGCCACTGGGAATAGGTCACAGCTATCAGGAATAGGTGATGGGTATTAGGGGAAGGGAAGAGGGCAATCAGGAAGAGATCACTGCCTTAAGGAAGGTGTGACAGCTATTGGGAAGGATTCATGACTATCAGGCATTCTGCAACACGGTGCTCTCTTCTTGGAGAATCGTCTCTGTGCTGTAGCTGCCACTGGGTTCGGCCCTGGGCAGTCATGCGCCACAAGCGAAAACTATGGGACTATTTTTAGACTGCAGGGCATAGTGATACTATAATGCTCGTATATAGTTAGCGCCATACATAGCAGAGACTACTCTCACGGACTATTTGCCTGGCGCAGAGGTATGAAAGTTGCAGATTGGACTATCAGGAAGGGGTAACAGGGATCAGGGATGGTTGACAGTCAATGAGGAAGGGGAGATAGTAGTAGTCATTTGGAAAATGTGACTGCAGTCGGGAAGGGGTGATGTCTATTTGGGGAGATGATGGTTATAGGTCGAGGCTTATGGCCACCGGGAAAGACAAATGCAGATCATGAAGACTTGATCAGAGATGCAGTTCTGTTTATAGAGATGCCACTCTAAATACATCCATATGGATGCTTGCATTTTAGTTCAGAAAATGAATATAATGTGTCTACCATTAGATACATGTGATAGTTATCAAGGATGTTCTAAGAAATTCAAGAGTTGATATCATTCTTTAGTCTAGGGCATTCTGTTTTGGTAAGGTCTCAACTTCACCAGAATATAACGGTATTATATAGCATCTCAGTCAAAAGAGGTGTAAACAGAAGTAACTATTACATGAGAATTTGGCAAGTAACAGACTGACCAAACATGTTTGGTCACAGAACATAATTGTTATGTTGCTGTTTGCCTGGGTATGGCCCTAAATAGAGCAAACAGTTTTGCCATCTATAGTTTCTTGGCATGCATATTCCTGCTCAATTGTAACTAGGACAATAACCCTGGGACAAAGATGAAGACTTTCTGCACACACTCTGCAGTGTTGTTCAATCTCTACCTCTGTAAATCATTGACAATCAAGTACTGCATAGTTTAGGGGCATATTTGCCAATGCAGGAGAATGTGTGTCTTGGGAAGTGTGCATTTGATGTCTGGAGGAGTCTCTTTTAATTGGATTTGCTGGCCTGAGTGGAAGCCCTTTGCCACAATAGGTAAAGTATTGTAATATAGATACAATTTTTACTGCTTTCCATAATAATGTATACATTTTAACAAAATAACATAGATCATTTAATTTGGTTATTTATCTTTATCAGTATGTATGGTGTAGCAAATGATCTTTAATCTACTCTAGTTCCTTAGGAATAACAATGTCTTTGTATTAATAGCATGCATGCAGGGTCTGAAGATCTATAATTAGAAGTACTTTTGAATAAGTATTACCTTCTAGGCAAGCCACAACTAGTCACATACACGATAAACGGCCAGTAATCATAATGTATTCTCCCTTGCCCATCGAAGATATTTACTGTATTATACACATGCCAGTTGGACTTAAAATTAACAAACAAATAATCAGTTATTTTCATTGCCGTGGCCATTTAGAAATCCTGCAATACCTGATTTTGAAATCCAGAATATTTAGAATGAATTTCAAAGGACTAAGAGTTTTCAGGCAATGTTGAGCTTTTGTACATTTTAGTATGATACTTAAATCCTGTGTAGCGAGCCTTTATAGGGCTTTATTTTGCTACCCTGATTTATTATCGTATATAACACTCCTAATCTGTAAAAACTTTTAAAAAAAAGTAAAATTAAAAAAAATCATTCATATCCACATCTTTCATAGTATGACTGTTTACTTTCCAAATTTCAACCCCCTACGCTGTTAATTTATTGTTTGAATTTTACATGTAACTGTATTCCAAGTGTTAATTCTACACTGTAGGTTTTTTGGTATATAAGGAAACTAAATGAAACTTTTGATTTTCCCGATGAAGTCTTTAACGAGTCGAAACATAGTTATCCAGACATTTGTTAAATTCAGTTAATAAAACCAAACATCATTCTACCACTGTCGTTGAGGTGAATGTACTTCAACACTTTAAAGCCTTGACAGAGTAAATCAATTTGAACCAGACATGGTAAAGAAAAGGAAATAAAATAGCAGCCACTCTACATGGAAAAATCTTTTCATTGCCTCACTTTACTATGCATCATAATTGCTCTTTTACAGTTTATTGGACAAAATGGGAAAACAACTTTTTCATCAAATGGTTGGTTGTTTTATCTCACTCTTGATGATAGATCAAGGTCATTCTTCTGTGTTCAGTGGTGAGTGACACATCAATATTTTTAATGAACATATTTTCAAGATGAAGTATTACCTTTTTCAAGAAAAGGGAGATATACATTTCCACGACAGTTCCTGTGACAACTGTTTAGTTTTTATCAAAAATTATTAATGATTACTGAATACATTGACCAGATAATCTGTGGTAAATAAATACCTAGATTAAAGATGATTTTGATCAATGTTTTTGATAGCTGACACGGTATAAACTTGTTGTTACTAGTTTAAAGGTATAACAGCCTTCATCTGAATTGAAGTAGACCCACATAATTACAGAGGGGTATCAATTTATTACAGTGTTGATTAGCTCATTGATTTTGACCTGCAACTGGTAGGATGTTTGAGCAGTTTGGAGAAAATAATATCAATAAGATAAATTTATGCAATATATCAATAAGATGAGTTTTTATAAGGCTTTTCCATTGTAGGTCCAAACAACCAATGGATTTGTAGGTAGGATAAGGGATAAGTTATGAAACTTTGTCATTCAGTCTTAGACCTCATGATTTTGTTTATCAACAGTCCATACAAAACACCTCATACTCACTGATAGACACTTCATTTTAAAACCTATATTTCAGAGAGCCCAGAAGTTAAACTCTACAACCACCTCATGGACAACTACACATTTACAAGGCCTATGATGAGCTTTAATGATTCATTACAGGTTTTGGTCAATTTACGACCATCATATCTAAGTGGACTAGTGAGTATCTAGAGGCCACACAAAGTTCTCAATGACATGCAGTACTTGTACACACTAGATATATTTTTTTTGCAAAAGAAGTATAGTAATATTCTTCATTAGTATAACATTCAATTTTACATTATAACCTATAAAGTATGAATTTTCTGGTGTCATTTTCAGAACAAAATCATAATTAAAGATTCTTTTTCTCCGTTGTAATAAGATTTCCATTAAGATCAGAGAGGTTTTCAGAAAAAGAAGTCTTTATAAAAGCTCTTTGTAAGAAATCATTGTTGTTGACTATCATTTGCTTCATGTACCTTAAGCTTCCCCCTAAAGAGACCTAAAATCTGATCTTACACCAATGATGGTCATTGTTATATAAATAGCAAAACACAAGAAAGTAATTTTACTTAAAGTAACTTTAAGAATTCTCGATAAAACCCTTCCATAAGAATTCTTTGGTTGATCCTCTGAGTAAATGTATCCAGCACAAGCAGTGGCTCCTGGAGGTGATTTCGGGATGAATCTGATACTAGGAAATCTTTGTTCTTTATTCTAAGCTCAATTTCATTGGTGTACGAAATCCTTCGGAAAAACTTCAAGAATTCTTATTAAAACCCTTTTATAGAGAACAAGTGGCTTTGCCAGGATTCGAATCCACAACCTTTTGATTTGGAGGTGAGGGTCCATTACACCATGGAGGATGAGGCTAGACCTAAGAAATGGGGTCATGACCCAATTTGCTGGTTCCCACAGGCCCTTTTGAAAGCAGTTTAATAAAACAGCAGCCAGATGGACAGGTTGGTTATGACCCATTTCGCTGGTTCTTGGTAAGACCTGAAGAAAGTTCAGTATGTAGGCAGCAACATGCAAAAGGACATCATTTTAGAAGAAGTAGGGTAATCATTGATATTTGCCTGTTTATGATATATCTTCTTATTCTAAGATCATGTAAAATGTGATCTTTGGGGTTCAAATTCCAAGTTCGTACAGAGGTAAGACGCCTTTTTGACCTGGGTATTTCATCAGGATCTCTGGCCAAAAAATCTCTACAAAGACATTCTTGTTTCATTTTAGTTCTTAAAGTTACACTTCAGGGATTCCTTTTAAAAGCCTTTCAAAATAAAATCGTTGTTAACTCTCCCAGCAAATCTTTTCATGCTTTAACTCTATGTTGACCCTGAAAGTGTGGTGGAGAGTGTCATTTCCTTTCACTTGAGGATAGGGGGTTGGGCAAGTGGCATATAAATTAACAGATCCAACAAAGAAAATATTACTGTAGAGTTTTACAAGTAATGCTAAAGAAGATTCTCAAACCTTTCTTGAAAATCTTGGAAGTACCCCCAATTTCTTAAATTTCTTTTGAAATACCCTCTTATTATAAGTTCCTGTATTTAGCATCATATGACCCTTTTGTGGTAAAAGAGTGACCAAGCATCTAAGAGCCATAAGTATCACAACAATGACAAAACACCAAGACAGCTTAACTTAGGAAAGTATCAAGAAAATTTCGTTTATTTTTGCTTCACTTTTAAGAACATTTTAAAGATCTGGGCACTGTTCCACAAAAAGTGTTCGTAAGTGATGCGTTCTCCCTTTGAAATAGTGTAAGTAAGGAAATGTGTTCGTAACGTCTCTTACACTTATGTACACTTACGTACATAAATGTGCACAAATGACAAACAATTGGATTCTAATTTATTTTTTCTCTTCTTTGATAGCTGCGTGAGTTTTCATCCGATTTTAATTTGGTTTTCATTAATAAATCCCCCATAAAATAAGCTTTTTAATGAAACACTATATATTATTGTGGCCTTAATATTCCATGATGAAAATAATATTTGAATAATAAAACTTGGTTACGAACACTGCAGTATCCGTCGCAGCTTTTAGGGGTGTATGTACACTTTTGTATACCCGCGTACAGTGCGCAGATATGACATTTCTGTTTGTATCTTTTTTCTGGAACGAAATACAAAGTTATCAATGTTCATAACTTTTTATGGAATGGGACCCAGTTTCTTATAACCTGTTATGAAATACTCTCAGTAGTACTATATTCTACCATAGGACGTGCTAAGTGAAGCAGAAAATGTACTGACCGATTATAACCAGTCTTTGCTTTGTCTTAATTAATTTTGTGGACTCAAAGCCCCTGATTGAATGACATTTGGGCAATGAAGTTTTACATTTTTGAGCAATTTAAAGAATGAATATGATATTCACAGAACTACCTGAAATGGTTTTGCAACGAAAGAAAAAAAAAATAGTGGAAATCTAATTTACAGGCTCGTATACAGGTTCTGTTGTAAGGGGTGGGGGATGGCAAAGTTCCTTAAGTGGAACTTTTGGATACAATTTCAATAATTTCAACCTAAAAAGTGGGACTTTTCATCATTTTCTTCCAAATTTTCAGGCCTTTTGCAAGGAACTTTAAGGGAAAAGGTGGATTTTTTTCTACAAAAAAACTTCCTCTGGGTAGTGGGGTGGGGGTGGTGCACCACCCCTGTCACCCCCACCCCTTATATATATGGCCCTGATGATGATAGGCCAGGAAATGATGACATTTTAAAGATATCTTTGTGTACATTTGCTCTGCAAAGGACATTATGCATATCTCCATGGCAACCGCTAGCTCGCATGAAATGCAAACAAAGGTTGAAGGGGAGTAAACCTTTATTTTCAGAGATTTGACTTCACCGATTTTGACAATCCTTTTTTTAGAAATGACCAGAAGAGAGTGTTATTTCAGATTATTCATGGTAAAATATGCTTTCACCATGTTGATATGACCCTCCGGTCATCTCCACGTGTGAATGCATTAGACTAACAATGAGCGTAACATTTTGTATGATTATTTTTTATATTTTTGCTTGACTACTGCAGCCTGACTGGATGGAAATAATTATGCTTCTAGTCCTACCATGAAAATAGAGTGGAGTTGTGTGGCTGTTCAGTACTTGCAATTGGCTTTGTTCATTGTTTCAGTTTAATTTCTTAATTTCCCCAAAATATGCTATAACAAATAAAACCACCTTTAGTTGAAAGTACTTAGTGGGATGCATAAAAACTTAGTGACCTTGGGCTAGAACCCTCGGTCTGAATTTTTTAACAGCCACTTTGTATAATGGATTATGCTCTCAATCTCTGACATTTTTATTCTAACATTACCCCCAGAATCTTCGTTGGCCCGTTACACAATCATTTAATTAACAACGAAAATAATTTAAACAATGATACCTTTCATTGTTACTTTTATCACAACAAAGATGGTTTTGACACAATTTTTTTTCTATATTTAGAGTGCCTTCAAAGAGCTGTAACTTTTGCTGATTTTTAAAAAAAAAATTCCCTTCATATATCAATTTACAGAATTTAATTTCATTCATTAGAACCAGAGATTTTACTATTTTCGTAACAACGAAAATTTTGCTGTTAAGCAAATGTTCATTATGCTATCTTAACTTGATCCTAACAGCAAAATTCCATTGTGCAACAGGCCACATATTTTTGAGTTTTCATATAATGTATCATGGTTCATGAATACAAGTAATTAAACGAATGATCCAAATATTGTTGTCTCATGATCAAGATACTGGGACAAAGGTCTTCACCCTCATGGGCACCTTGGATTTGGTGAGTCAAAGCTTCTAGTCATTTCATAAGTGACCATCTTGAGGACATGCATTAGATGTTACACAAAGTGAACATTAATTAGCAATCCCTAGTGAAAATACAATTTGTATGCATTTCAATGAGATATCTTTAGCCTTCTTTAGATGATTCTCCGGATATGGACAAAATCAAAGAAAGCATTCCAAACAAGATTGGTTCACTGAGATGTGAATCTGGGGCCCAAATCTTTGCCAGTAAAATCTCCAGATATGGTAGTCTACAATTTTGATAAGGAAAAGTATTTCTTTGAATTCAGGCGGTCATCTTCAGGTTTCACTTTATGCAATATCTGAATCATGTTGTCAAATAATGTTGAGCATCATGCTTTATGATATATATCAATATACACCTCTCTTCAAACCCATTTTTTAACAAGAATCAGTTTAAAGCCTGACAGTGCTGAACCAACATGATTTGTCAAATTGATTACAGTATTTGATTTCCTTAAAGCTTGTTAAAACATGTTAATGAACATTTGGTACAATATATCAATGTAAATATTACAGGCTAACTATTATTCTTGATTTAAATTAGTGCTTATAAAAAACCTTGTATCTTACCTGTTCATTTCATGATATATGATTTTGATCCAATGTTTCATTTGTTTTGGCTTTGTAAATTCAAGATATGGTGGGATGTGTCCCTCTCCTGGACCCCTGATGTATCATATATACCAATGATCTCTATTGATGCCTCACAAATATGGAAGCCAGATCTAAGGATAATGAACAGGTGATGTTTATATTTGTGATACTTCTAACACTAACCAGGTTGGGGCAACGGCCACAAAATAACGTCGTTACATTATCTTGCATCATATCAAATTCTAAACCCACAGCTGTAGCAAGATATCACATCGTTGCAATATACAATTATGCATATTTTACATAGCCTCACATTTAGTAACAATATTTCATGTTTAAGAATATGCCTAACTGTAAATGACTTGTTGCGAATAATCATTTCACATAATTGATCATATATCATGGTTACAGCAACATCTATCATGTAGATTCTTAGCCCTGCGTGTACATTTCCACAGTCAGTACAAGTCAATAGGAACCATGGGCAGACGGCACCGTCACGGTTCACTGACTTCCCGCGTAGCACTCTCCAGTCCTAACTTTGGTGCCCCATGGCTAAAGGCCTATTACACTGCCGTTGTTCTGGAGAGTGAAAGGATTTTATCACACGACGTGTCAGTTTCTTGTCTCGGCATTCCATTCTAATACATTGCAAGATTCAAGTCGTTCCTCTAACCTGCTAACTAGTTGTTATAATGCAGTTTTGTCTGGGCTTTGAGTCTAGTGAGAGGAAATCATATGGCCAATAATATAGGCAAAGTACATCCCCATAATCTTACAGATCCCGTACAAACATGTAATATTACGATAATATTGCACCAAGATTGTTTTTCATTCTTGTTACGTTTCTTGTTACTTTACATTGTAAAGTCATCATGTAAGGAAACATATATATCATTGATCCAAAAAAACATTATAATGCCACACCAGAAAGTTCTTGTTACACGAGTATACAACATTCCTACTTCCTAATGATGTTGGGACCTTCTGTCTAGATTTTATCAAGGCCTAACATACTTGGGATCTTGACATCACCTTATCAGAATATCACAGTGACCTCACCTAATCAGAATGTCACACTGACTCTATATTTGGGTTTGGTTTTGAGATCACCTATTCAGACTACCACATGTACAGCAATGTTCTGGTTGGGTTTTTTCTTGACATCACCTTATAAAAATTAATTGTCACAAAAACATAATTTTGCATAATTAATCTCCATAGCCACAGGAGTTTATTTGTCCTTAAGGAAACTGTACGAGAGTTTGAAAATGCTGTTGTATAGTAAAACTCTTGTAAATCCATCCCAAACTCTCATAAACCAACCCCAAACTCATGTAGGTGTAAACCAAACTCGTTTAACTACAATGAGAAAAATGCGATTATAAGTTTATGAAACACAAACTCACTATCCTTCACAGAGAGTTATTTTGCAGCAATCCCCTGTTTCAATTACATCTTAGGCATTGACTTTTATCATCATTACTCTGTAAGTCACAGGCTGACCAAAAAGTATGGTCACAGAAAGAGATATGTTTTAGCTAAGGTACAGTGATACCTCGTCTTTAAAGTATCATAAACTATATATATTACTAACTTTATACTATGTGACTGCGTTATTTTACCAACATGTTTGTAAATTCCAATGTGAGCTTCTTGCCCAATGCGATCCAATGTGTGCCCAACACAACCAATTGTGTTTCCATCGCAACCCAACGCGTGCCAATGCGACCCCAACATGTGCCAAAATGTGCAGTATAATATTGTTCGCATTGGGTTGCGTTGGGTACCCAATGCGACCCAACATGTAGTGTGATATACCCTTAATACAGCCCAAATACGAATCAGGTGCGTTGGGCAACGCACCTGACGCATAGTATAATTAGGGCTTAGTTTTCATTCAGGTTAAAAACAATCAGATACAGTCTCCTTTACGTTACAGTGGCACCACCTTCCGTGACTCTGCAAAAAAGCGAGGGCAAGGCTTTTGCTACTTCTAAGGGCAAAACATTGTGGTCCGTACCCCAGGTCTTTGAGGCTATATGTGAGGTAGATGCCCGACTGTTCCCTTTCGACACACAGACCTGCCCTGTCATTGTTGGTGTGGGTGACGTGGTGCCAGCCTACATCAACTACACACACAATCCAGTGTTTGATGATCCAGGGACTACCCTGCGGAGTTCTGAGTGGGAAATAATCAGTAAGAAAGCCAAGACCCATCAAAACGGCAGCCCAGGTATGCATTCCATAAAAATTTGGCAATAATTATCGTGAATCAAAGAGTCACAATACTCGAAAAAAAAAATCGCCAAGGTTTCACAGCAGTATCGTGACGATGATTTTTAAATATCCTGGTTTTAAAAATATATGATCCAACAAATATTGATATATCAAAATACATGTATGTGACTAAGGAAGAACGCTATATAGTTTAAGTTTGCTTAAAAAAATGTGAACAAAAAAACGAACAAAAAAATTCATGTAGCGATAACATTTTTTTTTATCATGGTATCTCTTCAAACTGGATTATCGCGATTTTTTTATGGAATCCATCCTACAGGTTTCCCGTCCTATAACGTGCTGTTCTGGTTCACCTTGAGGCGAAGGTCCAACTACTACATCCTGTCCGTCATCATGCCCTTCATTGCCTTGGCCTTTCTGGGACTTCTGACCTTCCTGCTGCCCCCTGAGTCGGGGGAGAAGGTGTCTCTGGGCATGGCCTGCCTGCTCTCCTTCTTCGTCATGCAGACAGCAGTCTCACAGCATCTTCCAACAAACTCCGCAACGGCCCACTCATCAGTAAAGTCATTGAATATATTTTCTTGCTTAAAAAGATATTGTAAAAATTTGATGAACATCACCAAATATAAAATTGTGATACTTTTCCAAGAATACATATGATGATGTTTCAACAATAAACACCTTTGCGCTAAACTTATAATTTGAATTAGTATTTCTAAGACTTTTTCTTCTCTTTTTTAAAACCTAGCTCTACCAGGTTGCCTGGCCTAGAAAATGTTAGAAATGAAAGCTTCACATTTCATTTGATCCAACACATGCATCATATTCAAATCTATTAATACAGAAAAAGAATTCCCCTGCACCTTTAAAAGCCTTGTTAAATTCACAATTTATGGCCTCTTCACCAAACCATATGCATGGATGTATGAATTATGAATTAGTCATAACATATATATAATCATTAGACTGTTGTTCAGCCTTTCGGTTTTGTAATGTGTGCAATTGATAAGGAAAAACTCAAAGCTTTCTTTTTACAAACCTAGTTGTGAAAACTGTTACACATTAAATTATGGTTGGGTAGGGACATTCCATTAAGTTTGAATGCATCTAGGGGAAAAAGGGATAGAGGGGGATCTGAAATTAGTTAAAATATGTGTATGTTTCAGTACAAATCCAATGCATATTTTTGCACAAGGGGGTGGGGGTCTGAGTTTTTTTAAATAAGCATATACATAGTAATGGAAGTCCCTAGGTTAACAGTGTACCACACCATGAACTTCCTTTGCCACTGGTTCCCGGCAAGGTGCACTAATAGCCTGTGGTTAATTACGCTGATTTCCTGGTCACTCCCCTACTGCTAAATTAGTTATATTTTGGCTAACTCAAAGTCCCATGCAGATCCTCGATCAATCAGTTAGTATAGCAGTGTGAACATCTGAATTGTGTTGTGGTGATATTTCATGCCCAACTCTCTTCTAATGAAGACATTTTACTATGTACCTGTAACTGATTGTTTATTTTCTTTATACTATATATACAAAAGGTAATATTTGTTATGAATTATTTCTGAGATATATTGTTTTAATGTCTGGGGGAACATTTATTTTGTACTGAAGACGACAAATAAGATATTATAAAAAAAAAGTAAAAAGATGACTGGAAAAATTAGACGGTATCTGCTGTCTATCTCGGCGAGTCCCCCTAGCGAGAGACAGGGGAACCAGCCAAGTCGTTGATACCCAGTGGCCCTGAAGAGGGGTTCATCTGATTGTATTACAAATCATTTTCCTTTACCGGTTTCAGTTGAAAGTATCTTTGCTCTGATGGTGCTGAATAGCCTGTCGGTGGTGGTGTCAGTGCTATTCACCAGCCTCGTCATGCAGACACCTACACCATCCATACCACGATGGTTCGACAACCTGGTATTCAGGCCCAAAGTCAACCCATCCCTCAATGCCCTGACCGTCAAAGATATGGAGAAAACAGAGGAACACGACTGGCAGATTAAAACTGAACCTTTGGAGAAAATCTATGAGGAGGTTAAGAAGATAAGAAAAAATTTAGAAAGGAATGAACAGGAAGATGAACTGTTGAAGAAGTGGAGAAAGATAACCAACTTCTTGAATGGTGTTTTGTTCCTGTTGTTCATCTTAGTTTTAGTTGTGATGCTGGTTATTTTACTTTACTGTCACATAAAAGTGTAAAGTATATATATGTGACATCAGTAGTAATTTCAAATTGATATCAAGAGATTCAGAGATACTGAGGATGTCATCTATTTTTTGCAAATAGCAAAATCTAGCTGGTTTATGATGCAATATTTTGAATCTAGCCTGATGGTTTAAACAAGAAATGTGACCCCCCACCACATAGTGAGGCATAAGTCGCAGATATGAAAATTGGGATTGTGATAGATTGTAAGAGCTGAATGTAGAGACGAAAAGGTCCTCTCCCTTCTGACGGCAACCGTGTAGTCAAATTGTAAGAGCTGATGAACTGATCTTTAATATGATACAAGAATTATTATTCTATCATTATCAGAACCGAAGATATGAATGTTTGACATCTCATTGTTTGGATACCTTGTTTTTGGAAAAATGGCTTTAAAGATAACATTCCTCTTCATGGTAGTGCAAATTCTCATAGACTCTATTAATAGCCACCAGGGCAACCCATAAATAACACATATTGAATCCAATATCCAATTAAATTTGTGACTAAAATATAATATTAAGGTGTTTCCTATGTCATTTCTGTAGAAAACTCAATTTTCAACTTTTTGACTCTATTACTTTGTTTTGTCATTTGCTCAGAATTGATCTGAGCGACTTATACCTCATTAATTTTAGTGGTTGGGTGTCACAAATGGCACTAACCTTAAATCAATCAATTGAAACAGAATCTCAGTTTACAGTCTTTAAAAAAAAAAAGAACACATTTTGATAATCAGAAATTAGGACTTTTCCTTCGAAACAGGGAATTAGAAAAGTTAGTTTGAGCTCAAGTAACATTGATCTATAGCTAAGCTTAAAGAATTACTTCTTATCGTGATCACAATGTTAAAACTTTGATGGATGTATTTCCACTGTGCCTAGTCTGTGCTAAGGACGGGTTTCAGAGAGGTAGAAGTTGACTCGTGCAACATGACGACGCCATTGCAATGTGTGATACCGGCGGACATATCTCTGTGTAATAATGGATGGGACTGGCGCTTTAAGAGAACTAGTACTTGGAGTGGGTTTCTGCAAAAGCTAAAATATGTGTTACATTGGCTTAAATAGTTTAGGGTTTATTGTAAATCTATATTATATATGTCTAGAAAATGTCAATGTAAATAATTATGACAATGGCTCAACAATTAAAGCCTGCAATATATGTGTTGATGATTCACATACTTTAATTCTCGTAAGAGCTTAACACCATTATCTGTCGAAGTTATTGAACTGACATTTTGTATATGTTGGTCCTAGTTTGTATTTTATAAAAAAAAAGAAAGATAAAAGAACAGGTGTTTTTTGTGACTGATTTTAACATTGGGAATGTCCTTCAGAGCATATAATGAACATTTTAAGGTTTTAAGTTGGATGGTTCTAAATATGTATATTTAGATAAAACATTTGAAAAGTCGATTTTTGTTTGTACCAATCGGTATTTCAGTGACTTTTTACCTGATTTTAGTTTGTTTTATAACAATTGCAGCTTTGAATACTGAACTTTCATATGTATAAATATATGCATGTTACAATTTGACTGAATTTAGGAACTATGAGACGTACTGTCACCCCTTATCCATCCTTAAATTTCATTCAACTACTAGATATAGATTATATTGAGTAACTGCAGGATTAAGTTGTTGTACCAACAATATTAACAATTCTTTCACAATATATGTTCTTATTTTCATAGTATATAGTATGCTACGCTTTCCACAACACGTATCACTTGAGCACCGTGATGTAACGCTGACAAGTAGCTTAATGACATGAGAAAAAAAACAAAAAAACAGTGGACAATCAAGGCCTGCTTCGGGGTGTGTCACTAGCCTATATGCCTTGATTGGGCTGGGATTATACATGCAGGCATGGCAGCGCACGGCTGCGTGCACTAAATTAGAATTGTGTAAGGTTTACACACACATAAAAAGATGTAAAATGTTATGACTTTGTACTAGAACATATTTTGTGTATATTAAACTGTAAAGTTGAATGGTTGTCAGCTTTCCAAATATTACTGTTATAATGAACATAATGTTTTCACACAATCTGATAGAAGAACTTGTACACAGGTATTGGGATTGTTAGTGTGATGAATGTCTATTCATCAGCATGTCAGCATCGGTATCGAAAACAAATAGAATGATGTAAAGTAAAAGTGTATTTTTATGGGACCGAAACCCGAAACCCGAGAATCCCAAATCCCGATCCCGAAAATATTGTTAACCGAGCAGTAGACTATAAAATGGGGCGTTGCAGCCCAAAATAAACAGTTCCATCTTGGTACTCCTTGTGTCCACATGTGTCTTCTTCCTATGATAACACCCTAAACAGGGTCTAAGTCGATGAGATGATTGGAAACTAACTAAGTAACTCTGATAAGTCAAGGTAATATTAGTAGAAGTTCATAGGAAATAGCTTAAGAAGTAGTACGGGGTCCGAAAGACCCGAAGGACTGAAACATGGCCCGAAGGCCTGAAACAGCCTGATAGATGGTACGAGACCGGATGACCGGACAAGTCCGAAAGCCCAAAATAGTAAGCCATGCTCCGGTGGCTGGGAGTATGAAGACGCAACTGGCTCAGCCACACGCTACCACCCTCTAGGCGAGCGTCGGCCCGATACTCCCGACACGTCGAAGAGCTGGCACATGCGAGAGACTAGCGAAGGAAAGCATCGACGGCCGAGACACCAACCCCCAAATCCACCCCTCATCTTGCCCGTCCCACGTGTCCATGGCCTAGTAACAGGAGTTCCTGTCCACCGGTCCCGATGTCCGAGATACCTCGATTCCGGCCGACCGAGACACCCCTCCCCCATCACCGAATACCAATTTCCCAATTGACCCGCTCATTCCGCCTCGTGCGCGAGGCGCGACTCTTGATCTTACATCTTGGCTTCCTGCTCGGGCTCCTCGCCCGACTGAGAACCAAAATAACTCCCACGTCCTTTCGCTATAGGAATCGGAATACCCCAAACTGCCGAGGAACGTCACACTGGTGGCAGCGGTGGTGCTGATCTAGCACATACGAACTTGTGGACATTGAGTGTTTCGCTGGGACTTCGGTACTTATGGCAACGGCTACAGTTTTTGACCAGATGGATCTGACATCGCTTTCCAGGAAGGGGGGAGAGGAGAAAGTGGTTATGAAGACCGATGTTAAAGCCGAGGACATGACCATCATGGATAGGCGGTTCAACTTCATGGGGACATCTACCCCGACAGAAGAACAGAATGCACAACCTCAACAACAGCAACAAACTTAGGCAGTAGGTGCAGGTCTGAAGAAATTCAACCTGAGGCCGAAGAAATATGATGGTAAACAGGATTTTGAAGGGTGGATTAACCAATTTTAGGATTATGCAGACTTAGGACAATGGACGAATGATGAAAAAGCGGCAATGCTTTTCCTCTCCCCGACCGGGACTATGCGGATGTACTTTGTTGGGTTGCCGGACAGAGAGCGAGGAAGCGCTGCGTCGACGTTTCGGGCAGGAGAAGGACACGTGTAACGCTTTACAGGAGCTGGCGGGACTGAAGCGAGTAAAGAATCAAACGGCGAAGGAGCTGGCCTATAATGCGCGACGATTGGCGTCACGGGCCTACTTCTCTAATGATTACGCCAGTCAGGAGAAAGCAGCGCTGCACACATTTCAGGCCACAGTGGGAGAGGATCTTCAGCTAAAGTGCGCGGAAAAAGGCTGTAAGACTCTGGAGGAAGCAGTAGAGGTGGTTGAGGTGCAGGAACGATACTCACGCCGCCTCTCACGAGCGGTCAAACCTGAAGAGGACACCAATGCTCAAAACATAACCTTGAACACGAAACTCGAGGAGATGATGAAGGAGTTGGCCGAGGAAAGGAGCATGGTAACAGCTTCACAAAGAAAATGGCACAGAACCTTTCTATCTCTCTTTAAGGATATATGCATCACTGACTATCACTGGTTTTGGTACCACGGCTAATGCTTTAATCCTCATTGTCATCTTGTCCAGTCAATTGCGAAATTCAGCGTTCATGAATGTGTTGGTTGTTCTGGCAGTGGCAGACACTCTGAGGCTGTGGAGTGTTGTAAGAATCAGAGAAGAGATCTTTAGTTTATTTGGGTTTGGAAAGTCATTAGAACTACGTCGTGTCTGTGTATTCCTGATATATGCATCTGGCAGTTTCTTCATGGTTGGTTGTATTGGTAGCTTTGGAGAGATTCTTTGCTGTGTGTTACCCTCTAAGGGCACATGTATACTGCACTATGTAAAGGATACATCTTGCGATTCTAGTGATTATTATCTTGTCCTTTCTGTCTTCTGTTCCTTATCTCTACGCTTGTTCAATTGACATCACTAACCCTAAGAGATTCTTTTGCCGGTCTGCAGGATCTGATGACAAAATGAACATGTTGCGAGGTGTCATATCATTTCTTCTACGTACTGTCATACCATTTTTCACAATATGTTTTTTAAACATTTTTATTGCTATTAAGATAAGAGTACAGAAAAAGAGTCTGGGCATCAAGGCAGCCAAATAAGACATTTTCCCCCAAAAGTGATACAGCTTTACTGTCTACAATGGTATCAGTATGCATTATTTTTGCAGTGACCTCTTTCCCTAAGATAATTTTGTTGCTCATGGAATATGGCTTTAGATTGTACAATGGAGATCAATGTATCAATTTGGCCATCTGGCCTTTTCCACTTGTGTTCTTATTGAATGACTTGAACCACTGTGTTAATTTCTTTCTCTACTGTTTAAGTGGGTCATTTTTCAGAAATGCCTTACAGCAGTTTTTTAGATTTAATTTTTCATGTAGATGCAAATAAAATTCATGAGCATGGACCTTACAAGATGAATATGTTTTGCAAATTTACTAATGGAATATGTTTTTATTTATAATATATTTAATCAATCGTGTCACGGTCTGAGAACTAAAATCCTGTACGTTCATATGAATTCACTCACCCATTCTCCTCTCTTTGCATCAGGAGGAAAACTATTCTAAGGTAAATGGTAAATACTTGTCATTTCCTGAATATTTCTTAGAATTGAAACTTTGGGGTCTTGGAATAGATTACATTTTCCTTGACTTCTAAGCTCGGATTCGAAAAGGATCAAAATTATTCCAGCTTTACCAATATACCAGTGTTGCGAAACACAACATTGTATTTTATAAATGTCTATTGATATTTTCTCTACATATTGTACTAAACGCTATTTCTCAATGCGTCTCATTTGGACGCTACATAAAAATGTCAGACCGCCCTTAAGGCAATCCCATTAGGTGTGTTTTACGATCATGGCGCCCGCCCCCTGCTCAGGTCGCGGGCGTTCAGAGGTCCCCTGAGGTGACCCCATCCCACGCGCACCGGAGCGACTGACGTCACACCGGACGCACCAGCTCACCGGACGCGCCGGACACGCATATCCGCCAGCAGCGCGTCCTCCTGTTAATAGTCTCAGCTCGGCCCGCAACAGTCATTCATTGGTGCGCGGTGGAGGACGATGAACGTGTTTGGTAGCTGAGCAGCAGACCTAGGCTTATAGAACCAACCAAATTATATCGTATTTGCCGTGTGTGTGACTTGGACTTGGAAACATTCTAGGAGCACTTTTGGACTTAATTCTAGGACTTGGAAACCCATCTACAGGCATTGTGTTAGAAATTAGAATCATTCACATCACAGGACTCAATTAGGCAAAGGAACATTTAGGACAGTTTAGGACTTCTAGTTTAGAATTATTGAAAGGTTTGTACGAAAGATTCTCTGGAAATTACTTATTCATTTGTGCCACTGGTTTAATATCAATAAAGGACGTACCTATTAATCACTGCCAATTTACACTGCGAGTTTAGCTTTACCCTTATTCCAATTTGTCTCCCCAACACGTTGTTTAACATAACCATTTACCCCTAGGTTTACCACTCTTAGTTCTGGTTAGAACTTCTCCCCTTCCTTATTAGATCAAACTTTAATTCATGTGAGGAGCCTGTGTTTGGGAACATTCTAAACCCCGGGCATAAGGTCTTCCTCACATCTGGTGATGGGACTTAAAAGATATTATTTGAACTAGTGGCACTTATCTAGCTTTTTATTATAACTCTAGGGTTTCTGGTCACTTAAGAGAATTTATTACCAAGGTTGTCGCGAGATGGACCGCACGCATAAATTACCTCCCCCAACCCACGGACCCATTCTCCACAAAAGGCCCGCATTCCTAATGAGAGGGGCAGCTGTGATGTGATTGCCTATTTAGCGCGACATCCCGCTTTCGTCTCACCAACCCACTTTATAGTAGTCAGTGTGTAAACTTGCTTTTCAGGACAATTTTGCAGGTAGGAACATATTGTGCTTATAAATAACTACAAAAGGTGCAGATTTCGATAAGGTACCTAAAATACCACCAGGTTTCATGGCAGAGGGACACTTGTGTCGAACTCCTTGACATTCTGGTGGGATATATACAGTAAATTTCTTTATGGAAATACAATTTATCGAAAGGTGTGAATTTTTAATTAGGCATATGTTCTGGTGGCCTTGTGGTGTCGCTCAGGGACCGCTCTAAGTATAGTTGGATTCGTGCTGGAAGACAGCCTGAACATTGCCTTACAAAATTATGAGAAATATATTTTTTCTAAATTTCTGGTTTCAATACAGAAAATAATGCTGTTTGCTTTTCCATTCTGCCTGTGGAGCGCTTGGGTCGTCGAACCAGTACTGTTGTACCTAACTCAGAAATTTTTCTGAGGTCTAAAGGCTAAGCTAAATCTGGTCGTGCAATCTGAGAAGCTCCATAAGGTTTACCTGGTTAAGCAAATAGTTTGAAATATTCTTATATTTATTGAAAAGAACTCATCAGTATTAAAATTTCTATAGGGGTTGTTATACCTAGGCAGCCTCATATAGTGTCACTGATTGACACACCATTTTTACTTATTGGTAACAACTTGTCCATCTTTTCAAAATTAAAGACTAACAGTTGCCTACACGTACCACCCTAAAATTCTCGGCCAACCTGCCCTTTCCGCCAGCCACCCCGGCCAGCCCCGACCGGCCGCCCGTCAACAAACGGCCCGTCAGACCCCAGCAACCCCAAACCCCATATCGCGCACCATCGAGAATCTGATTTTCTAGATAGCACGGAGATCGGTTCACACTGATTGGTGAAAAGTGGCCGACTTTTTCCTTATTTTCTTAGCTAGTCCCAATGTTCTAAGGAGGTATAGTGAGGGTTTTTACTCGATAGGCCAAAAGAGTTGATTCTTAGCTATTTGCCCTTGGATTTGGATAATGCTTTGAGATATTGAATTAGGCTATGCAGAGGCATTGTGCTACGAGACCAATTTACTGATCTGTGTTTTAGAGTTAGGGATAGGTTTATTGGGACGCCGATTTATCTTTCCTACCTGGAACGGTGAGAAGTTATTGGTGAACGGCGTTGCTTTCTGTTGATTCATTCAGCACGTGAACATTATAGACTTATTTATACAAATTTCTCTGTGATTTTGATATATATGATTACTGATCCTTCAAAATGACTATTATGAGAGACTATGTCCAGTCGGTCAGATTCTGAGGAAGACATCTATCACAGTCCCTCCACACACACACAGTTTATTTCGGAAGAAGAACCAGTTGATAACCCGTCTGGGACGGTTCCCCCTTCTATATTAAGGACTCATACGAGATCACAGGGACCAATCCCAGGGATACAATTGGAATCTGAACGTTTAAGAACTTTCTCTATTCATGGAAAAGTCTTCACAGCTGAAGAAGTAGCTGAGAGGACTGGTTGGCCTCCTGAGGTAGAACATACCTTGCCTGGTTTTCGCTCAGCAAGTCCCCCTGCTCAGCATCGGGACAGCCGAACTGTTCGTTTTGACTCGCCCTCTGCTTGTCGCGCTAGTGTCTCGGTCCCAGAAGTGAGACAGTTTCTATCACCGGAAGGTAGGACACTACGCCCCATTTTCCACGCTGCAAGTTCTGGTGCTGGGAGGCTTCCTCCACGGCCCGGAAAAGCCGGGACTTCAGGTCAGCAAGGGGCCGCGGATCTCTTTCCGACAGATGATTCTCGGTTAGCCTCTGATTTATTAACTGTTTCGCGCATCCTCTTCCCACACTCTGAAGGGGAGCCCTCAGCAAAGGGCAACGCTGGGACCTTAATTCAGCGGTCCGGGGATCCTCCATCATCACCTTTATCTATACGGCTTCAGGGACAACAGGGTCAGGGAGCTGATCCTGCATTTCTTAGAGACGAAAGTGGATCGTCTACAGCTGCAAAGTCTGTGGAAACACCTGCAGACAATCTGAACAATCTATCCGAACAGGATCCCACCGCTCAAGGACAAGGAGCCGAATCTCCTCCGTCCTCACCACAACGACGGGTCAATCCTCTACCTGTCCAGCTCGTACCAGCTGGGCAGATTCCCCAGGATATTCCTGTCCTCCCACAAATACCAATTAATCAACCACATTTCAACATGGCAGCAAAACAACCCGCTCTAAAATTACCCACTTTTTCTGGAGAAAGTGATGAATTTATTAATGCTTATTTTGACGAAATTGATTCGTTGGCAGTCC
This sequence comes from Lepidonotus clava, assembly GCA_936440205.1. Lineage (NCBI taxonomy): Eukaryota > Metazoa > Annelida > Polychaeta > Phyllodocida > Polynoidae > Lepidonotus > Lepidonotus clava. Next base: position 49,846,893 of record OW387141.1, on the reverse strand, counting down.
TTTGTGAATGGTCTGCCGCGAATAAGCTTGCTATGGCCAAACACCAACTTAAGGCCCAAGCTCGTGACTGGGTTTCTTCATTAGATCCCACTGACGTAGACACTTATGCTAAATTAAAAGCTCGTCTTACAGATATTTATGGAGATGTCAGGGCAGCCTGGCAAAAGCATCAAGATCTATTTAATTACAAACAAAGTAAAGATCAGACTGTCAGGCAGTTTGCTGGAATTTTGCGACAGGCTCAGGCTCGATCGGGGGTGGACGCAGGTGTCCTCCTCGCCGCCTATATTGGGGGTCTAAAGGCTCCTATGTCAAGAGAGGTGGCAATTCAAAACCCTGCAAACTTCGAGCAGGCAGTTAGCATTGCATCGAGGATGGAATCAGTGGACAGGCCTCAAAGGGCCCTGGCTGCTCTGCAACCATCTGAGCCTGAAAGCATGTTGAAACCCCCGGGAGCGGCCGGAGGGGACAGCACTCCTGACAACGTTCGTGAACTAAGAAAAATGACCGATACAATTCTGGCTGCGATTGCAACTCAGAATTCACGCCAACAATGGACGCCTCCGAGAGGAAACGGTAGGCCTTTCAACAACAGCCCCAATTACAACAACCGCTCTGGCTTTGGTCATGGTCAGGCAGTGCGTACAACACCTGGCCGGGAAACGCGCTTTCCGGGGCCGAACGCCTGGACCCACGCACGACAGACCAGAGCCGAGGACGGAACACCGTGGTGTGTAGCCCACCAACGGTTTGGCCACGATACAAATTCGTGCAGATTCTTGCAAGATATTTTGCGTACTAATAGACCACCATCTTTTGGTCAAGCTCAACAAAAATATTTCCCAAATAGAAACCAATATCCTCCAAAAAACTAGATAGCCTGCATGGTGAGATTCGCGTTTCACTGTGCACGATAAAAGCAAATCTTCAAGAGTTCCACTCTAAAGTTGATCCAATAGCAATTGATCTCTTATTCAATAATGTCCAAATTAATTCAATTATTGATAGTGGAGCTAGTCACTGTTTTATAAGACAGGATGTTTTCGAACGAATTCCTAAAGAAAATATATTACATACATCATTCCCGACCTCAAGTTCTATAACATTGGGAGACTCTTCTGAAATTAAGGTTATTGCAGACATACGAATTAGATTTACACTCGCTAACGTTGAAGTTGATTTTAACTTTCAAGTTCTATCGGACCTTATCTATGATATAGTTATTGGCCGTGACTTTCTAGCGGCAACTCAAGCCCATATTAACTTCCAAGATAATACAATAACATTCTTTCGGAATAACACTGTTACACCCATGGGATTAGAGGAAATTATGCCTATGAGTGAGGTTATAATCCCCGTGAATGTAAAGGATGTGACGGACGGCCAGCCATGGATCCTGGAACCGGCTGTGACAGCACCAGTCTTGGCGGAATGCTGCACATTCGCTGGAAAAGGTTTGGCATGGCTGAAAGTCATGAACCCTACAGGTTCTCCTGTTAAACTTTCTAAATCAACTGTGTTAGCATTTGCTACTGATGAATATTATATACCCCCTATTCAAAATTCTGAAGTGTCTGCAGTTTTCAACCAAAACAATACTCCTCAACCAATATTGACATTACTTGAAAACAAAATATGCCCAGAAACAACACGCTCTGCTAATCAAAATTATGACACTAAAGTCAAGGATAGAGAGCTAATTGATTCAATCGATCTATCAACATCTTCCTTGACTGAGGTTCAAAAGGAACAACTTCGCGAACTGTTATTGAAAAATAGAGCAGCTTTGGCTTTTTCTATGGAAGAAATGGGCAAATGTGACATTGCTCCAATGAGTATTAAAGTAGATGAAACCAAAGGTCCTGTAGCTTCTAGACCTTACAGGTATTCACCACAAAAGATGGACATAATAGATGAACAAATCAAACAACTTTTAGACCTTGGTATTATAGAACCTTCTTCATCTGCATGGAGAAGCCCACTAGTTGTTGTTCAAAAGAAGAATGGAAAATCGCGTTTATGCACTGACTTTAGGCTACTGAATGCGATAACTTATAAGGATAAATTCCCAATGCCTACAGCCCGTTCTTTGTTTCTATATATGGCATATAAAAAACCAACAATTTGGTCTGCATTGGATCTCTTAAGTGGTTACCACCAATGCAGTATTGATGAAGAATCAAGACATTACACCGCTTTTGAGTCACCAATGGGTCTATTTCATTGTGCGAGAATACCCTTTGGCCTCGTCGGAGCGCCTTGGCAGTTCACCCGAATCTTAGCACTTGCTCTTAGAGGGCTTGTGCCGAGAGTTTGTTTGGCATACCTTGATGACATTATTGTCTACGATTCTACATTTGAAGAACATTTGGCTAGCTTGCAACTAGTGCTACAAGCTCTTATTAAAGCAAACTTGAAACTTAAACCTGAAAAGTGTGACTGGTGCAGGGATGAGATCGATTTCCTGGGCCACACAATTAATGCAGAAGGACTTAAAACGCAACCTCATATTATTACTAAAATTCACCATTTTGGTAAACCACATAATGTAAAAACAACTCAAGCCTTTCTTGGACTCTGTAACTATTACAGGGCTTTTATCAGTAAGTTCTCTGACATGGCAAAACCGTTGTACGAGTTGACTAAAAAAGGAAGGAAATTCCAGTGGACTAAAGAAGCTGATGATGCATTTTTGACATTGAAAAGATCTTTTACAACAGATCAAATTTTGATTCATCCAAATTTTGGCCTAGACTTTTACTTGTTGACAGACTCTTCTGATGTAGCTGGTGGTGCAGCTTTGTGCCACAAAATTGATGAACTCTATCGCCCTATATCATTCTGGGGTTCAGTGTTAAATGATCGCGAACGTAATTATACTGTCTCTGAGAAAGAAGCCTTAGCAGTGATACAAGCTCTACATAGTTTTGAAGACATAGTACAAGGTTATAAAACAATTATCGTGACAGACCATAAACTACTTTTGACACTTTTGAAAAACGCTAATAAGAGCCCGACTCCGAGAATCAGGAGATGGGGCCTTTATCTATCAGCTTTTGACGTTGACATTATTTACGAAGCAGGTAAGACACACTTTCTAGCGGATTACTTATCACGCACACAAACAGGCGAACCAAATGCAGAGGAGTTTCTCCCTTCTGTAGGTGGCGAACTAATGCCACTGGCACTTGAGGACGACACCAATGACCCACTCTCATTGGAAAGTATCCGCAAACATCAAAAGAAAGACGCTGAATGTGTTACTTTGTACCAGTACCTGAAAAACCAAATTGTACCAGAGGACCCAGACCAAGCTCGATCTGTGGTTGCTCAAGCTAATTTTCTTGACATTATGAAACCAGGAATTATTTGTCATTTTAAAAACATTAAGTCAAAGAAGACATCTAATGATATTTATTGCCCAAAACCACAAATTCTAATACCAGTTACATTAGTGTATCATGTGTTATCACGCTTACATGACGACATTCTCTCAGGAGGTCATGTCGGACAAAACGCTCTAGCTGCTAAAGTGACAGACAGATATTACTGGAAAAACATGCATCGTGACATTGTTAACTATGTGAGATCTTGTGATAGTTGTGCACTACGGAAACGTGTGCCCCATCCTAAAGCATTGGCAAAGTCGTGGGATGAGACTACTCGCCCTTGGGAAGTTGTTTCCTGCGACTTTATAGGACCGTTGACACCTGCTAAGGATGGCTCACGCTATATTATGACGTTCATCGACCTGGCTACAGGATGGCCAGAAGCATTTGCAACTAAAGACTCTACCGGGTCAACAGCTGCATTTGCCTTCCTAACTGGTATAGTTGCCAGGTATGGAAGGGTTTCCAGAATACATTCGGATAGAGGACAATCGTTCTTATCAAAATTCCTAAAGGCTGTCACTCAGAGATTAAACTGTCATCATACTTTCACCTCTGGTAGAATGCCTACAGGCAATGCCAGGGTGGAAAGGTTGCATCGGACCCTGGAAGATGTGATCGCATGTTATGTCACTCAGGACCACAAGGACTGGCCACAGCTGTTGCCAATTGCCTTGTGGGCAGTGCGTTCAACTAATTCTGCGCGTACAGGTTTTTCTCCCTATCAATTACTTTTTGGCCATGAACCTGTTTCTATGGGACTTTCTGATATACCCATTGATGTTGCAACACCTGAAACAGACAATGAAAAATATGCTTTAGCAATGAAATTAGTTAACATGTTTACCAAATCAGCAAAGCATGTCACCGAACGATATAATAAAGACATGCGTGAACGATTGGACAAAAAGGCTAAACCATTGGACCTACAGGTAGGCGACTTGGCGCATATTTATGATCCTACATGTGCCGATAACCGACGATCCAAATTTTCTGCTAAATATAAAGGTCCATTTAGAGTGATTGAAACAAAAGGTGATCATTTAGCAAGATTACTTTCTATACATAACCAAAAAGAAATTCCTCATTTAGTTAATGTTTCTAAACTTAAAAGAGCTTATGATTCTTGGAGTCCGGTCAATGCTCCTGTACAGGATCTTAGCCAATCTAATGCTGACCATGAACATGAAAACTCTGTCCCTAACGAAGCTATGATTAAAACTACCACTGAAGTAAAGGCGCCTGCAGGTCTAGAGGAAGCATTGCCCTCACATGATCAACCTGACCAGAGAGTGCACGCTTTGGTTCAGGGTCCTCGTGGATGTTGTCACACGGGGAATACGTCGCGACGGATTAAAGAAAGAAAAACGGTACAGTTTGATATTCCTAGGGTCACCCCAGAGGGACCCGCACCATCGCCTAACTCATCAAAGCCCTCTTCTGAGGCACATATACCAGTGGTAAAGCCCACCAAAGAGGTGGCAAATTTCCCTGCTGACCGTGCCACTACGGATCAGGGAGCCGCTAAGGTGCAAGCGGTACAGGTTGGTAAATCCGACCCAACCAGTGACTTAAGCCACGGGAAGTCGGATCCTGTGCATTCCTCTAATTATTCATGCGGGAAAGTCGGATCCCAAGATGCTACACCGGACATTAACATTACACATAAGAAGAGGTGTGGATCAACCGACGGTGGCAGATTGCAGCCTGCTGCCGACGTGCCCACATCTTCTTCTACAACTACACCTGATGCCGAGACTGGAGATTACTACAGCATTAGGCTCATCTCAGGAAAAAGGACTTTACCATCTGGAGAGGTGAGATACCTCACCAAATGGGTTGGTGTCAAAAGGAAGAGTTGGGTTCCGGCATCTGACTTCCACCCATCAATTGACCCTGAGGACTTATACTTACAATACAAAAACCGGAACAATTCATAGTTGATGCTTTCCAGCTATTGTAGCATAAAGGACTATTGATGCCTTCCGATAGCCCTACACAATTAGTAGTTGATGTCTTCCGACTACTTTAACATAAAAGACTGTTGATGCCTTCCGACAGTCCCACATAAACATTTCACGACCCTACTAGAAGCGGATCAAACACTAACTCTCCCCATATTGTGAATCCCTTACATTTGCTGACACCTCTTGGCAGGAGATACTTACAATGTTGACTGAGTGAGTTGTCCTGGACTTCCTTCTATTTGGGAGGAGGACTTATGTCCATCTCACTACATAGGTTACGCCATACGTCATCATGGTTGGTGGCGAGACTCAGTGACACTGGATCAGGTGACGACGGATCAGTTAACGCCTTGAACAGTATAGGATGTTGAGGATGGCTGCCCAACAAAGGGTCAGCGTACCTTGACACCGCAATGTCCATCGTCTCGACTACGTGCTGTGGAGTTGCAGTTTCATCACCTAGCTCATCCATTAAGGGTGTGTTGGGTCCCTGACAATCGACGCTGGATGGATCTCTAAAATCGCCACCGGTAAAGTTGTTGGTGTCTCCGGAAGGACCGGGGACGTCTCTGTGCTCCATGCTGACAGCCAGACTTGGTGATTCCTGACAGTCTTCTGCGTAATGGTGTGTTTCCTGACAATCTTCAGGTAAAGCGAGTGTGGGAATCTCTTCATCATTATGACCAGTGGAGTTGCTGGTGGATAGCGGCTGGCTGGTCGCAGGACTTATCGGGGATAATACGAGCATTCCCTGCTTGTCATAGGAACAGTCATCTTTACACAGGACGGTGGTGACGGCCTCCCCGCTGGGCCCAGCAGACCTGGCCCCACGGACATCGGCCGGAGAACGCCCCGACACACCTGGAGACGCAGGCCGGCGTGATGCGGACCGGCCCTCCGTGTTGACGGCCCCCTGGTCAAATTGACCATCCACCCCTGAGCCACCCCCCACCGCCTCCCGACCGCCACGACCGTCCCCACTCTCATCATCTGGCCTGTCACTATCATCAGAATCATCATCATTTGTGCTTCTTCCATCCTCCCCATTACTATTCCCGTCAGTTATCACACGAAAACCAAAACTGTGAGTACAGATAGGTATTCCCGATAGAGGTAATGGTCCAGCTTGAGACGTAACATTATGAAGTATCACACTTCCATCGGCAAAGTCGCCATTTACCACTAGCACGTGGGTAACTCCTCCAATTCGTATAGTTGTACAAGTTATACCTTCACTAGCCATCTTCACTCTCTGCCGCACAGTACACAAATGCAAACCGATATACATTAGGTACATACAAAACCCAGATATTTCCCAACAGACAAATTTTTATTTCTCCTTTTTACGTTTCCATCTATTGGGACTGCTTCCCCATCTTCTCGTCATAAAATAGTAAACACAACACAGAAGACATAAACATGTCTGTAGATTGTCCCTACGCTTCGGGTTGGCCACCTGGCTTGGTGCCCCTCCTTGTTCTGTGTGTCGCTGGCCAAGCGGCTTCACATGGACAGGGTGTGCTACATGCAAAGCCTATTATGAGAGAACAATACGGCGTGGTGTTCCTGCCAGGTAGGCTCATAAGTACCGCTGATTCAGACCACGTTTATAGCGGGTTTAGGGTTCACGTCCCATGGCTGAATGAGTCACTCTCCCTAAACAACCCGATGGCTTTTTGTGATAGCACGCATCATTTTACCACGAGACACGCACAAAGGGCGCATCATGACATCTGTGCTCATACTAAAGAAATAATTGATGTACTGCACAGCATCATTGCTGAGCTTTACAAACTCCAAAAATCACAAATTAAGGACATACTTCAGTCAATCCCAGGTAGTGCCTATGTCTTGGATCCGGCAAGGCAAAGACGAGGTCTTCTTGACTTCGTGGGTGAGATCTCATATCACTTATTTGGGACGGCAAGATCTTCGGACGTAGACGCAAATAAATTGCTTGTCTTAACGGCACAGCAAGGAGTAAATCTCAATGCTGAAAATCTTGCAAAATTGGCTAACATAACTGCAGTTAATTTTGAACACGTCGATTCGTCTCTAACCAAATTACAGACAGATATAAAACGCATACAACAGAATGCATTTAATTTGCGTTCTGCTCTGAATGACATGGCTGATGATATGGAACGACAGAAATTATTGCAAATTTTAACGACAACCATTCTCACAAATCATCTTTCCCTTATGGCATACATGCAAAACATGTTGCAGAAAACGTCTGACTTCGCAGATGGCATACAAAACCTTCTGCGTGGTCAACTTACACAAGCAATAATACCCCCTCAAGATATAAAAAATTCTTTAGCTGAATTGGCTGATACACTAAGAAAAGACTTTCCAAGATTCAAAATCGCTTTCCAATCTCCAAGTTTCTATTATGATAATAGTAAACCGCATTTCATGATTGCGGATAACCAACTGATCGTTTATGTTAAGGTTCCTGTCACAAGTGATGTTCATAAATTTCAAGTGTACAGAACCAGAAATTTTCATGTTCCAGTGCATATGCACAATTCTTCTTTCACAGACGCGACAATTATGAATAACTTACCATCGGAAATTGCACTTTCTTTAGACAATAGATACTATATCCCTTTGGAATCTTACTCATACCACGATTGCACAGGTGACGAAATTCTCATCTGTCCACATATCCCTTTTAGGAAACCAATAACGAGTGCGACATGCATAGCTGCACTGATTAGAAATGATAGAGAAGACATAGGAAAACTTTGTGTTTCTACTTATGTAGCAAACCCAATTTTTCAAGAATTTGCTGTCTATCTGGACGAGACAGATCTCTTACTTGTTAGTAACAGCAAAAAGGCAGACATTATATGTAAAAATAGAAAACCGGAAACACTTTACATACATCACTTTGCAGTGGTAAAATTAGGTTGTCAGTGCTCGCTTCAATCATCAGATCTGTGGCTCCCATATCAACTGAAGGGATGCGCACGGACAAAGACAGACATAACAGTTAGATTTCCCGTTAATGATGCTTTCTTAATGGCGTTTAACCTTTCAAGTAAACTTAAGGCAGCAATAGGTATGGAACCATGGCGAGTTCCGAACCCGATACCAGACACGAAAAGAAATCAAATTTTACAAAATTCGGCGAATAATCAGCCTTTGATCGACCTGAAATCTTTGGCAGGAAAGATTCAAGAAGACACTTTCAAACCCAAGAGTCCGGTCACGAACCAGTGGCTTAGTGACGTGGCTCAGTGGGGAAAACAAACTTGGACAGTGTGTATTTCATTTTTGGCTACGCTTGCATTTCTGTTCATCCTATGCGTCATCTGGCGTAAATACAAATCAACATTGATTGCTCTGGCATTACCCAATCCGCAACCTGCCTCAGCAGCGGAAATTCCCAATCCATTAGTTCTTGAATCAGATAACAACATTTCTATCTCTGGTTTGATTTTGATGCTAGTGTTAGCTATAATGGCTATTACTTTTGCCACTTTAATCATTATTCAGATCTGCAAAATTTACAGGGAAGAACTTAAAGATGGATTGTACCTACAAATAGTTATGCCAAATGACCACTACTCTGTTTTCCTGACAAGAATTGATTTTACTGGAGATTGTACATTTACACATACAGGACCGATCATTTCATCTTGTGAACTGAAAACTAAACTGACAAAAGCCATACTAAAAATTAACTGGGGTGTACAGATCATGGTTATTACACCGGGTGGCACAGAAATTATTAAGATTCGATTGCCAGCAAAGGTCGTGATACCTTTAGCTTTGGCTAGGGAAATGACCTCCACTACTGAAAGAATCAAGGTCAGGGTCGTTCGCATGGCCCATAACTTCCCAGTCCCCATTCGAAAGTATATGAACCCACCCTCTGACTTGGGGTGGTCATTCATCAAACCGACTCAGCCCACTTCACATGGTGGGCTGGAGTTGCTACCAATCAACAATCAGGGTCCTAATATAGATAGTGGCTACAACACTTCTAATACACAACCTCATCCCATCATACACTCATCCCAAGATAACATTTCCCATTTGCCCTTACCTCCTGATCCCGATCACACTGTGGTTGAATGCCACACTTCGTCGTAGAGCTACCATGACGTCTCTACCGCTGAATGAACGTTCATCTCTTAACTCTGCAACATCTTCTTTGAATTCTACAACCCCTGAAGATCGGTGCCCTACTTGGCGCCCCACTCCGCCTTGTGGGGCAGACTATTCCACCAACGGAGGGACAGGGATTGGCCACGGCACCCCCTGCCCACCTGTACCCTGCCCGAGTGCAGGCAATGCCTACAGTATGATGCCAACAAACCCTGTTCTGCCCGCATTTACCAGGCCTGTATTCCAAAATGTTAATTCGGCGGGACAGAACCAGTGGGCAACGTCAACAACAAATCTTCAGAGGAGGGAGCCCACCCCCCTCACACCGACCCCGCCGCAGAACATTCTACCAACGTACGGCCGGGGCGCGATGATCGCTCAGACGGCAACCTGGACATCCTTCCGGCCACCGCGGCCCATGCCCCCAACGACAACCATGTCTCGTGCAGGACGAGGAAGGGGCGCTCTGGGACTGCGGCCGTCGGCAACTCCACCGCCGCCGGGCTTCCTACATGTGGATCCCCCGGAGGATACGCTGTCGCCGGCGGAAACCTGGAGGATGAACCACAGGTTTGCCTGTACGGTGTGTCATCGCCGCTACAGGTACGGCACCAGGTTGATGCGCCACATGGACATATGCCATACTATCGGCATATTTAAGTGCTTGCCGTGCTCTGCATTCTTTACAACAATACAACAATTCTTATTACATAGGGCTCAGGCACACCCACGGGCGCTTACGCCTGAATAGGAGCGGCAGTACCCAAACTATCTCCTGACTATCTATTCATTGGGTGACCTTCACCTTGCCCCTGAGCTTGCATCCTAGTGTATATAGTCTAGTATCTTTGTGCACACATCGATCAGTGTGGATCGGGTCCCACTACGGTCGACATGTCCCTGGACTGCCCTCTCTGCACCACAATGGACTCGTTGTCTCTCGAGGATGCTCCTCCAGTCCGGCCGCGTGGACACCCTGGCTGCTGGGCAACACCTTTACGGCACCAACTTGCACGAGAGAGGCCTGCACCGAGACCCAAGGTCAGGTTCTCCCGTCGTCCCGTTGTCCTGCCGGCGGTTATCCGTAGGAGACACAGGACCATCCCACCGGCTTGGCTATTCTACGTCCAGGCCCAGTCCTATGGATTTGAGCGTACAGCCATAGAGTCTGTGTGGTTGCGGATGAGTGACAGTCTACGCTCCCCTTGGAAGATAGGGAGCTGTTCCCTAAGAGACAACATAGCGCCCTCTAAAGCAAAGGATCCTCCTATCGAGGGTCGGGTGCTCAAGATGCTGAAAGAACAATCTAATGAGGAACGGACACGACGCGATGAGGTGCTGGAACTGGCCCTCAGAGACTGTAAAGAACATCAAGGATCTGACTATACTTTATCTGATTTTGTAGATCAAGTCGCTAAGAGACGTTATACTCTGTCTCGTTTTTCTTCACTGTAGAATGCCCAGCTTTATATTGTAACTTGTCTTTAAGGGGATCAATAGGTGGATTTCCCCGGGCAAAAATTACACACACACGTACAATGTAACTCTTTTGGAAAAAGTAATACACATGAAACTGAAGTTTAGAACTAGCAAAGGAAAAGACACTGAAACAGAAATTGTAAGAAGAAGTTGTAAGAAATTCTATGCCAAGTGACGGTGTCACTTGTCAAAGAAAACCCCGGCGAGTGTTGCGAAACACAACATTGTATTTTATAAATGTCTATTGATATTTTCTCTACATATTGTACTAAACGCTATTTCTCAATGCGTCTCATTTGGACGCTACATAAAAATGTCAGACCGCCCTTAAGGCAATCCCATTAGGTGTGTTTTACGATCATGGCGCCCGCCCCCTGCTCAGGTCGCGGGCGTTCAGAGGTCGCCTGAGGTGACCCCATCCCACGCGCACCGGAGCGACTGACGTCACACCGGACGCACCAGCTCACCGGACGCGCCGGACGCGCATATCCGCCAGCAGCGCGTCCTCCTGTTAATAGTCTCAGCTCGGCCCGCAACAGTCATTCATTGGTGCGCGGTGGAGGACGATGAACGTGTTTGGTAGCTGAGCAGCAGACCTAGGCTTATAGAACCAACCAAATTATATTGTATTTGCCGTGTGTGTGACTTGGACTTGGAAACATTCTAGGAGCACTTTTGGACTTAATTCTAGGACTTGGAAACCCATCTACAGGCATTGTGTTAGAAATTAGAATCATTCACATCACAGGACTCAATTAGGCAAAGGAACATTTAGGACAGTTTAGGACTTCTAGTTTAGAATTATTGAAAGGTTTGTACGAAAGATTCTCTGGAAATTACTTATTCATTTGTGCCACTGGTTTAATATCAATAAAGGACGTACCTATTAATCACTGCCAATTTACACTGCGAGTTTAGCTTTACCCTTATTCCAATTTGTCTCCCCAACACGTTGTTTAACATAACCATTTACCCCTAGGTTTACCACTCTTAGTTCTGGTTAGAACTTCTCCCCTTCCTTATTAGATCAAACTTTAATTCATGTGAGGAGCCTGTGTTTGGGAACATTCTAAACCCCGGGCATAAGGTCTTCCTCACATCAGCATGTTGAATTAGGCTGGACATTACTTTTAGGTACACAATATATGATTTGTGATGATGCTGAATTTTCGTGAGCTCAGTTACAATCACAGTGCACAGGGGCTAACAGGCCTAGGTATAGAACAAACCTGACAGACTGGTTTGACAATTTCAGCTTTGTTATTTGTTGATCTGATTGTAAACATTATGTTATATCTAAGATGTTGTAGTCTGGGATAGGGTGAAAGGATGGATGTTGGTTGTCAGGGAATAGTAACCACTTTCAGGTCAAAATAATGGCTGTCAGGAAGAAGTGACAGCAATAATTAAGTATTGACAGCCTTCAAGTAAGAGTGACAGCTGCCATTGTGATTGTCATTAGGGAGATGTGACAGTTCAAAGCCATCTGCTAAGAGTAACAGCAAGCAGAAAATAGTAAGAGCCATGAGGAATGATTGACAGTCACTGGGAAGGGGTAACAGTCGTCAGAAAATGTCACAGCCATCACAAAGGATTGATGGCCATCTGGAAGGGATAACAGCCTTTGGAAAGGGGTGACACCTATGATAAATAGCTATTGGGGAGGAGTGATGGTCATTGAGAAGGGTTGATGGCCATCCAGGAGGCTTGACAGATATTGAGGAATGAGTGAAGACCATTTGGAAGGGATGACAACAATTTGGAGGGAGTGATGTCCATTCGGGGAGGATGTTGGCCACTCTATGTAAAATGGTGGACTTTACAAAGAAAGAGTCACAAGGTAAGAAAATCTAAAAGTGTTCCATTCCGACATTAAAACATTTTCATGAATGCATCAAAACACACAAAAGTAAACATAATATTGTGGTCAAATCTCATTAAACCCAGAAAATGAAAGTATAGCGGTATCTAGATTATGTTTTTAGTTAAAAAGATGGAATGACATCAAAGTGACGTTATCAATGATAAATAATGTTACAAAATGTATGCTCTACACATCTTACATTAAGAATATATCCATAGATACTTTCATTTTAGTTCAGATATACATCAAACTTGTCTGTCAGTGGACAGATGATGATGATTGCCAAGGATGTTCTAAGAAATCTAAGGGTTGGATCATAATGAAAATTCTTTACATTGTACACATTATATTTTGCTTCAGGTAGAATTTATGCCCCATCAACACAGAGAGAGTCAGGACCACTGGACCCCCCCTTCCTCCAGCACCTACCCCCATCCTCCCCTTGAATCAAATCTAGAATCCAGCCAAATATAATACCAATCTGTGGTTACCCAGGCAAAAATGGAGTGGTAATCAAATTTTGAAGTAACATTCTATTTGCTTTTGAAGGCACCCAAAAATACCTTTAGAACTTAATGGTGTAACGTTCCACCATGATGTTCCAACATTCTGGATGCATTATTTGGATGCCCTATTCAGAGCAAACAGTCTTGCTATCTATAGGTTTCTTTGCATGCATAATCCCGCTCAATTGTTTCTAGGTAGGGACAAAACAAAGACTTTCTGCACACACTCTGCAGTGTTGTTCAATCTCTACATCTGTAAATTATTGATAATCAAATACTGCATAGTCTAGCGACATATTTGTCAATGCAAAAGAATGTGTGCCTTGGGAAGTGTGCACTTGACGTCCAGAGGAGTCTCATTTCATTGGATTTACTAGCCTGAGTGGAAGCCCTTTGCTACAATAGGTAAAGTTTTGTAATATAGATGAGATTATTACTGCTTTCCATCATAATGCATACAACATGCATGCGACAAAATAATTCTTATAGATTATTTTATTTGGTTATCTATCATTATCAGTATGTAGGGTGTGGCAAATGATCTTACGTCTTCTCTGGTTCTCTCTAAGAATTACAATGTCTTTATATTGATAGCATGCATGCAGGGTCTGAAGATAATCTATTTTTATAATTAAAAGTACTTTTGAATGAGTGTTTCCTTCTGTGGTCTGTCGCATAATCTCCACAACATCCAAGACCCATCCTAGAACCCTTGCAACAATGTTGTAGCTGTTGCGAGGGGTTGTTATGTTAAATTGTGCCGGTTCTTCTCAGCTGATTTGGATTCTGTACAAAGTTCTGCAAAATATAGATCCAAATCTAATATATCTGAAAATTTCAATCACAAGAAATGATTATTAGTGGGTGATATGTGCTGTTAAAATATTGCAACAGCGAGAGTTTTTACACATAACAATGAGACCAATATCTAAACCCTCGCTGTGCTCTTGCTGTTGCGAAGGTTGGCTTATATGTGACGGAGCACTGGGCAAGCCACATTTAGTCACATACAAAGTGAAAGCGTGGAAATCATAATATTTTCTCCCTTGCCCAACCAAGATATTTACGGTATTGTAAACATACCAGTAGGAATTAATAACAACACACAAATAATCAGTTATTTTCATTGCTGTGGCCATTCAGATATCCTGCATAACCTGATTTTGAAATCCAGAATATTTAGAATAAATTTCAAAGGACTAAGAGTTTTCAGGCAAAGCTGAGATTTTGAACATTTAAATATGATGCTTGAATCCTGTGTAACAATCCTTTAAAGAGCTTTATTTTGCTACCCTGATTTATTTTTGTATATAACACTCCTAATCTGTAAAAACTTAAAAAAAAGAGTAAAATTAAAAAGAAATTATTCATATCCACATCTTTCATAGTATGACTGTTTACTTTCCAAATTGCAACCCCCATGCTGTTAATTTATTGTTTGAATTTTACATTTTACTGTATTCCAAAGTGCTAATTCTACACTGTAGGTTTTTTTGGTATATAAGGAACCAAAGATACTTTGATTATCTTGATGAAGACTTTAACGAGTCAAAACACGTTAATCCAGCCATCGATTTTTTCAGATCACCAATATGGACCACTTGGTACTCTTATTTGTATCAAAAAGCATATTTGATCAGAAGAATTTTTAAATAAATCCAGCCATTTGTTAAATTCAGTCAAAACCAAACATCATTCTTCTACTGTCGTTGAGGTGGATGTACTTCAACACTTTAAAGCCTTGATAGAGTAAATCAATTTGAACCAGACATGTTAAAGAAAAGGAAACAAAACAGCAGCAACCCATGGAGAGTTTAAAATCTTCTCATAGCCTCACTTTACTAATTGCTCTTTTACAGTTTATTCAACAAAATGGAAAAACACTTTCATCATCTAGTGGTTGGTCTTTTTATCTCACTCTTGATGATAAATCAAGGTCATTCTTCTATTTTCAGTGGTGAGTGACACATAAATATTTTGAAGTAACCAAATATTTAATATTATTATTATATTATTTTAACCTTTTGTATCATTATGAACTTACTTTATTAACAATTTTTAGAAAAGAGAGACACATATTTTCAAGACAGTTGAACACTTTTTGTGACAACTGTGTAGTTTTTATAAAAGATTGTTAATGGTTACTGAATACATTAACCAGGTAATAGAGTCAGCAGTAAATAATCACTATCAACAGTCAGTAATTCAATGTTATTAAAACTTGTATAAACCAATGGCCTCCCAAATAGATTATAGATTAATTTGCTCATTGTATTCAACAACTGATATGGTGTTAACTTGTTATTACTAGTTTCAGGGCAAAATGACCTTGATCAGAATTGAAGTAGAGTCACATATTACAAAGGCATATCAATTGTTCACACTGTTGATTAGCTCATTGTTTTTTTCCCAGTAGAATGTTTGAATTGTTTAGGGAAAATAATATATCAATTGTATAAGTTAGATAAGTCTTTTCTATAATAGGTCCAAGCAACCCGTAGATTTGTGGGGAGGATAAAGGCCATGTTCCACTATGTGGTATTTGCTTGCGGTTCCATGAAAAGACGCACAAACTGCCAAACTTGCTTGTAGTAGGGTACCACAAGGTGGAATATAGGTACTTGCAGTAGTCCCTTATGGTAGTTGCTTGAGCTAGTTACTATTTCATATGGGTTTTCTCTGGATTGCTTGGGGATGGGGATACTAACATGTTATCAAAACTGAAAACTGCTTGCGGCACCTAAAAACAATGACTGCAAATGCTAACAACTGCAAAGTGAAATGTGGCCCATAGGAATAAGTTATGAAACTTTGTCATTAATTTTATTCTCATGATTGTGTTGTTTCAGAGAGCCAAGAAGTTAAACTCTACAACCATCTTATGGACAACTACACTTTTACGAGGCCTATGATGAACTTTAATGATTCACTACAAGTTTTGGTCAATTTGAGACCATCATATCTAAGTGGACTAGTGAGTATCTAGAGGCCACACAAAGGTCTCAGTGACATGCAGTACTTGTACACACTAGATTTACTTTTTTTGCAAAAGAAGTATAATAATATTCTTCATTAGTATAACATTCAATTTTACAATATAACCTATAAAGTATGAATTTTCTGGTGGCATTTTCAGAACAAAATCATAATCAAAGATTCTTTTTCTCTGTTGTAATAAGATTCCTTTAAGATCGGAGAGGTTTTAAGAAAAACAAAAAGAGTTCTTTATAAACACTCTTCGTAAGAAATCCTTTTTGTTAACTATCATTTTGCTTCATGTACCTTCCTTCTAAAGAGACATAAAATCTGATCTGACACCCAAGATGGTCATTGTTATTTCAATGGCAAAACACAAGTAAAAGAGTGATTTTACCTAGGTATTTCATAACTTGATTTAAGAAACTATCAATTCTGTAGAAATACTGTTTTGGCCAGTACAACATTGCCCTCTTTCTGAGAGGTAAACTTTGAGGGGGTAGCCCCACCCCTGCCACCATTTGTGAATGCATTAGACTAATAATGAATGTTATTGTGTCAGTTCGTAACTTTTTGCATGATTATTTTTTATATTTTTGCTTGACTACTGCAGCCTGACTGGATGGAAATAATTATGATTTTAGGCCTAGTAGTGACTGACAACCATGAAATTAGAGTGGAGTTGTGTGGCTGTTCAATACTTGCAATTATCTTTGCTCATCGTTTGAGTTTAACTCTTTATTTCTCCAAAAATATGCTATATCATATAAAATCACCTTTGGTTGAGAGTACTTAGTGGTTTGTGTGAAAACTTAGTGACCTTTGGCTAGCGCCCTCAGTCTGAATTTGTTGACATCCACTTTGTACTACGGATCATAGTTTCAATCTCTGACAATTTTATTCTAGCACTGCTCCCAGAATCTTCATATGTTTTTGAGATTTTTATATATGTATCATGGTTTATGAATACAAGTCATTAAAGGGGCTTTCTCGTCGGTGAGGTGGATGCATTTTGATACGTTGTAACCATCTCAGAATGGCGTCAATTTCGTGACATGACCAATAACGTCGCCAGATTATTTTCCAAAAGTGAAAAACACGTCACCGGCCTTCTCGTCGTTACGCTAACTTCGGTATATGTTAGCCTAATGACGGGAGGACGAGAACGTCCCTTTGAAAGAATGATCCAAATATTGATGTATCATGATTAGGATACTGCGACAAAGGTCTTCACTCTCATCGGCACCTTGGATTTGGTGAGTCAAAGCTCCGAGTCACTTCATTAGTGACCATCTCAAGGAAATACATTAGATGTTGCACAAAGTGAAACTTAGTTAGCAAATCCTACTGAAAATGCAATTTGTTTGCATTTCAATGAGATATCTTTGGCCTTCTTTAGATGCTTCTCTGAATATGGGCAAAATCAAAGAAAGCGTTCCGAACAAGATTGGCTCACTGAGATGTGAATCTAGGGACCAAATCTTTGCCATTAACAGCTTAAAATGTGGTAGTCTTGAAAGTAACTAAAACTACAATTTTGATAAGGAAAAGTATTTAATTTCTTTGAATTCAGGCGGTCATCTTCAGGTATCACTTTATGCAATATCTCAATCATGTTGTCAAAATAATGTTGAGCACCATATTATATAATAGATATCAAGATAAACCTCTGTTAAAACCCTTGTTTAACAAGAATCAGTTTAAGGCCTGACAGTGCTGAACCAAAATGAATTGTCAAATTGATTACAGTATTAGATTTCCTTAAAGCCAGTTAAAGACATGTTTATGAACATTTGGTACAAAATATCAATGTAAATATTACAGGCCCAATATTATTCTTCCTTTAAATGAATACTATTTCAAAACATTGTACCTTAGCTGTTCATTTCATGATATGTGATTTTGGTCCAATGCTTCATTTGTTTTACCTTTGTAAATTTAAGATATGGTGGGATGTATCTCTCTCATGGACCCCTGAAATATCACATATACCAACGATCTCTATTGATGCCTCACAAATATGGAAGCCAGATATAAGGATATTCAATAGGTGATGAATCAATTTTTGATACTTCTAACAGAGACCTTGTATGTATATATAGGATATATAGAGACTGGAAAGTTTCTCTTTGGCCCTATGGGACCATTCCCCTAGTGGCTGGTTGGATCAACTATGATCAGGGCCAATATAATTGTGGAATAGCCTCTGGCACTACACTGGCTATTTTAAACATGGACATAATGGTCAATCCAAATATGGTCTCCATATATCCTATATATATATACAAGGTCTCTGCTTCTAACAATAACAAGTTGCTGCAGTTTTGTCTGGGCTCTGAGGGAGAATCATAAAAGTGAATTACATCCCCATAATCTTACAGATCCTGGGTAAACATGTAATGTTAAGATAATGTTGCACCAAGATTGTTTTTTCATTCTTGTTATGTTTCTTGTTACTTTACATTATAAAGTCATCATATAAGGAAACATATATCATTGATCCAACAAACCATTAAAAGGTCACACCAAAACGTTCTTGTTACATGAGTATACAACATTACTTCTTTCAAATGACGTTGGGACCTTCTGTCTAGATTTGATCAAGAGCTAACATACTTGGGTTCAGGCTCCACTTCACCTAATCAGAATGTTACACTGACTCTATATTTGGGTTTGGTCTTGACATCACCTTATCAAATTGTCACAAAAACATAATTTTGCAAAATTAACCTCCATAGCCACAGGAGTTTTTGCGTCTTTTGCGTACAAGAGTTTGAAATGCTGTTGAATAATAACACTCTTGTAAATCCATCCCAAACTCTCCTAAATCAATCCAAAACTCATTTATCTACATTAAGAAAAAGGCGATCATAAGTTTATGAAACACAAACTAGCTATCTTTCAGAGAGATTTATTATGCAACAAGCCCCTGTTTCAATTAAATCTTAGGCATTGACTATTATCATCATTACTCAGTAAGCGACAGGCTGACCAAAAATGTATGGTCACAGAAAGAGATGTTTTATGTTAGGGTACAGTGATACCTCGTCTTTAAAGTATCATAAACGTAGTGATTCAGAACAACCATTCAACACCAATAACACTTCATTTCATTCAGTATAAAAAAAACCTGATACAGTGTCCTTTACATTACAGTGGCTCCACCTTCCATGATTCTGCAAAAAGCGAGGGCAAGGTTTCTGCTTCTTCTAAGGGCCTAACATTGTGGTCCATACCCGGGGTCTTTGAGACCATATGTGAGGTCGATCCCGGACTGTTCCCTTTCGACACCCAGACCTGCCCTGTCATTGTCGGTGGGGGTGACGTGGTGCCATCCTACATCAACTACACACACAATATAGCATTTGAGGGCCCGGAGACTATCCTGCGGGGTGCTGAGTGGGACATCGTCCGTAAGGAGGCCAAGACCCATTCAACCATCATCCCAGGTTTGCATTTCATACAAATTTCTCGATAGTTATTGTGAGTCAAAGCACATCTATAAACAAGTTACCGCACTTGCAAAGATATGGCCAAGGCAGCAGCAGTATCGTAATGATTATTTCAAAATAGTGCGGTTTTAAAAATATATAATTTAACAAATATTAATATATCAAAATATATGTATGTGACTAAGGAAGAAGGCTTTATAGTTCAAGTTTGATTTAAAAAAAATCTGAACAAAAAAACAAAAATAAAAAAAACATATATATGGCGATAACATTTTTTGGTATCATGGTATCTCTTCAAACTGGATTATCGAGAAATTTCTATGGAATGCACCCTGCAGGTTTCCCGTCCTTTAAAGTGGCCTTCTGGTTCACCTTGAGGCGAAGGTCTAACTACTACGTCCTGACCGTCATCCTGCCCTTCATCGCCCTGGCCTTCCTGGGCCTACTGACCTTCCTCCTGCCCCCTGAGTCTGGGGAGAAGGTGTCTCTTGGCATGGCCTGCCTGCTCTCCTTCTTCGTCATGCAAACAGCGGTCTCACAGCATCTTCCCACAAACTCTGAAAAGGCCCCACTCATCAGTAAGGATATATTTTCTTGCTTAAAAAGATATTGTGAAAATTTGATGAACATCACCAAATATAAAATTGTGATGCTTTTACAAGAATATATATATATATATATATATGTTTCCCGTCCTATAAATATATATATATATATATATATAATGGTGTTTCAACAATACATAACTTTGTGTTAAACTTATAATTTGAATTAGTAATTTTAAGATTTGGCAAAAGTTCTCCCTCTTTTTTAAACCCTAGCTCTACCACGTTGCCTGGCCTAGCGAATGATAGAAATGAAAGCTTTACATTTCATTTGATCTGACATGTGCATCACATTTAAATCTATCAATAAACAATAAGAATTCCCCTACACCTTTAAAAACCTTGTTAAATTCACAATGCATGGCCTCTTCACCAAACCATGGATGTACCAATTATGAATTGATCCTAACATATACAGTCATTGTACTGTTGTTCAGCCTTCCAAGTTTTGTAATGTGTGCAATTGATAAGGAAAAACTCGAAGCATTACTTTTAGAACCTAGTTTTGAAAACTTAAATACTCAATTATGGTTGGCTAGGGACCTTCCATTAAGTATGAACGCATCAAGGGAAAGAGGGGGAGAGGGGGGTTCAAAATTGATGAAAATATGTGTATGTTTCAGTACAAATTAAATGCATATTTTTCACAAGTAGGATGGGGGTCTGAGTTTTTTTTAAATGTGTGTACATAGTAAATGGAATACCCTAGGTTAACAGTGCACCACACCAGGAACCTCCTTTGCAACTGGTTTCTGGCAAGGTGCACTAATAGCCTATGGTTAATTACGCTGGTTTCCTGGTCACTCACTAGAGGGACATGGCTCGAAAGATCCCAGGTACAGCCTACTGCTTAGTTAGTCATAGTTTGGCTAACTCAAAGTCCCATGTATATCCTCAATCAATCAACTAGTATAGTGTGGCGCGCCGAGACCGGCCGATCGGCGGGTGACGGCCCGCGGAGGTCGGGAGGCCGGGGGCGGACCGCGCGGCCCGTCTCGAGGGCTTACTCCGGCCCCGCGACCGGACGGACGGTCTGAACAAGCCAATCACAGTGCTCCCTTTCTGACCAATAGGAAGCCAGCTTTCCCTCCTGAATGGACCAATCAGAGCAGGGTGCTCTCTACCGGGTCTGTGCTCTGGTATTATATAGTGGACACTGAGGGGCAGAGTTTTAGACTGGTTTTGTCTCACTGTGATGTTATAGCCTGGTTGGCTGATATAGGGTTCTGACCTGAGAAGGTAACCCTGGTTTGCTTGTGAGACTTTGTGGTGGCCTGTGTTGCTCATGTCTTTTTAGACTGAGAAAGTTATACCTAGTTCTTTTTAAGACTAGGTGAATTTGATGGTTTGCCCCATGAGTTTTGTAGAGTTTTCCCCTAAAGTAGACTTGGTATTTAGCCTTTTCATTAAAAGGAATTTGCCTTTTTGTTGAAGGGTATTTTGTAAACTTTATTCTGTAACCTTGTATTTTATATTCTGGTTCAGAACTTATTCTGGAAATATTGTCAGATATTTGTAAACCATTTTGTAATTGGTTGGTTTATTTACTTGGAGTACTATTGTAACAAAGAGTTATCTAAATAAACTTTATTTAACCTAAAAGTTGCATTGTTTGGTCATTTGTCAACAACCGCCAATCCCTGTGATCGCCTGGGTCTTTTTCCCCAGTAACGTAGCCCGGGGAGCGCTACAGTTTTGGTGCCGTGACCAGGATTGGTAACGTTGTGACATGATCAGTGATATTTAGAATTTGAAGTTAAACACAACGAGAAGGCATTACGGTATTTGTTCAGAACTCTGTTTTCTGACTTGTTTTATGTGAAGCTGTTATTGAGGCTAATAGCCCAGAGCTAAGAAGTTTGGTTGTTATTGACTGGTTATATCCTAGGAATTAGGATGGCTTTCCTGAATAGGAGTTTTATTTGGCTGTTAGTGCTTTTGTATTCAATTAGTCATGCTGGTGGCTTGCCTAATGATATTGATACGCAGGGAGATGGTGGTTCACCCTCCTGCTTTGACAGTGGCTGGGGCACACCTTCCTCTGTCAGTGTTGACAACCATTTTTCCTGGTGCTGGGTCACAGGATGGCACAGCTGGCCCAGATGACCATGGAATAGGGCATGTGGATTCTCCCATGGCCTATGAATATGATGCATGATGATGCTTTTTCTGTGTGCTCGAGAGGTGGAAACAGAGCGTTGGTTCCTGTGGAAAGAGGGATTTTCTTGAAGGGAAAAGTTGTTGCTCCCTGTGTTTCAGGGTGAGCTTTGATTATTTTATTTTTGAGATGTGAGCTGAGTGAAAGCTCTTGATTTGTTTAGTTTCAGGTGGATTCCTGATAGTTTTTAGATGTGAGCTAATTGAAAGCTGTTGATTTGTAGAGTTTGCTGGATTTTTGATCAGTTGGTGAGCAAGTGAAAGCTCTTGTTTCTGTAGTTTCAAGTAGATTTGTGGTTATTTTGAGATGTGAGCTGTTGTTTCAGGAGGACTCCTGATTTTGGTTGAGTTGAGCTAGGTGAAAGCTCTTGTGTCTGATGGTTTCAGGTAGATTCCTGATTGTGAATGAAGTATGAGTAAGTGAAGGCACATTGCCAGTGGGTTGCTGGTTATGTATTGTTGAGAGTACTTTGTTTTGATAGGAAAGTAACCTAGGGAAAGTGAAATCAGAGGAAAGTAACCTAGAGAAGGTGAAATCAGAGGAAAGTAACCTAGGGAAGGTGAAATCAGAGGAAAGTAACGTAGGGAAAGGTGAAATCTATCAGATTTGGTATCGTGGAAGGCAGATATTTAAGGTGGAGTTCCTTAATATTGTTTTCAAAGCTTTTATAAGATGTGTTTTGATGACTGTGAGATTTGGTTTGAGAGGACTTATCAAAGGAATGATGTGCCCTTACAAAAGGTGCTCTGATGTGAAATGGTTTGCTTTAAAGAGTTTTGCCTAGAATTTCGAACAGTGGGTCTGTTGTCTAGGTAGCTCACGTGACCTGTAGGGACAGTTAGTTGTTCATAACCAGATTGGAGAGGGGAGTGACCCCTTGAGCTGGACCAGGACTGACAGGGGGACTGTTACCTGGTAAGCTCACATGTCCTGGAGATTCTGGCGAGGTGATTCACTACCCAGGATGGAGGAGGGTCGCGTTACCCTCAAGCTGGATTCCAGATAACAGGGGTACTGTTGCTGGGAGGCTTGCATGCATATTCTGGAGGGATTGATGTGTGATTCACTACCTAGGATGGAGAGGGCAGTTACCCTCAAGCTGTATTCCAGATTTACAACAGGGGTACTGTTGCTGGGAGGCTTATATGCATGTTCTCTGGAGGTTCTGGCGAGGTGATTCACTACCCAGGATGGAGAGGGATTTGCCCTCTAAGCTGGATTCCAGATTTACAATAGCGGTTTGTTGCTGGGAGGCTTGCATGTTCTGATGGACTGGTTGATGATGTGCTGTTTGATCTGAAGGGGGAATTTCCCTTTGAGTCTGATTTGGAGGAATTGGCAGGTGGACTGTCACCTGAGAAGCTTACTTGTTCAGAACAAGCAGTTTGTTTGCTGTTAAACAGTGGTTCGCGTAGCTCATTGTTACATTTGTAGTTCACTGAGTAGTGAGAGATGGGAAGATGTAAGGTCAGCATGATGGGTGACAAACCTTTGCTTTGAGCAGGTTCTGATATCCCTCTGGTAAACCTTGAAATCCCTGTGTATTATCTACCTTGGATATTGATCCTGGAAGTGCTGGATTTTGCTTTTGGAGAATTTGGTTTGGGAGAGATGTGCTGTCTAGAGATGTGCTGTCTGGAAGAACACCGTGACCAAGGGCGAAGCTGGCATTGTGGCCGGCACTGCGCCCAGACTTTGACAGGAGCTCACAGAGGTAGACTAAGGACAGTCTGATCAACTTAAGGACATAAGGATATAGAATTTCACCAAAGAGACTTTAATTTTGCAAGGAGAATTTTGTGTGTATTAATTCTGAGTTCTGTACTGAACTTGTGGAAACAGTGTAGAGTTCATGTATTTTGTACTATTTTATTTTGGACTGTTTTATGTACTATACTGTTCCATGTATTTTGGACTGTTTTATGTACTATACTGTTCCATGTATTTTGGACTGTACTGTCCATGTATTTTGTACTGTACTGTTCCATGTTCCATGTATTTTGTACTGTACTGTTCCATGTTCCATGTATTTTTGCACTGTTTTGTACTGTTTTCTTTGGTAACAATGCGAGGGCGCATTGGTCCAAGGAGGGGGGCGTGTGGCGCGCCGAGACCGGCCGATCGGCGGGTGACGGCCCGCGGAGGTCGGGAGGCCGGGGGCGGACCGCGCGGCCCGTCTCGAGGGCTTACTCCGGCCCCGCGACCGGACGGACGGTCTGAACAAGCCAATCACAGTGCTCCCTTTCTGACCAATAGGAAGCCAGCTTTCCCTCCTGAATGGACCAATCAGAGCAGGGTGCTCTCTACCGGGTCTGTGCTCTGGTATTATATAGTGGACACTGAGGGGCAGAGTTTTAGACTGGTTTTGTCTCACTGTGATGTTATAGCCTGGTTGGCTGATATAGGGTTCTGACCTGAGAAGGTAACCCTGGTTTGCTTGTGAGACTTTGTGGTGGCCTGTGTTGCTCATGTCTTTTTAGACTGAGAAAGTTATACCTAGTTCTTTTTAAGACTAGGTGAATTTGATGGTTTGCCCCATGAGTTTTGTAGAGTTTTCCCCTAAAGTAGACTTGGTATTTAGCCTTTTCATTAAAAGGAATTTGCCTTTTTGTTGAAGGGTATTTTGTAAACTTTATTCTGTAACCTTGTATTTTATATTCTGGTTCAGAACTTATTCTGGAAATATTGTCAGATATTTGTAAACCATTTTGTAATTGGTTGGTTTATTTACTTGGAGTACTATTGTAACAAAGAGTTATCTAAATAAACTTTATTTAACCTAAAAGTTGCATTGTTTGGTCATTTGTCAACAACCGCCAATCCCTGTGATCGCCTGGGTCTTTTTCCCCAGTAACGTAGCCCGGGGAGCGCTACAATAGCAGCGTGAACATCTGAATTGTGTTGTGGTGATATTTTGTGTCCAACTCTCTTCTATTATGTACCTGTAAGTGATTGTTTATTTTCTCTATTTATATAAAAGGTAATATTTGTTATGAATTATATCCGATTTATATCATGTCTGGAAGAACAGTTCTTTTGTACTGAAGATGACAAATACAATATTATAAAAAAATTAAAAGATGACTGGAAAAATTGGGCTTTACCTGACATCTATCTCACTGAGTCCCCCTAGTGAGAGACAAGGGAACCAGCCAAGTGGTTGATAGCCAGTGGTTCTTAAAATGGGTTCTTCTCATCGTAATTGTGACATTCCATGCGAATTCCAAGCTTATTGTCATACACTTTGATAGGTCTACAGTCAATATTTACATAGAAAATGACCAAAAATAGTAAAATAAGCTAAAATTAGTCAAAAAATGAAATTTTGTGTAGTTTTATTTGATAGGTAACATTTTCACAAATTTTGGATATTGTTGCCATGGTTACCGGAATGTTGAAACAACGTCAAAACGTACAAATGGTGCTAAGATGACGTGATTCGTTGCCATGGAAACTAGATCATGTGACAAAATTGGTAAAATTAGGAAAACAGAAAAGAAGGATTTATAAGCTACATTGTGCAAAAAACAGCTTAAAGATATCTTAATTAGAAAAGAAAATATAGCGATTTGTTATAATTTTGGTTTATACTACTTGCATTTTGCTCTATATTTAACCCGTTGTATCTCACTTGGTACTCTTTGTTATCTATTTTTGATGGATTTATGGTGTCCGACCCTATCATATTCAGAAGCCATTATCTCAGCTTCTACTTGGAATATTCAAAAGCTGTTTTCATTGATAGAAAGTTTGAGACTTCTTCTATGTCATTAAACCCCAAAATCCCATGGAATGTCACGTATATTATCACCCATTTTCCTTTTCCGTTTTCAGTTGAAAGTATCTTCGCTCTGATGGTACTTAACAGTCTGTCAGTGGTGGTGTCAGTGCTATTCACCGGCCTTGTCATGCAGACACCTACACCACCCATACCACGGTGGCTCGACAACCTGGCCTTCAGGCCCAAAGTCAATGCACTGACCAACGAGGACATGGAGAAAACAGAGGAACAAGACCGACAGATTAAAACTGAACCTTTGAAGAATATCTATGCGGAGGTTAAGAAGATAAGGACAATTTTAGAAAGGAATGAACAGGAAGATGAAGTGTCAAAGAAGTGGAGAAAAATAACCAACTTCTTGAATGGTGTTTTGTTCCTGTTGTTCATCTTAGTTTTAGTTGTGATGCTTGTTATTGCCTTCATTACTTGGTTCAAGTTCTAAATAACTTCACCGTCACATAAAAGTGTAAAGAATATATATATATGTGCCGTCATTAGCAGGGGCAGATCAAGGAGGGGGGGGGGGGGTTCCAGGGGGTTCTAACTCCCCCTTTTGGTTGACCCCTAAACTACAAAAAGAGGGGAAAATGCTGCATGCAAGCGCACATACACACACAGTTTTAGTACTTAGCCTCTATACTACCCCCCCCCCCCCCCGACCATTTCGAAAATGCTGTATCCGCCCCTGATTGGTAATTTCAAATAGATACCATGAGATTCATAGATTCTGAGGAAATTATCTATTTGTGGCAAATAGCAAAATCTAGCTGGTATAGGATGCAATATTTCGAATCTAACCTCATGGTTTAAAAAAGAAATGGCACTAACCTTAAATCAATCATTTGAAACCGAATTTCACTTAAATTACAGTATATTTAAAAAAACATAAACACATTTTTGATAATCAGAAATTTAGGGCTTTTCCTTTGAAACGGGGAATTAGAGAAGTTACTTCAAGCTCAAGACTTTGGGAAGTAACATTGATCTATAGCTAAGCTTAATGATTGACTTCTTATCGCAATCGCAATGTTAAAACTTTGACGGATGTATTTCCACTGTGTCTAGTCTGTGATAAGGACACGTTTCAGAGAGGTAGAAGTTGACTCCCGCAACATGACGACGCAGTTTCAACGTGTTACGTCGGCGGACGTATCTCTGTGTAATAACGGATGGGACTGGCGCTTTAAGAGAACTAGCACTTGGAATGGTTTCTGCAAAAGATAAAATATGTGTGAAATTGGCTTATATAGTTTAGGTTTTATTGTATATCTATATCATAAATGTCTAGAAAATGTCAATGTAAGTAATTATGACAATGGCTCAACGATTATAGCCTGCAATATATGTGTTGAGGATTCACATAATTTAACTCTCGTAAGAGCTTCAAACCATTAGAAGTTACTGAACTGACATTTTGTATGCATTGCTCATGGTTTTTATTTTATCAAAAAAACAATTGTGATTGATTTTAGCATGGGGAATGTCCTTCAGAGCATATAATGAACATTTCGAGGTTTTAAGTTATATATGTATATTTATGTAAAACATTTGAAAAGTCGATTTTTGTTTGCACAGTTCGGTATTTCAGTGACTTGTCACCTGATTTTAGTTTATTTTATAACAATCACAGCTTTGAACACTGAACTTTTTGATGTATATATACATGCATGTTACATTTACACTGAATTTAGGAACTATGCGACATGTAGCTATAGTGAATGACGTACTGCCACCCCTTATCCCTCCTTAAATTTCATTAGACTACTAGAATCAATATAGATTATATTGAGTTACTGCAGGATTAAGTTGTTGTATTAACAGAATTAACAGTTCTTTCACAATATATAATCTTATTTTCATAGTATATAGTATTGTGATGAATGCCTATTCATCCAAATATGTAGAGATCAAAATAAGAGAAAATAAGGTAATATTATAAAAGGTATATATGTTCGTAAAAGGAACGAAAGTGTAAAAGAACGAAATATGTAAAAATGAACGAAAGTGTAAAAAGCCCGAAAAAGAGGCACGAATATGTAAAGGAACGAAAGTGTAAAGGAACGAATATGTAAAGGAACGAATATGTAAAGGAACGAGACCCGGAAAGATGTAAACCGGAAGTGATATGTAAACCGGAAACGAGAATGTAAACCGGAAGTGACGTCAGTTGTAGATCACGTGACTGAAAGCAGCCAATCAGGGCTGACCTCTAGGGTATATAAAGGGGCGGTGAGGCCCGAATAAACAGAGTTCTTTGACAGTTCTCCTTGTGTTCAGACGTGTCTTCTTTCCTGAAACAACCGCTAAGATGAGCCGATCCGAGCAATTAACCAGAAGTTAGGATAAAACAGTCGAAGTTCGAGATAAATAGGAGAAACTTAGGGTAGGGGCCCGACGGCCCGAGGAACGAGGAACGGGGGACCGAAGTAGGGCACGAAGGCCCGAAACCGTCCCGGAAGTGTAGGCACAGCATGGCACGAAGGCATGAAGGGCGGAACGAAGGAACGAAGTCCGCGGGGACGAGGGCGCGGCAGGCTCGGCCCCACGCTACCAAACAATAGGCGACCGTCGGCCCGACGGCCCCGCGGACCGGAACCACGGGGTGGACCGCCCGGTAGGGGTGAATGCTGGTCTGGGAGATAGAGCGAGACGAACCCCGGCCGACCCATACCCCTACCATAATTTCCCTTCCCCGCAGTCCTCCGTTTGACATCGAGCGCCGATTCCCGACCGATTCGCTCAGCCCCCCCCCTCGTGCGCGAGGCACGACTCTAAAAACACATCTCGGTTCTTGGCCCGGATTCCCCGTCCGCCCCGAGACCCGAACAATCCCCACGTTCCTCTGCTGTAAGAATCGGCAACCCCGACTTACCAGAGAACGTCACACTGGTGGCAGCGGTGGTGCTGAAATAAGCACATACGGACTTGTGGATACTGAGTGTTTCGTCGATATTGGATGCTCATGGCGACAGCTGCGGTCTTCGATCAGATGGATTCTGACATCGCCTTCAAGGAAGGTGGGGAGGAGAAAGGAGGTGCGAAACCCGAGGCCAAAGGGGAGGACACGACCATCATGGATAGGCGGTTTAACTTTATGGGAACGTCCACCCCGACGGATGAGCAGAATGCGCGAGCTCAACAACAACAGACCGGCCAGGTAGGAGCGAGTTTGAAGAAGTTTAGTTTACGACCGGAAAAGTATGATGGAAAACCGGACTTTGAGGGATGGATCAACCAATTCGAGGAGTACGCAGACTTGGGACGTTGGACGACTGAGGAGAAGGCGGCGATGCTCTTTCTTTCGCTGACGGGAACGGCACGAATGTACTTTGTCGGACTCCCGGACAGGGAACGACTCCGTTACCCGGCGAGGGTAGAGGCGTTGCGTCGGAGGTTCGGTCAGGAAAAGGATACGTGCAATGCTCTGCAAGAATTGGCGGGATTGAAGCGCGTAAAGAACCAAACAGCGAAGGAGTTGGCCGATAACGCCCGACGGTTGGCGTCGAGAGCCTACTTCTCCAACGACTACGCCAGCCAGGAAAAAGCAGCATTACACGCGTTCCAGGCTGCAGTTGGGGAAGACCTTCAGCTGAAGTGTGCAGAGGAGGGATGCAAGACGTTGGAGGAGGCGGTGGAGGTGGTAGAAATACAGGAGCGATACTCACGCCGCCTCCTGCGGGCAGTGAAGCCCGAGGAGGACGCCAATACACAAATCACGGCCTTAAACGGTAAGTTGGAGGAGATGATGAAGGAATTGGCAGAAGAACGAGAAGCCAGGAGACAGGCAACGGCCCGGAGAGAGGCGTTCAAGAAACGAAAAGAAGACCTGGAATGTCACCAATGTCACCAGAAGGGCCACTTCGCGAGGGAGTGCTCTCAGCGTCAGGGAAACGGACAGTCGCCGTCGCAGTAAGCGCGGGGCCCCCTTCGGGCGCGGCGAGAGAAGTAGTAGGCATGGGAGAATGTGGACTTTATGTGGCCGGAACGGTAGGAGAGAGTGTCGTCCGTTTTTTGGTTGATACCGGATCTATGATTAGTTTGCTGTCAGACCGTCTCTGGAGAGAGTGGGGACGAAAATGGGAAGACCTGGACGGATACGAAGGACGCCTCTGCTCGGTGGATGGTAGTCCGCTGCGGTGCTACGGATGCACGAACTTGTCAGTACGATTGGGAACACGCGTGTTGCAGTGGACATTCATGGTGGCAGACATCGGTAGAGATGAAGGAATCCTCGGAAACAACTTCGCGGTGAAATACCGGCTAACAGTTAAGCCCCACGCGAGTGCTGTCTTCCTGCCCGCCGAAGGGGGGGGAGAGGGGGAACGAATCCCAGGAGTAGAACGAAGAACGGATGGGGTTCGGGCAGTTACCGTCGGAGGACAGGTCGTGAGAATCGAGGGAACGACGGAAATACCCCCGCTCCGGGTGACCCGAGTGACAATAGTGGCAAGAGTGGACATGGGACAAAGTGGACAGCTGGCTGTCATCACCGGCACTGGATTACCCATGGGACTGGAAGTGATTCCAGGAACGGTGACGTTAGGAGAGGAGAATAAAGTTTGGGTGGCCAACCGAGGGACCGAGAGCGCGAACTTGGAAACCGGCAGAGTACTCGGAGAAGCCACCTTCGTACAAGAAGTACGAGGTACGGGAAGCGATGTAAAAGAACCCCCTGGAACGCTCGTCGAGATGATAGAGGAGGCTAAGAAAGGCCTAACCACGGAGGAAGGTGGAGAATTGGAAAAAGCCATCATGGCCCGGGAACAAATGTTTGCGACCTCGAAACATGAGCTAGGACGGACAGACTTAGTACAACATCGAATTAGTACGGGGGATCAGATGCCGATCAAGCAAAGGGTCAGACGGTATCCGGCCACCAGGAGAGAAGAGGAACGAGCACTGGTGGAGGATATGTTAAATCTGGGAATCATCCACGAGAGCGGAAGTGCGTGGAGCAGCCCGACCGTCTTGGTGAAAAAGAAGGACGGAGGAACGAGATTCTGCATCGACTATCGAAAATTGAATCAGGCTACAAAAGTGGACGCCTATCC
This sequence comes from Lepidonotus clava, assembly GCA_936440205.1. Taxonomy (NCBI): domain Eukaryota; kingdom Metazoa; phylum Annelida; class Polychaeta; order Phyllodocida; family Polynoidae; genus Lepidonotus; species Lepidonotus clava. Next base: position 49,815,546 of record OW387141.1, on the reverse strand, counting down.
GCTCCCACGGATAGAGGACAGCCTCAACACCCTGGGCGGGAGCCTATTCTTCTGCAGTCTGGATCTCGCAAGCGGATATTGGCAGGTAGAGATGGCACCCGAGGACCGAGAGAAGACGGCCTTCGTGACTCAAGGAGGATTATATGAGTTTAAAGTGATGCCATTCGGGCTAGTGAACGCCCCGGCCACCTTTGAGAGACTGATGGAAAGAATCCTCAGAGGAATTGTGTGGGAGGAGTGTCTGGTATACCTGGATGACATATTGGTCTTCGGGCCAACGTTTGAAGTGACTCTGGAAAGATTGGTACGGGTTCTGGACTGATTGAACGCTGCAGGGCTGAAGTTGAAAGCACGAAAATGCAGGTTGTTCCAGAAGAAGATTCCGTTCTTGGGACACGTCGTCTCATTCAACGGGATCGAACCCGACCCCGAAAAGGGGAGGAACGGGTAATAGCTTACACGAGCAAAACCCTGGAGTCGAACGAGCGAAAGTATTGCACCACGCGGAAAGAACTGTTGGCGGTGGTGCGAGCTTTGAAGCATTTTCGGTGCTACATCTATGGTCAACGCGTAATAGTCCGGACGGATAATAGCGCGGTTAGTTGGCTGCAGAGAAGTAAGGAACCGATGGGGCAAGCTGCCCGGTGGATTGAGATTATCGACTATCCGTGTAAACAGTGTGGAGAGGAACACGAGGGTACCGAGAAAGTGAGAGTAGTGACGCGGGCCGGGGGGTATGAGCCCGGATGGTCCCCGCAGGAGATGAAAGCAGCGCAGAGGAGGGATCGAGATATAGGACCGATTATCGCACAGATGGAAGAGGATGCGAACCGGCCAGGTTGGGAGGTCATATCTCCGGAATCCCGAGAAACAAAGATCCTATGGAGGCAGTGGGAAAGATTAAGCCTCAAGGATAGCGTGCTGCATCGGAAGTACTGGGAATTAGAAGGACATGGTTGGAGAAACCAACTGGTCGTTCCCAGAGAGGAACGGGCCGAGTTGGTGAGGGAATACCATGGAGGCGCAGCAGGAGCGCACCTGGGAGTCGCCAGAACGACGGCCCTGTTGGAACAAGGGTTTTACTGGCCGGGACTCCGAGAGGACGTGCGGAAGGAATGTCGAGAATGTGACTGCGCGTTGCTGAAAAGAGGACGAGGAAGACGGGAGCCGCTGCATCAATACATAGTAGGGGAGCCGATGGAACGGCTGGCCATGGATGTTTTGGGCCCATACCCAGTCACGAAACGAGGAAACAAGTACTGCCTGATGGTGGGGTGCTATTTCACCAAGTGGCTGGAGTGCTTCCCGATCCCGGATCAGAAGGCAGTGACAGTAGCAGACAAGCTGGTTGAAGAAGTAGTAGCACGGTACGGCGCGTTTCGGGAACTACACTCGGATCAGGGCACGAATTTCGAATCCGAGGTGGTGGCTCAGGTCTGTGCACTGTTTAGAATACACAAAACGAGAACGACGCCGTACCACCCCTGGAGTGACGGATACATAGAACGAAGTTTCCGCACTTTAGGGTGCTGTCTGAAAGCTAGCTGCCGAGCAACAGGCCGGGAATGGGATGAGATGGTCCCGCTCGTGATGATGAGCTATAGAGCAACGCCGCAAGCCAGCACGGGAGTGACACCGAACATGATGATGCTGGGCCGACAGACCATGATGCCGCGACAAGCGATATATGGGAGACCTCTAGGACCGGAGGAGGAACCCCGATGGGTGGGCGACTACGTGGAAAGCCTGGAGAGAGGGCTAGTCGCGGCCTATCGGGAGGCCCGAGCAGGGCTGAAACGGGCCGCCATTCATCAGAAACACGAGTACGATGGAAAGGTGACTCGGCGGGAATACCACGCCGGAGAACTGGTCTGGGTGCACGATACGGTGGTGGATAGGGACAAGGGAACGAAATTGCGATTTCCATGGACGGGCCCTGCACTGATCGTCAAGGTGCTTGACCGAGGACGGGTGGTAGTACGGAAGAAACGAGGGAAACCGGGGGGGTGGTCCATGTGGACCGCCTGGAACCCTACCGAGGACACGCTGCGCCAGCCTGGATGGTAGCTGACCAGCAAGGATACGAGGCTGCACAGTAGATGCTTGGGGTGGGGCGCGCTAGGGCACGTACGGAAGCGGGGTACCCCCTTTTTGTGATGAAGTCGTTCTCGTGTCTCGATTCCGCAGGTGGAAGAGGACCAAGGGAACGACCAAATCGGCGCTACACAGAAAGGCTTTGGCCAAAAAGGACTGATCAACCTGGGGCCATTGAGTCGGGGCGGTGCGTTGACCACTACAGTAGGCGTGCAGGTCGTTAGGCTGTAGAGATTTGCTACCTAGCTGAAGATTGGTTCTCTTGCGGATGTAATATAGGTGGGAAATGCGGGGTTGGAACGAAAAACGGCGTTCTGGAGCCACGACGGCCCGAATGTCTAAAGTAGTCCCACGTAGCCGCATTCCGGTCAGTTCGGAGGAACCACGGCGTGGAAAAGATGGTTGGATTACAACGAAAGACAGACCCGGCGGCAAGCTGACGAAGACTTTTGAAGTAATGCTGACTTGGTAATACCGCTTTACAGCGTCCAGGAGACCAGAGGAGAGTAGATGCGGCACTCTCGGGAACGCCGGAGGAACGAACGGACGGTTGTAAAAGGGGAGGCCTGAAACGAGGACGGGCTTTAAAGAAGGTCGTAAAAGAAGTAAAGATGACAAAGAGAACGGGGCGGCGGCGAGAGGATAATAACTTCGAGCCCCTGTGTTCTCCGGGAAGTGTGTGGAAGCACTGTGAGGGCCAGGTGAAAAGGCAAGAAGAGGCGACAGAGATGAAAGGACCGAGGACGTCCGGTGGGGCAATAAAAGGCCTAGGAAGAAAACGCGCAGACGGCGAGGGGCCGCAAGGTAAACGGCAGGCAGGGCGGTGACCAGCGGCGGGCCCCGGGGACCGGAAATAGCAGGGGGTGCCACCGCTGAAGTGGGTGGTGAGCTTGACGCTAGGGGTCGCTAGTGCAGGCCACGCCCACTTCCGCCTGCGGCGGCTATAAAAGGCAGAGCGCTCGCCGGAGTAGGTCATTCTGGTCAGCCGATCAGAATTCATCACATCGCAGACGAGCAGACCAAGCTAGGAGAGAAAAAAAGCAGAGAAGTGAGACGAGCAGCATCACCACGAGGCGGAAACGAAGAAGGCTGACGGGACGAGCTTCGAGTTTGGAACAAGGCCCGAAAGCCCGGAAAACAGACGCGATGAGCGGACAGTGTTGGGAAGGACATTGTCGCGGAAAGGAATTCAAACACCTAGCCAAGCACGTCCGAGGCCAGCACGATGGAGTACGGAAACAATACTACATGTGCCCGGTGTGTTCGAGCTGAGTATATTCGACACACCAGGACTGGAAAAAGCACATGTGGGAATCACACGAAGGTAACCTGCTGAGAGGGATGCCAAAACAGGACCCCCTTCTGAGGCTGGAGTATGCTGCGGCGTTCGCCTTGGATCCGAAAGGACGACCGCCGTACACCAGTTTCGCTCCTGGAGACGAAACGGCGGCCCGGGTAGCCGATTTGGAACATGACTACGCTGTGCGTCATCCGGAGGGATTCTTCCCCCCCGAGAAAGCGGTGGACAAGGAAGCACCGGAGAGGCCGCGACGGAGGATTCGCGTACCTTGCTACCCGAGGGCATCAAGAGGGTCCGACGACAGCGACGCCGAGCAGCCGGAGCAGGAAGCAACAGAGTAAGAACCGGAGGCCGCCGAGGCCGGCGAGGGAGCCCAAGCAGCCAAGGCAGCAGGGAAGGGACCCTTGGCCGGAGTAACGGAACGGTCGACGCCCACGCGCCGTTCCCCTCGGAGGGCCGCGAAAGGGGTGCGGAAGGAAGTCACCGAGTCGCCGCGAAGCGCGAGCCGGGCTGTGATCAACCCGAGACCACTCCTGACAGGAGACCAAGTGGCTGGAATAGTACAAAGCCAAGTAAAGAAGTTAAACGCCCAGGGAGAACCGCGAGAACCGAGAGGACGAGGACTCCCCGGCAGAGGACTCCCGGGCAGAGGAAGAGGAGGAAGATCCACACCAGCCCCGAAGCCAGGTTGCTCAGGGATACCACCGGGGGCTGAGGTGGTGGAATTAATGAGCTCGTCCGACGATCAACGTCCGAAAGTTAAGGGAGAGGAAGAGGAGCCTCCAGCCTTCAAGAGACCCCCGGCACAAGGATCCACGGCGGAGGAGCCGTCCTGGAAGAAAAAGTGTAAAAAGGTGAAGAAAGTCCCGAAAGAACTTGAGGAGGGAACGAGCTCGGACCAGTCAGAGTCGGGCCGGAGTACGTCAGTTCGGAGCGATCGGTCCTTGGTCATCGCCGAGTCAAGTAGCGCAGGAGAGCTGGGACCATCGCAACCCGAGACCTCGACAGGAGTAAAACGGACCACGGGACTAGAACCACCTTGTAGCGACGCGCAGTTTACTATGATGACAGTCCACAAGAAGTCGGTTGTTTATGAGTCGCGGCACCCGAGGTACCCCGGATACCTAAAAGGAACGATGAACCGGGAAGGAGCGTTCAGGGGTTACCGAGAGGCGAGAACAGACCGGGAGCTGGAGGACAGTATTCGGGACGCGCAAGGAGGCCGGTTAGCGGAGAGAGAGGCGCTGTACCTGAGGAGGTTCATCTTCGAGATGGCGGAGAGACAAGGACTCAAACCATCGGGCCGAGTTGAAAAAGTGAAGTATGTTCGACACGCGATCAAGACCGAGGAAACGGCGTCGATGGCTTCAACGCAGCCGTTGTTTTCTACCCCCACCCCGACGAGGGCGGACTCACCCCTGGAGAAGATGGTATGCAAGCAGCCAGTGGTACCGCCCCCGGGACTGAAGCGGATGAGGGACATCTTAGTGGCACCGGATACGCCGGAAACACGAGCGGCTGTAGACAATTTGACCCGAGCCAGTCTGGGAAGCTCGTTCTTTGGGTCGCAGGGATCGGAAGAGACCCCGGGACCGCCGTCACTGGAGAGGATGAGATCGCCACCGGGACCGGACACCCCACTTAAGGACGAGGACAAGGATGGACGAGCACTACAACCACGAGTTATGATGCATAGACTGAAAATACCGGCTGCTCAATCCATGGATACAGAAGTAGAGGACTCGGAAGACATGGAGTTGGGACAGGGACGAGGGAGGTAGAAAAGCAGAGCGGACTAGTGGACCAACTTCTCGAGCTCCCGGCCAGGGAGGAGAGGCTGCTTTTACCGGCCCGACGTCAGGAAGAAGGATGAAAAGCCTCGAAAAGGAGAGAACGGTGTATGCTGCTTAGAGTCCTGCACGGAAGATAGCGCGACGGAACCAGAAGCGGAAAATGGCGCGTTGCGAGTCGGGTGGGGAGGGATTACGGGGCGTTGGCTCCTCACCCATAGTGTTAAACCCCCAGGGAGAGGACCGGGCCGAGGCGGAGGTACCTGAGCCGCACAGGAGTCCGAAGCCCGGACAAAAACTTTCCTGGAGACCTCTGGACGAGCCCGAAACTTTGCTTTAAAACATCGGGAACGGACTGGCAGGCTCGAATATTCTCATCTCAAGTATTCTTACTAAAAACAAATTAGGTAGTTTCTTTATGGGAATCTTCTTCTTGCGGAATTGAACGAAACCGCATGTGTTAGGAGGTGTTGATCGTAATCAGCGAGCTGGAAGGTCCATGTCTGGAACGAACTTACCAGGCCTGCGGGGCGATACGGAACGGGAGGAGGCGCTCGGAGGAAAAGCAAGTGTGTAGCTGTTCCACTTCTTCCCAGAAGCCCCGCTGCATTGGTTGGGACCAAGCAAGTTGAGTAGGACCGTCCGGTCGCGGAAATTGGACAGATAGCGGGCCGGGCGGCCCAGGGAACGAGAAAAAAAAAAGGATAGTGACGGAACGTCGAAGCGAGAAGTAAAACAAGGAGGTGGAATCGAGGAAAGGAACTCAGAACGAACGAATAGTATTGTGTAATTCTTGAGTCGACGGTCGTGCCGGGGTAAATAGGGTACCGGTGGACCGGCGACTCGCCGCTGGAGGAAAGGCTGGCGCGGGCCAAGACTGGAACCCTTCTCCCGTGCTGCCTTGAGGGATCTGGAGGCGAGTGAAGAACGACCTCTGTCCTCTAGCGGCACCTAAAAAACGAACTTTCCACGGCTCGTCTGGACTTCTTCGGGCTTCGACCATCTTGATCTTGGATGGATCACTCAGGATGTTGGACCGGATGGGCCCGGATTCATTGTACCACCATCTTCTGAGTTTCCTTGTCTTCAGCCTCTTACCGCATACGGAGAGCGGTAGAGTGGAAAGTCTTGACCTGGATGCTGGTTTTAGCATGCCAAGGCCGATGCAGCGAGTCATGAAAGGACTACGGTGAATTGTAGATGTCTCCCGGAGGACCGGGGTGCGAGCAGGGACGGTAGCTGAAAGGCCCTCGCTCGTGCCCCACCGAAATAATACATAAACGAAACGAAGTTAATAGACTTACTAATTTATATATTAATATCTTACCTGCAGTAACGACAGTGACTGCTTCCATGTCGTATTTCCTGATGTCTTCTTCCCGACGAACGGAACAAAATAGTCTTTGAAACATATAGGGAGGTGGTGCTTGGAACGTCGGCCTCGGATGCCTCGATAGACGACTCAAGAGGTCTGCAAAGAACGACGGAAAGCGATCCTTCATCCCTGACTTGGAGTTCGACGTCGGATGAGTTCTCCCTGGATCCAGTCTCCTGAAGCTGGCTGAGATGGGCCCGTTCCGGATCTCAAAAGTTGACGTCGGGTGCAGATCCCAGTTGATGTCCATCTTCCCTTTCTACAACTTCTCCTTCTCCTTTCTCACAAATATCTTCAACTTACCTACTTCGAACCACCGTACCTAGGAGCAGCTCGGAACGATTCGAAGCTGTTGTCCCGGCGCGTGTCAAAGGCGTTCAAGTGGCTTCATGTAAATGGACATGGCACCGATGAAGACTGTGGCCTTACCCCAGAATCAAACCAGACCAAATCTTAAACTTACCTTTATTACGAACTATTTGTTGGTATTACAGTCTCACGAAAATCGTCAAGGAACATGGTCCTTCGGGAGGAAGAAGAAAAAAAAAACTAAAACTTAGTAAGCGGAGCGGGGCCCGAGAGCCCGGAGTAGGAATCCTCTTCTTAGAAAATCATCTCATCAGTAGAACGAAGGAGCCTCCCTCTCGCCCCAAGAAGGATTGTCTTCCTACCGTTGCTCACGGGGGGGGAGGGATGAGAGGCGCCGGCTCCTGTCATCAAAGAAACCTCATCAAAAAGAAAATTGTCTTCTTATCGGGTCTCCGTTCCGGTTGTTGTCATGCCACTTGGGCCCGGAACGGTGACGAAAATACCCTATTAACTACATTGAACTCTCTCTCCGATATCTTCCTTTGAAATCTTTGAGTGTGTCGGCGTGGTCGAAGACTGAACGTCTTGGTGCTGGGTTAACCACGAGGACATGTGCCACAAAGTCAAACTTCAGTTCCTGTACGGAAAACGGACACCTCATCAACAATTAATAATTCCAGTCTTCACAAACTTACCTTCACCCCAAACTCCATCCAGAGTTTCACTGTGACCAAAAGCACGAACCCCGCGACGTCATCTGCTGAAGCTTCCACTTGGAACTTTAACGGTTGAACTAAGTTCCTCTCCACATCCATTGCCATTTCTTCTTTGGACCGCTGGGTACCTCGGCCTCCGGCTCGAACATGTTGTCCTTGCCAAACGTGAAAAGTCATTGGGAGGCTCTGAATGCCGAGGCGACCGAGGGCGCGAAGTCTAGAAAAGAACATTCTTTCTACAATATTCCTTCTGTAAAGAAAACTTCAGTCTTTCTATAAAACTTCATCTTCAAATCATCATCACCCAAAAGAACGCAGAGAAGAGTGATAAAACGGAAGAACGAGGGGTCACGACCGACCGGGTGGGAGAATCGCGATCGATTCTCTGCCCAAAAACAACGGAGAACGTCTGGACGACGAAAAGTGGACAGAAGGTCGAGAGGACTAAGGGTCACGACCGACCCTTGCCTCTGGGTGGGAGAATCACGACCGATTCTCCGCCCGAACTAGGGGAGAGCGTCTGGACGACGAAAAACGAATGGAACGGGGGCATTGCGGGTCACGACCGACCCATGGCCCCGGGCAGGAGGACCACGACCGGTCCCTCTGTCCTAACGAGCGTAAAAGCGAGGAAAAACGCCGAGGGGCTAAGTACATAGAGCCCAGAGGAAAGGAGCGGGGGCGACGGGGTCACGACCGATCCCCAGTCCCGGGTGGGAGAGCCACGACCGGCTCGCTCATCCTAAGACGAGAAAAGGCGCAGTACGGGTCCTAATAGACCCAGGATAACAACTATGACGAAGATAAAAAGGATATGTAAAACGAATTATATGAACTTTACCAAGAAGCGAGAAAAACGAAAAACGAAGAACGAAGAAAGAAGAAAGAAGAGAAATAAAAATTAGCCGGATAGGCCCCGGGGGCCCTCCGAGGTAGACTGGAGAGGATAGAGGGAGACACCTCCTCCTCTACCGATAAGGGGCGTAGGATTGGTAGTTTAAAATGTTTCTGGTTTTAAAGTATGTCCTGTTGCCGTTACTGTATGAACTGCTTTGAAATTTTGTAAGACGTGTTTTCCCACCTTTCAAGAAGGTGCGGGAGGGTGTGATGAATGCCTATTCATCCAAATATGTAGAGATCAAAATAAGAGAAAATAAGGTAATATTATAAAAGGTTTATATGTTCGTAAAAGGAACGAAAGTGTAAAGAACGAAATATGTAAAAATGAACGAAAGTGTAAAAAGCCCGAAAAAGAGGCACGAATATGTAAAGGAACGAAAGTGTAAAGGAACGAATATGTAAAGGAACGAGACCCGGAAAGATGTAAACCGGAAGTGATATGTAAACCGGAAACGAGAATGTAAACCGGAAGTGACGTCAGTTGTAGATCACGTGACTGAAAGCAGCCAATCAGGGCTGACCTCTAGGGTATATAAAGGGGCGGTGAGGCCCGAATAAACAGAGTTCTTTGACAGTTCTCCTTGTGTCCAGACGTGTCTTCTTTCCTGAAACAACCGCTAAGATGAGCCGATCCGAGCAATTAACCAGAAGTTAGGATAAAACAGTCGAAGTTCGAGATAAATAGGAGAAACTTAGGGTAGGGGCCCGACGGCCCGAGGAACGAGGAACGGGGGACCGAAGTAGGGCACGAAGGCCCGAAACCGTCCCGGAAGTGTAGGCACAGCATGGCACGAAGGCATGAAGGGCGGAACGAAGGAATGAAGTCCGCGGGGACGAGGGCGCGGCAGGCTCGGCCCCACGCTACCAAACAATAGGCGACCGTCGGCCCGACGGCCCCGCGGACCGGAACCACGGGGTGGACCGCCCGGTAGGGGTGAATGCTGGTCTGGGAGATAGAGCGAGACGAACCCCGGCCGACCCGTACCCCTACCATAATTTCCCTTCCCCGCAGTCCTCCGTTTGACATCGAGCACCGATTCCCGACCGATTCGCTCAGCCCCCCCCCCCTCGTGCGCGAGGCACGACTCTAAAAACACATCTCGGTTCTTGGCCCGGATTCCCCATCCGCCCCGAGACCCGAACAATCCCCACGTTCCCCTGCTGTAAGAATCGGCAACCCCGACTTACCAGAGAACGTCACAGTATGCTACACTTTCCACCACACGTATCACTTGAGGACCGTGATGTGATGCTGACAAGTAGCTTAATGACATGAGAAAAACAGTGGACAATCAAGGCCTGCTTCGGGACGTGTCACTGGCCTACATTAAGCAGGCTGGGATTTTACATGCAGGCATGGCATCATAAGGTCCGCACACATATAAAAACATGTAAAATGTTATGACTTTGTACAATACAAGTGGCTTCGCCAGGCTGAAAAATGCTGACAATGATGAAATCTTTCAGGATTCGAATCCACAACCTTAGGGTCTAGAGGTGAGGCTCCTAACCATTATAAAGCCCTTCATGGAGCCTCATGGAGGATGAGGCCGGAACTAAGAAATGGGGTCATGACCCAATTTGCTGGTTCACACAGGTCCCTTTAAAAACAGTTTAACAAAACAGCAGCCAGATGGACAGGTTGGTTATGGCCTATTTCGCTGGTTCTTGGTAAGACCTGAAGAAAGATCAGTATGTAGGCAGCAACATGCAAAAGGACATTGTTTTAGAAGCAGTAGGGTAAACATATTTTGTGTATATCAAACTACACAGTGGCATAGTTGTTAGTTGCCAAAATATTACTGTATTATTGAATATAATGTTTATACACAATCTGATAGAAGAACTTGTACAAAGAAACTGGATTGCTTAGTAATAAAAAAGACACTGGTAGGCCTGTACATGCAAAGGTTGTATCCGTGTATACAAGCATGCTTAATGGGAGGAGCCAGTGACTGTACAAATACACTTTGTCATGATCCTTTCTGTCCAAGGAGTGTCCATGCCGATTTTTATAGCCATACCTAGTATAGTTTCTTTTTTTATAGATATTTTTCTAAACTTTACATACTGGATCCTCCCTGCACCTGGAGCACCTTACGCAATCTCATTATCCTTATGGTTGTTATTTAATCTTAAAATGTTTAAGATAATAGAATAATGTAAGTCATGCAAAAAAAATCACCATGTGATTTGATCAGCGTCCCATGATCAGTGATTTTGTCTTTTATCAAAATATATTGTGGTATTGCAAAATAGTGTCAAAGAGAAATTATTATTTGTAAAATTAATTCATGATAGATGAAATTTCTGGTCATGGGACCCTGATCAAATTTTCCCTGATCAGCCAAATAAGTTACAAAGATATGGCACCAAGTTAGTTATGAAATCACGTATATGTAAAGGCAACATGTTAATCTTAATTTATAGTTAATGCACAATTTTGAAAATTTATTAAAATTGAGGAATTTAGGGGCACTTTAACGGGTTAAAAATACTTTTTGAAGAGGGAATTGCTTACAAAAATGTCAATCAAAATAATATCAAAGTTGATAATTCCTTAAAACCCTATATGAAATTAGGAAGACTGTCAACTTTCATTTCATGAGCGAAAATCAGGGGGTAACCTATATAACGTTTTCAGGAAAGTTACCTGTTTAATTCAATATTTAGCTCAATTTTTTAAAATTTTGAATGACACATAGCACCTACCCTGATCACAAAACATGTTACTATCTATATAGACATACCAAATTTTGTAAAGATCCATCAAAGAGAACCCCTGCCAGAGCTTCCCCAAAAAAGTTAACGTTTATGCATCTCAAAACTGCAGGGGTGATTACCAAAGAAATTTCACACATCTTATGCTCACGATTCCTCAATTTGGATTCGTGAAAATACACAGAATTTTATATTCGTGACATTTTCCTTGGTTTAAAACACTCTAATTAAATTGCCGTTCATTTCTAACAGCTATAATTAAGTATTTTACATACATATTTATGCTTTATACATGTTTTTACATGGACATTTTCCTCCATGAATCCATCAGGCACGTTTTTTTTTACATGTTCACGCATCTTTTTTTTTTTTTTAGATGCGTGATCGTTTTCTGGAAGAGTTTGTGGATGCATTTAAATGCATGAAATTTCTTTGGTTGGTACTCCTGGTATGTCTACTAGACAAAGAAGAAAACTACAACACCTAACTATATTCATACCAATAGCATGTTATGCAGTATAGAACGTCAACAAAATATTCCTGAAAGGTATTCATGTCACTGAGATAAGTGATACATTACATTTACGTCTATGGGATACGTCGGTGGTGCCAAGTCTCCTATTACCATGTAATTATGAATATGTTATCACGAGTTTAGTATCATGGATTAGTAATCATAAAATATGAATTATAATTTCAGAAATTCTATAGTATTTCTCCTACTTGGAGCCTCAAATTTTAGAGATATGTTGACTTATCGAGATGCATCGGTGTTGCTTAACCTCCCTAAGACCTAGCGTAAACATAACATATCACTTATGTCAGATTTAATCACTCGCTGCAGAAATGTCCTCATCAAGTTTAAAGCAATTCATATATAATAGGTTGTACCATTGGAATATTTTCTATGATTGTTTCAATCCAATGGTATGATGTTTTGATTGTACCCTTTCAGCAGAAGTGTGTATAGTTAGAGATCTAGAGCGCGGAGCTAATTATCAGATAGTGTTTTGACACATAAATGACAATACATCATACAGAAAGTAGGACATGGTGTGACAGTTAGGACCAAAGAGTATAAATCATGTCACTTACAACACAGTAATTAAGGTTCTATTTGATGCACGCTCAGGGTGCAGAGCTCGAGGTTCTAAAAGTATGCACACCAGACATTTCTGCACGTACATTATTATAAAAAGCAATGTACACTTATGAAAAAACATGCACTACCCGGGTGCATACATTTGAAAATCATGCACTCTACCTCAGAATCATGCAACTCGGGTGCAGGGTGCACCCTTAATTTCGTACACGGCATCATTATGTATTCTGAGGGGGGTTAGCATTAATATGTTCTACAAAATAAGAAATTCTTTTTTTCCCGTTATGTGCGAGGTACCTATGCTGAATCAAACTTTTTGAGATATGCTGACATATCGAGATGTGGAGTTTCAGATCCTCCAAAGTGCTACACCTTAAACGTAACACGTATTTTTTCTCAGCTTCTTACAAATATTCCCAACATATTTCTTTATGAGTATTTTGTAATATATGGCTATCTTGCAAGACTTTAAAACGTTGGTTACCAGACTGTACATTTATAGCCTGATGTATGATTCAGAAGGTTAGAGATTTATGTCAACCGAAGTATCGAGATGCTTTGTGTTATCTGAAACTCCCTAATCTTTCTATAACTAACTCTTGTTTTAATGCTGGTAAAATATCGATTAATCTACCTATAACCAACCCATGTTTTAATGCTGGTAGAATGTCCATTAACCTACCTATGACCAAACCCACGTTTTAATGCTGGTAGGATGTGGGGGCCACAGGACCCCTTGAGTTCATAATAGGCCCGCGGGCAGCTGCTGTGTGGGGGCAGTACAACTAAATTAACTGAATATAAATAGATGGGTATAATTAATTCTTATGAATCTAAGGGCTACGGTGGATGGACCCCCGGGTGGCTGAGTGCTCCAGAGGGGTCCTAACAGGGGGTCGCACAGCCACCCGAGGAAGACCTTACAGCTTTATTGTTGTTAAGCTTTGTTACCTATGCAAATGCTATTTAAATGTGTTTTAAATAGTGAAACTTAGGGCATATGGGAATATGCATCGCCTAAAATGTAAACATGACGTACAATGTAATTCGACGTAAAATGTAAACAAAATTGGTGTAAAATGAAAATCTGATGTACAACGTAACTCATATAGCAATAAAATGTGAATATAATACCTGCCCAATACTGTAATAATGTAAACACAACATTGTACATAAAGAAACATGATAAACTCGTGATTTGAGGGGATTGACAGAAAATAAATGTTGTAAAGATGTCAAATACCTCACAGGTACCTCCATTATAAGATCCTGAATTTTCAGCCCACCCAACTCCACCCAAAACCATTCCAAGTTCAAAAGCATGCATTGGATTTATACAAAACATTCCAGATTTGTTAAATACAATATTATTATACATATGTGCCCTTATTCACAATCCCAAGCATCAATCATAGAATTTCATTTATCACTCAATACTAGCATATTTGACAAATGAATTGCAAAAGAAATTTATTACAAAAGAATTTTGTCAAATTTTCAAATGCAAGTGCTGAGGGAACCCTCACCCAGCCCCTAATACCCAGGGTTAGTCGGTCGTGTGCGTGATGAAACAAACCCTTAATAATGTTGGAGGCATACAAAAGTTATACTGGATCATTGGGTAATATGTGTGTCCTCCTCCAAAATAACACACATCTCTCATGCGACTCTCCTGTGGGGACCTAGTAAGCGACAGACCTAGACCATAACAAAACTTGTCAATTTGTGACCACCTTGGCGCGTAATCTACTCACACTTAGACATCACAAATATAGAATACATGACAAGGAATGGCTGGTAATAGCACACACGATACACACAAGGAGGTGACAGGTTGCCATGAGATTCTCAGTGACTTTACAGAGAACACCACTTCCCATGGAATACCCCACGTACACCATGCTAAAGGTAGGACTTTTACCACGCTATTCTTATCACCTTTAAGGAGACCACCACACTTCATGGAATACCCCACGTACACCACGCTAAAGGTAGGACTTTTACCACGGTATTCTCAGAACCTTTAAGAAGAACGTTAACACCACATCCCATGGAATACCCCATATACATCACACTAAAGGTAAAACTTTTACCACACTATTTTCAGCACTTTTAAGAGAAACACCACAGCCCATGGAATACCCCACGTACATCATGCTAAAGGTAAGACTTTTAACACGCTATTCTCAGCACGTTTAAGTCACATGGAATAGCTCACATACATCACACTAAAGGTAGAATTTCAATTTGCTATTATTTAATATTCTCTGTACCTTTAAGAAGAATACCTCATCCCATAGAATACCCCATATACATCATGCTAAAGGTAAGACTTTTAACATGCTATTCTCAGCACCTTTAGGTAGAACACCATGTCCCATGGAATAGCTCACATACATCACACTAAAGGTAGGAATTTTAATGCACTATTATAAATATTCTCGGTACCTTTAAGGAGAATACCTCATCCCATAGAATACAGCATATATATCATACTAAATGTAAGACTTTTACCTCGCTATTCTCACTGACTTTAAGGAGAACACAACGTCCCATGGAATACCCCCAAGTACATCACGCTAAAGGTAGGACTTTTAACACACTCTTCTTGGCATATTTCTTGAGATAACCATGCCCATGGAATACCCAACATACATCAGGCTAAAGGTAAGACTTTCACCATGCTATTCTCAGCACCTTTAAGAAGAACATCAGAGCCCATGGAACCGCCCACATACCTCACCTTAAAGGAGTTTTACTGCTCACAGGAGGCTGTTAAATGTTCTTTTAGGTATGTCCTGAAACCTAAAATAAGTTGATGTTTACCTTTAAACTATATAACTTAGTGGCAAAGCAAATATTTTTGGATAATTGTGTCTCAAATATACCATATCTTGTAGGATTTCTTTTAAGGATGTAAAAACATATGTGAGTTTTTGTTTGCAAAAATACTACAATGTGACACCTTTACCTTTGTGTGAACAAAGTTAAAATGTTACCTTTTGTACAGGTGTATGTAAGGTAACGTTCTGGACCATCATTTCACTGATATCTACGGTAGGATTGATCTGGAACGCTTACTACCTCATCAACGCCTATGCCAGCTTCGGCGTCAGTGTGTCGGTAAGTATCGGTAGTATATCTTTTGACATTCATTCTTATCTCCGCCATTTTCTTTGTTGCAAACAACCCCATGGATACCGCTGATAAGGGTAGGGGGAGGGAAGGCCAGAAATACTTATACAGTAAATGATAAACTTAGAAGATTCATAAAACTATGAAAATTTCACAATATATTCTTGAATATGACATGAAAAGCATTTAGAAATTTCTAGCATTCTTAGATCATTCACAAAAAAGAAAGACTGGATTCTTAACCATTGTGCCTATGGGGTTGTTTTCACCAACATTCATACCTTACTGCAGCACCATCTACCCCCTTCATAGAAAGAATCTTTTCCATTCAAACACATTGGAGCCTAATTCTGTAAATTGGGAGGGATCTAGGGAGCAGACATTCACCTTTAAAATGCAGTGCTGCCATAAGGACTGAACTTTGTTTATCCTTGGCCCCTGCAGGCGGCAGACACCAGGGGGAACTCAGTACCTCTGTGTGTCTCCTACTAGGGGAGCCACTGATGCACCAACCGCCTGAAATCTACATGAAACAGTCTTCGCATACCCTTACAGCCAGGCACTATATAAGCACTCTGCCCCCCACACTTCTCTACAGGACACCGAACATGTTCCCACCCACCACTCCAGTCTCCCTAATAAAATACATTACATAACACTAGGGCCCCCAATGCCGAGCGGACGTAACATTAATGACTCACTATCATGCTTATAACATGTTCTTATTTTGTTGTCTTATGCATAATAAACTTGCCCAAATTGAATTTGCGTCTCCTTGATTATAGGTAAATAGGGGAGACCACCGCGGTTCCACCTTCCTTCTTTTTTTTTCATTCTAATTGCATATTTATTTAAATTCGGGGATTGTATTGTGAATGAATCAAGTACAAAAATTACACGTCTGGAAGTAAATAAAGGAAACAGGCTGATTCAATGTTTTCATACTGCTTTTTGTTTTCTTCTGTTTGGGGAGGGGGGGAAAGGAGGACTGGTGGTTTGCAAACACAGAATGTGGAGTTTTCTTGAATCGTCTACTGATCTATTCTATACTCATTTATTAAACGTCGTCAGATGAATCTGTTCTTCCTAATGAGTGATGCAAGTTATGAGCTTTTAACCGTTGTATCATATTCACATATTGTAATTTCACTTTGTATGTTAATGGCATTATATTATCATGAATATGTACACTTAAAATATAAGATACATGTATAGTGATTGGAGATGATGATGTGACAGACAACCCACAGATTCATAGATACAGTTCAACAATAGAACTTTTAACAAAATAACAAGGTGGCTATTATTACGATGCATTGCTACTGACTCTGTTTTTTTTGTCCATATGCTGCTCTTTATAGTCTATCCCTATATAGTATCAATATTTTTGGCCAGAACCCAATCACACCATTTAATACAATAATTACAATAAAATATTCAATATTTGGTCAAAAATAGGGCGGGGGGGGGGGGGGGCATGTGCCAGACACGTCGCCCCCTCTAAATACACACCTTGTAGTCCAGGAGCCAAACCTGAAAATCCTGATCTACCCTCCGCGGTGAGCCCCCTGGATTTTCTTGATTTTTTTCATAATATAGCATCCTAGGGACCATGAATCAAGACGGTTCCGAAGAATTTAGGTATGCAAACACTGTCTAATTACGCGATTTGTGCTTAATTAGCAAAAATTGAAAAATGCGTTATTTCTAAATTTCTCAGGAACTATGCAAGATATAATAACATGCTATATGTCATCTGAAAGGTAATTTTTTTCCTGATTTTTTGGTATATTGTTTGTTATTGTCATTAATCATGGCAATGAGTAATTAAAGAAAAACTGTTGTTTTAGTCATAATCATTAGAACTTAAGAATTCAATATCAAACTTTGGAATTGATAAACCAAGTGCTAGGTATACTTAAAGGGGATCTTTAGGCAGTTTTTAAAGAAGGTTGCATCTGATTTCATTGGAAATGTAAGGTAGAAATCATTTTTTGCTGATTAAATTCTAACCGACTACGGGTTCATTTTGCACTCATATTTCAAAAGGAGAGATGATATCATGAAAATAACACAATATATCCTAAAGGGATGGGAAAATGATAATCACTGTCTCCCTACGCTGGTATTTCAGTGCTTGCTGAGCCATTTGGGCACATGTATATAATATGGTAGCTGTTTGGAGAGCATTAATTTGGATCACAGTGAAAGATGTGTCACAATAAAACTATGGTTTGAGCAAGATTTCTTTCCTCAGCAAAATACCATGATAATGTTTCAGTTTGATTACAAACCATCTTATTAGGGCCCTTGCATTAAGTATATAAGCATTAAGGGGGGGAGGGAGGTATGAAATCTTTGAAAATGTACGTAATTTCTAGTACAAAGCCAATGCATATTTTTGACCAAAGGAGGGTGGGGATCTGAGGTTTTTGAAAATGTGTGTACTTATTAAATGGAATGCCCCTTATAGTCCCCTCTACTTCTTGTTTACATAAAGAAAAGAATAGCTCATAGCAGACTCACCCATTATCCAACCCCAATCCAGATTTCTGAGGGTATACATGAGGAACCTCTATGTATTACTTTAAAGAAGAGATGAATCCCAAAAAGTATGTTGTCATATATCAAGGGTTCTAAATTAGAAAAGAGTCCTTGTATCAATTTGCCAACTGCAAAAATACCAAGCATGCTATTTTTTAAACTTGTAAACTTTATAGGTGTGCCACCTGTGTCAAATTGTTGGTTTAACAAATTACTAGATTGCACTCAAATAAATATCAAAACCTGAAACAATACAGAAGTACCTGATATATCTTTCTATTTCAAAATTACAAACTATTGGTATAGCCATTACTGGTTTCCCAATACTATCTAGTAGCATTACCACATTGAGTAGTATTAGGAGAATGTAAAAGAGCAACAAATTGATGTGATTCTGATTGTAACCTCAAACTTTCTGTTCCTCAAACCTCAGAAACAACATTATTCCCTTATTAAAGTATAACTGACCATTTTCATTCCTAAACTGCTATGAACAAGGATCCAATTTCCCCAACCTACAGCAAGAGACAGCTTATAGTTAGGTACTAAGGGAAAGGTCAATATCAGCTCAGAGACCAAAAACTAAAGGAATCATTATTCAAATATATAAATGTGACATCCTCTGTGAAAAGCAGTCTTATGGCCTGGATTATTATATTAAGATGGTGTCTTGGGAAATCTAATAATGAAAAAATTAGGTTAATATTCTTATTAGAAAAAAAGTTATGTTAATTTGAAGACCTTAAGGTCGGATATGCTAAATATGCTAAAATAGACCAGTCTTTGGTATTTATAAAGATATAACTTATATATAATCTAGGCCAAATATTGAAATCCCAAATATGATTTCAGGAAATATACTGCCATTTCCTTTCTATTTAAGATATTCAGAATCTGTTTTTTGCTGAATATGGCCAAGCAGTCCCTTGATTCAGAATTTCAAATTTTGAAAACATAATTTTGTTCCATGGTTACCATGGAAACCAACATTTGCATAGCTGTAGTATCGGTGGGGTTGGACGTTCTATCAACATTCCGGTTACCATGGCAATGAGATGCAAAAAATCCAAATTTTTTCACCAGAAATGAAAACTTAGAAAAATTTCATTTATAGCATGCATTTAGGTTATTTTTCTTATTTTCATGATTTCTAAGCTAAATAAAGGCTCTAGAGCCATGAATAGGCGTTTCCATAAGGCTGGAAATCCCAGAAACTGTCATGTCTATGATCAGTTCTTATAATACAACACTGAATACTAAGTCCATGATACAACAGGGTATAAAGCAGGTGGTCAGCAATCCCAAAGTTTACGGCACACTATATATAGGCCTGTAGTGATTGTACCATAGGAGGCTGCATGCATGCATGTCCGTATCCCCTAGTTCAGGTCATTCAGGGGAAAGGCTAGACCTCTCCACCACTGATAAGCTTCTGAAGAACCATTACCTTCATTTTACTGCTGCAAGGCAACATTGTCTAAACAGTTAACTTTATCATTTCTCTCCAGCTTCAGTGATGAACCCCAAGCTCCTTTTGGAATTATGTGATAAAATTGAATAATAAGACAGTTATAAGTAGCCAAATTTTAAGCCTGCTCCACCCTCTGAGGGATCCTTTATTAGGTTGTAAGCACAGTGTCTTACCAATGGGTTAACTCACACAACAGGGAGATAAGAACCCTAGTCTGCCATCTTTATCATTCCTCTGTCTGTCCAGGCCTTATCTGTTGCCAGGGTTGAGGTAAATATTAGACATTGGGGCCAGCAATGGGGGGATTTAAAAGAGTATTACAGCCTAGAACTCCCACTCTCCCCATAGGAACATGGTTTTAAAGATGAGTGGGTACAGGGGTATGTAAATAGAAGTTTGCTGCATATGTGTGAATCTTTGGCAATATAAGGAGCCATCCATACCCTTTTGAGTAAATAAATAAATGACTATACTAGTTTGATCAGATAACAAAGATGAGCTTGTCTGCAAATTACGTGGACACATATTTCTAGCTAATGTATACTTATTTTACAGCTCCAGGGTTGTATACAATGGACTAAATGGCTCAGAAAGCACTGAAATACCAGCTTAGGGAGACAGTGATTATCATTTTCCCATCCCTTTAGGATATATTGTGTTATTTTCATGATACCATCTCTCCTTTTGAAATATATGTGCAAAATGAGCCCATAGTCGGTTAGAATTTAATCAGCAAAAAATGATTTCTACCTTACATTTCCAATGAAATCAGATGCAACCTTCTTTAAAAACTGCCTAAAGATCCCCTTTAAGTATACCTAGCACTTGGTTTATCAATTCCAAAGTTTGATATTGAATTCTTAAGTTCTAATGATTATGACTGAAATAACAGTTTTTCTTTAATTACTCATTGCCATGATTAATGACAATAACAAACAATATACCAAAAAATCAGGAAAAAAATTACCTTTCAGATGACATATAGCATGTTATTATATCTTGCATAGTTCCTGAGAAATTTAGAAATAACGCATTTTTCAATTTTTGCTAATTAAGCACAAATCGCGTAATTAGACAGTGTTCGCATACCTAAATTCTTCGGAACCGTCTTGATTCATGGTCCCTAGGATGCTATAAGATGAAAAGAATCAAGAAAATCCAGGGTGCTCACCGCGGAGGGTAAATCCTTATTTTGACTGATTTCAGGATTTGGCTCCTGGACTATTGTGACCTTGTAGCCGATTAAAAGCATTTTACAATGACAGTAAAATTCTACTTCATAATGCCAATGTCATTTTTTTAGGATTGTTTATTTAGCATCTTTGCTTGTTCAAATAATCTTTCAGATAACTTGTAATAAGTTGTAATGTTGTAAGTGAGGCAGTCATAATGAAATCCAATTGGTCTTAAATATCTGCCATAGATGATATATAACCTTGTACTTGCTATTTCAGGTGTCAATGGGATCCAACCTGTCACTCATCTTCCCAGTTGTCACAATGTATGACCTCATATTTGACATTTCAGGTGTCATTAGAGTCTAACCAGTCCATCTCCTTTCCCGCTGTCACAATATGTAACCTCAATGCCATCAGACTGGACAGTTTTGACAAAGTGCCGAGTCTGAAAGCCCTCACAGATGCCTACAAGGCAGGCCATGGGGGCAAACAGAACAACTCTAAGCATGAAGGTAAGACGGTTTGTCAGAGAGAATGGGCATACTTTTTGCCAGTACTAAGAATAATAGGGTAGTGTAGGAGTTAATATGATGCCTGTCAATATATTTATATTTTTACATCGCGATAACTATTTTAAAAGATTTTTATGTTGCATATGAAATTCAAGATTGTCATTTTGTTTTCATGGTCTCTCCCACCCTCTTTTTAATTTTATCCTCTGCATAATAAGACCTTTCGTACATGTATATAAAAAATAAGGTGCACATGAATAAAGTATATAATTAATTAAGGCCTGTATGGGCCTTATATAGATATTCTGTGCTAAAATTCCATGTCTTTTTTATAAACTTTTCGGAGTGGGGATTCCCTTTTTTGGAATGATGGGGATTACTGTTAAGTCAACATGTGATGTTAGAGATCTGGGGATTTCCCTTGAAATCTAGGAATTTCTTCGATCGGAGGATGTAGGAGCTTTCATTTACAATATAAAAACATTACTCCTGTAAACATGTGCTAGGTCCCTTAAGTATAATTAATTAGGCATTACCATATGTCCCCCCCCTCCGTGGAGTATAAAGGGTCAATGAATAAGGCTGGAGTTGGCAGATAAGAGATTTTATTAATAATATATAACAAAATTGGTGATAAAAATGTTTAATGAGTAGTGTAGTATATGATATATATAAAATTAATGTGATATATGGCCCTTTATGGGCTAAGATTAAAATTGAAATATGATGAGTTTTAGGTATGGGTGGGTGGGAAGTGGTGTGTGGTGGGTCAGAGGAGAAAATGGGCGAGTTAAGGGCAGTGGTATGTATATATATGAACCAGTAAACTGTAGCTGGTATGGGAGTGTATAGGAATGGGTATGTAAGGGACAGTGTATCACCAGCAATCTATCGCTGGTTATTGGAGTGACACACTGTGTATATAGGAAAGGACTGGTGGTGGGAGTGAGGTGTAAAGTCAGAAGAATCCACCAGGGGGCAGCAATAATCAGCAATGCTCTCCTCGCCCATTGCACAACCAAGATATTGAAATACTTCGCCAAAAATATATCGCTGATGTTGTTATTATGCACATATAACAATTATCATTGCTCTTAGGTCTCCAATTATGCATGTTGACCCACAGCCAGCTATCTTTCTGACATTTCAGGTCAATCTAAGGCTGATCGAGTCATGCTGTCACGAAGAATCTATGAAACAGTATCAGACATGTCAGAACCAAAAAAACAGGATTTGGGCTATAAAATATCTGAAATGATTCTAGACTGTGAGTTTGATGGACAGGCTTGCAATATGACGTAAGTAAATGCGGAAGAATACCCACTAACTACAAAGTTATGGTTGTTGCAGCAATTACCTTTTCCAATAATTTTTAAAGTCACCCTTCCTTTGTGTATAATCATAATTATTGGCAATGATAAACCTCAAATATATGCTAGCCAGCTTGTTTGACCAAACTTTGCTTGAATAATTTTATCTTAAAGGGTTCACCATGGGAAATTGTGTGGACCAGGTAAAGGCGAGATCAGTATATCTTTTATTTAAATAATCTCTATTTTCAGGTCTGACTTTAAACAGTTTTATGACCCAACCTTTGGCAACTGTTATGTATACAACTGGCAGAAAAGAAAGGACTTTCTGAAATTCTCCTATGAGCCTGGTGCACCTGGTGGTAAGTTTAAGGAAACCTTGCAAATAAGTACATTTTTTAATGAAAACAGTGCAGCATGTTATTAACGTCTGACACTTCTAATCTGAGAAAAAATAAAATTTAAATAAAATTCCTAATCTTGACACTACTAGGGGACATTACAAACTTGCATTTTATTTAATTTTTCAAGGAAAATCCCCATAGTTGTGACATCAATCAGTGAGTTGTTGGGGAACCCCATGGATTGATCAAAGGGAATCCCCCAGCCTCAAAAATATATAGGAAGCTTATTGGGGTAAGGCATAAAATATTTTCATTTAGGCCCATACAGACTATCATTAATTGTAGTTTTTACTACCCTAAATGTATTCAATAACATGATATTTCAAATTCATTTTTAAAGCGATTCCCCTATATTGTGACATATGATTCATGAAAGCTTCAATATTTTCCTTTTTTTTTTCTTTTGAAATATTCTTAGAATACCAATGAGAAGTAAACTGTATAAAAACAAGGCTTTTGAAAATGACTTGGTCACATGGGGTATTTCCCAGAAGCATTTTAGTCACTGAGCAAATCAAAACGAACCCAAAACTCAGAGCATTTTTATCCATCACAATGTGTTTTATGGCATATAACTGAATATGCAGGTCACTTTAGAATCATCAAGAAGTATGTTGGAAATGTTTGTCCATTTTCATGATTTGTGACAATTTATGAGGTTAGATTGGGTTTGGCTTGCTTTTAGATGTTGTAGTTTATGAAAACGTAGAACTGGTGGTTTTCAAACTCAATGTTCCTATATTTAGAAGCTATAGTATTCTTCATCTCTCCTTTCTTAGTCTATTTCATACGATGAGTATCGGAAATATTTTAAGATCAAGTCAAGGAATATAGTATGTCATACTTCAAAACTGTATTAATGTTTTTCTCCAGGTTTGTCAATTACGTTTAACGTTGACCAGCTGCAGTACATGGGTGACCTGACTGAGTCTGTAGGAATGCGAGTGGTCGTCCATAACCAGTCGGCCATGCCTTTCCCGTCTGCTGAGGGGATATCAGTGTCTCCAGGAGAACTCACCTTTGTAGGTGTGCAAAGGGTGAGTTCTTATTAAACATTTACTGAATAACAAATCAAACTCCTTAAAGGGATTAACAGGTGTTTAATCAAAAATAGAAATCCATTACAGATCTCTGAATTATGTTTAATTAGGTACAATAGACCAAGGAGAATATAATAAAACCAAAAAAAGCATATGTGACCATGCTTATCTCTGAGTAAATGCCTGAGGGAGGGAGTGGCCTTAACTATAGAAGTCTATGGGAATTACCAAATTTGCCACACTTACATGGCTCTATGAGACTCAATATCCATTAGAGCCCAACCAAAACTGGTCAAGATGTGCCTTGGGACCTCCCCAACATTTAGAGACCAGAAAAAGTAAAGGTTACCGATGTAATAAAACAACCAAAGCCTCTTGGATATTCATGACTGGGTAATTTCAGTACTCTCAAGTATAAATCATTTCTTTCTGGCCTTGTTAATTTTTCATCCAGAGGAGTGATGTTTCATAATCTGAGTGGACTTAGGCCCCTACCAATACTGGATAGTCAGTTTTTAAATTTTGAGAAATTGTATTTTCCTAACTAGGTGGCGCTAGTAGGCATATACCAATATAACTTTAAATTTGATGTTTCATTGCTACATCTATTTCTTTTAACATTGATTTAAGTTCTAATTTAACTAGTGCTCATGCCTAAAAAAATATTTTGAAAATTTAAGGAATTGAAATTTTCACACCAGGGGGTGCTTGTGCAGTCACCTCTTAATCCCTTTAACAAAATGTATATATGGCAAAGTACATAGGAAATCAAAGAAATTACTGATGCTACACAATTTGACTGGTATAGGCTACCTGCATGGAAGGAGGTAAAGGGAATTTCTCTGATCAAAAGTCTAGCAATAATGGGAGAGGTAACTATTGATAATTACGTCCAATATCTCCTTAGAAGAAGAATTTGTTCAGATGCCAACATACATAATGAGGTCGAAGTCCTTAAAAGATAGAATTTAAAGCTTACTTTTGAAATATATAGGAATTGCTCATGTCCTACTGATTCTCTTTTGTCCTTACTTATTTGGATGCTTTAAACAGCTGTAAAAGCTACTATCATCATTAGTTTTTAAATTGCCAAAGGGCCAGTGACATTATCTATTTTGACAAGATAAGAAATACACAAGAAACTGGAAATGGACATTGATTAATATGAAAAAATTGAATTACTAACTGTAATACACAAAATGTATACTGAACATTTCTATTACACTGTAGTGTTTGGATGGATTTTGATACCATATATGTTGATCTATGATCTCTGTGTTAATTCTATAATGTTATCGTAATTGGCCAGGTTGCATTGAAATTGGACACCTTGGAATAGTATATCCCTGAAGAATTAATTTGTATTCAAATCTTTAGACAGATATTTCACGAATGCCCTCCCCCTATGGAATGTGTTACACATCCTCTTCAAAAGATCCTCTCCGAAATGTGTATTCTGAAAAGTTCCACATAAGCTACACAACTAAGGTGAGTAAATAAGATACATACTTGTAGTTTGAGAAACAGAGTGTAGTTAAAGTCTTATCCAAACATGAGTACAAGCAAATTGTAGTGAAAGTCTTATCCAAACATTAGTACATGTGACAACTTCCTTTCTCACTCTGTTAGAATCACATAATATTATGTCCATGTAAGTAGCTCTTAGTATCTTCCTATTGGGTGTTACATGACACTCCGATATATTGCTGGTAACATGGGTAATCCAACCAGTATCACTAAGAGTATAGCTTTATATGTTTGTTATTGACTTCAGCAGCTTCTAACTAACTTGCACACTGCATTATGCTGCATATATATAAACTGTGGTGGGGGAAGCATCTGCTCTGAAAACGGAATATGAGGGGAATTAGCAACCAGAGGCGGGACTCCGATATCAGCCTAAGAACAGGGTCCACAGGGTTGCCCGTGGGCTTATAGGGAGTTTTAGCAGCCATGACACATCTTGATAAGTTGACGTATCTCAAATTTTTCAACCGACATTACAGACTACCAGTTGAGAATTAATAAAAAGCAAACATTTAACCTATAACATGGGAAGATTAGTGTTCTTCTGATAACAGAGATAGCACTAGATAAGAGATATGTTGTGTTTGTGTTACAGGATTTGTTAGAGTTGCTAAAACTCCCTAATATGTACAACTATCCAACCTTATACTAGGCCTACTACTAAAACTGCTGATCAAGATCAAGATAACATTATCTATTTTCTATATGTACTTCATTGGCCTAACTAGAAAAACGGTCATGCCGAGGTGAGCCAGGTTAAAGCCGGGTTTCCACCGAACGACTTTCATTAAGATTTGCTGATGACTACAAAAGACTGGGAAAAAATAAAATCGTTGGTCATTTTAGTCTTCCACAAATGAATAATTTCTTGTTTCCACTGAACGACCAAAGTACTGATATCTGAATGATTCTTGGACAATCTGGACGATTTTTTCAAACGACAGAGATCAGAAAAGTGAGGGAACAATAGATTTAATAGCTGTTAATTGCCCTTGGAAAAAATCGTGAGCAACGGTCGTCCAAAAATATTAAACAGGTTAGATATTTGGTCGTTGGTGAATCGTTCACAAATGTCGTTCACAAATGTCGTTTGTAGTCGTTCACAAATGTCTTTACCCCCGATTTTGTGTTTCCACTGAACGATTTTACTAACGACCACAAAAGATTTGTAAATCGTTCATGGTCGTTCATGGTTGTTAGCATATTGTCGTTCGGTGGAAACATGCCTTATTAAACCAATATTTATGACAAAAAAAGAAAGGTCCCCTCCTTTCCTCTCATCCAGGCCTGCTACATCACCTGTTACCAGCGTCACCTCATTCACCACTGTGACTGTGGGGACGGCATGTTCCCCCTCTCAGGCCAGGCCTTTGGGAACAGAAACGTCTCCTCATGTAAGAGCACTAATGCAACCCAAGGTAGGTGCAGCTGCACTCAGGCTTTAATTTTATTTTGAATAAACTCATAAGGCCATATTACACTATGCATTGGCTGGCTCACTTTGGGGCTGTTTCATTTGCATTTTTGCCTATGCAAATAGCAAACGTGAATCTTGATGCCCAACGCAAAGTGTAATGTATAAAAAAGGGTTCACATTGGGATCGCATTGGGTCTGACGCATAGTATAGTATACTTTGCATTGGGCCCGACATGTAGTGTAATATGGCCTTAAAACGCGTATCAGAAGTGTTGGGCCCCAAGACCTGATGCGAACATAGACCCTATGCATAGTGTAGTACCGCCTTTAGAGGCCTTGTCATGTGGCAAGAAGCATCTTTTTGCTTGTACTACCGCAAAGTAAGACCCTAGACACATTTGATAACTGATAACACATTCCTGCTCATTTTTCCCTATCGTCATCACCCAATTTATGGTCATTTGCATCATTATACTCAGAAAAAAAATTCTACAAATGATCAATTTTACAGAAGGAGATCCAAGATTTCCAAAAAGGGGATCTGCAGTTTTGCTAAAGTTTAATACACACCAGGACATGTTTGGCTTCAGGAACTGTTCATTTTTCTCTGATTACTCATCAGTTTGCTATAGCGAAATGCATAATACTACCAGTGGAATATATTGGGTTACCACTGATTTTCAGGCTTATTGTTAGTGGGTATGCCAGGCTAAACTATATAGCACCAATCTATTTGGAAGCCTCATACCTACATGCAGACAAGTACAGAGTTGGCCAGTAAATCGGCCTACAGACAAGTGGTATATATTGGTTTTCCACCAGTTTCTGCACTGATTTATAGACTTACAGTGAGTGATGCAACTAGGCCAAAATCGGGTTTTTCTGACCTGCAAGTTTCCCAAATGCTTTTGGATTATTCATTTTTATCCTATTGGGTCCAGCTCGATGAGAGCTTTCAAGGTAACAATGGTTTTACCTATCTGTGACCGATATTTAAGGAACTGTGGGCCAAAAACATGCAAAAAGTGGCCTTTTTTGACCCTAAGAACCCCTTTCTTTTATTTCATGCAATCATTACATAAAGAAAATGCCAGGTTCATGGTTGTTTTTAATGTTTATCTATATGGCAATAACATCAGCTTGTAATCAGAACAGAATTCAGTGAAATTGATCGAATATCTCAGCAACAGGGCGGAAATGAGTGATTGTAAAGTGGAAAATGTCCATTCTCAGCATTAATCTTATAAAGCACCACAGTATTTCAGGAATAATATATACTGATACCAATTGTGGTACATAAGAAGCAGGGTAGGATGGCAGACATCCACTCAGTTTATTGGAACTTAGAATATAATACCTGGCTCACAGTAGGTTAAGAATGCATCTCAAATCTCAGCAATAACAGATTTCTCAGCAATAACGGATTTCTTATTTTGCGTGGCTTTTGCACAATTATTATATTTAACTATATACACTATATCTGACATGTCCAAAACTATGTCGGCTATATATGAATAGAAGGGCTACCATGTACATGCATTATAGTGGGAAGGAGAAGCATTTTTTATGTTTCCTGGCAATGCGCGTCTCAGCAATAACGCGTCTCAGCAATAATGTGTGTCTCAGCGATAACGTCCATATGGTCTGTATGTATGTGTTATCCGTTTTTTTTCAGAATATTATTGCATATATGTAATCTTCTCATGTAGGGCTACAATGTAAATGATAAACATTAACTATATATCTCCTAGTGCATGAGACCCAGCAGGTACAAATCTGTCAATTTTACTGTATTTTGCAGGATTTCTACATTCTTTTACATTACATTGTATATCAAATACTGTCATTCAGTAACTATAAGCATTTAAGAGGTATGCATTCATATTTTGTTTCTTGTAAGGGTTGCCTCTAACTTAAAAAAAACATGTTTGGTTCTAGGCCTGTACAGATTTGTGTATATGGGACTTGATGTACATAGGTGTTAATGCTGAGAATGTTACCGTCAGTGCTGAGAATGTGCTGAGACACAAATATCTGAGACATATACCAACTATGTGCAGGAATTACTATTTTTCAGTATATCATTGTAGGCGAACCTCATATCCCTTGCATGTAATCAATAACATAAATACCTTTGTTATATATCACAGTACATTTATGCACATATACATGTTATATCAAATGCTAGGGACAGCTTTATGTTTAGGGACAGTTTTATGGGTGTAACACCTACAAGAGAATGTGTTTGGAATGTGCAGGCGCTATGTGAGGCAGTAGCACAGGCAGCACAATAATTTACCATGATTAAAAAGAAGATCTACTAAGACAAAGTTACAAAGACATACCATGGCTCTGCTAGTGCCATATCTAAAGCCATAGAACTATGCAGGAACAAGATTTACAAAGGAGAGCAACTGAAGTCTACCACCAGGAAAGAAATTGGTATTGTCCAAGAAAGCTGTCACAATAGAATTCCTGTGGAGAGAAGACAATGTATACAGCATGCCTGACAAGCAGATAAATAAAGAAGGCAAAGAGCAAGTAGTGAGTGGCCCTCACTGACATGTTGAGGAACTTGCACCAACAATTTTGTACTCAGACATCAATACAAATGTCTCTAGCCTTATGCTATGCTGTAAGAGAAGAAAACAAGAGGTCCATCAAGCTATGCAAATAACTGGAGAGACATGTATGCCTATGCATCTACCATGCCAACATGGGCTTGTTGATACAGAGTGTACCAACCCTTCCCTTATCAACAACAGCACTCCTTGCTATGGATGACACTGAGATCAGAAGTAGCATTCACATGGCCAATAAGGACAAGCTGTTTTACAAAACATGGACAACTGAGCAAAAGGAATACACTGATAAGAAAACCAAGAAGGTCAAGACAACACCCCACACAGAATTGGTCAAGAAGGAAGTAACCAAAAAAGAAATGGAGGAGCTAATAATGAGTACATTGCCAGCCTTCCGAGAGCACGCATATTTGGTTCAGGTCCAATATGCAGCAGGCAATCTATTGAAGAAGGAGCTGCCTGAAAATCACTGCACAGTTCAGGTTACTGACAGTGAAAACTGGAATGTGGCCTATATGAAGGAGATCATTCAAGAGTTTTATAGAAAAACACAGGTGACCATACAACCCATGGTAGTTAATTACATCACCATCTCAGAGGAAAACAAGTGAGTTCTCAACAGTAAAGCATGTGCTAGGATATCCCCTGTGCTTTGCCACAAGTTCTTCACCACACTGTCATTTCTGGACCTCCTGATACCTCACATAGAAGAAGACTTCAAGCCTCAGCTACAACATCTGCACATTATTTCCAACTCTCATTCAAGCCATTATAAGAACATGTGTACAACTTCCTCCTTGAAGCACCAGACATGTACAACATCTGTGTGACCTGGAACTGGTTAGAGGTCAGATGTTGACCTGTAGTCAAGAAAGGCAAGCGAAAGGTTGGAGGAAAAGAGGAGAAAAAAAGTCAACTGGAAAATCACGGATGGATCATAACCAATTGCAAGTCTCCTTATGAAGACCTGTGTAGGAGATACATAAAGAGGAGGAAGTAGTAGTAGACAATATCAGCAGTATCTTTTACCTGAGGATTCTCAGTATTTATGAATATGAACAGTGATGTTAGATTTCTCAGCATCAACTTATACCTCGGAGTACTTGATGAAAGTATTTCATAGTAGAGATTCTTAGCACTAACTTTGACCAGAGGATTCTCAGCATTAATGTTTGAAACTTATATGTGTGAAGCATTGTGTTCAGTGATGTAATATTTCTCAGCATTAACTCATACTTGACAGTTGTTTGTGAATGTAAGTATACTAGAAATTCTCATCACTGATGTGAACTAGACAAATATTAGCATAATATGACCATGAGAAGAATTATAATATTTCTCAGAATTAACTCCTACAAAGGAGTGACAAATAGACTAAAGCTAAGAAAGGTTCTCAGCAGTAACTTCTACCAAAGAAATCTCAGCATTAACTGTATGATCTGATTAATGGTACATCTGTATACTTATTTCTCAACATTTATTGACATATGGAAGCTCTATTGTACAGTATAGTGTGCAGAAATTACAAAGAAATACTTCAACAGGTGTACAGTGCTATATGCTGTAGTCAGGGGTAATGCGCGTCTCAGCAATAACAGGTGTATCTCAGCAATAAGGTTATAGTGGTTCAATAGAAATGGATAATGTCATAAGCTTTTATTTAATTCCTAAGAGATCAGTTATATTTGCCACATAATTAACTACTGCAGCAGATAATGGTAGAATTGAGCTAATTCCTATGACAAAACACCCATAAAAGTACATTGATAGGACATATACATACATAAATCTTCTGTCATATATAGCAGAAATATGTATGTTGTTCATAACATGCAAGGTATAGCAGATTCAGATCAATAAAATCTTCAAAAAGAGTAATTACTGCACAGAGTAAGTATTTGTCTCAAGTATTGGTGTCTCAGCACTAATGAGAGCATTCTCAGCACTAACAGTGAGATTCTCAGCACTAACGGTGGCATACATAAAGTCCTAGTTATAGAAATATGTATGAACCTAGAACCAACAATGTTTTTCCAAGTTAGAGGCAACCCTTATAAGAAACAAAATATGAATGCATACCTAGTAAATGCTTATAGTTATTGAATGGGAGTATCTGATATGTAGTATAATGTAAAAGAACCTAAAAACCTGCAAAATACAGTAAAATTAACATTTTTATACCTGCTGCTTCTCGAGCATCAGTACATATATTCTTAATCTTTCTTATTTACATTGTAGCCTTACATAAGTAGATCACATATATGAAATAATATTCTGAAAAAGCAGATAATATATATATATATAGAGACCATATATCCATATCTGGGAGTTAATGCTGAGACGCGCATCACACCCCATGAGGTTACCGACTTTGCCTGGTTACCATGGCAAGGGATATCATATTTAACGGATTTCACCTATATCATAGGTTGCCCCAACACCTGGGCTATATGCACACAATAGGATTTCATGGTATTCCTATTTGGATTTTTTGGCCCCTGGAGGCCTAGTTGCATCACTTTCGCTGGAACAGGTGATATGCCTTGTCCAGTTTGCCTCTGGCCGACTCTTCACAAAAATGGTCAGCCATGGGTCCGTTGGCCTATCGGGTATGGGTCTTAAATATGGATTGGTGCTCTGACTTTTCATGCTGAAATCAAATCACCAGTCATTATACCCTATGATGATTTCAATTAAGAATTTGACATGTGTTACATAGGTATGAAAAGCTTTGGTCAAATTCCCCGTTCAATTAGTAGGAGTGTTTCCTAGTATTTATATTAGAAATAAATCAAGCTGAATTCATAATTAATTGACTGCTTTTGTTTCAGTGGCCTGTGAAATGGACCTGTACAGAAAGTATACCACTGGTACATTGGAATGTACATGTCATTCACCATGCACGTAAGTATATCGATTACAGGAATCCTCATTTGACTGAGGCAAATTGTTGCTATACTATTTTATCATTACTTTTACACAGTACTAATCATTTGGTTCAAACTGTAAAGTGAGCTTGTCCTAAGTATTCTAAATTGGTCATGAATTTGATTTAAACTGCATTCGAAAATACATTTACATTCTAATATTGACTAATATTACATGGAAAGAAACTGTGGAGATGTAAGGAAATTAAATTCTAAAAGTTGTATGTAATTCTCATAACCTACTGGATCTGTACATGTAGTTCTAGGTAGATTTCAAATTTACTTTTCACCCTTCAACCTTATTGACATCACTCTACCCACCTATTATTCTGCACTTGGATCTACAATCTTTCTAATTGTGTTATACATGTATATCTGTTTTGAAAACATAATTATTTATCATTGAGGCCTATACAAAGAACATGTATATAATATATATGTATACCATATGTTGCATGCACATATATCAAAAAATATATCATGATATACTTATCTCATGATTATTATATTCATACTTGGAAGAACACATTTATGTGAAAGTGGTTTAAATTAATAGAATAAAAAGAATTAAAAAAATACATGAAGTTTACACATTGATATTTAAACAGGGAGACAGGATACAAAACTGCAGTATCCTCTGTGATCTGGCCTTCAGTTGCCCACCTGGTGAGTGAGAGGTTCTGCCTATTTTACACCTTCTATTTATCTCACCATACCACTGCCTAATCCTCAGTCAATAATGGGTAAAGGAGGGAGTGGCTGAACCGTTTTGATACTTAGCCTATACCCAGAGCCCCTTTCTGAAATCATGTATTGACCTCTGTAACCCTTGGGGTTTGTAAAACCAATCAACATGTTTAACCTCATACAGTACAAACTGTATTACAGGGTACATTTACAACTCATTCTTAACCAAAAGGGGGGGGGGCATCTGCCTATTGAGTGATTTGACTAAATTTCTGGTTGTTTAAGCCATCATACATGAGTGAAAGCAAACAGAAGTCTTTGAAATCAACCAGAAAATTAGTTCCCATTGAGCAATTTGATCAGAAATGTATCTAGACGGTCAATCACTTTGGAAAAAAAAGATCTATTGGCATGTTAGATATTCATTAAGAGTAATGTCTAATTAAATCAGAATTCTATTCGTATCACCTGAAGGTTTGTCTCTTTCCTATTGCACAACAAATTTTCAGACCTTTCTACCTTTCTCATATGTTCTCTCCCTTCAGGGAGTACTTCAAGCAGAGTATGGCAGCAGACCTTCAGTTAAACATCTGTTTGAGAATGGCTCGGCAGATTACAAGGCCAACATAGGGAAGGTTAATGTTTACTTTGAGGACTTCATCTTTGAAGACATAACAGAATCGCCGGCGTATACTGTGAGTATGATGATTATAGGTACACTGTATAGGGCCTTTGTAAAGATTCCTTTTCTGTTAGGTATAATTTATTCACAGGACCTGCAGCACATAAACAATGCCACAACCAACCATCCTGGCCATGGGACTATAAAAGGCTACTGGGGAGACACAAGCAAGAACCATACTTTAAGTAAAATTAGGTTTATTTAAATAACTATTATTACAGATCAAGTTAGCCTTATGCTGGAGCTACCTTCAGCACATCCAATATGACATCCTCCAATATGACAAAGTAGTCTCAAGATGGAGCTACCTCCATCCTCGTATAGCCTGAAGTGTCAGACTCTCAGGCAGTCTTAAGCTGGAGGTACCTTCTAGTCAATCCTGTCAGTGAACTCCCGAGAAGCCTGAAACTGGCTCTACCATCTGGGCAATCATCCACTAGACCTGGAAACAAGTCTCAGACTCAGGCAGTCTCAACTCAAATACATGAGGTATTTCATAACCTATCCTATTAGAGATTACCACTCTGTTGCTTTCATTAGATTGAGGAACAATGAATCAATTATATCCATATTGATTTAAAAGTCTGTGGTGTTCTGCGAATCACAACTCCACCTATCTCCTGAGTGTCTGTTCTATCCAGAGTTCAGTGACTTTTCCCATGTTCAAGCCTTACCTTTTTGCTCTTCTATCTCACTATCTAGCTCCCATCCATACTACATGAAAGATGTTCCTAACTCTCTGTTACGATGGGGTCTTGCCCTTATAATATATAGACCACAACTCCTATACATACATAGTACCTAAAGATATAAAGGTTTTGAGGCTAAAGTAAATCTTTATTTCCATCAAAGATTCCACTACAGGCTTCTTATTCATAATTCTTAATCCTTTATGCTATGGGACATTCATCAAGGTTAATGATTTTACATAGTGTCCTCATACCTTACCAGTGTTAACGTCATGACTGATGCAATCACTCATCTTCGCTCTTTTACCTGTGTTACCATGAGAATTTCATTAGCTGGCCTGGTCTACATCTACTTCTCATAATACCTGCTCGGCTACAGACCATAGTCTATCACATTTGTCTGACTTTTCCAGTTCGGGTCCCTTGTGAGTGACCTTGGGGGCATCTTGGGCCTGTACCTCGGTTTCTCCGCTCTCACCATCCTTGAGTTCCTGGAGCTGGGTGGAGACCTCCTGGTCTGGGCCGGTATCTACTGCTACAACAAAAACACCAACACCCAGATTTCATCAAAACCACGAACACAAGGAGGTCAACCAGCCCGCGGAGCCAAGAGAAAGGCCTGGCCCACCGGTTGGACACTGGCAGTGCCGTCTCCAGACTAATTGTCTGGAACTAGTGACCCAGCCCGTAGACCCCCCCCCCCCCCTAGGAGGCCATGTGGTCCCACCATCAGCCCCTACTTCAGGCTGGCAAATAGCAGACTTAAAACTAGATGCTGTGGACCATCCTTACTCGTTTTAGAATAGCTTTTCAGATAAGGTGCTTACAATATATCAATTCGAAGCTAGGAATTTACCTTTTTAAGTGGTACAACAGATGATATTGTGATGAATGCCTATTCATCCAATATGTAAAGAGACCATAACGAGAAAAGTAAGGTAATATGACAAAAGTATATGTTAAATAGAGGAACGAAAGTGTAAAGGAACGAAAATGTAAAAAGGCCCGAAAATGTAAAAAGGAACGAAAATGTAAAGGAACGAAAGAGTAAAGGACCGAAACCCGAAAGGTCCCGAGAAATGTAAACCGGAAGTGATATGTAAACCGGAAGCGATAATGTAAACCAGAAGTGACGTCAATTGTAACCACGTGACCAAAAGCAGCCAATCAGGGCTAACCTCTAGAGTATATAAAGGGGCGGTGAGGCCCGAATAAACGAGTTCTTTCACAGTTCTCCTTGTGTCCACACGTGTCTTCTTCCCTTAAACAACCGCTGAGATGAGCTGATACGAGTTAATTAACTACAAGTTCGAGCAAAATAGTAGAAGTTCGAGGTAATTAGGCGAAACTTAGGGCAGGGGCCCGAAGGCCCGAGGAACGAAAGTGAGGCCCGGAGGACCGAAGTAGGGCACGAAAGCCCGGAACGGGCCCGGATGGAGGAACGGAAACGCAGGCCCGGAGTGGCACAAAGGCCCGTTACCCGGCACGGAGACCCGGAATCCAGGGGAACGACGGCGCGACTGGCTTGGCCCCATGCTACCAAACAATAGGCGACCGTCGGCCCGACTACCCCGTGGACCGGAGCCCGGAGTGGATCGCCCTATCGAAGTGAATACCGGCATTGGAGATAGCGAGACGATCCGCGACCCCTCCCTACCCCTACCATATTTTCCCTTCCCCGCAGTCCTCCGTTCGACACCGAGCACCGATTCCCGACCGACTCGCTCAAACCCCCTTGTGTGCGAGGCACGACTCTAAAAACATTACATCTCGGTTTCTTGCCCGGATTCTCCGTCCGTCCGAGACCCGAAACAATTCCCACGTCCCTCTGCTGTAGGACTCGGAAACCCCGACCTACCAGGGAACGTCACAATACGCATTAATGGAATGTTTTTCTTTCATACATCCAAAAGAACCTACAAATTTATAAAACAAAGTTTCTGAAAAAGTTGGACATTCAATATTAAGGTCTATGAAAATATTTCTTAATCATTCCTATTGTTATTAAAACCTTTATTTTCAATTTTATTTTCAAATAGAAATTTTCGAAGGATTATCTTGATATGTAATATGCTATCATAATCAGGACCAATCACAAGTTATTCAGTTTTGAATGCTGAAAATAAAAGTTCTGAAAACCTCCTTTTTTGTCTAGTTGCCAGCTGTATTATAACACTAGATTACACTCCAAAATGCAAATGGGGCTTTATTATTCTCTAAACATGCAGATTGGAGTTCCATTTTTGTGTACTACTGTGTATATCAAATAACTTTGTTAAACAGGCACTAGAATGACTAGAATTGAGTTTGTAATGTTGGAACGAAGAATCACAAAATATGAGGTCAGTGGAACAATGTCTATTTTAAATTTTGAAACTGTCTTAGGTATTTCATCACAGTGCCCAGGCCCGATTTTATGTAGATTTTTAAGATTTTCTTTCAGAATTGTTGTTGTTGTTTATTTAATCATCATGACATACATTAATGTGTTTTTCATGACGATAACAATGGAATATGTACAAGTAGTATTTATATCATCATACTATACAGCCACGAACTTTCCATGTTTATTATATAATTCTTCCAAAAACCTAGTGGTTAAAAATTTAATAAATTTAAACTCTATACATTGCATGTTATAAGGAGGTAGTTTCCAATAAGAGTACACCCGATACTTTATGTTTCTTCTGAACACTTCTATGTTAGGCCTTTTCAGTTTTCAATTCTTTCACTCTGTCACTACGTTAAGACTTATGTCATCAAATTTCTGCATTTACATTGTCATTATGTATTATAAATTATAAATAGCATTTCCACAATACAATAGTTATGTTATTATCTCCTCATCCAATTGAACAATGAGTCGTACGTGGTAACTATAATTTGAGACCTCTGAACTGCAACAGTTGTAGTTTTTACAAATTATAATTTCCCTCCACCATCCATCAAAATATCTGAATATTCAACGAAAGATAGTACCATTTCCTTAAGCTTGTATACCAGTAACGCAGCTTCATAAGTCAACATTATCTGATCTTACTAAACATATATAACTTATAAGCTATTTTCTTAAAGACACAATTAAAAATATATCATGTCTGAGAC
Source organism: Lepidonotus clava (assembly GCA_936440205.1). Taxonomy (NCBI): domain Eukaryota; kingdom Metazoa; phylum Annelida; class Polychaeta; order Phyllodocida; family Polynoidae; genus Lepidonotus; species Lepidonotus clava. The sequence continues at coordinate 49,778,029 of OW387141.1, read as the reverse complement.
AAATATCCAATAGTACCCCTAAATAACAATATTGTGTACTAACCATATACACGTTCCAGTCAGGCCTTTCACTTGTATATGTTGACCATATACTGATTCCACCCTCGGGCACGTAGTGAAATATATTTGCTTTGTTCTAATTATTCAAAGTCATGAATTTGTAAACCTGAGTACTGCTCCCTCAACTGTAAAGCAGCGTAACCATACTGCACTTGCCTGAGGTATTGCCCCCAGTGCGTTATGAAATAATATAAAAAACTAAATATAAATAAAATTGACACCATGTATAGACACAGTTTTTAAATGATAGGAATCATAAAAATGAATTCAATTCATTTTTATTCATTTCATATTGCATGTGCTCGGGCAAGGATTTGCTCCGTGGGACTTGCGTTGCTTCCAAATAGGAAACGCAAGGAGTTTGCGTTTCAGATACCAACATGTTGGTATCTGAAACGCAAGTAAAAACGCATGTAACTTGCATTTCCTAATAACGCAAGTACAACGCATCATGAACGCAAGTAAAATGCATCATGGAATATACCTTGCGTTCCACCCCAAAGCCCACAAGAGATCCTGGGTCACAGCCTTCTAGTGCCAGGCTAAGGCTTTGGGCTTCGACAGATGGACCATAGGCCTGCAGCATGCTGTGAATCTCAGGCCCCGTGTCTGGCACTATCTTATATTTTCTTGCTTAAAAAGGTATCATGCAAATTTGATGAACATCACCAATTGTTTCTTAAATTGTGATAATTTTCCAAGAATGTATTATTATAATGTTGTTTTAACAACACATACCTTTGTGTTAAACTTGCATTTTTAAATCAGCATTTTTAAGCCTTAGCAAAAACTCAAGCTTTACCAAGTTTCCTGGTCTAGAGAAAGATAAAAAGTGAAAGCTTCACATCATAACAGATTTATTATACTGTTGCTCAGCTTTCCAAGTTTTGTAATTTATGCAATCGGTAAGGAAGAACCCAAAGTGTTTGTTTTTACAAAGCTATTTATGGGTACCAAAAGTTAGGAAAATGGGTATATCTTGAGAACACATGGCTGTGAAATCAAGAGCAATTATCATAATTGATTTCTCCTTTCTTTTATTGAACTGTTATCTGGAGAAAATAAGATGGAGAAAATAAGATTTTCGATTCCAAAGCACATATTACCCATCACAGGGAAATATGGGCAGCCCCTATTTTAAGGTAATACACAGTTTAATACACAGGTCAGAGGGCAGGAAGTGAGGGCAGATTTAGAGGTGGGTTGTGGGGCAGATCAGGAGGTCCCTGTGACCAATTAATGGCCAGGAAGAGGACAGGGCTTTGTTTGTTTTTGGTCATAAAAGTGTTATCTTATATGTCCCCCACTTGTGTTAATCTAATTCAAATGGTGCATTAATTAGTAAAGCATATGTGAAAGTAATTAATGTAATTAGGGCCAACCCGACTCAGTACAGTAGGGGCACAGGGGGTGGTCAGATCAAAGAAACAGCTGTTCTGGAGGGAAATTTCTTCATATATTTTGCAATTTTACTTCAAGATTTTTAATGTTTTTATCATTTTAATTCTAGGCATTGAATGATAATTCAGCAATCAATATGATGTCAAAGTTTGAATCAGAAGTGAGTAGTTTAGATAACAATTTTAGCTATAACCTCCTGCAGCTATCCTTAACAAGAGTTGCCCTACCCTACCCCTCAGAACAGGCTGGGAACCAGCTCCAGCCCTCTAAGCCCCGCCCACTTTGACTAGGTCAGATGTCCCGTAATGGGCAAACAATAGCCCTTAGCAATACAATGACACATGAAGGAGGCTAAGATGGGCAGCACAAGAACCCTTCTCATATTATAGATAGGCCTAAGTGTTTGGTTCTTCATCTGAGTAAACGGGACATTTCTACCTGGGCAGTGCCTGCTTCACCACCCTGCCTAGTCGTCATTCCCATGCCCCGGGTCCCATGCCCATAGATACGATCATAGAAGCCGGGTCCCCACTGGGCAGAAGAGAGCAACGTCGTCGGCAGAATAAGGTACTTTGTCGCTCCCAGAGGCTCAAGTTTGTTGCTCAGGACGACAAAAATCAAACATGTCTGATATTTTTGGGGGTTTGTCGGCGACTAAACCTGTTTTGTCGTCAGCCAGACTGGCGCCAGTCCGTTTTGTCGCTCGCAGATTGGTCGGTGAGGTGTGCGTTTGCTCAGTGGGGACCAGGCTTTACTTGAGGGGGTATAGATGGGGGTTCCCTATGTCACATGTCAAATTTAAGAAATGGCCATGTCGCCTGTCGCTATATTTTGGGTGTCCATGTCGATAATATTGTTTCATGCCACAAAATGTCGAATTAAAGAAATACCGTATGTCATGTCATATATTTTTCTTCATGTCTCTAAGCTTCATGTCGTATGTTGAATTTAAGAAATGGCCATCTCGCCCTGTCAATTTTGAGGGTCCACACCCATACTTGAAGTCAACAAAATGAGTGGTCCTGATATAGTTGAAAACTTGCTGAAATGGACGTTAAACTCCAACAATCATCATCATCATCCTCGTCATCCACATTTTCCCAGGCCTCCCCCGACAAGGCAATACATAGTATTTGTCGCTGTAAAAGCTGATTCGCCCTGCCCGATTTTTTTTATCATTTGGTGCAACGAAATATTTATTGTATGCAGCAGACGATTATCTATACACCCTTCTCACGACCCTGTGCAGTGCAGTCCTGCTGTGCCCCAGACCCAGGTGGCCGGAGTCCCCTCACTGGGTCAGTGTATTTCATATAGACTAACACAGGGACAATTTTGAACTTTTTGTCTAAATGTCTCTAATACACTAACAAGAAAACAAATTGACCAATTTTAGCACTCATATTAGCATGCAAAAACATTTGGTCTTATATCATGATAAGAGATGTAGTTTAGATGCATCAAGGAATTTTCTGAATCTTGCTATTCTTTTATTTGGAAGAAGGTCAACCTTATAAACAAGTAATTACAGGTCCTCACCAAGGAGGATTGCTTTGCAGCTCAGTCACCCCAAATACAATTACCCCTTCTAAACCCTCCCCTCCTAAATACAGCCTTTAACACACTACTAGTAATCATAAAAACCCTTGACCACTTGAGTGGGGACCAATTGGCACTGGACTCTGCACCAGGCCCAGTGTCCAGAACTGCAGACTGTATTAGACTACACTCCCCTCACTAGGGTTCTCATTTCTGCTAGGAGGGGGCGCCACTCTTAGTAAGAAGGATGTATGGGGCGATAAAATTATCGTATGCCGATGAAAGAGAAAATATAGCATTCACACTGAGATGAGAGGCACCTACCGATTGCAAACGATCATTTTTTCAAGTACTTATCCCATGTGATCGGCTGGAATTCAAACGATTCAATCCAACATGTTGGATCTGATCGTTTTCAGACAAGTCGTTTGCTTAATCGTTTGTACCAGAATTGCAAACGATAAGTGTTGCAAGAGATCGTATGTACCACGTCTGCCAAGGTGAACGGGCCTTAAGAGTCTGTTCCAGACCTCGCCACTGGTCACAGTCCGGTGGAGGTAGGACAAACAAACCCACGTGGTGGGGGTCGCGCGACACCTGATTGGTGGGAGACCATTACATAATGACAATAAGGCCTATGGGGAGTCCTCCCATTGGCTAGAACTTAAAACTTTTGATATTAAAAAATGTTTATAAAATGCAAGGCTTATGTTCACAGGTTCAGTTCACATAGCAATGACAATATCAAATTCTGCATTATGCAACTATTGTCATTGCATTCTTCAAACTTGGGAATATAAAAGTTGCAGGTAGTTGAGAGTCACCAATTTAAACATGCTCAAATAAAAAAATAACACAAGGCTTGTCTGACTTGCACCTCTGTAACTGAGTTGGGGAGCAAGGGTTGGGGGATGCGTCGCTGGCTAGGACAACGCCTAAAACGCGGTACATTCCCTTGAAATATGATACAGATGGGCACTTTGTACTGGCTTTAGAGTATTCTCATAACTTTTCAGAATTTGTTTGCTCTCAGTACAAACTCTATCCCAAATTGGTTTCGTTGAAAAACATTTACCCTTCAGTTATGTGAAAGGTTCCCTTTGATAAAATTCCCTGTAATCCGTGTTTTTATGCTGGTAGAATGAGGGGACACAGGACCCCTAAGGGTGACCTTTGTAGGCCTGTGGGCAGCTGCTAATCCTTATTGATGCTGGAGGCATACAAAGGTCATACTGGAGCATTGTGTAATGTTTATGTCCTACTCCAAAATAAAACACACCACTCATGCGACTCTGCTGCTGGGACCTATTCAGTGACAGACCTAAAAACAGATTTATTAGCTCTAAATCTTCCTACCCTCCCACATCACAAAAACAGGATACTTGATGAGCAATGGCTGATATCAGCACACAAGACACACACAAGGAGAGGCTGGGTTACCGTGATATTCTCGGCACCTTTACAGAGAACACCACGTCCCATGGAATACCCCATATACATCACGCTAAAGGTAGGACCTTAACATGCTATTCTCAGCACGTTTTAAATAAAGAGGATACCTCAGTCAATTGATAACTTGTACATAAGCCTGACGCTGGGGCATAATCTTATCTGTTGCGAGGCTTATGGGATGTTCTTTATTTTAAACACTTTCAAGTTAAGTTTTGTCGACATAAACGTTAAAAGAAAAGTTATAGAACCTTTCAAAATATTGCATATCGTAATATTTGGTAACTGGGTGTTCAATTTTACATATTACGAAAATATAATGTATACATTTACAAGATCAAAATGGTCCGTATTGATTTACAAAGTATATTCAATTGCCTATATGCTAGCCTGGTAAAGATGACTTCCCAGAATGCACCTTGCCTTAACCTACGGGTGCAACAGCATTATTTTAAATCAGCTAAGTCAGTGTAGCAGTATATTTGGAAGAATAATGATGTTTTACTCAAACCCGATCAGAACTGTTGGGTCAGATTTCAGACAAAAACTCATTTCCTGATTTTCAGAATATGTATTCATATTTGAATTTATTACCGTTAAATCCAATATGACAGACAGACAACTCTGTCAATTGATTGTAGCCAGCTGCCTCTAGATCTATAGTTTAATGGTTTAATAGTTTAGAGTATTAGCTTTGTAATCCAAGGTTCCAGGGATTGAATGATTGTCAGCTGTGAAAATGCTCTTCCTTTTTCACAATTGAACAGCGTGTCTTAAACTAAAATAATGCTGCAGGAAACCACCATGAAAGAAACTTTATAATGGATTATTCAATTTGTTCATCATTTCTAGATTGAAAGAGAATGCTAGTATATATTCAGATTGTTTACCACTGAATAGCTCCCAGACTGCTGTAGACTGGTTCTAACCCGGAGGGAGTTGCATAACATTCCGTTACATTTAGCGGATCCATAACAGAATATGACTGTTGCAAAAGAAATAGCGGAGGCCTTTGTGTTGTAAAATCCGTTACAATATTTCCGTTAAAGGTGATTTTTAGCGGATTTTCCGTAAAACAAATCCGTTATCACTATAGGAAGGTACAGAACTTCTGGTTTAACGGAAATAATTTCCAAATAACGAAATATGCAACGTTGTGCATTTCCGTTCGTTGTAGTATATTTACGGAAATGTATAACGAAAAATTTTACGGGAATGTTATGCAACTCCCCCCAGCTGGTGCCCCTATAGTCTAGTGGTTAGAGACTCGGCTTTGTAATTCAAGCTTAAGGTTCCAGGGATCCAAATTAATGTCACCTGGGACAATGCGTTTGTTCTTTTTCACCATGAAACAGTTGTTTTGCATTAAGCTTGAAAATAAAATTAATATTGTGAATGAAATTTCATATAGATTCAGATTTGGCATACAAAATAGCGACACTGTCAGCTTATCCCCAACTTGTTTAAATGTTCCGGGAGTAATACTTTAGTAAATCTTTAACACTCAAATCTGAACTGCATATGTTCTAATCCCTCCAGAGGGGGGGTGTATAATGTGAAATTAACCGATACAATAATAGGACCACTGCATTATCAAGATGCCAGTAACTGAGAATGCACAGACAGAACAAACTAAATCAGAGTGAGACTTTAAGTGGTTTATCCCATGAACATTCATTCTGTTTTTAAGCTTTCAACTCAACGGCTTCTGATTCGTCCAAAACTTTAAAGTGGCAAATATTGAATATTTTTATTTTATGAAAAGTTGTCAAAAGACCAACCCCTAAGGTATAAACTTTGCTTGAGTACTTGAACTGAGTATACATCACTTTCATTAAAGTGGTGCCGCCCCGGCGGATTAAATTCAAAACATCGTATTCGGGTTTTCCTATAGTTAACCTATATGCAGTGAAGTGACCTATAGGTCTGGTTATCAAGAAACATCTTATTTTGTGTTCCTTTTATTGTGACATAGTGATAGTTAAGAGTTCTGGCTAGATACTATAAATGTTCTTTTTTGTATGAAGTGCCATACATTGCCAGGGCACATATTGTCATTACACTTTGAATGTGACATTGCAGTTGCATTTTGGTGAATTTATGAGAACATAATTATAGGCAAGAACCTACTAATAGGAGGTGACAGAAAATGTTCAGGTTTTTGAGTTTTTTTCTTGCGTACCAGATCTCTAATTTCCAAGCCCTAAAAGATAAGGAAAGGGGGGGGGGGGGGGGGGGCGGCGCAGGTTCGGGGGAAAAGTGTATAAAAGCAAAAGCAAGCTATCAGTATAAACACCTTTTTGGATGACTAGCCCGGTTAGTTACATCTAGTTAGCTGTCATTCCGACCCTCCAGCGTATCAGGCCCCATGATAGCTCAAAGCCCATTTGCAGTGGCCAATGGGATGCTTGCGAGAAAATGATTGGTTGCAATCGCAAGGGACCCCTTTTGTCAGTGTCAATGTTTACCTCTTAACTATGTAGCTCAATGGCAAAGTAGATTTTCACATTTTTGTGTCTCAAAGGTTACATATACTTATAGCATTTCCTGTTAAAATGTAACATATTTGTTAGTTTTTTCAATAATACTACAATGTGACAGGTATAATGTTACCTTTTGTACAGGTGTGTGTAAGGTAACGTTCTGGATCATCATTTCACTGATGTCAACCGTAGGATTGATCTGGAACAGTTACAACCTCATCTCCTCATATGCCAGCTTCAGTGTCAGTGTGTCGGTAAGTATCGGTAGTATATCTTTATTTTATGACATTCATCCTTGATTAAATCATAGAGCAAAATCTTCTACAATGTTTACCTAGTTTCACCTTTAATTACATCATTTAGATTTGTGCAATGGATATGCCATTCAAGAAAATAAAATACACTTGGACATAATCAATTTAACCTTAAGCATAGACACCAATGGTTGAGATGTGACAGGCGAGTCTCTCTTTGGTCAAAATCACAAGATTTGTTTAAAATAATATTACTTAATAGACAGCATCATTTAGTAGCCAACAAACAACCACATTTATTGATGTAACTTATATAAAAGTAGGCAGAAAAATGATTGTAGAATATGGAAGCAAACTTGAAAATAATAATTTTCAAATATATTTTTTGAACATTGATGTCTCACTTAATATTAAATCTAAAGCCATGAAAGTACATCTTCTTGACATGTAAAGCGAGGGAAGGGTGTCTCAAAATTCTGATATAGGTCTTAGTTATGTTTTTATGAAATGTAGGAAATGAAAATGTATTTTAAGAATCTAAAAACGTTTCCAATTTTTTGCCGTTTTCTGCCATAAAATCAAAACCAAGGTCTAGATTAAAAATCTGAGACACGCTTCCATGCATATGATTGCTGTGAAGGTTTATGCAAAGTCTTATCCCTGTAGGTTAAGTATTAACCAAGATATTGATCGGGGACGGGCATCACGTTTTGTCCATACACCATTATCTATACACTGTCAGGGTGATTTACACTACGATTGTATTTCTAAGTATGATATTTTGTCAAGCTTATTTATACCTACAATAAGCTTGGATTCCCCTTGGACTGTGAGAAATGCAGTAACAATTCTAGTAGTGTGAAGCACACCCCGTCTATAAGTGCTGTTGGCCAAAACTCAGATACAATGTCAGTTCCTGTCTTCTGTCTATATCAGTATCAGCTGGTATAGCTGCTAGGCAGCATTTTCGGTTGAATGGCAAAGCCTACTTTTTAAGGAAACACAAGATGCCATTATAAATGGTTGAGAAATGTACTTGCTGTTTCAGGTATCAACAGAGTCCAACCTGTCCATCACCTTCCTAGATATCACAATACATACCCTTAAACTTGCCGTTTCAGGTATCAATACAGTCCAACCGGTCCATCTCCTTCCCTGCTGTCACAATATGTAATTTCAATGCCATGAGACTGGACAGTTTTGACAAAGTGCCGAGTCTGAAGGCCCTCACAGATGCCTACAAGGCGGGCGGGCATGAAGGTAAGACAGTCTGTCAGACGGAATGGGAATACGTTGTGCCAGTACTAAGTATAATAGGGGAGTGTAGGAGGAAAAAATGATACTTGTCAATATACTTTTATTTTCCATTGTGATAACAATTTTCAAAGTTTTTCATGTTGTATAACTATGAAATTCTCACGCCTGCATTTTAATTCTATCCTATGCATATCAAGACGCACCTTATATGTATATACAAAGAAAGCTGAATAACAAATGAAATTAGGCCTTCGAAAACCAAATAAAGTGCCATAATTTGGTTCAATCTAAGAACTTCTCGAGAAATTTCTCACATTATTAGTTTTTGCTGTATACAAAAAGCTGACTCGATATTATTAAAAAATATTCATGCTGTGATCATGTGCTAGTTTGATGCATTTTTATATTAAGATTATGAAAGACTTCAACAGAAAATCTATTTCTGGTATCATAATTATGTAAATATAATGAAGAATATCTTTGAAAGGAGAGACTCCAACTTTGCATGTTGACCCCCAAACTTTCTGATACTTCAGGTCAATCGAAGGCTGATCGACTCAAGCTGTCAAAAAGAATCTATGAAACGGTATCAGACATGTCTGAAGTGCAAAAACGGGATTTGGGCTATGAACTATCTGAAATGATTCTAGATTGTGAGTTTGACGGACAGGCCTGTAATATGACGTAAGTAAATAGGGGAAAATCCCTACTATGGTTATTTCAACTAATCACCTTTTCCCATAACTTTTAACGTCACCCTTCCTTGGTGTACATAATTATTGATAATGATAAACCTCAAATATTAGTCAGCCAGCTGTTGTTTGACTAAACTTTGCTTGAATACTTTTATCTTAAAGATTTTGCCATGGGAAATTGTGTAAAAACTGCATTCAATTTGTACCTGGTAAAGGTGAGATTAGTATATTCTTTTTAATTTACTCATCCTTCATTTTCAGGTCTGACTTTGAACAGTTTTATGACCCAACCTTTGGCAACTGTTACATATACAACTGGGGGAAAAGAAAGGACTTTCTGAAATTCTCCTATGAGCCGGGTGCACCTGATGGTAAGTTAATGGATGACAAGCAGGATAATAGTTGTAGGCCTCATAAAGGAGCCTTAAAGGGACAATGTATTGTTTAATCGGTTGGAATGGCCCCCCACCGTGAGCCTCTCAATATGCTAAACAGGGGCCCCCTCATTATAATATCACGTGACACTTGACTTCCCGGCACATACTCACTTTGCCGCTTCTCCTCAACCACGTCGGATCGGTGCAAGATGTCGGGCCGTAGACCGGGAACACGTGCGAATCCACGGGGAAATTCCTCATTACCACTGAACATTAAGCAAAAGTACGTGAACCGCTCTATGCAAGCAAGCGTCATCGATGTGTCGAGGGAAAGCGAAAAGTCGACCGAGGATACATTACATACGGACAGTACGGATAGCATACCACCGGGACAACAGCCCGGGCTAGTGCACCGAATGTCCGTCATGAAAGAAGGTTTTAAAGGACTATCTGGTAAGATGGACCGAATTCTGGAGAGTATGGATAAAGAAAGTGCGAGTGGTGAAATGCAGTCGACACCAAGACGTGAGAGGCGAGCCACACAAGGGACGAGCCGATACCGGCTGTATGGCGATACGCTGTCACCCCCACCCCCTCCCCCCCGCACACAGAGGCGCACCCAAATGGACGTCACCGAACAGGACGACCCGCGGTATTATTCATTTGAGCAGGAGCTCATGAATGCCGCTCCGGACTTCGCGCATCAGAAAGGTAAAGAAAACATAGTAACAGACTTTTTCAATACCAAAACCCTTCCCCGCCCGTTTACGTTTGTGGACAAGCCTGGGGTAGTCACAGTAAAAGATAAAGTCCAATACAAAGACAAAATAACATTCGTGGAGTACGTGGCAGCGTATACTACAATGCTACAGGATACACGGGTGTGCTCCCGAAAAGAGTGGCCACACTTGGTCAAGCACCTGGGCGAGGTGGCGGAGGATGCAAAGGACCGACCCTGGCCGGCTCTCAGAGCGTGGTCGGACAAAGTGTTCGAGAAGATCGAGAGGGGCCAGCTCTCTTGGCAGGAGGACATAAGAATTCAACAATCTTGAACGTATAAGGATTGCAATAGCACCACCCCAACAGGTGAGACAGACTCAAGGGGCTAGAGACGTGCCGTGTCCCGAGTACAACAACGGCAGGTGCACGTTTAGGTCTGCACACACGGAAGGGGGGATCAATTATGTACATGCATGTAAACTGTGTGTCGCTGCGACAAACGCGCATTTGTCGAGGTTTCCCCATACCTTCAATGAATGTAATCGCAAGACACGGATGTACGGTCAGCATGAACAACAACAACAGAGACAGGTACAGAATAGACCACATCAAACGGGGCAGGTGGCCGCACAATATCAGCAATATAGTGTGCGCACAACCGCCCCGCAGGTACAACAATGACAGGTACAATTTGTAGCCAATCAATTGGCTCCGATGAGTGCTAACCAAGTCAGACACCCACCAAAAAACGAATAGGGGACACGTGGGGGAGGGCGCGAGTGGTGGGAGACCCTCCCCATGTGTCCAGTACCCCGGACGGTAAGGAGGAGCAGGCGGCAGGGCACGTGAAATCTACTGCAGACACTCGACTGCATATACCCGCTGCCCAACGACATGAACACTGCTCCACGGATCGTCAACAGGAAGGGCTACGGCATGTGAAATCTACCGCAGCCAATGAGCTGCAGTTACCCGTGCAAACACATAGCGCCCAGGGCCACGTGAAATCTACCGCAGAAAGCAGTCTGCGATTGCCCGTGGCCCAGGATCAACACCCGGAGAACAGCGCACGGCCACGATGGCCTGCAGCTGGCTCTGATATGTCAACGGATCAACACGGTCTCTGTGGTCAGCCCCCTCCCCCGGACGCGGGGCCCGCGGAGCCCTACCCGGCCTACCAGACCGGAACACAACGACCCAGTGACCTACTAAACAACACCCGCCCACCAAGCGAGGACGACCTGGCACACATGGTCACAACGGACAGCGAACAGAACGCCGAAGGAGACCAAGTATATGGCCGACGACCGCGGGACACTGAAAATGAACTAAAGGTAAATGCCCCGAAAAGAAATCAGAATAAGAATAGTATTCCAATAGTGTTAGACATAGATCAGGAGGCCCCGGATTTCGACATCATAAGGTTCTGGTGTTCTGATGATAGGTACGAGGCGTTAGATACAGTTAATCCTTTTCACTTGGCTAATCACAGAATACGCACATGGCCCGACATGTCAGAAAAGGTCCCGAATGAGACAAGGCGAATATACCAGGCGGTTAAGGGGACGGGACTACCAAACTGCCTACAGGCACGGGTAAAAGTTAAGTCCAGCCTGAATATAGATGAGTGGGAAAGATATTCATCGGGATCCGCGGAAGACAGACAACTCATAGACATGTTTACATATGGGTTCCCACTGTCATACTGCGGCCCAACTACCGATACTAGTAGCATTGAAAACCACTCCTCCGCAATTAAATACCCTCAGCATGTCAATGACTTTCTTGCAGAAGAGATAGAGCATGGGGCGATGCACGGGCCTTTGGACGAACCATTCTTCGATGGCTGGCACCACAACGCCCCGCTGATGACGAGACCGAAGGCAGACCCTACAAAAAGGCGAGTGATAACTGACTTATCATTCCCATATGACAAATCCATTAACGCATTCATTAAGAAGAATGTGGCGATGGGGATAGAAAGAGATCATTCACTACCCACAGTCAGTATACTGGTTGATAAGGTTAGGGCAATGGGCTCAGGCGGCACCATGTTCTCCGTTGACATATATAGAGCGTATAAAAACTTTAGAGCATGTCCCCTGGACTGGCCGCTACTGAACGTGAGATGGTCAGAGGATGGCACGCCGGGCAACGTGAGGCACTACCTGGATACGGCCTTGCCGTTCGGGGCCAGGCTGTCGAGTATGTACTTCCAAATGGCGTCGGCTTTCATAACTAGAGCTCTAGCAGGAATGGGGATCGATGCAATAATGTACTTGGACGATATGGTGGTCGTCGGCCCAACACCAGCCCAGGCTTACATAGCCTTTGATAAGGTACGTGAGCTGCTGAAAAAACTGGGAATGCCAGAGGCGGTTCAAAAGACACAGCCCCCCTCACACAAGGTTAGATTTCTGGGAGTGATAGTGGACGCCAGGGCCATGACAGTCACACTCCCCCAAGACAAGTTGAGAGAGACTAAAGAACTCGTAAAGAAAACCATCCCTAAAAAGAGAATCACGAAGAGGCAGGTACAATCACTGGCGGGCAAGCTCCTTCACGTGGCCAAATGCGTGCCACCCGCGAGATTGTTTGTGGCCAGGATACTGCAGACATTGAGAGATATGGAGACGAATGTGACCACACTGGACGATGAAATGAGAAAGGACCTAAAGTGGTTCCATGAGTACATGTACGACTGGAACGGGGTGGCTATTATACCCTCCCGGGAAGTCCACAAGACAATAGTCGCAGACGCGTGCCCAAAAGGCTTTGGAGCCTCAGACTATACAAAGGCGTATGCGGCCGGACTGGCGCCGCAGGTAGCAGAGTCCTACAATATAACAGAACTCGAGGCCATGAATGTAGTGGTAGCGGCCCACACATTCATAGGCCCCGAGGATGAAGGCAAGACCATACTCATACTGTGCGACAATAAACCGGCCGTGCAAGTATTCCAGGCTGGAAAGGGTAGAAACGCAAAGCTGCTGGATCGTGCGAGGAAACTGTGGCTACTCCAGGCACGTAGGGCAGTGAGGCTTAGGTTCCAGCACTGCCCAGGTGTAGATATGGTCCTCGCAGATACATTGTCTAGAACATATAATGCCCCGCTTAATATGATTAAGACTCATGAAATCGTTCGAGCTTATGAATTACATGTCTGTGCTCCTAATATGGAAAAGGCCTTGCTTAATGTTGATATATAATTCCAGGACCCCAATTCCACGCGCTGGTTGAAAGGGCGACATACAGACAGACCCAGGCTAAGGCGCAAGGAACCAACAACAACAAGAACACGGCCATCAAGGCGTACATCTCATACTGTAACATACACAGCGTAAGGCTAACAAGTCCATCGGAAACTGAAGTATGTGCGTTCATAGAATACCTAGCCTTAAGACTGTCCTCCCCAGCCTCAGTACTTAACTACATCTCCATGATAAAGACACATTTTAAAGACTGTAAGTATAATCCACAGGGTTGGCCTGGCACTACAAGCGGTGGCCAGAAGTAAACACCACATTACACACCAACGCCCCCCCATGCCGACCAACCACCTCAATGACATACTACATTACATGTTGAATTATCCAGACACAACGTCAATGAGGCTAGTACTATCCATGCTATATCACGCAGGCCTAAGGCAGGGTGAATTACTCCCATCAACTACGGTAAAGTTTGACCCGCATAGACAGCTCACGAGAGGCGACCTTGGTATTAACCATGGTAACCTTCAAATGACATTGAAGGCAGCAAAGAACATGAAGCTGCATAACCAGAGGAGAACAATAACATTCATCCCGACGAATAACCCACTGAACTGTCCCGTACTACTGTATACAGACATGGTCCAGACAGTCCCACTACCATCAGCGTCCCCAGCCTTTGTTTTCCGAAACTCGGGCATACCAATCACGACCAGATACATGGCAAAGACACTTAAACAGGCACTGACTCAAATGGGCATGGCGCATCACGGATCAGGCGCACGGCGGCAACCGTGGCCTTTGCCTCTGGCTCAAACCATCTGGATATCCAGAGGTTCGGGGGCTGGTCCTCTGAAACTTATAAGCAGTACATCACATCCAAATCTGCAACTCACGTCAACACGGCCCTGGCATGGGCCATTAATTCATAACCTTGGGTTTGGCCACCACACATACTCTTTTAACTCGTATATGTTATTTATTATTATCATTTTACGTCAATCAATGATTTTAACTGTGTGGTAATAAAACTAAAGATCGCCAACCCGGGTTACTCTCATTTGTGGTGGGGTCATTCATGCTAATTGAAATAAGTTAATTGGTTGGAATGGCCCCCCACCGTGAGCCTCTCAATATGCTAAACAGGGGCCCCCTCATTATAATATCACGTGACACTTGACTTCCCGGCACATACTCACTTTGCCGCTTCTCCTCAACCACGTCGGATCGGTGCCACCATCCCACCCCTCAACTAAAAAACAACTCTACAAACTTTTAATATTTATTCTTATAATACACATACTCTTTTAACTCGTATATGTTATTTATTATTATCATTTTACGTCAATCAATGATTTTAACTGCGTGGTAATAAAACTAAATATCGCCAACCCGGGTTACTCTCATTTGTGGTGGGGTCATTCATGCTAATTGAAATAAGTTAATTACACAAAAATTAACTCCATGACAGGGTCTTAAAACCCATGCTTATATCTGAGTGAAAGGTTCAGAAAAATAATGTCCTTAACTACAAAAGTCTATTGGGGAAATATGCTTTACAATATCTAATCAACCTAAGAACATTCATAAATTCTATAATGGCCTTGCCAAGCCTTGGGAATATGTACCTTAGGTCAGTAACACAACTTTAAGGCCAAACAATAATCATAACAGACTTAACAATTGTATGTGTTGTACAGATAAACATTCTTAGCTTGTGTCTTTCAATAGACAATTTTTGAAAACTTTGTCAATATATGTTTTCTATAATGTTCAGTCTTCAAGAGTGAGACATTAAAGGTTCTAATATATTTTGAAATGTGCTTTCATCTATGACATTGCCTCTCACAACTTTTGGATTCTCAAAGACAACTTATAACAACCTAGACAGAGGTGGCGTCTCCTCAAGCTTTCATCCTCCAATCTTAAAATTTCTGTCCTCATTTTCTGATTGCCTATTTCATAGCTTAGACTGAGATTTTCATATTGACCTGAACTCGACCCCTATGTCTGTAACCTGCCCAATTCTCATGTAACAGTTATGTTATTTTAGATTGAGTTGAGACTTACTAAAAGAGAATGTTATAATAACATTATATTTTAGTGAAGTTGAGACATTATTAATACAAAATGTCATAATAACTTTATTGTAATGTGAAAGAACATTACAATAACATCACAATAGCATTTCAGTGTGATGTGGCAATGTTAGATACGAAAGGCATTTTGGGGTGCCATCAAAAATAATAATGTAACAAGAACTGAAGCAAAACTAAACAGAATGCTACTGCAATGCTATTATAATGTCATATTCTTGCTTGAGTAAGGGGAAAGTGGTCCCATATAAACTTTTCACCCTGGAAAGAAGTCAGTGTTGAATCAGTGTCATAAGGACAGGGTGTCATAGGTATACTGTGATATCTTAAAGTTAGGAAGTTGTAGGTTATGAAAACGTGTAACTGGTGGTTTGAAGATTCAGTGTTCCTATATTTAGAAGTTGTAGTATTCTTCATTTCTCCTAGCTTAGTCTATTGCATACAATAGTGGTTTCTAGGTCAACAATATTATCTTTTTTTTCTCTTTTTTTTCATACTTCTACAACTATTTGAAAAGCACGATGTACATTGTGAAATACTTTTGAATCAATAAAAAAAATTAAAAAAACACAACAAGTATCAAAAATAGCTATAGCTTATGATTATGTTAAAGATGATAAAGATATATGTCATACTTCAAAACTGTATTAATGATCATGTTTTTCTCCAGGTTTGTCGATCACGTTTAACGTTGACCAGCTGCAGTACATGGGTGACCTGACTGAGTCTGCAGGAATGCGAGTGGTCGTCCATAACCAGTTGGCCATGCCTTTCCCAGCTTATGAGGGGGTATCAGTGTCTCCAGGAGAACTCACCTTTGTAGGTGTGCAAAGGGTGAGTTCTTATTATATATTAATTTTGATTAAACCCTTGGAAAATTAAACTCTGTTTAAAATATATATGCCAAAGTACATCGGAAATTTAAAACAGTTACAGTTGGTACACAATCATCTTGTATTGCCTATCTGCATGGGTACAGGCACAGGGAATTTCTATGATCAAAAGTATCACAACAATGATGGTGAAGTAACTATTTAATGATGACATTCAATATCTCCTTACAAAATGAATTTGCTCAGAATCCAACTTAAGTAAGTTGAAGTGCTTAAATAATAGATATAAGGCTTACTTTTAAAATATATAGCAATTGCTCACCTAATTCTCACTAATTCTGTTTTGTCCTTAGTCATCAGATGATTTAAGCAGCTGTAACAGCTACTTTCATCATTTGTCTTTATCTTAATAAGCCCATCCCAGTATTTGTGAATATCAAATTTTACCATGAAATTACATAGCATTTTCTTTCTGATTTAATTCCTAAAGATAGAAGTGTGAAACACAAGGGACCATGGTGGTTGGTTGACAAATTGCACCTACAATTTGTAAAATGCAGCTTTATATATTGGCCTTTTTCCCATATCAACCAATGGTCCTGTCACACCAACTTATAATGTCCAACCTTATTTTCCCTAAAATGCAGCCTTTTGATTGGCTGGTAAACCTGCAAATCTGTCAATTGGTAAAATTTAAGAAATCATACCATTTATTCAGTGCTTGGGGACATAGAAAAAACATAATTCTTAGTTATTCCAGTAATCTCAGTTCTAGGAGACAAGGATCGCTCATACCATAATCTCATCCAACCCTTGTCCAACCCTGTGATAAACCCAATGTGGTTTTGGCTTATTGAATGTGACTGAAAAAATATACAGTGTCTCCTCAAACCCCGTTTTGACCGTCCAACCATTGGACGGTGTCCCCGACACCCCGCCCCCTGTGGTGCCGGGAACAGCTGGACCTCGTCAGAGCAGACTGGCTGCTCCAGGGTATGAAGGGGACCCGCTACCAGTTTCCTTTTTGAATAAACCAATCTTCTATTCATATAAATATGGGTGTGGGTGTGGGTGTGGGTGTGGGTGTGGGTGTGGGTGTGGGTGTGGGTGTGGGTGTGGGTACATGTCTTTTATTTATATTATGATAAACATGCTATATATAATACTCATATTGTCACATATATATTAGATGTCAACAAGCCTTAGTACTCAACAATTGTCTTCTTAATTTGGGTCAAAATTTATTGGCCTTAAGGATTGATAGGGGTCTCATGCCGGGATTTGCATTATTACCCATAGCGGCGTCCCTATATATTAAACACAATTACATTCTATAAATCACCTTAATGCTCAGTTTTTCCTCTATCTTTTGATATAAATTACAATATAACAGATATAGAATTTAGGTAAATCATGCGCATAAATGTTTATTCTGAACTTTATTGCAAAACATATGTTACGAAACCCGTCTTTTGAAGCAATGCATTCCCTTCTCAATCCTTAATGTTTCCCTGAATAAGCTATATATAGTTAGTATTGAAAGAGTACATACATCGGCTTGTATAATCAGTGAATTTATTTTTAAATGATTATTGAATATTAAAAGACTGAAACATAATATGTAAATGTAGAAATATAAAGGGTCTGGTGGCCTCCCATACCCCCTATCTTGTCATTAAATAGTAACCTGACCTCAAGGTAGGGGGAAGAGACCATCGGTTCTTTGCTCTCCACCTCCTGGGGTGCTCCAGAGTCCTACAGAGGTGCTAATGACCCATTCTCCGTATTATGGTCCCCTCCCCTCCCCTGGAACCCAGTTTATAGAATAAAATGTGTGCCTGGTGAAATGACCGGTGGTGAGCCCGGCCCCACACCCTGTCTCAGATATCAGGACCGACCACTCAATGGGATTTTAATTAGACCGGGGATCGGGGCCTGATACCATCGCCGAGGGTTTGAGGACAGACTGTATATGTCCGGTGACATTATCCATTTGACAGTATAAGAAATACACAAGAGACTTGAAATAGCCATTGATTAATACAACAAAAAATGAATTACTAACTGTGATACATAAAATGTATACTGAACATTTCTATTACATTGTAGTGTTTGTTTGGATTTATTATGACACATATATATGTTGATCTATGTTCTCTCAGTTAATTCTCCCTACCACGGATAGCAAAATTCCAGTATTTAAAACAATTTCAGGCTAATATGTACCTTTTTTTTTGGACAAAAACACAGGAAATCCTATAGAAAATAAACAAATAGTTGTTGTATATACTAGGATAGTGATTGAATTTTCAAACCAATTAGGAAATATCAAATACATATGTATACAGATTGAAAAATGATACTCATTATTTTTTCCCCATGTTTGATCCCAAATAATGACAAAATTAATTAAAATGTCTATGCTGTAGCCTTGTGATTTGTCGACATATTACCTAGCATGCATCTTGATCTAAGCTAACCTGCAGGTAAATCTCTGGAATTTGGCCATCCGTGGTTGGGTGAATTATATAATGCTATCATGATTTGCTAGGTTGTATCAAAATTGGCCATCTTGGTATAGTTTATCCCTGAAGGATCAATATGTATTCAAATCTTTAGACAGATATTTCACAAATGCCTTCTCCCTACGGAACGTGTTACACATCTTCTTCAAAAGACCCTCTCCTAAATGTGTTTTCTGAAAAGTTCCACGTCAGTTACACAACTAAGGTAAGTAAATTTGATACATTTAAAACTCAGGCATACCTTATCTTCATTTTTGGTTATAAATACAAAAAGAAAGTCTCTTTTGTATTGTAATTTTAATATGGTGGCCAATCATTGGGATATTTGAATTTTAGTTCCTGCTTTCCCTGTCATTGCGAATGAAATCACCTTCATATTTTTCACCAGATATTGAATCTATTATATGCATGTCATTGATTCCAACATTGTCCCAATTCAGGGTTTCATAGGGTTGTCATACGGGTCAACATGACCAGATTTGGGTTGTCATAGGTCGATGCTGTCATGGTTTCATCTCATTAGTGGTAAGGGACCACCCTATGACAACCCTGGAAGGTTGTCACAAGGTCTTTATGGGATGTTTTACAATGCTAGACTAGTCAAAACTGAGCGACAATCTAACCATGAAATTCATCAAAAGGTGTTAATGTCATTAATCAAATGTATCTTTAAATTGCATTTTACAAAGCTATAGTGTCGTATGTTTGTAAATATATATAATATTGTATACATATATATATGCATGTATGTATATACATATGTATATGCATATACCTATAATGAGTATACATTATGATATTGTATATACATATATATCCGAATCAAAAGTATTAAATAAGATTTCCTGAAATATTCAATGAAAAGGGGCGTGAGGTTTCACCACTATGACCCACAAGTGACCTAATTAAGATATTTATGGCAAAGTCCAGCCGATTTTCACTATTTTGATACCTAAAATGACCTAGAGTAGACTTAATCAATATAACAACAGCAAATTCCAGCCAGTTTTTATGATTTTGATACGTAAAATAGCATCTAATCTTGACAATTGTCAATTAATCTTGACAAAACGCCACACGACAACTGTCACAAAACATAGCAGCAACCAAAACAAACAGCATCACTGTATACACATGTAGTCCTGCCATGCCACTCAATCAACCTGACCAGGCCCGTAACTAGAGGGGTCGGTGACGGTGGTGGGCTCCCCACCCCCAACCCCCACAAAGGAAATTTTCTCTAAAGTTCCACCTTCCCTTCAAAATGTAATGTAAAGATTTTTTTAAAGTAGTTAAATATTAAAAGCTTCCACTTTTTACTGCTCACCACCCCCCTTTTCAAGTTCAAATAATTGAAAATATAGGCAGAAGTTCCACGGCAAATTTTTGAACTCATACATTAGACAGGCTCGGCCGTGTCTGAATCCACTTGCTCTAAAACGTGTCAAGGAGTGTAAGGGATGTGTAAGGGCTCTTGCAGTGTCAATGGTATGGCCCATTACATAAGTGTCTCACAGGGGGTCCCCCCCCACCTTGCCTGTAACCCTGGAGCTGCCACTAAACTTTCACCTCCTTAAGTTGACCCAATGACCTAGATAATATAGCAAAACAAACAAGAAATCAAGAATCAAATATAATCAATATTTAGAGGTCAGGGGGATAGCCCTGGTCTCCCAGTGCGTTGCTCTGTGATGCTGACGGGGTTAGGAGGGGTAGGGGGCCGGGAAGAGGTCAGGGGGATAGCCCTGGTCTCCCCGTGGGTTGCTCTGTGATGCTGACGGGGTTAGGAGGGGTAGGGGGCCGGGAAGAGGTCAGGGGGATAGCCCTGGTCTCCCAGTGCGTTGCTCTGTGATGCTGACGGGGTTAGGAGGGGTAGGGGGCCGGGAAGAGATCAGGGGGATAGCCCTGGTCTCCCCGTGCGTTGCTCTGTGATGCTGACGGGGTTAGGAGGGGTAGGGGGCCGGGAAGAGATCAGGGGGATAGCCCTGGTCTCCCCGTGCGTTGCTCTGTGATGCTGACAGGATTAGGATGGGTAGGGGGCCGGGGAGGGCTCAGGGGAATGGCCCTGGTCTCCCCGTGCGTTGCTCTGTGATGCTGACGGGGTTAGGAGGGGTAGGGGGCCGGGAAGAGGTCAGGGGGATAGCCCTGGTCTCCCCGTGGGTTGCTCTGTGATGCTGACGGGGTTAGGAGGGGTAGGGGGCCGGGAAGAGATCAGGGGGATAGCCCTGGTCTCCCCGTGCGTTGCTCTGTGATGCTGACGGGATTAGGATGGGTAGGGGGCCGGGGAGGGCTCAGGGGAATGGCCCTGGTCTCCCCGTGCGTTGCTCTGTGATGCTGATGGGGTTAGGAGGGGTAGGGTGCCGGGAAGAGATCAGGGGGATAGCCCTGGTCTCCCCGTGCGTTGCTCTGTGATGCTGACGGGGTTAGGAGGGGTAGGGGGCCGGGAAGAGGACAGGGGGACGGCCCTGGTCCCCCCGTGCGTTGCTCTGTCATGCTGACGGGGTTAGGGGGAGTAGCTCCTTGATAATCTTAGGATGAAAGGAGCAGATGACTTGTGGAGGAAATGAATCATTTGATAGGGTTTTTAGGCCGATTTGAGCAATTTGAAAAAAATCCAAATTTAAAACATTTATGACTCCCAGTAGGAGTCAACTATGGGTCAAATGTGACTCTTAGGTTGTAGCCCCGAGTGAGAAGGACAATTCTATACATGTCAGAAAATTCTGTGATGATTACAACATTATCTAGAAATTTAGAAAGATTTTTCACCTTATTTTTATACTGAAAGACTCAACCAATGGATTTTGCTAAAATCTTTCAGAAATGATAATTAGGCCCATCTTATGCCAAAAATGTCCCCTAATTGATGGAAATCCTTTTACATATTTCCCAGCCTTTACTCCATGTCCCTGACCATCCCTCTATGAATAGCCACCTCTAGCCTCCTGATATTCTCAGGTTGCAAAGAGCTGATGACTTGTGGAAGAAAAGAACCTTTTGATAGGGTTTTCATGCCGATTTGAGCACTTTGAAAAAAATCCAAATTTAAAACATTTATGACTCCCAGTAGAAGTCAACTATGGGTCAAATGTGACTCTTAGGTTGTAGCCCCGAGTGAGAAGGACAATTCTATACATGTCAGAAAATTCTGTGATGATTACAACATTATCTAGAAATTTAGAAAGATTTTTCACCTTATTTTTATACTGAAAGACTCAACCAATGGATTTTGCTAAAATCTTTCAGAAATGATAATTAGGCCCATCTTATGCCAAAAATGTCCCCTAATTGATGGAAATCCTTTTACATATTTCCCAGCCTTTACTCCATGTCCCTGACCATCCCTCTATGAATAGCCACCTCTAGCCTCCTGATATTCTCAGGTTGCAAAGAGCTGATGACTTGTGGAAGAAAAGAACCTTTTGATAGGGTTTTCATGCCGATTTGAGCACTTTGAAAAAAATCCAAATTTAAAACATTTATGACTCCCAGTAGAAGTCAACTATGGGTCAAATGTGACTCTTAGGTTGTAGCCCCGAGTGAGAAGGACAATTCTATACATGTCAGAAAATTCTGTGATGATTACAACATTATCTAGAAATTTAGAAAGATTTTTCACCTTATTTTTATACTGAAAGACTCAACCAATGGATTTTGCTAAAATCTTTCAGAAATGATAATTAGGCCCATCTTATGCCAAAAATGTCCCCTAATTGATGGAAATCCTTTTACATATTTCCCAGCCTTTACTCCATGTCCCTGACCATCCCTCTATGAATAGCCACCTCTAGCCTCCTGATATTCTCAGGTTGCAAAGAGCTGATGACTTGTGGAAGAAAAGAACCTTTTGATAGGGTTTTCATGCCGATTTGAGCACTTTGAAAAAAATCCAAATTTAAAACATTTATGACTCCCAGTAGGAGTCAACTATGGGTCAAATGTGACTCTAAGGTTGTAGCCCCGAGTGAGAAGGACAATTCTATACATGTCAGAAAATTCTGTGACGATTACAACATTATCTAGAAAATCACAACGATTTTTACTGTTTTTTTCACACAGGAAAACTCAACCAGTAGATTTTGCTAAAACCTTCCAGGAATAATAATTAGGCCTATCTCATGCCAAAAATGTTGTTGAATTTACAGGCATTGAATTATCAGGGGCCCACCTCAGGGACCAAGGATAGGTGCAGGTACCTGGCCCATTACATTATAGTGGTGGTTGGTTACCAACCGTCCCCCCTCCTGTATTGTTTCTATCTTGATTTGAGGCTCAGGCCTACCAGAAGGACACATCCAATCCCACTATGATGTATTAGGCTGGCCACCTGCACCCATCCTTAACCCATGAGTTGTCCCTGAGAAAATTTGCTGCCCATATATCCGACAATATTGTTGGCATGAGATAGGCCTAGATATCATTTATGCAAGTTTTTAGCAAAATCCATTGGTTGAGTCTTTCAGTATAAAAATAAGGTGAAAAATCTTTCTAAATTTCTAGATAATTTTGTAATCATCACAGAATTTTCTGGCATGTATAGAATTGTCCTTCTCACTCGGGGCTACAACCTAAGAGTCACATTTGACCCATAGTTGACTCCTACTGGGAGTCATAAATGTTTTAAATTTGGATTTTTTTCAAAGTGCTCAAATCGGCATGAAAACCCTATCAAAAGGTTCTTTTCTTCCACAAGTCATCAGCTCTTTGCAACCTGAGAATATCAGGAGGCTAGAGGTGGCTATTCATAGAGGGATGGTCAGGGACATGGAGTAAAGGCTGGGAAATATGTAAAAGGATTTCCATCAATTAGGGGACATTTTTGGCATAAGATGGGCCTAATTATCATTTCTGAAAGATTTTAGCAAAATCCATTGGTTGAGTCTTTCAGTATAAAAATAAGGTGAAAAATCTTTCTAAATTTCTAGATAATGTTGTAATCATCACAGAATTTTCTGACATGTATAGAATTGTCCTTCTCACTCGGGGCTACAACCTAAGAGTCACATTTGACCCATAGTTGACTCCTACTGGGAGTCATAAATGTTTTAAATTTGGATTTTTTTCAAAGTGCTCAAATCGGCATGAAAACCCTATCAAAAGCTTCTTTTCTTCCACAAGTCATCAGCCCCTGTGCGTTACTCTGTGGGACTGACGGGATTAGGATGGGTAGGGGGCCGGGAAGAGGTCAGGGGGATAGCCCTGCAGGTCTCCCCGTGGGTTGCTCTGCAGTCTAGGCCTTTACCAACACCTCTGGTCAGACATAGAAAGGGCTGGGAAATAACTAAAATGAGACAACCAAACATAGTGCTAATTATAGATGTCCCCAGCTGGGCGGGGGTGGGTGGGTGGGGGACCCCCTGTGAGACACTTATGTAATGGGCCATACCATTGACACTGCAAGAGTGTGAACACATCCCTTACACTTCTTGACACGGTTTAGAGCAAGTGGATTCAGACACGGCCGAGTCTGTCTAATGTATTTGATCAAAATCTTCCCGTGTTCCACTTGTGGAACCTTGGCACCCCCCCCCCCCTCGCAGACCCTGGGTACGGACCTGCTAATTATAAATAATTCATGTGTAAATCTAAGTAAATCTATATCAGTTAACTATCACAATTCCGTAAAAGTATAACAAATAAAAGAAAACGCACTTGCATGCCTTGTTGGTACGTAACATCAGCCCTCGTTGTCTGGACTTCACTGCCTGATATCACTTCGCAAATCGTCGATTCCCATGCCCTGTATCCCCACACTTGTACAGTTTTGTTTATGTATATATGCACCACTATTTAATCTTATATACTACCGCTGATTTATGTCAATTCTTTTCCCCAATTCAGGCCTGCTACATCACCTGTTACCAGCGTCACCTCATTCACCACTGTGACTGTGGTGACGGCATGTTCCCCCTCTCAGGCCGGGCCTTTGGGAACAGAAACGTCTCCTCGTGTAAGAGCACTAATGCTACCCAAGGTAGGTGCACTTCACTTATATTTGAACTGATAGAAGCCTCTTCGTGTGGTAAGAAGCATCTTTTGGCTTGAGTAGAGCAAGATAAAACCTGAGACACATTTGATATTTAACTGATAACACATTCCCTTTCATTTGTTTCCACTGTCATCATCCAATGTATGACTCATTTGCATCATTTTCATCATTGTACCTGTAAAAAATGTTTACAGGCTCACCCCTACAAAATATCCTGGATGGACGCGGCCCTCCAGAACACCATGTAAAAATTAGTAAAATGATATAAATTTAAAAAGTGTACTACCCAAGACCAGCAAATGACCATACTATAGATTAAGGGCAGAATACAACAATACCAGTGTAGAGCCCCACTCCATACACACACAGCCTATGCTACATATATACACAAGAGAATTCTGAAAATACTCTAAGTGAAATACAACTGATAACGTAATCTTCCGAAGCTGCATACGAAAAACCACTGAAATGAATAATGGTCAATAAATAAAAACCCCGTTTCTAACCCCCCTTTCCCTTTTCCTCTCATCCATTCCCTTAAACACAACTATATTTCAAAAACGTGATGACTGCCTTTAGTCGTAGGGTGCCTCAGCGCACCCCCTGACACACAGGGCAGTCCTGCTGCTGCCAGTAAAGCCCCCACACACTAACCAATGCCTGGCAATGGGAGTAGCTGTTACACACTCCCTGGCTACCGGTTAACACAAAACTGACCAATGGGCAGTCAGTTCACAAAACATGGTGCAAAAGGAGGGCCTTGTGAAAATATTTTGTCACTCACTTGGTCATTTGTGGTCTTGTTCACATTGAGTGCACAAGCCACGTCACCATACACATGTTTGATGATTTGATGCTGACCATCAACTGCTGTTGGCCGATTCTTCACAAAATTGATCAGCCACTGGTCCATCAGCCTGGTGGGAATGGGTCTTAAATTTGGATTAGTGCTCAGACTTTTCTTGCTGAAATCTAATTCAATCAACCGTCATTATATCCTATGATGATTTCAATTGAGAATCTGGGTGCCGATCCAGGGACAATAAACAAAATGCTTTATATTTCAAACATACAATGCAAATATTTTATGTTTTCTCAACCAGGGAGAGCCATGATTTGTAAAAATACGCAATATAATGCAATCACAATATTTGTGATTCTATATTTTAGCATTTACAATGCATTTTTGTTGCTTTGTAAAATTTACTAAATAAAAATACGAATGCTTGGTAAATTGTCCCTGGATCGGCCCCCTGACATGATAAGGTTTGGTCAACTTCCCCGATGAATTAGTAGGAGTGTTATTTAGTATTTATATTAGATATAAATCAAGTTGAATTAATAATTAAATGGCCTGACTGCTTTTTTTTCAGTGGCCTGTGAAATGGACCTATACACAAAATATACCACTGGTACATTGGAATGTACATGTCATTCACCATGCAAGTAAGTATATTTAATATTGCATGGAGCGAAACTTTGTGAGGATGTAAGGAAATACAAATCAAATAGTTGTATATAACATTCATAGCATATTGGATCTGTGGTTCTAGGTAAATTTCAATTTCACTTTTCACCCTTCAACCTTATTGACATTACTCTACCCAACCATTATTCTGGACTATGATCTTTCTAATTGTGTTATATATGTATATGTTTTGAAATAAATATGTGTTTATAAGCCTATATAAAAAAGCACAATATGTAATAAGGGTAAACTATATCAAACACAACATCAAAACTGGTGGACAATTTTTTTTTTAGGGAATAAACGTCAATACAATCCACATGTTTCGGTCTGGTAAGGACCTTTGTCAGGATTGAAATATGACTGAAGATGCTCCGGTATATGGCTTTTTCACTGGTTGAACAATAGGTATTAGATGGTTCATGGGTTGAACTACAAGTGAGATCACAAATAGATACCTATCCCATAATTTCACCTCACCCCCATTACTTTCACCTCCACCACATCTGCAAAAACACAAAACCTACCAATCCAATCCTTGTTATCATTTTAAATGTTATTACTATATCATCGTATCTAATCTTATATATGATATTATAATGCCTTTGTAAGTTTTATCTCAAAATAATAGAATTTATTTCACCCAAGCCTGCTGTCATCTCATCTATAGTTTTATCATACATGCATTAAACATAGTAAGATAATTTAGTACCCTTAATTGAAAAGTTCAAATTTGTTAGTAGTAATATGACCACTACCTGTGTCAACAACAAATATGGTCTATCCCAAACAAATGTTTCTGTGACACAATTACAAGTAATGTTAAACAGATACTCAACCTAAGTCTTCATTGTGTGTTAATGAAAAAAATATTTATATATATATATATTTATCTTTAGCAAGTACTAAATACATGTATAACAAAACATATATCTATATGCATACACTAATATAATATATGTAAAATTTACACATTAATGTTTGTACAGGGAAACGGGATACAAAACCCAATCATCTTCTGTGATCTGGCCTTCAGATGCCCACCTGGTGAGTGAGAAGTTCTGCCTCTCCTACACCTTTTGCTTATTTCATCATACCACTGCCTAATCCTCAGTCAATAATGGGTAAAGGAGGGAGTGGCTGAACAACTGACTTTCTCTGTTTCTGTGTCAATCTTAGTGTCAAAGAATTTCTGTTAGTTTCTAGGGATATGTCTAACCAAGGGGCGGATCTAGGGTGTTTTTTTTTTTTTTTTTTTGGGGGGGGGGTTGAGTCCAGGGGGTCCTGGCCACTCCCTCCCTCCCCCACTTTTGGTGGGGACTTACACTTTCCAAACAGAAAAAAAAAACCACTGTGCATGTACATGCAAATGCATGCCAATTTAGTACTTAGCCTCTATCCAGACCCTCCCCCCTCTTTCCAAAATCCTGTATCCACCCCTGTAACCCTTGGGTTTTAGTAACCAATCAACATTTTTAGCCTCTTGTATTTGCAACTGTATTGCAGTTGGACAGAGAACAGTTACACACGTTCTTAATATAAAGGGGGGGGGGGGGGTTGAGCATGGAGTGATTCAACTTATCCATTCTACTCATAGATCATAGATGAGTGAAAATGAACAGAAATGGAGGCAAATTATCAGAAAATTAGTTTCCAGCGAGCAATTTGATTGGAAATCTATCTAGGCAGACAATCATTTTTGAAAAAAATCTATTCTTCATAAGTGATGTCTAATTTCACCTCCATTCCAATCTCATCACTTAATGATTTGTTCCCTTTCAATTGCACCCAAGATTTTGTCTATTTTAAATGTTTTCTCACCCTTCAGGGGGTACTCCGAGCAGAGTATGGCAGCAGACCTTCTGTTAAACATCTATTTGAGAATGGCTCAGCAGACTACAAGGCCAACATTGGGAAGGTGATGGTTTACTTTGAGGACTTTGTCTATGAGGACATATCAGAATCGCCGGCATATACTGTGAGTATGATGATTATAGGTGCAATGTATAGGGCCTTTATAATGATTCCTTTTCTGTTAGGTATGATTTTCTCACAGGACCTGCAGTACATCTACATTGACACAACCAGACAATTACTTGGACTAATAACTAACTCACTTGCACGACCCCCCCCCCCCCTATAACCAGGGGGGGGGGTCGGCCCCCCCAGAGCATCACTGGTAATTAGTTCCACCTTGTAGAAATACTCCCTCGGCCTATCTACTGTTCTTTTTCTTTTAAACCTTTAAGATGCAACCTTAAAATCTAAGATCTGTTCCTTCCAAAATTTAGGTTTTCAAACACATTCTGAGGTAGAGGTGTAATGTTGGGACATCATGTGATCAACCCCATTTCTTTATCATGAATCCTAAATGTCCTGACCAACATCAGATTCTGTTCCATCCATTTTGTCAGAGGTGTGATATGAGTTCCAGTTTAGTTTTTATGAAAAAATGAAAACAATGTTTGATAGATATACAAAAGGTTACTTATTTGTCTCATAAGATAAAAAAAAATTAGACCTAAGTAGAAAATTGAGACACCCCTTCCTTCGGAAGAAAAAGAACATATACAAAATATTTGTTAATAAACTGAAAGAGGTGACAAGGCATTAATGTTCAAAAAGACTCACAAGTTCTATACCCCCTGGTTGGTTATTTTCATGAATATATCATCATCTAGAGAAAACCGTCTTTACCTATCATCACCTATCTTGTGGGGTTGCCTCACCATAGAGTTTGCCCCACTATTTTTGTATTTGAATAGAGATATTGCTTGAAGCATATCGTTTGATTACATATGCACAGGGAACAGTCTTTGCTTCCCCTCACATCATACAATTCTGTGGAACCTATCAAGTATTTTGCTTATAATATCATCTCCCCCCAAACCTCTGCACAAGGACTATAAACTTATGGCTAAAGTCTGTATGTCTATCCAATTTTTCTGACTTTTCCAGTTGGGGCCCCTTTTGAGTGACCTCGGGGGCATCCTGGGCCTGTACCTTGGCTTCTCCGCTCTCACCATCCTCGAGTTCCTGGAGCTGGGTGGAGACCTCCTGGTCTGGGCTGGTACCTACTGCTACACCAAAAACACTAACACCCAGAGGTCATCTAGTCCACTAAGCCAAGTGAGAGGCCTGGCCCAACAGGTGGACATTGGATCTACCATCTCTGGGATAACTGTTGGAGGGACTAGTGACTCAAAGTCAGCCTGTGAAGACCCCCGTAGGAGGCCATGTGGTCCTGTAGTACCCTCAGCTCCTCCCCTTGGTGGATACGCACCGATATCAGTCATGCTGTTTGACCTGTACAGAATGGTAAACAGTTTGAACCGAGCAGTGGGTAGAGCTATGCGACATGCTATGTACAGGGAGGGCCTGCTGCAGAACAATCAAAATGGCAGTAATACTACTGCAGCTTAAAATCGAATAAGAAACTCTAGTTGAACACTGAAATGATGGAGAGACTACTGTAAATTTGACAGTTTTTTTTAACAATGTAAAGTACTGGCAACTATGTTGTGGAACTGTTACCGTAAATTTAACACAATTCTGTGTGACCTTATTTTTTAAAGGTGAACACTGTTTAAGTTAAACAGTAATATACGGTAATATGTACAGCGTACTTTCATTCTTATGGACCGCTTAAATTTAAGAAGGTTGTTTGATTTTTGTAGGTAAAAACCTACAGGACTATAGTTGATAAAGTTCTTGTACTAAAAAGGTGTCTACATGTTAATCCTACCGAAAAGGTGTTATAAAACATTTTGTAAATGTTTTAGGGGTGTTCTAATTGATTGGCCATACCAAAAATAGTAGGCCAATAAGGTCATTATCTTAATGACACTATAAAAACTTAAAAATCTAACATTTTAAAAAAGCAAAGTTCCAAATTCCTAAGTGTATGAAAAAACTATTAATGTTGAAAAAGAAGAGACCTTCAAACAGCAAATGGATCAGCAACCAATCTCAACAAGCCACCGAAGGAGCCTGCCAAGGATGAGAAAAATGAAGGAGACAATGGCATTACTTCCCCGAACAATTCCTCAGGTGAAAAAAGTGACAAGAAAGTAGCAGAAATGATGGCTGCCTCCTAAGTGACCTGATTTAACACAACTGGTTTGAGCAAGCACATTAATTTTTTGTGAAAAGATCTTACCTGTGGTGATTGTGAAACCAACAGCAACATGGTGTAAAGCAGGTCTTGTTTTGTTTGTATTTGTAATTGAAGTCATTTAGCAGTGTATTTCATGATAAACCTTGTCTTTTGCAGCTCTAAGCTAAACTCTTACAGCACTACATTTCATGCCTGGATACCTTGCACAACAGAGCAACCATCACTGTGAACTACAGGGAGGCATCCATATTTATATATAAATAGTGTTGGAAGCCTTAGGTATACTATATCACACAACTTATTTCTGCACAATGGTATATCCAGGAGGAGATCTAGGGGGTGGAGGGACTCCTGGCCCCCCCCCCCCCCAATTTGGTGGACAACTACATGCCATGTGTGCATGTGAGTGTGCGCCAAGTTAGTACTTAGCCTCTATTCTGAGCCCCCTTTTCAAAAGTTCTGTATCTATCCCTGGTATCCTCATGCTGCTGACATATATGAATGAAGCAGAGTTAACCTGCAATAAGAGTCTCCCTTACTGTATACCATCATGGGAAATGAGTATGAAATAGCATAGTTTATGGTGGCATACAAGCCAATCAGAGAGCTACTATTGGTGGTGCCACCTGTTGGATGAGTGCGGAACAAGGTGGAGCAGAGTGGCATTTTAGTCAACTGCATTTGGATTGTCATGGATGGTGATAAGTGTGGCATAGACCAACCTGCATAATTATAGTTGAAGCTGACAGATTGGCCATCTATCTTTCTAAGTAAGAAATCCTACAAAAATAAAGGGAAGGTTAGCATTCCATTACACCTGTTATAAAACCAACTCCAATAAAATGGTTAATTTTTGGCAAGCAATTACTAATGAGGAAACCATCAACAAGTCCAGCACCTGCATAAAAGAGATAACTTGCATCACAATTTACAATATAAAAAAGAGTGAAAGGGTATATGTGCAGAGCAATAAGTCTCACATATTCTTGTAGCTATTGTCCCAAAATACAAAAATTCAACAATTGTAATTTTTGACAAGGGATCCAGATAACGAATTTACATTATCTTGAAGTTGTTTGAACTCTTTAGAAATTAACTGACATTTGATTAAACTTTATTGGACTTTTATTGAACTTTGGTGAACTGATCAGTATGAGACATGAAACTTAGAATAATTTTGAATTGATTCTGCAATTTGTCTGTATACAAAATTCAAGGCAATAGGGTGAGTTGACAGCAAATGTTATTCAAGTGTAAGATGAAAATATGATATAAATTCCTGTGATCTTTCTACAAGATTAAAAAGTAAGACAACTACACTGCATACTATTTGTTAGTTTTCTATTAGTTTCAAAGACATTCCTTTGGTTAAATGTAGTTGCCAACTACTGGGTTAGTCAGCTAGCCTTTTTTTTGTTGGCATATTTCCTAAATGTGTTATCAAATCTTAAAACCTACCTGCACCAATACTTAGCAGTGTCTTGGCCTTGTCTAGACTTAAAGACCTTGCATTCTTAAATGAGAACTTCTGATTCCCCACCATATCATCAGAATCTACTTGAAAGTTCCCATAAAATTTCCAGTATTCTGATGGTTGGTGTCTCACATCAGGTTTATTCAGTAGAAAGTTTAAACACTCAATAAAAGTGAAGTGGCAAAGAACAAGATAGTCTGCAGAAATAAAGAAACCCAAAATGATAAAGTTTTTGCTTATCTGAACCAGTAGAAATTGTAGATACAAAATGCTGGACAATTAAGGATAGACAAGGATTATGGCTCAAACTGTATAGTGTTTCTGATCTATTTCGCTGATCAAAGGAGCAATGAATTAACATTTATCAAAATTGCTTAAAGGAAACCTTGCATATAATTAAAGGATAGATTTTGTCCGTTACCTTCTTTGAGCATGGAATATGAATCAAGAAGCAAGGATATTTTAAGGGTATTCCAAATACAGACAGAGTTATGAGACTCCAATATTTGGCCTAATTTATGTGTTTTTGAGGGGAATCCCCTAGTTTGTGATGTCACAACGACATTAAGTAGAAAACCCCAGCTTCCAAGAAACGGGAATCAACAACCTTCAATAGTGAATAGAAAGGAATATTAACTGCCACATTAAATATCTATACTAGGCCACATACAGACCATGAACACTTGTATCTTTTACCCACCTAAATTAATTCTATTACCTGCAATTCCCAAGTTACTTTGAAAGGGATTCCCCTCAATCATGAAGTAGAAATGACAGTACTAAAAGCCAAGAAATAAGGGCATTCCCAAAAAATACTTTATTTCCTTTCTTATTCACTAGTACTTCAAAATTGCCATTTTGCTCGAATACCTAAGATAAGTAATTGAATAAATGATAGGTTCTTGGTATGTGCAAGGAACCCTCTTGTTAGATATGTGTAAAGGAAATTGATCTGTCCATATCTAATGTAAAGCTTTATGTATATTGACAGCATGCTCATATATATCATAACATAACAAGATGCAAAGAGAACAAAAAATACAATGAAACAATTTTAACTTGATGCACATTCCACCTGAAGTATTGCATTTAAAGGTAGATATGGGTATTTGGTGTGATTTCTTAAAATCCATGAGAAAATTCCAAAACTCACAGAGATGTTAGCTGAATGGATAGGAGGTACTATGAAATTTTAAAAGTCATATGTCACCATATCCATGTCCATGATATTTGCATCTGTAAACTGATCTGTTTACCATTGGGTTCAATGTGGAAAATGATATTTTTACCCATTTAGTAATAAATATCCATAATTTCTACTTTAAAACCTCTAAAAAAATTTAACAGGGCCACAGAAACATTTTAAGATAAAGAAAACATTGGGTCACCGTCAAAAATCCCCGTATTTACCTTTAAGGTATAGCAAACAAGATATAGGGAACTGGTTGAGTGGTGAGGATGTGTCGGATCACGCTTACCGTTTGTGAGATTAGTTATAGTGAATAAACTTTAAAATGTGAGTATTTGAGCACTATTTGCTTGGATAATACTAGGAAACATGACTTGATTCAAAGAAAAATGATGTGCATTGTATTTTTTTAAGTGTCAACACACCTAATATAGCATTGAAGTTGGCTTAACATCAGATTTTTTTTCTAGTTCTTAATACACCTCCCAGGTGGTGCCCTGAACGCACCCCAGTACCTTTAATTCCCAGAGCCCTAAATATGAAAAAGTAAAAATAAATATCTACATATATATTAGACACACATTAAAAACAACACAATACTATAATAATAGAAATACTGAACAATAAAGACATTAGTTTATATAATGTGTTTGATGGAACAGGTTTGTTTGTTGATAGCACAAGTTACCTCCATGTGCTTAATGGTTTATAATCTTCAAAGGTGTTATGAACATACTAATACTAACTTGAAAACATTTGAAAATTGTATCTGCTTATACTGATAATTCCATTCAGTAAAAGGAAGGTCTGTCTGTTGATAGTCTCTTCAATATTTATTCATGATATTGGTGGTATATTCATCATCATTACCAATATATAAATCTTACCAAATGTGATGTATTATGATATGTTTTATCAAGGACTAATTTTATTTACCATATATAATTATGATCACTTGTAATATCTGCAAGAACAGGGATCTGGATCCCAGCCTAGGGGGCTGTAGGCCAGCCCAGGGGGCTGTAGGCCAACCCGGGGGGCTGTAGGCCAACCCAGGGAGCTTCAGGTGGGCCCATGGGGATGCAGGCGGGCCCGGGAGGCTGTGGGCCGCCCCAGGGCTGCAGGTTGGCCTGGGGGGCGGTAGGATGGTCCAGGGTGGTGCAGGACAGCTCAGGGTGGTGCATGCCAGCCCAGGGTGGTGCAGGCCGGCCCAGGGTGGCGCAGGCCCAGGGTAGATTTAATCAAAGTATTCTATTTCTTTATATATATATATATATATATATATATATATGAAATAAATGCTCAATTCAGTAGCAAATACACATAATCTTAATGCATATATATCTTTTTATTGTGAAAATTTCTGCTTTTAAGAGAACTATGACAAGATCAATTATCTGTATATGTACTATTGCATGATTTCATGTATATATGTACTATTGCATGAATTAATTTTTGATAACATATGTGATTTAGTTTGAGAGGCAAATACATTTTTTCCGTGACTTTTAGGTTGAACATTATCATATAGGGTCAATTGATATTTGAAAAAATTTCTGTCCATTCAAATGTCATAATTATTTGATTATTACATTAGATGTTTCATCTGTATATGTACTATTGCATGTTAGGGTAACCCAAGGCTTTCTTGCATTACATTTTTTGATCTCGTTTGGATAGTTTTTCTAAAAGTTTGTAAAATTTACTATATCCTGAAAGCCATAAAATTGCTCCATTTCCTGATATACTTTATGGAGTACTTGATTTATTTTTCAAATATGATTGATGTGTTGTACTTATGTATATCTATTATTGCGTGATTTTTTGCACCATGGAGAATTTGGTCCCAAAAAAAGAAATTGTGAAATAATTTCATCATCTTCACTTGATTCAAGAGAATAATTGTGTTGCTTATAATTCTTAACCAAAAGAATATACACAGGACACAAATACAACAAATTTACAAGCCTTAAGGCAACCCAAAACCAATCTAACTACATAAATTGTCACACATTCATGAAAATGTATAAACATTTCCAACACACTCCTTGATGATTCTAAAGTGCCTTGCATATTCAGTTTGATATGTGCTATAAAGTATTAATGAACGATAGAGGAACACAAAGACAATCAATTAAGTTTGGCCTGTAGCCAGCGAAGGAAGTCCGCCCTTCTTCTTCTTTTTTTTTTTTTCATATTGGCCATTTATTGGTTGAAAAGGTAGATAATATGACCAGAGAGAGGAGGAGCTGCATGTGGAATCTCCCTGGCACTGGTAAACAAAGCAGGAGTTGCCAGGTGACATGATGTTTACAACATACAACAGGGGGCAGCACCCTCTCTCTCTCTCTTCAACCACATTTATATCACCAACTGGAAAAGCACTTATAGTTAGACATAAATCACATTGTGGTGGATCAAAATGCTTTCAAAGTTTTGGATTTGTTTTGGTTTGCTCAATGACTGAAATACTTCTGGGAAATACCCCATGTGAAAAAGTTATAAACAAGAAGTGATGATGTCATTTGACAAGAGTACTTGCAGAACATACTGATTTCAATCAATGACCTTTTCCACCCCACAAATACAACATATTTCAGAATTTTTTTTATTAAAGTGAATAAACCATTTTTAGGATATATTACTGGAGAAACAGGGCAACTCAAGTGCATTGATACATGATTCCTCCCCTGCCATCAATGGACTGGTCCTGAGTTAATCACAGTAAGCACTGAGCTGGAACTAGGTCAAGTGAAATGTATATGGTTAAACAAAAGATTTTATCAAGCACTTTACTTTTAACAATCAAATAAAGGAAGATAGCTCAGAAGATGATTGTATGATTGAGGAAGTTGTAAACTGTTGTTATTAAGACCATAAGGCTTTGTAATTTACAAATGTAGGACCTCATGCTACAATTGATAGCTTTATATTAGAGACATTTAATACCAAGGTCAATCACAAATATTTAATTAATTATGCCTTGTACCATAAAGCATGCAATTGTCTTTAGAAATACAAACAGTAAAACAATTAGATCATATATTACATGATTTTATTCAAAAACTGGAATATCAGAAAGATTAAACATGATATGGAAATAGAGTAGATTGCTATTCACTTGAACAATGTATCAAAATCCAGGAATGAGTAATAAACAGAGACAGAAAGCTGTTGAACAGGGCATCCCCCAGATAGAGATATTAACCCTCTCACTACTTCACCTAATGGCCCCGTCGCATAACGGGTCTCGCTGTTGTGAGGATTGGCACATTTCAAAAGACCTGTCCATGTTTAAAACGAGTTATTTTGATGTACCAGGTGGACATTTTGGGGTATGAATTTTAATATTCTTTTTTCAGCTAATGATAGCAGTGTCCTTCAGCTTAAGTGGCGGATATATGTTAATGTGTCAATTAAATGTGTTCAAAATGTGTGCACAACAGCGAGAGAATAACTAAACCATCCTTAATTGCTCGCTGTTGCGAGCGTTTGGTTATGCGATGCGGCAATGGAGGAAATATAATGCTACATAAGGAGCCTTGGTCTCTTTTTTGGTGAAAAGATTTCTCAGAAAGATTATTTAGAAATGGAGTTATAGCTATTTGAATTACCATACTCTAGTTTCCGTTATATGAGGTAGAAGCTATAACTTTGGTTCATTTTACGATATTTTCATTCTGTTTTTACTGAAATGTAGCAAATGAAATATTCCTCATCTTAATTATGAGGTCTTTAGTTTGCTTGATTACTTGGCTACCATGGACACATGGTTGCTTGGATACCTTGGTTACTAGCCTAAAAATATTCCAAAATCATTCTATTTGGAATGTTTCTCAGGTTGGAAATATTTGACAAAATATGCCATTATCTGATTCAGCATGAAAAAATGTCCAAACAATAATTTTGTCATAATTTGAATATCCAACTTCTTTTCCATCATTTTCCTACTGAATATTGGTATTAGATGGCCAAAATTATGTAAACTCTCATCTTTTCAAATACCCATGCCATTTATTAAAATTTGTATAGAGAAGTAAAATAATGGTAACATATGACAGATAAACTATTTTACAAATCAAAAACCCCTAAGAGCAAGCAATTGGGAAAAATTATACCTAAGCTATTATTTACGTAAAGGGCCTTGTTAAGGTATTAAAAAAAAACTTAAAATGTATCCCTAAGGCATCTGACATCCTTAAAGGGTCAAGAATGCAGTGCATCGTTGGCTGTAAAGGGCAGTAGATCACCCATATTACCAGAATATCAGAATAACAACCAGGTTCTTCAAACAGATACCTAATGACACCTTATTAGATCTTGGTGTAAAACAAAGTGAACACAATACAAATTTTTGGAGTAAACCCCAAGTCTTTCTCATTGATGTCCTATATTTCAGGTTTGGCCACTATAAGGTAACCATTGGTCAGCAAGATCTCGCAATGTGAGCCCTTGTTTCTTTCTTTGAATGTCCTCACAAGCTCAGTCATCTGGAAATAAGTAATTAACCATAAGTGCTTGGTTATGTTACAGTTGTGAAAATATAACTTATCATACAGGGCTGCATTCCCAACTTTGTGGACGACTTTTCCATATCTCCTATGGCACTCTCAGTCCACCCAATCTCCACAAATATAGCTGTTTCTAACTTACCTGCTGTACATGTGGGGCCTACTGGAAAACTCTGTAAGTGTCCCACAAGGTAAATGTGGATTCTATTGGTCTTGAGTTCATTCTTACAAGGATATAACATTGAAACTTAGATATATATCATATGTTGTTGTAATTTGAATTAATTGTGATGGACTATCATTGTATAGTAGTACAATAAGTGAATTTTAGTTTTGCCAGAATGATGCAGGCTTTTTGTGGTGTTTATGTTTAATACTTACAAGCAACATTTAAGTGTGCAGACAGGGGTGGGGTAGTCATCAATAGGCATGTTGACTTTAAGAATAGTCTGTGTCAGATGCCATAATATGTATTTGAGATCATGTTAGCATCTTCATGTAAAGAGTCTTGTTTTTGATGAATTTTGTTGAATCGTGGAACACTTATAAGTGCTCTGAGCACCTATAACCTTTCCACAAAAACTGTGTATTTGTGGGCTTACAAGTCCTTTTTTCCATAGGCTTGGAAAGGCATTTCCATAAAATTTAATGATACACATTTGTTCCACAAGTGACTGATAAACTGGAAAATTTCACATTTAATACACAAATATCATGTGACTACCAAGAATGCCACATTTGTCCCACCTTTATCCCACACTTGTACCTTAGACTACAAGTTAGAAAAGGTAACCTTACAAACCCACAGTTTACCCACATCTTCATGATGAATTTCCCACAAAACCACTCATGGAATACTTGTGAGTCCACAAGTCTGAGTTGGGAATGCAGCCCAGATAACCAACTGTATAATACTTGCTAATAGTTAATCTATACAAACATTACTAGGTAATGAACATCTGCAAGAGCAGAGTTTTTGCAAGAAGCCTAGAATGTAAATATCAGTTAGGTCTGTACAGAAAGGCCTGATAAGAAATCCATATGATGTTTATAATAAGAACAAAATTGTTTACTTTGCTTTGTACTTCTATGTGTATAAGTTTGAATGAAAATTACCTGAGTATCTGTGAAGCCTTGAACCATATACTGAAAGTTCAACTTCACCATTTCTTCATTGTCACAGTCAGTGTAATACTTGCTGTAGTTTCTCCCATCTAGTAAAGAAATAAATGTTAAGAGAATATGTATGAGGGTATATCCTTCAAAGTCATCATCCATTATGGACTTGGCAAATCTGAAAATGTCACTAGTGTTTAGGCTTTTCTTGTCCTTTCAGAGGCCTTTCAGCGTGTATTATAAAAATGATATTGATAGTTATCTGCTTATTACTGAATATATTAGGTTATATCTAATATGTATTTGAAAGGGAAAAAATGTAAACGTACAGTCAGAAAAAAGAAATCCTTCTTTCTTCAGGTGCTCTTTCATACTTTCAAATCCAAAGCTTCTTATTCCAAAGACCTCCTCAGCTGGAGAAACATGAATAATTCATAAATTTCTTCAATAGTGTCCTGTGTTATTACAATGGCTACCAAGATGGAATATATATTGGACACATACCATTCTTCCATTTCAATGTATTCAATGCACAGGGATATATCAATTTGGCATCATTAGATGTCTTAAAAATGTTATCATGAACAATGCTTGGGTGCATGTGGTGTATGGTACTAAATTAACACAGTAGGAATTTCCAGTGGCTAATCATGTAGCCGCTCATCAGTTCAATCAATCTTAAAATAATGATTGCCTTGAATATAAATAAACAATATTTACTGTAAACAACACATTCAGCATGATATATGTTATTATGCAATGAGCCACTGTAGCCTGTTACCAATAATATGATACCTGGTTTGATAGTGATAAAACAAAACAATGTGTCAAAGAGGAGGTTACTGTTAAATTCTACCTGTATATATATGACCTTCTTGAAACTATGAAGAAATTTACTAATATGAAGGTAAAAGTAAAGTTTTAGATTAAAATGAGAAAGTTTTAGATTAAAACAGCATATATATATATATATATATATATATATATATATATATATACATGTTTATGGTGGACAAAACGCTTGTTTACTTGGATAAATTGTGAAAGATACAACACATAAACAATGTAGCCTTTTTTCAGTTTGACACATGGTTATGAATTTTTTGCAAGGAATGAATGTATAAGATAGGGTAATACTGACTAGATTCAACAGGGCCTATACCCTGGATGTTCTATATTTCAATAATTTTCATGACAGTTTCCCTGTACAAAATAACAACACCTGCACTGTGAAAACAAAACCCAAGTCCCCCCAAGCCAAGTCACGGCCAAGGTAGCAGGCCACATCATATCTTTTATTACGGCACAACTCCTGACCCCGGTATATATATCCATCTGAAGAGGATCAAGATGTGGACATACTATGACAGATCATACATTCCCTTTCAAGTATCCAATAACTTACAATACTTCCTCTTACATTCAATACACAAATGCACTTGTTCAGGTACCTATTTTTCCATATGCACTGTTTTCACAGCTAAGAACTACGATCAATGATCCTCCAGGTTTGAGCCAGCCATAGAGGCGTCTGATGGCAGCCATCGGGTCAGGGGCATGGCATGGGTAGAGGATGTGGCTAGCTAATATGACGTCAACAGCTGAATCCGGACCTTCCCATTCAAGGAAACTCTTATAAACTATGGAAGCCTGAAACAAGACATGTTGGTTGTACTTGTATCCGAATTAAGTGATATCACTAGGCTGATTTACATATCATAAATCCTGATGAAGGTTGAAAAACTGAATCATGTTGATTGTATTTACTTTTAATTCATCCTAAATGAACCACCATCTGTCCAACACTTTGAGCATTGAGTTTGATACAGACTCAACTATTTTATTAAAATTAGGTTATGATATAATTTATGAGGCCTAAAATATATGCTACCTATCTGAAAGGGTGCTATGATTTCATCTGATATACCAAACAAAATAATCCCTTAGGTAACTTGACACTTGAAAAGTCAGGACATTTGATTGTGAAAAGAAATTTACCAATAATTTATTATATATATATTCATCTAAAGATATAAAAGCATCGCATTATATATTTTTATTGCAAGTATACTGCATTTCAATAATATCATAGGATTCTGTTTTAATCTAAAACTTTCTCATTTTAATCTAAAACTTTACTTTTACCTTCATATTAGTAAATTTCTTCATAGTTTCAAGAAGGTCATCACAACTAGGTTTGTGTGATTCAACTCCAATGTAGTGCTCAATTTCTGGCATGCATTTCCTAACAAGGTAACAATCTAGAAGTCCAGTCCCTGCATTAAATAGATAATTTGCATGTCAATTCAGAGTATAAAACTGAAAGGATATAAGTATAGAGGAATAACTTTCAAATATTCCTCAAGTTATTCTCCTGAAATACAAATTATTTTACTGCTTATTGATGCTTTGGCATGCTGTTCAGGAAGTGGTTTGTATGTATATACTAGTACTGCTTCCTAGTACAATCAGGTGCCTTTGCAAGCATGCATTTATAGAATGTTCTGATTGTTATTACTTTACAAAGTGGTAAAAACAGCTCAGCAGTGTTCCAATGCTGACATGATCCACATACAAATGAAGATGAGAATATAAGGTAAATTCATGTGATCTTTCTTCAAAATAAGGAAGTAATTAAGACAGCTACAGTATGTACTATTCGTTAATTATCTAGTAGTTAAAAAAGCATTCCTTTGGTTAAATTCACTAGCCAACTACTGTAGTAGGCAGCTTGCCTAATTTTATGACATACCTCCTGAATGATTCTTGAAAATTCAAAACCTACCTGCACCAACACTCAGCAGTGTCTTAGCCTTATCTAGGCTTAAAGACCTCGCATTTTCAAATAAAAACTTTCGATTCCCCACCAATTCGTCAGAATTTACATGAAAGTTCCCATACCATTTCCAGTATTCTGATGGTGCGGCCATGTTGGTCGCTCTCCTCAGGTTTATTCAAAACGTGAAGTGGCAAGGGAGTCTGGAAAAATGTCATGGAATGCTAAAGATTTGCTTATTTAAACCATAACAAATTATAGATGAAAAAATGCTGAATAATTAAGGATAGACAAGGATAATATCTCAAACTGTATGTTGTTTCTGATCTTTTTCACTAATCAGGGGAGCAGTGAATCAACATTCATCATAAGTGCCTTAGAATTGTCCATATGCAGTATAAATTAATCATAATATTTTTGATCAAGTAATTTCAAGTGCTCGCAGTTCATTTTGCCCATTAAAGCTCTTAAAGTTTCAACCTATTCTTATTTGTCATGAAATAAAAACTGTGTATATTGATTTATAGTATATGCTTTTCATAAGTATCATCATGGACAGGGTGCTTACTTTCAATTCTATTCCAGATATTTTATCATGATAAAAAGAATATGAAGACCATTGATATGAGACTCAGTCATTGTTATCATAGGTTGCTTTCATGCTGTTACAATCAGCATGAGGGCCCACACAGTTTACTTGTGAAAAGGTATATAGATCATCGCAGTAAAAATCGATCAAATGAAATATTAAAGGTACATGATGCTGTTCAACATGATTTAGAATGAACAATAGGATATCGTAGATATCTTTACTATGCCTATCTTATACCTAAAGGAGTTCATATGAAAAAGAAAAATCAACATTCACTGTTTGTGATAAAAGATATTGCCCTTTAAAAAAGTGACACTTAACCATTGGTTTCAATAGGAAAAATGATTAAAATTTGTACAGTGAAATAACTAACAATGTGTTTTTTTCTAAACATGGACATAATGTTCTTATGTTATGAACACAAATATTAAACACTAAAAAAAAATAATATTCACCATTTCCAAACCAAACACAGCATAATTGTAATCATGTCCATATCTTGTTTTGAAAAGGTTTTGGTTTCGGGCATGTTTTTTTTTCTAACTTTTTTTTTATAATTTCGTTTATCTATACTGAAACTACATCAGAGGGTACTGGTTTTCATTGTAGTTCCAGTGTATCTTGTACAGTTTCTAGTATAAAGTAAATATCTGAGGTGTAAAGTATACATCTAACTAAAATACCTAAGCAATCTAGATTAAAAGACACTTTTCTAATTTAACTCACAGAACTCGCACACTAATGCTAGCTACAATTGATGCACACTTTGGTGATAAACTATAACATTGAATATGGGAATAACAATTGGGTATACATATCAGTTAATCATCAGCTGTTTTTGTAAATTTTTGAAGTTGTTGAAAGAGTCAGTATCTCTTACTTGTACAGGTAGCCTATTCCATGCAACAGGACCTTTATGATAGATATTTTATTAGATAGTGCAACTTCTGAAGACATTCCATTCTTTTCAGACTCTTGGTTTTGTTCAATCAGTATTTACATCTGTAAAGTGAATTGTCCGTGTGTATCACCAATCCAGTCCTTGTGGGCCTCTACTTTTTTAGTCAAGTGTATAATCTTTTGTTCCAATTCTGTATTCTGACATCCTTTTTCTCCATTTTAGTTTGCAACTAGGGAGCATAAAGGCTACATTCCACTTTGCGGTAGGGTACATTTGCAGCCGCTATTTAAGGGTGCCGCAAGCACTTTGCAGCTTTGATACCAATAATATTATGTTGGTATCCCAGACCACAAGCAAACCATATAAAATAACAGGGGCCACAAACAGAGGCCAAAAACAGGGGCTGCAGACGCCTATATTCCACCTTGCAGCACCCTACCACAAACATGTTTGCGTCTGCCTCAAATGGGTTTGCAGCCACCTCAAACGTGTTTGCGGCCACTGCAAATGAGTTTGCGGCTGATTGCTTGCAGCCACAAGTGGAATATAGCCTTTATAGCAGGTGCCGCAAACTTATTTTTGTCAGTTTGCCGCATAGTGGAATAAGGCATTCAGGCTTTTCTTGGATAATAGACTATACATGAGTGGATCTTTCACATTGTTAATAAGTCACATTGCACAGTATAGGCTCCTTCATAGTCACATCCCTAGATTGTACTTAAGCTGCACTTTATCTGCTGCATCAGTAAAGTGGTAATGAAGCCATGCTATATGGTGCTGAGAG
This sequence comes from Lepidonotus clava, assembly GCA_936440205.1. Taxonomy (NCBI): domain Eukaryota; kingdom Metazoa; phylum Annelida; class Polychaeta; order Phyllodocida; family Polynoidae; genus Lepidonotus; species Lepidonotus clava. Next base: position 49,734,211 of record OW387141.1, on the reverse strand, counting down.
ACAGGATCCGAAGAAGAGGAAGGAAATCTGAAAGGCCAGAAACACCAAACTCAACAAAATTCACACCAGCCTCGAAAAGGAAAAACATGCAAAATTGATGGAGCAGATTGAAGAATTTGAAAATTCCAACAGATTGTTCAAAGCAGAAAAATTGATAGCCAACAATGAAAAGGGAAAAAAAACATTTCTCATACATGGAAAAGAAGGATTAACATTGGATCCGAAAGAACAAGCAGACCTCAGAGACCCATCCTCGGGTTTCCATTAGCACCATGCCACTATACTTCCCCAAGTATAAATCAACAATAGGTAGTTTATAAGAGTTAAGTATCAAAAACGACACTGATTCATTTTGGGATTGAAAGTCTTCTTTAATAGGTCGAAGGACAGCAAACAGCTGATTGGCTAAGGGCATTTCACATGACATTATTCCATAAATCTTGCATTTTGAGTTACTTTCAAGTTACTTTTTCAGTATTCACATAATTTGAGTAACTTTTTGAGTAATCACTTTAAGATGCAGGGAAAGGCATCACAAGTGTTTAATATAGGCCTTAGTTTCCATTGTATGCAAAAAAAAAAAAATATTGGGTAACCTTAAGGTGAATAATTTCTTATTTTTACATTTTCTTTCTATGAGGAGATTGAAGACAGATATGAAAATTCTGAGACATGTTTCCTTGCATTATGTTAAGAACAAGTATGTGGGATTTCAAATATCTGACCCTTTAAGTTACTAAGGAATCAGTATTAGAAACATATAAGTGAGAAAATGTAATTTTCTCTTTGTGTAGCCATAACTTAAAAACACCAAAACACTCTTACATATATTAAATATCGTTAAATGAAGCATAAACTGGGCATTTGAACTTTAAATATTACATTAATGTGGATGGTGAAATACAACAAGGAAAAAGTCATAGTCCTGAGTCCTGGAAATCACGGCCCAACCACCTGTGTCAATCTGAAAGAAAAGCTGGAGTTCTTGTCATTATATTTAACACTACTGTTGCATGTTACCAATCTTAGGCCATATATGCATGTTGGATCAAGGAAAAACATAAACTTTATATGACTTTTAGAGTGCAGTTTGCTGCCGGTGTACACATTTCAGTATACACCTGTCTTGCTTGTTGCTGTTCTATATTTCAGGTTTGTCCACCTTGAGGTAACCAATGGTCATTATGGTCTCACAACGTGACCCCTTGTATCTGTCCATGAACGTCCTCACAAGATCAGTCACCTGGAAATTGATATGTGTTTGACCATGAAGTGATATGTGAATATATATGTGCAAAGCTATCATATGGACAGAAAAGTGAAATGGGAATGCACATATGTTATTTGTTATATGTAATAACACCCATTTTTCTGTATGTGTCTAAAATATGAAAGGGCACTGTTCATAATGATACAAAATTATGTAGTGTGAGCTAAAGTAAGGTGCTGGCCCCAGCTTAGATTGTACATAATATTCATATTCTGGGATATGTATGACCAATTATGGTCTACATCATAATTATGACATTAAGTGGAGAAGTGAAAAATTCTATCTAGAATGTCTCTTACCCTGGCATCAGTAAAAGTAAAGTCTGGCAGCAGGTATTTGAAGTTTAACTTCACCATCTCTTCATTGTTGCAGTCAGTGTACAGCTTGGTATAGGATTTTCCACCTAGTAAAGATAATAAAGTCAATTAAATGCCTTTCAAGTTTCAGTGCATATCCATGAAGGTTAGGGGCTGATCAATGAAGGATCAGGTCGATCTTGAAATGCCAATGAAGGGTGAATAGGTAGTACCTTAATTGTCTATAATTCTAAGCTGACAAATCCTGGTTCTTTGTTCTTTGTCAGGACTATAATTCTAAAGAGGCAACCTAGGCAGATTCAAAGGACATTGGATTCTCTTTAAAGTCTAAGGATAAAACATCACACATTTCCCTAGGATTTTAACCATGTGAAGCACCAAAAAGGGAAGGGGTGTGTCTCTTGCTTCCCCAACTGTAAATTCTTAGCTTCAATGTTTCATAGGTTTACAATAATCTTTTGAAAGAATATTCCATAGTGAGGGAACATATGACCTATTTAATTGTGGTTAGCCTTTTGTTCAAAAGCTTAAGTAATCCAAACAAATGAGAAACAGATATTATTTATGTTTAAATTGGGCATCTTGAAGCATATCAATAAGTTTTATTTGTGCTGTAGTTATTTGTACATGCAAGAGACCAATAGCATAAGCATACATTCAGTAAAAGCAAATCCTTCTTTCTTCAGGAGCTCTTTCAAATTTTCAATCAACAGTTTCCTGTTTTGTAAGACCTCTTCAGCTGCAAACATATAAATAATTTATTAATATCCACAACAAAAACAAAAGTGTGAGATATCAAAAAGATTATCAGGATTAAATGAATAAAGAACTTGAACCATCCCTCATTTATATATATATATATATATCCACTGGAGTCATAATTTGCAATAATGATGTCAAAACAGTAATGCCACTGCTGATATATGTTTTTTTTCTAAATTCCAGCTGTAGATTTTTAACTTTACTTCTGTAATTGCAAAAGAAAAAAGCTGAAGTCACAACAGTTAAGTTATTCTAAATATACATGAATTACACACTCTTTATTACAGTGAACGCTTGAATGTGTACAATTTGCCAGTGTAGTCATTGTCTATAAATCCTAGGTTCACAATTCCAGTTAATTGAGAGCAAGTTTCCTCCTTAGAGTGTGCCTGGTCTCATTTGCTAATGCAACACAGTAGTTCTCTGACTAGTCATCAGATATCCTTCTATGTATAGCTATTCAAACCCCCAAATCCTCAAGACTCGTATTGTCCAAACGGTAACAGTGTTCTCCACTTTAACCATAGGTTCGCCATCTTTATAGTTATATTAGTCTGGTTATTGATTTTACCCCGAGCATTGGTACTCGCTGTCTGCTACAGCTGAACAGGAATATTTACACCTACCAGCAGTCCACGCTATATTAACACTATGTAATCTAATGGCTCATGTATTTTTGAATACTCTATGATATTTCATTTACAGTCTGGTGACCATTTCTTTATTTTATTCATATACAATTGATCATATGCGCAAGGTGTTATAATAACTACCTTTGTGCAACAGGTCTTTATAAGATTATTCAAAATAAGACTCATATGTGAAAAACTATATATAACTAAATGCTTCATTTTTACAGCTAGGCAGTTAGACAGACCTAGTGCTGATAATCAGATAATGAATTCTAGATAATGAAAAAGTTTTTGGATTGTGTCAATGCATCAAATGCCACATACTTTATTGAACACTGGTTGACTCAGTTTTAGTAGTTAAAGGTTTAATGCAGTAATAAGGATAGTGATAAGGGGGATCCTTAGCATTGCCAGATTTAAGGAAGTAAATGCCTGATGTGTAACCATCACATAACATTCTAAATTTTGAAAATTTGTAAAATCAATATGCATTTGAAATATTTAATGGCACTAAGGTCTGTGAATTGGGTTGATAAAAATAACTTAATGCTAGAACATTCCAAATTGTTTTCAAAATCCTGCTTAGTGGGAATACTCCCAATCTGCCCAAAACAAATTATTGTGGTAATTAATGGGATAATATGGGATAAGCCCCATTATGTATGTCATATTACACAGTCCATCAATTTCATACCAATATACATATATAACTACGAATCAATATGTCTTCAATATTACATGTATTTGATATAAAAGATGAATAACACTACTTGAAATAATTTACACTGAAATAACTGTATCAGTGTGGTTTAAGAGGCATAAAGATAATGTGGGACTTAAATGATCTGTCTAAAACATCAAAATGCACGAAATTATATTTACTTCAAAGAATTGATTCTGAAAATAGCATAAAATCTAAATCCTAGTTAGAGAAGTACAATAGAGACGTCTCAATATGACTAGTGGACCGAAAGTATTGGCATTCTGAGTATTGCTTTTCCTATGTATTTTGGAAAACAGTGTTATTTGAGGTACCTATTTGTGTATATTCACTGGTGTCACATCTCAGGACTATGATCAATGAGCCTCCAGGTTTCAGCCAGCCATAGAGATGTTTGATTGCAGCCATCTGGTCAGGTGCAAAGCAAGGATAGAGGATGTGGCTGGCTAGTATCACATCCACTGCCGAATCCGGGCCTTCCCATTCAAGGTAGCTCTTGTTAACTATGGTAGCCTGAAGTAAGACATGCTGTTTGTACTTATTAGAATTAGGTTATGATATAATTGATGAGGCCTAAACCATGTACTGTCTATGTGAATGTTGCAATGATTTCATACAATATCCCAAATAAAAATAATCAGTAAGCGTTAAAGGCAATCACGCCATTATAGATCTACTGTTCAAATTTTCTCAAAAATTTCCAAAATAAAAGTTTCACCTTCATACATCTTAAAAATGAAAAGAAAATGGTATGTCACCGTGGAAACTTTGTATCTATTGCACTTTCATTTTTTCATGAGAATAAAAAAGTGGCCATGGGATGATAGTTTAGTAAAGTGTAAACATTTGATATGTAATGATTTCCATTTTCTGTCTGAATGCACCAGCAATATTCTTTATTCTAGGGCACTTTAAAAAAAGGGTCTTTTGGAGAATTGTGTAGTGTAATATACATTTTCAGCACGAATATGTGCCAAAAAATGTGTTTAAAAAATCAGAATTTCGTAGAGTATGTAAAGGTACACAAAATTTCACTGTTCAAAATGGCTCAAAATCATGATATCTTATGGAGAATACTATATCCTATTATTTTCAGCCAAAATATCAAGGGGTCACCGGATGAACTTGACCACAGAAGGGCCATTTGTGCTTTCATTAAAAAACAGCTAAACAGGGGTAGCCATGTAGTTCCCTCCAAAACCATTGAAAAACCTATACCAAAAGTTGTTTTGACTTTTTATCATTATTCCTGACACCTTTGCAATTGTGTGGATACTCAAAATATTATGCTACAATAAATATTAAGAAATATACAAACAAAAATGTAAACTACTGTATGTACACGGTTTTTCAGTAAGAGCAAAAATTTGATAAAATTGGCCATAATCTGCCTTCTGTAGCTCAGAAACAAGGGGCTTACCATAAATTTCAATCATAATTTTTGATTCCCCAACCATTTTTGAACATTTTACCAAATTTTCAGCAAAAATGAAGGACTTTGATTTTTGGGGTATCTGGAAAATGGCGCAATTGTCTTTAAACATATTCATAAACTTCATATATATGGAAAATGTTAATGCTAATTTGAATCTGGGAATAGACATTTGTAAATACAGCACATTTAATTATGAAAGAGAATACAGATATTTTGTGAAGTATACTTATCTAAAGACATCTTTATGTATGCATTATATTATGTCGGATTAATGTAAACATACATTGATTAAATTTGTGACCAATTGTAGGAAATGGTGATAAAAGGGAAAAAACTACAAATTACAATTCACATTGCCCTCTTTCAAATGTTGCAAACCATTATAAAATCTTTTGATTGATTGTGCCTCAGTAATTGTATGCAATTCTTACTGTATTTCAACTATGATGTTGGATACTACACATTTGAAACTGAGGCTTTACATTTACCTTCACATTAGTAATTTTGCGCATGGTTTCATGAAGTTTATCACAGCTGGGTTTGTGTGAGTCAATTCCAATATAGTGGTTAATTTCCGGCATGCATTTGCTGACAAGGTAACCATCTAGAAGTCCAGTCCCTATATAGGACAGATAACTTGCATAACAATAGAATATAAAACTAAATGAATATGTACTGATGCATTTATAAGTTAAAACTCTCGAGGCTGTATTGTCTGTACTGTGTCAAGTGTCTAACTTGACAACTACGGTGTGCACTATTTGTTAGTTACCTAGTGGTTTCATGGACATTCCTTTGGTAAATTTCAGTTGCCAATGACTGTGTTAGGCAGCTGACCAATTTATTTGCTTATTCCTGTATGTTTTATAAAATAATAAAACCTACCTGCGCCAACACTCAGCAGTGTCTTGGCCTTATCAAGGCTTAAAGACTTTGCATTCTGGAATAGAAACTTCTGATTTCCTACTAAATCATCAGAATTTTCTTGGAAGTTTCCATACCATTTCCAGTAGTCTGATGTTAATGCCATGTTGGTTTCTATTGTCAGGCTTGTTCAGAATGTGAAGTGGCAGAGAGCAAGTGAGTCTGAGGAAATGCCACAGAATACTAAAGATTTGCTTATTTAAACCAAAACAAATCATAGATGCAAAAATGCTGAATAATTAAGGATAGAAAAGGATAATATCTCAAACTATATATTATTTCTGATCTATTTTACTAATCAGGGTTGCAGTGAATCATCATTCATCATAAGTGCTTGAGAATTGCATTTGTCCATATCTAATATAATTTTATATTATATTGTAACATATAGAAGTTAGGAGGAAAACAAGAACCCAAGGAAATAGTTTTAACTTGAAAGGTCATTAAATTTTGAAGGAGGTTACTATACAGATATATGCAGTATATATTAATTACATTCTAATATTTTGATCACGTGATTTAAAGTGCCCACAGCTCATTTTGCTCATTAAAATTCTTAAGTTTTAGCCTTTTCAATTTTTTCATTGAATAAAGACAGTGTATGTTGATTGATAATATCTGCTTCAATAAGTACCATCATGGACAGGGTGCTTCCTTTCAACTCTATTCCTGATATATTTTCATGATAAAAATTTAAAGGTAGGTGGAATGGATGATATCATGTTCAATAACATTCGATCAAGTCTAAATGCAAGTCTAAAATATGAAGACCATTGTTGAGAGACTCAGTCATTGTTATCACCATTGCTTTGCTGCTGTTAAAATCAGCATGGGGCCCTTACAATTTGCTTGTGCAAAGTTGATATACATAATGTGTCAGGGAATAGAGTAACAAAACAAATAGGTGCTATGATCAATACTGTGCTAAGTCTGACCGCTCAAGTGGTCTAATGCATGTATAGTACAGGAGAAATGCAAACATACACCATGACCAGATTAGGAACTGGGATTGGGGAGGGTTCTATCACTCTTTCCATACTGACTGAGCGACCAAGAAGAGGGTATTTCATGACATTTACCCTGGAGTCCACTGTGATTATAGCAGAAAGACAGCAACTTTGTGTTGAATACAGCTAGGCGGACTCTCCAGGTCAAACAAAACCCCTGCCCTAGTGGTTAAACTACATAGGATACCACCTATAAACACAATAACTCAAAGACTGCATCTACTCATTATATAGTTCCAGATTCTTGCCACATATGCTTAGGCAGATCCCTAAATATAAAAAGTAATAATGAACTATCTACATAAAATAATTAGGCACACAGGAACAACACGACAAAAGTGTTATAATAGAAACACTGAAGACTAAAGACCTTGGTTTTATGATGCGTTTGATGGAACAGGTTAAATTGTTGAAATCATAAGTTACCTTCACATGTTCTATGGATCAGAATCTTTAAAGGTTTTGAATACATATTAAGGATAGAGAGGTGTTATCAACGGCCTTTTCAGCAAAATTGCAACAGTTTCGTCAATAACGCCTTTTGGATAATGTAATATATATCAAAAGAAAGGGCACATTTTTCTCTATCAAATGATGCATGTAGTTTCTTACTGAAGTGAAAATTTAAAAGAAAATGTGATAAAACGTTATTTTTTTACTTTTATTTTTTGAATGTCAATATCTTCACAAATAATTCCTCTTGACCTCTGAAACTTTTTGAGCACAACAAGAACCTTACTGTGAAGGGAACAGTGTCTCAGTTTTTTGTTTTAGGTCCTAGTTTTAATTTTATTGAAAAAAACGGGTAACTTAATGATAGTTTTTTTACATTTTTTTTCATTATTTTCTAAAATATTAATAAGGACCTATATAACAAATCTGAGACACGGTTCCCTTCTTAAGAATGTTTTCAATGCATATCCAAAGTTGTCTTAATAGGCCATGATTAAACAAAAGCCTTTGGGCATTGTATCTTGTCATGTACAATATAAATTTTGTTATGCGACAAAAACAAAAATGTAGGGCAACCATTGGTTAGCTTGATATGTGGAGATATGCAGTTTGAAAAGAAAAATTACTCGAATTACTCATATATAAATATCTTCATTGTTTTTCCACTGATGTCCTGACTACAGTGTTTATGAATCTGAGACCCGGTTCATGATGGATTAAAGTCTAGAATAGCTTTCTTCCATTCATATTTTTTGGCAAATTTATTCACAGATATTTCAAAACACAGTACATAAAAAGTATGACACAATAGTGGAAGGAATCGTCATTTCTTTCATCGCATTTTCAAAAGAAACTATGATGACATCATAACTGCACTTTTATAACAAAAAGATGGATATATGAAACTGATTTATATGGAAAATATTTGTTGCCACTTGAAAATTGCAGAGAAATCTTTACTAATATGTTAGTATTGTTGATACTAACATTTATGAAGGTACCAGCATAGGCAGTTCAGTACGTTCAAATCCATTACCAAGCATTGTCATGAACAAAAGACAATGATACTTTTCATGTTTGAGATCATTTGATCAAGTGTACACGGATGTTTACTAAAACCATTAATAAGAGACTCAATGATTTATGAATAACAGAATGCTCAGAAGTTTTAATTATATATAAAATATTCCTAAAAAAAGTAATCATAAGGTGTACATCTGACCAATGTTGCAGATGTAAATCTCTGTTATTTTCTTTAATTTGTCAAATAAGATAATACCAGACTGTTGCTATGCAACACAAAGGAAATATGTCACTCTCAGTTGCTAAGCATTACCCTTGATCTCCATGCAGATGTTTATAACATGGACCCAAATTAAAGTGCAACTTCTCTGCTTACTTAGATGTTGAAAGTAAGTTTGAATTAGTTCTTGTCTTATGTAAGGATTTTCAAGGTATATGCAATGTTTCTCCAAAAGTATCAGAAAGAAAAGAAGTCTGAAATCAATATTGTCCATGCCATATTTACTCTATTCCAGTTGAATTACATTAATCACTCATGTTTTGAAGAAATACAAGTCAAAATATAGACAAATGACTAAGGATTATAGACCTATGTGATTAAAGCAAACAAATGGAATGTTTGTCTTGAAACAGCAAACGTAGCCTGGAGAGCCACAAACAAGCCAGTGTTAATATTGTTTAATTCTTCCTCCTATCAAGATGGAATTTGTAAGCTGGGCTTCACATCTGGAAGTGGTCTTCCGGTCGGCCCAGTTTGGTTACCATTTTGAATTTCTTTCCATTGATCTCAGGAGTGAGTTGCAATATTATGAGATTTATGATAGACAATGAATTGTTGTTGTTTTTAAAACATATATTTTGGCTTTGAATTGAATTGGTTTGTATTAAATATTTGAACAATAAAACTAACAAAAAATTATGACTATCATTCGAACAACTTACAAGCTTGAAAAAAAATAGTAATCAAAAATGCCACTAGAAATTAAAATAATTGTTGATCTTATATACACAAACTGTTCAGACATTGCCAACTCGGGTGTATTAGATATACTTATCAGTGACCATGAGCTTATATTTTTTTGTCACTAAGAAAAAGACTACGACTCAATTCAATGGGATTAAAACTACTTGTCGGAATCATAAAAATCATGATTCTGCATCTATTCAGCAGGAAATGATTAACTTGGATTTGGATGTCAATTGTAATTTACTGACCCGAATGAGTTTGGAATTTTATACTAAATAATATAGAAACCGACCTAGATATGATGTGCCCAATGAGAAATAGGAAAATAAGGGATAGAAATGAGCCTTGGATCTCAGTTAAGTGAAATAATATATGCTAACAAGACTACTTTTAAAAGAATCGTTTTATTCCAGAGTACTGCTATATGGAACACATTTACAGTTTGGGAAAGAATTATTCCAAGTTATCAGTCATTCAAAAACAGGCAAAAGTGTTAACTTACACAAACTTTTTTGTTCTGCAATTAGGCACACATATTTCTTTATTCATATTTTCCTTATTTATTTTAACATTTATATAAAATATTTTGAAATAAAAGGAAAAGCTTCTGACTCAGGAGAGGATATCATATATATACACTTTATTTATGTGCAGGGTCATCATAGAGTTGCTTTTAAGCGGGCCTGAGTTGTTCCGGACATCGGGCATGGTGGACCGGGATTCCAGCTAGGACACGGAGGATAATTGAAAATGGTAGGGAGGGGTCTGTGGTGACCGGATGGGTTCTCTTGTTCGTCCAAGGGATGGATGTGAACTCCGCTCGCCTAGTGGGTGGTAGCGTGGGGCCGAGCCAGTTGTGCCTTTATGCCCACGGTCACGGGACGGCTGCTTATTATTTTGGGCTTCCGTACTTGTCCGGTCTTCCTATCTCGGGTGGTTCCTCAGGTCATTTTGGGCCATTGTTCCATGTCTCAATCCTTCGGGCTCTTGTATCCCGTTCTACTTTTTCTCTGATTATCTATGATTACTTCGATTTGTCTAGTGAACTTTCTACTATTTAATCATCTTATTGTCTTTAACCCCTTTGAGGGCTATTCTATGGGAAGAAGACAAGGAGTACCAAGATGGAACTGTTTATTCCAGGCCTCACCACCCCTTTTTATACCCTAATACTCGGCTCTGATTGGCCATCTAAGATCAGGTGGTCGCTCTGACATCATATCCGGTTTACAATATTTCCGGCTTTCGGGTTTTCGGCTTTCGGGCTTTCGGGCCCTCACAAAATATACTTTAATTTATGGAATTCTATTATTCTCAATACCTTATTCTGACACTGATGAATGGACATTCATCACAATATTATTCTAACCAGATTTTAGACTTCTAATCTGTTGAAAGTCCTTGGTAGACTGAGCCATGATCAGATCCTCTGTCATTGGGGTTCATTGACTTCCTCTATTTTTGACTTACGGAGTATATATGGGGTGGATACTTGTTTCTATTTTTCTTTTTGTTTCCTGTTGCATCGTCCAAATACCTTTTTGCAATTATTGATTTTGCAGGTGAAATTTTCCTATTGTAATTCTCTTAGGTATGACCTCTTCAGGAGAGTTTCCTTACTCATGTCTTCCATAAAGAGACATCTTTCTTGTTGCTGTCCTATATTTCAGGTTTGTCCACCTTAAGGTAACCAGTGGTCAGCACAGTCTCATGACATGACCCCTTGTATCTGTCCATGAACGTCCTAACAAGAGCTGTCATCTGGAAATTGATAAGTGATTGACTGTAAAGTGCATGGGGATGGTTATGCAAACCTAATGATAAGACATGAACAACTAACTGTGTGATACAAACAATGCAAGTAAGTCCTAAGAAGAAATATTGATGAAGTGATACAGAAAGTTCAGTTGGGAATGTTCATGTGTTTTTCTTACATTCAAGAATTTTCTGTGTGCATCTTTGCATACACATCTTTATGTGTCTAACCATGGATGGGTAATATTAATGGTGATATAAATGGTATGTCTGAGAGAGAGGACTTCTTTGCTAATAAATGGCCATGAAAAGTGGGGAAACAGGGGTACTGTGCAGGTTCGTGGGAAAGGTCTATATGATTGTTATTCTTATACATATAATATGTTATTCAGAGTGTCTCTTACCTGAGTTTCAGTAAAGCCTGGCTGCATATATTTAAAGTGTAACTTAACCATCTCTTCATTGTTGCAGTCAGTGTACAGCTTGGTATAGGATTTACCACCTTTAAAAACACATTTAAAGTCAATAACATGTGTGTAAGGGCAGAGTTATGGAGGTTTGGGGCTGATCCATTTTTGCAAGTACCATTAAATTCTGAGTTTTTAAAGGGACTATTCCGGAAATTTATGCTCAAAAATTGTCATTTCCAACATCAACAACAAGTTATACTGGTAATTTTCTTTTTTCTTTTTCATTTCAAAAATCTGGATCAGGTAACCCCCTGGTCTTCAGAATGAATACCAAATTAGTATAGGAATATTTACAACAATTTATTAAAGTTTAGAAGAGTATAGCAACACATAATTAGTTATTCACAAATAAAATGATGTCAAAGTAGGATTTCACATAGTGCTTGTTCTTAAATGAAGATGCTTCATAAAGAAAAAAATCTTTAAAAAGATATTACCAGACTTGGTACATCAGTTCATAGGGAATTTCATAATTCTACTCCTTTATAAAATGGTGAACATTTAAAATCTTTTCCCATATATTTCATGGTCTTAAAAACAAATCTTTTGTTTTGTCTGGTTAACCTAGCCTGTTAAAGACGTACATCAGGTTTTTTACTATGAATAACCATAAAGCTCAGTAATTTAATTCTCCACCTCTGTTCTAGACTAAGTAATTTTGATCTTTTATGAAGATCAGAAATTTCAGTAAAGTTATCCCAATGGACATTGTAACAGATATGCAAGGCATCGTTTTGCATTACATGTAAGTTAGTATGTCATAATTTACTTGAGAAAGAATAAAAAATTAATGAAACCCGCATAATCTAATAATTGCAATACAGTTTGCTTCTAGATAGAAACCGCAGCTTCAGTGGAAATATAGCACCTGATCTTGTTAATACCTGAATATAACTAGCCAGTATTACTACTAGAGAATCGGATAAGCGTACATTCAGTAAAGGAAAGCCCTTCTCTCTTCAGGAGCCCTTTCAAATCTTCCATTATAGAACTCCTGCCTTGAAAAATCTCTTCAGCTGCAAAACATGAAATGGTTATGAATATCCTCAACAAAAACAAAAGCCTTTGATGTTAAAATGACAAAAAATGCAACGTTTCTCTCAGTTAGTTTATTCAATCCACATGATCAAATTTATAAAAATTTGATTCCCAATGAATAAGCAGAATGTTGCATTTCCTGAATATGGTCTATAAAGGAAATACCATACCAAAGTAGACCTGTTGAGTGTACATATTTTGATGCTTGGGAAATTAACAGGCTTAAATTTAAAAATAATAACGGTTCAATTCATTTCTAGATCAAACAGTTCGTTCTTCAAACATGTATTCTGTGACCAAAGACATAATTATGGACACTTTTAATGTCTCATGATATTTTCTTCAAATATATTTATGATTTTCTTGAGGCCATGTATTATCTTTGAAGCTCAAATATCAAAACATCACTTAAAAAGACTACATATTAAACTAACACTCTGCTACACATGAAATATAATTTTTGTTATGTCCTTGAATGATAAAGGTTTAGTAGTTTTATGCTCAAAAGTTGTCACTGAATATTGCACCAAGGTATAATACATATACTGCCAACAGGTGTATTCAATGGCTTAATCAACCTTCTGTGTGTGAAGGATGATATTATGACTGCTCTGCAAAATATGAACCTGGTATGATTAGCCCTAAAGTACACCAGATTGAATAATGATATAAATAATGCTCATCACATACAGATGCACAAACTTGTTTGAGGTACCTATTTTTCCATATTCACAGTTTTGACATCCAAGAACTATAATCAAGGAGCCTCCAGGTTTGAGCCAGCTATAGAGGCATCTGATAGCAGCCATCTGTTCAGGGACATGGTGTGGATAGAGGACATGGCTGGCTAGTATCACATCCACAGCTGAATCTGGGCCTTCCCATTCAAGGTAGCTCTTGTTAACTATGGTAGCCTGAAGTAAGACATGCTGTTTGTACTTATTAGAATTAGGTTATGATATAATTGATGAGGCCTAGACCATGTACTGTTTATGTGAATGTTGCAATGATTTCATACAATATCCAAAATAAAAATAATCAGTAATTGTAACACATATTCAAAAACTTCATATGGAGAATGTATAAGTGCTAATTTGAATCTGGGAATAGACATTTGTAAATACAGCACATCTAATTATGAAAGAGAATACAAATATTTTGTGAAGTATACTTATATAAAGACATCTATATGTATGCATTATATTATGTAGGATTAATGTAAACGTACATTGATTAGATTTCTGACCAATTGTAGGAAATTGTGATAAAAGGGAAAAAAACTATTAATTACAATTCACATTGCCCTCTTTTAAATGTTGCACACCATTATAAAATATTCCTATTAAGATTTTAGATATGCTTGTTTGAATATCCCTCTTCCGGACTGATGAAATACCCTTAATTTAGCTCCTATGCTTTGTTTCTGGATTACACCTGGTGGAAAGTCTTCAGTGTAAAATGCTGGATTTTTTCATCATAGTTATTTGAAATACAATCAGAGGTATATGGATCCTCAATCTACTGTCTTTTTCACAATAGGGACGAAAAATAGTTTTGTCCATTAAGTCATCGGGGGAGAATCTTATGCAATCTGAAAAGTCTTCTTGTAATTGCTAGAGCAACACGGTATTATTGCTTATTTTGACATCCTATAAGAAATGTACATTCCATAGTAAATTACCCATAATGCAATTGTCATGCGAAGATAAAATGTTTTTATGTTCATAATCATAATCTCTGGGAAATTCTACCAATGTACAAATTTTCAAGAAAATATGTTCGGTTAACCCACTTAATTCTGCATTTAAAGCAAATTGCTTAACATCCCTCTAGGTTACCTTTTCCCAAGATGGGGCACAAATCTTTTGATAGATTGTGCCTTAGTAATTGTATGCAATTCTTACTGTATTTCAACTATGATGTTGGATACTACACATTTGAAACTGAGGCTTTACATTTACCTTCATATTAGTAAATTTCCGCATGGTTTCATGAAGTTTATCACAGCTGGGTTTGTGTGAGTCAACTCCAATATAGTGGTTAATTTCCGGCATGCATTTGCTGACAAGGTAACCATCTAGAAGTCCAGTCCCTACATTGGACAGATAACTTGCATAACAATAGAATATAAAACTAAATGAATATGTATTGATGCATTTATAAGTTAAAACTCTTGAGGCTGCATTGTCTGTACTGTGTCAATTGTCTAACTTGACAACTACAGTGTGCACTATTTGTTAGTTATCTAGTGGTTTCAGAGACATTGTTTTGGTAGATTTCAGTTGCCAATGACTGTGTTAACCAATTCGTTTGCTTATTCCTGTATGTTTTATAAAATAATAAAACCTACCCGCGCCAACACTCAGCAGTGTCTTGGCCTTGTCAAGGCTTAAAGACTTTGCATTCTGGAATAGAAACTTCTGATTTCCCACTAAATCATCAGAATTTTCTTGGAAGTTTCCATACCATTTCCAGTAGTCTGATGATAAGGCCATGTTGGTCTCTATTGTCAGGCTTGCTCAGAATGTGAAGTGGCAGAGAGCAAGCGAGTCTGAGGAAATGTCACAGAATACTAAAGATTTGCTTATTTAAACCATATCAAATCATAGATGCAAAAATGCTGAATAATTAAGGATAGACAAGGATGATATCTCTAACTATATATTGTTTCTGATCTATTTTACTAATCAGGGTTGCAGTGAATCAACATTCATCATAAGTGCTTGAGAATTGCATTTATCCATATATAATATAATTTTATATTAACATTATGCTTACATTTTATCATAACATACAGAAGGTAGGAGGAAAACAAGAACCCAAGGAAATAGTTTTAACTTGAAAGCTCATTGAATTTTGAAGGAGGTTACTCTACAGATATAATGATGTATATATCAATTACATTCTAATATTTTTGATCATGTGATTTTAAGTGCCCACAGCTCATTTTGCTCATTAAAATTCTTAAGTTTTAGCCTTTTCATATTTTTAATTGAATAAAGGCAGTGTATGTTGATTGATAATATCTGCTTCAATAAGTACCATCATGGACAGGGTGCTTCCTTTCAACTCTATTCCTGATATAAAGGTAGTTGGAATGGATGATATCATGTTCAAAAACATTCGATCAAGTCTAAATGCAAGTCTAAAATATGAAGACAATTGATAAGAGACTACATAGGATACCATCTATAAAGACAATACCTTAAAAACTGCATATACTCATTATATAGTTCCAGAGTCTTGCCACATATGCTTAAGCAGATCCCTAAATATAAAAAGTAATAATGCACTATCTACATAAAATAATTAGACACATATGAACAACACGACAAAAGTGTAATAATAGAAACACTGAAGACTAAAGACCTTGGTTCTATGATGCGTTTGATGGAACAGGTTGTTGACAGCATAAGTTACCTTCATGTGTTCTATGGATCAGAATCTTTAAAGGTTTTGAATACATATTAACAGGCTGGGGATACCATTGAAAAACGGGGCGACCTGGAAAAACAGGACGTCCTGGAAAAACAGGCAATTATGAAAAAGTGTATTATCTAATTATCTTAGATGAAATTATACATGAATAATACACAAGACAAATATGATACAATACTTCTACACATACAAACTGCAAAAATTATGAAATTCTGTATCTAACATGAATTAAATAACATTTTCCATTTTGACAATTTCATAAATAAGAATTCTACAATTAATATTTTCACATAAATAAAAGTGCTCAGAAAATGAGGACTTTGCTAAATTC
Organism: Lepidonotus clava; assembly: GCA_936440205.1. NCBI lineage: Eukaryota > Metazoa > Annelida > Polychaeta > Phyllodocida > Polynoidae > Lepidonotus > Lepidonotus clava. The sequence continues at coordinate 49,717,668 of OW387141.1, read as the reverse complement.
AAAAGCTATTTATAATAAAAGTACACATCTTTTGCATTAAAATGATCATTGCATTTTCACATTCTACCCTTGCATTTTTTTTATATTGATTTTAATTTTTTTAAAGTTACAAAAATCATACCAAGAAAACAGCCCGTCCTGAAATAACAGGACAGTATTGTGATCCATTATTACAGGACGTCCCGTTTTTTCAGGCAGGACTTTAAAAACCATTAAAACCATTATTGTAATCATGGGATTCAATTTTAATTTGACCAAATAATTGCTTCTTATATAGGGTCATATTTTGAAATTGAAAAAATTATAATGGAATGTTTTGAAGTGATTTAAAGGGTTGTGTCCTGAAAAAACGGGACGTCCCGTTTTTTCCGTCGTAGCCCCAACCTGATTAATACTTGTCTTAATAGGCCATGATTGAACAAAAGCCTTTGAGCATTGTATCTTGTCATGTACAATATAAATCTTGTTATGCGACAAAAACAAAAATGTAGGGCAACCATTGGTTAGCTTGATATATGGAAATATGCAGTTTGAAAGAAGAATTACTCAAATTACTCATATATAAATATCTTCAGTGTTTTTCCATTGATGTCCTGATGCTGTTCACCTCTGTAGTTTTTGTTTTTTTTGATATTTTAGGAATCTAGGACTACAGTGTTTATGAATCTGAGACCTAGTTCATGATGGATTAAAGTCTAGAATAGTTTTCTTCCATTCGTATTTATTGGCAAATTTATTCACAGATATTTCATAACCCAGTACATAAAAAGTATAACACAATAGTGTAAGGAATCGTCATTTCTTTCATCTCTTCTTCAAAAGAAACTATGATGACACTGTAACTGCACTTTTATAACAAAAAGATGGATATTTGAAGCTGATATTTATGGGAAATATTTGTTGCCACTTGAAAATTGCAGGGAAATCTTTACTAATATGTTAGTATTGTTGATACTAACGTTCATATGCAGGTACCAGCATAGGCAGTTCAGTACCTTCAAATCCATTACCAAGCATTGTCATGACCAAAAGACATGATACTTTTCATGTTTGAGATCATTTGATCAAGTGTACGTGGATGTTTACTAAAACCAAGACTCAATGATTTGTATAAAACAAAATGCTCAAAAGTTTTAATTACATATAAAATATTGCTTGAATGAGTATAAAAAGGTAATCATAAGATGTATGTCTGACCAACATTGCAGATGTAAATCTCCGTTATTTTCTTTAATTTGTCAAATAAGATAATACCAGAGTGTTGCTATGCAACCCAAAGGAAATATGTCACTCTCAGTTGCTAAGCATAACCATTGATCTCCATACAGATGTTTATAACATGGACCCAAGTTAAAGTGCAACTTTTCTGCTTACATAGAGAGATGTTGAAAGTAAGTTTGAATTAGTTTTTGATTTATGTAAGGATTATCAAGGTATATGCAATATTGCTCCAAAAGTATCAGAAAAGAAGGAAAATTCTGAAATCAATTTTGTCCATGCCATGTTTACTCTATTTCTGTTGGATTGCATTAATCACTCATGTTTTGAAGAAATACCAGTCAAAATATAGACAAATGACTAGGTATTATAGACCTATGTGATTAAAGCAAACAAATGGAATATTTGTTTTGAAACAGCAAATGCAGCCTGGAGAGCCAGAAACAAACCAGTGTTAATATTGTTTTAATTCTTCCTCCTATCAAGTAGGAATTTGTATGCTGGGCCTCACATCTGGAACTGGTCTACCGGTCGGCCCAGTTTGGTTAATCATCTACAAGTCCAGTCTCTGAATGAATCAGAATTCTTATCAAATGTTCTATGTATATATTTCGTCTAATCATCTATATTTTCCAGAAGATAGAGAAAATATTGTGCATATTGTCACTATGTGATAATCATCATGATTGGCTGTCATAGTTTTAGTAATAATGTAAGGGGCATTTCCAGGCCTGTATCTATAGACACGAATGCTTGTTATAGGTTCAAATCATGGTAACTTGGAGAGGCAGAGTATCACAATATGATAGAAGGCTATTCTATAACCAGTTCAATTATCAATGGTATTTTTCAGACAAAGAGCTGTCTTCATAATGCACTGCCTAATTCACTGCACCACAGGTACGTAGTTTCATATGGAAAAACAATAAGTGTTCATACCTTTTAGATACTGGAATTATTCAAACAATTTTCCATTATAAATTTCGTACACCGAAAAGACATATGAAGCGACCCAATAAATAAGCACAATTTATTTATCTTTTTCTACTGAGTTATGTATGTGCACCCTAATAAATGGTATAGTAGCTGACTCACAACTATTTGACCTTCCGTAGACACTTTGCAGTAGCTTTAAAATTAAGGCCGTATTCCATATACCGTAAGTGCTTTGCCGATTTGACGTCGATACATTTTTGGTACTGCCGATATGATATCGGCAGCCCTTCAGATAAAATTTACGAACATGTTGGTAAATTTTTCCGGACGATTTTCATTGGGCCGCCGATAACGCACGTTCGGCCGCCGATGACGCACTTTCGGCCGCCGAAAGTGCGTCATCGGCGGCCGAAAGTGCACCGAAAGGGCGGGCCACCAGTATGGAACGTTGCTATGGTGATGGTCATTATCGGCGCTGCTCACTGTCAGTATGTGGAATACGGCCTTTGGTCCAAAATGTCAACCGGCAGCGAGTTACACTCTTTTGCTATCATACCTTCATAAATTTTCACATTCAAAACCTACCTGCACCAACACTCAGCAGTGTTTTAACCTTGTCTAGCTTTAGAGACTGTGAATTCAGAAATAAAAACTTCTGATTTGTCACAAGAGTATCGGAGTTTGCAGTATTCATTTCTTCAACTCATCTAATTTTAACTCTCTTAACATTGAGCTATAGGTTTGCAGGGCAAGAAAGGGCTGGTTTTGTTTTTCAGTTCTATTTTGAGTTCTCCTTTCCAAAGATTTGAAGTAAGGTTTTTATATCAATCACATAAGTTTACTGGTGGGGGAGTTCATTATTGATGACTTTTTGAAGTTTCTAAACATATTTTGTGAGTCATTTGTGGCCATTTATCATCTGAATGTATTTTATATTTTTTCCTCTTGTTCCCGTTAATTATTGTATTCATCAGCAATGTCACATGGGAGGATGCTCATACTTTGAAAACTTGTGCCGTCTTTGTCAGATTCTACTCCCATTTCTTTATTAAAATACTTGTACCTGACAAACAATTTTGGTATTGAATGATAGAAAAATATATACTGAATCTAAATATACCACTTTTATTTTTACCATAAGGTTATTAACAGCGCTACATTTTTAAGACAGGTAGAAGGACCAGATATTTCAAGTTTTTCATTCCTTTCTTGCCCTGCAGACCTATAGCTTGCCATATAGATGTAAATGGAAATAAAAGTTCATTAATCTTTTTATTATTTTCATTGAGGTAACATACATGTGCTTCATCAATTTGGTTTTTAAAATTTTTGTAAGTGACACATTGATATAATTCATTCATAATTCTATTCATCTAGAAGTACTAGCATGACCATGGTAGATGCTTGGAACTTTATTACTTAACTCATGAACAAAGAGATAATCAAACACACTCATCAATGACAAAACATTGTTTTTAAATTGTTTACTGTCCATTTTAAGTTTATTTAGTCACATGGTTTTCCACTTCATCAAGGTGACACATTTGTTGATGAGATGAGCAAACAGAAGGACAAACCACCTTATTTTCATTGTTCATAATTCATTGATAATGCTCTCCATAATTTTGATATAACTGTTTGTAGCACCAGGTATTGTCAAATGACAGCAAATAGATAACTGTCTTTAAGATCTGATCTTCTAGACCTTGCTTGAATGGCACTATAGTCAAGGCTCTATGTTCACTCTGTCAGATGGCAAAATTAAACCAATAGTGACACAGTCTCATATAGCAGAAGAAGTATATATAATGTCTCAGGCACACCTGCTGAACAAAAGATATTGCATAAACAATTAAGACCTCACACATCAGGGAACTTGGAAAAAAGAAAATTGAGAAATTATCTGTTTTCAGAAGTATGGCCCGTATCTATGCAATATTTACCTTCACTAAGTCATCATTTTGCACCATATAATCTTCCTGTCTCTTTGTCAAATCCAGTCATTAGACATATGTGAACTTCCATGAGAATTTTGGGCTTATTGACATACACTATGATAGGTTTACAGTCAATATTTACATAGAAACTGACTAAAACAGTAAAGTAAGCTAAGGTTTGTCTAAGTATGAAAATGAAAATCATATATAGTTTTTAAAATACAGTGATTGCTATTATATCTGAAGATCACATTTATTTGTGAATGTGTTGTCATCGTCTGGAGGCAATTGTGAAAAAAAACTCAGAAGAGATAAATCCAGCTACTTGGATTTTGTAATAGCTGTGAATGAGGGGGTTGTTTGCATATGTCTGCATCTACTGCTGTGAACAAAGCCGGGTCCCCACTGAGCTCTTAAAGTGACTTTGTCGTCTGCAAAATGTAGAATGTCGCTGCCAGAGACCAAAGTTTATCGCCCAGGACTACTAAAATCAAACATGTTCGATGTCTTCATCTTTGGGCAGCTATTGTGGGAAAAAACACACAAGTTTAGTCAACTAGTGGTTTGTTTAGTTTAGTTAGTTTTTTTCAATTCAGAATGCAGGGACTAATTGTTATACATTGCCTGTTAATTTTTCACACAAGTTTGTGTCACCAAGGGTCCCTTTTCAACCAATGTTAAAGCAAGGCAGGAACATGGGTATCTAATAATTTAGGTTATGTGCATTCAAAGCAACTTGTTATCATCAGGAAAATACATAAAGTGCATAAAAAATAATGTTCTTTTGATAATTATCTGAAGTAAGACAAAATCTGCACCTGAAAGTGGGCCTGTTTACCTTACATCTAACTGGAGATAGGAGGGCCCTCCTTGGAGAATATCAACTTCAACTGTATTTGCATGGAATTGGCCTCGTACAAAACTATTATTTCAAGATTTTAGAACGTAAAAACTTAATAATAGTGTAGAATGTTAAGTTTCAGGTTGCTTGAGATGGAAGTCAGAAGTAGTGTTCAGTCAAGAAAACTTCGAAAGCATTGTTCTCAGGTTTTAGTCTGTGCAGTAGCACAATTCTTTTCACCTTTGATGAAACATACTGTACCAACTAAATATTGTCAGAAGATGTTCTGTTTGATTTGGAAAGGTCAGAAATACCATTTTTCATATGAAATATCTTACTGAACTTCATCCTAGTGCAACATCTGACTCAAATTACTTAGAAAAAAAGTTTGTATGTGTGAAAGTAAATGTCTGTAATGATATTGTGTCATTCCTCAGTAGTTCGGGGTTTCCTATTTCTACTGCAGAGGGACATGGGGGTTATTTTGGTTTTAAGCCAGACGAAGAGCCCGAGCAAGAAGCAGAGGTGTAATATCAAGAGGCGTGCCTCGCGCACAAGGGGGAATGAGCGGGTCAATCAGGAAATCGGTATTCGTCGAGGGGGGAGGTGTACGCCGGTCAGTCGGGCCTGAGTTGTTCCAGTCATTGGGCACGGTGGACCGGAGTTCCAGCTAGGACACAGAGGATAATGGAAAATGGTGGGGAGGGTCTGTGGTGACCGGATGGGTTCTCTCGTTCGTCCGAGGAATAGATGTATACTCAACTCGCCTAGTGGGTGGTAGCGTGTGGCTGAGCCGGTCGCGCCGTTATGCCCACGGTCACGGGACGGCTGCTTACTATTTCGGGCTTCCGTACTTGTCCGGTCTTCCTATCCCGGGTCGTTCCTCAGGTAATTTTGGGCCATCGTACCATGTCTCGGTCCTTCGGGTTCTTGTATCCCGTTCTATGTTTTTTCTAATTATCTATGAACTTTACCTTAATTACTTCGATTTGTCTAGTAAACTATGTACTATTTAATCATCTTATTGTATTTAACCCCTTCGAGGGCTATTCTATGGAAGAAGACACATGTGAACACAAGGAGTACCAAGATGGAACTGTTTATTCCGGTTTACAATATTTCCGGGTTTCGGGTTTTCGGCTATCGGCTTTCGGGCTTTCGGGCCCTCACAAAATATACTTAAATACATGGCATTCTATTATTCTCAATACCTTATTCTGACACTGATGAATGGACATTCATCACAATATAATTCTAATCAGATTTTAGACTTCTTATCTGTTGAAAGTCCTTGGTAGACTGAGCCATGATCAGATCCTCTGTGTCATGGGAGTTCATTGACTTCCTCTGTTTTTGACTTACGGAGTATATATATGGGGTGGATACTTGTTTCCTTTTTTCTTTTTGTTTCCTGTTGCATCGTCCAAATACCTTTTTGCCCTCCCCCCAAAAAATAAATGAATAATAAATGGGGGGAAAAGCAATTATTGATTTTGCAGGTGAAATTTTTCTATTGTAATTCTCTTAGGTATGACCTCTTCAGGAGAGTTTCCTTACTCATGTCTTCCATAAAGAGACATATTTCTTGTTGCTGTCCTATATTACAGGTTTGTCCACCTTAAGGTAACCAGTGGTCAGCACAGTCTCATGACATGACCCCTTGTATCTGTCCATGAACGTCCTAACAAGAGCTGTCATCTGGAAATTGATAAGTGATTGACTGTAAAGTGCATGGGGATGGTTATGCAAACCTAATTATAAGAAATGAACAACTAACTGTGTGATACAAACAATGCAAGTAAGTCCTAAGAAGAAATATTGATGAAGTGATACAGAAAGTTCAGTTGGGAATGTTCATGTGTTTTTCTTACATTCAAGAATTTTCTGTGTGCATCTTTGCATACACATCTTTATGTGTCTAACCATGGATGGGTAATATTAATGGTGATATAAATGGTATGTCTGAGAGAGAGGACTTCTTTGCTAATAAATGGCCATGAAAAGTGGGGAAACAGGGGTACTGTGCAGGTTCGTGGGAAAGGTCTATATGATTGTTATTCTTATACATATAATATGTTATTCAGAGTGTCTCTTACCTGAGTTTCAGTAAAGCCTGGCTGCATATATTTAAAGTGTAACTTAACCATCTCTTCATTGTTGCAGTCAGTGTACAGCTTGGTATAGGATTTACCACCTTTAAAAACACATTTAAAGTCAATAACATGTGTGCAAGGGCAGAGTTATGGAGGTTTGGGGCTGATCCATTTTTGCAAGTACCATTAAATTCTGAGTTTTTAAAGGGACTATTCCGGAAATTTGTGCTCAAAAATTGTCATTTCCAACATCAACAACAAGTTATACTGGTAATTATCTTTTTTCTTTTTCATTTCAAAAATCTGGATCAGGTAACCCCCTGGTCTTCAGAATGAATACCAAATTAGTATAGGAATATTTACAACAATTTATTAAAGTTTAGAAGAGTATAGCAACACATAATTAGTTATTCACAAATAAAATGATGTCAAAGTAGGATTTCACATAGTGCTTGTTCTTAAATGAAGATGCTTCATAAAGAAAAAAATCTTTAAAAAGATATTACCAGACTTGGTACATCAGTTCATAGGGAATTTCATAATTCTACTCCTTTATAAAATGGTGAACATTTAAAATCTTTTCCCATATATTTCATGGTCTTAAAAACAAATCTTTTGTTTTGTCTGGTTAACCTAGCCTGTTAAAGACGTACATCAGGTTTTTTACTATGAATAACCATAAAGCTCAGTAATTTAATTCTCCACCTCTGTTCTAGACTAAGTAATTTTGATCTTTTATGAAGATCAGAAATTTCAGTAAAGTTATCCCAATGGACATTGTAACAGATATGCAAGGCATCGTTTTGCATTACATGTAAGTTAGTATGTCATAATTTACTTGAGAAAGAATCTAAAATTAATGAAACCCACATAATCTAATAATTGCAATACAGTTTGCTTCTAGATAGAAACCGCAGCTTCAGTGGAAATATAGCACCTGATCTTGTTAATACCTGAATATAACTAGCCAGTATTACTACTAGAGAATCGGATAAGCGTACATTCAGTAAAGGAAAGCCCTTCTCTCTTCAGGAGCCCTTTCAAATCTTCCATTATAGAACTCCTGCCTTGAAAAATCTCTTCAGCTGCAAAACATGAAATGGTTATGAATATCCTCAACAAAAACAAAAGCCTTTGATGTTAAAATGACAAAAAATGCAACGTTTCTCTCAGTTAGTTTATTCAATCCACATGATCAAATTTATAAAAATTTGATTCCCAATGAATAAGCAGAATGTTGCATTTCCTGAATATGGTCTATAAAGGAAATACCATACCAAAGTAGACCTGTTGAGTGTACATATTTTGATGCTTGGGAAATTAACAGGCTTAAATTTAAAAATAATAACGGTTCAATTCATTTCTAGATCAAACAGTTCGTTCTTCAAACATGTATTCTGTGACCAAAGACATAATTATGGACACTTTTAATGTCTCATGATATTTTCTTCAAATATATTTATGATTTTCTTGAGGCCATGTATTATCTTTGAAGCTCAAATATCAAAACATCACTTAAAAAGACTACATATTAAACTAACACTCTGCTACACATGAAATATAATTTTTGTTATGTCCTTGAATGATAAAGGTTTAGTAGTTTTATGCTCAAAAGTTGTCACTGAATATTGCACCAAGGTATAATACATATACTGCCAACAGGTGTATTCAATGGCTTAATCAACCTTCTGTGTGTGAAGGATGATATTATGACTGCTCTGCAAAATATGAACCTGCTATGATTAGCCCTAAAGTACACCAGATTGAATAATGATATAAATAATGCTCATCACATACAGAAGCACAAACTTGTTTGAGGTACCTATTTTTCCATATTCACAGTTTTGACATCCAAGAACTATAATCAAGGAGCCTCCAGGTTTGAGCCAGCTATAGAGGCATCTGATAGCAGCCATCTGTTCAGGGACATGGTGTGGATAGAGGACATGGCTGGCTAGTATCACATCCACAGCTGAATCTGGGCCTTCCCATTCAAGGTAGCTCTTGTTAACTATGGTAGCCTGAAGTAAGACATGCTGTTTGCACTTATTAGAATTAGGTTATGATATAATTGATGAGGCCTAGACCATGTACTGTTTATGTGAATGTTGCAATGATTTCATACAATATCCAAAATAAAAATAATCAGTAATTGTAACACATATTCAAAAACTTCATATGGAGAATGTATAAGTGCTAATTTGAATCTGGGAATAGACATTTGTAAATACAGCACATCTAATTATGAAAGAGAATACAAATATTTTGTGAAGTATACTTATATAAAGACATCTATATGTATGCATTATATTATGTAGGATTAATGTAAACGTACATTGATTAGATTTCTGACCAATTGTAGGAAATTGTGATAAAAGGGAAAAAAACTATTAATTACAATTCACATTGCCCTCTTTTAAATGTTGCACACCATTATAAAATATTCCTATTAAGATTTTAGATATGCTTGTTTGAATATCCCTCTTCCGGACTGATGAAATACCCTTAATTTAGCTCCTATGCTTTGTTTCTGGATTACACCTGGTGGAAAGTCTTCAGTGTAAAATGCTGGGTTTTTTCATCATAGTTATTTGAAATACAATCAGAGGTATATGGATCCTCAATCTACTGTCTTTTTCACAATAGGGACGAAAAATAGTTTTGTCCATTAAGTCATCGGGGAAGAATCTTATGCAATCTGAAAAGTCTTCTTGTAATTGCTAGAGCAACACGGTATTATTGCTTATTTTGACATCCTATAAGAAATGTACATTCCATAGTAAATTACCCATAATGCAATTGTCATGCGAAGATAAAATGTTTTTATGTTCATAATCATAATCTCTGGGAAATTCTACCAATGTACAAATTTTCAAGAAAATATGTTCGGTTAACCCACTTAATTCTGCATTTAAAGCAAATTGCTTAACATCCCTCTAGGTTACCTTTTCCCAAGATGGGGCACAAATCTTTTGATAGATTGTGCCTTAGTAATTGTATGCAATTCTTACTGTATTTCAACTATGATGTTGGATACTACACATTTGAAACTGAGGCTTTACATTTACCTTCATATTAGTAAATTTCCGCATGGTTTCATGAAGTTTATCACAGCTGGGTTTGTGTGAGTCAACTCCAATATAGTGGTTAATTTCCGGCATGCATTTGCTGACAAGGTAACCATCTAGAAGTCCAGTCCCTACATTGGACAGATAACTTGCATAACAATAGAATATAAAACTAAATGAATATGTATTGATGCATTTATAAGTTAAAACTCTTGAGGCTGCATTGTCTGTACTGTGTCAATTGTCTAACTTGACAACTACAGTGTGCACTATTTGTTAGTTATCTAGTGGTTTCAGAGACATTGTTTTGGTAGATTTCAGTTGCCAATGACTGTGTTAACCAATTCGTTTGCTTATTCCTGTATGTTTTATAAAATAATAAAACCTACCCGCGCCAACACTCAGCAGTGTCTTGGCCTTGTCAAGGCTTAAAGACTTTGCATTCTGGAATAGAAACTTCTGATTTCCCACTAAATCATCAGAATTTTCTTGGAAGTTTCCATACCATTTCCAGTAGTCTGATGATAAGGCCATGTTGGTCTCTATTGTCAGGCTTGCTCAGAATGTGAAGTGGCAGAGAGCAAGCGAGTCTGAGGAAATGTCACAGAATACTAAAGATTTGCTTATTTAAACCATATCAAATCATAGATGCAAAAATGCTGAATAATTAAGGATAGACAAGGATGATATCTCTAACTATATATTGTTTCTGATCTATTTTACTAATCAGGGTTGCAGTGAATCAACATTCATCATAAGTGCTTGAGAATTGCATTTATCCATATATAATATAATTTTATATTAACATTATGCTTACATTTTATCATAACATACAGAAGGTAGGAGGAAAACAAGAACCCAAGGAAATAGTTTTAACTTGAAAGCTCATTGAATTTTGAAGGAGGTTACTCTACAGATATAATGATGTATATATCAATTACATTCTAATATTTTTGATCATGTGATTTTAAGTGCCCACAGCTCATTTTGCTCATTAAAATTCTTAAGTTTTAGCCTTTTCATATTTTTAATTGAATAAAGGCAGTGTATGTTGATTGATAATATCTGCTTCAATAAGTACCATCATGGACAGGGTGCTTCCTTTCAACTCTATTCCTGATATAAAGGTAGTTGGAATGGATGATATCATGTTCAAAAACATTCGATCAAGTCTAAATGCAAGTCTAAAATATGAAGACAATTGATAAGAGACTACATAGGATACCATCTATAAAGACAATACCTTAAAAACTGCATATACTCATTATATAGTTCCAGAGTCTTGCCACATATGCTTAAGCAGATCCCTAAATATAAAAAGTAATAATGCACTATCTACATAAAATAATTAGACACATATGAACAACACGACAAAAGTGTAATAATAGAAACACTGAAGACTAAAGACCTTGGTTCTATGATGCGTTTGATGGAACAGGTTGTTGACAGCATAAGTTACCTTCATGTGTTCTATGGATCAGAATCTTTAAAGGTTTTGAATACATATTAACAGGCTGGGGATACCATTGAAAAACGGGGCGACCTGGAAAAACAGGACGTCCTGGAAAAACAGGCAATTATGAAAAAGTGTATTATCTAATTATCTTAGATGAAATTATACATGAATAATACACAAGACAAATATGATACAATACTTCTACACATACAAACTGCAAAAATTATGAAATTCTGTATCTAACATGAATTAAATAACATTTTCCATTTTGACAATTTCATAAATAAGAATTCTACAATTAATATTTTCACATAAATAAAAGTGCTCAGAAAATGAGGACTTTGCTAAATTCAAAAGCTATTTATAATAAAAGTACACATCTTTTGCATTAAAATGATCATTGCATTTTCACATTCTACCCTTGCATTTTTTTTATATTGATTTTAATTTTTTTAAAGTTACAAAAATCATACCAAGAAAACAGCCCGTCCTGAAATAACAGGACAGTATTGTGATCCATTATTACAGGACGTCCCGTTTTTTCAGGCAGGACTTTAAAAACCATTAAAACCATTATTGTAATCATGGGATTCAATTTTAATTTGACCAAATAATTGCTTCTTATATAGGGTCATATTTTGAAATTGAAAAAATTATAATGGAATGTTTTGAAGTGATTTAAAGGGTTGTGTCCTGAAAAAACGGGACGTCCCGTTTTTTCCGTCGTAGCCCCAACCTGATTAATACTTGTCTTAATAGGCCATGATTGAACAAAAGCCTTTGAGCATTGTATCTTGTCATGTACAATATAAATCTTGTTATGCGACAAAAACAAAAATGTAGGGCAACCATTGGTTAGCTTGATATATGGAAATATGCAGTTTGAAAGAAGAATTACTCAAATTACTCATATATAAATATCTTCAGTGTTTTTCCATTGATGTCCTGATGCTGTTCACCTCTGTAGTTTTTGTTTTTTTTAATATTTTAGGAATCTAGGACTACAGTGTTTATGAATCTGAGACCTAGTTCATGATGGATTAAAGTCTAGAATAGTTTTCTTCCATTCGTATTTATTGGCAAATTTATTCACAGATATTTCATAACCCAGTACATAAAAAGTATAACACAATAGTGTAAGGAATCGTCATTTCTTTCATCTCTTCTTCAAAAGAAACTATGATGACACTGTAACTGCACTTTTATAACAAAAAGATGGATATTTGAAGCTGATATTTATGGGAAATATTTGTTGCCACTTGAAAATTGCAGGGAAATCTTTACTAATATGTTAGTATTGTTGATACTAACGTTCATATGCAGGTACCAGCATAGGCAGTTCAGTACCTTCAAATCCATTACCAAGCATTGTCATGACCAAAAGACATGATACTTTTCATGTTTGAGATCATTTGATCAAGTGTACGTGGATGTTTACTAAAACCAAGACTCAATGATTTGTATAAAACAAAATGCTCAAAAGTTTTAATTACATATAAAATATTGCTTGAATGAGTATAAAAAGGTAATCATAAGATGTATGTCTGACCAACATTGCAGATGTAAATCTCCGTTATTTTCTTTAATTTGTCAAATAAGATAATACCAGAGTGTTGCTATGCAACCCAAAGGAAATATGTCACTCTCAGTTGCTAAGCATAACCATTGATCTCCATACAGATGTTTATAACATGGACCCAAGTTAAAGTGCAACTTTTCTGCTTACATAGAGAGATGTTGAAAGTAAGTTTGAATTAGTTTTTGATTTATGTAAGGATTATCAAGGTATATGAAATATTGCTCCAAAAGTATCAGAAAAGAAGGAAAATTCTGAAATCAATATTGTCCATGCCATGTTTACTCTATTTCTGTTGGATTGCATTAATCACTCATGTTTTGAAGAAATACCAGTCAAAATATAGACAAATGACTAGGTATTATAGACCTATGTGATTAAAGCAAACAAATGGAATATTTGTCTTGAAACAGCAAATGCAGCCTGGAGAGCCAGAAACAAACCAGTGTTAATATTGTTTTAATTCTTCCTCCTATCAAGTAGGAATTTGTATGCTGGGCCTCACATCTGGAACTGGTCTACCGGTCGGCCCAGTTTGGTTAATCATCTACAAGTCCAGTCTCTGAATGAATCAGAATTCTTATCAAATGTTCTATGTATATATTTCGTCTAATCATCTATATTTTCCAGAAGATAGAGAAAATATTGTGCATATTGTCACTATGTGATAATCATCATGATTGGCTGTCATAGTTTTAGTAATAATGTAAGGGGCATTTCCAGGCCTGTATCTATAGACACGAATGCTTGTTATAGGTTCAAATCATGGTAACTTGGAGAGGCAGAGTATCACAATATGATAGAAGGCTATTCTATAACCAGTTCAATTATCAATGGTATTTTTCAGACAAAGAGCTGTCTTCATAATGTACTGCCTAATTCACTGCACCACAGGTACGTAGTTTCATATGGAAAAACAATAAGTGTTCATACCTTTTAGATACTGGAATTATTCAAACAATTTTCCATTATAAATTTCGTACACCGAAAAGACATATGAAGCGACCCAATAAATAAGCACAATTTATTTATCTTTTTCTACTGAGTTATGTATGTGCACCCTAATAAATGGTATAGTAGCTGACTCACAACTATTTGACCTTCCGTAGACACTTTGCAGTAGCTTTAAAATTAAGGCCGTATTCCATATACCGTAAGTGCTTTGCCGATTTGATGTCGATACATTTTTGGTACTGCCGATATGATATCGGCGGCCCTGCAGATAAAATTTACGAACATGTTGGTAAATTTTTCCGGACGATTTTCATTGGGCCGCCGATAACGCACGTTCGGCCGCCGATGACGCACTTTCGGCCGCCGAAAGTGCGTCATCGGCGGCCGAAAGTGCACCGAAAGGGCGGGCCACCAGTATGGAACGTTGCTATGGTGATGGTCATTATCGGCGCTGCTCACTGTCAGTATGTGGAATACGGCCTTTGGTCCAAAATGTCAACCGGCAGCGAGTTACACTCTTTTGCTATCATACCTTCATAAATTTTCACATTCAAAACCTACCTGCACCAACACTCAGCAGTGTTTTAACCTTGTCTAGCTTTAGAGACTGTGAATTCAGAAATAAAAACTTCTGATTTGTCACAAGAGTATCGGAGTTTGCAGTATTCATTTCTTCAACTCATCTAATTTTAACTCTCTTAACATTGAGCTATAGGTTTGCAGGGCAAGAAAGGGCTGGTTTTGTTTTCCAGTTCTATTTTGAGTTCTCCTTTCCAAAGATTTGAAGTAAGGTTTTTATATCAATCACATAAGTTTACTGGTGGGGGAGTTCATTATTGATGACTTTTTGAAGTTTCTAAACATATTTTGTGAGTCATTTGTGGCCATTTATCATCTGAATGTATTTTATATTTTTTCCTCTTGTTCCCGTTAATTATTGTATTCATCAGCAATGTCACATGGGAGGATGCTCATACTTTGAAAACTTGTGCCGTCTTTGTCAGATTCTACTCCCATTTCTTTATTAAAATACTTGTACCTGACAAACAATTTTGGTATTGAATGATAGAAAAATATATACTGAATCTAAATATACCACTTTTATTTTTACCATAAGGTTATTAACAGCGCTACATTTTTAAGACAGGTAGAAGGACCAGATATTTCAAGTTTTTCATTCCTTTCTTGCCCTGCAGACCTATAGCTTGCCATATAGATGTAAATGGAAATAAAAGTTCATTAATCTTTTTATTATTTTCATTGAGGTAACATACATGTGCTTCATCAATTTGATTTTTAAAATTTTTGTAAGTGACACATTGACATAATTCATTCATAATTCTATTCATCTAGAAGTACTAGCATGACCATGGTAGATGCTTGGAACTTTATTACTTAACTCATGAACAAAGAGATAATCAAACACACTCATCAATGACAAAACATTGTTTTTAAATTGTTTACTGTCCATTTTAAGTTTATTTAGTCACATGGTTTTCCACTTCATCAAGGTGACACATTTGTTGATGAGATGAGCAAACAGAAGGACAAACCACCTTATTTTCATTGTTCATAATTCATTGATAATGCTCTCCATAATTTTGATATAACTGTTTGTAGCACCAGGTATTGTCAAATGACAGCAAATAGATAACTGTCTTTAAGATCTGATCTTCTAGACCTTGCTTGAATGGCACTATAGTCAAGGCTCTATGTTCACTCTGTCAGATGGCAAAATTAAACCAATAGTGACACAGTCTCATATAGCAGAAGAAGTATATATAATGTCTCAGGCACACCTGCTGAACAAAAAATATTGCATAAACAATTAAGACCTCACACATCAGGGAACTTGGAAAAAAGAAAATTGAGAAATTATCTGTTTTCAGAAGTATGGCCCGTATCTATGCAATATTTACCTTCACTAAGTCATCATTTTGCACCATATAATCTTCCTGTCTCTTTGTCAAATCCAGTCATTAGACATATGTGAACTTCCATGAGAATTTTGGGCTTATTGACATACACTATGATAGGTTTACAGTCAATATTTACATAGAAACTGACTAAAACAGTAAAGTAAGCTAAGGTTTGTCTAAGTATGAAAATGAAAATCATATATAGTTTTTAAAATACAGTGATTGCTATTATATCTGAAGATCACATTTATTTGTGAATGTGTTGTCATCGTCTGGAGGCAATTGTGAAAAAAAACTCAGAAGAGATAAATCCAGCTACTTGGATTTTGTAATAGCTGTGAATGAGGGGGTTGTTTGCATATGTCTGCATCTACTGCTGTGAACAAAGCCGGGTCCCCACTGAGCTCTTAAAGTGACTTTGTCGTCTGCAAAATGTAGAATGTCGCTGCCAGAGACCAAAGTTTATCGCCCAGGACTACTAAAATCAAACATGTTCGATGTCTTCATCTTTGGGCAGCTATTGTGGGAAAAAACACACAAGTTTAGTCAACTAGTGGTTTGTTTAGTTTAGTTAGTTTTTTTCAATTCAGAATGCAGGGACTAATTGTTATACTTTGCCTGTTAATTTTTCACACAAGTTTGTGTCACCAAGGGTCCCTTTTCAACCAATGTTAAAGCAAGGCAGGAACATGGGTATCTAATAATTTAGGTTATGTGCATTCAAAGCAACTTGTTATCATCAGGAAAATACATAAAGTGCATAAAAAATAATGTTCTTTTGATAATTATCTGAAGTAAGACAAAATCTGCACCTGAAAGTGGGCCTGTTTACCTTACATCTAACTGGAGATAGGAGGGCCCTCCTTGGAGAATATCAACTTCAACTGTATTTGCATGGAATTGGCCTCGTACAAAACTATTATTTCAAGATTTCAGAACGTAAAAACTTAATAATAGTGTAGAATGTTAAGTTTCAGGTTGCTTGAGATGGAAGTCAGAAGTAGTGTTCAGTCAAGAAAACTTCGAAAGCATTGTTCTCAGGTTTTAGTCTGTGCAGTAGCACAATTCTTTTCACCTTTGATGAAACATACTGTACCAACTAAATATTGTCAGAAGATGTTCTGTTTGATTTGGAAAGGTCAGAAATACCATTTTTCATATGAAATATCTTACTGAACTTCATCCTAGTGCAACATCTGACTCAAATTACTTTGAAAAAAAGTTTGTATGTGTGAAAGTAAATGTCTGTAATGATATTGTGTCATTCCTCAGTAGTTCGGGGTTTCCTATTTCTACTGCAGAGGGACATGGGGGTTATTTTGGTTTTAAGCCAGACGAAGAGCCCGAGCAAGAAGCAGAGGTGTAATATCAAGAGGCGTGCCTCGCGCACAAGGGGGAATGAGCGGGTCAATCAGGAAATCGGTATTCGTCGAGGGGGGAGGTGTACGCCGGTCAGTCGGGCCTGAGTTGTTCCGGTCATTGGGCACGGTGGACCGGAGTTCCAGCTAGGACACAGAGGATAATGGAAAATGGTGGGGAGGGTCTGTGGTGACCGGATGGGTTCTCTCGTTCGTCCGAGGAATAGATGTATACTCAACTCGCCTAGTGGGTGGTAGCGTGTGGCTGAGCCGGTCGCGCCGTTATGCCCACGGTCACGGGACGGCTGCTTACTATTTCGGGCTTCCGTACTTGTCCGGTCTTCCTATCCCGGGTCGTTCCTCAGGTAATTTTGGGCCATCGTACCATGTCTCGGTCCTTCGGGTTCTTGTATCCCGTTCTATGTTTTTTCTAATTATCTATGAACTTTACCTTAATTACTTCGATTTGTCTAGTAAACAATGTACTATTTAATCATCTTATTGTATTTAACCCCTTCGAGGGCTATTCTATGGAAGAAGACACATGTGAACACAAGGAGTACCAAGATGGAACTGTTTATTCCGGTTTACAATATTTCCGGGTTTCGGGTTTTCGGCTATCGGCTTTCGGGCTTTCGGGCCCTCACAAAATATACTTAAATACATGGCATTCTATTATTCTCAATACCTTATTCTGACACTGATGAATGGACATTCATCACAATATAATTCTAATCAGATTTTAGACTTCTTATCTGTTGAAAGTCCTTGGTAGACTGAGCCATGATCAGATCCTCTGTGTCATGGGAGTTCATTGACTTCCTCTGTTTTTGACTTACGGAGTATATATATGGGGTGGATACTTGTTTCCTTTTTTCTTTTTGTTTCCTGTTGCATCGTCCAAATACCTTTTTGCCCTCCCCCCAAAAAATAAATGAATAATAAATGGGGGGAAAAGCAATTATTGATTTTGCAGGTGAAATTTTTCTATTGTAATTCTCTTAGGTATGACCTCTTCAGGAGAGTTTCCTTACTCATGTCTTCCATAAAGAGACATATTTCTTGTTGCTGTCCTATATTACAGGTTTGTCCACCTTAAGGTAACCAGTGGTCAGCACAGTCTCATGACATGACCCCTTGTATCTGTCCATGAACGTCCTAACAAGAGCTGTCATCTGGAAATTGATAAGTGATTGACTGTAAAGTGCATGGGGATGGTTATGCAAACCTAATTATAAGAAATGAACAACTAACTGTGTGATACAAACAATGCAAGTAAGTCCTAAGAAGAAATATTGATGAAGTGATACAGAAAGTTCAGTTGGGAATGTTCATGTGTTTTTCTTACATTCAAGAATTTTCTGTGTGCATCTTTGCATACACATCTTTATGTGTCTAACCATGGATGGGCAATATTAATGGTGATATAAATGGTATGTCTGAGAGAGAGGACTTCTTTGCTAATAAATGGCCATGAAAAGTGGGGAAACAGGGGTACTGTGCAGGTTCGTGGGAAAGGTCTATATGATTGTTATTCTTATACATATAATATGTTATTCAGAGTGTCTCTTACCTGAGTTTCAGTAAAGCCTGGCTGCATATATTTAAAGTGTAACTTAACCATCTCTTCATTGTTGCAGTCAGTGTACAGCTTGGTATAGGATTTACCACCTTTAAAAACACATTTAAAGTCAATTATATGTGTGTAAGGGCAGAGTTATGGAGGTTAGGGGCTGATCCATTTTTGCAAGTACCATTAATTTCTGAGTTTTTAAAGGGACTCTTCCGGAAATTTGTGCTAAAAAATTGTCATTTCCAACATCAACAACAAGTTATACTGGTAGTTATCTTTCTTCTTTTTTTCATTTCAAAAATCTGGATCAGTTAACCCCCTGGTCTTCAGAATGAATACCAAATTAGTATAGGAATATTTACAACAATTTATTTAAGTTTAGAAGAGTATAGCAACACATAATTAGTTATTCACAAATAAAATGATGTCAAAGTAGGATTTCACATAGTGCTTGTTCTTAAATGAAGATGCTTCATAAAGAAAAAAATCTTTGAAAAGATATTACCAGACTTGGTACATCAGTTCATAGGGAATTTCATAATTCTACTCCTTTATAAAATAGTGAACATTCAAAATCTTTTCCCATATATTTCATGGTCTTAAAACCAAATCTTTTGTTTTGTCTGGTTAACCTAGCCTATTAAAGACGTACATCAGGTTTTTTACTATGAATAACCATAAAGCTCAGTAATTTAATTTTCCACCTCTGTTCTAGACTAAGTAATTTTGATCTTTTATGAAGATCAGAAACTTCAGTAAAGTTATTCCAATGGACATTGTAACAGATATGCAAGGCATCGTTTTGCATTACATGTAAGTTAGTATGTCATAATTTACTTGAGAAAGAATCTAAAATTAATGAAACCCACATAATCTAATAATTGCAATACAGTTTGCTTCTAGATAGAAACCGCAGCTTCAGTGGAAATATAGCACCTGATCTTGTTAATACCTGAATATAACTAGCCAGTATTACTACTAGAGAATCGGATAAGCGTACATTCAGTAAAGGAAAGCCCTTCTCTCTTCAGGAGCCCTTTCAAATCTTCCATTATAGAACTCCTGCCTTGAAAAATCTCTTCAGCTGCAAAACATGAAATGGTTATGAATATCCTCAACAAAAACAAAGCCTTTGATGTTAAAATGACAAAAAATGCAACGTTTCTCTCAGTTAGTTTATTCAATCCACATGATCAAATTTATAAAAAATTGATTCCCAATGAATAAGCAGAATGTTGCATTTCCTGAATAATGGTCTACAAAGAAAATACCATACCAAAGTAGACCTGTTGAGTGTACATATTTTGATGCTTGGGAAATTAACAGGCTTAAATTTAAAAATAATAACGGTTCAATTAATTTCTAGATCAAACCAAAGACATAATTATGGACACTTTTAATGTCTCATGATATTTTCTTCAAATATTTTTATTGATTTTCTTAAGGCCAAGTATTATCTTTGAAGCTCAAATATCAAAACATCACTTAAAAAGACTACATATTAAACTAACACTCTGCTACACATGAAATATAATTTTTGTTATGTCCTTGAATGATAAAGGTTTAGTAGTTTTATGCTCAAAAGTTGTCACTGAATATTGCACCAAGGTATAATACATATACTGCCAACAGGTGTATTCAATGGCTTAATCAACCTTCTGTGTGTGAAGGATGATATTATAACTGCTCTGCAAAATACGAACCTGCTATGATTAGCCCTAAAATACACCAGATTGAATGATAATATACATAATGCTCATCACATACAGATGCACAAACTTGTTTGAGGTACCTATTTTTCCATATTCACAGTTTTGACATCCAAGAACTATAATCAAGGAGCCTCCAGGTTTGAGCCAGCCATAGAGGCATCTGATAGCGACCATCGGGTCAGGGACAAGGTATGGGTAGAGGACATGGCTGGCTAATATCACATCCATTGCTGAATCTGGGCCTTCCCATTCAAGGAAGCTCTTATTGACTATGGAGGCCTGAAGTAAGATATGCTTATGGTACTTATAATTAGGTTATGGCATAATTAATAAGGCTTGAAATAATACTGTCTTTCTTAAAGGGTACAATGATTTCATTTTATATCTCATATATAAAGCACATGAATTTCAAACCAATGGTAAGACATGCTTCTTTGAAAATGTGATAAGGAGGCTATAATCACCTAATTTGAATCTTGGAACAGAAGTTTGAAAATACAATTCAGCTGATTTTCAAAGAAAATAATAATGTTTCATGATGTACAATAATCTATAGATATATTAAGAGATGCATGACGTGTATAGGAAATGTATGAACATAATCATATTGACAGTTGCAAAATAGTGCTTAGATAGTGCCTGATCATATGAATATCTTACTGTATTTCAATAATGATGAATGATTCTTATATACTGTCTCAGTAAATATGTAAGATTCTATTCATTTAGACCATAGGTTTTGCTTTTACCTTAATTTTAGTAAATTTCCCCATGGTCTCATGAAGTTCATCACAGCTGGGTTTGTGTGATTCAACTCCAATATAATGGTCAATTTCTGGCATGCATTTACTAACGAGGTAACCATCTAGAAGTCCAGTCCCTGAATGAAATAGATTTCTTGAAAACCAATTCAACATATGAATCTAGAAGAATTGAAATTCTTTAAAATCCAGAGGAATATGTTTTATATATTTACATAATTATATAGTTATGGTCCCTAAATACACAGAATATTAACAGCCTCCATTTGTTATTACTTTAGATGGTAGGAACATCACCCCCCACCTAAATGATGGTCCATAATGTGAGAGTGTCTGAACTACATGACCACAACATTCCATAGTCAGAGTAATATTTTCATCTTTTATCCAACATTTCATGTGACCTATGTGATGAAAGACAAGGAAATGATGTATATTTTTGTAAATTCTTAAACCTACCTGCTCCAACACTCAGCAGTGTCTTAGCCTTGTCTAGGTTTAAAGACCTTGCATTCTGAAATAAAAACTTCTGATTTGCAACTACAGTATCAGAATTTGCACGAAAGTTCCCATACCATTTCCAAAAATCTGATGGTAAGGCCATGTTGTTTTTTGTGTTCAAACTTGTTCAGTATAGGATTCAGACACATTGAATATGAATAGGCAAAGAGCAAAGGTTCACCAACTTAAAACCACCATGATTATATAGTGTCAGGCTATGTTTACAAATTGTATGTGTAACAACGCTGGATGATTAAGGATAAACAATGATCAAACAATGAAATTGGATATTGTTTCTGATCTGTTTTGCAGAGCCGTGAATCAAATTATATTTTAGAAAAACATTTGATAATTGTATCTGGTCATTTATACAATATGAATCTGCAAAGGACAATGCAAGGAAACAATATATATCTACAAAAAGAAAATGCAAGGAAGCAAAAACCCAAGGCAATAATTCTAATTTGAATAAATCATATAATCTTTGCGTGAACTTCCTATTATGGACAACAGACTGGCGGAATGAGTCACCTAAATATCATGAAACTTTTACAACGCTTTGGTGAAGATTTTATGGGACTTTTATGACAAACACAACATAAATGTTTTGTGCAGTGCCATACAGGTGCCATCAATTTCCAAGAATATTTTTACACATTGGAATATGACCTTGACAGTGTTTTTTCATTTATTTTATTTATCTATTATTTATAAGTACCAGCATGAAAAGTGTAGGTATTGTTAACTCCATTACCTGGTATTCTCATGAACAAAGGACAATGATACAGAAAAGTTATAACACTAAATCATTTTTGAAAACATCTGGTCAAGTCTAAATGCATGTATACAAAGACCATTGATAAGCGACTCGATATTGTACTGCATGTAGTTTGTCAACACATAATTGTACTAGTAATACAGTTTTAATCTATACTTGTTTTTCCTCTAGATCTGTTCTAACCTCTACAATATTACCTTCTAGTATAACGATCCCTTATTATTTAAAAAAAAAAAAAAAAAAAAAAAAACTCTAAGGTTCAAATTTTTTATAATTTGTAACTCTTGCCTAAACCTTTTTTTCTTTTGAATTTTTTTTATTTATACTGACAATATGATTAGCAAATTAATGTTAGTTTACATCAAATATCAGTCACATATATACAGAGTAAAGTACAAACAACTTATTTACATAGTAATATTTAGATAAATATGTAGATAATTCTTACTGGTAGACATATTCAACTGGGTCAAGAAAACATTGGTGAGTATGTATTGGTCATAAAATATATATCATGAAAATGTCCAGAGTAAAGACAATTCATACTTTTATAAGTATGTATCAGTAGAAAAGCACATTGAATTTGCAATTGGTATAGGGCTTTCCTGAGGTAATGGTTGGTAATCGTGGCTTTAATCCCTGAATTTTTGGCGACGTCAGGCACAATTTGGGCAATTTTGTTTTTGCCTATAGGGCATGCAACATCTCAGGAGAATTTTGGATATTTCTTGCAAATGACTTACAGTTTAGAGGTCAACAAGAAAGGCAGTAAGGGTGAGACATACTGGTAGGCCTTACTTTCTTGTTCTTCCGTATGAGCAGTGGTGGATCCAAGGGGGGAGTCAAGGGGTCAGGACCCCCTCGTTTTTTAGGACAATTAAACATTATAAAGAGAGAAAAAACATTGCTCATGTATGTGTGAATGTGTGACATTTTAGTACTTAGCCTATATGCTGACCCTTTTCAGAAATCCCTGTGTCTGCCCCTTTCCCCCCCTTATTTCTTTTTGATTTTGTTTTGATTTTTTGTGCAAAAATCCTCCTTTTTAGGTTTGTCGCATAACCCAGTTGTCTTAAGATCCCTTCTTCTTGCAATTAAGGCTGTCCTGTAGGAAATAAAGAGAAGAGACTATGCTGTGGATAGGTAGGTCTGTTGAATATGAAATATTCTCATTTTCCACACATATTGTGCTTTTTTCAAGAAGCATATTTCTTATATTCATTATATTATTGATTTATTATATTACTTCTCATTTTTGTTGTATTGACTAGGTCCCCGTGTCTAATGGCCTAAAATCATACAGTGTTCTGCCTTGCCTAAACGTTAAACTAAAGTTTGTGGGATTAAATTTTCATTCGTATTTTCAGATCAACATTAATTCTATATTAACAGTGGAAAGAGATAGACAGAGGAGAGGAGTCACACCTTCCAGGTGCATCCTATTTTGAAAAGAAAATTATGGAAAAGTAAATATTTGATTTGAGGCTATTTTCAAAGCATTATGCAAACCAATTATTCTTTTTTTTGTGCATACATTTTATTTCCCTTTATATAAATAACTGTGGGATTGCGAGCGCTCTCCATCACAATGCTGCTACCATTCACACCCATCTTGACTGGAAAACCGTGTCAGGAGAGTGACCAGGCATGTCGAGCGGCCCCCAAAAAACAACTAAACATGCCTAGCATGAACAGATGCTGGAAGGACTCTAAGTTGGAGAATATTTTCATTATCATGTTTAAGTAATTATAAGATATAAATCCAAATTTAAGAAATTCTTTAGTAGCACTCTTAATGAAAGCCTCAAAGTTTTGAGATACATTGACGTATCTCTTAAAAACTATATGCCCTACTCAAAGTGACGAAGTCACTTGTTCAGTAATAAACATCAGAGTTGACTCTGTTTTTCAGTTCATTACAAAAGGGAAAACAGGTTATTTATATACAACATAGTAGGTAACACCAGTAGTCGATAAAATTTAAACAAAATATTGTATCAATTATAATAAGTTAAGAACAATAATAAGTTAAGACAACTGCATCACAACATAGGTAATAAAGTATTCAATTCATACGTGAAGTACATAATATTTATATTCAATTTGATAAATCACGCTGTACCGCCTAAGGTAATGGCCATGATGGTGCGACACACATGTAGCTGTAGCTGCCAACTCATCCCTGATAACTCTATTTGGGTAACCTTCACAACAGGTTAGTGTGTGAGTGTGTGTGTGTGTGTCACAACAGGTTAGTTTTCAATTCAAGAATTCTCTGAACTAGTATGTAGTGTGGCGGGCAGATCCTGAAAGGGGGGTCCAGGGGGGCCTGATCCCACCCCATTAAATTTGTCAAAGAGGAAAAGGTTGTGTGTTTGTGTGTGTGCACTGATATTACTAGCAACACTACTTTTAAAAGAAGCATTTTATTCCAGAGTACTGCCATATGGAACTCATCATCAGTTGAGGAAATAAATATTCCAAGTTATGAGTCATTCAAAGACAGGCAAAAGTGTAAGTAACTTACACAAACTTTTGTTGCTCTGCAATGACGCACACATATATCTTTTAAATTACATTTCCTTATATATTTTTGTTCCATGAAATGCTGATATAAAATTAATCTTATGCTGCCTTGTACTACTAATATTTTGATTCCATAGGAAACCCTCTTGATATTGTACCTCCAATTTTAAGGGGATTTGTAGGCTGTATGACAATCCCACTTGTTTTTTCTTTTGTTCTTTAATCCAGCAGCTTGTTAATAGTATATCATAAAATAATTGCAAATATTTCATACACATTATTGTTGTCTTGTTTATAAATCTGTATTATTGTGTATTGTATTATTTTCTATGTAATAGAATGCGCCTTCTATGTTTAATCTATTTGCATGTTTTTCTCGAAAAAGCAATGTCATAATAATTTATTTGTACTATGATTGCTGAGTTGCAACAAAAAATGATAATACGCCAAGTTGTATTCTCCCATGATGAATAAAATCTTTGAAAAAAAGGAAATTCTTCTGACTCAGGAGAGGAAGGTCCCCCACCCCCAGCAAAGGAAAGGGGGAGGAACCATCCAAGTATGACTTTTTAAGCATTTACCTCCGTGGTTATTCACTTTTTAATGACCCCAGGACAATCAAGAACTTCAACATATTGCACAAAGGTAGTTAGTAAAACACCTTGTGCATATAATCTATTGTATAGGAATAGAATGAAGAAACGTCACCAGTTCTATAGAGGGAACATCATAAAGTATTCAAAATTATGTGAATTGCTATATCATATAGTGTAGATATAGCATGGACTGCTGGTAGGTGTAAATATACTTGTTGGCAATAGCAGACAGGGTACGTCTCCCAGCGAGTACCAATGCTCGGGTAAAATCAATAAACCAGACTGATATATATAGGGCAGAATCTATGATTAAAGCGGAGAACACTACTTGACACCGTTTGGACAATACCATTCTTAAGGATTCGAGGGGTTTGAATAGCTATATGTAGAAAGGACATCTGGTGACTGTTGGAAGTACTACTGTGTTGCCGATTGGATGTAAGATCAGGTGGACTCTCAGGAGAAAGCGTACTCTCCATTGATTGGAATTGTGAACCTAGGAATCTTAAATCATCATGGCACTGGCCACTGTATGCATTCATGTGATCCACGAATAAAACCTGACTTTCAGCCAAGCGTTGATTGTGTTGTGGATCTGAACGCCCATTTCATGAACTTATCTGTCACTTGACTAGCATTTACAGAAGAAGAGATAAAGGCATTGAACATTACAAGAACAGTTCCCCTATTATTAATTAACCTCATAACAACAACTAGCATTCAATATATACACTTTATGGATATGCAGGTTCATCATAGAGTTGTTTTGACGCTGCTAAAGTGAGATATTACAATCCTTTATGCTTGCCATTCTAAGTTACTTTTTTGTCACAGATCTGAATTTTTGTCAATTTTTCAAAGCCTGGCATGAATAAAAATTCATATAAAAGTCTTCAAATGCATGAATTTCTGGTATTTGTTAGCTAAAATAGTATAGAATGACTGTCTTAACATTCAGTACCATGGAGAGATTAGGAGTGTATATTGCTAGGGCTTTTCTGGCAGATGGTGGTAGTGCACAGAAAGAAAAACTTCAGTCAATTTTCTCAATTTCTAGTTTGTGCCTTGGTGCACTTCTTTATTACTTTGATGAAACATATCTCAGCAATTAGACATCAGAGAAAGACATTCTATATCTAATTAGAAAGGTGAGAAACAATTTTATCTCATGAAATGCCAAAACCAAATTCACCGCGGGGTGACGTCCAACTCAAATGGGTCATATTTTAATTCTCTTAGATAAGACCTCTTTAGCAGTGTTTCCTTATTCATGTCTGCCATAAACAGACATCGTTCTTGTTGCTGTCCTACATTTCAGGTTTGTCCACCGTAAGGTAACCAGTGGTCAGCACTGTCTCATGACATGACCCCTTGTATCTGCCCATGAATGTCCTCACAAGATCAGTCATCTGGAAATTGATAAGTGATTGACCATAAAGTGCTTGGGGATAGCGTTGTTGTGCAAACCTAGTTATAAAACATGAATAACTTACTGCATGATACAAACAATAATTGAAAATGTTCACATTACTTTTATCTAAGTAAGTCCTAAGAATAAATATTATTAAAGTTAAACAGAAAGTTCAGTTGGGAATGTTTATGTGTTTTTCTTACATGCAAGACATTTCTGTGTATGTCTCTGTATACACAAGTCTATGTGTCTAACCATAAATAAACAATGTTAATGGTGATATAGATGGTATGTCTGAGAGTGAGGAAGATGCTGCCCTTAGCTGTGTATTGTATACACCTTGCTAATTTCCTTCCCTGTCTGTCTGCTTATTTCATGTCTTATTTCACTAATAAATCGCCAAAAAAAAAGGGGTTTAGACCTCAGAACTCAAGGACAAAATATGATTTAACCCATCTGTGCCCCTGTTTTATCATTGTGATTATAGAGTGAGGAAGATGCTGCCCTTAGCTGTGTATTGTATACACCTTGCTAATTTCCTTCCCTGTCTGTCTGCTTATTTCATGTCTTATTTCACTAATAAATCGCCCAAAAAAAAGGGGTTTAGACCTCAGAACTCAAGGACAAAATATGATTTAACCCATCTGTGCCCCTGTTTTATCATTGTGATTATGTCTCTGCATAAACAGTAATTGTCAAGGTTGACATGAAGTATGACATAAACAAATTTTGCATATTACATCATGGACATTAAAACAAAATTTGCAAACACCAAAAAGGTACCAGTTGTTCAAGGTCCAATGCTATAATTCTCCCTACCACGGATAGCTGATTTCCAAATTTTTGTCACCTGCAGGTTAATTTGGATTATCTTCGTCAACAAAAATACAGGGAAATATATTGAAAATATACTAAAAGAATGTCTATATATCCATCTACAATGAACCATTGTTCAAACCTATTTGGGAACAAAGTAATTACATACAGACATAACATCAAAAATAATACTAGTTTTTCGTGATGTTAAACCATAAATAATGCCATGATTAATGTAAATTTCTATAGTTAAGCCTTGTACTTTGTCGACATAATTATTACCCAGGATGCACTGTGATTTAGGATAGTCTGCAGGTAAAACCCCAGAAATCCACCATCCCTGGTAGGGTGAATTTGACAAGGGAATGACATACTAAGACAGGTTCCAACATGAATCAACAGATGGCAGGAATGTATAAGATTAGGTGCAAACCCAAAGTAATATTGATATATGATTATTTTTCTGATACATATAAATATGTACCCAGCTGATGAATTATATCAAAGGAATATATTATGATGAGTTGAGAAATTCAGAATGTTGTCTATGGTGTCTCTTACCTGAGTATCAGTTAAGCCTGGCTGTAAATATTTAAAGTTTAACCTCACAATCTCTTCATCTTTGCAGTCAGTGTATAGTTTGGTAAAGGATTTACCACCTAGTAAAGAAGTAAAAGTCAATTATATGTGTTTCAGGGCAGAGTCATGGAGGTTATGGGCTGATCCATTTTTGTGAGTACTGTTCATCTTTGAGTTCTTTAGGGGACTATTTGGAAGATTTCCAAAACCAACAACAAGTTATGTTGATAGTTATCTGAATATAACTAGCCAGTATCAATAATAGAGAGAGAACAATGGGATAAGCGTACGGTCAGCAAAAGGAAGACCTTCTCTCTTCAGAAGCCCTTTCAAATCTTCCATTATGGAACTCCTGACTTGAAGGATCTCTTCAGCTGCAAAAACATGAATCGTTCATGAATATCTTCAACAAAAACAAAAGCCTGTGCTTTCAAAAATTGCTGTTGTGATTAAACAAATAATGCAAGTGATGATGAGTCTGAGATCAAATTTAGCAACATCAGATTTTCAATGAATTAAGGCTGTATTACACCACACATAGGGTGTATGTTCACTTTGTGTTGGAGCTATATTGCACTATGTGACGGACCCAACGCAAAGTTTATTAAATGTTTTGGGGTATTTTACTATATTACACTTTGCGTTTGGTATCCTGATTCACGTTTGTAATTCACATTGGCAAAAAAGCGAGTGAAAAGGCCCAAACGCGAATAAAAAAAATGCATAGTGTGATATGGCCTTAAGCAGAATGTTGCATTTCCTGAATATGGTCTATAATGGAAATACCATACCAAAGTAGATTATTGAAAGTACATATTTCAATGGTTGGGAAATTAACAGGCTTGAATTTAAAGATATTGGAGGTTAAATTCATTTCTAGATCAAAGAGGTCATTCTTCAAACATGTATTCTGTGATCAAAACCATTAGAATACTTTTAATGTCTTATGATATGTTCTTCAAACCTATTCATTGATATTCACAAGGCTATTTATTATCTTTTAAGTTCAAGTATCAAAACTCTGCTACACATGAAACATACATTTCTGTTATGTCCTTGGATGATAAAGTTTTAGTAGTTTCATGCACAAAAGTTCGCACTGAATATTGTGCCAAGGTATAATACACATACTGCAAATATTCAACAGCTTAACCAACCTTCTGTGTGTGAAGGACAATATTATTACTGCTCTGCAAAATATGAAACTGCTATGATTTGTCACAAGTTCTAAAGTACAACAGATTATACTACAATGGTCATCAGACACAAATGCACAAACTGGTTTGAGGTACCTATTTTTCCATATGCACAGTTTTGGCAGTCAAGGACTATGATCAATGATCCTCCAGGTTTGAGCCACCCAAAGAGGCGTCGGATAGCAGCCATCGGGTCAGGGACAAAGTGTGGATAGAGAACATGGCTAGCTAACGAGACATCCACAACTGAATCCGGGCCTTCCCATTCAAGGAAACTCTTATTAACTATGGAGGCCTGAAGTTAGACATGCTTATGGTACTTATAATTAGGTTATGGCATAATTGATAAGGTTTGAAGTAAATACTCTCTTTCTTAATGATCTCAAAATATAGCACATGAATTTCAAACTAATGATAAGACATACATTTTTTTAAACTTGATAAGGAGGATATATTTGCCTAATTTGAATCTTGGAACAGAAGTTTGAAAATACAGTTCAGCTGATTGTACTTATATAGGAAATAAATGAACATATATGTATTCAGATCATTTGAAAGATAATGCTTGAATAGTGCCTGATCATTTAAATATCTTACTGTATTTCAATAATGATGATTTATTTGTATATAATGTCTCAGTAAAAATGTAAGATTCCATTTGTTAAAACCATAGGTTTTGCTCTTACCTTCACTTTAGTAAATTTCCCCATGGTCTCATGAAGTTCATCACAGCTGGGTTTGTGTGATTCAACTCCAATATAATGGTCAATTCCTGGCATGCATTCATTAACAAGGTAACCGTCTAGAAGCCCAGTCCCTAAATGAAATAGATTTCTTGAAAAGCAATTCAAAGTATAAAACTAGAAGAAATAAAATTCTTGAAAAAACAGAGGAATATGACATATTTATATATATTTCTGTAATTATGGTCCCTAAATACACCGGATATTAACAGTCTCTATATTAATTTTGTTATTTCTTTACATGGTAGGAACTTAACCGTCCACCTAAATAATGGTCTTTAATGTGAGAGTGTCTGAACTAAATGACCACAAAAATATAACATTCCAGAGTCAGAGTAATATTTTCATTTTTTGTCCAACATTTCATGTGATCTATGTGATGAAAGACAAGAAAACAATGATTAGTTATGTGATCTTTCTTCAAATATAAAGCAAGAGAGCTAATGTGTGTACTGTTTGTTGGCTATTGATAAAAGTTAAGACATTCATTCATGTATAGTTGGTTTCTAACTGCTCAGATTGGCAGATAGCTACAATATTCTGGTATCTTTCCTGTATATTTTTGTAAATTCTAAAACCTACCTGCACCAACACTCAGCAGTGTCTTGGCCTTGTCTAGGTTTAAAGACCTTGCATTCTGAAATAAAAACTTCTGATTTGCAACTACAGTATCAGAATTTGCACGAAAGTTCCCATACCATTTCCAGTAGTCTGATGGCAAGGTCATGTTTGTCTTTCTGTTGAACACTCTATGAATATGAATTGGCAAAGAGGAAATTAGTTTGCAAAATTAAAACCATCATATAATATAGTCTTAGGTTATTCACACCTTTACAAATTGCATGTGTTATAATGCTGGATGATTAAGGATAGACAATGATCAAACACTGCAATTGTATATTGTTTCTGATCTGTTTTGCTATTAGGGGAAGCTGAGAATCAACTTTTATTTAAAAAACATTTGAGAATTGTATCTGATACAATATAAATCTGCAAAGGGAAATGCAAGGAAACAATATAAATCTACAAAAGGAAAATGCAAGGAAGCAAAACCAAAGGCAATAATTCTAATTTGAATAAATCATTTAATCATTGCGTGACTTCCTATATGGACAACAGACTAGCGCAACGAGTCACCTCAATATCATGACACTTTTACAACAATTTGGTGAAAATGTTATGGAACTTTTATGACAAACATACTACAATGTTTCGTGCAGTGCCATACAAGTGCCATCAAATTCCAAGAATACTTTTACACATTGGAATATAGCCTTAAAAGTGTTTATTCATTCATTTTATTTTGTTTTTTATAAGTACCAGCATGGGAAGTGTAGGTATTGTTAACTCCATTACCTGGTATTCTCATGAACAAAGGACAATGATACAGATAAGTTATAACACTAAATCATGTTTGAACATATCCGGTCATGTCTAAATGCATGTATACCAAAACCATTAATAAGAAACTCAATCATGTACTGTATGTAGTTAGTAAAGGCATAATTGTTCTACTGAAAAAGTTTTAATCTATACTTATTTTTCCTCTAGATCTGTTCTAAACTCTATAATATCACCTTCTGATATAATTATCCTTTTTTATATAAAAGGAATACTCTAAGGCTCAAGTTTTTCATTATTTGTAACTCTTGCCTTAACCTTTTTTTCTTTCAAATTAGTTTATTCATACTGTCAATATGATTAGCAAATTAATGTTAGTTTACATCAAATATCAGTCACATATATACAGAGTAAAGTACAATCAACTAATTTAGATAGCAATATTTAGATAAATATGTAGATAATTCTTACTGGTCAACAATTTTACTGAGTCAAGAAAACATTGGTGGGTATGTATTGGTCATAGAATATATATCATGCAACTGTTCAGAGTAATCAATTCATACTTTTATAAGTATGTATCAGTAGAAAAGCACATTGATGCCAACAATATTAATACAAAACTTATTGAATCCAATCTTGTTTCTTTATTAAGCCCCATACCTACTAGGCAACTTTACCGGCGACTGGCGACTGGCGACTTGGAGAATCGGCCAATTCTTAAAATCACCCAGTCAGTACAGTATATTGAAATATGCATGTTTCATCTGGATCAGTGCTTAAATCGGCCAACTCTACTAGAAGAGTGGGCCGATTTTAGCACCTATAAATCGGCCGACTCTGACAATATCGCCTAGTGGGTATGGGGCTTTAGCCTCACACTATTTTGCTGATCTAGGTATGTAGTTGAGTAGTTATTTACAAATTCCCAATTTTTGTGACCTGTGAGTTATATAATGTCATTTAGGGCAAATCTTTGGGGATTAAAGAATTTGGCATAGGGCTATCCTGAGGAAATGGTAGGTGATCTTAGCTTTAATCCCTGAATTATTGGCCACTTCAGAAACAATTTTGCAATTTTGTTTTTGCCTATAGGGCATGCAAGATCTCACGGGCATTTTAGATGTTTCTTCCAGATGACTTATGGTTTAGAGGTCAACAAGCAATGCTGTAAGGATCGATGAGACATACTGGTAGGCCTTAATTCCTTGTTCTTCTGTATGGGGCACCTCTCCCGACCATGTGCAAATTAGTTTGAGTTTTTTTTGTGTGCAAAAGCCCTCCTTTTAGGTTTATTGCATAAAAACTCCGTCGCCTTTAGATCCCTTGCAATCAAGGCTGCCCTGGGGGAATCAAAGAGGACAGACTATGCTGTGAATAGGTAGGTGCGTTGAAAATTAAATATTCTCATTTTCCCCACGTATTGTGCTTTTTTTCAAGAAGCATAGTTCCTACATTCATGATATTATTGACTTGTTATATTACATTTCATGTTTGTCATATTGACAAGCTCTCCGTGTCTTGTTGATATTTGATTAGACTAATGGCCTTATAGCATACAGTGTCCCGCCTCGCTTAAATGTGAAACAAAAGTGTGTGGGATTAAATTCTCATTTCTATTTGAGATCAACATTAATGTTATATTAACAGGGGAAAGAGATAAACAGAGATGAGGAGTCGCACCTTCCGAGTACATCCTTTTTTGAAAAGAAAATTGGGTAATTCCATATCACTTACGAAAAGTTCTCTTCCAATAGAAGTTTGGGTGAAGATGATACTATTATAGAGAAGTGATTATTTGATATGAGGACATTTCCAGAGCATTGTGTGGACCAATTATAAGTTAAGACAACTGTGTCACAACTTAGGTAATAAAGTGTTCAATTCATACATATAATAAGCATAATTATGATTTGTTGAATCACTCCTTGCGGCCTCAGGTAATGGCCATGAGAGTGAGACACACATGTCGCTGCTGCTGCTAACCCGTCTTTGATATTTGTATTTTGGTAACCTTCACAACAGGTTATTTTTTAATTCAAGAATTATGTTTTAGTACTTGGCCTACATGCAGACAATGCCCCCCCCCCCCCCTGGCTCACCTTTTTCGAAATGCTGTATTCACCCCTGTATGCAAAGATATGGAAAGTATTGTACTCTGCTGTATGTTGTTAAGCCAGCCAATCATGTGACATCGCAGAATGTTGTAATAATCTCGTAGAACATCACAGAGCGTTATAAAAACGTCACAGAGTTAAGTTGTCTTTACGATGCTCTTTGGCTAGCAAATTCTGAACCTTCTTTTTACTGTGCTGGATGCTAAATTTGCCTGTGGTGGATTTAGGGGGGGGGGCATGGGGGTGCCCCCCCTCCCACATTTATTGGCCAAATTTATGTTTAACATAAAATTATAGGATTTGGAGTGGGCCCCCCCCCCACTTTCTGTTACCATGCCCGCAGCTCCCAAGCAAAAATATGACACTATAATAACATTTCAGGAACGTTCTGTTTATTTCTACTTTGATTCTTGTTATGTTATTTTGATGGCACGATTCCACGATGCGTTATGGTCATTTGCGTCGTCGGGTTGCGTGGCAATGCAAGTGAAATTTTTTATGACGCAAGTGATTAACGCAACTGGAGTGGAACACAAGGTATATTCCACGATGCGTTGTACTTGCGTTGTACTTATGTTCATGCAACGCAAGTACAACGCAAGTGTAAGATTATATTTCACTTGCGGAAATTTATAAATATGTTTATAAATTTCCGCGATTTAAGAAACGCAAATGGGACTGAACGCATCGTGGAATATAGCCTTAACTGAAAATACAGTCACAGAACATTCTTGTTACATCGCTGCTTGCCTGGGAGTCCTTCACTGCTTGCAGTCGAACTTTACTCGACCATGCAGGAATGTCACAAAGAAATTTAACATGAATATTTGATATCAAAATAAACATGGTTGATTTTCTAGTGATTATGAATGTAGTTTAAGCACTTTTGAGATGCAGGTTATGCAATGCATTCTCTTTCTCTGCAGTAGTCCCTTTAGTAAAACATTAAAGAACTCTTTAGAGATATCAAATTTATTCAATCAATCTAGACACACATTAATTGCACAAATAATTCTGCACAATTGATTCGAAACAAAAAGCCTTAAAAAACAATAAAAATAACAGAGTTATACCCAAGAAGAGCTTTTGTTTGTGTTTCAAAATATGAACAGTTGGGCTGGATGACTGAGGGTACAAAAAAACCTTTTAGAATGCTGTTAACCTTTATTGCTGCTAATGTTGAAAATGACAGAGATTCCTGATGAAATATTCGTTCTAGGGGCAGAGCGTTTCTTCGTTCTGATCAGATTGAGGAAGGCATTCCTGAATACTGACCCACTCAGACAGTAGAAGAAGAAGTTGATGCTGTGATTCAGGTCACTCAGTACAAAGGATACAGTAGCAAACCATGAGGAACGCGTAATGCATTGATCCCCTCCACTCAACTGACAAGCGTAAGACAAAATAAAATAAACCATCTTCGGGAAAGATGTTACACCAAAAACAACACAAGTAACAATCATCATGGCCATCAAGGAATTGCCTGTTTTGGATACAGACTTTCCTTTCACATTTGTAACTGATTTGGCTCTGAATAGACTCTGCTTCCTTAACTTAATGGCTATCAGCACATTTAATATGGTCATTATGCAGAAAGGCAAAACAGTATATAATGTAAATGACACAAAAGAGCGTATTATGTTCATGTTGTTATTTGACCCAGCTGATGCACAGAAAGGTCTTTCATTACCAGAAGTTTTAACAGAGCAGCCATCAAAATAAAACACTGCAGTCAGACCTGATGAAACAGCAATGACAAGAGTCACAATACGTATTCTTTTCATGGTGCAGTATATGTGTACTTTAAGCGGGAAGTATACGGCAATGAATCTCTCTGAGGATATTAATACAACTATCCATGAGGATAATGTACCAGATGTGTACAGCAGAAATATGCAAATACGACAAATCGTCAATGTCTGCCCGAAAGCAAATAGTCCGAAGATTCCCTCTCGGATACTGACAATACTCCACAATCTTAGAGTATCAGCGACTGCAAGAAAGGTGAGCATGTTCATGAAGACAGAGGTTCTCAGTTGACTGGACCAAATGACGACGATGATCAAACCATTGGTGACTACACCCAGTCCAGCAATGGCCAGTGCTAGCCAAGTCATCAGGGGCAGTTCTGATGTATATTCCTCCACAGGGCCACTGCCATTCTTAGACAAAGTGAAGTTTACAAGTGTGGTTTGATTTGAAGCCATTGCTAGACGTCTTCGGTGATAGATTCTTCCTCAGTTGAATAGAAAGTGTCACTGCTTGCTTAGACTTAATGTCTCACAAATGCACACCTAGCACTAAAAACGTTAAAGTTGGAAAAGAGTTTGACGTCAGTATATAAGGTTGTTAGATATGCTGACGGTATTTGTTATTTGAGATTGAATTCACGT
Source organism: Lepidonotus clava (assembly GCA_936440205.1). Lineage (NCBI taxonomy): Eukaryota > Metazoa > Annelida > Polychaeta > Phyllodocida > Polynoidae > Lepidonotus > Lepidonotus clava. The sequence continues at coordinate 49,681,269 of OW387141.1, read as the reverse complement.
TATTGTGTCTCTTATGAATTGGTCAAGAAGGTATCTTATTCATCATGTCCACCAATGATACTTGGCCTATAGACCACGTACACTTAGAACTAAATTATGTCGCTATTAATAAGGAATAAAAGGATGATGTCACAATAATTATGCGAATGTTCCCAACATTGAACGGACTGGACCAATTCAAATAAAGGTCTGGCTAACAGAGAACTCCTTCTTTGTTAGACGGCACAGTTGACCTTGGGTTGGCTTTGACCTGGATGAGGAGGGCTGAGGCCGGCAGGTCGTCAGCAGCCCGGAGTGGATTAAATAACTGCCTTGGAGACCAAGGTGTACCTGTGGCGGGAAGAGGGTAATTCACAATCAACTCAAATGATATTCAGATGATAAGTTATAATTTCATATACATAACTATGCTACGTCGGTAATCTGAAGATGTCTTCAGTGAAATGAAAAAAGGTGAATAATAGAAGAACAATTTGCCGTTTTTGAATAATGCTGGTTCAGTGTGATGGAAATGTATATGCACTTGGCTATTATATTCACTGAAAAATAATGCTCCAACAGTTTTATGTAAATAGAAATAAAAATACGGCGCCAATATCTGAAATATGAGGATTTATTGTATGTTTGACTTTATAAAAGCGACTATATTATTGTATATTCTTTGATGTATTGTTTATCATGGAAGACCAGGGGCGACCCAGAACGACGTTTTCATAATAATGGGAAAAAAAGGAGGAGGGGAGAACATAATACATTTGTACTAATTCCTTTTATATTTTTTCACATCATCATACAAATATATTGAAAATGATGATATACACACACCAGGCCAATGTGGAAGAATAAAATATCTTGCAGAAGAATTAAATATATTTTTATTATTTTGCATTATCTCATTAGAAATTCAGCCAAAACCTTCCATCATCTCATGAACTGTATAGATACACTCCAATTTCTTACTTAAAGGAGTTTTTTTTTTTAATTTTCTCTCAATTAAAGATGTGTATTTCATAGCCGGTAGATTTGCGTCATTGACGGCCATATTCTATTATGGATCACGATAAAAGACACTGCCGGGTCCAGGCTTTTGAAAAGGAGGGGGGTTGGCTATTGGAAAAAATTATCCTTAATTACGTTATGGCCGAGTTTAACATTTAAAAAAAAACAAAATTTTCCGAAAAAAGGGAGAGGCGCGTGCCCCCACGTCCCCCTTCTGGATCCGCCAATGAAAAAGAAACCTACCTCTGGTCTCTTACAGTCTTAGAAGAAATTATCCTTTACACTTGTCACGTGAAACAGGACAGCTAGGTGATCCCCTATGGGACAGTTAGGTGGTCCCCTGCTGAATGGATTGAGGTGTAAGTCAGTCCTCCCCTCACCCCCGGCCTTTTATACCAAGGGCAGGAGGATGCCATGTTTACAATGTCAGCAAGGAGAACGGAAAATGGTGTCATGTTTACAAAATCAATTTGCCGCTCAGCATTTACATAACATATTTTGATGTGATTGACTTATAAAAACACCAAGGACACCACACAGCGTACAGGCACACTTTAAAATTGTGGGAGAAGTTTAACAATCAGTAAGTTCAAATTTTGGTCCTTCTCGCCTATTTCAGAGATCATAGAATCCCATACCAACAGCTTATTTAGCGTTACATTATTCCAATGTGAAGTGGGTTTCATAACAAGCAGGTTTCATAATGTACGGCTGGTCGATGAAGAGGTTTTATAACGTACAAGATTGCATAACAAGAACAGCATTAAATCAATGAAAAGGCGTCATAAAAGTAGCAATAACAGGGTTTAATGGGTGAATCCTGTTACATCAAACAACTCTAAAGCAAAGGTACACTACAGACTATCCTGTTACATTTATTGTGTTACCATCTAATGCAGTGATCGATCACAGCAGACCAGCCCCCACCAGCCCCCACCCCATGCACTTTGGGCCCAAAATATTTTTATTAATGTAAAACTGGCGCCTGCGGGGGCGCCGGAACCCATTTTAATCTGTTTGTTCCCCCCTTTCCAAGATTTCTTGATACGCCCTGTAATGTATTCTTGTCTTTGGAGCTCCTTCTTGACCATAAGATTAAGTAAAAGCAACCGTTGCTTTGGGATCGTCATTTACAGCGTATCTATGTTGTGCATATTTCCGAATAACCCCCTCTGTATGGTAACCAAAGATCCCTCATTATTAGGGCACGTATTTGTGTGTCGCCAATTCAATAAAATCATTTATTTATTTGTAATATTACAGAATAATTCACAATTCTTCCGACCCAATGTTTGATTACTTTGTCTTGGGTATGAACTGAAAAATCTTCGGCCAAAAAATAAAAGTAAAATAAATGAGTTTCAAAATATTTCTTCTCAAATTCTCAAAATGGTGTATTATCTATTGAAAAGAGATGTATAGCCATTGAGATATCACACTTTTACCAAATCAGTCTCCAAGCACAGTGGCCCATTGCACAATAGAGTCCGTTGTGAGGATCAAACAACGAAAGCACAACGAACAAATGCTTAACAACGAAATGTTTCTTTGTTATGAAAATAATCACATGTTACAAACATAGTAAAAATCTCTGGTTCTAATGAATGGAATTGAATTCTGTAAATTGATATAAAAAGAGATGAAATTAGAGAAAAACCAGTAAAAGTTACAACTGTTTGAGGGCATTCTAAATATAGAAAAAAAAATTGTTGAAAGATTTTTCGTTGTTACGAAAATAACTGCAAATAATTTATTAAGCAACAACAAACTGTTTCGCTATTTATATGAAACTGAGATAGCGCTTGACGTTTTTGTTGATAAATCCCTGATTATAACGTCTATATGTAGTGGGTAAAAATAACTAATGAAAACTACGACTAAAATTGAACTACATCCTCTCTTTATGCTTTGTAACAAATTTCCTTGTAACTAGAAATGAGAAAGTTCAAGTCCCAGTTGAGAGTGAAAAGTATACCGGAAGTTACTGGAAATTGCTTCTCAGTGACATTGAAGTCAAACTACTACAACTTACATGTTTCACGCTTCAAATTTTAATCAATGGTGATATTCCTTATATATACATTGTATTCTTCTTCTTTTTTTTCACTTTTTTCAAATATCTGATCAATAAAATCTCGTTTAATAATTAAGTACAACGCAATTTCAAACTCATGTTTCATATCTAACTAGCATCAATAATAATTATTGTTATTTGAAATTTCACGTACGTTCAAATTACCAGTCCGATGTATTAACAGAATTGACTACAGCAATGGGCTTTTACATCTCAGTTATCTTATAATTGAGTTGTATAAACTGATCGAGAGCAAATTCATGAACATAGACAACAATAACATCACATATAGTTTATATGAAGTCGTTCATATACAAATCCAATTACAAGATTTGATACCACTTTATTTTTGTTTCAACATTTTTTCAAGGTAGGTTCGTGGTTATACAACGACGTTTTACATAAGTGGTTGGGCGTCCATAAATGACGTCATGCAGTAGGGGGAGAATTTCTGAGACAAAAATTAGGGAAGGTCAGGATATAGAATGCTGAAATCTAAATTTCTAGTTAAGATCAAATAATTTGCAAGGGCTAGATGGGCTCTTAGGGAAAGGAAAAATCATCCCTGGTTTTAATGATTCTGCAATTTGGGTGTTTGTTGGGGGGGGGGGGGGTCAAGGGGCGCATGATGAAATATGATGGGGGAGGATCCAGGCAAGAATATGACGTTATTATAACGTTATTATAACGTTCTACTTGGTTCTGGTTTGGTTCTTGTTACGTTCTTTTGATGGCACTCAAAATCGTCTTTAGAACCTAACATTGCAACGTTGCACTGTGACGTAATTGTGACGTTCTTGTAACGTTATTTCATGTTTTAATAACATTATTATAACATTCTTAATTAGTTAGGTGTCAACTTTACCAAAATATAATGTTATTATAACGTACTTTTTTAATAAGTCTTAACTCCACCTAAAATAACGTTTTTGTAACGTAACAACTGGGCAGGTTTCAGACCAACCAAAATAGTACAGTCACAGAACGTTCTTGTTACGTCACTGCTTGCATGGGAGGCAAAGAAAAGGTAAAAAGAAATAGCATGACGACGTTCATGGATATGGATGGCCCAGTACAGGATCTACAAGTAACATTATCTTGTTTGCCTTTTCTTTTTTTCTCATAGGATATACCAGTACCACGTCTTCATTTGAGATATGATATCAGTTGAACAAGAGTGTTGTGTATTATCAATGTTTATAATGGGGAACCCATAAAGGCTATTAAGTTCATATTGTGAGTCGTTACTACTCATTCAAATCCAAACGCAGACGCTCGCTTTGCAGAGGTTTGTTTTATTAAGTCCAACACAGGTAGGAAATATGCACTGTCGTTCACAATACAATCCAGCAATACTGGGCGTATTATCCCAGGAGTTCACTGTGCACAGTCCATAGGTTTTCTTATTGCTAAGTCTGCCTATGTTAATACTATGCCTCTTAAGGTTGGTTGGTTATTGGGGTTTTAACGCCGTAGCAACATCTAAGGTCATATCACGGCGAGAACAGAGTTTGACAATTCTGTCTTGGATGATCGTATCTATGGAATGATCGAATCTATGAGAAGATAGAGACCATACCCCTACACATTTACCGAGGCAGGTGTTCTTTAATGTGCCTGGTCCCATAGACAGGGCCATACACACAACAGCCAATGGTCTGCTAGAGACCTTTGATAACCCAGTCATTGCCACTGGGAGACATGTAGAGAGGTATAGTAGCCAGCTCACCTGCCTCATTGGTAGTTCAACGTATGGTCACTAGATGATGCCACCAAACCAAGTTAGGTTATTCCACCAAGCTCCACAACCTAAAGGTTCATCCAAGCTCCACTTCGTTTCTCGTTCTGTCCTTTCAGGTTGGTCTGGGTTCTTTATATACTAACCATTGTAGATTTGTTGTATGTACCTGTATACCCCACTACAGCGCTGCCCCAGGTAGGTGGGACTGTCGTTTAGACATTGTCTTATGGCTGTCTCATCTCCCTTTGACATTGCCTTCAGCCATCAATAGGCCTTTACTATTATTTAAATCCTTTTCTTTATTACTTTGTTAAAGTTTTATTCTAATTTACTGCAGTCTGATGACCGTTTTCCTTTATTATATTTACGTAGCTTTTACTCTAAGTGTTCTACTTCTATAGTGATAATTAAAGTCTTAGCTGAAATACCCTCTGACATTAAGCTTTTCTGATTTTGCCATGCACGAGGTGTTGGAGAGACAGCCATATTTCAAAATTATAATATTATTTGCACCAGAAATTATCAATAGATGTGAATTGTAATACGCCAATTGTAATACGACAAAAATCGCAAGCATAAAAAACTATTACTTTAGCTGAATAATAAGCCCATCCCAGTATACATCAACATCAAATTTTACCATGTAATTACATAGATATTTCTCTCTGTTTTAATGGTTAAAGATTAAAGTGTTGTAAAACAAAAGGAATCATGCTGATTTGGTTGACAAATTGCTCCTAAAATCTTTGAAAGGCAGCTTTATATATTTGCCTTTTTCTCATAGGAACCAATGTTAAAGCCTGTCAGTCCAACCTATGATGTCCAACCCTATTTTGCCCTAAAATGCAGCATTTTGATTGGTTGGCAAACCTGCAAATCTGCCAATGGGTAAAATTTAAGAAATCATATATTATGTTATCTGTACCTAGGGATATAGAAAAACATAACTTCTCTGTCAGTAAGAGAAGTAAGGTATTGTTGTTGCCTTTTAAGTATATGAGTAAGCAAGGTACTAGCATAGGTACTACTAGACCATTAGAACCCTTTTTGAAGTGGTATTTGAAACCTGCATAGGTAGCAGTGTATAAACATATTTGAACCTGCACATGTAGCAGCATACTAAAGTTACGTTGTGAGTTTGGGTGATATATAGGAGCAGGGAGCTTAGACTATTTGGGTAGGGTATTTATCCTGAACGCTTTTGAACCCAAAGTTAGCTTGAACTTGAAATTTGAAAAGTCCCTTTCATTTCCATTTATATTATCTACCCATTCAAAATTGACCTACATCTTTCAAGATGAATAACCTAAGATCTAAAGACAAGAAAGACTCTTACAGACACAGGGTGTCAACTAGAGAATATGCATCGCTGAAGGCACGTGAAGCCGAAGCATGGGCTAAATTCTACAAAGCCAAACTTGAACTTAAGACAGAAGAATTTCGTAGAGAAGAGCCAGACTTTTGTTTCTCATCTAAAGCAAATAGTGCCTTTCTTTTATTGAAGTGCAACTTCTGGGAAGCAGAGTCTAATGCAGAAGCCATCTCTGAAGAAGTTAAGGCTCAAATAAAGAGCTCTGAGACTAGTCGTCATTATAAGATAGCCGACCGAAGTGAGAATTCAAAGGCTGAGAAGTATGTAGCCCCAAAGAAGGTAGAAATTGAGAAAGTTGAACAGACAACAGAAGAACTGGTGCGGGTAGTATCCCCGCCAGCCCTTGTAGAACAGACTCTCGTCCAGTCTGAAGAAGTGACGTTCAAGTCCATGACGTCCAATGACGAAAGGACGACGGACCTGTATTCCGGTCATAATAATAATGAAGAAACCTCTAAAGAACAGGAGAGAAAGGTTGACAGTGAATGTCCCTTAACTTTTCAGAGTGCCACAGGAGATGGTAACCTGTTACGTGCTGAGTTGCAGCCAACTAAAGATTTTGTAGATTCCTTTTCCCTGATTGAACAGGTGAAGACGACCGAAGAAATGACAAACAGCCAGAGTATGTCGCAGGCGACTACTTCTAAGGAAGTCATCGGTCAAGAATGTGACAAGCCAACGCAAAGGTTCAAGTCACATGGGTCGAGGTTCAGTACACCTCCCCAGAGAGAACGGCCTAAGCAGCCTGTGTGTAAGAAGAAGTTATCCGGGTTGAGGTTCGGCTCACCTCCCCTTAGAGTGAGGCTCAAGAGGCCTAAGTTCAAGAAGTCATGCGGGTTGAGGTTTGGACCACCTCCCCACAAAGTTAGATTTAAAAGGAATATTTTGAGAGATGTACGCTGTGACGACACTGCACCGCGAGGAGTGGCAGCAAGACGCAAAGACGTAACGAAGCAGCGAGACCTCAGGTCTGGACCGCCGAAGCCGGGTAGGCCACCTTACTGTATAGTCAAATTGCACAGAGCACGTAAGAAACCAAGAAGACCACCGCGGGGAGTGGTGAAACATAAAAGACCCAACATATCACTGCAAAAGGCAGTTCAAAGAGTTGGTCAGTCTGAGTTTATTGTGAGGTACAAGAACCTCAAAGGAAGATATAAAATGTAAGGAACAGTGAAGATGAGCAGGAGCGCTCAGTATAGGTCCCACACTTTTATACAAATATTGATACTGTTTGTGGTTGACCACCTTGTATACACTTTGGATTTTCAAGAAGAAACTTGATTAGCGTTGGCGTATAACGCATATATTTTTGAAGACTTACATTTACGTACATATGATTTAAGGTCACGATTTTGAAAGATCCCACGATTATAGAACTAGAAATAAGAAAGCTATTGGCTTATAAGAAAGGGAATCAAGAGCATTCTCCTATTAAGTAGTGTCAAGGTAGTGCACTAAGATTTAACTTCTGCACTAAGAGTAAAATTACAGTGTAATTTTAGCGGGGAGTGTAGCCGTCGGCGAACTACGCGCCTGAGCGATAATTGGGAGCTTTGCAAACCAACTCGAAATTCTAAGTTTCAGCCTACCTGTAAGAAGTCTGATCTATCTTGCAGTTTCTGGACCTATCTTGCAGATATCATATGGATATCATAATGCTGTAAATGTGTCACATATACAGTGTCAGTCTTGTATCTGTTAGTAATCAGAAGTTTTCAACCCAGAGTTCATGAAACCCATCTGCTGATGGGGCAGCCATTTTGTAGGTGTCCCAAGGAATGTTTGCACTAGAAAACCTATGAGATACTTTATGACTTTCTCTAAAGAACTTGATGTTTGTCATGGTTTGACTTGTGGTAAAATCATGATTATATATTTTATGAATAAGTACACGATCAGTATATCTGTGTTTGCATGATAAGAGAATCAGACACAACATGTTGTGTGGTAGAACTTTCCGGCGACATCGGGTGATGATGTTGCAGAAAACTAAAAGATGAAGCTCCCAAGGTTTGACCAAAAGAAAGCCAAGATTAAGAACCTTTGAACAAGCATTGTTGGGATAGGACAAGCCAAAAGGTATGTAAGAATCCTGAGAGTTGTATGAACCATAATTTGTATCATGACTTGTAAGATCTAAGTAGTTAGAGACAGTTTTGTACAGGAGCATGTGCTCTGTAAACTAGGCCATGTGACAAAGTTCTAGAAGAATCTATGTAGGCTTTATGCCTAAGAATCCATGATTTATGTACAAGTAAGCCTAAATAAGGCAAAAGGTTAATATGATGTGTCAGTAGTATTGACATTATATTCTAAGTATGTACTTTGAGTAGTATTCTAAAAAACTACAGAGTAAAGGATTCATGTAGGCTTTGATCCTGATCTCATGAATATGGTAATGAGTCAGTGTAAGAATTAAGAAAGACTAAAGACTGTGTATTATTATACACTTTATGGATATAAGTAACCATAGAATTATGAATATAGATCCATGTCTAAGATTGTCTGAAACTATTATTTAGACACAAATATCCTTTTTGTCTATATTCAGTTTTCGACGTTATTTGTTACTACAAAGAATAAGCACGAAAGTTATTTCATTACTACTACGAAGAAGTTGTACGAACTAAGAAAAAAGAATTAAGAACAAATTGAGAACAAAGTTGTAGGAAGGAACTGGAATTTGTGAACCCATATTTACTGAAAGACCCGAAGAATTTTACCTGAAAAACTGTACATATTGTTTCATCATTTTCCATATTTATCCAAGAAGTAGTAATAAATATCAGTTACGAAACCACGGTTTATGTCTCAAATGCCATCAAGCCCAACAGCTGCTACACTGTTCTCTTCTTTGAAATGCTATATGCAACCTTGTGTCCTCCAATGATTGCTTACTGTCACTCACATGTGCCTTTAGCAAAAACCAGCATAGCCATTTGTCCAGTCCTGAATGAAAAAGAAGACATTAGGAAATATAATAATATAATATATGAGAGTATTTTCCCAAAACCAAATGTAATCAAGTTTTATAAACCAGGTTCTCTGGCACATGGTAACATGGTAATTTGACTTGTAAATGATACAGGTGTGTTATGCTATCACCTTTTTTCTTTGTCTTGCAGTTTCCTGGATCCGCCCCTGGATGTAGCCTAAAAGAATAGTGATGTACATTGATGTAAATATCATCTGTTTTTGCAAGAACTTTGTGGATGCCACCTTTCTAGGAAAAGAATAGACATTGTCATTAAACAATTATAGTATACAGTGGTTGTCAAGGCCACCACATCAGGCTGCCAAGTGGACTGGAAAAAGCCCCGGCTGTACTGGCCGACAGTCGAGATGAGTTGAGTTGAGCTCAGTCCTTCCCTGGAACTGGGATTATAACTCGAGTCATACCTCTTTGCTAAAGCTGATCCGTCTGGTTGTACATGTTGAGCTGAACATTGAAGATATATATGACTCGATCGTCTGATCATCTGATCGATCTTATATGAAAGACAATATAGCCCTAGCTTGTAGTATTGTAGAGTTTTTTGCCAAACCAAACAGTTGTAGGCCCTTGTGCCTCTTGCAGGTATGATGAGTGAGTTAAGTTGAGTTTGGCTGTGGAGCTGGGCCATGGGGGGGTAGCAAAGTGTTACGTCATCGCCGGGCGACAAGGCGGGATCTGGTTCAAATTACCCCACTACTGATGTGGCCAGTCTAAGTCTGTTCAGACAGACCCACTCATACCCAAAGTGACATTACACAAGAAGTATTGGGTATATCTAGAGAAAAAAGGGGGTCGGGTGGTTAGCATGCTGGCATTGCATGTGGCCGGCCGGGGTTCGATCCATGGTGCTGATTGTCAGACCACCTCACCTTGCAACCATTCTCACCCATATTGATTTGGCCATAACAGCCCTGTGGTAAAAAAAAGAGTTGGCCTTGATATAGCTGAAAAAATGCTGAATAGACCTTGAAGTCCAACACATCATCATCATCTAGAGAAAAAGCAATGTTCCCATCAGACATTCCCCCTCCCCCACAAAGTCGTACCTGTTCCCTTGGCACACTGTTGGAAAATTCAATGTGACATTTCATCTTTTAATTTGTTCATATAAAGTGACTCAAATACAAATGCAATTACAAGAATCAAAACTACTTTATTTTTGTTTCAACTATTCCACCCAAGTTGGTTTGTGGTTATGCAACTCTATGCATTTAATATAAATGGTAGGGCCGTCTGCAAATGACGTCAAGGAGTAGGAGGGAGGTGGGGTTCATGTTTCCATGACCAGGCATGACAAGGGCAGAGGAAGGGGAGAGGGGGGGGGGAGTCATGTGGTGCATGACAACATGTTGAAAATATCTGAAGAATTTCTGAGAAGAAATTAGGATAGCTCAGGATATTTAATACTCAATTTCATATTTTCAATTAAGATCAAATAGGACCGGATAGGTTAAGATGGGCTCCTGGGCAAAGGAAAAATCATCTCTGTTTTACTAATTCTGCGATTTGGGGGGTGGGGGAATTGGGGGTGGGAGGGTGTCCTCTTGGGATGATGTTATCTTCAGGGGGGGGGGGGAGGCAAGGGGCGCATAACAAAATATACTTGCTGTGTCTCATATGACATACTGTGTTTTCATTTGAGATAAAATGACTCCGTCCTTAAACTGGAGAGACCGCCATATTCCATAAAAGGTATCACATCGTTTACAACAGAAAATTATCACTAGATGTGAATTATAGTACAAAGTATGCCCATTGAAGATATTGGAAATTGATTGTTGAAGCTTCACAATTCACTATCCTTTTACAAATTGCAACAAAACTGTACTCATCCAGTTCTGGCCATGGGCCATAACACTCTACATGATGGCAGGTGGCTTACAGATAAATCTTGTCTTTATGGGACGCCACCTGCTGCATTTTTCTGGTAACTACCATTAGCAAGTTGATTGCTCAGGTAAACTCAGATTACTGTAGAAATGTCTATGATACCAGGGGTGGATCCAGGGTGCCCTCCCCCCTACCCTTTTGGTGTACCCCTAAACTACAAAATGAGGGGGAAATGCCACGCGTGTGTGCACGAATGCGCCAATTTTGGATATTGATCGGTTTTAGAGAAAATGCATTTCAGTATTTAGCGTAATGCACATCCATATATGGGTGGTTGGAGACTTAAATAGTCCATCAACATGATAACTCAGGCACACAGGAGACCTTATAAAACGATATCATCCCTATGGTTGGAATAAACAATAAAGATTTCAATGATTTTTTTTTATCTTAATGAGATGTGATTTCAAACATTTATTACATAGAAACAGACATGCAAAACAAGTATAATGTGCCCTTTTGAAGGTACATCATTACATGTCAAATACATGTCTCTCATTCAAATTAATTGACCTTTTTATGATACCATTATGGGCTATCGTGCATGACAGACACATGTAATATTGAAATATGTATTTATACCATTTTATAATTATTACTAGGAACTAGTTCTCCTAAATAAGGACAATAACAATCTTTGAAAAATCAAACAATCTGGAAGATTATTTTACGATTGGCACTTTTCTAAAGAGTTGACTTTTTTTTTCTGGGAAAGACTTCAGGGACAATGTAACTTTTGCGTCATTCCTTTTTATTTCAGCAATCTTATTTACATGAGTCCTTTCTTGGTATGTTAACAACACACTTGATGAAATGATGAAGATTATTTCCTATTGTGACAATATTTGCATTATTGTTATCATTATTAATACGTTATTTTTGTTGACTATGGATATGACGTCAGAAGGATGTAAGTCAATCAAAACTACAACAATCATGAAGTAATGCCCAGCACACCAGGAATGTTATTTGCTGTCCATCAAAGGGGTATCCTTTAGTTTTACAGAGGCGCACTGCTTTCACCATACAAACATTGAGTAAGTAATAGTGTTTATATCCTAAACTTGGTATCACTGATATGATGAAATAGTTTGTACCCTTTAGAAACAAAAGTTATTTAGGGGCTTTGGACGGGGGGTCCCAATGTCGCATGTCGAATTTTATAAATGACAATGTCGCATGTCTCTGTCGCTAAGGTTAATGTGCAGGTGTACCATAGGAAATATGCCGTCCGTGGTAGGGAGAATTCATGTGCTTTTTGCGTAGAATTATTTTATGCAGGGTAGGTATCTTATAAATACATTTTGATTGGTAGGGTATATCATGATTGAAATGTCTGTGACACATCCATCATTAATATCCCAACAAACGGGAGATGTATATTCACCAGTTCAATACGTCAATCCAGATAGGTCTGTCCCTTCAGACAATACTAAAGATTTAATAAAACAGTGAATAATTGGAAGTCGTGTGATAATAGCATTGTGTTGAACTCTCAAGCCCCATATCCACTAGGCGATTTTACCGGCGATTGGCAACAGGCAACTGGGAGAATCGGCTGAATCCTATGATTGCCTGTAAGTATCCAATATTGACATGATAGTGTTTGATATGAATTGCCCCTAAGGTCGGCCGATTCTACCCCCAGAATCGGCTGACTTTAGGGCTGATCAGTCGGCCGATTGTTTAAAAATGTCCTAGAGGGTATGGGGCTTTAGTAACATCAGTATTGTTTTAGGTTTAAAAAGTAGTTTTCTCATAGTAATGAGTTCTGTCATAGTACTCTTACTATAATCTTTGTATATCTGTATTCATATTCTTCCATGATGATCCCCTTCTAGTCATATTCTGGTTAAATGACAATCCCACTTCAACCATGTATATCTATAGGCTGTCAAGAGAGTCTACGGTATACAACACTAACTTGAAAATGTGCCATTATGATGTAATACTCGTTTTCGCTGGGGAATTACCTTTTAATTACACACATTTTAAGCACATGTAGATACAATCTCGGTATGAAAACATATTTTACATGCACTTCATCTACCTTCTACCTGAGTAATGTCACAGATAACTCTTTAGAGAATGTGCTTTTTCACATAATTACGCGTCTTACTTTGTAAACTCTGAACTTACTTTGAAAAACCAAGTCTGGATTGGCATGAGAATATTCTAAAGATGTTATGAGTTGATTTTTTTCCTCTATAATAAATAATAAACAGAGAAAGGTAAAAAATAATTTCCCAATAAATAATCTGGAATTAAATACCAACGTTTTATATGATCTGAACCCAAGTGATTCATAGTTTCCACCATCAATATTCTCAGTAACACAGTCACGTGCCTGCCTTCAGTTGAAATTTGTGTTACAGAATTCACAAGATACTATAGAGAGAAATCTGAATAAAATCCATGCAGCGACTGTTAAAAGAACCAAATGCCTATGGTCAATTACTCTCACGCTCTTCCAAGCTTGTTATACTTGATTATCTATGGATACAACCTGTCGTCAAAATTATTGCTATCATTTAGTTACATCTATTCACATCATGTTGCATCCATGCATATCCTGGATATTTCCAGTTATACCTTCATTATGACATGAAAGGGACAATCAGGCAAGGCAGTTTGAATTCTCCCTACCACGGATAGCTGATTTCTAGCATTTTAAGGACCTGCTGGTTAATTTGCACTGATTTTGTCGACAAATCCCCTAGAAAACCTATAGAAAATAAGCAAATAATTGTTATAAATCCATCTACAATGAATGAATTTTCATTTGATTAAGGAAATATCAATGGATATAGATACATATTTAAAAAATAATGATGGCTTGTTTTTAACAATATTAATGCACAAATAATGATAAAATTTGTGACAATTTCTATACTAAAGCATTGGGTTTTGTTGACATATTACCCAGGATGCACCCTGTTTTGGGTTAACCTGCAGGTAAAACTCATGAAAATAGATATCCGTGGTTGGAAGAATTGTGTTACTTTGAAATATTTTGAGAAATTGTGGGACATGTAGGAGGATTTTGTTTGGCAGTAGATTTTGTCTTGCACCTGAAAAGCTGAAATAAAGCCTCTCGGAAGACGGTACCACTCAAGCAGTAGATGAAAAAATTAACAGCATGGTTCAGATTGTCCAATAAAATGGCTAATGTTGGAAGCCACCTACAATGACCTATTTGCTGTGAGGGGTTACAGCGAGGGGAAGTAATCATGAAAATGATTTTTGGGAACGATGTTATTGCAAAGACACTACAAGTAGCAATCATCATGATTATCAAGGCTGTATTTCTTTTGGATCTATGCTGTCCTTGTGAAATTCTCATAGATTTTGCCTTGAAGCGTGTCAAACGTACAGCTATCAATATATTTAGAATGCATATCATGCAAAATGGTATAGCAATATATAGAAGGAAGGAAATAATCAAACGCACAACGTCCAATGTGTGAAAAGTAGCTCTCGAGATACAGTAAGGCTTTCCTTCCCTTGAGATATTAGCAGAGCAGCTATAAAAGTAATGTATTGAAGTAATAGAAGATAATACAAAAATTACTAGGATACTTATTCGTATTCTTTTCATGGTGCAGTATATGTGTACTTTCATAGGGAAGTATACAGCGAGGAATCTTTCAAAAGATACCAGAACAACCAACCAAGATGACATCTTACCAGATGTGTGTTGAATGAATTTGAAAACACGACATAGCATGAGCGAATCTTCAGTGTCAAATAAGCCAAAGATCCCCTCTTTAATAATGACATCACTCCACAATCTCATATTATCAGCAACTGCTAAGAAGGTCAATATGTACATAAAAACAGACTTCCGCAAATGACTGAACAAGATGACAACCATGACTAGGGTGTTAGCGATGGTACCAATTACAGTGATAGTGAGAGTCCCACTGGTCATCAAAGGCATTGAAAACTGACCTGTGATATTTCCTCCCTTGAGATCAATGTCTTTCTCTGAGACAGTTTCATTCGCCATTTTCTGGGCAATCAGATGAGATGATTTCTATATCAGTCAGTATACTTGCTTCTGTTCCCTTCTTTGAAATGGCATATGCAAACTTGTGTCCTCGAATGATTGCTTACTGTCACTCACATGTGCCTTTAGCAAAAACCAGCATAGCCATTTGTCCAGTCCTGAATCAAAAAGAAGACATGAGGAAATATAATAATATAATATATGAGAGTATTTTTCCAAAACCAAATGTAATCAAGTTCAATCAACCAGGTTCTTGCCACCTTTCTAGGAAAAGAATAGACATTGTCATTAAACAGAGGGCAGTAGGTGCTGGGAGTGTTATTACTAGTATATAGTGGTTGTCAAGGCCACCACATCAGGCTGCCAAGTGGACTGGAAAAAGCCCCGGCTGTACTGTCCGACAGTCGAGATGAGTTGAGTTGAGCTCAGTCCTTCCCTGGAACTGGGATTATTACTCGAGTCATACCCTTTTGCTACAACTGATCCGTCTGGTTGTACATGTTGAGCTGTTGAAGATATATATGACTCGATCGTCTGATAATCTGATTTGATCTTATATGAAAGACAATATAGTCCTAGCTTGTAGCATTGTAGAGCTTTTTCCCAAACCAAACAGTTGTAGGCCCTTGTGCCTCTTGCAGTTATGATGAGCGAGTTGAGTTGAGTTTGGCTGTGGAGCTGGGCCTTGGGGGGGGAGCAAAGTGTTACGTCATCGCCGGGCGACAAGGCGGGATCTGGTTCAAATTACCCCACTATTGATGTGGCCAGTCTAAGTCTGTTCAGACAGACCCACTCATACCCAAAGTGACATTACACAAGAAGTATTGGGTATATCTGGAGAAAAAAAGGGGTAGGGGTGGTCTAGTGGTTTGCTTGCTGGCATTGCAAGTAGCCGGCCGGGGTTCAATCCATGGTGTTGATTGATAGACCATCTAACCTTGCCATCGTTCTCACTCCTATTGATTTGATCATAACAGCCCTGTGGTCAAGAGGAATTTGTCTTGATAAAGCTGAAAAACGCTGAATAGACCTTAAAGTCCAACACATCGTCATCATCTAGAGAAAAAAACAATGTTCCCATTGGACATTCCCCATTTCCCCAAGACTCATAACTGTTCCCTTGGCACACTGTTAAAAAATGACATTAAAAAAATGTGACATTTCAGTTTTTAATGTCTTAAACATTTTCACTGCATATATTTATAACAGTTCATATAAAGTGGGTCAAATACAAATGCAATTACAAGAATCAAAACTACTTTATTTTTGTTTCAACTATTCCACCCAAGTAGGTTTGTGGTTATGCAACTCTGCATTTAATATAAGTGGTAGGGCCGTCTGCAAATGACGTCAAGCAGTAGGAGGGAGGTGGGGTTCATGTTTCCATGACCAGGCATGACAAGGGCGGGGGAGGGGGAGAGGTGGGGTCATGCGGTGCATGACAACATGTTGAAAATATTTCAAAAATTTCTGAGAAAAAACTAGGATAGCTCAGGATATTGAATGCTGAATTTCGTATTTTCAATTAAGATCAAATAGTACCAGATAGGGTCAGATGGGCTCCTAGGCAAAGGAAAGATCATCACTGTTTTACTAATTCTGCAATTTGGGGGGTGGGGGGTGGGGGGCCGTCCTCTTGGGATGATGTTATCTTAAGGGGGGGGGGGGGGGGAGAGTCAAGGGGCACATTACAAAATATACTCGCTGTGTCTCATTTGAGATAAGATGTTTCCATCTTCAAATGGAAGAGACAGCCATATTCCATCAAAGTATCACATTATTTACAACAGAAAATTATCACTAGTTGTGAATGGTAATACAACAGTGGGCCCAGTAAAGAGATTGAAAATTAATTGTTGAAGCTTTACAATTCACTATCCTTTTACAAATTGCAACAAAACTGTACTCATCCAGTTTTGGCCATGGGCCATAACACCCTACATGACGGCAGGTTGCTTACAGATAAATCTTGTTCTTCATGGGACGCCACCTGCTGCATTTTTCTGATATCTACCATTAACAAGTTAGCTCATGTAAACTCAGATTACTGTAGAAATGTCTATAATACCAGGGGCGGATCAAGGGTGCCCTCCCCCCTACCCTTTTGGTGGACCCCTAAACTACAAAATGAGGGGGAAATGCCACGCGTGTGTGTACGAATGCGCCTATTTTTGGATATTGATGGATTTGAGAGAAAATGCATTTCAATATTTAGTGTAATGCACGTTCATATATATATATATATATGGTTGAAGACTTTGATATTTCATCAACATGATAACTCAGGCACACAAGAGACCTTATAAAACGATATCATCCCTATGGTTGGAAAAAACAATAAAGATTTCTTAATGAGATGTGATTTCAAATATTTATTATATAAAAACAGACATGCAACACAAGTATAATGTGCCCTTTTGAAGGTATACATCGGAACATGTCAGTAACATGTCTTTAATTCAAATTGATTTACCTTAATTTGGTACCATTATGGGCTATAGTGCATGACAAAGATACATAATCATTATATTGAAATATGTATTTATACCATTCTATATTGATTACTGAGAACTAGTTCTCCTAAATATGGACAATAACAATCTTTGAAAAATCAAACAATCTGGAAGATTATTAATTTTTACGATTGGCACTTTTCTAAAGAGTTGACGATAGTATTTCTGGGAAAGAATTCAGGGACAATGTAACTTTTGCGTCATTCCTTTTTATTTCAGCAATCTTATTTACATATGATAACAACACACTTACTGAAATGATGAAGGTTATTTCCTATTGTGACAATATTTGCATTATTGTTATCATTATTATTACGTTATTTTTGTTGACTATGGATATGACGTCAGTAGTCTGGATGTGATCAATCAAAACTGCAACCATCATGAATGTTATTTGCTGTACATCAGATTAGTTCCCCTCTACAGAGGCGCACTGCTGTCGTCATACTAGCATTGAGTAAGTAATAAAAGATGTATTATGTTTATATCCTAAACTTGGTATCATTGAGATGATATAGATAATTGGTATCCTTTAGAAACAAATTTTACTTATGTGAGGTTGACCATAAGTTGGGGTACTTCAAGGAGATATACTCATATGATAGTTAATATTACTGGTGAAACTTCAGTTAATTCAGTGCTTTTTGCGTAAAATTATTCGCTGCTTTGATTGCAGGGTAGAAATCAAACTATAAATTGTAATTGGTGGGGTACATCATAGTTGAAAGACAGACAGAATGTTGACAAAAAGAAATGTCTGTGACACATCAATCATTAATATCCCAACAAACGGAACATGTAGGTTCGCCAGTTCAATACGTCAATCCAGATAAGTACGTTCCTTCAGACAATACAAAAGATTTAATAATACAATGAATAATTGAAAGTCGTCTGATAATGGTATTGTGTTGAACTCTCAGTAACATCAGTATTGTTTTAGGTTTTAAAAGTAGTTTTATCATAGTAATGAGTTCTGTCATAGAACTCTTACTATAATCTTTCATATCTGTATTCATATTCTTCCATGATGATCCCCTTCTAGTCATATTCTGGTTAAATGACAATCCCACGTCAATCATGTATATCCATAGGTTGTCGAGAGAGTCTACGGTATATAACACTGACTTGAACATGCATGTGCCATTATGATGTAATAATTTACTCATTTTCGCTGGGGAATTACCTTTTAATTACACACATTTTAAGCACATGTAGATACAATCTCGGTATGAAAATATATTTTACATTCACTTCATCTACCTTCTATCTGAGTAATGTCACAGATAACTCTTTAGAGAATGTGCTTTTTTCACATACGCGTTTTACTTTGTAAACTCTGAACTTACTTCGAAAAAAAACAATTCTGAATTGGCATGAGAATATTCTAAAGATGTTATGAGTTGAATTGCTTCCTCTATAATGAATGATAAATAGAGAATCCAAGTGATTCAGTGTTTCCTTCATCAATATTCTCAATAGCCCAGTCAAGTAGACTACTTGCCTTCAGTTGTTGAATTTTGTGTCACAGAATTCACAAGATACTATAGAGAGAAAGCTGAATGAAATTCATGCAGCAACTGTTAAAAGAACCAAATGCCTATGGTCAATTACTCTCACACTCTTCCAAGCTTGTTATACTTGATTATCTATGGATACAACAATTATTGTCACCGTTTATTTACATCTATTCATGTCATGTTGCACCCATACACATCCTGAATATTTCCAGTTATACCCTCATTATACCTTGAAAGGGACAATCAGGCAAGGCAGTTTTAATCGTGTTACTGAGATAAATTAGGTAAAGAAATATTTTGAGAAATTGTGGGACATGTTGGAGGATTTTGTTTGGCAGTAGATTTTGTCTTGCACCTGAAAAGCTGAAATAAAGCCTTTCGGAAGATGGTACCACTCAAGCAGTAGACGAAAAAATTAACAGCATGGTTCAGATTGTCCAATAAAATGGCTAATGTTGGAAGCCACCTACAATGACCTATTTGCTGTGAGGGGTGACAGCGAGGAGAAGTAATCATGAAAATGATTTTTGGGAACGATGTTATTGCAAAGACACTACAAGTAGCAATCATCATGATTATCAAGGCTGTATTTCTTTTTGATCTATGCTGTCCTTGTGAAATTCTCATAGATTTTGCCTTGAAGCGAGTCAAGCGTACAGCTATCAATATATTTAGAATGCATATCATGCAAAATGGTATAGCAATATATAGAAGGAAGGAAATAATCAAACGCACAAAGTTCAATTTACGATCATTCCCTAGGCCTCTCGAGGTACAGAAAGGCTTTCCTTCTTTTGGTACAGTAACAGAGCTGCCATAAAAGTAATATATTGAAGTAAGAGAAGATAATACAAAAATTACTAGAATGCTTATTCTTATTCTTTTCATGGTGCAGTATATGTGTACTTTAAGAGGGAAATACACAGCAAGAAATCTTTCCAAAGATACCAGGACAATCAACCAAGATGACATGGTACCAGATGTGTATAGAATGAATATAAAAACACGACATAGCGTGAGTGAATCTCCTGCATTAAATAAGCCAAAGATCCCCTCTTTGATACTGACATCGCTCCACAATCTCATGTTATCAGCAAGTGCTAAGGAGGTCAATATGTACATAAAAACAGACTTCCGCAAATGACTGGACAAGATGACGACCATGATTAAGGTGTTAGCGATGGTACCGATTACAGCGATTCCAAGAGTCCCACTGGTCATCAAAGGCATTGAAAACTGACCTGTGATATTTCCTCCATTGAGATCAATGTCTTTCTCTGAGACAGTTTCATTTGCCATTTTCTGGGCAATCTGATGAGATGATTTCTATACCACTCAGTATACTTGCTTCTGTTGACTTTGTTGAAATGGCATATGCTACGTTGTGTCCTCCAACGACTACTTCCTGTCACTCACATGGAGCCTTTGCAAGAAACAACGCAGCCAGTGGTCCAGTCCTGAATCAAAAAGTAAGTCAAAGTCAAAGGTTAAATTAGGAAGATATGAGAAAATATAACAACATAATATATATGAAAGGGTTTTCTTTAACAAAAATCAAACATACTGGTAATCTGATTCAAAATCAGTGCTAAAATCGGCTGATTTTGAGAGAATAATCAGCCAATTTTAGCACCGATTAGTAGGCCGACTCAGTTAAATTCGGTTAGTGGGTATGGGGCTTTAGTTATGTGGATGGTATCGGAATACCACCTGGAAATAGTGTACCTCATACCCTTATGGAAGAAACGCACCTGCAATGCATGGAATAAACTAACAACTAGTATAAATTGCCCACGTGCCCACAACGTCAGAGTGTGGGGGTGGGGGAGGGGCTACCCGCCATGCACCGGAGGAGTTGTCGAGTCTGCCACTGGTCTGTCTTATGATTAATATGGTGCAGAAATCCCATTACAACATTTAACAAAATCAAGTCCCTTGAATACTCGAAGAGACTAGAGAGTATGTCAGACAACAAACTTGCAAAGGAAATGTACATATATTTTTGCAGAATATGAATGACACTGACAAGCACTTGTGGGCATATAATATGTCAGGTATTATTGAGAAAATGTGACCAGTCACAGAAACTAGTGGCATATTTTTTTTTTTTTTTTTTTTTTTTTTTTTCACTGTTTCCTGCGAGGTACAAGATCTTCCAACAGTAGTCATTATTACATGAGAAATATAATTGACATAAATACATTGAATAATCACAAATAGTACAGCTTATATCTAAGGGTTCATGAATCGTAATACGAGTCACAGCAACAATAATGTAAATACATTGTTATTTGATAGTCACAGACGACCATCATAAATTATACATTGTATGTCTTCATGTACTTTTTAAATTTACAAAAATCAGTTTCAGTCTGATAATCTGGTGGTATTGAATTCCACAGTTGAATTCCTCTATATAGTGGACTCCGTTGAATTTTACTAAGTTTAGTGAATCTATGTATAAACTTAATTTTTTTATCACTGCGGAGTGACACACTGGGTCTATATTTATCAATATTCTTCACATTCTTACTTTGACGATACATTAATTTTAGCAAATTTCATCTTCTGCGCAAACATAAAGATTCAATACCATATCTTTGTTGAAGTTCTTTAAGTTTACATAATTCAAGCCTGTTTTTACAACATTCAATCACCCGTATTACTTTATTCTATAACTTGTCTAATTTTACAACATTTTCTTGGGTTCCAGATTCAATTACAAAGTCCACGTAGTCGAAATGTGGACGTATCATAACCTTGTATATTTTTAAAGCAGTATCTTCACCGATAAATTTCCGTATTTTCTTCAATATCCCTATTCTACTATTAACTTTTTTATAAACCGAATCAATGTGCTCCTCCATAGTGAGCTTATCATCCAGCCAAAGGCCTAAGTATTCATATTTGTGTACAGTCTCTAATTTGATGTCATCAATAAAAAATTTCCAGATATAGTCTCTATTCTGTTTATGTGATACTAACATAGTTTTAGTTTTTTTCTTATTTATGGTCAGTTTACTTTTACTGCACCAACAAGCAAAAAGATCTAACTCACCCTGTATGTTTTCCATAGCTTCGTTTATAGTTTTACCACTTTCAATAAGTAATGCATCATCTGTATACATAAAAATAGTATTATTATTTAAGTTTCTAAATAGATCGTTCATGTATATAATAAAGAGGAGCGGACCCATTATTGATCCCTGTGCAGTGCCATACAGTAAAGGTAGCTCCATGGACAATGATTTTTCCACCCGTGTACATTGCCTCCGATGTTTTACATAACTTTCCATAAAAGACAGAGACTTCACATCAAAACCATATTGCGATAATTTTTTCAATAGAATTTCTTGATCAATTGAATCGAACGCACGGGATAGATCGATAAACACACATCCACTAAACAAATCATTATTCCAGTTCTCGAATAATTTTGTCAAAACATCAAATATAGCCATAGAAGTGTTCTTATTAGCTCTAAAACCATATTGTTGGTCACATAACAGGTTATTGTTTGAAAAGTAACAGTAAATCTGATTATGCATTATTTTCTCTAACAATTTGCCAGGTAACGCAATCTGTGTTATGGGACGCCAATCTGCTGCATTTTTACTATTATTTACAACCTTAGGTATTGGTGTTACATATCCAATACCCCATTCTGTTAGAAACGTCTCAGTATCCAGACATCTGTTAAATAAAAACGTTAATTCAAAACTCAATACTTTAAATGCATCTTTCATCAATTTAGTACTTAAGTTTTCTATAGCGCTTGATTTACATACATCAATATCCTTTACCAATTGCACAACCTCAGCCTCAGTGATAAAACTAAACTCGAATTTATTGTCTACTTTAGTATTCATATCATCAGGTATCCAAGTACTTTTAAATGAACGTGCCAGTTTTGGACCAGCATCTACATAATAACTATTCATATAATTTGCAGCATCCTTGCCATATAACATTTCACCCTTCTCATTTTTAATATCAACCAGACCTCTAGTTTTATTTTTATTTTTTCCAAAACCACTTATCTCATTTATATATCGCCAGAATTTCCTCGGATTTCCAGCCGTATTCTCTAGTTGTTCCTTTATATACAGTTCTTTCGAATTTTTAATAAGTTTTTTCACATAATTTCATTGATTTCTATACATTTTCCAATGCAAGACAGTGTTTTGCCTAACAGCCTTCTTGTACAATTCATTTTTATAATTTATTTCCTCAATTAATTTTTGAGAAAACCAATGCGGGGAATCCTTGCGGATTTTCATACGTTTCAAAGGACAATGAAGGTCTGCACACTCATAAAGAACATTAAGTATCATAGTCCAAAGCTCATTAACATCTAAGTTCTCACACCAAAAATAATTCCAATATTCACATCTTATTATACTTTGCTGAAATTCTTCAGTATTATAGTTTGTATACGATCTACCTTTAGTCTCTTCATATTTTGGCTTCGCCCTGTCCTTCTTTTTTACTATATATACTGGTAAATGATCGGAAATTTTTATTTCCAGCGTGCCAAAACTAGAAACAGACATCATATTTGACCAGATAAGGTCGATAGTACTCTTTGATTTTTCAGTAATCCGTGTAAAATCTTTTACATACTGTGTTAAATTAAAATCCCTTTCGAAATTTTTAATGAGTTTAAAACTTCTATTATTTCGATCACGATAATTAACATTAAAGTCTGTCAAAATGGTTAATTCCATATTGGTAATTGAGTCTATATATTCTAGAGACGATGACATTTCATGTATGGCCTGTTCTATGTTTCCAGACGGTGGGCGATACAGAATCCCAATACATTTTTTCGAATGGTTTGGTACCTCCACAGTAATCCATAACTGTTCCAGGTGTAAGCTAATTTTTTATATTTCGGATACAACATTCGTATAACAGACATAGATATCTTTTACATATACTGCAACTCCACCACCACGTTTAGGAGCATTGTTAACATTTCTAATATTCAGTCAAGTGAATTATTGATGAAAACAAGCTAATAATGTACATTTCCCTAAGAAATGTGATCCAGGCAGAATTTTTCAGAGATTACGATTATGACCAAAAGAACATTCTATTCATTTATAGAAGTTGCATGGTGGGTAATCTTGCAAGGAACATCCTTTTTAAAAAGAGTGTTACAATAAGAAATGTTGTCATGTTACCATGGCAACAGAAACAGGAATGTTCAGACTGCATATTATATTTTTGTCAAATTCAATAATAGAAAAATGTTATTTGAGTGAAGATCTGTATGGAAAGTTATTGTGTTTTGAATAATTGTGATAATTAAGAAAATTGTAATTTTTCACTCTAATTATATAGTTAAAAATTCACTTGGTTCAAGGAGTTATGATATGGAAATGGTGCACAAATGGTAAAACAGGGGTCACAGCCTATAATAGGAGTAATTATTAAAAATGGTTTGTATCGTCTGGGAGACAGGACTGTTAATTAAAATTCATACTTTCCCCCCCTAGGACACCAATTCCCATGATTGGTCAACTTGATGCTAAAAGGCTAACTTGTCCCTACTCAACTGTTAGTGGATGGGGAAGTGTCTAAACATCATTGGACCGAGTTCTCCATGGTTGGGGGAGAAAGTGTCCTAGGGGGTAAGTGTCCAAGGGGTAAGTGTCCCAGGGGGTAAGTGTCCAGGGGGTAAGTGTCAGGGGGTAAGTGTCACAGGGGTAAGTGTCAGGGGGTAAGTGTCCCAGGGGGTAAGTGTCAGGGTGTAAGTGTCCCAAGGGGTGAGTGTCCCAGGGGGTGAGTGTCCTAGGGGGTAAATGTCTGGGGGTAAGTGTCACAGGGGGTAAGTGTCCTAGTGGGTAAATGTCTAGGGGTAAGTATCCAGGGGTAAGCAACCTAGTGGGTAAGTGTCCTAGGGGGGTAAGTGTCCTAGGGGGTAAGTGTCCAGGGGGTAAGTGTCATAGGGGGTAAGTGTCCTAGGGGGGTAAGTGTTCTAGGGGGTAAGTGTCCAGGGGGTAAGTGTCCCAGGGGGTGTCAGGGGGTAAGTGTCACAGGGGGTAAGTGTCCTAGGGGGTAAATGTCTGGGGGTAAGCATCCAGGGGGATAAGTACCCAGGGGATAGGTGTTCTAGGGGGTAAGTGTCCAGGGGGTAAGTGTCCCAGGGGGTAAGTGTCCCAGGGGGTAAGTGTCAGGGGGTAAGTGTCCTAGGGGGTAAGTGTCCTAGGGGGTAAGCATCCAGGGGGATAAGTACCCAGGGGATAGGTGTTCTAGGGGGTAAGTGTTCAGGGGGTAAGTGTCCCGGGAGGTAAGTGTTCTGGAGGTAAGTGTCAGGGGGTAAGTGTCCCAGGGGGTAAGTGTCCAGGGGGTAAGTGTCCCAGGGGGTAAGTGTCCAGGGGGTAAGTGTCAAGTGGGTAAGTGTCCCAGAGGGTAAGTGTTAAGATGTTATGTATGTCTATGATCTGGCGAATATAAATGGAATGATCAGACGCCTCTAAGCAAAAATCGCAGCTACAATTATAATAGACAATTATCTATAGACGGTGTTTTTTTTCAAACAGACATAAAATAGAGTGACAGCTTACGTCTGAGTTCCTTTTAATGAACAAACCACTCTCATTTTCAATAATATTTCCTGAAGAAATACAATCAGAGATAGACATATTATGTCTATGAATCAGGTCAATCAACAATTAAATGCAATAATCACAGCGTATGTGCTGCATAAAATTGAATAGGAAAAATATCATAATAGAAAATTCATAATAGAATGTGGTTGACTAACCTGCGTTTATAAAATTTGTTGCAGTGAAAGGTTCTTAGTGATTGATTGGATATTTTGGGATCCAACTTGTTTTTCTTTAAATTTGCTATAGCAGCAATTCCGGACCATTTTCGGTGACTATTTTTTCTGTACTTAGGATAATATTAGGGGCCTTCCATTTAGAATATATATGAAAATTTCCAAAAATCTCAGACCCACCCACTTTTGGAAAACATACTCGTTGGATATGTGCTAATACGTACCATAGACATACATAACGTTAAGTATTTCTATGAACACACACACACACACACACACACACACACACACACACACACATACATACATACATACATACATACATACATACATATATATATATATATTTATTTATTTATACGCACATTTTCAAAAATCTCAAACCTCCCTGCATCCTTGATGCGTACATACTTAATGGGAGGCCCCTTATATGTAAATTTTTATATTCGAATTACATAAAAGAACTCACCAGATTTGTCGATCTTAAGTTTTCTTGTGGATTTGAAGAAGACCGGGGCCTACAAAGGAAGGGGCCGTAGCCTTTCTACCTTTCCTCTCTGCTTCTGGGTTCTGATTCTTTCCCTGTTTCCAGCTGCCTGTCCCTAATTCCTGATTGCCTGTGAACGTAGAGTGGAGGGCTCTGACTCCACAGAGGTACTCCAGGTTGGCTGTGGGCAAATGAACAGTCTGTTGAAGAGGAGAATCGAGGTACGGGAGATATTTGTTGTGTATTCCGCATGTAAATATCTAACTCATGCTCCCTCTTTGAGGTTCAAGCCAAGAGTACTGTCCGAGTTAGCTTTGATAATCCTCTGGCATTTCTGTAGCAGCACTGTCGTTGGTTAAGCCTGGTCAGGCTGGTCAAGCCGAGAACAATAGAGATAGGTGCTAGTTAACGATGTGGGTATGGGCTTCTACTGGTGCTGTGGTCAGGGGTGGGTCATCCCGGGTGGACCACCAGTAACTACCATCTACCTGTCTAACCCTTCGGCACGGCTTTCAAGTCAGACTTTGAAGCCGATGATCCACGATGCGACAAAAGGCCAACCGATTTTCTTCTCATGTATTTTTCGCACATTATTTGGAATACATGTTCACTGCCAAAATTCCATTTTTTACTGGTATGGATTATTCAAGACTCTTTAGAAAACTGTATATTGTATAAGAAAGGTGATTATTTAACAGACCAATTTTCAAAATCGGTTCAACATTGGTCCAAAATCGCGTCGTGGATCACCAGCTTAACAGGCCCGTATCCAGGTTGTACCGTTCTGCTGGGTTTTTTTATTTTATTTTTTTTTTTTTTTTTTTTTTTTTTTATTATTTATTTTTTTTTTATTTTTTTTTTTATTTTTTTTTTTTTTTTATCTATTTATTTTATTTTATTATTTTTTTTTTTTTTTGGGGGGGGGGGCAGTCGTCTGAAACCATAGAGATACATATATGATGTGTTATGTATGTCTATTCTGCAACTACATTTTTCACTCCCTGTCTTTGAAACGAGCACTCTCGCCCCGAGGAGGCGGCAGAGTGGTGGGTCAACTTGACAGGGCCAATTATGTCCAAGGTGAAGTGAGTTATTTCTGGTCCGTGTTAATAGTGGTGGGCCCTCATGCAGAACACCTCTTTATATACACACACCGAGTGAAGCCCTTTAGAAATCTCAAGGAATCTGTAAATCCAGTTATTTTGAATTTGATAAAGAGTATACGTTCACACAGACAAACACACACACGCACGCATGCATGGACGCACGCACGCACGCACGCACGCACACGTACGCACGCACGCACACACGCACACACACAAATAAACAGTAAAGTAACTATATAGACAAAAAATAAGTAAATACATTTTCTATCAAACATCAAGTTGAGAACCCTACTTAGTTTTGCTGGAAAGTTTATTTTATTTCAGCCTTCAATTTTAAAATCAGTCCAATTTCCCCGCATCCTGACCAGTTCTAAAAAGAAGGAGATTTTTGAATTGATATTCCATTAAAGAGTGAGACTATCCTCCCCTTCCTGCCTAGTTATCGATATTTCTAGTTATCTAAGTTTATTCTTTATAATTATATTATCAGGCCGCACCCTAACTTTCAGGTTTCCATTTGATTATTCTTTTCAATAAATTTCGATATATTGTCATAATGTCAGGTCTGTAGAAAACCCTCATTTAGGCCCCACCCCGCAAAAATCAAGTCGAGGCCTAACAGTCTAATACGCTCTCATCTCTAGGATAAACCCTTACTTAAGATGACGCCTATATTAGGTGTTTTACGGTAGCGTAGACGGGGCGTTATGTCATTGTGGAGATGGCTGGGGGCGGGGAGGCTTCTGATGTGTCCAGAACAAACTCCTGACAGACGTATAGGACCTCGGTATATAGTGCAATGTTTATGTTGGTACATTAAGTGGTTATTAAGATGTAATGATGTATGCAGTGGTTTATCCTCTGTGCTCCGTCGCATAACCAAACCCTCGCAACAGCGAGACCACAGCGAGGGTTTAGATTTAAGTCTCGCAACAGCGATATCCTTATGGTTTTCAATTTGCCAACCCTCGCAACAGCGATGGTTTTGTACAAACTTTGAACACAGTTAATTTATTGACAAATACATTTCCGCCACTTGCCTTCTGCACATTTTAAGAGCTGAGGAACATATCTAAAAGTTAGTGAAAACAAAATGTAAAAATTCCAACCCCAAAATGCCCCCCCCCCCCCCCAATACATTGAAAATTGGGGTGTGCCAACCCTCGCAACAGCGAGGAAAGTTGGATCCACTCGCTGTTGAACAGGGAGAGGTCTCGCTGTAGTGGACAACCCTCGCAACAGCGATACCCGTTATGCGACGGACCACCGTGGTCCATTACACTATACCTTCCGTTGTTATGATAACCATCGTCATTACGACGCCTTTCGTAAGCAACTTTGCGCAAAATAACGCACGTTTTGAAACTCAAAAAAAAATCTATCTAAAAGCTGCTTAGAATGTTGTTAATGAGCTGTTATTTTTACAGAATATAGCTCCATGGTGCCCCTTCATAATGATATCAACTTACAGAATTCAATTGGATCCAGTAGTAACAGAGATACATGTGTTAGGGAGTATCGTAATAACAATAACTATTGTAATAATGACATCTCTCTTAAAGTGCAACGGGCTACTGGGGGAGGTTACAAGGTGTCTGGAAACCCCTGTGACAGACAAAATATATATTACTGCACAAAATTAGACCTTTAGTGACCTTTGATTTTGTAAATGGAGCCAGTGAGGTAAAGGTATGTATTATGTCACCTTTCCAAAACCTTTGCAAGATCTTTGATGAATTTTTAAAGGTCACCTGAAAAAGTTTTGGAAAGGTCTTGTAAAGGACCTTTCCATTACCTTTACCACACCTCAATGGCTCCATTTACATAAACTTAAAGGTCTTAAAAGGTCTTTTTTCGTACAGTGATATGTAAATAAGATAAAAAAAATCTTGTCAAAAATATAGGAACCCCCTTAGATTTACCTGGAACCCCCTCTGACGTTATAGGATAGAGAGTGGTGATTTTCACAGAAAATGCAATCTTTATGCGTGTAGACCACAGATAATGCAATCGTTATATATACGTGCAGACCCATACAATCGACTGGGCGACATGGTCATTTCGATATGCGACATGAAGCTTAGTGACATGAATGAATAAACGACATGAAATAAGACATTCCCTAAATTTGCCATGTGAACTGGGGCTTATTTTTAGATTATCACGAATATCAAAAACATAGTGACATGCAACAGGGACATTTCATTTCTAGTGGAAATGCGCATTCTAGGGCCTAGTCTGAAACGGCTATCTCAGTGGGTATTCAGTGGGTATCTGCAATACTAATACCCTTTACAGATTTGCCCCAAAATGTGTATTATGTCTTCTTTAAAATGTCAACATAACCGCATTTTGAGGCTAGTCTGTAAAGAGTATTATAAGACTCACGGCCTCCTGTCACCTGCCTTAATAACAAGTTAAAATAAAATAGGTAAACGTCTATATTCCACAAATTTACTTCTATTTAGATATCTATCCTGAACGTCCAATGTTAGTAAAATCGTTTGGGCAGTTAATGAAAAGGCCCATAGCCAGCTTTTTTTTTAGAGAGAGAGAGAGAGGGGTTCGTTTTTTAAATAAACCACGGTGGACGGGGAGAACAAAGGAACTAGGCCGTGATTATAACGCGTAATCCACCAGTGGAGCGGAACGCCTCTGTATAACCTCACGGCACCACTCACTCTGCAACTTCGATGCTCGCTACGGCGAATCATTCTCACAGACTATATTCCCGGTGCGGAGATAGATCTCGTAGCAGAGTGGGCACCACTCTGTCTGGGCAGCGGGCGGCATGTGGCGGGGGGCGCATAGGAGGGGGGCGCCGGGAGGGGGTGGCGGGCGCCCCCCCCCCCCCCGCCCCCTGCAGAAGAACCTGTACACGGGCCTGTAAATATTTTTTGGAAAGATTCAACTTTATTAACTCCTTCACGCAAACACATGTTCTTCCAGAAGTCTCTGTTGATATAAATCTTTAACCTGATATTATGTAGTATTTACAATGATCAAGATTATCTTAATGAGATGAGCAATGATTTCATAGAGGGTAGGCAGTGGCAGATACAGGTTTTTGAAAAGGGGGGGGGGGGGGCGCTATTGACAAATTTTTCTTCTTAATTACCTTTTGGGCGAGCTTTACATTAAGAAAATGTAGGCCTAAAATTGTAAAATATAAACACACAGACCTCCACCTTATACAATAGGAAGTAACAAAGAGTGACCATTTTATGACACCCCTGTACACATTAACATACATATATATACGAGTGTATATCTATGTTGGTGTATATAATCATCTAATATCTACAATATATATGCACATTGGCACTTTATCTTAGGGTGAATCAGATGATCCTCACACCAAGGCTGACCACTGCATACTGAATATCTGTGACTGACCACAGCCCCTTTTATAACCCTTTGGTGATCACCCTCCCCCCTCCCCACCTCTCCCCTCACTCCCCCCTCCCTACCAATTGTCCCGAGGTTTATGTCAGATAGAGCACTCCTCAGTCAGGTTACTTGAAATAGCCACTCGGCTAGCGCCTCGTGGTTATTTCGCGTAACCCTCCTGACTCGTGCTCTATCTACCACATAAACATGGCTCAAATCTTTTTCATATGCATGGGTAGTGGATGGAGACAATTCTTAACTTTAAAATGATCAAGTGTATGACCAGGGCATCTGTCACGAATATCAAGGTTTTCATAAAATGTATCACACATTTCATCCTTTTTGGTGGGGGGGGGGGGGGGGGGGTCGGATATTTTAGAAGGGGATTCGTCAATGGGGGGGGGGGGGGGGGTTCGTCCAAATCCCCCGAGCCCCCCGAGCCCCCCCCCCCCCCCCTTCCCCCGGCTACGGGCCTGATCAATATTGATATAATTATGATCTGGAGGCGGTTATTTGACGCCATCGGAGATGTAACACTCAAGGCACATGTCTCCGGGCCAACTATAACCAATCAATACTATCAGTGGCCAGAGGACTCCTGTAACAAACACCACGGGCCTACCTGCAGTGTCAATTAGCACTGACCAATGTCAGGTTACTGAGCCCGGGGGGCACTTGGCCTGAGAAGGGTACCCACTGCCAAATGGATTTGCAAAGCGGGGGTGGTGAACGTAAAAATTGAGGGGTGTTCAACCACTTTTATATCTATAAGATAGGAGCGGTGAACTATTTCTATAATACATTAATGGGCAATAACTCAAAACTTAGCCTAATGTATTACATGACTTTACACACAAATCTTATGGCAATTTTACCAGGAGTTTCCCTAAGCAATTTTGGTGATTCTATTCTATTTCACGGTATTCAGACCCTTTGATTTGGAGGGCGGTGATCTGTATACCCCAAAAATAAGGGGCAGTCAACTAAAATTTAGGAGTTGTCAGCCACAAAAAAACAGGGGCGGTAGTTTGGCAGTGGGTAATATCCTTCAAAATTTAATAGCCAGTCCCCCCCCCCCCCCCCAGGTTACAGAGGCTGGTGTCAACCACTGCATGTGACAACATGGGGCACGGGTAAACGATGGAGAGTGGTACGCTGCAGGACACAGAGTCAAGAACCCACTCTGGAATTAGGATGTATTGGTTCAAGGGTTCATGTACCATTGCAGGGGCGGATACAAACATTTTCAAAAGGGGGCGCCTGGTGGTAGGGGCCCTGAGGTAATATTTCTGGCGCCCCCTGTGACCGAGCATTTTACATTAATAAAGTCAGCATGCTTCCTGCGCCTCCCTCTAAATCAACCATTGCATTGATGTAACGTATTACCAAGGGCGGATCCATGAATTTTAAAAAGGGTGAACTATTGGAAGTTAAATAGCAGTTTATCAGGATCAAGGATATACCCTGCATAATCTTTCTTTCATCGCGGATATAAGGACTATTTGAATCAATTTAGCATCTATTTTTGTTGTTCCTCAAGATTAATCCATTTTCCGGGTACTATTCTCGTGAACTATAATTTGTGAAGACAAACTAAGATTAGATGCATAGAACAATTGTGCTCGTCCTATTTTATATTACATTTATCAAAACGTATGGACAGTAATGTGCATTAGCCTTTTGCGGGATCCAGAATTAAAGCCTTGGCAATTTATCATTACTGATTTGGATGAAACGGACGCTAAATTTCCCAGACAACTGAAAAACAATAAATGTTTTGTTTAGATATCTGGGATTATAAACTTTGTTTTTTCATCTGTGACCTAAGTCATCTGTGAGTTCATTAAGGAGCACTATGTATTATTGTTCCTAAATGCAGTCTCCTTGACTTCAGTCTTCCTTTTCATATAGTTTTACGGGGCTTTTAAGTCGTTAATGATAAAAGGTTGATATTAAATATAGTGTTTTACTCAATGATGATTTTGCCAATTTTTTCGTTTGAAAATATATATGTACTATTTCTGCCAAAGAAAGGAAGGAGCGTCCATCTGCCCAATACAACCCTTCAGCTCTGTCCTGATTCTGCCCATAGAGTGGAGAATTACGTCATGTGTCCCTCGTCGTCTTTGTCCATAATTATGAGAAAAGTGGCTTTATTAATTTCGATGTGATTTTAGGAATGGAAATGCTTTAGGGTTTTAGACGTATTATAGGGAATTTATGCCAGAGGGAAATAAGATAATGCGTTATTTGGTATCAACCTCATATTATTTACGGCTATAAAGCCCCGTGCCCTATAGACGCATCCCTAACCTTAGAACTTGTAGACCGACTTTTTTTTTATATTTTGTCTATTTTCTTTTTCATTCATCTACCCACTGATTTATTCATTTGGTCATTTGTCAATGTACTTGCTTATCTAGACTATAGTCATATATGTATTCATATATAGTCATATATGTATTCATCCATTTATGCATTTTCATTTCAAAGTTTTCCATTATTCTGTTATTCATTCTATTATATTCATAATTATTCTATATTCTATATATATTCATCTGATAATTCGATTATAACATTATTTTTGTCCACTATCTAGTTCCAAATAATGATACCATGCAGGCTATCAGGTCCCTATATAATTATTTGTCACTCTTTTCTTTCTTTGGATCAATAGGTCTAATAGGGTAAAACGGGGGTAGGATACATCACGCATCTTATTCCAGTCGCGGATTTAGGGGTGAGTGGGGGGCGCACGCCCCCCTTTTTTGGCCAAAATTTTGATTTTATTAATGTAAAATGATCCAGAATAACACCCCCCCCCCCTTGAAAATTCCTGGATCCGCCCCTGTGTTCGATTTGATCAAACTTTTCCTTCAAATTGTCATTCATTCCCTCTTGCAGTAAGAATACATAGCTTCTTCTTCTTTTTTTTTTTCTTTTTTTCCTTTTTTTCTTTTTTTTTCTTTTTTAAATAATTGAAGCCCTTATTGATTAAGGACATGTGCTTTGATATACTAATCGTATGTGTTATATCGCGCACATCAGCCCAATATCACGCATTTAGCATGCCTTATAACACGAATCGTACTTACAATTAATGAAATGAAATAAAGCTAAAATTATTTCAAAATATGGTTTTAATGTAGACCTAAGGTCCATGTACGTTACAATTCTCAATTAAAACCTTTCATACTTTGTTTGATAAGTCTAAACCATCATTGATGATATGACACCTCATCAAATTCTTCAAAATACGAATTTACTATTATAGTAGGCCCCTAATATTAATAAATGTACATATATTTTACAGTCCAAATTATGCTTTTTGTTTATTAAATGCTTCTCCAGTCATATATTTTCATTCAGAACTATATAAGATGTATCTGCCAGGGATGTTTGATACAACCCTATAAAAAAAGCCCATAGCCACCCACGTGCATTCTTTCATGTGTAGGCCTATATATATATATATATATATATATAGTGATCTAATTTTCTCTGATTTGATTTTGTGGGAAAAATTATGAAAAAAAATCCTATATTCAAATATTGAACTATTCATTTATGTATCTATGTATTACTCTTTTTGTTAATTCATATAACACCTAATAAATTACTTTCTATTTCTCATGAGCAATATTGATTATCAGCCAATCAGATTAGGCTATTTCTTTCTCCTCCGATATGAAGCTTCCAAATTAAAACACCAGGTGGCGCCACTCAAAGTTTACAAAAGGAAAGGAAAACAGCGCCCAGACAAAAGACAAAACAGGGCTCTCTGCACAGCCAAGCACTTCGAATTGTACATCGTGGACATCTCCTAACGTCCTGAGGTATCGGTGATTATTTTGCAGTCGTTATTGATGCTGTAGACCCAGCCTAACGCCTACAATGTGGCTGGTCTGAGTGACCTGTTGCGTTCTCCCTTGTCGGCCTTCTCGGCTCGGTCAGCTGGGGACTTGTTGTTGTTTCATGTTTGTTCAGAAAACAAGCCTGTCGTTCACCAGACTTTGTTCACAGTCAGTAGTTCAGGATACAGTTTACATCTGATGCAAAGTATTGGTTGAACAGTTAGCTAGAATATTGATGGTAAATCAGGGGCGGAAAATACCTGAAAATCTGAGCGCCAACTGGCCAAGATCCCGTTTCAGGCCATTGGCCATTGTTTGCAGTGAAAAGGGGTTGCAGAGGCTGAGCCTGAGGCAGAGGGAATTTCTGGCATTTCTGTTACCTACTTTAATTTTGATATCCTAGAAAACAGGACAAAATGGATGCAAACGGAGTGGACGATATGGTTAAAACAGACCCCAGTGCAATCACCAAGGAACTCGGCCCAGAAATGGAGGAATCTTCCCAGGACCTGATTAACACAGAAAACGGCACAGGAGGCAAACAGGTTATTTCAGAGGAGATAAAAACCAACGGGGACGTGGTGCAAGCTCCTAATGGAGGATTACAGAAGGCCGGGAAAGGGTCGACCCTCACCTTCCATGATGTGTCCTACAAAGTCCCCAGCAGGGCGAAGCGAGGATGTCCCTGCATGAGAAGTCCAGAGGTCCTCCCAAAGGAAACCGTCATCCTAAACACAGTCAGGTAGGATTGTCTATGATTTGATAGTAATAAACAGTGAAGTTACAGAAAACATATAGATCTATGGAGTACGTGGCTAAAATAAAATGAAAAAAGAAAAAAGAAATAGATCTAAGGTGATTGAATGGATAAAAATTAAATAAAACCCAGACAACTGTCTCAGTTTCTCTCTGATCATTAGCTATACCTGTTCAATCTAAATGTAGATCTATAAAGACCTATATATATATAGGTCCATTTATTTTAGAATCTATAAATTAATTTATGATAAAAGGCTGGAGTATATTTTTCGAAACGATTTTGATTCTGAATGCTTTCATTTTTCCCTGAAATAGATCTAAATCATTCCATAACTAGTATTAGATGAACAATTATATCTAGATATCTAACCGTTCTTGAATTTACCTAGACTACATATTTTTATTTTCATATTTCAGTGGCATATTCCGTCCAGGTTTAAACGCTATCATGGGACCTACCGGCAGTGGCAAGTCATCGTAAGTATTTGTGGGTCTACAGGCCATGAAGGTCCTTGTTCAGTCAATCAGACGAACTGGATCTATCTCATTTCTGAGGAGAGCAATGTTTTGAAGCCACTTTCAAATTATTTTGTTGTATATTGCAAAGAGAGACATCTCGTCTCATCACAAGGACGTTTTTGGCCTTTCATTGCAGGAGCCAAGTCCTTAATACAGTCACGTGTCAAAAATCTTAAAGGAGAAAAGTATCAATATTTATCAAGTTGCATCCGTCCACAAAATCATACACACATAAGGCAGGGTGCAATGATAATATTGAACACTGGTTGTGTTTCAAGCTAATAAGAGCTCTGCCCTTCCAATATTATTTGATGCTGCCAGTCTTCTAATGCCGTTTAACTTTGATATAATGTCCCTCCCCTTGCAGCCTGCTGGACGTGCTGGCTGGGCGTAAGGCGGCCGACTACCTGTCGGGCACCGTGCTCGTCAACGGGGCCCCGCGACCGCCCAACTTCAAGTGTATGACGGGATACGTCATTCAGGTAGGGCTGCCTTGGTTTTAGACTCTGACAAATGTACATAGATTAGCGGCCTTTAGACAAATTGGATATTTAACTATTCAAAATATTTCTTGTAAATTTAATGACAGTGAATGGAGATTCTCTTGTTAGATTCAAGGATGGTGGATATTTTTTTATGGCCGAGAACCAAATTAGGAAAATCCGGGAGCAAGTTTCCTGGATGCACCCCCATAAAAAATTGAGAAACTTAGATTCAGTGATGGTTCTCGAAAATAAGGTTTCAATGCAAGTGTTCTACTTTGTCCTTCATAAAGTGCAGAAATTTGGTCGTTGTTTAGGTCAGACCTATCAGTATCAGAGTGATCTTTACAAACTTGTGACAGACCACTACTCCGAATCTTTAAGCGTTCACCCATTTTTCACTTTGTCCATTTCACTCTTTCAGGACGATACTGTGATGGGGATGTTGACGGTCCGTGAAAATATCGCCTTTTCTGCCGCTCTCCGCCTACCAGAGAGTGTGACCGCTAAGGAGCGACAGGCCCGGGTAGCAGAGGTCATCGCAGACCTGGGTCTCGAGAACTGTGCCGATACCAAGGTACTCTATTGAAGGAGTCCACAAATTATTTGGTTAAACATTATAGTGGACATGCTGACCTTAAGGGTTGAAACCAGGTCAGTGTATTATGTGACCCTGATGATAGCTGAGGACAAAGTGTGAGTCTCTTATTAGGCTGACCCGGTTCACTGACCTGGGCCCATATCTTCGTAACTAATTTGGCTGATCAGGGAAAATTTGATCAGGGTCCCTTGATCAGTGATTTTGCCTTTTACCAAAATGTATTGTGTTGTTGCAAAATAGTGTTATTATTATTTGTAAAATTTATTCATGAAAGACAGAATTTCTGATCATTGGAACCTGATCAAATTTTCCCTGATCAGCCAAATTAGTTACGAAGATATGGGCCCTGGCCTCTTCCTTGCATAGAGTACAGTACGTACGTCCTCTCTTATACCATACCACAGTGTTTGGTTACATTCCGTTTCATATTCACAGATATCAACATTTTTACTTGATATTAAGCTTAGGTGATAAGGATCAATCAATGACTAGCCTTACCAATTTAGAGAGAGTTCCATTCATTTTTTCAAAAACGGGGTTCTATCCAAAGAAAAAATGTACTTTTATTTTAAGTCCCTCGACCTAACTTCTGGTTGATCTGAGGGGTTTCTCAACGCCCAGGAGTCCCCCAGTAATTTGATATCCAACTTTTAACCCAATTTGACAATGTCTACTAGAGAAAATCTGTTATGGTCGAGTACAGTACGTCAAATGTCCACTCGGTCAACCTGATCAAACCGGACCTGACCGTAGTAGGAAGGTTAGCATCACACACCCCCTTCAACTAACCTGTAGAAATACTAATCTCAACTGCCTCTCTAATTTAATATAAATATTCACAATTTTCCTCATGAGATTTAATGTCTCATAATGTCCTTATATTGGTCAGACTAGACCACCCAGACTCTGTACACGGTGATATTAGATAGGTAACCTTGCTGTTATTTGGTCATACAGGTGGGGACCGAGTTGCGTCGCGGTGTCTCCGGGGGAGAGCGTAAGAGGACGAGTATCGCCATGGAGCTGCTGACCGCTCCGTCCGTGCTGTTCCTGGACGAGCCGACCACCGGGCTGGACGCAGCCATGGCCCAGAGCGTCATGTGGGCGCTCAAACGGTGGGTTACTCTACATACTTGTTATTCTTTCTCGCAGTTTCGCTTTTATAGAAAAAAAATCTCCATTATTCAATATTGATTACCATCATTATGCTGTAACGGTATAATATTTTCGCGCTACCAAATTCTTTTACAATGAGCATTACGCATGCATTTTGTGGCTATTTCTTATTTTCTATTAGGTCCAAGACATTTGATGTTTTCATCATATTTTCGGGCATAAACAGCAATGTACAGAATGCGTGAGAATATACAACACAAGAATGAAAACATTCACAGATTGATTTGTCAGGATTTTCTTTTTTGATAGTGTCCATGATTTAGCTTCAATTAATGGAGTGAAATAAACGCATTTCTCACCATTTCATCCCACAACACAGACTGAGCAGCCAGGACACGACTGTGATCTTGTCGGTGCACCAGCCGCGCTACTCGATATTCCGCATGCTGGACACGCTGCACCTGCTGCTGCTGGGGAACACGGTGTACCACGGGCCCGCGCACCAGGCCGTCACCTTCTTCTCCGGCATAGGTATGTATAGGGTCTCTGTGTTTTCTGCGATCAAGAATTTTTATATATTTTTTTCTGTCCAGAAGGTTTTACAGGGGAATGAGAAGGTCTTTTCTGAACTCTAAAAAAGAGTGTCAATAACACTTTTAGTGTTACCCATAAAATTTGGTTTTACTATTTAAAAAAAAAGAAGTTACTATTGAAAGGTTCAGGGATTATGTTAGAAAAATTTGGTGTGCAACAATGGCTGTATCCCTGTATTCTGACCGATTATTTTACCCCAAAAAATGTGTTCTCGTTCTTCCTTGTAAATGACCAAGCTTTACATTATAATTTGATAGATTTTGTTAGGTGCAGTGAACCTAGTGCTATTTAAATTAAATTGAGAATCCATCACTGCAGATTGAATGTCACACATTACAATTAAATATTCTATTCATTTCATGAATATAGGTTACGCCAATGAGCCCGGAGACAACCCGGCAGACCACATGCTGGACGTACTCAGCGGGTACATTGCCTCCACAGAGGAACCCGCACCGGCTAACACCAACACCGGTATGTCCTAAATAGGATTTTAAAGTGGTACACTGGTCAAAAGTAAAGATGCGTTTGGTTCATTTGTTTTTAATTAAAAGGAATCTGAAGATGTCAGCTTGAGTATTTTGGAAATTTGTATGTCAAGTTTTGTACACATTCTTCAATGCTCAATTGAATCCTATTTATCTATGATTTATTCCTCCAGAGAAGTCCAAGTCCAAAACAGAAGAAGGCGTCGTCCTGTTGGAACTAGAAACTGCTGACTCAGGTATTTTCACTCTTAATCCTCTTTTGATATTTCGTGATCGTTTTCTTTTTCAAATACTTTTTTCAAATACGCTGTGTAGTGTATTTGCTTTAAATTCAAAAGTTGGGGGGAAAAGACTAATTATCAATGTCTTCCCGTCGTGTGAAGCAGGTTAAGGGAAATGTCTGCTATTGCATCTCACTCTCTGTCAATTCCGCTCAATAAGTCAACATCAATATTTCATAGTTAAAGAATGAATGTTTGTCCTGAATCTCATGATCACATTATTAAGATTCGGAGAAAAAATAGAACCTTTGGTCTTTACAGTATTTGCATTTGCAGATGAGCGCTCCAAGCGACAGAACCACCTGGTAGAGGCCTACCAAACTTCGGAGTGGTGTAAAAGGTAAGACAATGAAAGTCCAACATGCCATCCATTACCGGAAGAGGGACACTATTCTGAACACGTCCTCAATAGCTTCTCAGTTAAGCCTCATATTGATTCACTCACATCATATTTAGCAAGCTAGTTTGGTACCATTAGAATTGTAGGAGCCAATATAATAACTCCAGTGATTTCCGTCTGATCATTCAGCCAACACAGCAATAGAATTTCTCTTTTCTTACTCCAGGACGGAAGCCGACCTGAAACCCTACCTGCAGACCCCTGGGGATGACGTCACGACCCAGAAGACCACGTGGGTGCACTACCCGACCTCCTTCAGGACCCAGCTCTGTGTCGTCTGTCAACGAACCTTCTACAACATGGTCCGAAACCCCCACACGCTGATAACCCAGGTACGTACTGTTACCCAGTATTACCCCCACACACTGATAACCTAGGTACGTACTGTCACCCAGTATTACCCCCACATACTGATAACCCAGTATTACCCCCACACGCTGATAACCCAGGTACGTACTGTCACCCAGTATTACCCCACACGCTGATAACCCAGGTACGTACTGTCACCCAGTATTACCCCCACACACTGATAACCCAGGTTTGTACTGTCACCCAGTATTACCCCCACACGCTGATAACCCAGGTACGTACTGTCACCCAGTATTACCCCCACACGCTGATAACCCAGGTACGTACTGTCACCCAGTATTACCCCCACACGCTGATAACCCAGGTACGTACTGACACCCAGTATTACCCCCACAAGCTGATAACCCAGGTACGTACTGTCACCCAGTATTACCCCCACATGCTGATAACCCAGGTACGTACTGTCACCCAGTATTACCCCCACACGCTTATAACCCAGGTACATACTGTCACCCAGTATTACCTCATACACGTATCCCAGATAATTATTGTTACCTAGTATTCCCACAAATGCAAGTTCACTCCTAATTGAGCAAGGAATTTATCTAGGAAACAGAATAAAATCGTCATGAAATGTTTATTCTCTCTTTGATAACTTGAAGCTATTATATTACTTCTCTTGTAACTTACCTGTTGTATCATGTCTAATAGCCACATACCTGTAACTGCTCGAAGATCACTATGACTGTGAAGTTGTTCATGACACAGAGTGGTGCTCTGTTTATCTCTGCGATGACCGTCCTGTCACCGGTGCCCGTTTCTGCGTGTTTCAGGTGGCGTCGGCCGTCATCCTGGCCCTCATCATCGGCACCATCTACTTCCAGGTGGACCACTCCTACTCCTCCGGCATACAGAACAGGTACGCAACTAACTCACGGCTATTATGTATAATAAAATTATTCATATCATTATATTAATATATATTTTTGGGAACATGTACGAATTGTATCAGAGGCAAGCTAATTAATATTCATGAGTATCATGGATGTTACATGTTGTTTTTGGTGGCAAACACTCTCAACTCAAACGCCATTCTTTCTTTCTTTATTATTGTTTGTTATTAATAAAAGGCCCGTCAACTTATATTTCCTAATTCGGCAATTACCGGCTATATCTACTCTTTGTTTCCTACTTCAATTGTATAACATTAGCTATCTTAGTCACTATTATGTATTTATGTATTTGTTCATGTCAGAGTTGGGGCGTTTTTCTTCATCGTGATGAACCACGTGTTTGGCAATATGGCGGCGGTGGACATGTTCATCAAGGATCGGGCACTCTTCATGTAAGTGTCAGTTCATTTCCCTCCTAGTATATTGATCCTATTATATCTAATGAAATGAGAACGTGGCTAGTTCTCTTTACTGAGAATCTGCTTTAGAATTATTCTTTCAATTCTGTTATATCTTCTTTGGATATAAAGTCGGTAAATCTTTTTTCCCCTTAAGATTGCTTTTTGATGCCTTGCGCTATACAAAGATATAATGATATAAATGTAGTGTAAGCAAAGGCATCAAAGGAGGCATACCGGATTTGGATTGTTCTTTTGTTGTTATGCACTGGACTGTGTAATTGGACTATTAACACCCCCCCACTCGCCCCTGCCCTCTCCCCTCCTCCCTCCAACCTCCCCCTGCCCCTGCCCTTCCACCCATAATTGGTCAAGGCAGTCCCCTCTGCTTGGCCCTGATTGACAGGTGAGGGTGGTGTGGGCCCCGCCCCACCCTCCTTCCAGTCCCCTTGACACGTCCACTGCGTCCCCTAGACTGCAGTTACGTCCAAGTCCGCTAGGCCTCAAACTACCTTACTACCATTATGCAATTGCTAAGTGGGGTGGGACGGACTATACGGCCCCCAGCCCCCACCACACCCCTTATTACTGGCCGGTCGGTCTCGATCACGGCAGCAGGGAGGTAGGGGAGTGGTGGTGGGTGGGGGGAAGTGGACGGGCTGGATCAAGGCTGTGGGGAAGTAGGGGAGTGGTGGGGGGAGGTAGTTCAGTACTCATACATCGCTGAAGCCCTGACGTCATTTGGGCGCGAAACCCTGGTTCCAGGGTCCCCCCCTGGTTCAAAACAGGGCCATGTGTGGCCTCTTTGAACCATAGGGAACCAGTTGTAATAATTGGATTTTCTCTAGATATAGTCATTTCTTACCCATGAAACCCAGGGACGGATTTAGAGGGGGGCGCATGGGGCGTGCGCCCCCCCTTTTTTGGACCAAATTTCGATTTGTTTAATGTAAAACTCCAATCTCCTCAGCAGAGTTCCACTCCGGTACCCTACGTTAGAATACAAAACGGTAGTGGAGTGATCTGCTTGGAGAGTGGTAAACTCAAGACCTTGGAGGGATGGCCGGGACCCTTTTTATTTATGTGCGCCCCCCCTTTCCAAAATTCCTGGATCCGCCCCTGAAACCCATAAGATGTATGAAGAAGGATAGGGGCCTTCCATTTAGTACGTACGCAAAATTTCGGAAATTCTAGACCCCCCTACCCCCTCTTTGGCTAAAATACGCATTGGATTTGTACAGGTATGTACGCAAATTTTCAAAAATGTTAGACCCCCCACCCCCCTTGGTGCGTACATACTAAATGGAAGGCCCCATATCACAACACACATTCTCGTATTTGATAATGTTAAATATGACTAATTAAGACACAATCTGCCTCTATTTAACACCCTGGTTTGTTGTCAGCACTCAGGCCACCCGGTGCCGGGACTGACCAGGGCAGTGGTGGTGGGCCGGGGGGTAATTTGAACCGGCCGCCGCGTGGTGCCCCAGTGATGACGTCTCACTTCTGTGGTGTATAGTTTACCTCTTATATTCCGCAAGGCATCTTCGGCCGGCATCTTCAGCCGGCCGAAAATCTCCAGATTTCTAGTGTTATTTGATACTCAGTGTCATTCATACAGATTTGCAATTATGTATACGGGTATCATTTCTAAATATACAAACGTACATATTGTAGTTTGATATGCATCCATCTCCCTTGACAGCCATTTAAGTAAGTGTTTTTCCCTTTGTCTTGCAGCCATGAGAACATCAGCGGGTTTTACCGGGTGTCGGTATACTTCGTGGCCAAGTGTCTGTGTGACGTGTTACCGACCCGCGCGCTACCCATCATCGCCTTCTCCTGCATCTCCTACTGGATGATAGGTAGGACTTAAATGATAAACTAAAGGCCGTATTCCACTACATAATCTTTTTCTGTCAATGTTTGGGAAAAATTCCAAAGATCGGGAGGTATTCCTAATTTTTTGGGGTACAAGTTGAACATTTTGAGGTAGAATCTACCACCAAAGACTCAGGATCTTTGGCATCTAAAAATCGTGAGCAAAAGATCGTGAGAATTCCCATCAAAATTTACCAACATGTTTGTAACTATCGGGAGCACCTACTCACGATCTTTCCTACCTGAAATTACCACACTCGCGATCTTTAGCCCTAAAACCTCATGATCCTGGGCAATCTTTCTGCCGCGTAGTTGAATACGTCCTTTACGCAGTTCTTTGATTCTGCATCGTGATACGAAGTATACAAATCTGATGGGAGAGTATTTCTGTGAATCCTACGGGTATGTCTAAGATACAACATTGGCTATGCAGGCTGTACCGCTGAAATATCAGCCGTTGGGCAGAAGTGAAAAAATGGGTAAAATGTTTGAGCACAAGTCCCGGGTCAATGAGAAAAAATAGAAGAAAAAAATCACTCAACTCCCCCTTTAAGAACTCCACGGTGAATTTAAAATGTCAAAAGAGATTATAACTAACTTTGTGTTTTTGACTTTGTTCTTTTGAACTGTGACTAACTTAGGAACATCTTCATTCCATAGGTCTGCGTGAATGGGTTAAAACTTGAGTCCAAATTCTTTGAGCGCAAGCCCCGGTCAAAGAGGAAAAATACCAATTCCGCAGCCTCAATATAGAAACTCGACTCTCTCATTACCAGCTGTGACTAACTCAGTAACCTCTTCCCTCCCTAGGTCTGCGTGCCGACGTGACGTCCTTCCTGCTCTACCTGCTCACCGTCCTCCTCACCTCGCTCGCGGCCACCTAAAATACTGACTTACTTACTGACCTCTTTCCCCCCCTAGGTCTGCGTGCCAACGCCACGTCCTTCCTGCTCTACCTGCTCACCGTCCTCCTCACCTCGCTCACGGCCACCTAAAATACTGACTTACTTACTGACCTCTTCCCCCCCCTAGGTCTGCGTGCCGACGTGACGTCCTTCCTGCTCTACCTGCTCACCGTCCTCCTCACTTCGCTCGCGGCCACCTAAAATACTGACTTACTTACTGACCTCTTTCCCCCCTAGGTCTGCGTGCCGACGTGACGTCCTTCCTGCTCTACCTGCTCACCGTCCTCCTCACCTCGCTCGCGGCCACCTAAAATACTGACTTACTTACTGACCTCTTTCCCCCCCTAGGTCTGCGTGCTGACGTGACGTCCTTCCTGCTCTACCTGCTCACCGTCCTCCTCACCTCGCTCGCGGCCACCTCGGTGGCCCTCACCATGAGCGCATCTGTAGAGACACACACCATCGGCACGGTGCTGACCGCTCTCGTCTGGGTGCTGATGATGGTCTTCAGCGGGCTGCTCGTCAACATC
Source organism: Lepidonotus clava (assembly GCA_936440205.1). NCBI lineage: Eukaryota > Metazoa > Annelida > Polychaeta > Phyllodocida > Polynoidae > Lepidonotus > Lepidonotus clava. Next base: position 49,636,310 of record OW387141.1, on the reverse strand, counting down.
ACCTCGCTCGGGCCCTGGTTACGATGGGTCCGCTACGGCAGCATCTTCAGCTACTCCATGAACGTGAGTAACACTAACAGGGCCTTTTTTTTTTTATTATTATTATTATTTCTGTTAGAATAACCCTTTGCTCCCAGCAACTCATTTTAGATTACTAACCATATCTTTCCATAATGCGGACCAGACAAACATGGGATTCTTTTTTTCATTTAACCCATAAAATTATACCAATTACGAATTTGATAAGAGATTGTTACCTGAACTAGTCAGTTACGTTTTGCACACATTGTTTGATCAAATCATTAATAGGTAAGGGGAGAAAAAAATCAAAGATTGAAGAACGGATTAGTATGAAATATCTGAACCCATAATAGATAAATGATAAGGGTGTATCCCTTCTTTCCCCAGAATATTAAATATTGTATTGTGAGGAGGGTCACTGTATGGTATGAAGTTATATTTGTTCCCTCTGATTAACACGTTATGTGGTGTTTTTCATGCCAGGCCTTGACGGTGAGCGAGCTGAAGGGCGAACAGATGTGTGAGGACCGAGTCGTCGCCAACTCCACCATCAACTTCTGGTAAGCAGCCTATTGTTTATAGTGTCTGTTAAAGGGTACGAGCAAGTTTCCATCAATATATTAGCATTGGCATGAATATAGACTTCTTTATCCTATCAAAAGACGATTAATTCAACGGAAAAGTGTAAGGTGGCGCTTTAGCACTCACTTAAAAGGACGTTGTTTCTACTTTGATATAATATATCTTTCTATTATATTGTTCTCATCTGATGTAATCCATTATTCAATATAATGTCATGTCGGTGAGAATGGCGACAGTTACATGACCCGTCAGGGGATCCCCAAAATCTCACATTGATGTCTTATGATATAGTTATATTCTATCATCCTGTAATGTTCTTTCAGTGAGAGTGGTGACAGTTATATGACCCATCAGGGAATCCCCAAAATCTCACATTGATGTCTTATGATATCATAGTTGTATCATCCTGTATTGTTCTTTCAGTGAGAGCGGTGACAGTTATATGACCCGTCAGGGGATCCCCCACTCCTCGGCCTGGGACCTGTGGCAGAACCACGTGGCCCTCCTCCTCCTCGCCGCCGCCTTCCTCTCCTTGACCTACATCCAGCTGCGCAGAATCAACAAACACCGATAGGTCAAGGTCACATTAAGGTCACGCTCAAGGTACCCACTGCTAGTGACGTCATCAACGTACGTCGACGCACATAAAATTAGGATTGGTAGTCTGTCGCAGTCAGACTCACTGTTTCCCAAAGTGAGTCTGTACATGAGCAACCTGATGGTTGTTGGGCTGCTGGCTTATCCATGGTCATACGGATGTATGGACCCATTATTTAATAGCTAATCTGGATCAAAACGGACTATAAGATTCTTAGGTGGGAATTCCACCCTACATCCCAGCATGCTTTGGGGCCGCTGGTTTATGGCAAGTAGGACCATGGATAAGCCAGCAGCCCAACAACCATCAAAGGGATTACCCATGCTATTAATAGAGGGCCAATAAATGAATTCTTAACAAATTTGAAGTAGCCAATAAAAGCCATGGACTGTTGTGGGTGTATGGACCCATTATTTAATAGCTAATCTGGGTCAAAACGGACTATAAGATTGGTTGAGCATACTCCTTATAACGTCACCAAAGTGTATTAAAACGTTGATGCAGTCGAGTCGACGTATATATCTTATGGTACTGGGTGGATGAACAGTGACAATATTATCCTTGTTATTTCACAAATAGAAAATGCTTAACAGAAGTGACCTCATAACATTAAGAGGCAAGGCCAGTTTTCTACCCTATCTTAAGGAAGTGTACAAGACGCTCGTGACGTCAGTTTTTAGCCAGAGTAACTTTTTTTAGGAATCTTATATGGTATAATGTATGTTTGCTAACATTTGGACGCTGTGATTATTTCTCAAAGGTTTAACGTCCGATTTTGCATTTGATAATCATAGTAGTTAGTGGTTTAAGGGGTATTGGTTTGACCCCGTAGCGGTAGCTAGTCAGAGCATTACAGTAGTGTCGGTCTTTAGGACACCGGTCGCATCGCGGAAGTTCAGGCGGGTCACATCTCAGACCTGACTCCGTGAGTTGGGGATCTTTTACGCGGGGCTAATCTTTATACGTAGCACAAGTGTGTGAACTGAGCCAGTGTCAGAAACTCCAATTCTCAGAGCAGTCAGTAGCAGTAGCTAGGAGTTTTTACCATTGAACTATAAACCAATATTCATAAAGTTTTGCTTTGGAACAAGATGGACAAGGCGTTAAGCTCTCCAAGTTCTGGTATTACAATATTTTTACATTTTCTCTCACGTTGGTGATAGCTGTGATACGTTTCTGCCGCAGCCAGAGTCAGTCTATATTTTTTTAATACATTTATTCTTTAAACTTTAATTCCTATCTTTCTTTTTCGTTTAAGAATATGTTGATACTAATGTTTCTGGATTTGGTAGGAACGAATGCTATGGTACCATCATTTCCGACATTGTCTTTTTTAAATCCCCGTACTTTGTTGAGTCTAACTGCTATGTAAAGTAAAACCTTTATCGTGTTAAGCTGATTTAACATCAGCACTGCAGATATGTACAGTGGGTGTATGTTATCTTATTTTTTCAAGATGAAATCCATTAAATGTGATTTAGTGAGATCTTTAAGACAGCAGAATAGTTACAAGATGAACGTTCTTAGTTTACACAACGATATTTTTTTCTTACTTTTTAGGTTTTTCTACTTCTGGGGGATTTTGGGGTGCAAAGAGGATTTCCCCTAAATCATGCTCATAATGCATTTTAGCATTGTCGTCATAGTTCTAAGATATTCTAGTGTAAATTTGAGATCAGGCATATACCTTTACAGTTATTTCCATCCTAGTTGCTTTTAAAGTAAATTAGGAAAGTATTTCCCAATCTGGAGTGATATCTCTATTTTCAGCGTGTGATATGAACTAAGGTACTTGCAGAGGGGGTATGGTCAGGAGTCTGTGAAAGGAGCTTTGGTTGCCCATGACTTTCTGAAATAATGGACTTTTCTTAAACGTTATATAAAAAGTATGTATGACATTCTATGCCTATTGAACATATTTTTAAAAAATTATTCCATCATCTCTTTACATAGATAAAAGTCTATGAATTAAGACTATTAATTCATTAATGGAAATCTATTTATTTCTATTAATAATAGAAACATTTCTAATAGATGAAGTGGACAGAGTGTGACATTGAGTTTTATGATCCCGTTAGACAACATGCCTAATGTTATACATCATAACTAACTCCAGGAATGGGTTACACCGGTATACTGTATAATCATTGACATATTTCGTATCAGTCGTGTATTAGCTCAGTGAATGGGTGATATGTAAGGGCGGTCATGATTGTGTTAGATTGATTAAACTTGAGGGGAGAGAGCTTTATTTTTCTGTGTGTAGAAAATAAATGTAATGGAAAACGGGTTTGTGAAGGGAGCATCAGAGAATGACAGAAGGCTTGTAGAGTATGGGATAGACTAACACCGCATTCTATGGTGTTAAGTCTACGAAGATGCCATTTTCCCTAATTCTTTTATGATTTCTTACTTTTTAGTGATTTTGGACATCACATGTATCTTTCTTCCTCACTTACATATTGATATTATTTGGGTCTGTACGGAATAGTCAGACAAGTGTAAAAAAAAAAAGCACGTCTGGGAAAAACAGGAATAAGAAATACACGTGAGATTTAAAATAGTCAACGAAATTAGTTTAACGAAAATGTACCCCTTTCGTACCTACGTTGTCCCTTGCCAGTCACATCATTTACTGTGGTATCGATTATGGAACAAATCTGCCATGTTTACTTTTAAACAGAGGTTAAGTTGTTTAAGCTACCCACTAGTCATTTACCAAAGACATGATATAAACCGAGTAACCATATAAAAGTTAAACTGAAATACTTCAACTTGCATTTACATCATCTGCCAGAATAACCTGACCATTTTACGTCAGAGAATATACACAGCTTTTACAAAAATATGTACCGGTATACGTCATTTTCACAAAAATCTCTGCAAAAACAAAACACACGTACAAGAAAGATACGTCTTTGGCTGCATATCACGTGTAAGAATCTCCGCATTGTTTGTTATTATGATTGCTGTTGGATGATTACAGATTTGATCATGTGCTGCATTTAGAGTGTTAGGGCATCTTTAATGAACAGCTTTATTGGAGTGACATCAAGATGCCGGAGTGAGTAGGGTGAGGTTGAAAAAGGCTTCTCATTTTGAAAACGCTGCTTCGGGCCTTGCCAAGAATGTATTACATGTATGTATCTCTTAAATATTTTGCCCTGACAGAAATTGTAATGTGGCATTTCGGAATGTTGGGGATATTTGAATTTCTCTTTTTTTTCCCATTCATTTTGTGAAACCTAAACTTATGTTCTTGTGGTGAGGTTTGATGTTTGTAACTCTATACAGCTGGGATTTGACGACATGAAGAAAAAAAGGTTTCGGTCCATATTTTCTGTGCTAAACTGCAATATTTATGTTAAAAATATGTTAAGTGCAATATACGTGTGACGTAATATTCAGAAACGGTAGAAATAAATTAACACGAACACGTCGATTTTATAGGACGTTAATGTTGACGTAATCAAATAAATAATAATCTATTTTTGGTAAAGGAGTGTAGGGTGATTTCAAGAGGTGCTGGGACAAGAGTATTGACTGTGTAATGTCATATACTTTGATGAACATTTGGATTGTCAAAGCTGAAAATTGATTGATTTCTTTCTTTTTGATATGCGATTCGACTCTTAGAAATCACCAAATGAAAGTCGGAATAATTGGCCTTGGCCAAGTCAAAATTCATTTTAAAAACACTATTAACGGCATCAAAGAATTGTCATGGAGAGGTGTTATTGGAAGTATTGATTTGATTGTGAAACACGCACATTTATGGTGTATACCACAGTTATTTATTCAAAGAGCTTTAAGTTGCCCAAGTATTTCCTACCTTAAGTACGTAATCTCTTTATGTAATCTATATTATACATTTTTGGTTTTGTAAACCTGACGGAAAGTGAGTAAAGACTGTAGCCTTGGAACAAACTCTCAATGGGCGTCGGTCAAGTACATCTTCGAGTGTCATATATCAATCTTTTTGAAGGTCGCATAATAATATGAGCTATTTTAAGCTGATTACAAGTGACATAAACATTAAAAGCGCCCATAATGATATCTTCTTGTATCGGCCGCTTTGGTATATAACTTCATGGAAACGACCAAATAAGATATGATAAGGATCTCATAAAATCCTGATTTCACAATTATCAATTTATGGATAGTTTTAAGTGTCAGTATGTACCCTGCTGATTGATTTGTGTACCTTTTAAGGAATCAATGCAATAGGAGATGTTCCCGTTCATAACCAATATTCAGTCAAGATGCATTTGACCTAAGTTCTCCACATATATTAACGAATATATGACGGTATTTAATTCAACAGTTCAGCTGAATGGCAAGACACGGACGTGTCCTGTCGAATTCTTGAAGGTGTATCTTTTAATCTCAAGTTTATTGTTTCTGTATTTTTCTTTAATTGAATCCGTATAAGTCTGTAACCAAGTTTACTTCTCCCCTTGAATTTGTCAATGGAAAATCACTTATGTAACCCAAACAAATATATCAAATAAAATCCAACGAATAAAATTAGCTTTTCTTTAATTTGTTACATTGATAATATAGAGATTAGTCTCGTCACTAAATGCGATTCTAGGTTGGGACTAAAAATGATAATTATGATCCTACAGTTGTAAAACAGGGACCTTGGGATTCAGGGATTTATCTATTATAAATGCTAAAGAATATAATGAATTACGAGTGTCAGCGCGCAAGTAACAGATATTGTTCTGGACCGCGGTTTGTGGCAGCTCCGTAATTATTTACGGACTGGGATAATGAACCGTTTTCTTAGACTTGATATAATGATCGATGCATAAAAGCATAATAAAGGCTATATAAAAAATATATTTAAAAAAAAAATATATATATATATATATATATAACTTGTAGAAATCTTAAAATAATCCCTCCCTTGAATATTTTTTCCGTATCTAAATTTCTAGTCACCAAGAAGGTGAGGAATTGTGAATGCAAGTCTGTATTCCATATATGACCCTCATATAGACAGCAGTTGATAAAATCATATCACCGATATAAATAAGCTAAAGTGATCATATTCGATACTGCATTGAGAACTCGTGTACACTCATAATGAAATCTATAAAATCTGTCACACTTTTGGAATTAATCACACTTTTATAATGTGTCCCGTCTAGGTTAAATCCTCGTGAGCAAAGATGGATCTGTTCCCGCATGTTGTCTTTAATCAATTGGTTTTAAATGGTTCTGAGGAGGGTTCCCAAAGTAATGGTCCTTTGTTTTCTGGCGAATTTCAGAAACGCGATACCTTAAAATCAATTAAATGTTCATTGTAGTGTTTGTTTTAATGGCCGTTTTCAGGCGCGCGTCCGATCACTGTCATGTTCATCTTACGGAACCCTCACGTAATTTTTATAATATGTCAGTAAATTCTTTAATCTGTATTTCTTTCAAATTACAGTTTTTTCGTATCTTTCGTAGAATTTTACAGGGTAGCTTTATCCTTCATTTCGGTCAACAATGCATCTACGATGCAAGTTTAACTTTTCTTTTGTTTTTCCCGAGAATATAAATAATTTTCTTAAGAGTGTGCACACAGGCCGTAAAGGGTCTTTACTGGTTTTCCCATTTATGGGGCTATAAGGTTAAAATAAAGGTCTTCTTTTTAATCTCGAAATAAACGTCTCATTTTAGGTCCTCGTGAGCATTTCTTGCTGTTTCTCTTACAATGTCTAAACTGAAAGTGGTGCGACTTTGATCACAATTCTGGTTAAAAGACTATTCCAGGTCTTATTATCTTCATTTCAAAAAAGATCTCATTTTTGTTTTTGACAAATCATAGGCACCCTGATCAAGGAATAAACTGTCTAGAGCCCTTGAAGTAAATTAAATTCAGTGTAAATCAGTCAGCGGCTGTATCAGACCTGGTCAGAAAGCGGTACGCGGGGACGATGGGGAGACGCAGGGACCCCGAGCAGATACCACTCCTGGCAAAAACACTGCTCCGACAATGTCGGGAGGTGATCGTCACCTTCTGCGATACCCGGATAGACCACCTGTACGGCTACTTGTACGCGATCGGCAGCGGTCTCGCTGGGGTCATAGCAGCCGCGTGCTGCCAAGCGCTCCACGGTGAGGTGCCGGGTTACGAGCTGGCCGCCATACGCTTCTGTCACTTCTGTACCATCGCCATCACCCGAGCAGTGATCAAAGGGAACGATTTACGGATTGAGGCGTGTTACGCCCCCTGGATATTTCTGATCACTGCTATGACTGTGCTGTGGAATATCTTCTTCTACATGGCTGCCGTAGACATCCCCCTGGGAACTCTCATGACCACCTACACCTCCCTGACCTACCTAGAAATCATCATCTTAGCCAGGATATTTCTCAAGCAGAAATTCATCTGGTGCCATTGCCTCCTGGCCCTAGCTGTGTTGAGCGGAAATTTTCTTATCGTCCAACCCAATCCTCCATTTGCGACGAGACCGCGTGCGCTAAACGCGACCTTGTTTGACCTTGAGGCTGCCGGTTTCCACCACCCGCTGTCCCTCACCTCCTACATCCCCATGGTACTGGCCACCATCTTGGCCTCCTCCGGGGGAATCATCTTCAAAGTGAAGCTGAGCCCGGTGCCCCTCTACACCTCCTCGGTGTGGATCGCGGTCAGCGGGCTCTGCACCACCACCATGCTCACCATGTACCTCACCGACCCAGTCTTTGTCAACGGCCCGGAGACCGTGCTGATCCTTATTGCGCATGGCACCGGGGCGGCGTGCAACACCATCTTGCTGCAGCACGCGCAGAAGAGACTGTCGCCAGATGAGGTCAGCGGGCTGGACGTCTTCTCGAAGTGCCTCCTGGCCTTCGCCCTGCAGTACGGCTGTGTTGAGTTCCTCAGCGGGTTCATGAACTCGTACGAGCTGGCGGGGACAGCGACCGTGCTCCTGGGTATACTACTGACTGTTTTAGTAGTGCTTAAGTCTAAGTATAGGTGGTACCAACGGGAGAGACCCATACCCGCCGACTTTGACTTTGACTGGTAAACTGGCTGAATCAGTATAGGCTTGCAAAGCAGTGATCTCAATGTTTCCATTTTCAGATTTCACAGAAGTTTCGCTTTATTCTTATGACAATTCTTCATTTCCTTAACTTGGGGGAACAGGCAATGGTGTAATGGCGAATTAGAAAGACATTCATCTTTAATGACTGCCAAAATTGGCAAGTTTACTAACATTAATGATTTTTCTCAATTAACAAAATTAATAATTTAATTACAAAAAAAAATCTCCACCCTTCTTCCCCACTGACACATACAGGGAGATGCCATTAGACTATTAAGCTTTAGCATTGGAGCAGGTAAGATTTCAGCCAAGTTTTCATTTATATTGGAGATGTCATTAAACTACGGCTGATTGGTTTTGCACTGGGGAGCTCCTAAAAAAACAGTCAGTGAAATCTAAATTGCTCAAACATTTGAGGAACAACGATGAAGTTGAGTAGAAAATTAAATAGGCAGCCCGCACATGGTTCGCCTTATCAGTTGATTAATCCATCATCTGTGTGATCTCGACAGATGATTCTACTCACAGAAACAAAGGTCAGGGATGCCACTCTTCATACGTGAGAAATACGGAACATACTGAAAGCAGTTCCCTATTTTAGGAAGGAAACGTTTAAGATAGTGTCTACATTTTCTTCGGAAAATTAACAACTTTTCGAAATTTCTTGTTAAAGCTAAAAATACGGAAATCCGTATAAGGTAGGAAAAGTGGCATCTTTGACTAAAATGTCTACATATCAAGAAATTCTCGTATGACTCTCATCTGCTAATATCTGAAGGTTCAGTTTCTCGTTTAAATACCACGCCATTTCCATATCATTCAACATTACTGTAACAAGCCTCATTTTATAAGATTCTAGGCCGATGGTTTTTTCTTTTTTCAAATATCTCCAAACGAGTGCACCTGAACCCAGGAGGCAGGACACACCATGCTGGTTGTATCAATCAGCATAGGCCCTACTCAGGCGGACAGCACACCACTCAAACTGTCAGAGGCGTGATTCGCCGTGTTCCTGTATTGTGCGATACCTGCAGGTTAAATCAAAGTGCATTATGGGTGATCCATAGGGATGACCGTTTCCTCCAAAAATCCCTTCTGGACATTGTGCTTGTATTATTGCTTTTTCTTTATTCAAGTATTATAGCATTATCCAATGTCTATGTTCATATACATGTTTGCACAAATACTTCACATTTTAGGATAAATATACTGAAACCCATTTGATATTCTCTCTTCTTTTGCGCTCCAAACATAGGCAAGTCAGTCTGCAGGTACCCAGCCTGTGACTCAGGGATTGGCAATACCTCAGCTAGTTTTCCAGCTCCAAAACGTAGTTGTTAACGATTCAACACTTGACAGAATTTAAGTGGTTGCCTACTCATTGGGCAACTGAGGGCCTAACTCTGATTGTTCTGGGCTACACTTTTTTGCAGACAATACAGGTAAGGAGATGGGGCGAATTAAACCAATACAAACTCACTGAGCGACAATTAAACCTACTTACGCCTTTTAAAAGTCATGGAGAAATCAAGGCCCAGAGTACAATACTAATGATGTGTCGCAAGATCTTATTTTGATTGTTCATTTATACCACTACCAAAGTTTGTAATCAAGAAGGAGAAGATTTCACAGTTACAGTTTCAAGATCTATTTTATTCATTAGCGACTAGGCTGGAGATAATATACATAAGTCACCGCTGACTGAAGCCAGGCCCTTTTTACATTTATTTACACATCTTTGGTCTGTACACTATTTACAGGGTTCCGAGTCATGTGAGGTCGTATGTACAACACGATAGTGTTAACTCACAAAATGGTATAGGCTAATTTAAAATATCAAAATCTATGTGCAAATAAAACATTTCTCCTTGCGTTGTTTGAGAAGTCTTACCTCAAGGAATTTACTCATTATAGAAGTGGCATACCGCTTACTGAAATCGTTTATATTTTCGCGCTGATAAATTTTTAGCACCAGGCACAATGAACATTTTCGTGCTATCGTAATTTCACACATTTTGTGACTTTTTCCATTTGGTCCATAATATTAATCTTCAAATTTCCACCGATGACGGCAATGCATTGAATGCGCGAAAATATGTAAAGCGAGAAAATTCATACTTTCATAGCACTTTAAATATTCAAGAGACAACTATTTGTAATATACCCACAGTCTAATTTCTGTAATCCTAACATACACATCTTCAGACCAAAATATACTATTGCTCCTTGTATTTGACAGTTTGTTATTTTCGATGTTTTTTTTTGGCCTTATACCCCCCCCCCCCCCCCCCCCCCTCCATGAATTATTTAAGTGGCGTGCAGGTACTTGGGTTACTATCAGCTGGGCCGACCCTTAGTCCCGTACAGACACCACTGATACAGCTGGCGCACTTCGTTACGTTTAGAACCTGAAAAACAAACAACTAGTATTTAGTTAATCAACCTATTTGATACATAAGGACTATACTATGGCGCAGAGACTGGCGATTCCATGCATGCGGTTATTTTTTTTTAATCTTCTCAGTAGAGGCACGGCCTATATCGAAGTTGCACCAACTCGTCTTTGCGTGAGGGATCCACTATGATGCATGACGTAAAACACCAATCAAACTAAATGATTGAATCAAGCAACTAGTACTTGTAACAGCAGTCATAACGCTGCCGCATACTTTTATAAATCCAAAGTTACTGAGGTAATATCGGCCTGGGAATGTAAATACTATTTCAAGGTCATTCATGTAGTTACTATCAAACATTTTAAGAAGTACTCTGTTCTTTAGGGTACCAACCAAAGTTCCATTTCCAAATTCCCTGTGATTTCCATGAGATTTCCCTGTCCCACGGCAATTTTCCCGTCATATCCAGAAAGTTGTACAATTTTAAAAGCCTCTGCACATAGAAAAAATTTGGACAACCCAACAACAGAGTCGAATCCCTAATATCTTGAGAATCAGGAATTTCAGAACCTTGCCAAATGAAATTCCCTGTGTTTTCCCTGTGTTTTGGCAAAATTTGCAAAGTCCCTGTGTTTTCCCTGTCAGGGAATGTTTTTGCCATTTTCCCTGTTTTCCCTGTGTGGTTGGCACTCTTGTTCTTAAAGTAACTCACCGTCCACGTTGAAGTATGTAAACAGCTCCTGGAGGCGCTCCTTTTTCTCCATGGTCTCGACCAGGTCAGTGAGCCCGATCTGTGACATGTTGATGTCGTAGTACACCACCACCCGGTTACTGAAGGTCACGTAGATCAGGCAGGGTACGTTACCTACACCGGGCATGGAGTAGTAACCTGAAGGAAATAAAACATGCTGTAATATCAAACATTTATCATGTATCCACCCGGTTACTGAAGGTCACGTAGATCAGGCAGGGTACGTTACCGACACCGGGCATGGAGTAGTAACCTGAAGGAAATAAAACATGCTGTAATATCAAACATTTATCATGTATCCACCCGGTTACTGAAGGTCACGTAGATCAGGCAGGGTACGTTACCGACACCGGGCATGGAGTAGTAACCTGAAGGAAATAAAACATGCTGTAATATCAAACATTTATCATGTATCCACCCGGTTACTGAAGGTCACGTAGATCAGGCAGGGTACGTTACCTACACCGGGCATGGAGTAGTAACCTGAAGGAAATAAAACATACTCCAAGGTCAGAAATCTTAAACTACTTATAGAACGGCACGGAGGTCTTAGAGTATTGACCTGTTTCTTTAGAGTAGAGCTTTGTGTCTGGCATAGATCTAAACCGAGATGGGATACAGAGTCCCCATTCAAATTTCATGATCAAATTCCCTGTGTTTTCCCAGAGTTTTCCCTGTTCTGTTTCATGGTTTCCAAAGAAATTTCATGGGTCATGGTTTCAATTTTTTTTTTTACTAAATTTTTTGTTTACCAAGCCCCAGAAATCTCCAGTGGGATTTTACACTCATATCTACACAGAGTGAATTCAGTAGAAAAATAACAAATATCTTTTCAAAAATTTGTTCAGATTTTTAAGTGTTAAAGTTCAATAATGTCATTGAACGTGCGTGTAGACTTCATCTAGTTTCTGAGAAAAATGTAGAAGTAATTCTTACCAGCACAGAAGGCAGCGACGTGTTCATCAAAGTGGAACCGCACCACCTCCCGACTCAGGTTCACGAGGTAGGTCCTCCCGTCCCATGAACAGGCTATGACCTCCTCCGTCCCATCTCCCTTGTAACAAGTAAATTACACGTTATTACATACCGACAAAATCAGACTCATATACTCAGGTTCATTATATATCCACGTCTTACTCAAAGAATAATTACCTCCTCTATCTCTCTGCTAAAAGGAAAATGACACTTTCCTTTTTTGTCGGACACTGAAGAAGGGCGTCACAGTCTCAAACACGTTAGTGTCTATCTTTATAGATGTTTATCGACCAGGTACCCAAAACACCTCACTGTGTAAGTTAGTGGTGGTTAAAACCTCAACCTGATCCGTTTTTGTATTTATCTGAATGTTCTAGTCAATGTAGCTTATATGGACATGTATAAACAAAATTAAAATAAAATTCTTGACTAACTTTGATGCAAATTTTGGTCACAACAATACGTTCATGGTAAACTAAGGGTTCCCTTACTGTGACGTCGAGCTTGGTGAGAGTGAAGAGCTGGTGGTCGACGTACAGCGACCACAGGATCTTGTCCTCGTCCACCAGGGTGAGGGTTCCTGTAAGAGAACGGGGGGAACGTCTCAGACAGACTCAAGTTTTTTACTTCAATACTCTAAAAAATTACCTGAATAAAAGAAAAAGAAAGAAAGAGAAAAAAGTCTGTAGATTATTTAGGCTACAGTGATCACCAGGGTGGGCATGCCTGTAAGAATGGGGGACCCTCTCCGATGACTCATAACAGAGTTATCTAGGCTGCTTCGCTATTGTCACGAGGCATTGTGCATGTACGTCATTCATGGTGGAGGTGGCGCCTGTTACCCTCCACCAGTGCCTGGAATAGCAAACTATTCTTATTTCTGCTGGAACCAAATTAATCCATCAGAAATGCTAGAAAAACGTAAGACATGTCCGAATGTACAACATTAAATTTTACCTGAAGTTGTCAAATCTATGTAAATTTAATCTTTGAAATTACATGAAATAACATCACAATTACAATAATTCAGCATTATGAATTCAGAAAACGATCCAATCTTGCCAAAATTAACGAAAGGAACAAGGTTTGGAACCTTCCTTCATCTCCCCACCCTGCTTTTTTTTTTTTTGTCTTTATAAATTCCCCCCTTCTTACCGTCGAGTGTACAGATGGCACAGTAGCTGGGAACGTACTTCTCCTCGTCCTTCTTCCGCCGGCTGATATTACCCACGACTTCCGTCGTCACGCCGGGGTTACGCGCACGCGCAGTGCCCAGGGGGTGGTAGACGAGGGAGGGACCCTCATAGACCCTATAGCCAACAGACAGGGGGGTAGTCAGGTAAAATAGGCATAGGAAGTGAGGAAACGTTATGTGTTGTTATTGTTCAGACTAAGTTAGACTAGGTTATTATCAAACCTAATTTACAGGATCTGTCCTTACTATACTACTTCATCTTAGTCTTAGGGATTAATGGTAAATCAATCAAGGGCAGATAAGGACTACTAAATTCAATATTCAATGCAAGAGATCACATCAACTTAATTAGATATTTAGCTTGGTATTTCAGGGTATACTGATTGGGTGTTACTGATTCTAGAAGGCGTACACCTTGTATATCTAATAGCTATTAGCTATGGTTGACTGCGGAGAAATCTAAAAAAAGATAACTTACATTATATTCGACTGCTAATGGACACCTTGTTAGGACAAAATCGTTATCAAAACTGCACTTACAGTATAAGTATAAGGAAAACTTAGAACTGTTCTAGTAAATACATGCATCACTATCGTAACTGGAAAAAATAACATAGACGAAGCTGGAACTAGTAGGAAAGGAGGAGTCTTAGAGTTGACAATCTATCAAAACTAATACGTTTTGCCATCATTCTATGGCAAATCTTAAACTGAGATGATTCGAAATGAAAGATGTCATTGACACAAAAACCTTGCTTAATAAAAAGATCTACAAGGTATCTACCCGTAACTAAAAAGGTAAGAAAATGGCACTTTTCTTTCACTTCTCAGTCAGCGAAACCCTTCACTAAGCATGGACTTCTTCCAATTGTTTTCTAGTTATTTCACAAGGTAATCTAGCGCATGATGTTACTAGGGTAGGGTATGTGGTGTAAAATAACATCTGAAAAGTGAGGAAGGAAAGGGCAGGAAACTGACGCCATGCTAAGCACATATTGAGAGGACTAAGAGGCTTATTTATCATCACACAGTATACTTAATGAGATATATCAGGACTTTTGTAGTATGATATACCTGCACTACTCTTTAATACTACAATCTGATACTAATACATACCCCCTGACCTCACTACAACACATCTACTGTTTATAGTAATGATACCAGGGATTTTCGTTTACATACAGTTACTAGTACCGGGTACCAGTAAAAGTCATTCTGAGCAAGTGCACTTTGTTAGCAACAAGCCCGATGGACCAGTGAAAATGTTAAAATCTTTATATGAACAAGCAGAGATGCCACTCCTGACTCATGAAAAAGTAGGAAAAGTAGGAAATGCCTTTCCTACTATTTTGCTAGAAGCAATTAGAAGGGAAATAACCTCTAGGAATAGAGATTTGACATTGGATTTGTATAAGATTAGCTTGAAACTAACAGTTAAACACAAAAATACTCTAAAACAGATATTAAAGCATTGTAGACGAAATCAGATGTGCGATCACTACTTTTCTTGTAGGAAGATCATATCATACTGTGTACAGAAGGGTTCCGACAAAAAGTAGGAAATTGGGAAATACTATTCTAAGCCATTCCAGATCAAATTTTAAGCTTACAATTGACTTAAGTGATAGGGCAATGAGTGTTTAATAGAAAAATGTCGGGATTTTAACACTATTTCCTTTTTTTGAAAAAGTAGGAAATCCTACAGAAGTAAAAAAAAAAAAAGCATCTCTGCATGTAAAAGACTACTGTTCACTTGGTGCCCCAACATTTATCGAACTACACTTCAAGTGCATTCTATGTACGACCCACAAAAATCCTGAATATCTTTCTTTACTTAAACTAGTCTTCTAAACACGGAAGCGAACAAAAACTAGGTGGAGAACTTGAGTGAAAACTGGATGCGTCGTGAAAGAGGAGAGTTCTGTCCCTGTGACCCGCTGTCATACCACTTGTGTCCAAACTGAAACAATTTTCTTAAAGTAATTATGGGTGTACTAAAGTATGTGTATCAGAGTTTGGAAGACAGGGTCCCCACTTAAATTTCATGATGAAATTATTAATATTTTGCCCCGGTTTTCTCAGTCCCTTTGTAAAATGTTCCTGTTATGGATTCGATATTATTTTGAGATCACAAAGTTTTAAAATGTCCTTAAAGATGTACATGTAGTAAGCTTCTGGAAAAGAAAGTTGAAATCTTGGCCCTGGAAAAGTGGAATCTCCCGAAAATCCTGAAATGGGGATTTTGGCGATATTTCCAAATTTCCTGTTCACCAAGGCAGTGATTTTTCTTTTGCATTTTTTTATGTCGGTTCTACGGTGCAATGACAACAGGTCAGTCAGAGGTCAAAGGTCAGAGGTGGCGGACAGCGGCGACTCCTACCGGCGGCGGGGGGAGTGACGGGGGGTGAAGGTACAGCCTTGAGGTCAGGAATTGAGTTTGACACCTGGGGACCCAGTACTCTATGACTATTATCTCTTAACCAGGAGTCCGTTTGTCCAGGTCTAAAGGGTGGGTGTCTAAGAGTAAGGTGTTGGTTCAATTCTGGGAAATGCAGGTTAAGCATTCAAAATATGTCGGGAATTGCGCATTTTTCTATAATCTTGAAACTAATCCTGGTAAGGAAATTGAACATTATCCCTTTTGTAAGCAATAATAACAAAATCCAAACTGTACCTTTTCTGTTCAACTAAAGTTTTCAATTCAGAATATGATAGATCACATACTTCTATTTTAAGATTTAGTTACTGCGTGCTTTTCAGCATCCACTGTAATTTTGCTGGTTGATAAGACAGCTTATATCATATACAGCCTTCATACTGACAACTAAACAAAGTAATTAATTTTAATCTTTTAGGTATCCAAAATAATATTTCTGAGTCATTGTTATATGATGGAGGTATGTGTAGCTTCAAGGCTCTACGTTACCCTAGCTAAGTTCAACCTTTCCTGATGCTTTATGCTATAACAATGGGGAAATATCAAATGTTTATTAGGGAGGACGGTTAAACAAATACACATTACACACGTATAAGACTTACACGTGGACTTGGCGAATAAAATTATATAATAAGGTCCTAAAATATAGTCATCTAATTTTTGATGATGGAAATATTCTATAATTTGGAAAATTTCAATTAGATGTTGCGTAAGGCAGTAGCCGAAAGAGTGTTCCTGTTGGTATCTAGAAAAGAGCTGTCTACTGGGCAGCATCAGGACAAGGTTAAGGTAAAGCGGTATAGTAAAGAACAACACGCACGCCGGTTGGGTGGCAACTAGCGCCTCAAGCTGGTCTAGTCGTGCGGGAGGCTGTTGGTTGAGACATGGCTGGGCTACGCACCCCGCGGGGGGCATCTCCCCCTGACCCGCTCCTCCCCCGCTGCCTCCTCCTCCAGGGTCAGTGTCTGAGTCATCCCCGCTGCTGCCGCCCGCGGAGAGACCCGGGCCCCGAGCGGTCGACTGGCGGTCTAGGAGGGTAACGTACGTCCCACCGGGCTGGGATACCATCAGGTCCACGGAGCCGTCCTGGCACTTGTTCACCGTCATGGAGCCAATCTGGAAACATAGAGGGTGGTGAAACCAAAACCACATACCCACTAGGACATTTTTACACCGTTGGCCGACAGATCTGTGTTAAAATCGGCCAATTCTACTCCTGGAATCGGCCGATATTAGCACAGATTCAAATCAAACATGTAGATTTCAATATACCATACTAACAGGTGCTCACCAGAATCGGCTGAATCGGCACAGACCCATTGGTCAACTGTGTAAAAATCGCCTAGTGGGTATGGGGCTTTATACTCACTACACAAGTATAGATATGATGATAACAAAATGATCAAATGCAGACATGACCAAAAAGTTTTGGTTGTAAAGGGTTTGAAAACGGGGAATCAAGTCAGTGCTAAATGACCAACTCCCTGATTGTGGGACTACAGGTTGTTGCAATAAATGTCTATTATAGTCAAATCATTCTTGGAAGCACACAACTTGAATGAAAAGAAACAATAACCCTAAAATGTCATAATATTCGAAGGGCTATCAAAGTTTCTGTAAGTTACCTGTCCTGCGAGCATCCAGGTCTCCAGCGGCATGAAGGTTCCCTGCACAGTGCCCGAGGCGCTGTCCCCGCCCGCGTCCAGCCAGCGAAAGGACCGCACGCGGCGGTCGGAGTAGCCCACCACCAGCTCCATGTGGCCGTCACCGTCTGAGGGACAGAGGGGGGTTAGTGGGTTAGTGGGTGAGTGGATTTTGGTTACATGAGCGCTAAATGTGCTACCGAGAAGCGCATGTTGAACCTCTTATGGTAGACATGGTTCAATAGACTTTGAAGAAAACAATATATCTTTTGAAGTCTTTCAGATATGATAGGTTAACCTTCTGAATTTTGTTAGTATTAATGCCCATCTTGCAGTCAATAAAAATGAAATAGAATTTCAAAACTTTGCAGAATTTGTTATCTTGAGTGCTTGGAAGCGTATGATAAAGAGGGAAAATCATGCACAACTTTTTCTAAATCACTTCCGTGATTATTTTAGATTACTGGTACATAATCTTGTACATCGTTATAAATCATGTAGCAAAGCTAGTAAAATATCACTCTATTAACTTTCATTAGGGTCCTTCAGTTTTGTGAAATATCAGGTTTACCTATGTCTGCTATGAGTAGGACTTTGCTGTTGGCTGGCAGCCTCTGACGGAAGGCGGGTTTGAGGAGGCGACAGTCGTCGAGCGTGTCGGGGGCCACTTCCGGGGTCGGGGCCTGGTGACAGTAAGTCCAGATAGTTATTAATAGGGGCAATCACCCTTTGTATTGGTACTGGTTTTCTTTTAGCCACTTCAAGTGGTGATGTGTAAAACGTTTGAGTATATGTCTAGACCAAAGTCAACAAATGAGCTGTGTATTAATGATCTAACATACCTACCTCGTTTACCTCGACACTAATAGTTAAAGATCAACAAAGATTTCTATGTTTCGGTCCAACGGACAGAAAAAAATACTTAGGTAATCATTAATTTTAGTCATTTGACACCTGGCAGTGTTTGATTTTTCTTTAATTACATTTGAATCACCCTTTCATAATTATAATGCTACCTGTATTATCTCAAAGGACCATGACATTCGGTACTGGACTACCTGATAGTCACTTCACACTGTATTGCTTAAAAACAGCAATTCAACACCTGACTTGTGGTAGCGAAAATCCATTTTCAAAGACCACAGCTCCAAAACTGAATCTCACACAGGGATGTAAGTTGGAGACAGTGAAAAAGTCGAAATGGCAATAAAAAATGTGCTAGTATCCTTATGTTATGAAATGTGTTCTAAACTTCAAATTTTAAGATTCACAGATTGAGATTGGTCTCCCTCCCAGATGACTGTCAGGGAGTACGTACCGTGCTGGGCGAGTCGGGCTTGACGGCGAACACGTGGCACCACCCCTCCAGGCTGGACACCACCAGGTAGTTCTGACACGCGACAAACACACACTTAGTGACAAGTTACATTGATACGGCGGACAAGTTACATTTAGTATCATTGTTCACTGCATAGGAGAAATTTTCAGTTTGAATCACATACTTTAAAAAGAACAACAGCAAAAAATGCAAGTAACTTTTTTTTTGTATTGGGGTAAGTATGAAGAATTTTACGAAATATGAACTTGTAATTTGAACATCCTGATTCACAATTTATGATATGGAAAGATAAACCTTTAGTCGTATGGGTTTAATGTGTGGATGTTTAACAATATCATTTGAAAGGCATGTGACTTTACTTTAAGTGCTCAATTCGACATATGTGTACGGAATGTACTGCATATTCAAGGTTTATAGAGAAATTTGGTCGCTTAGCTAGAATTTGAATGGAAATGGAAAATGTACTTACTATTCCATGGTTACAAATATCTCCCACCTCGAGGCATGTTATCTATGAAAAAACAAAATAATCGCAGATCCAAATGAAGACAAATATTGTCAAAATTACAAGTATCACAAGTGTTTTGAAAAAAAGAATATCAAATGTAGTGTTTATTGAAATATTATTTCCATATGAAATAACCTTAGGCGCGGCCTAAGGAATTTTTGTAAGAAAATAATATAGTAAATATATTGAAATTCCGATTGGATTTTTTTTAAAAATTTAATCTATGGCGGCATTATCCCCTGCTCATAATTTACTTCAGGATTTACTACAAGTCTTAATGTCCATCCTGGAGCGGAGCTTCCATGAGAGGCAAAATAGTCTTAGGAATTTGTCATTAAATATGAACAGAACTATATGTGAAAACGTCTATGAAATGTTGTTATGTCTTTATATAACTGAAGTGATCTGGGAGATGAGATGAGTTTTGGGGGGTTTATTGTCACCTAGACAGGCTCTATGATTGGGAAGTCACCATATGCTGGGGTGGTTTGAGTGATTGACACTGGGGGCGCTGCGGGGTATTCCCGTGCGGTTTAGACCACTACAGTTATAATCTACAGGTTGTGTAAGAATTTATAAAAAGATGAGTTATTGTGAGACAACAAATAGGTCTCTATCAGACTTTATTTTCAATTTAACAATTTTTTTTCAATTCTGTAGGAGAGAGGATATAAATTTGACCTAAATGACCTTAGGAGACCTTGTGAGACGGTGTGAGACATTATGAGACTTCTTGTCATAAACAAGATTCCAGACCCCCACCCCTCCATATCTCCATTCCAGACCCCCTCATTCCAGACCTCCCCATTCCAGACCCCCTCATTCCAGACCTCCCCATTCCAGACCCCCATTCTACCTCTCACCCCAACTCCCTTACTCCAAATGCAGTAGGAGTCAGGACTCAGATGTTCAACAAACGCCCATACTACCATCTGTCCCGCTAGCACAGTGGTAAGGCATTGGACTTGAAATACGAAGATTGCTAGTTAGCCTCCCGCCAGCGGCCTAAAGATATTGTAAAATAATGTATTTCATGTGTGAATGGAGGAGGTTCCACGGATCGGGGCTCCACGGATCGGGGCTCCACGGATCGGGGCTCCACGGATCGGGGCTCCACGGATCGGGGCTCCACGGATCGGGGCTCCACGGATCGGGGCTCCACGGATCAGGGATGGGGTGGCAACCAATAAGTGCTTTTTATATCATATCGTTCAAGTTCAAGGCATATGTCACTGTTGCTGGGCACCTCAAACTCCCAAGACCTATCTCTGACCTTTAGTGCACATGCACTTTCGCTGTTGCTGGGCACTGGGCACTGGTAATTTTCCATTTGTCAAAAATCTGGGCACTTCCTGTCACCTCATTAGCACATGCACACTAACTTGAAGCTCCCTAATTAACATTCAAAATCCACGCCACTGTTACCGACCACCGCCCATTCCCCATCTACCACTGTTGTTAAGTACACATGCACTTACTTCCATCTTCCATATTTAGGTCATTGGACAACATCACTGTTGCCGGGCGCCGGCTGTTTTTGCTTTTGCGCCGGCGGTTTTTCGCTGGTTACCTTTTCTTGTCAAAAGTCTCACATTTTTTATCATTTTGTGAGTCAAAATGTCAATTTTGTGTGCTATTTCAGGAAAAAAACTGAATGGACTATTCTTCCCCAGATATAAGTCTATCACCTTGATGTATTTGTTTATGTGTCAGAGTTCATATCTCTGAGAAAAAAGGGCGGACAGCACCAGTCAAATTCAAAAATAACAATTTTTTTTGGTCATTATTAGATTACAGAGGCGAAACATCATTTCGCCTCTAAAAAAACAGAGAGTTACTTAGCCCCTTTCGCAAATTAGAAAACGTGAATCAACAAGTTTGTACTGTAACAAAGTGCGTGTCCCACCATGCCGAGGTCGGCGGCCTTCCTCCAGGGCCGGGTCTCCGTCCCCTTGTGGATGTGCAGGTCACCGTTAACGTTACCAACAATCAGCTCATAACCCTAGAAGGACAAAAACAAACAAAAACATGAAACACAGGCTGTGAGGTGGTTATCTCAACAGTCACTTAATAGTAATAATAGAAAGTATAGACAACAAGATATGAATGACATCATGAAACCATCATGATAGGGACAATCAGACTTGGTGTTATTCAAAAACTATTAAAACAAAAATATTATAAATTTGTTTTTATACCTTACAAGATGTAGCATCTCAAAATATTTGTACAGAAAAAAAGACCTGGTTTGCGCAGCAAGGCACTCCAGCTGTTTTGTCAAAAAAATAATTTGGTAGGCCTAAGTCTATGTATCAATATATTTAGATAAATTGTTGTTTAAAAAAAGGCTGCTTTTTCAGGGTTTTGGGCCATGTTGAAGTGGGGGGGGGGGGAAGTGGTCCGCTGGGCATGATGTCATTTCTAGAGTGGGGAGGGAGGGAGGGGGGTTGGTTGGTTGGTTGGTTGGTTGGTTATTGGGGTTTTACACCGTATCAACATCTATGGTCATATCACGGTGAGAACAAGGTCTTGACAATTCTGTCGGTTTGATGATCGTATTGTAGCGCTCCCCGGCTACGTTACTGGGGAAAAAGACCCAGGTGATCGCTAGGATTGGGATGTGTGACATAAAACCAACAATGCAATTTCAAATTAAATAAAGTTTATTAAACAACTTTCCAACAGGACTGGTTTACAAATATCTAACAATATTTCCAGAATAAAGTTCTGAACCAGAATATAAAATACCGGGTTACAGAATAAAGTTTAGAGAATTCCCTTTGACAAAAGGTAAATAGCTTTAAACCGAATAAAGTTTAGAAAATTTCCTTTGACAAAAGGGCAACTTTTTATAAAGAGGCCAACTACCTTTCTAGTAAAAGGCAAAATACATTTTACAAAGAGACCAAATACCTTTTTAAAAGGCAAAACTTTCTAATAAAAAGGCCAAATACCAAGTCTATTTAGGGGAAAACTGCCATCTTCTGAAAACTTGTGGGGCAAAACTTTAACTCAAAGCCCAAGCTTAGAAGTTAATATGACTCACCTAGTCCTAAAAAGAACTAGATATAACTTTCCCAGTCTAAAAAGACATGGGCAAAACAGACCACCACAAAGTATGACACAGAAAAAAAACAGCCTAAATCTAGGCTCAGCCTACAGCATCAGTCCCCTAAAAGCAAACAGGCCTTCTAAAGAAGAGCCAAAAGTCAGGGTTACCTTACAAGATCAGAACCCACAGCAAAAAACAAATTGGGCCAGGCCCAAAAGTGTCTGATATTTAGGTACAGAGCACAGACCCGGTAGAGAGCGCCCTACTCTGATTGGTCCATTCAGGAGGGGAAGCTGGCTTCCTGTTGGTCAGAAAAGGAGCTCTGCTTATGGGACCTTGCACAGACCGTCCGGAAGTCGGCTGCCGATTCCGGGGACTCGACTGACGGGCCGGGCTGACGGGTGGCCCGTGAACATCTCTACTCAGCCCCCGCAGGTCGATCGACCAGTCCCGGCCATCGCAGCTCACCCCAAGGAGCGCCACAGTATCTATGAAATGAACGTATCTATGAGAAGGTAGAGACCGTACCCCTACACTTTTACCGAGGCAGGTGTTCTTTAATTTAATGTGCAAGGTCCCATAAGCAGGGCCAGACACACAACAGCCAGTGGTCCTATAGGGACCTTTGATAACCCAGTTGTTGCCACATGGAGACATGCAGAGGGGTGTAGTGGCCAGCCCACCACAGCCCAGACTTGAACCCGGGCCGCCCGCACAACAGTTAGGCAGACACTCTGACCACCACTCCAGCCCGCACGCCTGTGGGGGGGTCAAGAGTAGCATGACAAGGGGTTAAGTCGGGGGAGGGGGGGTCAAATATGATCAAAAACAGTCATTTGACACTTATGCTTATGGACGTGCCCATAATATTTATTGGGCCATAACAGGGATTGGACATGAGAAATTAGAAGTTCTTACAAATCACATGGGATAGTCTATAAGAAGTTAAGTGGCAAGGGACATTCGACATGCGACATGGGAACCCCCCAATCAATTAAGGGCCCCAATAATGTGGAGGGGGAGAGGGGGTACTGACTGATGGCAGTGATGAACTGGTCAACACTGTCACTGACACTGGTTTGTCAGCGATTTCAGCCTCACCTTGTCATTGTCAACGTCCCCGACCGTCAGCGCCTTGCTCACCACATTCCCCTGACATTCAAATTCAAGGCGATCTACGAAAGAAATCGTCCTCATGTTGACATTTCTTTGCAAATCGCAAAACTTCGCAGAAATCCAAAACAACTTTCGTCCAGGCACCTGCTTGGGGTTTCCGGTTCCGGCCGGGCGTCTCGACCAATCAGATCACAGCTGGTCGTCAACATGGTGGACGCTGTCAGGGTGGCTCAGAAAACCACATAAAATATCGGATTTTCAAGGTAATTATGATGCATTATGTCAAACATCAGACTGAAACTTGTAGATTGTGATATAGAGTCTTACTACGAGCACTGACATAAGTGATTTAAAAGTGTTAAGATTGATTTTCCTCGACTTGAGCAGCTGGTTTTGTCGCATCTCGTTCAGTCCCGGTTTGACAGATTTCTTATCTGCATCAGCGGTTTCAGCTATCGTTATCGGCTATCACCCAGATAAAACTCGCGCCCACTCAGTAAGAGGTAGGACAACGATGAGATGCCTTATTCCTGTCAAACAGTACCTCTTTTCACCATTAATAAATACACAATATACCCAAACCCATGTTCTCATGCATTCAAGATCTTGACTTGAGGGAAAAAAAAAAAAAACAGAGATCGTGTTCAGTGTTCAGACTTCTTCAGTTCAGGCATCACAGATTCAGGCCGGGCACTCAGGGATAAGAACTAAAGAAGGGTTTTTTTTTCCACGAAAAGACCCAGAAAGAAATAATTAGGGACTGTATAGTGTTCAGGTAGATCTAACCGGCGACTTCCGCAGAATATTTGACATTTTGTCTTTTTGAGAGTAGACTACATCAATCATCATAATTTACATAAATTGAGAAATTGAAAAAAAATATGGATGAAATTCATTATGGATAGGATCGGGATCGATCGGGAAATTGCCTAGATCGATTATCAGAATGTAAAATAGAAAGAAGAAGGTGAATAGAATAAACTCATGATTTCCAACACAGCCTGAGTCTATAAATCTTTTTTTTTAATCATATAGGCCTAGATCTATCTAACTTTACTTTTTACCAATAAACGATTCAATGAAGACTGAAGTAGATCTAGATAACTAATTGTCAAAATGCATCTATTTGCTATTCAAGTATATCTCATGAAAAAAGATATTCAAACCGCCGTAGACAGGTTAGACAACCTAAAAAGTAAAGACTAAAGTACAAGTAAACAGAAGAAAAAAACTATAAAATATGTTACACTCCCGGGGTTACACTAAAGGCTGATAAGGAGGAATATATTGTCTATATAGATCTATTAGGCATAGACCCATAACTAATAACGTTGATTTACCCACAAACTTGATGTACACTTAAATGACCTTTGCCTAGTCTGCAGGTGCACTGGAGTATGGGAAACAGAGATTTGTGGCTAGAAAAAATGTACAAATTTGATCTTCTGCAGGAATAAAAATTACCAGGTCACTTATCTTTGTTGTCCTTGTCAGATGCCGGCCAAAGTTAAAGTGCGCATTGTAGCGGGGAGGGATCTCCCCGTTATGGACCGAGCCAGCGACCTCACCGATGCCTTCGTAGAGGTAAGTAATGAGCATTGTAACACAGTGGTATATTTTATTATGTGATAGTACATCTGATACTTTAAATTTATTATGCATAGAGGTTTGCTATTCATTTTACCATATTAGTGAGAGAGAGATAACACCCTCAGGCGCGGATTTAGGGGGGGGCGTGCCAGGCGTGCGCCCCCCCTTTTTTGGACCAAATTTAGATTTTTTAATGTAAAATTCCTCCCCAAGGAAGGTCAGGGCGAAAATTTTGCTATAGCACGCCCCCCCTTTTTCAAAATCCTGGATCCGCCCCTGACCCTGGAATGTAACAGTGTTACCAGGTTTTCGCTCACTCTCCACCCCAGTGCACAACAGCTGGGTCATCAAAGGCCACCAGGGCCACCGGCTGTTGTATGTGATGCCCTGTCTATGGGACATTGCATATAAAAGATCCCTTGCCACTCTTCGAAATGAGTAGGGTATAGCACCCAGTGGCGGGTTTCCCCTCAAGCATAGCTCCGCAGAAGGAAACAGCTCACCATACAAACCATACAACCAAAACCATACTATAATAAGAAGACACTATTATGGAGTATGAGGTGGGATATATTTACCCCAGCACAGATTGAACCGCGGCCATCAGGCCAAGGTTCAATCTGTGCTGGGGTAAATATATCCCACTGAAATACGACATAAATGTGTCTTCTTTATTTTATGTGATGGCTACACACATCAAATTTGCCACTCTGACATCACCATTGGCACTTCGACATTGCCGTTGGCACTTCGACATCGCCGTCGGCACTCTGACATCTTGTTTGTTTACCTAATGCTGGATTCTGATTGGCCGAAACCATGGTAACCAGGGGTCACGTGGTCAGCTGCGCTGCGGGGCGTATACTCGGGAGAATTTTACCTCGGGCGCTGCGGGGCGTAATTTCGTTCGAAAGCCCCAATAAGCAACGCTGCTCCTGCTAGCCATTACATAAAATGCTGTAAGCCCTGATGTGTGAAGCGCCCGGCAATCTGGGAATATGCATGTAGAAATGAACGAAAGGTGGAGGCCGGGGCGAGGCACTGACAGGGGGAAGTGCGGTCAAACACCAAGTAGGAGCTGTGTAACAATAAAGGAGCCAAAGGAGTCCTGGATTTGTGATTTTGGGTTACCCTATACAACAGCACCAGTGATGATCACTTTAATTTACATAAACCGTTCTTACATATGCATGCCTGGTAAGGCGTGTAAATAATTTCCTAACTACCACTGGTAAGGTAGAGACAAAAAGAATGCAAACCATTCCCTGACGACAACTGATTAATGCAGGGGGAAATAGACTCTGGAAATATTAGTTTACGTCATTAGCTCGTTTCAATAAATTTGTTTTTGTTGGTTTTCATTTCACCTGCTAACACGTTATGAACTATGCCAACTGATATTAAGTTTGTGGAATTTATCTTGTTTTCTGTCTTTCAGGTGAAATTTGGAAGCACGACACATAAAACTGACGTGTGCCGAAAGTCCCTGAACCCCCAGTGGAACTCGGACTGGTATCGATTTGAGGTATCCCTTCACAAATCTTTACTTCTTCACCTTATGTGCTATTATTTACCATAGTATGATACTAAATGTTATCTTCACAAATCTCTTCTATTGATCTTTACATTACCTAAAGCATGAATTTATTTGTGCATTTCAATAAGATCCACAAGGCCTGAAATGGACATTTAAAGTTTACATTATGAAATTTAACTTATTCAGGTTAGACTAGTCTTGATCATGAACAAACTTTGTTACCTTAAGGTGGATGATGAAGATTTACAAGATGAGCCGCTGCAAATAAGGTAAGACAACCAGAAAACCATGGTATCAATAACGAGGTTCATAAAGCCAGGACGGGATACTTTCGATGCCTGCAGATTTGTTGTTATTATTAAGCGTTAATTTCATGTTATTGCAAGTGATAATTGCAATTAATGAAATAAAAATGTGTCTTAAATATTGTATGTGATAATTTTTACGACCCCTTTAATAATCTTTCTTTTTTCTTTTACACCAATAGGCCCTGATAATCACTCTTTGAAGGGCCAAATAATTACCCAATATTCCTTGATAGATAACCATACCTCATCGACTGCGCGTGTTTTCAGGGTACTTGACCACGACACATACAGCGCGCATGACGCCATCGGTAAGGTGTGCATCGACCTGAACCCGCTGCTGGTCAAGGAGCACGCATCCGTCATCAGCGGCTGGTTCCCCATCTACGACACCATGCACGGTAAGTCGCGCAGAGCAGGATTAAAGTCACAAGTGTTAAACATTAAATATTAAACAATTTATGAACAACTTTTTTTTTTTAACAGAGCACACCTTCGCCTCGTCCTACAGAAATTAATAAAAAAAACAAAAAACTAATTCGATTAAACAGTACATTGGCAAGAACTCGTTGTGCCACTAGGATGTTTTGGTCACCAGCGAAGGTTTATACCTCAATAATATTGTGAGCTGAATGAAAGATAATATAGGAAATATACAGGAGGATTGCTGCAACTATTTGTAAAATCAAATACGAATCAGTAAGGAGACTCGCTGTTGTCCAAAGAATGGTTAAGACGTTTCAACCTGTGTGACGCTATGCAGTCGTATTAAAATACATGTTTTATCATAAAATATGAAAAATGGTTTGACATAAACTAAACCTAAGCTTTCTGGTACTAGTCCAAACTACTCATCGAACACACGAGACCCGGTTTCATCCAATTTTACTTCAGAAATAATGGAAGCTCTCTTGAATAAATTGCCAATAAAGTGAACTTTTTCAAAAATTTGTATTTAGGGTTATGGGATCGTTATAGACGATTTTAATTCCCTTCCCTATCATGATTCATGATCAATAGTGCATGAGTATCTTTGCTGTAAACTGTTTGTTCACTCCCCTCAGGAATCCGCGGGGAGCTGAACGTCATCGTCAAAGTGGACCTCTTCTCTGACTTCAACAAGTTCAGACAGTCATCCTGTGGGGTGCAGTTCTTCTGTAGTAAGGGACTTTCTTCTCTTTAATCTCGATCGAAACTCACTTTTTAGTATTATAACCTTCCGTGTAGAACATAGTGGTGCATACATTATCGAGTCTCAATTATGATCAGGTAGTTCTGGGTTCGCGCCCCTTTTAATGTCGCCAATTTGGCGAATTCGTCACGATTTGGATTGCCAAATGCCATGTTGATTAGAAAACTTTTACAATCCGTCTAAAATTTTTGCGCATATTCTAACCAGAATGATTCGCCTGAATATTCAATTTGAGCAAATTTACTTTGAAACAAATTCCCCAGATTAATTTTAGCCTTTGCCATCAGCGGTTTGGCGAGCGGTTTGCACGACCCCAGCAGTTTATCTATCATTTAAAACAAAATCATATAGAAAAAAAATATAAAGATATCTAAGATCTTTTCTTTAAAATAGTGTTTTAAATGCCCGGTCGACCAGTGGAGAGAATAGTCAAAGGAATTCCTTTAATCGTCTTTTTAATACTCTTAACTGTTAAAGGAATGAGATTGTATAATTCATCAACATTTTTTTTTTTTCATCAATATAGATTACGTGAGGTATCTTTGCCAGTTTTCATTAAGCATAAATCAGAATCATTGTAGTATATTAGTTCTATATCCCCTGCGTCCTCCTCCCACCCCTCAGCGTCGGGCATCCCCCACGGGTACGTGATGCAGGTGATCTACGGCTTCGTGGAGGAGCTGGTGGTGAACGACGACCCCGAGTACCAGTGGATCGACAAGCTGCGGTCTCAGCGCGCCTCCAACGAGGCCCGCCAGATTCACTTCACCAAACTCTCCGGTAAGTGAGGAAATCGCCGTGTTTATTTTAGTAAACACATTTTGTCTGATTTTTAAATTCGAAGTGCAGTGAAACTCAACTGAGCATCAACAACAACAAAAACAGGTTTTTCTTACCACCTGGGATATTTATGTTGTCGTAGCTTTATAAACGATGGGCAGAGATACTACTTGGTTTATACAAAAGAAGAACTGAGGAGCTCAGAATAACAATCCCTTTGTGTAAGACAACTAAAGATATGGAATTCAGTAGGATGATATGTGGAATGAGAATTTAATTTACTCTAATCCATTTCCGATTGACTTTCACAGGTCAGCTGCAGAGAAAGATCGGCCTGAAGGTCCTTGAGATGGGAGGTAACGCCGTCATAGGGTAAGTTCTCCTACAGACCTATACGTGGGTCGACCTCTGTAACCTCAGCGCCGGGCAGGCAGTGATAAATGATGTCGTTTAATCCCTAATCAGGATTATGTATTGAATCAAAAATCGCAAAAAGTTGAAATTAACCATAGCTACTTTTTGCTTGTGTTAAAGAAGACCGGTTTTCCCTATCGTAGAGGAAGATATAATCCAGAGATAATTCTAGGTGGCCGGGTTGTGGGGTTCCAATATTCCTCGACTGTACCATTTTAAAGGACCATCCTCATTAAGATCCTATAACAAATATTCAGAGAGTTCACAAACATAGAGTAAGAGGTCCCCATTGAAGTGGCACTGCCGTTGCCTTTCTATTTGATACTTTGAGTACCCAAGGAACTTGTTAATCTGAATATATTTCTTTGAATACTTTCCTCCAGATACCGGCAATGTTTTGACCTTGAAGGAGAATCGGGCGTTGTGGTTCGCGGTATCGGTACATCGGTGATGATCGCTAAGACGAGCGGACTGATCACGTCCCCACCCAGCGCCTCACCCATCAAAGAGTAAGTCACTGCTCACCGCTACGCGTACTTATCATTGGAATTGTGCGATGCTGTATTTCCATCAATAGCCATCGCTGCCGAGCCAAGCTGTTAGTTCAGTGTTTTGATCTTCCTGATCTCCAGCACCAATGGCTTGATATTGTGGCCGCTTTGTTGGATATAACACTGACTCTGTATATACATATGTATCAATGGGCTTTTATACTCACTCAGGGATGCCAGTCTTAGGACTCTGTCTAGGTTCGAGTCATTAACTGTTAAGTATTTTTTAATATTATAATATCGATGACAGAGGCATAGTGAATCGTTTGGAAGATTAGGTTAATGCAAGAATAAGAACATGAAAATATATATAATATATGTAAATATATGAAATCAAAAAGAACCGATATATATTTGAAACTTATCATTATCCAAGGAAAGGTTCTGTTCATATTGAAAGGAAAATCATTATACCAAATTTCCAAAAATTGACAGCTCCAGCTTATAATTTTTCCTTTTTAGAAAGAAAATCACATTTAGAAAAACATTTATCCCTCAAAGGAAATCAAATTTGGCACATTCTCTTATTTAGAAAAATATCAACTTCAGATACTTTTAATGAACATAACTTGATCGCACTGGCATCCCTGGATTATATCTATATCTCTATATGCACACACGCGTTGTAATTCTGGATTAATATTTAATGGCAGCCGTGTGTCAGTTCGTAGCAATATTGTGTACATGTCGATTTACATAAAGGAAAAAACTATATTTATTTATTATAAATGTTCCAGTCTGTACTGTAGGAATCATAATTATGGTATTTGCACTTCAGATATTTATGTATAGATGTTATGGATGTTATGGACATTCCAAGACCAATGATGTTGGTAATCTTTTATATATCTAACCTCCCTCGGGAAAAAATGGGATCCATGTTTGCCTTAAGTAATTTATTTACAACATCACCAATCAACATTCAACGTACTATTTGCCCTACTTTCTGAACTGTCCTTGTTGGTAATACACTACTCATGATATTTATTTTTTCAATTAAAGGATACTTTGATTTTCATATTGTATAAATGTATATATGGTAATTGATTGTTGTTATAATGTTAACCATAAAAGATGTGGTTTTGTGTAGGTGTAATGACGTGTATATTCATGCCAAATGCTAAGTTCCCCCCTCATGTCCTCTGCCCGACCCCCCGATGTAGAGTTAGCCCACCTGATAGAGGGGCAGCAGGGAACCTAAGGGTGGGGGGAGATGGGTAAGCTTTCCTGAAAATAGGCCTGGGAGATTTGTGAGGTCTTACCAACTTATTTCTATGGGGAAGTTTGACGGTTCCTTCAAAAACAGGAAAAGGGAGTGTCATTCATTCTTCTTTGAGATTGGCTACTTTTCAGTGATTTCAGTGTATAAATAGTTTTACAGATATTACTGGAATTCCGATGTTATGGGATTTGCATTTTAATTGTTAAAGTCAAACTAAATGTCTGGGTTCCATTCCTGAAAGATATTTATACACTGGTTGCTTCTCAAATAAACGAAGGAAATTTCTGTCCTGAGTGGCATAGACAATTTTCTTGAGCTACTGGTGTATCTTCAAAATTCATTATAGCTTTTCTATTCAAAAAGTGAAAAAATAATCTGGTCATGAACCTATCAAAAAAGATGGATATAATTTGATATAGTCCCTAGTCATAGTTCGAGTAGTGTCAAATTCCCATAACTATTTTCCTGAAGCTACCCTTATCCCTCCCTCTTCCACATAAGACTAAGACCAAGTAGAGGGTTGGACAAGACACACCAACATGCCTTCTCTGTCTCTGTTGTGCATTCATGTGTTGTGTGAACCTTTTGTGGTACCTTTCGTTACTGTTTTTTGTTTCACCTCACTTTGCTTGAGAATGACGTGCTTTTGTTTGTCTTCTAGTATGGGTGTTTGATTTATACTTATGTTTGCACTTAAAGAATTATAAAACATTTGTACTTTACAAATATTTGGTTTGTAGTGTGTATTTAATCGCAGCTAAATGAGCAGCTACCAAAGGTTTCACCTAAGTAGTCACCCTGAAGCCAGAAACCCAGTGTGATGTTGTATTCTCCGATTAACTGTATTACTGAAACTGAAACCAACCAAATTTTTTGTTTCAATGAGAAATGTATAGCATCAGAAATATATCATGGAGGCCTACATAAGATTGTCACAATGGGTTTCTTTGCGTTGGCCATGTTTGTGTGTATCTACTTTAGTTAAGAATCCTGGTAGCAAAAACATATAGAGCATATAATACTACTTCAACTAGAGAAGATGTATTGGAAAATAAAGTTCAATTGTGGACATATAGTTTAATGACAAATTTACCGTACAAAGTATTTCTGTATTTTTTTTATACATATAATAAAAGATTTATTCTAAATTATTAAGATATAAAATGTGTAGATTTTATATCTCCATATTAAAAAAAAAAAAAAAAAAGAAGCACATTATTTGCTAAAATTGCATATGGAAATTTAGGAAATATATATTTTGTTTTCAAAGTATGGAAATCTGGAAAAGTGCATGAATTCTTTTCTTTTCTTTACTTAATTATTCAAGCTTTTTTTTTTTTTTTTGTTAACAACATTTCTTTATGTTTGCCATGACTCACCCTGTTTTCCTTGATAACAGTCTTTTGTGTTTTTTCCTTTCGTCTCTTCCAGTTCTGTGTTTTGTCCAACCACTCCCCCCTATAGTCGCACCCCATACCACCCATCCAGGACCTCCCCTGTACACCGACGCAACACGGTCACCGCCATTTCACCAACCGCAGTCTCCCCATCTCTGACCTTCTCCGACCACCTCCACTCATCTACCCCATCCCTGAATGGGACGGACCCTGTGTTGGGGGTAACCCATGCTACTGTAGGTGTGATCAATACTGTGATGGGTGTGGCCAGTGCTAACTCTGGTGGCACAAAACCAACTGTGAGCTTTATGACTCCAAAGGTTGGCTGCCCAATCTCAAAACTGGTTGTTTCCAACACAAAAGTGGGCATGGCTGACCAAAAAGTGAACGGTACCAGCCCAATGGCAAGTGGTCCAAAGCCACCTCTGGGCAGTGGTAGTGGCCCAAAGAGTGATCCTGTAACTGTGATGGCTGGTGGGATCTCAAAAATGGATAAAGCCAAACAAAAAGTGGGTAGTTCCAGCTCTGTAGTTGGTGGCATAGACCCAACAGCAGGCATTACAAACCCCTTGTTTGGAAAGACCGACTCTACTGTTTCAAGAACCAACTCAACAGTGTTTTCGACCAAACCATCGATGGGTGTGACCAATGGGGATGTGGGTGGAACAAGTCCTGTGGCTATCCCCATAAACGAGACGGTTAGCCTAACTCGCTGTACTGCAGTTGTGACCAAGTCCACTCCAGGTGTGAACAATCCAAGTGCTGGCTATGGGTCTGTAGGGGTAACGTATCCTGCAGCGGGTACAACAATGTCTCGCTCTCCGCGTAACTTGGTGCATCCTCTTGTTACGCCCTCCCAAACTTCAGTCTCTGCCCCATCTGCCCAGCCGCGCGTTTCCGCATCTATTTCTCCCTCCTCCGCCACTGGCCTCAGCCCATTACTCATGCTTGCCCCTACAACTGAAGCCCCATACACTATCTCCCTAGGCCCCCCAACACCAATTGTAGAACCACCCTCCCCAACCTTTAACTCTCCCTCCCCAGCTTTGGCCTCACCCTTCTCCTTCCCTGCTTTGGTTACACCCAAGCAGGATTTAACCTCACCTATCCAAGGCTTGACCCCAGGCCATCCCCCCATGGCTCCACCCCCTTCAGATTTACTCCCTCCCACAGCAGCAGTTTCCTCTCTGCTCTCTGGACCACCCCATACCCACTCAGCCTCAGCCTCACCCCAGTCTGCCATAGCCCAGCCCTCCTCCCAGACCCCGTTGTCGGCCGTGCAGGGGACGTCCCGCCTCCTGTCCCCAGTACACGGTCTGTATGGTGTTGGTTGCAGCTACCCGGTACCGGAGGATGCAGTGGCCCCCAGTTCTCCCACCATCACCCCCACCAAGCTCTCTACGTCCCCGGCCAAGATTGCCGTGCCCCTGGGTCGCAGGTCCTCTGAGTCTGACATAGGAACTCCACCCAAAGGTAAGGTCTTTTTTTGCATGCTAAATGTTAACCTAATCCATTCTGTAATTCTGATAAGAACATCAAATACACAAGACATAAACTTTTATGTTGTAATCATTTTTCAAGTTCTCAAAGCCAAAAGTCCTTATAAACCTAAAGAGGAAGATGAAGAATGTTTTAATTTATTTGTTATCATTATGAGGATAACTTTGAGTTGATATTTTTGATAGCTAAAATGTCTGTCTTGGGATGCACAAAATGACTTCAGGGAATGCCACCAATTGTAGCCTTTACCTCAGAGCGTCTGGTGACTTTGTCAGGTTTACTTCCTCCGGATGTCTCGCGCCGAGCCTCAGTCTGCGAATATACGCCGGATGCCCTGAGTAAAACCCTTAGCTCCCCCAAACGAGGTAATCATGGGGTATCAGGGTGCTTTGTAAACTGCACTGTGATAAGGGTAGACTGGTGCTGGTAGCTTAGGGCTGAAGGAATCACTGGACCAGGCACCAGCTTGAGAGAATAACATGGGTCAGTCCAAATGCTGATTGGGTTAGTTTGGTTCAGATTTAGCTACAGAGTAGTTCTGCAAAGAGGAATTGTACACAACTGAAGTAACTTCTTCAGCAGACAGTTAAGGACAGGGAATTCTCTCTGGAATAATGGAACTAAATATTGTAGCAAGATTAAACGGCCTTGGGTTTTGTCACATAATTGTCTTGCTTGCGAAGGAGTCAACATGGTTCGTTCAGATTCAGATGACATTGCAGCAACTTATGAAATAATTTAATGAGGCAATTTTTTAAATATATATCCTAACAGAAATCTTTGAATTTCTTCAGCTTATTTCGAAGTTTCAGAATAGCAAAAGCACTAAAACCCGAAAGAAACAGCTCTTTGTTTTTTAAAAGCCTCTCAGTTAGCCATAAGATTTTCATTTGCTTACATTTTGGAACATATATTGCAATACCTGATAGCAGACAGTGTTTCAGACAAGAATGGGAAAAAATATAGGGCCGTCGGAATTGATAAACTTACCTTGAATAAGGGGGTCAAGAAAATGTGGCCCCATAGCAGGAAAGAAAACCAGTAATTTTTTTCTCATATTGTATTCTTGAAATGATAATGGAATGCTACTTTTAAGTTAAGTAAGTTTGTGAATTAATCATAAGGTAATAATCTAGTGATACAAAATGGGTAAAGAGATATTTTTCTGGTCATGAGAGGTGTAGGTGAAAATAAGCATTTTGGATTTAGGAGATTAACTTAGTTAGAAGGTGAGCATGGGGTAGATGATGGTTGACTTAGGGATTTTAAGATGAATTGCATGCAACTTGAAGCAAGGGTTAACCTACACTATTAACCAGAGATGCCATTTTTCCTACAATAACTACTTTTTAGTATATTTTGAAAGTATTTCATGTTTTTTTTCTTATACCCTCTATTCCCAAGAAAATTTGTGAGTTACAATTTCCGTTTAGTATGTATCAGAATGCAATTCCTCAATTTTCTACTAGGGGTATAATTCTATTATGTAAATTACAACTGATTTTAAAAAAAATCATATTGCCTCTATTTTGATGACTTGAAAGTGGCATCTCAGAAAAAATTAGTATGAAGTGGGTGACAATAGCATGTTTTACAGAGCATGAATAAATCTGAATGACAAATCTTTGCCGAAGTGGCCTTTAAAGTGTAGCAGTGGAAATTGAATACATCCTGCTCACATATACAATTCTAAAATTGTATAAAAGCTTACGAGCGCCAACAAGAAATTGAGAATGTAAATTCCATCATCGTAAAGGCTTATGCAGTTCAGTTGATCATCTTATAAAACAAAGATATTTTCATGCGATTAATAAATTATTCTTAGAATTTTCATTAGCAATATAGATTTTGCTTGTGCTTGTGAAGGATAATTTTGATGAGCGCATTTTATTACATAGTATTCGATGAAAGATCGTGATCAGCAGATGAAATAGTTTTCAACCGTCAAAGGATAAGAGAAAAACTAATTTAATGAGATGTCATTACAAAGGATGATTTAGAACAGTGATCTTGCCTTTAATGAATGAAGTGTGTAATGCTATACATATCATATTTGCTTAAATATCTATGTAATCAAAATATAAGTATATTTCCCAGATCGAGGGAAAGATATGGTAGCTCTGATTCCAAAATAATGAAGGAATAACATTGCAACTCAATACTGTGAAGTGGTGTATTCTTAAAATGTTAGAGATGTATAAATCTAAAAGAAAACTAGCACAATGTATAAAGTCCAGGTTAGTTCATCCTGTAATTGCGTGCTTTTAAAAGTATCTTTATATAAAGAATAAGTTTAAATATCTTATCATAAAATATTTGAAGATTAGGTTGGTGTTAACTGAAATTTGCCATTCATTTGAACTCCAAAAAATGCTTGAAAACAGATCCTTCATAATCATAAACACAATGGACTGTGCTAATAAATATTAAAAAAATATGTTACTGCTGAAACTGTCCCCCTCGCTTTTGATGGTGGCCATTTTACCAAAGACACAGGTTTAAACCGTTTGTGTTGCGGTGTGCTGGTGTTTGACCGGTTGTGTTCTGATGTACAGTGTACCTTGAGGTGCCCAGTGCTGAACCCGCCAGGAGGCGCTCCGACTCTGAGCTGGCCGAGAACCAGCGAGGTACCCCGAGTTCGTGTTGACCCCATTACCAAATAACTCACCACCGTCTCACTTGCAGTGTCATTCACTGAGTACTGGTGGCTTATTGAAGTTGCCTTGCCTGGACAATGTTTTCCATGTTTTCCAAGATTTCTATTAATGTTTTCATTTAATTCTAAAAAAGCTAAATTAATCTCTGTGGATATATTTAAAAAGTGAGATTATACCACTGTATACTCACCTAGTTTCCCACTGTTTTTTTCCTTTCCTTTGTTTGATCTGGGTATCAAACTTCACATAAATCACCTAGTGTTCAGTGAAAGACACCCCATAATACATATTTCACAACTTTTAAATAGGAAAACAAACATCTGTGAGCTGTGAATATAAGTCAGATTATTTTGACCTAATACAGTGGTCAGGATAATGTACATTGATTGCTCACCAGCCAAGGTGCAAAGTGTGTAGGGTTTATGTTGTGAAATAACCGGTGCGTGTCTTCTACCACAGGCTGCCGCTGCTCGGCCCTTCACCGTGTGTAGCTTTGTGCTCAGGGAGTCCGCCATTCGACACCTAGTTGTGGTTTTACAGCAGTTTGCTTCAGCTAACAACCTGTTACTGTTTGGGGGTCATCATGATTGATCTTCACATACTGACATGAATTCAATGATTGACTGTTCTGTAACCTGCAAGTTGTATGATGGTTTTCGGTTTGCGACTGTTACACAGATGATTGAGCTTAGATTGAAAAAAAAGTCATGTTAATGTTCTTGTTTTTATTTGATCAATTGCATTGTGTTATACAGTTAAAGTTCACTTATTAGAATAAGTTTCTGTCATTTCTTTAGAAACAATTCTAGTTGACACATTGTACTGTGCCATATGTTGTTTTCCTGTCCCTTAAGAAGGTGGGGTAAGGAGAGCCTATGTTCATCTGGAGATTGGTTTCCACATTTAGATAAGTCCCATTACAAGTCTGTTCCCTAGTATCCAGATGGAATCTAATCAGAGAGAAAAACATGCAAAATTGTTAAAAATCCATTCTCAACCATTAAGTTACCAAAAACTGTTCCTTGAGGATTATTACAGGAAAATATTCTCCCTTAGAATTCAGAAACCCAGACCTTACCTCTTTGACCTTTGGGGGAGAGGGACAGGAAACTCATGTGGCTCAGGTTAAATCAGGTCTCTTGTAAGTCACCCTACTCTAGTTTCATACACAACCAATATGTGTAAAGATCCTTTCTGCCTCTATGGTCTCTCAAAGGTTAAGTGATATTAGCCTATATTTCCTACTGTTCTTTATTGTGTGTTATTCTGCTATTTACTTAAATAATTCAATTGTATTTAGACTTCTTTTAAACTTAGC
Source organism: Lepidonotus clava (assembly GCA_936440205.1). NCBI lineage: Eukaryota > Metazoa > Annelida > Polychaeta > Phyllodocida > Polynoidae > Lepidonotus > Lepidonotus clava. The sequence continues at coordinate 49,598,191 of OW387141.1, read as the reverse complement.
TTTATTTAAAAAAGTTTTTCTGTACATTTGTTTTTTTCTGTGATTCAAATTAACAACTTCTTTTGTCAAATGCTCTCTGTACCAGGAAGGTAACAGTATAATCTTTTACCCAGAGAATGGTTGAGCTGAAATATGTAGTAGAACTCCTTAATTTTCCATTGTCTAATGTCTAGCCCATATTGGGCATGTTGCTTGCAGGGAGCAGTCTAACGGGAAGTAGTGGGAGTGGGAGCGGCGGTGGGGGTACCCGCGCACCGTTCCACCGACCCCCGCTCCAGCAACAGAGCATAGACATGCTGGTATGTAGCTTTTAAATGACTTCTGCTCTCTATCCACAATATTATCAAACATGTTCTTTCATCTTTTTCTTGAATGAAATATTATTGAATGTAGGAATATTGCATTGTTGTTTTCAATTTTACTTTGGTCAATTTTGTTGGTAAGAATTCGTTAAGACTATGCAATTCTTTTTGGATGAAATTATGCTTAGTGAATTAAGGATCTGAGTACTTTTGATAAGTTTACTTTTTATTCAGACCACATCAAGAACTTTCCACAGAACAGATCAAATTATCCAGTTCTACATATTTTCAGAAGTTTTTTTTTCAATTTTTAGATACAAGTTAGGGGTTGGGAGGTATTTTACAATTGGCCTTAAAAATAATATTTGTGCAATGATCCGAAAATCTGACACTTTTTTTAAAACTAAAAGTGATTTAATACATAGATTTTAAATGTCTGTGTTCAATTATGGGCTGCTACAGGGCCAAGCTTGAAGAAAGTGTTTTAATTATGTATTCTTCTATTCAATTAAAACCTCTATACAGCTATCGAATAGTCATTACATAGCAACAATATTTAATCTTTTTATTTATATACATATTTTTCTTCTGTAAATTGAAAAAAAACATGTTCACTTTCTGCAAGGGGTTTATTTCCAAGCAGTGAGTCTCCTAGCCTTGTAGCACCCCTATAGTGTACTCAATGAATTGGCGTAATGTTATCACTGTGTAATACATTCTGCACACTCTCACCGCTTTACGTCTCCAAACAAACAGGACATTAAACTTGTGGTCAGTTTCTACCCGTAATATCAGATTCAGTTCAATTCGCTGCCTTCATTCGTGTCGCGATATTTACGTATTCATTTTCCAAAGTTCTGTTCACTGTTGATTAATTTATTCACTGTCCGGGCATTCTTTGCTTACATTAAGTAAAATGTCAATGCTTGTATTCGGTGTGGTAGTGGTATCGGCCCCTATTTTACATATTGAGATACCTCACTTTTATTTGTTATCCGAAAGCTTCCGAATATATTCCTGTGCCCCAACATGGATATGCTTTGCTGCCACGCCTAGAACAATCTGCCTCAGTATAATGTCTTTGATCACCCAGCCACTGCCACTGTTGTCTTTATCTTGGAGATGGTGAGAAGAGTTCAGTCTGTCTGATTAAGAGCTGACAGTTTTAAAGTCTACAATCAAAAATCAAAATTCCCAGAAAATAATTTTTCCATGGTCGATGTTGATTATGAAGTACTTCTAGTAGAACAAGATAACTGTTCCTCATCTTCTCACCCTCTCAAAGACTAACTTAATTCACGCACATGGCTTTCCCCAGCGCTACAGACCAATGTCATTCTGAGGACTCAACTTAACCCCAATCCACATGCTATTATCCTGGGGGGAAATAGTTAGAAATACATATTTGACCACCTTTAAGGAATACATCTGAAGGCAGACAGGTTATATCCCTAGCCAGATTCACTTCTGAAAAATATGCGGTTTCCTTGCACATAATTAAAAAATACATATTTTTCAATGAAATTATTTGAGCATGGAATATGCCTCAAGAATTAATAATGCTAGAAATATTTTAGGGATATTCCAAATGTAGCAACTGTTGTGGGACTTATATTTGGTCTATTTTAATGTTTTTTAAGGGAAATCCCCTAATTTGTGACGTAGCAAGGACTGAAATGGGGATTCCCCAGCTTTCAAAAAAGGGAATCCCAAACTCTCAATAATGTATACAAAGGAATTTTCGCTGTAGCACTACATATGCATATTAGGCCAAATACAGGCTTCAAACACATGTATCTTTTACTCACCTAAATTTATTCAATTACCTCAGATTCCCAAGCCATTTTGAAAGTGTTTCCTCTCCATTATGACGTAGCAAGGACAGAAGTGTGACCCCAGAAATTAGGGAATTCCCAAATTTCATTTTATTTCCTTTATAATTTCATAATAATTCGACATTTTCACATTTTTTCTATTGAAATATTATAAGAATACCAAAGAGGAGTTAATTGAATGAAAAATAGGTGTTTGAGAATTTATGTGCAAGGAACCCTTTAAGTTGGATGAATTCCATTTCCAATGATATTTCTGAAAATAGCCAAAACAGTACCAGATGGAAAGAAATAGACCTTAATGCACGTAGGTCCAGTCCTGGAAAAAACTAAATTTTATAATAACAAAAAGACATTAGTTTAAAAACACCACTTGAATTAAATGACTTGAGCAAAGGCAAGCGCCATGTTACTGCTGGGGAGACCTTATCTGCGGGGTTACCCGGTGCATGGCGGGTGTAGAGTGTGACGCGCTCAGCGTGCGTGTAGCGTGCAGCGTGCCTTATAACTGTATGGTTCTGGTATACAGCAGGTGACCGCCTCCGTGTACTTCAAGGTAAATCCGCATGCTGTCTGTTGTTGATACCGTCAGAGGAGTAAAAGAGCACGTCCAGAGAACTGAATCCATCTTTCCGGACAACCGACGAACATGTTCTCTTCTTCAGAGGGTGTGGGATCTTTGTTTTCTTCAAGATGGTCGCTATCCTTCTATGAACCTCACACCTTTAAATTGAAGATATTCTCCCTAGCCCAAATTGACAAGTAATTTTTCTGTCCACATGATTATGTGATATTCAAAGTTTGTTAAAACAAAAAATTCTTGGCCAACTTAGCTTGCCGTTGGGCAAGGTATACTTGAAAAGCAACTGCCTGGGGGGAAAAGACATCATGAAACCTTACAAAAACTCCACCATTAAGAACGTACCTTTACTTGGTGGCTTACTTGAGGTATTTGATGGGTGAAGGCCTTCATAAAGGAGACAAAGGTCCGACTTTTCTGACCAGTAGAAGTGAAGGAGAGAACACGTTCGTCAGTTTCAGAGTTGTTAGCCGTTTGTTCCATGTCCATAGACCAACCTCACAGGGGCGTCAGAATCCACCACTGCTTTCTCTGGTTTATCGGTGTGAGTGGGAATATTGAACTTCACTTACAGTAGCCTTGTTGGAGTCTGAATCCTATATACTGAACAAGAAATTGTCTTTCACCAAAATTTGAAGATTTCCACTGCCTTTATCATTCATTCAATTCTTCTCAGTTTTATCCTTGATTTTGTTTTATTTTACACAAATTTGATCTTTTTTGATACTGCACTTATTAACAACTAGGTTCCACGATGCACTCCTGAAATTGATTCACGAGGGTGGGATGGTAAAGTGGATAGAGTCCTCGCCTCGCACGTGGCTGGACCAGGTTCAAGCCTGGGCTGTGACTGATATACCACCTCACCTTGGTGTCATTTACACCCCCATAGATTCAATCATTGAACTGTCTAGAGTCATAACCGTCAGTGGTCCTGATATAAATGAAAAATTGCTGAGCGGACATTAAACTCCAACAATCATCATAATCCATTAAATTACGACCATAATCCTGGATATTCTGACGTCCCCCTGACCCAAACCTTTCCCTATGAGTGCCGTGCTCATACGTGAGATGCTGTTGTACCGTGTGTGGTCCAAAACCCAATACTCCAGACCAACCTGAATTTATCACCCAGTTGAAAAATGATTTTTCAGTTTAAAGGGATCTCTTTTATCAGCCTATGTATAGATATTAACAAGGTTTATTAGTTTGGTTTCAAAGGTGCGCTTGATTAATTTCATGTTTAATAATCTGAAAGGATATACAACTACGGGGATGAAATGTTCCTTTACGGTGCACAGTTTTCGTAGATGGTGGCACACGCCTTATTGGCTACTTCTCCTCAGTTCAGCTAATCCGCTAAATTAATTTGTCTTTATATGCATGAAACATGTTTTGAAGTTTGGTCAGTTTATTTTGCTAAAAGAGAAACTTTCACGAGAGTTGATTCGAGATATTCTGAGGTACACGAAGCCGACTTCATTTCAGAATTTAGAGCTTATAAGTAAATGACATACAGATAAGATTTATTCCAACCCTATAGATCCCTAAAAAAAATTAATTAATGGAGAAATTCTCCATTAAATATGGAATACTGGCGTGAGCAATTCTTTTAGTTATGTACAAGTTGAAGACTTCTTATCTTTATTAAGGAAATTTTACTTTTTATATTTACTTTATTTTAGTAGGAAATATACTTGAAGATTAGAGAATCATACGTCAAGATCAATCTAGTAATGATGTTCGTTTGAATTCTGTGCCTATCAACTTAAGATATTAGATTTGTTTGAACTCTATACTATAATCTAAAGTTTTGTATGATTTGTAAGTTAGATATGACGCATGTACAGGCTGAGTGGCCTTTAGTTTTTGTTAGCTGTTTTTAGACATTTTGGTTGCACATTTGATATTATTTCCAAACATTTATTTAACTATTAAGCTCTTATTCATTAATTTAATAATCACATGATGAAATTAAGAAATTAAGAATGAGTAAGTCACAAAAGTAAACACCGACAAGTTATTTTCATTCCGTTGGGACTCAGCCGTCAAAGTTAACCGTAACCACCATTTTATATCATTGTTCTTTAATCATTTCCCAGATGCATGGAGGCTGGGGGTTTATGTAGGTTGCACATAATGTTTGAACTAAGTTCGATTTTGCCACTTTGTTTCACATTTCATTTACGAAATACAAAGAGTTATCAGCCCACTTCTAGAAGAAATTTAGAATTAAAATGCCGATTATTGTTTACTGCAAGAAGTATTATTTAAATGTATGCACTTATCCTTATTGGTGATATAGCAGCCTGCCTATAAAACCTAGTATTGGCCACCTATAGCAATTTATGTACGCCTCAGTATATCAAGTTTTTTTCTACGCCTGTATATTTAATAGTCAATAAACATATACCTAGGGCCTGTTTTAAAAGGACTGCTATACTATTGGTCATAAGAACAGAACTCTTTAACTCCCTGCCTGATTAAATGTGGAAAACCCCACCCTATCAGGAACGTCATTCAAGCTCATTTAACAACACTCGTAATAACTACGCAAAAAAAGATGTACATAGATATTTGGGTAAACATCTCCTTTGAGTACCACGTTAACAGTCCTTTATAAGCGGATCCTGTTTTGGTTTTGATAAAAAGTGTGAGTAGATAGTTTAGTGAATTAATCATGGTTAGTTCTAACTGTACCCTGTCTACCCTCAGGAGTACCCGTTCTTCACCATGCGGTCGTTCGCTCCCGGTTTCCTTGTTCACGTTGGGGGAGTCGTGGCCGCACGCTCCGTCAAGTTACTCGACAGGATCCACAACCCAGGTGGGTGCTGGGAGTGGGGACAAGATGCTGGAAGTTGTATTTGGGATCTCCAGCTTCCTACAGCGGGTTCAAGCAGGTCTTATGAGGTCTCATTTTGAGTCAGGTTGTTAAAAAAGTCAGGAATTTTGGACATTTTTCTCCTGAAATTGACCCTTTTTTGTATGTTTTCCGTTTAAACTGAAAAGTCATCGTCAGTTGGGAAAGCGTGCAATTTTCCGACAAAATACACAAACAATACTAAAGTTTTTTGTTTGTTTGTTGTTTTTCTTTCACGGTAGCTACCTACAAGCACACCCTCGCCTCGTCTCCTCAACATAACCAATACAAAAGTAAAATTGCAAGAAGCTGTCATACTTGTAAATAGTAATGGAAAAGTAATGGAAATTAATTATCAAGTAATGTCTGATAATTTTAAAACTTGATCTTGGAATGTGCATTGTCTGAGTTCACCGCTCTTTAGTATGTCAGGTTATTGTAAATGTTAAGGAAACTGATTTTCAAAACTTCACATAACGATTTGTGCAGATGAGCCTGAGACGCGTGATGCATGGTGGACAGAGCTGCGTACTGAGATCCGGTCCCACGCCCGCGCCCTCGGCTGTCACGCCGTCATCGGCTACAGCGAACAGACGACCATCTGGTGAGGGCCTCCTACTTTAACATACATACCTGTAGGCCAGGTGTTAGGCTGTTGAATAATCTTTAGTACATTACAAATGGACATTTAAGGAAAACTTTGATCTGTTTTTAGACCATAATTTCATTTTTCTTTTTGAAATCACTCAGTGAATGAAATATCTGAGGTAAGGTTTGTCAGGTACATGTTGAAGCTCGTATCTTGATGAAAAATGTAAAATGGAAACAAGTGTAATCCCTTTTTCTATGTCTGAATAAACAAATGAATTAAAAAAAAGGACAACCCGCTTACAAACCTCTGGGAGTTATGTGTTCAAAATTTTCAAAAATTGGCAAAGGATGAAAAAACGAAGATAAATTATCCATATACTCGAAAATACGTCTTTTTATCAAAAACTGACCAAAAAAAAAAAACGTTACAAAAAACAAAAAATGATTCTTTCTCGTCAGTGATGAGATCATCGTGCTGTCAGCCATGGGCACAGCGGCGACAGTCAACCTACGCGCTGACCCGGAGACTGCCATGCGGACCAGCCTGCTGACCATGTCGCTGGACCGACAGACGTTTGACAGAGAGAAGGACAAAGAGAAGAAACTACACGTGGACGTTAACCTAGCCAACCAGGCCGCCGCACACCGCATGTCACAACTCTCTGATTGGTAAAGTGTCCATTGTGAACGGACGTTATTCCTATACTTAAATATTCTGGGTTAATTTACTAAAAATTATTCAAATGGTATACCAGATTGACTGTTGATGTAGACAGTGGAAGACATCATGAGAATTGGTTAACCAATTATTTTGTGATTATTCGTGAATAGATCTATCAACTTTCTATCTCCTAAACATTTTTTGTTTGTTGTGGATTCCTATTTCTTCTGCATATCGGAGTTTATTTAAAGATTGAAAACACCAAAGGGTTAGCTCGATTTTTATGATACATTTTGGTTTTTACACTACAGCAATATATAGAATTTGTAATTGATTATGTAACATTTCATCCTATTCTTGCAGTGATCAGGGCGGCATGGTGCCCCAGTGCTCACTCTGCCACATTCCGTACAACGAGAACTCACTGCCCTACCCGGTCAACCTCTCCAACTGCTGTATCTGCCGGTAAATATTCAACTCTCTTTTGTGTATGCGTCATTTAATTTTATTCTATGCATCATTTTAGAGAAATGCTTTAGTATATCATTACTCGAGCACTCTTTATCAACTCAAGAAATCATATATCAAAGTCTGTTACTTGTGTGGTAAATGGGTCCCTAACTGTAGACTGAAAGGAAACCTTTCTTTGGCAACTCTTGGCCCACCATAAGATCTTGATGTTTCCTAAAAGATAGACCCCCACCCTTCATATTGTTCTGAGCAGGGTTAAAGGGTACAAAGGTCATCAAGGTTATGCTCAGATATGGAGTTGGCCTGAGTGTACCATTGGTTTCAATGACAGGTGACCTCAAAGTTGACCTCAGAACACCTCACTTCCTGTTTACTAGAATTGTGAAGGTCCCTTTTATATTTTAGTTTTACCCAAGTGTTAGTGATTACAGTTGGCCTAGTGTAAGTAGGTATAGGTATATGTACTAGGCAAGTCTACCATGACAGGTGAGAGTGTCCTTGGCATCAGGTAAACAAGTGGATTACTGAGTGACCAGCAGTGCATGCAGCCATGTGGAACCAGGTGGAACCTGTGGCCAGGAATGACTACAGCCATGGTGGATGCCTGGGCTATGATTAGAAATATCCTGTATGGGCATCACTCTCAACGCAGACTTTGCGGCTTACACTCTCCAAGCAGATGTTTGATTTTCAAAATTTTCTTTTCTTGTCAAGTTTTAATGTTTTGACTGCTGGTAATGTCTAAAGAGGTTTTAATCACTCTCCAAGCAGACTTTAAGGTGTACACTCTCCAAGCAGATGTTTCGTTTTCAAGTTTTTATTTTTGCATCAAGTTTAGATGTTTTCATTGCTAGTAATCTACAAATAGGTTCCCATCACTCTCCAAGCAGATTTTAGGTTTACACTCTCCAAGCAGATATTCAGTTTAAAATTTTTATTTGTTTGCATCAAGTTGAAATGTTTTGAGTGCTGTTAATCTCTAAACAGGTTTTTATCACTCTCCAAGCAGATTTTAGGTTTACACTCTCCAAGCAGATGTTTATTTTTTATTTTTTATTTTTTAGCATCAACTTTAAATGTTTTGACTGATGGTAATCTCCAAACCGGTTTTTATCACTCTTCAAGCAGACTTTAAGGTGTACACTCTCCAAGCAGATGTTTCGTTTTCAAGTTTTTATTTTGGCATCAAGTTTAGATGTTTTCATTGCGAGTAATCTACGAATAGGTTCTCATCACTCTCCAAGCAGATATTCAGTTTAAAATTTTTATTTGTTTGCATCAAGTTGAAATGTTTTGAGTGCTGTTAATCTCTAAACAGGTTTTTATCACTCTCCAAGCAGATTTTAGGTTTACACTCTCCAAGCAGATGTTTAGTTTTTATTTTTTATTTTTTAGCATCAACTTTAAATGTTTTGACTGATGGTAATCTCCAAACCGGTTTTTATCACTCTTCAAGCAGACTTTAAGGTGTACACTCTCCAAGCAGATGTTTCGTTTTCAAGTTTTTATTTTTGCATCAAGTTTAGATGTTTTCATTGCTAGTAATCTATGAATAGGTTCTCATCACTCTCCAAGCAGATTTTAGGTTTACACTCTCCAAGCAGATATTCAGTTTTAAATTTTTATTTTTGCATCAAGTGTAAATGTCTTGACTGCTGGTAATCTCTAAACAGGTTATTATCACTCTCCAAGCAGATTTTAGGTTTACACTCTCCAAGCAGATGTTCAGTTTTTAATTTTTTTTTTTTTTGCATCAAGTTGAAATGTTTTGAGTGTTGGTAATCGCCAAACAGGTTTTTATCAATCTTTGCGAGTAATCTACGAGTGATCGATTTTATGATGTTAAGACTTTTTCTTTTAAATATTTCATAACATTTATATATATTGTTATGTTTTCTTATGCCCATCTAACATTATTCATTTGTTTGAAGCAGACTTTAGGTTTTTCATTTTCATGCAAAAAATACAATTTTTCTTTTTCTTATATCAGCATCAATTTTAGATTAAAACTAAATAAACTTATTTTATTAGTAATTAACGTGCACTTAATCACATTAATCAGTGGTGTTCTTTTGTTTTTTAAACAAATGCGAACTTGTTATAAGTATTACATGTAAATAGTACTTTCAGCGTGATGCAAGAACTATTTTTGGTAAATCACGTGAATAGGCGAAGTTCTCGTTATATTATAACGGTATCAATGTGCTCTATAATGATAAAGGTAATTAACGTTATGAGCTTGTTGTTAGGTAAGATGAAAATAAATTGTCCCCGCCCACAGGCAATGTAAGGTTCTTTCCATGCCCCATTGTACAGGGATGTAAGTTTTCCGATTCTAGTTGGATTTCCGATTTTTTCCTTTCAGCACCCTCAAAAATCTGTTTCAAAATTTGATGTTTAGAATAAAGGCCATATTACACTATGCGTAGCGTCTTGGGTCGCGTCGGGTAAGGGTGCCCAATGTTTCTGGTTCGCGTTATTTTACAGACATGTTTGTAAATACCCAATGGAAGAGGGTGCCTAAAGGCTATATTCCACGTTGTGTTTAGTGGCACTTGCGTTGCTCTAATCATGGAAACACAAGCTTGCTTGCGGAAATTTATGAACATGTTTATAAATTTCAGCAAGCAAGCTTGCGTTTCCATGATTTAAGGAACGCAAGTGCCACTAAACGCATCGTGGAATATAGCCTTTTACTTGTGTTGTACTTGCGTTGTACTTGCGTTGCATGAACACAAGTACAACACATCATGGAATACACCTTGCGTTCCTGCCCAGATGCATTGATCACTTGCGTTATGGAATGTTTCACTTGCGTTTCTACGCAAGCTGACAACGCAAGTGACGGAAACGCATCGTGGAATACAGGCTTAACACAACCCAATGCATGCCAATGCGACCCCCAACGCGTGCCAAACCTGTAGTGTAAATCGCGTTTCAGGCAAAATACGGTTTCCCGCAATCGAGGCCCAGCTGATTTCCCTAGATTGGGTAAAGGCTGTCAGTAGTAACTTACACTGATGTTTGACTTTGCCCTCTTGCAGGCGATGTAAGGTCCCTGACATGCTGTTCACAACGATCGAGGCCCCGGCTGAGTTCCCCCTCGTGGGTAAAGGATGTCTGCTCCAGGCCCGGATCTGTCGGCCCAAGAAGGAGGCGAAGGGTGAGGCCAATGCCAAGGAGATCAGTGATGTGAGTGCTAGGCTAAGTTTTATTGTTCGTCTTAGATGTAATGCACACCACAATTTGAATAGAAGCAGAGCTGGAGTTTATGAGGTAGTGTAATGTACAATGTAGTCTACAATGTAGTCTACAAGCATACGTATAGGTAGAAACATATATACAAGTGATAATTATTATATAAGCAAATTAAATCACAAAATGTGCCATGTCATATATCTGGGATCAGAATCTATGACAATGGCAGTCAAATGTTATAAGAGAGAGTTTTCAATGTCATAGTCACTACTGTCCAGGGCACCACCTGAGGGGTGTATTAAGAAGTAAACAAATATTCTTTTATAACTATTTAAATGCTATTTTAGTTATTTGGACAAGAGAGTGCAATGCACAATTTTTCTGTCACCCCATCCCTCTATTTTCTTTCACTCATCTTCATCCCATTCTTTACATTTTTAACCTGATTTCACCATCAGGTTCAAACATACTGCTTTATGCAGACCATGCGCATGCCTAGTCAATTACTACAAACCATACATGTTAACTGTTTATTGTATGTAGCTTATCTTTTGGTTTAGTTCAACCTTTATTCATCTTACAGCTTTAAGCTTACCATGTGCATGTCTAGTCAATTACTATGAATTATTCACATTTGCTGTATGTAGTTTATCTTTAGACCTATATTATTTTCAGATTAAACTTGATCAGGGATGTTTGTCCATGAATATAGCAAGATATAAAAATGCTGAAAGTATGTAGTTTACCCTTCGTTTAGGTCATCTAATAAATTTCTTAGTGTATTTTTATGTTAAACTCCATCAGGATGTTAGCTGATAAACTTTGGAAGGTATAAAAGTATGAATATATATAGTTCACCTTCTGATTGGTACAACCTTCTTAATCTCTTACATTGTTTGCACATTATAGTTATTTGATCCAGGATGTTGGTTCATATAGTATAGGAAGGTACACATATATGGAAACATTAACTGTATGTAGTTTACCTTTTGTTTAGTGCAATCTTTAAATCTCTTACATTGTCTGCATGTTATGCTTGATCTAGGATGTAGGTTCGCAAAATATATAAAGGCATACAAATGTTAGGTGTTAGTCTGGCAACCACTGGAAGACCGGCTGCTAAATAGTAGCCGAAGTGTTGTATGTGATTAAATTCTGAATAAAAAAAAAAAAAAAAAAAAATCCAAGCAAATAGTGCTCAAATGCTCACACTCCTTAGTTTATTCGCTATAACTAATCTCAGTGGTAAATGTTGTTGATTTTTTCCTAACATTTGTATAATTTTCCGTACTTGATATATACTGAATTTGGTCGGAAAAGTTCTGGTAGCTTTTTCGAAATTTCACATTAACTCATTTTCCCATAGGTCAAGGGATGAACACACTATTTGGTACTTGTAGTTTACCCTGTTTGTCGTTGTTTTCAGAGCCTTCCCTTCATGGAGTACGAGTTACACTGCCAGTTACAGAACAAACTGAAGGTGAAGGGGATGAACGCGCTGTTTGGTACTTGTAGTTTACCCTTTTTGTCATTGATTTCAGAGCCTACCCTTCATGGAGTATGAGTTACACTGCCAGTTACAGAACAAGCTGAAGGTGAAGGGGATGAACGCGCTGTTTGGTCTGAAGGTGCAAGTAGTGGTCGGAGAGCGCATGCTGGTCGCCTTAGGGGTAAGAACCTTTCATCTTTGTGTTAATATCCCAAATGGGCTCTTAGTGTTACTCCTATATAAATTCAGCATGCCACAGTAAATTAGTCAGTTAATTTTATTGGCTACATGCACAGAGACACTATTCAAGTCTCACAAAATAACATTTTACTTACAAGAATTGTATATTTGCAAGAAATTAGAATTTAATGATAACAGTGATATTTTGGTTGTCAATGTCCAGATTTTTTCCTGGGTTTGATATTGTATTTCATATTCCAACGTATCCTTGATTTTAATGCAATTTCTGTTCTGACTTATAGACAGCGACTGCTGTGTATGCTGCTGCCATGCCCCCAGCACCACTGCCCAAGGTCATCGGAAAGGTGAGGATGTTAGGGTCATAATTTTAAGATGATATTATACATATTATTTTATCAAAATCATTAATATTATTACTTATTGTATAAATAATTCAAATAGATCTACATGCATTAATGTAGTTTTCCTTTGATGAACACCTGTTTTTACATAGTTATTTTATTTTGTCAGATTGACACAATACGGACAGAGGCGGGGCTTGCTGACATGCGGCGGCGTATTGTGGACGTCATCACCAGAAACAAAGAAATCTACCATTTATACCCACCGGTAAGTTGTTTATTTGTACATACAGGGATGTCAGTTTTCAGACTTTAGTCTGATTTCAGATTTTTTTTTAGACTTAAGGAAACTGGCATAAAATTGATCAAATATGGTCAAAACATGGACAAAATCTCAATAGTGTCCAAAGACATGTTTGACAGTGACAAAAGGCTAGATAATCCACTTCTGAATACAGTTTCTAAACATTAAAACCAGTTCAGACTTTCTTCAGACTAAATTCAGATTATCAGAGTAGTCTGAAATCTTCCTGAGCAGTGAATAAATACTGGCCCCTGATTGGTTGATATTAATGCAATTCCAAGTAGACTCTATGACTCCTAAAATTTCTTTGATATAAAATCCTATAACAGCAAGAGTTATAGGTTATAATTTTATCATTTATTATATTGTTTGAATTGAGAATGAATATATTTTACAATTCTACTCTCCAAGCACAGGCAAATACTCTCAGCAGAGATCTGCACACGAATAATCATATGGTTTGGCATTAACTATAAGTTTTCAGACTTTTTCATCAAGTCCAACTTACATCCCTGTATATGTGTGATTATGTTTCACAAAAGATCAGTACTCCAGCACAGGAAATTTGTCACAGAAAATGGACCCGACCAGTACTTCCATTGGTTTGAATGATCATGTCCCAATTACAGATTTCAACAGTGAGTGCAACACAGCTGCAAAAACTCTTATTTTATGATTTAATGTGTTTCTCCAATGTATTTACAACAATTATACTGCTATTGGAAAACTAATCCAATGACCTCACTAGGATCCCATTCCATTTCACCACTGAAAGCTGTGTCAAGTATCAAGGTTCAAATACAAAACATATTACTAAGCACATGCAATGGACCAGCCACAGCAATAACTAAACATAAATCTAGCCTAGCTCACTGAATGTAAACTATTACTATATTTAGACAGAATATTAGTCAGAGTTTATTTCCTCTTAGCGCCAGATTGGTCCTGGCTTCACTGCCTTCTTCACAATGGCATACTTGTGGAAAATTGTCTTTGCGTGGGGACTTTTTGATCGCTTCTTCACTTGTGTTTTTTCAACTTGTTTACCTTCATCATCTTTGGCTGCTTTATCGTGACCCGGTGCCTGGTCAGTGCTTTTACCTTCCTTCCCCTTCTCCTCAGCTGTCTCAGCAACATTTTCATCTTTCTTTTCCACTGTTGATTCGCTTTTTGAATCCCCTTCTGTTTTCTCATCAGCCTTGTAAGGCTTCTCTGATGTATCATTCTTTGACTGGTCCCCTTTTCCCTCTATGTTTAACTGTTTCCCTTCACCTTCTGCTTGTCCTGAATTCTTATCTCTATTACTTTCCTCTGGACTTTCCGGAATATTTTCTGATTCTGGAGTAAGGTTTTTTTGTTCATCTTGCTCCATCTTACTTAGTTCTTGATCAATTACCATGTTGATGTCGTCTTCATGATCATCAGTTCGTGGAGAACTTTCTGCTACTCCAGCTGATGTTTGGTCAGTTTGTTTGATAGTATTACCTGATGAATCTATCCCTTGGGACTGCTTTTCTGCTTCATTACTGGCTTGCAAAATACTCAGAACCTCTTGTTTATCCTCCTCTCTCTCCTGCACAGCAGTAACTGAGCCATCTCCAGGCCCACCGGTCATGGGTTTGGTATCTTCCCTGCTTTCAGGTTGTGGGACAGTTGGGGAAGTTGACTTTGTGAAAGGGGTGGCATTGTCCTTGGGTTCAGGTTTCTTCAGGGCATCGTCTGCGAAGGTCTTCTTAGTTGTGACATTGGGTGCATAGAACTCAGCCGATTTACCAATCTGTGATCAAATGAGAACGAATTCATTTAAAAGACAGGAAAAGTTGTGGCAGTTAATGAATCAACTTATTATACACCATACAGTACTATATACTGATTTTTTATCCAACAGAATTTATGTCTTGATACTATCACAGAATGAATCTTTTTGTAATATGGCAGGTTTTTACATTATTGTAAGTTTGAGATAAAAAATAAACAAAATAGATATACCAATAAGGTTATAACAAAGTTATTGACAACGAGGTTGACATTACAAGACTTGATCTTTCATATGTACTAAGTTGTATTGCAATGATAAGCAGTCTCCTCAATACCTGGTCCTTAGCATCTCTCTGCGCCCCTTTGTTCAGCAGGTACTCGCACGTGGCGGCATGACCCCCGCGGGCTGCTAGGTGAAGGGCCGTCATACTACTTGTCTGTAATAAGACCAATATTAAAGATTGTAAAAACTGTAGGACGACATTGAGAGACATGTGTTCATCTTGGAATAGGGCATAGAAGGCCCTGTAACCCAGTGATGATATCTGACCATGTTTTGACATCACAGTCATAGATTCAGTCACTGCCCATGTGGCATAATACAAGCTGCAAAGCTTTACCCTGTGCAGTTTGGTAAAGGAACCCAGAAAGGTTGGCTGGACGTTAGAATAACCCAACAAACAAACAAACAAGGCATGACAGGCCGATATGTCTAAATCACAAGGCCCGTTTCACAAGGCCCTGATCACATATTTAATATGTATATGTAAGTCATATACAGTTAAATACATGACTGCTGTAATGTCATGCATCGTACAAAAGTGACTGTGTATTGACTTTTATACCTCACCTTAGTTGGCATGTCTACGTCATGACTGACGTCACACAGGGCCTTGACCACGTCCAGGTACCCCCGAGAGGCCGCCAGGTGGAGCCCCGTCTGCCCGAGCTGGGGGGACATGAGAGAGGGGGTCAGTGGGATAATTTATAAAGGCATTCTGTGACATCATGAGGCAGATTCAAAATTGACTAAAAATCAGTATTACCAAGTTTATCATTATTTCAGAGATGCTGATATACCTTTGTTCCTTGTTTTCAACTTTCTGTATCTAGTCAGATAATTATGACTTTCCATGAAATTCCATATGCAATTTTAGGATAAATTTCATGGTTAATGAGTGGTCTAGGGTTTATGCAGACCTTCATGGATTAGTCCAAATATAATATAGAATATATGAACCATAATTGAAGTTCAGAATAGGTTGCTGGCCTTACGTGGTTGGTGAGGTTGACGTCGGCCTCTGCCTGCAGCAGGACGGTGACAGCGGGAAGGTTACCATGGTAACAGGCCAGGTGGAGGGCCGTCAGACCATTCTGTCAACAGTACAAGACATTCAGTAACAGGCAGATTACCATGGTAACAGGCCAGGTGGAGGGCCGTCAGACCGTTCTGTCAACAGTACAAGACATTCAGTAAGGGGAAGGTTACCATGGTAACAGGCCAGGTGGAGGGCCGTCAGACCGTTCTGTCAACAGTACAAGACATTCAGTAAGGGGAAGGTTACCATGGTAACAGGCCAGGTGGAGGGCCGTCAGGCCGTTCTGTTAACAGTACAAGACATTCAGTAACGGGCAGGTTACCATGGTAACAGGCCAGGTGGAGGGCCGTCAGACCGTTCTGTCAACAGTACAAGACATTCAGTAACGGGCAGGTTACCATGGTAACAGGCTAGGTGGAGGGCCGTCAGACCGTTCTGTCAACAGTACAAGACATTCAGTAACGGGCAGGTTACCATGGTAACAGGCCAGGTGGAGGCCTGTCAGACCGTTCTGTTAACAGTACAAGACATTCAGTAACAGGCAGGTTACCATGGTAACTGGTGGAGGGCTGTCAGGCCGTTCTGTTAATAATTTTATTGCAGAAGACAGGACAAGTGTGACTGAACGCCCTCAAAGCTAGCTGAGAAGTGAAGTGGAGGGGTGGCACCCTGGTGGAGAACTCCACACTTAGTGGTGACCCCTAGTGTTACTTCAGTGTCAGAGATGCCACTTTTCCTTCTTTTTCCGGATTTCCGGATTTTTCACTACAGCAAAGTTTTCAGACATAAGTAATTTTAAGGGAAAGAAACATTACATTTGTATTCTTAGACAACAGATAGTATTTCTAAAAGCTCTAAAAGCTCTTTTTAATGTCAGAATATACATAATATTCATGCAATTCCTTTTATTTCTTCCTGCTTAAATTCTGGTTTCTTCCTGCCTAAAATCCGGAAAACCCGTTTCAACAATTTTCCGGATTTTTCATGTTCATAGAGTGGCATCCCTGCAGTGTCCTGCTGAGTTTATATCAATATAATTATGCTGGCTCATATATTGTCACATAAATCCAGTTAGAATTTGAAAGATAATACATGGTAGAGTATGAAGACAGCATGAAGTATGGAGCCCAAAGTGAACTCACATCATCCGTGTGGTTGACGTTGGCGCCCTGGGCGATGGCGTCACTGACTGTGGTTGTGTCACCGATGCCGGCCGCCCGCTGTAGGTCAGCGTCTGGGTTGGCTGATGGCATGGTGCTGAGGTTTGCTGAGGGGAAGGGGGGGATGGAGAATCAACCAGAATATCTGGTTATGACATTGAATTCATTGATGCTGACATTAAGTAAGAGTCTTAGACATGGTTTTCATTGATGTCGGCCGCTAATGAACGTATACATACTACAGAGGTCAGAGTCAGGTTACCTCGACAAACCAGGTTTATGATACTCAATTATATCTTGATAGTATATGGTTTTGCTGTTTTGCAAATTGACGAGTTAAAACGGAGGACCATGGTATGCACTTTTACAGGAGGTATTGCTGAGTGATGCTACTGTGTTGGTCCCCAGACTTGTAATTTAGTAGCCTGCTCAGGGTTCGAAATTAACTTTTCAGCCCGGACATACTACAATGTATTACAGGTGTGATAAATCGGGACTGATTTTAATGTAATTTTCTCAAAATTTGTCAGCCCTGATTCAAAACAATCAGCCTGGGGCTGACGGGCTGACGTTAATTTCGAACCCTGCTGCTCATACACGTCCTTTCCCCCCAGTTATTTACCAGATCTGTCATTTAATAGACAGGTCTTACACATCCTTACCCCCCAGTTATTTACCAGATCTGTAATTTAGTAGCCTGGTGTCATTACCTCCAGTTATTTACCAGATCTGTAATTCAGTAGCCTGATCTTATGCGTTGCTAACCTAGAGTTATTTACCCAGATCAAACATTGCCGGCCGCTTTGAGTGTTGGCTAAGAAAACGGACATATTGGATTAATCGTCAGAGCTACGTAATGATCAAGCATGGGACAGTCTAATCAACTTGTTCAGAACTTAGCAGGTCCCTTCAAACGTTAACAGTAAATTAACAAAGCCCCGTAGTGATAACAGACTATTTGTGTTTGATTCGCTACGAGGAAAACGATCTTCTCAATCCAAGTCCAGTACATTATTGAGAATAGGGCGTTGGTTGTGCGTTATTTTCATTCCTTCTAAATGTTAGGGCGCACATACAGTTGCCTAGAATTATCAGCAACTGCATTTCGACGAAATAATTTTCTTTCATCTTGCCTTATTCCCCCATCTTTCTTTTCCTTTTTTTTCCCAGAAAGATTTATTGCATGTTCTCTTCACAGAATTTCACTGAAGGATGATAGGGCTCCGCCATACCTTAGTTGGGTTTGATTCTAAAGGAATTATAACAAAATTGGATGGATAATTGAGGTATATTTGAGATTATTTTACGTATAAAGATTTCAAGGTTCCAATATTTTCAATCAGAGGCGGAATACGTTCAGTTTCAAGAATATTCTTTAACTTTCGTGTGTCCCAAGTTTTGTCATAAACAATCCAGCAGTTAAAATTTCGGGGGGGTTTAAATTAGATGTTCAGATTAGATTGGATGTTCAAGAATATCCAAGTTAAGAAAAGCCTGGAATTTCAAGGAATTTGAGGCCCAGCAAACTCCGTCATGTGAAAAACGGGTGTTTCTATAAACTTCTTGTTTCTGTGAACCACACCTCCACATTCGGAGTACTCCCTTTGGATGTAGACATTTATAACTCACCTTTCTGTCGGTATAAAATTCACATTCAGTGAGACTTGGGCCACTGATCCTGGTAATTCCTAGACTCTACCTGTCTACATCCCCTTCTCGGTCCTGGGACTTCTCACATAGAGGACTGAGAGGTGTGGAGAGAGCTGAGTGGTCCATGATACGTCCTTAGCATGAGGCCAGGGCAAGGAGTGATCTGCTTCATGTCTGGTATTCATTTTTTATTTCTAAGATAAAATGATATATATTTGTTAGAATAGAGAAAAGATTCAGACAGTTGACCTGGAGTTCTAAGTTATTAATCATTAGGACGATCTTATGATATTCTGTGCAAGGAAAGTCAATTTAGAGTTTAAATTGGTGCTTTTGCGGACCAATTTCTTTTCACCCTACATTTATGTTCAATTCTCTGTAACTATTCGTAATCATCATGTCATACTTAAGGTTGCAAATTTTACTTTCAACACATTCATTATGGACATAAATCTATTTTAGATACTTGTTTTTTTACAGAATGACATTTTAGATAGAAATGATAGTGGAAAGATTTTTGGAAATGAGACAATAAGTTATTGACTAAGGGTCACGGATTTGTCATTCACATTCTAAGTTATTTTACTTTTGCACTAAAATTAGTACACTGTAACTGCTGCTAAATTTTCATTTTATTCAAAACTCAGTAGAAGAAAGAAATTGGTGTGAAGAAAGTATAGAAATTATTAACCTTTTGGAAACCCTGAAATAGGCTACATGACTTAGTTCAGAAAGGTTAGTTTTACTTTCACCTAAACAGGCCGGTGTTCTGTAGTAAGAACGAGCCAAGGTTGGCCGCCCTGGAGTCCCTTAGCCCTCCCTTTAAGGCCCGGTCACATATAGAGACTGAACTCAACTCAACAGTTGAGTTCAGTTGGGTCTCTGATAGTCTTGATATGTGAATGGAGTTTAAACTGGAGTTTTAGGTATTTTTTAGACTGATCAGTTTGGTCTCTAATCTTGAGATGTTAAAGATTTAAGACTGGATAGTTTTTAGCAGTCTTAAGGCCCAGTCTCAATATGTTACCTGCCTTAAGACTGGAGAGTCCTCAGTCTTAAACAGTTTTAAGGCTCAGTCTCTATATGTGACATAGTTTAAGACTCAACTCAACTGTCTTGAGTCCAATGTTCAATCAGATGAGGGCAAATAGACACACCTCTATCCAGTCTCTGTATGTGACCACTGAACCGTTTTCCATTAAGACTGGTTAGTTGGAGTCTCAAGTCTCAAATCCTTAAGACTGTTTAGTTGAGTTCAGTCTCTATATGTGACCGGGCCATACCCTCAGGTAGTGAGTGGTCCGAGGGCTGGAGGTGAGAGGTGTGGGGACCCACTCACCGCTGGGTCAATATGTGAACAGCCTCAGCAGAGTGTGCTCACACTCTGTACACCACCCCTTATATTAAAATCACAGTAATTGGCACCCACGTTCGCTATTGCAATTTGTAGGTTATAACGTGTAGGACAAATAGGAAATCTATAGGCTTAACAGCTACTGGATGTCTCAAAATGATATTGCTTTATAAACATAAATCCAAAGTGACTAAACTGAAAAACCAAGGCAGTATTTTCATATAAAATGACATGGAGTTAAAATCGTCCCATACACGAGATTAGGTATTTTTTGATTGAAATGTATGCTTTACGATCAGATATTCTACATCAAGATTTTTTTTCCAATTTCTAAGCAGGTTTTGGATTTTTTGTCCCGAAACAGCATGCAAGAGAAATAGTGAACAACTTCGCCGGAAAGTTGTTTCATGATTAGCCAGTGCTTCTGGGCAGAATTTTCCTGAGTTGCAATCATGCACGTTTTAAACATACCATAATATGGTTCTGTCAATCCATTGAAACGAACTTTTTAGCAGAATGAAAACTAATCAAAGATACTGGCTTGTGTAAAACGTGTTTTATGAGACGTTCCCCATAGGACTCTTAGGACATAAGATATGCATAGCATAGACAACATCAACAGTTCTGAGATATAACAGTTCACGTGGAAAACAACAATTTTCTCTTTGAGCATTTGTAATAGTCTAGACATAATGTGGCACCTGTAAGTGTCATGATATTTCAGTATACATCGACTCTCAGGGTATGTAAACGCTATGTAGATCACGTTACATACCTCTTATTTGGAGACTTTTTTTTATGTTTTTTGTTGCCAAGAGCGCAGCATCCAAATCACTTAAAAAGCAACATTATTTGTCACCTAAGAGAACACGTGTTCATTTCTCAGCTCTTTTTAAAGGAGCCTTTCTTGGTGAGCCGTCCTTTAACAGAGTTCTTCCTGGTGACCACCCGGGGCGACTGAGAGAACCTTCGTCCCCGGCCGGTGTTAATCACCGATACCCGCTTAGCGGGTGGCATCTTCTTCTGTTTGACCGCAGCAGGCGGTGGGGTGAAGACCGACCCCACGGGGTCTCTACTGGTCACCGGGGCACTGTCGTCAATGGACAGACTGTCGTTAAGGCTGATGTTGTGGGCCGTGTCCAGGGAGATTTTCCGGGCGTACTGGTCCGCGAGAGGTTCCTTACGGAGACTCTCCGTGAGGAGCATTTGTCGGATATCCTCATTGACTGCGTAGAAATACGCTGGCTTGTCAATCTGAAATGGTGCAGAATGTAGTCAATATAACATTGGTTGGTCTTGGATGGACTTCCTTGATTAAAATCAGACTTCTTAATGTCATATTAACAAAAGAAATAAGCTCCAGCAGATATTGATAAAAAGTCAGTGTTCTGAATATATTTATTTTACCATAAACACGATTGTATTCTTAAACACATGTTCCGCCATGGATAGTAGGCTTAAAAGAATATTTCATTTAGGACACAAAGTGTGCTTATGGCTTATTTTGTTATTATCTAAATAATGTAGGGGTGGGTCCTTGGGGATATAGGGAGTCCTGACCACCTCCTCCACCTTTTTTTATGGGGATTTAAACTGCACGAAGAGGAAAAATGTTACAGGCAAGCACTCAATTGCCCAACGTTTAAGTATTTAGCCTATACGCCGACCCCCTATCTGAAATCCCGGTCTTGCCCCAGATAGTGAAGGAAGGCCTCTGACAGACCCTTTCCACCAGTGTGGCAGGCCCTTAGCAGATGTGTCTGAACCAATGATGTTAGGGTTGAAATAGAGCCAGGCGAAAGGCATTTGGCACAAGGTGTGTAGGGGAGGGCCCATTGCACAGACTCGATGAAAGAGGCATATACCTGGTCGGTGATGTGTGAGTCGGCGCCGTGGTCCAGGAGGTGGCGGCAGATGGCAGTGTGACCCTGACGGGCCGCCAGGTGTAGGGCCGTCATCTGACTGTACTGAGGGGGGAAACATACAGGGTTTTATGTTAATTAAATATAACAATGCGTGGTCAAAGACTAATGCCTGCCTGTCGGCCAATGACTGAAGACTTCCCCACAGGGCCAACAGGTCTCAGGGAAATGCTTTAAATTGGCCTGGATATCCAGCGAATTTTCGAACATGAACAAATAAGGTCCATCTGCCCCGATGGCAGACACCTTAAAAGGTTAGTTTCAAAGACTGCAATTTAGGTAAAGTGTAGGACTAGCCACCCCCTATGAATATCACATATTGACAACAAATCATTAAATTGAATATATAAATGGTACTTGAAATTGTAATACTGGTATGCTAGCTGTTCAGTACCTGTGTGGTGACGTTGACATCGCAGCCCGCAGCCGTCAGAAGTCTGACCAGGTCCAGCTCCCCCCGACCAGCCGCAATGTGCAGCGCTGTCTGACCATTCTGAAGGAGAAACGTAATATTACATGACTTTTATTACTCTTCCACATTTGCAGTGCTTGGAAAAAGCACACATTCTCAAGCCC
This sequence comes from Lepidonotus clava, assembly GCA_936440205.1. Taxonomy (NCBI): domain Eukaryota; kingdom Metazoa; phylum Annelida; class Polychaeta; order Phyllodocida; family Polynoidae; genus Lepidonotus; species Lepidonotus clava. Next base: position 49,575,619 of record OW387141.1, on the reverse strand, counting down.
CATATCCACCAGGTGAAAAGTAAAGGAGGACATTTAAAAAAAATCAAAAGCCCCTAAAGATTTAGTAAAAATGAATAATTCGCACCTATGATTTCCTGAGTATTTGGTAAGTTCTCAAAATGTCTTCCTTGTAAGATTTCATGACTCTGACTGATGAAATAAAATCAACCTTTTTCATTAGGGTGTGGCACCCCCTGGTGAAGTAAATTAAAACAATGATTTAGGTCGTGTCCTATAGTTAACCTATATGAAGTTAAGCATATAGGCTAACTGTAGGAAAAGACCTAAACCACACTCTTAATGAAAAAGGTGTAGATGATGTATTTTGGCGAACCCTTGTCTAACCCGGGGACATGTTCAATGCAGGATGGGCTTATCAAATACTTAGGTTTAGATAATCGACCCCACTTCTACCTGACAACGTAATAGCACTATAGAATTAATAGGTTAAAAAAAAAAAAAAAAAAAAAAAAAAAAGTACTGCACCACACAGCAACATTTTCCTACTGTACTTGTGCTTACCCTGTTGGTGGTGTCTAGGTGTGCCTCGCCCTCTATGAGAGCTGTCACCACCTCTGGGTGACTGGCAGCGACCGCCAGGTGAAGCGCAGTAACGCCATGCTGAAAGACAAAGCCCAAAAGAACTGTTACTTTATTCTGTTGGTGCTTAAAATAAACATTCATGGCCAGGGAGAGTGTTGAGGAACCAGTGTGGCCTTTACACTTGCTCAGGGAAAAGGTTGGGCAACCAGTGTGACCTTTGGACTTGGTCAGGGATACAGTTGGGCAATCAGTGTGGTCTTTAGACTTGGTTGGGGATAAGGTTGGGCAACCAGTGCAGCCTTTCGACTTGGTCAGGGAAAAGGTTGGGCAACCAGTGCAGCCTGTATACTTGGTCGGGTAAAAAATATTTTAAGTACACAAAGATTAGTTTTTCATGACAATTTGCTGTGAATATGGTGAGGCAGTGCCCCCTATGAGTGTCCATGCAAAACACTACAATGTGTCATCTCATTTGCCGTTTTTGTCATGTCATTGGCCGTTTGTTTACATTTAGAAAAAGACACACTGTAGGGGGCATTGGTCAGAGTTACATATCTTTGCTTGTCTATAGAATCGTTGGTCGCGTATAAGGTTGGGCGACCAGTGCAGCCTTTAGACTTGGGTCAGAGATATGGAAGGGCAACCAGTGCGGCCTTTAGACTTGGTCGCGGAGAAGGTTGGGCAACGTTGACTTTACCCGGACATCTTACCTTGGTACAGGAGTTGACATTGTATATGACCTTACGTAAGAAGAGATAATCCCAACGTCTTACCTCGCTACAGGAGTTGACGTTAGCCGCCTTCTTCAGTAGCTGTCTGACCTCCCCAAGGTCACCGAGGTCAGCAGCTGACCTCAGCTTGAGGTCAAACTCCCCAGGCACCATCAGAAGGTCGGCGTAGCTCTGGTGAAGAAACAAATAGCATTCATACTAATATAAGAACTGCGTAGGATGTCCAATGGTGGCCGTACAACTCTTAAGTTAAGTACTTAGGATTGAAAAATAATGTGCAAATGTGAACATAAAAATATATTTATTCAAAGAAAAAGTAGACAAACGCCCAGTTCATCAAAATCTGACAAACCAAGGAGTAGGCTGTACCTGCAGTCTAATTGAGCTGTGTCTCCCTAGCGAGAGACCAGGAAACCAACATACCGTTATAAGTGAACATACCAGCAACTTTCTCATGCTGGTTCACAGCAGGTAGGCTTATATCCAATGGCCAATACTGGGATGAGGGCTCCTGATGGAGCTCCCTGGGAAGAATGTTTCCTCAGTATCCCCTGCTTGTTGTAAGAAGCGACTAAAAGGGGCACCCTGTGCCCCCAACAGGGTCATCAAAGGCCAGGTGTGTGGTGTTCTTTCTATAAAACATTAAAAAACCCTTGCCACTCTTTGAAAAGAGAAGGGTTTTGAATCCGGTGATGAGTTTCTCCTAAATCATATCATGCATTCAGTTAGCCCATGTGGCGTTAAACTAGCTGCAAAGCTTTACTTTGTGCAGTCTGGTAAAAAGACCCAGAAGGGTTGGCCGGACGTCAAACCAACCCAACAAACAAACAAGCAGCACTCTACAGAAATGATGTTCTTTACACAATCAGTTTCAGAAATCAAACCCATTTTGGCTGTGGGTCAATACTGTGACTATAAATCAGTAAAACGGCAGCCCCCAGTGAGTGGTGAGTCGGTCTAAGTGGGATAAGTACTCCACTAAGAGGGTTAGGGGGATTAGGGACCAGAGGCCTACAGCGATCACTGCCCGGCGTGGACCACTTCAGACCCCATCAGCCCGTACACAATATAGGGGAGTTTGTAACTGACTGTGAACGGCCCTTAATACACTCCTACCCTGAGTGTGTGCATATTTATTGTACACAACTTAACATGTATCAGACTCAATGCATTGTTCCTAGTAATATTACAGAGTAGTAGAACAAATTGATTAGTGAAAGGCTTTCCAAGAATAACGGATCCATGAAATACTGTAGTTTAAATGCAGTGTCACTCTCAATAAACATGGCTAGTTTACAGCAAACGCTCTAGGGATGAATTAAATAACTAGAGGACATAATTATATTGTTCAAATGTTCATCCCATTGACATTTTTTAAGATGTTCAGTAAAGCACTTTCCGAGAGGAACGCAGAAAATAGTATGCAATATGTCTCAACAATAATAGGAAGTTTAAATATCGAACTTTGAAATATCTTCAAAACATTGGATCCGAAGCTCCTCTGCCAAAAGTGGTACAGTCCTTCCGTTGTTATACACAAAAAGGTGTATATCCCTTTAGCTCCTGCAAATTTAAATGATATGCAGAGAAGTACGTATCCCAGTATGTATTTTTTTCCAGATGCACTGATGTTTAATTTTGATATATTTTGCATCATTATAAGATACATTTACATTTCAATTTTACTACTAAAAAATGTTGTCATTAACCCTATCATCCTTGGATATGATTAATAACGTAACGTAATTTAAAGACGAGTAACGATGATAATTATGTGCCAGTCATGTGAATAACAGTAGATGTCATTGTCAACCATCTCAGTACAAGTATGTGTTCGATATATCAACAGAAATCGAAACCTTACCATCCCTGTAGCCCCCATAGACCTGTAAGGAGGCACCTTGCCCCGTCCACCCTCCGCGAGCACCTCTCACCTACTGAGAGCCCCATGGACCCCCCAATACCCCCCAGACCCAGCAGACTGAGATAATACAATTTGACGTCTCCTTACCTCCAGGTGTAGCCGGCCCGTACAGCCGGTTTAGGGGTCTAGTCCTCCAGGCCCTATGCCGCGAACACTCTATTCCTTCATCTCATCTAAACTTTCTGAGCAGTTTTAGTCCTCTTAGGCCCTAGGCCAAGGAAATAGGATTTGCATATTTTGTTTAGCGTCTCTTCAAATAGACATAAACAAACATGTTTATGGAACAGCGATTTGTTTTATATCCTCTCAGTCCTGCTATATTTTTCATGTTTTTTTTTTTATATAAAAATATATTTCAGTTTCTTTTTCTGTAGGTTTTCTTTTTTCTCAAATTAATTATTTCTCACATGTGTGAGAGAAAAACTATGATAAAAAACACTCATTAAATGAAAGTGTAGTCTTGTACAGTTTAACTGTAATTCGCAAATACAGAAACAGGAATTTTATTTATAAATATATGGGACAGATCAAAAGATGATATTTGATGCACAAAATGCAAGAACTAAAATCAAAGATTATCCAGTGATTACGAAATTTAAAAGTCTTTCATGTAAGATACAGTTCAGTTTCACTTTGCCCGTAAACAGCGCCTGGCCTTGTCTTGGCCTGACTCTCCTGGCCGTACCAACGACTGGTGCCAGCTGACGCGTTAAGTTCTGCCGCCATAAGCTTCAGTCCCACCAGCTGAATTATACTACAAGGGCCGACTGATTAACGCTAAAGTCAGCCGGTTTTCCTAGCAGAATAAATTAGCCAATTTTCATACCAATTCAGATCTCCACTCAATATACAACGGTGAGATGTACATGTTTGATATGAATCAGTGCAAAGATTGACCAATTATTTTGGTAGAATCTTTAGCGATGATGAGTCGGTTGACTTAGTAAGAACGGCCTAGTGGGTATGAGGCTTCATACGTACTGTCCCGTCAGCGTACAGACTAATGGGATTGTGGCCGGGCTCGCGGGGAGCGCCTCTCGGGTCAGATCCAGGCCACTCACTGGCCTCAGGGCTGCTGGCAGTTGGCCTTCTGTTTGGATATTGTTTTGTTTTGAGTGTTTGAACTCTACTCTTGGGGCCAGTAAAGAATATATTTGAGCAGGGATTGAACATGAAGAGAGGTATTGAAATACATACACAACTAGAGCTCAGTTCAAATAAAATGAGTGAAGAAATTATCTGCAGTGCTCTTTCAAGGGATTCACATTTGTATTAGCAGGAAAACGACGTCTATAAAGAGACTTTCATGTCCTAGGTTTATGTTTGAGCCATTCCTGTATCAGGAATACAATTCCCATTTTAGGTTACCTTTGAAGGGGCCATTCCCGCCTTGATACTTTAGAAAATATAAAATGACGTATCAAATGCTCACATATTTAGAGAAAATAGCCCCATTATAGGCCATAGAAAGTTGCCCAAGGGGGCTTTTGATACCCGAAATACTGTTCTAGCAATATACTCAAAATATTTTTCAAGGAATATCCCTGAGTAATAATAACTCTTCTATTGTCCATTAACTTTACAATAAAATGTCCTTTTGTTTTCTCCAGGACGTTTTTTTCATTTTTTTTCACTAATAACTCAATTAAATCTTGTTGTCTTCCCCAGGAATACCCACAGCAGTCTGACCACAGTCCGCGGGGTGTACTCGACGGGGACTCGGAGGACGAACAACCTGACATGGAGCTCTCTGCGGGCAACAAGGACACGTTCGTCTTAGAGGTAAGCAGTCAAAGGGTGTTTACATATCAGGGGTCATACAGAGGTCAGGGGGTCATTTAAAAATTCCAGAGAATCACTAAGGTGTGTGAATGTCAGGTCTGGAAATACTGGCCATATCAGCACTAGTAACATCTCAAAAACAGTACATAGATGAAGAAAGTGTTTAACAATACTGACAGTAAATAAAATTTAATTTTTTTTTTGAGATATGCAACTTATTGACAAGATATACAAGACAAAATAAACCACCTAAAAATCTCAGGTTTGTGGTATAGGCCTACCTTAATCACCATACTACAGACCTGGTTTCAGAGAGAAAGATCACCAAGGAATTGAAAAGGTTAACATAGAAGCAGTCTGGAAAGCGTCTAGAAAGGGCTGGTCAGACATTAAACCACAACCACAAACAAACTGGTAACTTCACTATTTTCTTTGTTCCTTCAGATTGATGACGCGGAGGATGCGGCCGTGGTGCAGGTGCTGCTGGACCCCCCAGTACCCGACGGGTTTGACGTGTGTAGTACGGAAACCATGCCCGGGGTGACAAACACCGCGTGTAACATTCAGGTAATGTGCTAAACTCTGTTAAACACATTACGTTATAGTGAGTGATACGGGGAATTTGTAAATTTTGCCAAAACACAGGGAAAGCACATCGAATTTCATTTGGCTAGGTTCTGAAATTCCTGATTCTCAAGATATTAGGGATTTGACTTTTTGTTGTTGGGTTGTCCAATGTCTTTCTGCACACAGAGGCTTTTAAAATTGAACAACTTGCTGGATATGACACAGGGATAAATTGCAGCGGGACAGAGGGAAATCTCAGGGAAAACACAGGGAATTTGAAAATGGAACTTAGGTTGGTACCCTGCACTTTGCCATGTATTGTAACAAGACCCACAGAAACCATGCCTGGGGTGTCCCAACACAGCATGTTACATTCAGGTAATACTTTGTTTCAGGGTACGTTATAATAAGTGGCACTTTTTTTTTTTTTTTTTTTTTTTTTTTTTTTTTTTTGAAATCCACTTCTTACAAGTAAGATCTTAAAGCCGCGAGTGTTAGTAGGATAACAATTATACTATACAATTTTTTTGTCGGATTTCCGATTTCCTCTCTCCAACTCCCTCCAAGTTCGATTTCAAAATTGTATGTTTAGAACATGATTTACATAATTTTAAGATAGTCAAATTTTCTTTTTGATAACGATTTTTTCGCTGTACCTGACTCACATCCCTGGAGAAATTGAGTGTACTGGTTCAAATTAAACAGTTTTCTATGTGCAATTTCTTGGAAAAGACTTTTCCATCATTAATGTTAACGTGAGACAGACACTTTGTGTTACTATCCCACACCTTCTAGGTATCGTGCAGCTGCTTGGTTCACGATAGGTGACGGCATCCCAATTAAATTTCTTATCTAACTCTGTGCTAGAACTATTATCCCTTTGCCTAACCTATTACCCTCATTTGAACTGTCCGTAGACAATAGGTTACAATTATGATTGCAAGGGGCTTATAATTGGCCGATAATTTGTCTGCATGAATAGATCTAAGCTATTTTTACAGTTCACAATGTATTTTAGGATATAGATATGTAAAATATAGCTTAATTGGTTCCAAGAACGTGTATATAGAAATATTTTTAATTTGAACCATTACACTTAATTAGTCAATTTGAGAACAATGGCTCATAATCTGGTATTTTCTAAGGACAACCGTTCAGATGCTGAAATAATTGATTATTGTGAAAAGCAAAACGTTCTCAGAATTGAAAACTAAAAAACGTCTGTACTTGAATGGTGTTATATAGTTCATGTTCCTGACACACGATAAAGGATATTTAAAGTATTCTGGAATTAACTGTCTGTACATACAATGAGATATTCTCCATCTTGTGCTGTTACAGATGAATTCTGTGTCCGAATGAAATACCTTTTTACACCCATGTCATAAAATAACATGTCTGTAAAATAATGCAAATCTTGTGTGTTGCCCAACACGACCAAACGCAAACGCAGACCCGACGCATAGTGTAATATTACCTTAATACTCTGAATGGCTGGAGTAGTTTTAGAGTGTTTCTGAAAACCGTTCAAAGTTATTATAGTATCATGGTACTCATGATCACCGATTCTCTACCCCCGGCTTCTTCAGGAACTCAGTAGGACAGTGGTAGAGACAAGAACTGGAAAAGCATGTTTTGGGGCTCTACTTTATTTCTTTTGGGCTTTTTTTTCACAATTTTAGTATTTTATTTTTTTGCATTATTCTCTGAGAAATGTGGATACATTTGTGACCCATACTAAGAAAATGTCCTCATGTAAAAGGATTGATGTATCACATTCATTCTTCATTTCAACTATAGATCTGGGACATAAGAAACAACTCAAAAACCTGAACATTGTCTTGTAAATGTACCAAAATGTAACTCTAATTGCACATTCAAACTGTTGCTATGTCACAATGAAGTGAACACAAAATGAGCTGTTTCGTGCTGACCAGATCTATAGTGGGTTGTCCATTAGTAAACCTATACATTAGGTATTTTCTATTTCATGAAATGCTTTATAAACTCCAAGCGGGAATCACTACATCTGACCTTTTCTTGGTCTAATAGCTCGTTGGTTTATAATTCATGTATTACCATTCATATCAAACGTCTCAAACCAATCTCCTTTCCCTGTTACAGATGTTCACGCGTGTTTGGAGGGGTTCCCTCACACAGGCCAACAACATCGCCTTTACTTCTATATTTGACAACATCCTAAAGGTAAGGGCTTCAGATTCGTTCTTTATCATAATCAAATTAGATATATATATTGTTGTATTTTATTTCATTGCCTTTGAATATACAGTCTTTTTAATAAGTAATTGCGAAAGGGTGAAACAAATGGGGGGGGGGGAAATATTCTCACTGGCTTATTAATGTCTGATAAACATATAAGGAATAGGAACGGTACCTCCTGATGTGAACATGGTTTGATTTCATATGTTAGTGTCTTTATGCATGAACCTATTCTTTGACCTTTGTATTTCTCCTACAGAGCCTGTTCTTTGACCTTTGTATTTCTTCTACAGAGCCTGTTCTTTGACCTTTGTATTTCTTCTACAGGGCCTGTTCTTTGACCTTTGTATTTCTTCTACAGGGCCTGTTCTTTGACCTTTGTATTTCTTCTACAGGGCCTGTTCTTTGACCTTTGTATTTCTCCTACAGAGCCTGTTCTTTGACCTTTGTATTTCTTCTACAGGGCCTGTTCTTTGACCTTTGTATTTCTTCTACGGAGCCTGTTCTTTGACCTTTGTATTTCTTCTACAGGGCCTGTTCTTTGACCTTTGTATTTCTTCTGCAGAGCCTGTTCTTTGACCTTTGTATTTCTTCTACAGAGCCTGTTCTTTGACCTTTGTATTTCTTCTACAGAGCCTGTTCTTTGACCTTTGTATTTCTTCCACAGAGCCTGTTCTTTGACCTTTGTATTTCTTCCACAGAGTCTGTTCTTCAAGCTGAGGACCATGACGCCATGCTGTTTGTGCCATCTTGAATTTGACGTAGAGCTTCACGACGAAGAGGACATACAGGTATGCAGTGGCGTCATATCATGCTATTTAGATATTTTGAACTGTTTTCTTGTAAAATATACATTTTCATGATGTTTTTAGTTCTCATTCAAATCCATGTTATCTCAGTATTGCTAAAAGACCTTGCAGTAGATGTTGAGTAATACGTATTAGTCGTTGTTTCATATCTATAAAGTTGTATATCTACAATACCATGAAATAAGGCTTTTAGGAGGAGGAATGCCTACTGTTAGGTTGCCATTCAGAAGTCTATGTCAAGGACCCCTTCAGACAATCTCAAAGTACAAGTTAGAAATAGCTAATATATAGTGAAAGTGTTGAATCTACACCAAACCCAAAGAACTCTTGTTGACTTGATTTATTCATTTAGATATACATACTGGTTGGCTAATACTTTTGTAAGGAGATAACTACAGTTCTGTCTATCCTTCCACTGATCTGTATGTGTGTGTTTCAGATCTCGGTAACGGGCATCTGTACGGGCATCGGAGAGCCGCCCTCGCTCACCAACGGCCTCGTCCATATTGCTCCTGATGCAAAACAGGAAATTCTAAAGCAAAGTAGGTACCCTTCTTTATCAGAATTATAACAATACTTTATCTCAAATACATATTCCTATGGCATTGCCAGTTATGTAGTAAAGTGGCAATAATTAGAGCCTTTCATATTAAGGATGACCGTGATAAATATTTATTCAATAGCTAACCATGTATCTTCTGGTTCTCAAACACTTAATACGTCAGTTGCGATTTTAATGTTTACTACATAGTAATCTACTTAACATTGTGAAAGCTTATTTGATGAACTATTGTATAATTTATCTATCACTCCTATTGAAAACTTATCTCCAAATTCAGTAAAGAAACTATAACTAAACCCTTTCCCTGCTCCTTACCTTGTAGGCAGTATTCACAGTAGTCAGGCTGATAGCGAGGACATGATGTTCACCATGGACGGCGTAGAGGGGTCAGTCTCCGCCCCGATACAGCCGTCTGAGACGTACCCCTACTTTACACGGCCAGCCCCGGCTCGCCCTCCGCCCAACGAGAGGCGCATACGCTACTATGTGAGTCAACCGGACCAATTTGTAGAAATAAAAGCTATCATTGGCACTTATAATAGTATTGACAATATGTCATAGCATTAGGTCATCGACATTATCTTTGTCTTTGTATAGGTGTTGAGGGAACTTAGAAATTGCATGGCAATAACCTTTTATTTTTCGCCCCGCGAAATTAAATAGATGAAATCGTAATAATTCGTACCAAGTCACATCAGGCGAAATCTTAAATGGATGTGCTGAGTTTTGAGTAACACGACGGCTACCTACCAATGCAATATAGAGAATTTTTTTGTGACGCCGGTAACAACCGCCTGAAGTCGTCACTCGCTTGTGCCAGTCGAATTGTATTTTACATTCAACATTTTTACTCATTTCGCGGGAACTAGCACGTCTCCATGACTGCGCGCGCAACCGGACGTCCGGTTTTCTTGATAGTTACGCGGCTTCTTACTCGTCCACACGTCCACGGTCCAGAACACGCGTGGCCACTTTTGACCCGGGTTTCCCACATTCACCCAGATTCGCCGACTCACGTCTGGATCCCATCAAAACATGTCTGCGTCGGACCTCGGAAAAATACCCTACAAAGATTCTCGATGTGAAACAATGCGTTTTATCTGCCTTCATTACAAAAAAGCAAGCCGTCGGGTCGGAGCAGATTCACCTCCGCCTTTTAACTGTCAAATTCGGCGATGTTGGTAACACTTTGGAAATCAAGTTAGTAAGGTTACGTAAAAGCCAAAGATTTTCGATGTAAACACGACCAGTTTTGTGAACACATCCAGTTTTGTATTTATTATACTTTTACGGAATTGTGAAGGTTGAATGATACATAATTGAGGGACTTTCTCGTCCGTAAGACGGACGTATTTTGATACGTTGTAACCCCCTGCCAAGCGCGCCAAATTCGCGACGTAACCAATGACGTCGCGTTATTACGTTCGGAAATTGTAAAATGTCGCTCCCACAGCACCCCCGCTGTGTTGTTGCTTAGCTTACATCGGCAGACGTATCTCACGGACGAGACAGCCCCTTTTAAGCCAATTTATTCTATCAATTTATTCGACCAGCAGGATTCACTTGGAACTATATGTGCGGCAGACTACATAGTACATTTGTCAGGTGTGAGAACTCAGAAGGCAATCTGACCTAGTTCCGTTTGAACAAGGCCGCGATCTTGGATTTTACTGACGGGAACCAAAACAACCAGGGAAAATGGTGATCTTTTACTTTAGACCTGATTTCAAACAAGCATTACTCTATCAAAAACATGAATACACTTTTAATAAATAGTGGTGGATAGTAGATAAGGCCTTAAACTATCGCATCATTTCATTAGAAAAAAATAATTATAAGACATAAGTTTTAACTTAAGAATGGTAGGCCTAATTATCACTGGAAAATGACTGGGCCATAAAAGAGGAATTTGTCCTAGAGAAGGTCTTAACAAAGAATTCCGATTTATCATGATAAATCTAGCTCTGATTAAACTGGTATTTATCTATGTCGGAAGAACACATGAGGTTTATAAACACTAAAATTTCAAAACCAAATAATTTGAACTTTCTGAGATATTAAGCCAAGAAATTAAACTACAATGTACGACTGTCAGCGTCTGCGACAGGTCCGACCTACATGATACATCTGCTTGCGACACATAAAAAATTATCTATTTCCGATCAATCACCAAACTGATTGTCTGCAGATGGTTGTATATTATGTGGTACGAAATGGGACTATGATTAATCGCCATTTGATGTATTTGTAACTGTTTTAAAGTAACTTGAAACATGCCGGAGTTCTCAGGTCCAAATCCACTGAATGCCTGTTTACCAATTCCGGAAAAGTATAGTAAAAGTTTTTAACGGCTAGACTACTCCTATATCGTATCATTTCAATGGGCGAAATTCTCGTTTCCTTTGAACGAAATCAATCATTCGATAATTTCAATACTCTTCAATCTTGTTCATCATTGTTTTCTGGTTAGATGCCGTCTAATACAAGGTCAAGCACAAAAAATGTGTTTTTTTCTTAAATTATATCATAATCACGTACAATGAAAAAGCATATATGAATTTCAGTGGCATTTAAAACAAATGTATAACTATATTGACCATTATATAAGACAAATCAAAGATGATTGTCTCAGAAACTATATATGCCCTGCTAAACAGAGTATTCATTCTGTCCTCGTAGAGCGGTCCACGTAGTAAGTCGGGGACGGTGGAGCTGACGCCGCTTGCCTACATCCCCGGGGGTCGGATAGACTCGTACCTCGGACACCTCAACTTCTTCATCATCCGAGAAACCACATCAGTCAGAGAGGTAAATACACATGTATACATGCATTAATATCCTCTAAATTCTGCTTAAAGTAAATTGGATAATTTTACCAAATTATTTGTGTTCGGAGCCAAGTCTAGACATGAATAAACAAGTTGTAGAGAAAATAGCTCGGTGTAGCACTCAAACCCGTGGTACTAACAGCAATATACAGGGAAAGCTATACATGTGTCCTGTCAAAGTTTAGTTAAACCTGAGAGTATAAAATAGCAGCCCTCTTATCTCTACCAATCTGTTCACAGAGCGGTGGTCTGAACGGCTTCATGCACAGCTTCGTGGCTGAGGTCATGGCGATATGTCGCGCCCACGTCTCCTCCCTCAGCGGCAATGCCCTTGTCGCCTTCCAGCTCTCAGAATGCGTGCTCGACGACAACCTCCACAAAAACCAGGTAAGTTTTTCATCATACTTAGTTGAAACTACTATACAAGGGCATTTAAATAAGTAACTGAATATTTCAAATGGATGGTTTTTGCAACGTTTTGACGAGTTCAAATTAGAATAAGAATCAAAGTTATTTAAGATCCATTATGAATTTTGAATTATAAAGTTTCAATATTTCATATTATCCTTAAATTTTTATATTACAGTACATTTCTTATCACCTTCAGTAGGAAAGATGTACGGAATGTGACTTTAGAAAACTATTATAATGTACATAATTTAACAAGAAGTGTTCTAAAAATATTCAGTTGAAAGGGGAAGGGAAGGTAAATGTCTGACGAAACCCTATACCCAAAATGATATCAATTAAAAAGACACCCAGACCACTGACCACCTGTCCTCCATCCCTGACAGTCCCAGTGCCTGGTGAACGTGTGTGGTGACGTGGTGCTGGTGCAGTACGAGACCGACCTGGCCCCACTCACGTCCGGCTCGTCCTCTGGAGGCATGCAGAGTATCTCCCCCCTGGTCCAGGATGGGCGCACGGCCAGGCGGGGAGGCACGCCGCGCTCCAGCCCCCGCAACAGCCCCAAACCCGACCGTGCCAGGCTCATCGTCTAACGAGCTTCACTCCAAGTAAGGCAGGGAGGTACGCCGCACTCCAGCCCCCGCAACAGCCCCAAGCCTGACCGCGCCAGGCTCATCGTCTAACGAGCTTCACTCCAAGTAAGGCAGGGAGGTACGCCGCACTCCAGCCCCTGCAACAGCCCCAAGCCTGACCGCGCCAGGCTCATTGTCTAATGAGGTTCACTCCAAGCCTGGTGTTTTGGAGTTCTGGGAGGGACTTTGAAATATGTATGAGTTAATTGTATAATCAAATCATGAATGTAATCCGTAAAACAATACTAGGCATCTAGTGTGCGACTGGCTCAAGTCAAGTTCTTCCACTGATTACTGGAAGGTAATATATAAGGGATGATTTAAGTAAAGTGGCCAAGTTAATTTTATGAATAAACCTCACTTTTTGTCATTGATATTGACCATGATATCCTCTACCAACCAGAACCCCACCCCCCACCTACCTACCAGTCACTGGGGGAGATGGTTACCACAGAGATTACAAACCTGAAGAACTGAAGTGGTCATGGAGAGGTACAACATTGTTCATTAGGTATGGACCTTAAAGGTTTCACTCTTCATCCAGTCAATGCAAACATATAACCTGTTAACATTGTATATCCTATTATAAAAGAGATCACAAGATTAGGTGTGGTAAAATCAATCAAAACCAAACCAAATGCAAAGGGTTCGTTGGAGAAGACATCTAATGCATGTATTCCACCTTCCGAAAAATTATACACCAAACATTTATATATGGTGTATTCTACATACCAACTACTTGATATTTATGGTTCCCCTTGTATGTAAGAAAAATAGGAAGGCGAGTTAATAGTCTTCATGCATGTAAAGAATAACTGTGTCTATTTGCAAACGCCCCCAATATAATATCAAAAACACTGTATATTAGAAAGTGGTTATCTGCAATACCGCAATCGGGAGTTTCGCAGTGGGCGCCGCCATTTTGTGTCACGTGGTACAATGGGATACTTCTCATTGGCTAGAGGTCGCGCTTGACCCCCGAAATCTAGTGGCGCCAAAGCATTACGCACGCGCAGACCTAAACTCCCGACCTTGGTATAGAATTCTCTTCTTCTCACCTGTTTGCATATATATTTCAAATAGTGAATGTCCATTCAGGTCATCTTTGCATTTCAATTGCCTATATTCCAGTATGCCCCACTGTAAATGAAAAGGCAAAAGGCATGTTTATGCACTTCTGTTCCTCAAGCATGTACATCATATATGTCTGTAAGTACTCTTGTACTTATGAAACTGACACTTGTTATGCAGTATACATTCTCCAGCCATTCTCTGTGTAAATAGTCCATTTTCTAGTCTTACTTTTTTTCCCGTCAGATTAATCTTTACCCCAGATCTCATAGAGTACTGTGAATACAGTATAATCACACAGTAGTAAACCCAGTTTGTTACATCTACTTATGAAAATGTGTTGAAGGTATAGCTTTAACTTGATATACATGTAATAGATGACATCATGACCCGTACACCAGTTACCAGCTTTTATCAGAGACAGTGAGATTGATCCAGTCTCTACCTCTTTAAGAAGGCCACTATTCTATGAGAAGGAAGACCCATAGTCACCGGACTAGTCTATATATAAACAAGTTCTTACTATAATAAGAAGAAACACTGGGGGCGTCTGAGGGTGGCCATACGACCCATAGGGGGTCGTCACACACCGAGGGCGAAGCCAGAGGTTTATATGATCCCCATGGGTCGTACGGCCACCCGAGGATGACCCTAAAGGTTCTTCTTTATTTTATCACCCAAGCATGTGTCAAACTGACGAGCTTGTGCATACAGCCTGGCAAAACAAACCGCCAATATGCACCGCTCGTTGGCTGTGCGGGTGATAAAGTGAAAGACTTAAGGCCAATACCTTTGCCCAATACCAAATCTTGTAAAAATGTACAAAAGGTAATCATCTCCTGAAATAACAGGATATGGTGCTAAGATAATGACAACAAATCAGTGTAAAGATTTCAGGTATTTTGCTCTTCCTGATTTTATTTGATACAGTTGTGTCCTTCTTAGAGGGTAGACACCTTCAGGGTATCAGGGTCCTTGATACGAAGAAGACAGGTGTGGTGAATGAATTTGTGCCAATTATTTCTGAGATCAAACGCATTTCAGTTTTGAATATGATTCAAAGAGATTTTCTGGAATGTCGTTTACAATTGTCTTCTAAGAGAGTGATTTATTGAAGCTGAGTGCAGTTTTCAAAGATGTTATCATTTGTGTTAATCTTAATTGTGTTGTCTTTGTTGTGTTTTGTCGGTAGGCTTGCAGATCCCCTGAACCTTTTTAATTGGAGTAAAGACGAATTGTGAAAGCCTGTATCATTTAAACCCCATACCCACTAAAGGACTTAAGTGGTGATGGTTGACTGGTAGAGTCACCAGTGAAATTGACAGGTGACATGATTATCACGGGTGACTCCCCATCAGTATGGGGGATAGGCGATAAACAACAGGATCCCTGATAAAATCGCTAGTTAAATTTCCAGTAAAAGATCAAACTTGCCCGGTATTACAGTTACCCTGCAACTTGACCAGTGATTCTCCTGGTCGCCTGTAGCCGCTAAAGTCACTTAGTGGGTATGGCCCTTAAATGTGGCCACCCCACTACCAATGCCCTTGTTGTGGCTGATGTCTTAGGGTAAAACAAACCAGCTAGTGTTCTGGTGCCAACGCTTTGACCAACGACATCATTCAAAAGCATTCCATGCAAGCAGAAGTTGACACCCGCTGCAATACTAAAGTACCCATTCATTACTTGATGTACCTTCCCCTGTTTGCTGGTGAGACTGCTGCTTTAAGAGAAGCCCTCTGCTGCACAGAGGGTAGTACTTGTACACTACAGCCAAAGGAGATGCACCCAATAAACCCCAACTGTCCACTGTTGTAAGCGATATAACCTTTAAGTACAATGTACAGTGTATGACCTTTTGCTTTAATACAAAGCCATTCTCAATCTACAAACCTCCCTGAACCAAAGTCTTTAATCAGTATGCTATTTGCATATGAGCATAGCTGTCAAAAGATTTTCACTTAAAGTGATATTGAGTGGTTTCTGCCCTTGGAATGAAATGATTGCTTTGGTCAGTCAATAGTTGAATACGTTTGGAGCATCTGTAGCTGTGTTATATAGACTTTGTGCAAGCAGATACATGTGAACAATTTTGGGTTATTGCTATGACCTTATTGTCCTTTGATCTAAAAAAACGTATCCAGGAATTTATATCAGAATGGTAAGGAAAACTTTCTAAGTGATTCTGGGTTGATACAGAATTTTTATCAGATCATGAATAGTAAATTTGAAATATATGATTTGGTAAATGGCCAGTTAATCATCAGTATTTCATAGAATTATGATGTATTCTGCACAACTTCTTTATCTAGCAACAGTAGTCAGACATTGGTCATGTGGGAACACAAAGTCTGCAAACTCTAGGTGTACTTACAGTGAATAACCTGAATGCCTTTAGTAGTTCCTCCTCCTTTGATTTATTGTGTAAAATAATGTAAAGGTTTTCTCATTCAATTTAAGCAGTGCTGAGTTGACAAATTTTTCCTATAAATGGACAAAGGGCTTCCTCTGAACACATCTGTATGGAAGCTATTGATGGTGCAGCTAGTAAACAGAAGATATCTAATGTATCATTTAGATATATTCCTCTTTGGATTTTAATATATTCAACAATATGTTA
Source organism: Lepidonotus clava (assembly GCA_936440205.1). NCBI lineage: Eukaryota > Metazoa > Annelida > Polychaeta > Phyllodocida > Polynoidae > Lepidonotus > Lepidonotus clava. The sequence goes on along the minus strand of OW387141.1, from coordinate 49,558,922 downwards.
CATTGTATCCTATAATATTGTTAGTGTTTGTAAATACTCATTTCTTTTTTTTCTTACGAAGTTAAATGATGTTATTGTACTGCAAGTAGGCCTTCCAGTAGGGGTAACCCTCATTGGTCAGCCTTTTCAATGAAAGGGCTAATCTGAATTTGTTCTTCAATCAATTGAAAATCAAATGAGAATTATTACTGAATTAACTTCCAGAAATTATCAGTATATCGTTTGTTGTTGATTTCAAACAATAGACTTGATTGTATTTTTTGATATTGAAGTTCATCTTTCCTGTGTAAATTTGTATATGGTTTCCAACGTCAGGCAAGTATTAATTTGTTCAAACAGTTTTTCAGTGACAAAAGAAATAGATTGAAGTTTGAACGGTTAACTTTGAATGATAATTCATTCATTCTATTGACATTTTCTGGTTAATGGATAGTTAAGCATATCAGGTCAGAGAGAAAGAAAAAGCTCGGTGGAATTCTAGTTGTTTGTGTGTATTCCTGTTTAAATACACACATGTGTGTGTACTGTGGTCATGTTCTGCAGGGACTCAAAAAGTGGTCATGGAAAAGTCACAGTATTTGAAATTAAAAACACTCATGGTATTATGTACAAATCACCTTTTCTACCAAAACCGCTTTCATTTTACATTTTTTATTGAAATCAGGTAACTTGTTTAGTTTTTTCTGTAAAATATTGCTACCATGATGTTTGCATTCAGTTAAGCATTAAAAATGAGGTCATGGAAAAGTTATGTAAAATTGGGGTCCCTGTGGAACTAGGTATGTGAAAGTACACACATCTGCATGTCCTGTTGTATTTCTCTGTAGATATACATTGTACAGACTATGGTGTGATACGGTGCAGCCAGGAGAAAGTGATGTAAGTGCTCAGATATCTGTGATATGTGCAATAAACATGTTCCCCCAACAGTCAGAAATTTGTCATCTTGTCTTCCACATTTGCAGGTTGTCTTTATTTTCTACCTATGGTTCCCGGTCTCTCCAGCAGGAGGGATATCAATACGGTCCAACTCATTGTTCTAAAAAATTCACCACTACTTTATTCTATTTTGATTCAGACATAGAATAATGATTTGCTGTTTACAATTTTAGTTACATTAATATAAATATATCAGTAGAAGGGTTCATATATATAATTCTGGGCCCAAGTTTGCTATGATGGTAGAAGTTGCTTAGTTTGTCCTGGGGCGCAGATAGTGACTGGTGCCAGCCTATTTCTACTCATTTACATAGGCTTAAAAGGTATGAGGGTACAAGCTAGGTTTTCATAGGCAGTTCTGCTTCCTTTTCCTATCAGAAACAAAGAATTCTGGGAGTTCAGAGAGTTGTGCAATGCGTTCTGGGGTTCAAGTTGATTGCGTCTGACAAGCAGACAGTGATGCTAAGCAGATGCCACTTTGTATATATAAGAATATTATATAGATCGGTACAGGTATGAGTTACAGGTTCCTGGAGTTAAAGGTTCCTGGCATTCCCAGAGTTACAGGTTCCCAGAGCTTCATGCTTTTCCGGATATGCTTTCCGGATTAATTTCCAGGTTTGCATTTTGGATTGGGATTCGCATTCCGGATTGGGATTTGCATTCCAGATCGGGATTCACGTTCCGGATGAGATTTGCTTTCTGGATTGGGATTTGCATTCTGGGTTGGATTCACCTTCCTGATTGGTTTCAACCTTCTGGATTGGGATTCAATTCTGGATTCGGATTCACGTTCCGGATTGGGATTCGCATTCTGGATCCGCATCCCAGATTCACATTCTGGATTCACATTCCGGTTACACTTCTGGTTAAGAATGACACATATGGCAATTATGGCCCATGTTCATTGATTTAAGATTTTAAGTTTGGAGTTTGATATAGTTTCAAGATAGTTTTAAAGACAATCACTCCATTTAGTTGACATTTACTTTAAATTTTGGGAAATACAAATTAAGGGTCTATGAATTCAAGAAACGCTAACTTTTGAATTAAAAAAAATGACAAAAATTAGCAAAAGAACGAACATTTCAGTATTTTCACAAATTAAAATAACTTTAAGAGATTTCTAAGCCCTGTACCCACTAGGCGACTTTACCAGCAAAGGGCAAAGGGAGACTGGTAGAATCAGCCGACTGAGGATCACCTATTAGTATGACATATTTAAATGAAATGTACATGTTTGATCTGAATCGGCACTAAAATCGGACAACTCTAGGGGCAGAGTTGGCCGATTTTAGTGCTGATGAGTCGGCCAATTGTGTAATGATCACCTAGTGGGTATGAGGCTTTAGTCACATTAATGAAAATCATTGATTATGTTTTTAACTTATTTGGTTATGAAGTAGATATGTTAATCTTTCTAATTAATGCATTATTTGCCCAAAATGCAAAAGTAAAGTTATTTGGGGGAAATTTAATTCGATAAATCTGGTGATAAAAAAGACAGAAATTCTAATTAAATTGGTAATAAAAACATTAGCAACGTTGAAAATTACTTGGAATACCTACATTTGATTGGGTTAACTGTTGGCTATAGTTTGATGAAAAGAAATTAGGGGGTCACCGTCCCAACATTTTCAGGAAATTTAAAGATTTAAAATGAAGGTTTGGTCGAAAATAATAGTTTTATTAAAAATAAATTCATAATTACTTAACAGTTGCACACCTATCAAATTTGATTAAATATATGAACGCCCAATGTTTTGGGCTACAACTCTGTCGCTTACTGTATGATAATTGGATTAATATCAACAGAGATATGAGCAAAAACGCATTTTTCCTCCATAGGGTTCTATACTTACTTATAGCTACAGATTGATATCTTGCATAGGAAATCTTGTCTACAAAATCAGATCATATATTGAGACCCCTGCACACCTGGTACAGGACGTCTGTTTGTGACGTCACAAAAATGACAGTTATATTCAAATTTCAAATTTCTTAATTCCATGAAAATTATATTTTTTCACATTTTCTTTTAAGAATAATTTGATTTTGTAATTCTAATCTCTTTTAGACTGATAAAAAACATTTGACAAATTTATTTTTGCATTTTTTCTTAGTCTTATATTTTTTTAACTGTTCTGCTTGTGACGTCACAAACAGATAAATGGTCTGTGCAGGCATTGTCAGATGCAGGCAGAGAAACTATGTTTGATACAGAAAAATGTGCATAAAATAAAAACTAATAGAGATTAAAGTATAAAATTTGGTATGGTTATTCCCTGGATGGTAGGGATCACGACACTATACTAACTTTTGGTCACTGGCCCCTCCCTTTAAGATGCTTTGCAGTTAGTGGAATGAGGGGGCGTAGTGGGGAGTGTTAGTTGTAGTGTTGTCAGTTGAGAGGTAATAGTCTGGGGGTTATAACTCTTGATCTTTTCAATTACTATTCCACTTAAATTGTATATACACTGTTATGTCTCATCTGGAAGACCAGGGGGTTACCCTGAGGATGACTTTTTGAATAAATGTATATATAAAAAAAATATTCGTTCCTCATTATTATTAACATTAAAAGGGTTTTTCGTACAATTTTGTACAATTCTAATATGATTTGACATTCTATAATCTTTAGATCCAAACCAAGCTTATCTACTAATTTCTAAGAGTCATATAGGCCCAGGTCTCAATTGTTGTAGACAATAAGTTTGCTATCATTACCACCATTGCCTTCCTTACTTGTATTAAATATAATTATAAACATTTAGTTTGAATTCGTTTTTAATCAAATATTTAACAATTATGATACAGTGCAATCCACAGTATTTAAATATAATAAATCTATATAAACTGTTATAAAATATATATTAACATCAAGATTCTAAATTCAATCTATCATTTCCTGATAGATTAGGTATATCATACTGAAGAAACTATTTAGAAATAAATACCTGAGGTCTTAAGCAGAGGCCATCTTGCCTCGAGTTATTCAGGTCCTTATAGTATTGCAGCCAAGGTGGCTTTTTGGGAGTTGACAAGATAAAAGCAGCTTCAGCTTGTGGAACATGTGCCACACTTTGTATAATAGATTGTAATAAAAAATATTTGTTCCAGCATATAGTAAATGTTGCAGCCTTCCTAGAGTTCAATGGGATAGAAGGCTAAAATGGGTTGTCTCGGTTACAGGTCTGCCATGGTTACCAAAATTAACTCAAAAATTGACCATAATTTCAGTTTCCCTTCTCTTCCTGTTACCACAGCAACCACAAATACGGATCTAACAAGGCACATCTCATCTTACTTAAAGAGTAAATATCCCTTCTACATGGAATCATGTGCCTTTGTCCAAACAAATACTTGAAATGTAGTAAAAGAGTTTCCCCTCAAAATTCATATTATTTCAAATATAACACTATTTGGGCTGTATCTCTCTTTATATACAAGATAAAAACAAAAATAATAATGAGAGTTCTATTGGGTATGTGACTGAAATTGGTTGTTCCTGTTGCTTGGTTGCCATGGTAGCCAAAACAACCTCAAAATTGACCTTTTTTTTATCTGTTTTATTTAACCACATTCAATAAAAATTGATCTTCCATATAGGTGATAATCATATAATAGAAATTCAAATCAAAAAACAAATAAGGGTAATAGATACATGGTGTTAGATAAGACTAAATGCATGTCTACATGAGTTTATGCAACATGAATTCTCCCAACCACGGATAGCCAGTTTCTTTGATTTTTCCTGCAGGTTAGCCTAAAACAGGATGCATGCTGGGTAATATGTCGACAAAAGTCAAGGCTTTACTATAGAAAATTTCATGAATTGTGTTATGAGGGTTAGATTATTATTGTGCAAAACTAGCCACCATACTTTTAAAAATTAGTATCCATATTTTATATTTCTGAGTTATTTCATAATTCATTCATTGTAGATGGATACATATGAATTATTTGTTTATTTTCTATAGTTATTCAAGGTATTTTGTCGACAGATTCAGTCAAAATTAGCCTGCAGGTGCTCAAAATACTCTAAATCAGCTATCCGTGGTAGGGTGAATTCCTTCTAAGGCATTTATTTGTGCCCTTGTACACATATTTAATGTATATGATGATGATTTCGTTTGATATCTTTAGTGAATTAGCTTATAATAATTTGATGGTGTGTAGCATTTATTGTTGAATGATTTTTAACAAAACTGGATTAATGTTCATACTTTACAAAGGTTTGTCTTGATTATCTTTATAGATTGTCTTAATATCTTCCACCATCCCATTAAAAATAGAATATATTTAAAACTTTACTTATAGTGATGCTTCTTTCATGTACTTATGATTCATCATTCCTAAAACTATCAACTAAATATTATCAAATTCGTAATAGCAGGGTCACTTCTATATGTACTCCCAGAATTACTTCAATATAATACTTGTGAAACCATCACAATTTGTAACAATTTGCTTGTAACAAAGAATTCAAGTGAACAGAGTTTTACCATTTACAGTGTGAATATTTTGATACATTAGAGTCCACTGTGAGTCCACTTGTAAGCTTCTGTGTGATCTAAATACTTTTGAATCTATCATAATTCTCTTTTGGTTAAAGAAATTTTCAGGCTTCATAACTGTGATCCACATTCTGAATTAAACGTTTTGGTAGTGAGAATAAGAGGTTTTCCCAGAACTTCTCAGTCTCCTTTTCAATGAAGGTGAATCTCTCGAGGTATGACCTTGTAGCATCATCAAGGTCATCAATATGTAGATTTGTGTCTAAAATGGTGATCAAACGATGAGTACCTTCTCTCATATCCTTATTCAATGCCTCTTTATATTCCCACATGCAGAATCGACTGTTCTTGTAGAATGTTGAAAGGAAGGCCAACGTTCTTTTACTGTTGTTTATACTTTGTGCAATATTATCAATTATTGACACTCCTGCACGAAAGTTAATTCGGTGGTAGCATACTTTGAAGCCACGATTCTGAAGTTCAGGTATCAGGTATTCATCCACATAGTCTTCATCCTCAGTTGCGTATGTCACAAACACATCAAACTGTCTGCCATCATCAGCCTCGTCATCCTGTTCAATCACATGGACATGTGTTTTGCAAAAAATTCTCTTTCTTTTTCTCAACCAAAGTACAGAGAGTATGCAAATTAGTAATAGGACTACACTTGCTACAACAATGATGATGACATCAAATCTGTTTGGTCCATAATGGTTACAGAAATCAATGTTGTCTGTAAAAATCATGTTTTTATTTGCCATGTATTTGGGGGACCTACAAGTTACCTGAATTTTATCTTGTAAAGCCTTTTGATGAACTATCATCCAATGCTTTGTATTTAATGCTTTACAGTCACATAACCAGGGATTTCCTCCAAGTCTTAAGTCAATCAATTTTTGTAACTTGGAAGATTTTATGTTGTTTGGTAGCCATTTCAATGTGTTATTATTAAGGTACAAAAAAGATACATTTTCTATCGTCAGAGGAGGTTCAATTGATACCTTTGAGATCATATTATATGAGATGTCAAACCTTGAGAGCTTGGCAAATGTTGACAGCTGAAGTGAGACAGTGTTTAGAGCATTTTTTGACAGATTTAATGATGTCAACCGAGTCTGATTAGACAGATAAAAGAGAGATGTAGTTATATTATTAACTGAAAGGTCTAAACTATGTAAGTTAGGTAAGGTTGACAATTGTGAGGGCACTGTCTGTATCTTATTATGTGACAAATCAACATCACTTAATCGTGTCAGGTTCGACAGATCACACAATATAGTTTTTATATCGTTACCACTAAGGGTTAACTGGTACAGTTGTCTTAGGTTAGACAGTTCACAAGGTACTGTAGAAAGATGTGCGTTTTTGATCAACAGATTGGTAAGATTTGGATGTGAGCGAAACATCTGAGGCAACACGTCTATCGGGTCTTTGTCACAGTTCATAATAAATACTATGTTCGGACCCCAACTGCCACAGAAACAGCCACTGGGACATCCAGGATAAGATTGAGGGTTTGTGTTATGCCTGATGTTTTCATCACCAAAAATTTGATACCTTAATTTTGTGAGGTAAGTGTCTGCTTGAGTGTTCATCGCATCTGCTCCATATATGATAAAGATAAATATAACATAACAAATAATCATCTTGGAGTTCATAAGGAGCAGTTCCATTCCTATGATCCCAGAAGTCCCTTTCCAGTTGTATGTTCCTAAGACAAGTCTATGACTGTATCCTGTTGTCTATGATAGGTTATATTTCTTTTAGAAAGCTGGACTGACTGCTGACAATGGCAACGGTAAAATAGAAAGACAAATACCTCTTGCCTGAACAGTCCTATTTTTTTCTTTTATATTTATAATCCAAGAAGTTCAAAATGGTTTCCTGTAATAGACAGAAAGGTAGGCCAATATGATTTTTCAATGGAAAATGAAATTGCGTGTCTGTAATATTCATAATTGTAAGAATAAAGTGTTTTCCGATTGGCTATCCACGGTTGGTAGAATTATTTTAAAACCTCTATTCCACATGCCAATTTTACTTCCAATTCTAGAAATCAGCAGTGGGAATAATTATAGTTCAAATATAGACGTGGTACACACCATTAGAATGGTCTTGAAATTCTCTATCAAAATGGTATGTAGGATGTATGGATTCATGCAATAGTCTCAGAGAAAATCAACCAAATGCAAAATCGGCAGCATCAAATCAGTATGTGGAATACGGCCTTTACTCTCTGGAAATTCAAATAGAATTAAGGAATTGAAGGTTCCGTATTCATTATTCAACTTTAAACTGTTTGAAAGCTGAGGGAATTATGGTTCTCTTTAAGTATAAGCTCAGGGGGGCGACCAAGAAAAAGTTACGAAAAATCGCACCCACGAAAAGTTATAAAACCCACGATATGTTTTTTTCTATCGTGGGATTTTAGAAAAAAAAAATTTTGTGGATTTTTTTTTCAGTTTGTTTTCAAAATTTTACCATCTCAAAGTGTCCCAATGTATTTCAAACTCACATTAGAAAGTATTTCAGGTGGATTTTTATATATCATGAATGGTTTAAGTATGATTTTCACTGAATTTTAATGTCCACGAAATTTTCGTACATTTTTTCTGGGGGATTTTTTCTATCGTAGCCACGAAAAATGGGTAAAAACGCCTCTACGAAATTTCGTAACTTTTTCTTGGGCGCCCCCCCAGGTTTTCAAGGTAAGTAAAACATGTTAAATATCAGAAATATACTCACATCCCTCTCTTGTAGCTCCTAGTATCCAGGTGTCTAATCTTAGGGATTTCCGAAAGTTGGTGCTGTCCGATTCTTAAAGGATGTGGCGTGAGTTACTTGTTTTATCATCATTTTTGTTTTCCAAAAACCTTGTGACTCTTACATCAGCATCTATATCAACATCCTTCGAAAGTGAAATGCAAGTCAGCATTTTATGAGGAGTGTTTATTGCAGGGTATGAGCTAGGTTATACAGACAATGGAATAATATTTTTCCACATTTTTCCACTCACTGCCAGGAATAAACATATTTAACAGGGGCAGATCCAGGGGGGGGGGGTGTCCTGGGCCCGTAACTCCCCCTCCCTTTTGTTGGACCCCTGAACTACAAAAAGAGGGGAAAATGCCATCTGCGTATGTGGGATTGCACACAGTTTTAGTATTTAGCCTTTATGCTGATTCCCCCCCCCCCTCAAAAATCCTGCATCCGCCCTGTCTTTGGTCACACAATATAGTTTTTATATCATTGCCACTTAGGCACAACCGGTAGAGTTGTCTTTGCTTCGACAGTTCACATGGTACTGCAGAGAGATGTGCATTTATGATCAAGAGATTGGTAAGGTTTGGATATGTCCATTATTCAACTTTGAACTATTAGAAACTCAAAACACGCATGTACTTTTGACAACTGGGGGAATCATGGTTCTCTTTAGGTATAACCTTAAGGTTATCAAGGTGAATAGAATATGTCAAAGGTCAGAAATATATTAACATACCTGTCTTGTAACTCGTTTTAGTCAGGTGTAAATCTTCTGTTTCATAATCATTCTTTTTCCCCCTGAAAACCTTGAGACTCTTACATGAGCATCTATGAGCCTTCGTACTGACAGGACCTACATACCATACAACTTCACATGAGCATCTATATCAACATCCTTCGAAAGTAAAATGCCAGTCAGCATTTTGTGAGGAGTGTCTATTGTGGAACATGAGCTAGGTTATACAGACAATGGAATGATTTTCTGTCATAAACTGTCATGAATTAAACATATTAATAACCATTTATCATCATTACTGCAGCCACAGACGTTGTCATGGACGTTGAGGGGTAGATGACTTTATGACAGTATATATAATTATGTAGAATCTTTTGCAATAACAGGATATAACCGACATTTTGGCATCACCTCAGTAGTCAACATATTGATGGAAGATAATCCCCTAGTCGACCAGCTACGTCGGTCATTGTTTATGCAACAACTGATAATAGAATCGAGAAAAAAAAAGCAAAATGTGGGCTTGGGGTCACAGCCCACGATTTCTAACCAATACTTACAACAAATACTCAACAAAATCTCATAAAAAAAATCAATATCAAGGGCTAAAAAGTAAATTTTTAATTCTTGTATACACTTTGATGGTCACTCCCACCCGACCCTAATCCATTGTTGTGGTTGGTTGACCAGCAAATTGGTTATTGCAGTCCGCGTTATACTTTAAATCCCTTTTTTGGACAAAACGCGTATCGCACACTTCCCATGGAATAACCAGGTTTTTTAAAAGGATTTTATTTTGTAATGAACATCAGGGTCGCTCCTGGTGTTAATGTTATTACATCAACACAGTGAATAATGTGAAATATAAAAGAATGTGTTATGTTCACATCGTATGAAATAAAAAAGATAAATCAAATAGCTTGAAAGCATGACTCTACAACCTATATACATGTATATGCCATACCTTTACAGCAAACAGTACAGTAGTATTGGACGACATTGGACAGATACAATGAAACAATGCCTTGTGATAGTTACTTTGGTGAACATAGCAAAATAACAAGCATAATTTGTTCATTCTCTAATCGCAGCAATTCATAAAACACTCACATTATCTATCAATGATAGAAGATCTACATAATCCTTATACATTCATTCGATATATATCATTGACAGTCTCGAATCTTCTGGTATTATTGGAACAGACACCTAGATTTCAACCTCTTTTGTGACCTCTGACAAAGTTTCTATCCCTCTCATCCCAGTGTTTATTTGATGGCTCAGCCTTGAGACCCTGGAGCACTGCACATGGCCAGATAAAGTTCTTGCACAGTGATGACTGCCTCTATGAGAAGGTAGACACCATGCCCTACGCCTTTGTGTGCAGTGTCCGATAGACAAGGTATGAGAACAAATAGACAGGTTACATTTTTACATATAACCTCATGTTGCGTTTTAAAACTGTTTTATCCCTCGTGAAAAAGCATCATGTCATATAATACAACACCTTTAAACGTGAGCAAATGCCAAGACAGGTTTTACATTAGACTGCAATATCTCCATATTTCTCTTATCATGAATGAAGAAAGCACCATGAGATTTTAGTCAAATACGATATACAGTTTTTCCTAGGAGACAGGTTTACCACACAAAGAATTCTACTATCAGAGAATTGAAAATGTTACTAAGTGAAATGTCAAAGAATGATTTATTCTCATTAATTATTTTCCATGCCCTCACCATCATTTGGATGTTTTGGTAATGAAAACAATAAGTTTTTCCAGAACTTCACAGCCTCCTTCATCATCCTGAAAATATATCTACTGAATATTATCAGATTCATAATAACCAAATCACTTCAAAATTTCACTAATATAACTGATTCCCAATACTACTTGTGTAACCATTACAATTTGATACAATTTGCTTGTCACAAGAAGTTCAGGTGAATGGCGTTTTACCATTAATATTCCAAATATCATGATACATTAATGTCAAATGCAATTCCATTCTTTTGCAAGCTCCATGTGATATAAATAATTTGAAGCTAACATAACTCTTTTTGTAAAAAGAATTCTCAGGCTTCATACCTGATCCATGTTATGAATGATATGCTTTGGAAGTGAGAACAAGAGGTTTTCCCAGAAGTTCTCAGCCCCCTTTTCAATGTATGTGAATCTCTCAAGGTATGATCTTGTAGCATCATCCAGGCCATCAATACGGAGATTGGTGTCTAGAATGGTGATCAAACAATGGGTGCCTTCTCTCATATCCTTATTTAATGCCTCTTTATATTCCCACATGCAGAATCGGCTGACTTTGTAGGATTCTGAAAAGAAAGCTAATGTTCTCCTACTCTCATTTATACATTTGGCGATGTTATCAATAATTGACATTCCCGCACAGAAGTTGATGCGATGAAAACACACTTTGAAGCCACGATTCTGAAGTTCAGGTATCAGGTATTCATCCACATAGTCTTCATCCTCAGTTGCGTATGTCACAAACACATCAAACTCTCTGTCATCATCAGCGTTGTCATCCTGTTCAATCAGATGGTTGTGTGCTTTGCCAAAAATTCTCTTTCTTTTTTTCAACCCAAGTACAGAGACTATGCAAATTAGTAATAGGACTATACTTGCTACAACAATGATGATGATATCAAACCTTTTTGGTCCATAATGGTTACAGAAATCAATGTTGTCAGTGAAAATCATGTTTTTATGTGCCATGTTTTTGGGGGACCTACAAGTTACTTGATTTTTATCTTGTAAAGCTTTTTGATGAACTATCATCCAATGCTTTGAAATGATTGCTTTACAGTCACAGAACCAAGGATTCCCTCCAAGTCTTAAGCCAATCAATTTATGTAACTTGGAAGATTTTATGTTATGTGGTAGCCATTGTAATGTGTTATTATTAAGGTAGAAATAGGATACATTTTCTATTGCCTGTGGAGGTTCAATTGATACCTTTGAGATCAAATTATATGAGATGTCAAACCTTGAGAGCTTGGCAAATGGTGACAGCTGAAGTGAGACAGTGTTTAGAGCATTTTTTGACAGATTTAAATATGTCAACTGAGTCTGATTAGACAAATGAAAGAAAGATGTAGTTATGTTATTCACTGACAGGTCTAAAGTATCAAAGTAAGGTAAGGTTAACAGCTGCCAGGGCAATGTCTGTATCTTATTATGTGACAAATAAACCTTACCTAGCTGTGTCAGGTTTGACATATCACACAATACAGTTTTTATATCGTTACCACTGAGGTTCAACTGGTACAGTTGTCTCAGGTTAGATAGTTCACATGGTACTGCAGAGAGATGTGAGTTTTTGATAACCAGATAGATCAGATTTGGATATAAGCGAAACGTCTGAGGCAACATGTCTATCGGGTCTTTGTCACAGTTCACAATAATAAGGTTCGGACCCCTACCGCCACAGAAACAGCTACTTGGACATCCAGGATAAGATTGAAGGTTTGTGTCTATTTTATGCCTGCTGTTTTCATCACCAGAAATTTGATACCTTAGTTGTGTAAGGTAAGTGTCTGCTTGATTGCTCATCACCTCCGCTCCGTATATGATAAATATAACATAATAAATAATCATCTTGGGGTTCATTATAAGGAGCGGTTCCTTTCCTGTCATCCCAAAAGTCCTTTTTCCAGTTGTGCATTCCTAAGACAAGGTTATGACTGTATCCTGTTGTCTATAATTATTAAGTTATATTAGTTTTAGAAGAGTGACAATGACAACGGTATCTTTGGAAGACAACACATCTCTTGCCTGAACAGTCCTATTTTGTCTTCCTGTTATTTTGGTATTTATCATCCAAGAAGGTCAGAACTGTTTCCTGCAATAGATAGAAAGGTATAACTGTTCAATTGAAAATAAAATGATTTATCAATTGTCTGTCATATTCATAATCGTAGGAAAAATGTGTTTTTGGTCGGTTCAATGTATATTAAGCCTTCCTTAATGCTTTTTTGCCCAACATAGTTAATTTTTTAATATGGTAACCATGCAATGAATAAAAAGATTAGAATCTGTTTTATCTTTTGTTTTAGGGTTTTCATAGTAGATGGTATGGAATCCTCCCTACCACAGATAGCTGATTTACAGTATTTTAAGCACCTGCAGGCTGTTGATTTTGTCGACAGAATAATGAAAATACACTGTTAAAATGGTGTTTAGAATTTAAATATGTTTAGGGTATAAACATGTTTATAATCTAAATACATTAAACCATATCTGTTTAAAACCTAAACACTTGTAACTTCTAAGCATGTTTTGGGTTAACTATGCTTAAAATCTAAACGCATAACATCAGTTATGTTGAAAAGCTAAACACTTGTAACCTCTAACCATATTTTGAATGGGACATGTTTAGAATCTAAACACATAATATCAATTGTATACTATGGAAAAGAAAAATGGACACTTTGGGATTAGAACCCACATTCCCTACATTCAAGGTAGAAGACTAACCAACTGAGCTAACTTGGACTGCATGCAGTGCACACTGGCAGAGTCAGCACCAATGAGTAGGATCTGTACTACTATACAGGTATTCAACATTAGACAGACAATAGTTCAATACTCTCATACCCCTACTTATTCAGTTATGTAGCCAAGCTGGGCTGTGTCTACCTACAGGCCTCGATAGCTCCGTGGTAGAGCATAGGCTTCATATGTGAGGGGCCCCGGGTTCAAATCTCGGCTACTGAAGTTTTCAAATTACTACTTTGAAGTAGTTGTATTATTAGTGGTTTACAACATGCCATCCATATTTTTGGCCATGATAAGTAAAATGTTTTTTTTATACACTTAGGAATTTGGAACTTTGTGATTAAAAATGTTAGATTTTTTAGTTTTTGTAGTGTCATTAAGGTAATCACCTCATTGGCCTGCTATTCTAGGTACGGTCAACCAACCAGAACACCCCTAAAACATTTACAACACATTTTAAAACACCTTTTCAGTAGGATTAACATGTAGACACCTTTTTAGTTCAAGAACTTTATTAGCTATACCCTGAAGGTTTTACCTCCAACAATCAAACAGCCCATGCAAGGCTAAACCAAGAAGGAAGGACATACTTGGTTATTGGCTCAATGATCCTGTAGTGTGTTTACAGGAAAAATAAAAGTTTAAATGCTGTTAACATTACATCTGGTGTAAACTGTATGGCATAGTACCATAGCAGTGTTTTACATGCAAAATCTACGGGTTTTTTTTGTTTTTTTTTTACACACTACGGTATATTATTGTTAAATTTAAAATGGTTTTCATCCTTAAGAATGAAATAACACTGTACATATTATGGTATAATACTGTTTAACTTAACACCTAACCCTAAACACATTGAAGACCTAAATGCTTCATAGATAAGCACCTAAATATCATAGATTTCTAAACACTTAACAGCTAAACATCAAAAAAGCATAAGCATTTTGATTCTAAACACCTTGAGGACCTTAACACTTCATGGGCAAACAGCTAAACATCACACATTTCTAAACATTTAACCCTAAACACCAATAATTCTAAACATGTTTAGGGAAATAAAGTGTTCCAAAACTGGATGCGCCGAAGTGTTTAGGAAAGTGTTTAGGTTCTAAACACTTGTTTTAACAGTGTACTATAGAAAATAAATCCATAATTGTTATATATCAATCTAAATGAAACAAATTTTAAACAACTTAGAAAAATTCCAAGTATATATATGGATACACATTTAAAAAAAAGATTGCTGATTTTACATGATCTTAAAGAACAAATTTCTATATTAATTAAGCATTCTGATTTGTCGACATATTACCCAGCAGGCATCCTGATCTAAGCTTGTCTGTAGGTGAAAATTGGCTATCTGCTCTTGGGAGAATTGTGATTTACTCTCTGGAAATTAAAATAGCATGAAAGAATTGAAGGTTCCATATCGATAATTCAACTTTAAACTGTTTGAAGTACATAACATGCTATGTCTGTGCTGTTGAAAGCTGAGGAAATTATATGGTTCTCTTTAGGTATAACCTTCAGGTTTTCGAGGTTACTAAAACATAATAAATATCAGAAATATACTCACATCCCTCTCTTGTAATCCCTAGTGCCCAGGAGTCTAACGCTAGGGATATCCGAACGTTAGCGCTGTCCGAATCTAAAAGGACACGTCGTGAGTTATTTGTTTTATCATCACTTTTTGTTTTCCGAAAACCTTGTCACTCTCACATCAGCATCTAAAACAACATCCGTCGAAAGTGATATGCAAGTCAGCATTTTTTGAGGAGTGTTTATTGTGGAGTATGAGCTAGGTTATACAATCAATGAAATAATTTTCTTCCATTAACTACCATGAAATAAACATATCTATCAGGGGCGGATCCAGGGCTGGGGGTCCTGGAGGTCCTGACCCTCCCTTTTGGTGGACCCCTACACTAAAAAAGAGGGGAAAATACTGCGTGCATGCATGGGATTGCATTCGGTTTTAGTACTTAGCCTTTATGCTGACCCCCACACCCCTTTCGAAATTCCTGTATCTGCCCCTGTCTACAGCCATTTATTAAAGTTACTCTAGCCTCTGACGTGGACATGGACGTTGAGGGGTAGATGGATTTATGACAGTATATATATATATATATATATATATATATATATAATCCTTTGCAGAAACAGGATATGACCCACGTTATACTTCACATCTCTTTTGTTTTGACAAATTGGCATATCTCACACTTCCCATGGAATATAAACGAAGATATTTTTTGAAAGGATTTTATTTTGTAATAAACATCAGGGTTGCTCCTGGTGCTCATGTTATTACATCAACAGAGTGAATAATACAAAAGAATGAAAGAATAATTATGTTCCGAATCACTTCATAATATCAATAAAAGGATAAATCAGTTACACGGAAATATCACTTTACAACCTATATAGGCCTATATATACCATACCTTTACAGCAAATATAGTTATCATGGCCATGAATAATTGCAGTAGTAATAGGCAGACAATGAGAGACGTGTTAGATACAATTAAACAATGCCCTGTAATGGTTAATTTAGTGTCCATAGGCCAAAAATCAGACACATAATAAAACAACAAGCATAATTTGTTTATTCCTTCTTTAGGGGTGACTTTAAAATTCAGGGGCTGTGAACCTGAGATGCTGCGGCAGGCTGCAACAAAGTTCCAGTTAAATGTCCTATAGCCCACTGAGTGGTCGCAGCAATTGCAATCTCATTAAGGATGCCAGACATGATTATATATCAATATATATAATGTTTAGGCAGAAGATAGGATGGAACCTCTCTTTTATGTTTGTATACATTGATACTCTAATTAAGGCTAATCAAGGCTAATTAATTGATTACTTTATGAGTAATAAATAGACAGGTTATATATTTATATATAACCTCATGCTGTGTTTTAAAGATGTTTTATTTCTCGAAAAAAAAAACATGACATCTGGTACAACGCCATCAAATGTGAGCGAATTAAAGCAATGCCAAGACAGATTTTACAATAGACTGCAATATCTCAATATTTCACTTATTTTGAATGACATAAGCATTATGACGATTTTTACTCACAGAATGTCAAAGATTGATTTATTCTCATTAATTATTTTCCATGTTTTCACCATTGTTTAGATGTTTTGGTAATGAAAACAATAAGTTTTCCCAGAACTTTGCAGCCTCCTTTTCAATATAAGTAAATCTCTCAAGGTATGACCTTGTAGCATCATCAAGGCCATCAATACGTAGATTGGTGTCTAGAATGGTGATCAAATGATGTGTGCCTTCTCTCATATCCTTATTTAATGCCTCTTTATATTCCCACATGCAAAATCGGCTGACTTTGTAGGATTCTGAAAAGAAAGCTAAAGTTCTCCTACTATTATTTATACATTTGGCGATGTTATCAATTATTGACATTCCCGCACAGAAGTTGATGCGATGATAACACACTTTGAAGCCACGATTCTGAAGTTCAGGTATCAGGTATTCATCCACATAGTCTTCATCCTCAGTTGCATATGTTACAAACACATCAAAATCTTTATCTTCTTCTTCTTCATTTGCATCACCATTCTTTTCAGTATTGTACTTGTATGCTCTTTTAACAAACATACGTCGTTTTTTCAGCTTACGTATATAGACAAAGCAAATAAGTACAGAGGCAGTGCTTGGTATGATTGAAGCTATGAGTATACAAGTATTTCTCAAAAGATCATTATTCTTACAAAAATAGACGTCGTCAGTATAGATCATGTTTTTATGCTCCATATCAGTTGGAGACTTACAGATTACGTCCCTCTTATCTGTTATAGCCTTTTGATGTATTATCATCCAATGCTTTGACCTCAGGTCTTTACAATTACAGGACCATGGGTTTCCACTGAGTGTTAGGTATTCTACTTTCTTAAAACTTAAAGCTGTCATGTTCTTTGGCAGTCGATAAAGTATGTTGTTATGAAGGTACAGCTGCCACATATTTTGCATTGCTAAAAGAGGTTCAATTGACAATTCTGAGATATAATTATGCGAGATATCAAGACTTATCAGGTGTGGTAAAGTTGACAGCTTTTGGGGCAGCACACTTAAGAAATTTCCAGAAATATTTAATGATGTCAACTCTGTTAAATTAGAGAGATCGCAAGGAAATGTTGTTATGTTGTTACCTGATAGATCCAAGGCATCTAACATAGCTGCAGTTGACAGCTGACAAGGTACAGTCTGTAACTTATTATGAGACAGGTCTATCCACTGTAAGTGAATCATCGGGGACAAATCACATGACAACATGTCTATATCATTACCGATGAGACTCAAACGTAAAAGCTCAGTCTCGCTCGACAGCTCACATGGTATTGCAGATAGATGTGAATAGTTTATAACAAGATCAGTCAAGTATGGATGTAAATGGAACATCTGTGGGAGGGCATCTTTGGGGTCTTTTGAACAGTTTATCAGAAACAGTTGGTAATCCCAACTTCGACAAACACAGTCGTCAGGACATCCTGCCACATTTCCCGATTGGACTGGTTCTATCCCTTGCCCTATTCTTGAATTGCTTGAAGTTTTATTTTCGTGGCTGCCTATGAAGGCACGTACACCGGATCCCTGACTTGTTATTACTCCAATTTGGTGAATGGAGAGAAGAGTCAGAATGATGTAGCTGTAAAACATCCTGGTGTATTAAGTCTGTTCTTCTATCAATCTATATCGTGCTTGGTGTCTGAAGCAAGGGCTATTAACTGTTTCCTGCAATTGACAAATAGATAAAACAAGAAATAACATTTTTTAGGTAGAGAATGCTTGTATTATGTCAATAACTGCCACACCTCACAAATCTCTATATTGCGATCTACTCTATAATATTATTACTCTTTATACTTTCATAAAGAATGCTTTTAAATCTTCTGAATTTATTTTTATGCTTATAAATAGATCTAGTGCCAGCACATGATCAATTTTTAAAAATTGCTTTGCGTATTCTTGACAAAAACAACCTACCTCCTCAGATGACTTAGGATAGCCTATGATAAACAAAATATTGGACCAGATCTAGAAGATAGCAAATACAACGCGTAACAGGGTATTATGTTAGTCATACTGACCTACTCTGACACGGCTTGGATTTCAATGCAGGATGTAATATAAGGTCCCAGCCACATTACCCAACTCAATTCAACCCAACTGGGTGGTCATCTCCAATGATGGTGCGAATGTCTACAGCTGTCTGGTCGTGCCTTTATAGGCAGCCACAAAAATAAAACTTCAAGCAATTCAAGTATAGGGCAATGTCGCCTTAAGATGTTGCCATGTCCCATTTCAGATTTTAACCCTTTCAAGACGCCACTCATTTTGCTAGTTGGCGCAGCGGTGCTTATTGTGCCGTTTCGAACTAAATAAGCACCGCTGCGCCTGAGGTAAAATTCTCCCGATTATAGTAGTAGTAGTAGTAGCTTTATTGACAGCTAAGAGTCATACATATTGATCTCATGTGTCATATACACAATAACAGTAGAACAGTACAAACTTACAAAGTCAGAGATTCCTAGTTTCTTCTGCACAAAGTCAGAGATTCCTAGTTTCTTCTGCACATCAGGATATTGCTTTGCTACTAGACTATAATATCCAATATAAGGTCTACATCTACACAATTTTACAGATCAGACATGGCATGTATTGTCATACTTATATCATATAGGCAGCAAGTAACAGTAGCACCAGTAAAATAGCTACCAGTCAGCAAATATCTTATATAGGGCCTACATCTACACATTTCTACAAAACAGTTTGATCTGAGGTAACCTGTAATAGGTGGACGGACATATATACCTCTCACTCTAAGGCAAGAGACAGCTTAATGAACACAGACCATAATGTAACAGCACCATGACAGTGACTAATCAGAGTAAATAAGCCGGACCTTATAATCACAGCTATAAGACTGTTCATACATGCATGTTATAAATGACTAGAAACTAGAGACTAGGGAATAGTAAGAGAAATGTTACAGTTTGAAGTATTTAGAGTGTGGACAGATGGTTGTCTCGTTTTTTAAAGGCTGCATATACATAGTTTCCCAGAGCTTTGATGACTGCGGTGTTTTTACTATTCATTAATGTGATGAAAATGTCCTCCTGAGGTTCATGAGTAAGAATTGGCAAGACGGACTCTAAGAGGTTTTCTCTCTCATGTTTGTAAAGGGGACAGTTTAGAAGAAAATGTTTTTCGTCCTCTATCTCATGCAAGTCACAATTTCTACATATCCTTTTCTCCTTGTCAATTTTTGGCCTTACATGTCTTCCTGTCTCGATAGCTAATTTGTGTGAACTCATTCTGAAGCAGGCTACAGCCGTCATGTGTTTGAGGTTAGATAAGCAAAGCAAATAGTTTTCCATACAATATTCTACTTTAAAGGTCCCAAAGGTTCGTAGTGTACCCTCAGTGCTATTTACTCTTGATATACAACTATTCATATGTTCATTGTACATCCTTTGCTTAATACCTGCTATAAACTTATTTCTCACATCGATAGGAGCAGCCACAATAAACTCAGGCTCTGTAATATCCAGGACACAAAGCAGTTTGTGGACTTCTGTCCACCAGTTATTTTGTCCATAGTTATGCAGCATCACAAGCGTATCAAAAGCATTTCGTACAGGGTCATTCACATGAAGATTTGCTAATCTTAGCCAGTATTTAAGGACTGTTATGTTCCTTCTAAGTTGCATTGGAAAACGGCCTGAATCACTTAACACTGCATCAGTTGCTGTTTGAGATCTAACTCCTAAAGTGCTCTTAATATAACATAAACTGAATTTTTCCATTCTATCGTGCTCCTTGACTTTATAGCATATTTCCGATCCATACTCAAGAATTGGGAGTATCTGACTGTCATAGACTTTAAAAGAGAGTTTAGGCGAAAGTCTTCCTATTACTTCACTACTTAGTTTCCTAGTATGATACATCGCTTTTCGTGCTTGACCTAGGAGGTAGTCTGGAAAGGTTCCTAAAGGATCTTTTGAAAGAGTGTTGAAAATAAACCCCAAATATTTATATTCATTTACAGTATCAATAGTACTATTGGCTACCCTGTATACAAAATCTGTAACAGTGTCTTTTGTTGTATTGAAAATTAGGACTTTTGTTTTTGAGAGACTAACAGTCATGTGCCATTTCTTACAGAATTCATACATCCCATCAATCTGTGCTTGTAAACCCTCTGCTGTATCCGAGCACAGGACTAGGTCGTCAGCATACAAAAGATACTGAACAATGCATTCATTTACAACAATACCATATTTCAACCTTAGGCAGGCTTGTAAATCACATAGGTACTCAGTAAACAACTTTGGGCTAATCATACCTCCCTGGAGCACACCACACACACTCTCAATCTCATCACTAAGTACGCCTTTCACTTTTACCCTACATCTGGATTTGTTATACATACTCTGCAGAACCTGTAGGAAATTGCCATCAATACCACGTTGTTTTAATTTATGAATCAGTGCAGTGCGATTAACATAGTCGAAAGCTTTTGTAAAGTCTACAAAACATACAAACATACGCCCCGGAGCGCAAAGACCACCGTTGCCATGGTACTGACCAATGAGCATCGAGAATTACGTAAACAAACATGCGGGGTGCGATGTCGGCCGTGATGTCGGCCGCAATGTTGGCTGTCATATGCCGTTTTTTCCAATCAATTGATGATTTTCAGTGTTTTAGCCATCACATAAAATAAAGAAGACACACTTATGTCGTATATTGGTCTGATATATTTACCTGTGGACTCGACGGGACCTTGGCCTGACGGCCGTGGTCCCGTTGTGTCCACAGGTAAATATATCAGACCTCATACTCCATAATCATGTCTTCTTATTATAATATGCAAGGAAAGAGTGAACATTGGGCTTTTCATTGATGAAAAAATTATCAAAAAAGAGTGATTAAAACTGGAGTTATGACTGTATAAAGTACCCT
The DNA here is from genome assembly GCA_936440205.1 of Lepidonotus clava. NCBI lineage: Eukaryota > Metazoa > Annelida > Polychaeta > Phyllodocida > Polynoidae > Lepidonotus > Lepidonotus clava. The sequence continues at coordinate 49,537,463 of OW387141.1, read as the reverse complement.
ACCTTAGTTACAGTTTAAGTTAGCCATTTTCCCAATTCCTCTTAATAACAGAATTACAAGCAATTATATTTTTATATGTATTTTTATATGCAAATGCAATAAATTCAATAGAAACCTATAACTTGGACCCTATCTAATATATTTTTATTCTGTTTTTAATGCATCATAGCCATTGAGATTTTCCAAAACTTGATATTAAAAAATAGAGTTTCTCTTGTGACCTGGTTTCCATAGAAACACAATGCTTGGGTACCTTGGTTCAAGCTAAAAGCATTCCAAAAGCATTCCATTTGGAATGTTTTTTCAGATTTGAACTGTTTGAAAAATTATACTTTTATCTGAATCAGCACAAAAGATTGTCCAAACAATATTTTCACCACAATTTGACCATTTAATTTCTATTTCACCATTTCCCTACTAAATATTGGTGCTAGATGGCCATAATCATGTAAAATCTTTTCTCTTTGGATATCCATGCACATAGGGGTCTAAGGCCATTAGAGTCGTAGCCTCTGGCATAATGTAGGTGGGTAAAAGATACCAGTGTTTATAGCCTTTCCTTGGCCTGATGTTGCAGCTGAAATTCCTTTCCATTCACTATTGAGGGTTCGGAATTCCCTTTTATTGAAAGCTAGGAATTCCCAATTAATGTCCTTGTCAAATACAACAAACATTAAAGCCCACAATCCCAACTCCCAACTTTGGACCTCACATGGGCCCCCAGAACCCACAACATGGATTGACCAATCAGGTGAGCCATGTACTATAAAAAAATATATAGGCAGAGTGCTGTGTTGAAAAGTGGACTATAGACCCATGCTCTAAGAAAGGTTGACTTTTTCATGCTTTTACAGCCATTTATGAAGCATGTTAATCACACAATTTATTGGATGCCTGAGGATGTAGAAGTCATTATTGTCTTTCCTTTAAGTGGTTATACAACATTATAGTCCAATTTTTAATGATTTGATGTGCAAAAAACCTTTCATATCACAAATTTTCACATTTTCAACCGAACCCTATAGTAAATCCCCATAGAGAATCTCTGAAATCATCAATTTTTGCACTTTTTGACCATTTTGAATTTTTAAAGATTTAGCTGTAAAATTATGAATATACATAACAGCCACTAACATTATGCATCATTGTAATCTTCAAGTAAAGACAGATATGCCTAATGAATATATTTTTACATACCACAAACATTACACTCTTTCTATAGAGCCTCGAATCAGATTGCATGACTTAATAGTAAAAGTGTTTTTTCATTTTTCTGAATTTGTTCTAAATAGGACGTTTTCATTCTATGATATGTTTTATCAAACAAGACTGGATGGATCGTATAATTCATTCTGAATCCTATGGTATATGAAGTAATACTGTAGCTCATTTATCTAGAAAGTTATGGTTGTTTGAAAAATATACCTTTTTCCATAAAGTCACCCTTTCTTGGTACATAGGTCTATGGCCCCACTTCACGGTCGCCGTCTGAGGAGGAGGGACCTTACGTTTACAACAAACATTAAAGTCTCATAATTCCTTCTGCATTTGGAATATCCTAAATTATATCTAGTAATAATAGTTTTTGATCAAAGAATTTCACAAAAATATTCTTCCTTTAATTATGTGCAAGGTTTCCTTTAAGTTTGGGTGGTGAGTGTGGCCGGGGCGTAAGACTATGTAGTTATAGATTTTTGTCTCCTCAAGATCTACAGACCAACTTATTGTAGTTATAGATGAGCTTGATTTTCCCATGGAACGTCAATGCCACCCTCAAAAGACTGAACTCAACCAAACAGTCGAGTCGAGTTGAGTTGGTCAGTGTGGCCGGGGCACTAAGGAGGATATGACCTAGAGTGATTCTGTAAGAGAGATTCTTGAAGGTTATCTGTTAAAACACGTGCTGTACTAAACAAAGAATGGGTTCTAACCACAGACCTTAGTCCTCAAGTTCTCTGGTTTCAACATAGGACAGTGGCCCCATCATTTAGATTGCACGAATGCTCCTTCGAAATTGTTTAATTTTCTACAAATTCTTGAAATAAACATTTATAAAAAAATTTTCAAACGCGCATTGATGAGTTTAATACATGTAGTTTTAATCCAATTATCACAAGGACTACTCGTTCCAAATTATGGAGTTATTCGAATTCTGGAATAATGTTTAATACGAAGTGGGGTGCATTTTTTCTTTCACTTTCAATGGGTGTAAGGTCTAAGAGGATCAAACATTTTCAGACAACCAAGGGTGGGGATGGGGGGGGGGGGGGGGGTCACACGCCCCGCGCATTATCCTATAAGTGTGCCATTGAGAACATACACCTTGACCCTTGACCTTGACTTCCCCACCTTGATTACCATCACTAATAATTATTGTCGGACAACTGCAGTAATAGTTCCGTGTCCATACCGCCCAGTCCCGCCCTACTCTATGGCAGGAGACAATAGTGTGTCAATTAATACTATAGGGGTGAAGAGGGAAGTCTATGATCAAAATGGTTAAATTTTATAACTTTTCTTACAGTGTAGGATCAAGACTAAACATTTGTAGGAACTTCCTGAAAAAAACACTGCATCGTTTTTTCCTAGGAGTTTGTCGAAATTTGAAAAGTTAGGTATTTCCCATAGAAACATATACATACACTACCTCACATGTTTGCAATCCCCAAACTAAAAAAACAAAATGATAAATCTGATTTTTTTTTCTGGCTATGTATTCCTGATGTATTAAAGAAAATTCTGAGGAGGTATGAAAAATATATCACTTGAATTTAAAATCCTGCTGAATAGGTAGAATTACCTCTAAGATACATGGAGACCTCCTGTTGTCGATGGGCACTGTCCCATTACTTACATCAGACACACCCACAGACACTATAAGGCCTATAACAGCGAAATAAATGATTGCCTTCTGGTGACCCGACCTACCCTAATTTATTGCACCGGCCCTGATGGGAGTAGACTTTTTAAAGACACATAAGCAAGATTTTACAAAATTAAAAAAAGAAAAAGAAAATGGGGGTATTTCTATTTTTATTAAAAGCAACCCGACCTACCTGTCCTAAATTTTTTGACTGATTCTACCACAACATAGCTATTTCCCCCTTGGCCTAATCAACGAGTAAAGCTTCTGTCTATACTTAGTTACCTCGCCCTTTGACAGGTGGCAGCACGGCGGACCCTTGTCCCTATTGGAATATTGTGTAACGGTTCCGGGAAACGGCCACGGTATAAACGTTCCGAGAAGCGACCTCTGACGACAGTCTTGTCTAACTATTCGCGGAATGCAGGTCTCTGATGTTTGTAAGTTCTAATCGGTCATTGTATGAGCCTGGTGTCGACATAACCGTACATAACTCTGGGAGTATCAGCTTTTCATTAAGGCTCTTTACATTGCAAACAGCTTGGTCACTGGGGGTGAAATACGATTTGGGGTCACTGTTTAATGGTTGGTGTTCAAACAAAAAGTGACATTGATTGGGGTGACTTTGACCTTTGGTTTCCATCAGGGCATTGTGATACATATAGAAATATCCCTTTGAGAAATAAACTTTATTATTTATGTCATCACAGATACCTGTATCTTTTGTCAGCACAATGTTCTCTTGAAATTTGAGCCAGTTGGCTTCCCAACAATCGAATATCAGCATTCAAAATATATCACATTTTCAAAAGGACATACCCTTGTGCATACAGGTATAATAACCTACATCTCTTTGAACGTCACAATAGTAAAAGTATAATGATACATTCAACAGAAGAATGAATGATAGTGTAAAAGAGTAAAATTTACATACATATTGTTACTTCCATTTGACAGAAACCTGCTAAAATGATTATTTTGATGGCTCCCAAAAACATCTTTAGAATATAACAGTGTAACTTTGCACTGGAACGTTATGTGACATTCTTGGAACGTTTTTTTCACTTTATAATAATGTTATTATAACATTCTTTATGAGTAAGGTCTCAACTTCACTAAAATAATTATAATGTTATTATAACATTCTGTTTTAGTAAAACCATTCACAAACCCGTTTAAGATTATCCATCAGGGTGTTGCCCTACTCCACCTTGGACGTGTTCCTATGACTAGCTGCGCAGGCTTATTGCATAAGCTAAGGTTTCTTGAAATTCCTGATTGAAAAAATGGATTCAATAAACTAAGTAATGCAAGGAATGATCTTTTAGGTAGAAAAACAGTGTCAGAGAGGCTCGGCAGACAGGTTGTGCCCATAAGAATCCCTGGTGCCCCCTGCCCATATGATGGACATATCATGAGGGGGGCATGGGGGCATGCGCCCCTCCCTTTTTCTGGAAAATGTTGTGTTATTTTAATGTAAAGGGACGAAATTAATTAAGGATTTTTTCCCCTCTTTGCCCTCCTAAAGCCTGGTCCTCCCTGCCCTTCTAAAGCCTGGTCCTCCCTGTCCTTATAAAGCATGGTCCTCCCTGCTCTTGCAAAGCCTGGTCCTCTCTGCCCTTATAAAGCCTGGTCCTCCCTGCCCTTATAAAGTCTGGTCCTCCATGCCCTTATAAGGCCTGGTCCTCCCTGCCCCTCTAAAGCCTGGATCTCCCTGCCCTTATAAAGCCTGGTCCTCCCTGCCCTTATAAAGCCTGGTCCTCCCTGCCCTTATAAAGCCTGGGCCTCCCTGCACTTGTAAAGCCTGGTCCTCCATGCCTTCTAAGGCCTGGTCCTCCCTGACTTTCTAAAGCCTTTTCCTCCCTGCTTTTATAAAGCTTGGTCCCCCTGCCATTCTAAAGCCTGGTCCTCCCTGCCCTTCTAAAGCCTGGTCCTACCTGCCCTTCTAAAGCCTGGTCCCCCCTGCCATTCTAAAGCCTGGTCCTCCCTGCCCTTATAAAGTCTGGCCCTCCATGCCCTTATAAAGCCTGGTCCCAATGCCCTTCTAAAGCCTGGGCCTTCCTACCTTTCTAAAGCCTGGTCCTCCCTGGCCTTCGAAAGCCTGGTCCTCCCTACCTTTCTAAAGCCTGGGCATCCCTACCCTTCTAAAGTCTGGTCCTCTCTGCCCCTCTAAAGCCTGGTCCTCCCTGCCCTTATAAAGCCTGGTCCTTCATGCCCTTGTAAAGCCTAGTCCTCCCTGCCCTTCTAAAGCCTGGTCAGAGAGGCTCGGCAGACAGGTTGTGCCCATAAGAATCCCTGGTCCCCCTGCCCATATGATGGACAGATCATGAGAGGGGCATTTTTTTCCCCTCTTTGCCCTCCTAAAGCCTGGTCCTCCCTGCCCTTCTAAAGCCTGGTCCTCCCTGCCCTTCTAAAGCCTGGTCCTCCCTGCCCATCTAGAGCCTGGTCCTCCCTGCCCTTATAAAGCCTGGTCCCCTCTGCCATTCTCAAGCCTGGTCCTCCCTGCCATTCTAAAGCCTGGTCCCCCCTGCCATTCTAAAGCCTGGTCCCAATGCCCTTCTAAAGCCTGAGCATCCCTACCCTTAAAAAGCCTGGTCCTCCCTGCCTTTAAAAAGCCTGGACCTCCCTGCCCTTACAAAGCCTGGACCTCCCTGCCCTTTTAAAGCCTGGTCCTCCCTGCCCTTGTAAAGCCTGGTCCTCCCTGCCCTTGTAAAGCCTGGTCCTCCCTGCCCTTGTAAAGCCTGGTCCTCCCTGCCCTTATAAAGCCTGTTCCTCCCTGCCCTTATAAAGCCTGGACCTCCCTGCACTTATAAAGCCTGGTCTTCCCTGCTCTTATAAAGCCTGGTCCCCCCTGCCATTCTAAAGCCTGGTCCTCTCTGCCCTTCTAAAGCCTGGTCCCCCCTGCCATTCTAAAGCCTGCTCCTCCCTGCCCTTATAAAGTATGGTCCTCCATGCCCTTATAAAGCCTGGTCCCAATGCCCCTCTAAAGCCTGGGACTCCTTGCCCTTATAAAGCCCGGTCCTCCCTGCCCTTCTGAAGCCTGGTCACCCCTGCCATTCTAAAGCCTGGTCCTCCCTGCCCTTATAAAGTATGGTCCTCCATGCCCTAATAAAGCCTGGTCCCAATGCCCTTCTAAAGCCTGGGCCTTCCTACCTTTCAAAAGCCTGGTCCTCCCTGGCCTTCGAAAGCCTGGTCCTCCCTGCCCTTATAAAGCCTGGGCATCCCTGCCCTTATAAAGCCTGGTCCTCCCTGCCCCTAAAAAGCCTGGTCCTTCCTGTCCTCATACAGCCTGGTCCTCCCTGCCCTTATAAAGCCTAGCCCTACCTGCCCTTCTAAAGCCTGGTCCTCTCTGCCCCTCTAAAGCCTGGTCCTCCCTGCCCTTATAAAGCCTGGTCTTCCCTGCCCTTATAAAGCCTGGTCCTCCCTGCCCTTATAAAGCCTGGTCCTCCCTGCCCTTATAAAGCCTGGTCCTCCCTGCCCTTATAAAGCCTGGTCCTCCCTGCCCCTCTAAAGCCTGGTCCTCCCTGTCCTTATAAAGCATGGTCCTCCCTGCCCTTATAAAGCCTGGTCCTCCCTGCCCCTCTAAAGCCTGGATCTCCCTGCCCTTATAAAGCCTGGTCCTCCCTGCCCTTATAAAGCCTGGTCCTACCTGCCCTTATAAAACCTGGTCCTCCCTGCCCTTATAAAGCCTGGTCCTCCCTGCCCTTATAAAGCCTGGTCCTCCCTGCCCCTCTAAAGCCTGGTCCTCCCTGCCCTTATAAAGCCTGGTCCTCCCTGTCCTTATAAAGCATGGTCCTCCCTGCTCTTGCAAAGCCTGGTCCTCTCTGCCCTTATAAAGCCTGGTCCTCCCTGCCCTTATAAGGCCTGGTCCTCCCTGCCCTTATAAAGCCTGGTCCTCCCTGCCCTTATAAAGCCTGGTCCTCCCTGCTCTTATAAAGCCTGGTCCTCCCTGCCCTTATAAAGCCTGGTCCTCCCTGCCCTTATAAAGCCTGGTCCTCCCTGCCCTTATAAGGCCTGGTCCTCCCTGCCCTTATAAAGCCTGGTCCTCCCTGCCCTTATAAAGCCTGGTCCTTCCTGCCCTTATAAAGACTGGGCCTCCCTGCCCTTATAAAGCTTGGACCTCCCTCTCCTTATAAAGCCTGGGCCTCCCTGCACTTGTAAAGCCTGGTCCTCCATGCCTTCTAAGGCCTGGTCCTCCCTGCCTTTCTAAAGCCTTTTCCTCCCTGCTTTTATAAAGCTTGGTCCCCCCTGCCATTCTAAAGCCTGGTCCTCCGTGCCCTTCTAAAGCCTGGTCCTCCCTGCCCTTCTAAAGCCTGGTCCCCCCTGTCATTCTAAAGCCTGGTCCTCCCTGCCCTATAAAGTCTGGCCCTCCATGCCCTTATAAAGCCTGGTCCTAATGCCCTTCTAAATCCTGGGCCTTCCTACCTTTCTAAAGCCTGGTCCTCCCTGGCCTTCGAAAGCCTGGTCCTCCCTACCTTTCTAAAGCCTGGGCATCCCTACCCTTCTAAAGTCTGGTCCTCTCTGCCCCTCTAAAGCCTGGTCCTCCCTGCCCTTATAAAGCCTGGTCCTTCATGCCATTGTAAAGCCTAGTCCTCCCTGCCCTTCTAAAGCCTGGTCCTCCCTGCCCTTATAAAGCCTGGACCTCCCTGCCCTTATACAGCCTGGTCCTTCCTGTCCTTAAAGTCTGGTTCTCCCTGTCCTTCTAAAGCCTGTCCTCCCTGCTCTTTTAAAGCCTGGTCCTCCCTGCCCTTATACAGCCTGGTCCTCCCTGCCCTTATAAAGCCTGGACCTCCCTGCCCTTATAAAGCCTGGTCCTCCCTGCCCTTATAAAGCCGGTCCTCCCTGCCCTTATAAAGCCTGTCCTCCCTGCCCTTCTTAAGCCTGATCCTCCCTCCCCTTCACAGGCGTACCTGGCCTCAAAATATGAGGGTGTTTCACGAAAAACTGAGGGGGTTCTGACTAAATTATTTTGATAAAACTCCCTATATTATTTGTATCTTCATTTCCAGAGAAATCTCAGTGGTTCCAGATCCCCCCCCCCTCGGGATGCCGTTGCCCTTATAAGTTATAAAGCCTGGTACCCCCTGGCCTTCAGAAGTGTACCCAGCCTCAAAATCTGAGCGGGTTCCATGAAAAACTGATGGGGTTCCTACTAATTATTTTGATCAAATTCCATATATTTGTCTTTTTCAGAAACTTGGAGAAATCTGAGGGGGTTCCCAGACACCTCGAAATCCCTTCCCTGGGTACACCACTGCCCTTATAAAGTCCCCCTGCAGGGTACACCTTATAAGGAGTAGATTGATGGAGGCTGTTGTCACGTGACAAAATACCCTTGTCACTCTCTCAGTCGTCATTGAAGATTCACAACGTGGAACAAATCTAATTCACATTAAGCAAAGCAAGTCCCAGCCACAACTTCCGGTGGTTAATGGGGGATTTTAAAATCTGTTAAGCGCTGTTTTTCCCCCTCCCGCTCACAGGTGTTTTCAGGCAGAGTGACTTTAACATGCGAGTAAGGTCTTATTCTGAATGCGTCAGAGGGTTTTAGTCTAAACGTGTGACGCTCACCTTCCATTGTTGTTCTTTTTTTTTAAATATCTTCCAAAATCTTAAAGTCAAAATAATTAGTAAAAATCGACTGTTTTCTTTTCGTCAAATCTATTATTCTGAAAAATACATGCAAATGTACGATTCTTTAAACAGTACCTCATAGTAGTATGGGTGTAATCATGATATATATATATATATATATATATATATATATATATATATATATATATATATATACTCTTTTTATAGTTAAGGGGTCCCCCCCCCCCCGATCCACCCCTGGGCTGTAGCGGGAGGTGGGGGTTAAGGTACCCTTTCATGGCCCTCTACAATGATCTCCTCCCCGTGATGGTGGGTTTTCCCAGGTTGTGGTTTCAGCCCCCCCCCCTCCCCTGACCCCCCACCGTCTCCCTCACCTGGTCCCCACAAAGGTGTAAGTGACCACAGTCCCGGATGTAGAACCAATCAGAGTAATCACGGGGCTCCTGGCCATCCCCTGCCTCCCCCTCTCAAAATCATAAAGGGGGTATTCCACTACACGACATGGGCTGCGATATCAGCACGATATGACTATAATATTATTATTGACAAACGTGCATATATTATGAGTGATATAATGGTTAAAAAATCGCAATTTGGAGCATGTGTCATATCTGTCAGATAGGGTTTTATTACGTGCGGTTTGCTTGCGACATCGTCATATCGCAGCCCATATCGTGTAGTATAATCTCTCCATGATTAAGGAGTGCCCCTCTCACCCCTCCTACCCCTGCTTCTCTCTGCCGGCATTCCTGGCCTAATGGACCCTGTAATAGTGATGAGGGGTGGCCAGGTGCCTACACCTCTCAGGGCTGGTCTTTAAGAGGGGTTGTGGCTTTGTACAGTGTCACAACCCCTACAATACTTAAGCTAGTCAGTTAGGTCTCCCTAGCTAAATGTCGCAAGGTGCTAAATCATACCAAAACAACAACTGACACATTTCTTGTCCCATTTTAACCATGGTATATGCCTTTTAGCTTAGATGTATAGTTAGTACTAGATTACTTCACATGCTTGTATCCTAGCTTAGATTGTCACATCTTTTTATGTATGTATTTTAAGTCATATATGTTAATCTATGTTCCAAGTCATCTCCCTGCATTACCATTATTCTGTAAACGTAGTCATGTATTTATCTTAACTTAAGCCTATTTAAGGCTGGTGACAAAACTACGAAACAGCACAATGTTGCTCTGCTGTAACCTTGTCTCTGGAACTATACCTGACATTTGGATCCTGTAGATCTTTCGATCTTTCAGTTGTCAATAAAAGTGTACTACTACTACTGTATGCATGTGTGCGTGTGTGAATTATGTGTGTTTAAATGTGTGTCTATATAGTGTACTTTTGGATGGCGTGGGTGTGGGGTGATATTACTTAATTATTGACATGTTATATATCATAAGAATGGGGTGTTATTTCTCTTTCAAATGTTAAACAGGATTCCATATTACTGGTGAAAAATTATCAATCAGCTATAACAAAAATCTGACACTCAGAATCGCTTATTGGAGTACAGGCTTCAGGGCGTGATTAGCTAATCAGCGTGTGATTGTCCTGTTGGAGTGTGATTGGCCAGTTTTATTGGCTTTTCGGAGTGTATTAGGGTGGTAAGGATGTGACTCAGACGGTGACCTCCACACCTGGCTGGTCGTCAGGTATGGCCACTAACCACTGACTCAGCACTAAAAGAACACCTCCTGAGTGGCCACTCTTCATTGTCCAAGTTCTTTAGCTCTCACATAAAAGGGCAATCAATGAATTAAAGAAAAAGGTGCGAGCTGGAGTGGAGGGAGCTGGAGGGGCGCTCGTCACCACTCTGGGGGCTGGACTCTACTGTTATATTTTCTGACTGGGTTTAGCCCCTCCTCATTGGGCATATTGTCTGAGATTCAAAATACTCACAAATAACCACACATCTATGCAAGACACACATGAACACACACAGAAGTACAATTACACAATGCTCTCTATTTCACACACACACACACACACACACACAGAAACACAGAAACACACACAGAAACACACACAGAAACAGACACAGACACACAGACACACACACAGACACACACTCAAACACACACACACACACACACACACACGCACACACACACACACAACACATATACAATCAAAGGACAAACAAAAGCATTACAGATATTTCCTCCTTGCCATTTAGGTTTCTAAGGGACAGGCTCACAAACTAACGATCACACCAACACATTCTTTCACACCCGGTAAAAATGCTCATCACTTTAAACGTGCTAAGCATACACGTCGGACGTTGGTGAAACAGAAAAGGGAGAAAAGTGGGGAGGTCATGAGTATGGAGACGTGGAAGGTTACAAGGGATTGGTTCTAACACCATTATAACATCCCTCACTTTTTTTCCACCCCAGTCACCTGCACATTAATTTTGCTGCTTTCATACATATATACTGATTATCTACAGTTGGATTGCACGTATACAGAGGATCACCGATATCCCACCAGGTGGCAGTAGCGTAGCATTGGTTCCCTATAAATAAATAAATAATTATACACATTCATTCAAGACAGTACTTTCTATACGGTTGACTTTGTGCTGCTTATGATAGGGGGTTCCAGCAGAGGACAGGTATGGTTTGACTATCGACAGGTGGACAGTTAAAGGGTAACAGATCATGTAACTTTCACCTAATGGGTACATTCATTTAATAGAATTAAGCCCCATACCCACTAGGCAATTTGGGCATCTTTTCCCCTGATTGCCCGTCAGTATGGTGTATTGAAATGTACATGTTTGATCTGAATCGCCGGGAAAATCGCCCAACGATTCGCCCAACGATTTTATCAAACACGTTAATTTTAACTGACGGGCGACGAGGCGCAAATCGCCTAGCCGTTATGGTGCTTTAATGGAATGTGTTGCACACACGTTCTGTCACTTATAATTATCAGCCAAACCCTTGTTAAGCAGTTATTTATTGCAGCCTCGTCCTGAGACAGGTCTAAACGCTGAGAAAAAAACAACTATTATAGGCATTGGAGCTCTTTGGGTGGTTGTTGATGTTGGTCTCTCAGGTGCAGGCGTTGTTTTGGTCGTTCCGGTCCGGTGCTTCCTCAACACCTGTGGTGGTATGAGGCCACGGACATCGGAGTAAGAGGCACCATACCGGTAACACAGGGCGCGCGTGTATGTATTATACTTAATTTGGGCCAGATGCATGCAACGTGATGTGCGATGACGTAAATTGCAAACATTAGTAGTTGCAAATCCCCAGACCTCTTTCAGGAAATTCAGGATCTGCCCCTTTGCTGCTCCGTTAGCAGATCCGACGAACATCTATTTCTACACTGTATTTACTTAACTGTTAGATGTAGCTTCAAAAGTGAAAAATAAGACCTATTTCTATATTATTTTCAGTTGACGACGCTGTCTTGTATGTCCCATGCCTTAATGGCCGGCGCCGGGAATATGTTCACCATCATTATGAAATTGTCCTATACTTCAACTACTGCCAGTAGCAGATCGAGGGAGGGGGGAGGGGCGGCCCCTCTGGATCCCTATTTCTGGCCCCAAATCAATTCTTTTAATGTAAAACTAAACCCCCCGCCGGGACCCCCTTTAATGAATGCGCCCTCCTTTCTAAAATTTCTGGATCCGCCCATGACTTCGCACTGATTTGCTTCATACAAGTGCCTTTGGCGGGTTTTGGAATCCATGGACATATGGACAAATATTCACAGTGATATGATAATGACTGAGGCTGCCTTTTATATTAAAGTATTGTACCAACTGCTCAGGGGATTTATCATAGCTATGGACAAAAAGAGTATGAAATATACTTTTATAGTACATTATACTGTAAAAGTGTAGTCTGTGTGAGAATAACGTTGCTCCACATATAGGCTGGTGTGTACTGATAAAACCTGCCCGTCATTCTGACTCAGAACCGTGTTTTATGGAACTTCTTCACAGGGCTTTTAATGTAGCTGGTGAATTGATATAGGAGAGGAGAGGGGTGTGGGGTGTGAGATGAAGGGTCTGACTGACAAAGGTGAAAGGGGGGCACACAGATGGACTGGTAGGAGAACCGACAAGTACATTTTGAGGCTCAGGTACATATAGAAACTAGGCTCACATCAGTAGTTTAGACCAACCAGACTCATGAGTTTGTGTGAGGGAAGTTAGTGCCTTTTTTCCCCCTAGATCACTATGTGTTGGATCTCTGCTCGCGTTGGGCAACGTTACCCAATGTGAACATTCGCGTTGGAGGTCGCGTTGGTATGCATTGTTTTTATATTGTATTGGCCTGCGTTTTATATATTACACTTCGCGTTGGTCATCCATATTCGCGTTTGCTATTCACGTCGACAAAAACGCAAATGAAAGAGCCCTAAAGGCGGTGATCCACGTTGCGACAAAATTGGACCGATATTCAACCGATTTTCAAAATATTTTCTATGTCCAGAATCGGTCCAGAATCGGTCCACTTTTGAAAAATGTCGCAACGTGGATCATGTCAACCGATTTTTTCCAACCGATTTCCAACCGACACATGTGAGACTTAATTATTCCAGCCAATTTCCAGCCGATTTCCAGCCGACAATGGTGTGACAAAATTAATAAGGGTTTAATAATTTTGGACCGATTTTGGACCGATATGGACCGATTCTGGACCGATTTTATAATGTGTATGCATTTTCAAGGTTATTTCATTCATTTTTGGGAATAATAGAACGAAAACGTTACCAAAATGTATCAAAATGAATTCTATTTCACAGGATATATTTTTTAATGCTTTTCAAGAAATATTTTACCATTTTACTTTTTATTAATCTAACAGATTAAATGATATATATTTCTGGTCCTATTGACCATATATAGACAATACATGTGAAAATATTTCTTCAATTTTGATAATTCAATGAACCGATTTTTTTCCCACTGTTTTCCTATTAATTTGTGACCCAGCGTACATGGAAATAATCAGTTTTCATCGTCACTGTGGATCACGGGTAGGGGACCGATTCTGGACCGATTCTGGACCGATTCTGGACCGATTCTAGGAGCAGGGGGTTTAATTGCCAAACCGATTCTGGACCGAAAAAAACTGTCGGTCCGGAAATCGGTCCATTCACTATTTTTTTGTCGGGTTGCAAAATGTCGCAACGTGGATCACCAGCTTGACGCGAGCCAGCTGATGCGTAGTGTAATATGGCATTAGGATGAACACAAAACCGTTTCAAGCTCAATACATCGTTACCAGATTGATATTGAAATGATATAGCCAGAAATACTCTTTTCTCCAGCGAGAGGTAATGCAAAATAATGAGGTTCAACATTTCTATTGTCATAGAGGTTACCTATGGGTAGGGCCCTTGATGGGGGGGGGGTTCCCCATGTCGCATGTCGATTTTAGAAATTATCATGTCCCTTGTCACTTAACTCCTCATGTCCCATATCGTCTCTAAGACCTTCTCATGTCTCACATTGAATTAAAGAAATGGTCCCTATCATGTCGTTTATTTTTTTTCTTCATGTCAATAAGCCTTATGTTGCATGTTGATTTTAAGAAATGGAAATGTCGCCGGGTCGAATTTACTGGTCTAGGGCCATATGGGCGAACGATGAGACACTCTGAGCTATATAGGGTGTGAACACTCAGCATAATAATACCTGTCTTAATAAATAGCCATCAAAAGGTTCAGCATCCCCGCCCCCCTCCAACACACACACACACACACACACACACACACACACACACACACACACACACACACACACACGGAAACCTCCTGTAAATCCCAAGTGCAGCTTTCCCAGAGTCAGAGAAACTTACATTAGTCATCATCATCTTTTTAGGTCTAGCAATACGCTAGCTACCATCTAGAGACGCTATACAGCAACCAGAAATAACATAAACAGATAAAGGAGTTGGGGACTTTTTATTCCTTCCACCCCACACCCTCAAGGACCTCCTCCACCCCCTCCAGCATGAAGCTGGCCTGGACCACAGGAGGGGGAGGCGAGAGAGGCAGAGAGTGTGTGTGTCGGGGGGGGGGGGGGGGCTACGAAATATGTGTTTTATATCAATATGTTATATACATATATCTTGCAAACAAAAGTCGGTGATTTTAGGATATAATTATTCCACTCTAGTAAAAGGTAAAAAAATAGTAGGAGCGACATTCTGACGTGTATTCTATATCACCATTGAAGACAATGATAATGTGCATTTTATTTTCTCATAGGAATTAAGATTGATATAAGTTGTTGAATCAGCCTGAACATGAAACATTTCCCTTTATAACTTTGGGAGTTGCCATCGTTGATCAGGCCGGTCAACTGTATACCATCAAATATGTATCAAAATAGCAACCTGGAACTTTTTGTTATGCATACCGGACAGTCCTACATACGCGTCTTTTTTCTAACATGTTTATCTGTCCTGGTGGTGGGTTTGATTGATCTGGCCTTCCTTTCCAGGCGCTATTTAGACTGTAATATGGTTTCTGATAAATGCTTTGCCTTCTATAACAATGAAAGCGGAATACGAGACCTTAGGATTTGTGAACCAGTGCTCTACCCATCAACTAACTTATACTCTGTTCCATGTCTCTCTTTACAATCCACGTATCATAATATATCAAGAATATCTTGTGATATTTAAGCTCTTGCTGAAAGGTTTACCCTGTATGCAATGCACAATGTTTAAGCACTCAGTCTATCTGCGGACCCGCCCTTTTCGGAATCCTAATCATCCCCTGGTGACCCAGGTATTTAGGCCTAATGCTAAATACCTGTGCCTCCCCCGGTACCCTGCATCTTATGGGTTATGATGGGTTATGCAGGTAGAGGTCAGAATGTGAAGACCAGGCAGGGTGTGTAGGGGAACGCCCAGGAGGAGAATCCCTCCTGGGTTATCTTCTCTGTACCATGGCACCAGAGCCTCACTAGTCTGCCTGCAGTGCACATGTATAGCAGGGAATCCATATGGTAGTTGGGTCATTTCAGGGGGGTTGCATAATATTTCCTTAGAGTTATTCGCTACACATTTATGTAAATATGACATGATGAGCGGATTGTCATAGATTTGCAACTTTCGTTAATTGTAAGTTCACCAAATACGATTTGTTGAGGAATATTTTCTGTTTCTTTTCTGATTATTTTTAAAAGAAAGTTTGCTCAAATACACCCTGAACAGAAAGGTTTTAATAGATAATTATAACAAAACTAAGTTTTTGCTATTCAATCTTTCAAATTTCGTCTTGGTTAACGATCCGTTAAATACAACATACAGTTGTATGACTCCGCACAGTCTCAGAGAACATGTGACACCAACATAAGTACAGACTGAAATGTTGTCAGTTTGTAAGATATATATGTTGTGTTATAGCTAAGGAATTCTTGGTAAGGTTAAATGATATTCTGGAAGGTTTGTCAATTATAAAGAGTGCATTAATTGCCCACATGTTAAATGCATCTTGAATGGAAATAATGTGTATGTCATGTTGGTTGAGCAACTAGCCTATAGATCGGTATGTCACAGCTATGCCTTGACGTGAGATTCAAACGCTCAGAGTTATCTGTTCTCACCCAGAGAGGGTGTGTGTGTCTAAGATTACGTGTTGGATCCCAGTGTGGGCCGCCCCTGTAACGGTCGTGGGATCCAGTCTGATTGGGCGAGTGGGGGGGGGGGGGGGGGTTACTTCTGGGTCTGTTGGGACTTTCCTGAAATGCCGAACAGTCGTTGGTCCGCACGTTCCTCTCCCTACGACAGCTCGTCACGCTTAATAACCCTTATTAACAATATATTATTTGGTGTTCAATTAGAATTAAGCTTGGAAGCGTAGTGTATCTTTATGATAACGGTAATTGATCTACAATATGCCAACATCCCATGCAATAGCTTTCCTTATCTAGAAAGGTAGAAAGCAGTAGAGCGCTCGTGTGTGTGTTTAATTCTTATTGAATTTCAAGGTTTCCATCCAGTGTAGCAGATATGCGGAGAGAGGTTGAGATCAGACGAGCATACATGGAGATAAACATATGAATATGTCCAAATTTTCAGCATTTCTTTGAATACAAAATAATTGAGTCATTCTGACCATTAGTGAATTTCGATTCGGCCCTGGTCAGGGATGTTTTTTTAATTTTTTTTATTGAAACAAAACCATCTCGTTTTACAAACGCTTTTCAGACAGTTGAATTGGTTAGTTACATTATATGTGTTAGTACAAATACAATGATAATATGATGATTGTTGATAGTTTTGCAGGTTCTTTTAGATAGAGCTCCTAGTCCTAGAATGAAGGATCATTCTATGGATTATGTCTCGTAGTTCTTAAATTTTCCACTCATAAGTGTTCATATCCAACAGTTTCACTCTCTGTTTGAATTTCGACAAGTCATCCATATGTTGAATAGTAGATGGCAATTTATCCCACAGAATGCACATTCTGTAATAAGGACTATTCATAATGTATGTTTTTGCAGTAAAAGGTCTTTGTAATTTAATTTTCGCATCTGTACGAAGTATCCGATCACCACGAAATTCCTCTACACAATTTGTTGACCTACTATAATTATATTCCAACAATAACATCTGTATCTTTCGTCTATCCAGCAGATTTTTCAAATTAAACTGGGTCTGAAGCATTTTAAGTTCATCTGTACTGATATTCCCCTCTTATTTGTTATTATACGTAAAGCTTTATGTTGCAACGGTTGTAGTTTCTTAATCACATCTAAGGTACTACTATCCACAATGCAACTAACATAATCAAGTATCGGCAGAATATATTGCTTATAAATCAGCAAACATGTATCTACAGTCAGATATTTTCGTATATAATCTAATTCAAAGATTCTATTATTAGTTCTACTTATTATAGTCCCCAAATGGCGTCGATAATTTAGCCCATGGTCTATATTTACTCCCAGATAAACATAATTTTCTACTCGTGAAATTACTTTAGTCCGTAATTGCAAATCAACAGAAGTAGTTTTCGACTTACCCTTAGGGACTATCTCCATAAACTTTGTTTTTTTATAATTTATAACCAACCTATTCTCGTTGCACCAATTCATGATTTGGTGCAAAGCACCCATCAACGATTCTATTGCAGAGACAGATGACAACCCTTTTGCTAACACAGCAGTGTCATCGGCATACATATTTAACCACACTGAATCCGAAATTACATTAAATATATCGTTAACATATAAAATGAAGAATAGTGGCCCTAGAGTGCTGCCTTGTGGAACACCATGGGTAGATTTAATTTCAGATGAAATGTAGTTTCCTATTTTTGTACAATGGTATCTATCTATATAGGATTTAACCCAATTAAGTATTTTTCCGGAAATTCCAAATTTTTCTAACTTTTTTTTACTAAAATTCCATGGTTTACGGTATCAAATGCTTTTGAATAGTCCACATAGCAGCACTCATTTACGAACCCATCATTTAAATTATCATAAATATGTTGTGTCAATTCCATTATCCCTGTCATTGTACTGTGATTTTTACGGAAACCGTGTTGATTAATATTCAACAAATTATTTTCCTCAAGATATTGAATCATTTGTCTATGTATACACTTTTCTAATAATTTTCCAGGTAACGGTAAATTATGGATTGGTCGCCAATTATCACATTTTTTCGCATCACCTCCCTTCGGTATAGGGGTAATAATACTATTACCCCATGCACTTGGAAAAACACCTGTTTCCATAGAGTAATTGAAAATATATGTCAATTCGAGACTACAAATAAGTAGTCCATCTTTCAAAACTCTAGAATTTATATCTTTAATCCCAGAGGACTTGGTTATATCAATATTGTTTATGTAACCTTTTACTTTGGATTCGGTAATAAAAGATAATTTGAACAGATGACCATTCAAATCAGGAATATTATCAACCCAATCCGTATTGTTATCATGTAACAGAAGTCCTGAGATAGTTCCATAATAAGTGTTCAAGTAGTCAGCAGCATCTTGTCCATATACCAATCCATCACTAGTTTCCAGACAATCAATCACTGTATTTCCCCTATGGTTTCTGCCAAGGTTTTTATTAACTACTTTCCAGAATTTCTTGGCATTACCCTTTTCAGAGTTTATTTCAGCACTCACAAAATTTTTCTTACTATTAAATATACATGATGCAGTAACCTTTTTTTGGATTTTAAAAGCTTGCCAATCTTCCTCACGGTTATTATTACAAGCCTTTCGATATAGACTATTTTTTAATTTAATATGTTCTCTAACTTCAGAAGTCAACCATAGGGGCTTGTTAGCTTCAATATACAATTCCCGTACTGGACAAAGTTTATCTATAGATTCCAACAGAATTCTATACATATAGTCCCATAGGACATTTACATCACGTGCCTGATGCCAGAATTGTTGCCAAAGAACATTTTTTTCAATTTCTTTTTGAAGTTTATCTATGGTATAATTTTTATAACTGCGACCATAAACCTTCTCTTTTACATGTGGAACAGTGTAGTGCTTCTTAATAATATATATTGCCTTATGGTCACTAATTGATTCAGACTAGTCATCGACAACTAGATGCAAACTAGTCACCTCGTGAAGATCCAGTATTTACATACTTGCATTCCAGCCATGGCTGCAATGGTTCATTTGACCCCGTACAGTGGGTTACTCCCCTCCCTCAGCACTGGCTCTGGATCCGCCCCTGCTGTGATTGCAGGGTCATCTCAGAATACAACCTCTTTTATACAATAACCAAATGTTGATCCTACATTTTAACAACCTCTGATTTCCTCCCCCAAAACCCTTTTCATTTCATTTGGCTGTGGACCCCCTTCTCCTAGCTACCTGGCAGCCTACCAGATTGCCCCCCCCCCCCAACCACTCCACCGCCACGATCTCATATGGCACAATGTGTGTAATTGTAGCGCCGACCGTTACACCCATTATCGCCCCCCCCCTCCCCCGCCCCCCCGCCCCCCCCCAGGAAGGAGGTGAGTATCACGTGGTAATGGGTGGATCTCGGCCAAGTATGAGGCCGAGATGGGGTTTGAATATATATCTTCGGGTTGCGTCCTCTAATTTGAACCAATGGAGATACTACTATTACTATCCTAACTACCACTATAAAGGAGTGGGGGGTGGGGGGTAGAATGATATAGCTATATGGATTTTGGCAATTAATAGACATATCAATATCGGTTTCTCTACGGTTGCCGTCAGAGGAGTAAGCATCATACGGACTCAACAATATCGGTTTCTCTTTTACTGTAACTCATAATTAACAGGACAAGTATCACTTGAAAATATTTAGTAGATATTTTGTTAATGTAAGGCCTTTTAGGAGCTCTCAGTATTTTTGCTCAGTTTAACTAGTCCTCTTTCAATTCTCCCCACCATGGATACCTCATGTTTTGTGGTTCACCTGCAGACTTGCCTATATTAAGGTGCGTGGTGGGAAATATGTAGCCAAGTTATAAGGATCAAGTGTAGGAAATTCCAATAATAATGGCAAAACTTGTGGTTGAATAATATTATGATGGAAACATAGCATTAACTATTTTCCATTTTGTACATCTAATATTTTTCAAGTTGGTTTGAATATTCATTCCTTTCCAAAAGATACATAGCAAATATTTGTAAATTTTCTATAGTTATTCGTTAGGTTTTGTCTACAAAATCAGTCAGAATTAATCTGCAGATGCCTAAAATACTGTTAATTCGTCAGGATTGAATGAACCCTAGAAGGAAAGTAATCCATAATAGCGTCACATCCGTAATAAATCCCAATACATTGGGCTCTATACATTTATATATGTGGTTAGATTCCCCATCATATTGGGCAGGGGGGGGGGGGGTCGGGGCCAAGCATAAACTGGATCAAATTATACGAGGAAGAGCTATAACTAACCATTCATACCTACAAGCCTGTCACAACACTGAACACGAAGTTGGATCAGGATCAACTTTAACCTTGGCCTCGGTCCCAGTGACGAGGTAGTTGACACAACTAACTGTGGTTATTAAGGCCTTCTTGGCATATTGGGCCAAAGTCAGACTAAAGTAATACGTGTGATTGGCCGGCGGTGGGGAAAAGCAATATTATCATAATGGGTGAAGAGAAATGCTTGGTATAAAGGTGAATGTGAAGTACTTTAAAGTTTTGGTGTAGTACTTTCTAATTGTGGATGTTGTTTAGGGGAGCAATGAAGAGTTGAAGACAGGAGTAGAGTTGAGATGATGTTCTAATATTTTCTTCAGTCAGCATGGTTTGAGCATGGCCTCAGGCCACGGGTAATAAAAACTCACATGTACATAGATCTGTGTCTCCAGTCCTGTTGTCTAGAGTGGAGCCTTCAAAGTTCCCTCCAGAGGCCTCAACGGCCCTGATTGGTTGGTCAGGCTCTAGGTGGAAGGTGGCTCCACCTGGACCTGTGAGGGTAGTTAGCAACCTGACAGTGTGACATAACAAGAATCAATCCAGAACGTTGCTGCAATGTTATTAGAACGTCATATCCTTGGCTGGAAAAACTTTTATCTGTTACACAGTTTGTAAACAGCTGTATAATTACGCCTTAAGTTAGTTTAACCATAATGCTACAAAAAAGAGACAGCAAGACACGTGAATGAGAATCACCAACACGTGGGCCTTTCTGCCCCCGCTCAGTTGGCACCAGAACAGAAGGAACAAGGATCTGTGTGTTTGCCTAATGATAATTAAAGTAGGAAAAAGACTGATTGATTAAATACCAGGACTAAATTAGACATTTCTACACGCATGCTTGTGGTTTTGAAGTCGGGAAAAACGGCATTAATTGGCTGTGAATATGGCGTTGATACTTTCACAACGCATTATAGTGAACTATTTAACCCTCACGGCGACAGGACAAGGGGAACAACTAGATCCAGGAATAGTACATGTCCATTTTCGTCATGCCCCCTATAGGAAGAAAATTAATGTTCTTGAAGGACCACAATCTGGGATAGGCTTGCTTATTCAGTTATACTGCTTATAACATGTCTGCGATTTCTACATGGCTTCAACAAAATATGGCAATACCCAGCCAATTTGCAATGTAACAGAAACATTTTACGACCATACTTTTATAGTCAGTCTGTGACTTACTAAGATAGCACGTATCAATTACGTTATTGATGGTGATGTTGAAGCTTCACCAATCAGAATGTTGTTATAACATTATTTTTGTTAAGGTTAGGACACAACCAAAACAGAACATTGTAAGTGCATTCTGTTTGGGTTGAAGAAATTTCAACTAAAAATTTCAAACTACAACTACATGATAAACTTACATTATAAGATGTGGCTCTGAACAAAAAAAAAGTATCAGCCTGTGCCTGTGAGTTACAAAGAGGGACAAGGTAACACGGGAAAATTATGTGTTATCTAACTTCAGGTTATATACATGTGAAATGAACAAAGGCCTATCATATGCTATAGGCTACATCGTGTGTACTTAACATAATTGTGTTAGTCAACGTGGGTATGGCATGGGTTATCAAACATGGACATGTGCAAAGATGCTGATGCCGGTCTGACAAAGACAGATACACTGCTGTGTGATGTAAACGTATTATATAACTATGATGAGACAGATTCTGCTGTGCGATGTATCTCTGGTACAGGTAAGAGAACTGAATGCTGGTCCCCGCACTCTCTATGTTAGGGGGGAATCGGCATGTGGGCTGCAGGAACAACTAGATTTTTCCAGCCATCTGACTGGTCGAGAGGTGGTCACATGACCCCAAATTCTTCAAAATCTGACGCATTCAGCAGTAGGGTGGACCTGCGGCTGCACATGACGTCTGGAGGAGTTTGTAGCTGGGGGACCAGCGTAAGAGAACTGGTGATGCTCCCGGGAACCAGCTCTCTCCCCCACCGTGACGTCACTCACTGTCGACGTGAGGTCAGAGACTGTCGCAGTGACGTCATAGAGCGCCCCGGAAACGCGTGTTGGCAGCTATGTTTCCACTAGAGGGTATCATCTGGGAACAAGGCCAAGATGTTTGTTTCCCAGCGTTTGCAAGAAATAATCACAATAATCATAATTCACATTACTCTGGAGTATTCCATCCAATAACAGTATATATATACCAGTATATTATTATATCATGATAAGAAAGACGGAGGTGGGCATCTGAGGGTGGCCATACAACCCATAGGGGATCATCACGTACCGAGGGTGAAGTCCGAGGTTTGTAAGATCCCGTTGGGTCGTACAGCCACCTGAGGATGATCCCTAATTAGGGTCCTATAGTTGACCACCCAAGCATTATTCAAACTATGTTAACACAACTGAGACTGAGGAATGTATGCATGGCCTGGCAATATGTAGCCTACTGCTTGTTGGCAGTTCGGGTGATAAAAGACCTGCTGAAAAGCAAGCAGTGTGAAGACCAGCATAGAAATGACATCATTTTTATAACTGAAATTACCCCTACCGATGACCCCTTCTCTTACTTGTTGATCCGTCGACATTTGTTCAACTGTTGCATTGGTTGAATTTACAATCCAATGAAGTAGATGCAATGAGTCTTTTTAGTAAAGTTAATTGATATTGCTCATTGATGCTAACTCAGGCAATAATGTAATGTTATAATAATTCTGCAGTAATGTTACATTTGGTTCTGGTTTGATTCTTGTTATGTAATATTGATGGCACCCAATATAATGTCTTATGATAGAATAATAGAACCTAACATTGCGACGTTGCACTCAGACATTATTATAACATTCTGATTAGGTTACTGCACATAGAAATAAAGTTAGAATAACATTCTGTATTGGTAAGGTCTCAAGTTCACCAGAATATAATGCTATTATAACGCTCTGTCTTGGAGAGTCTGAACCTAATGTAAAGAGATGTAACTAGAAACTGTGAAGTGCAAATTAGACAATGGAACTGATGTTTACGAGTCGAGATTTTCTCACCGAACCATAACAACAATACCTACTGCGACCCGTGGCAAATACCAAGTGACCCACATAGCCACCCCTGGATCACAGGGGCTCTGAACCATGCCCATTGTGATTTGTGAAAAATTCATAACATGGCTGTCATTAGCAGAACATAATTCCACCTTGTTTTGAATCAAAGGCAGTGTTATTGAGTCCATGGTGGGCTTAGTATTCTGTCCATTTGTATAATCATGTATGGGTACAGAGGCCGGTGTTTTGAATGGAAATCAGTTCCCAGGCAAGGAGCGATTTACACGGCATCTTCTGTGACCATTCCTTTTTGGTTAGTCTGTTACTTGTTGAATTGTCACTTAACAATTACTTTATTTTAGGTAAGGTGGAGACTCATTAAAAAAGAATTTTGTAATAACATACCATTCTATTAATATTCAGACCTTACTCATACAGAATGTTGTAATAATGTTATTTCTTTCACAAAAGAATGTAACAAGAATGTCACAAGAATGTCAGAGAGCAACCTTGCAATGTTAGGTTCTAAATACGCTTTTGGCTGCCATCAAAAGAACATAACAAGAACCAACCCAGAACTAAACAGAACGTTGCTGTAACATTATAATAATGTCACATTCTTGCTTGCATGGGTTTCAATGCTTATACTCAAAATTAGTGATGGTTATAAAATCACACATATGGGGCAACAATTTAACAATTTAACACAATTCAAAGCAGCATGTGTTCACACCTGGGGTGCATTCCATAAAATTTTCGCGATAATCCAGGCTGAAGAATTTAAATACCACGATACCAACAAATGTTATTGCCACATACAATTTTTGTTCAAATTTTTTTTTGTTCAATTTTTTTTTCAATCAAACTTAAATTTTACAGGCTTCTTCCTTGGTCACATATTCATATTTTGATATATTAATATTTGTGAAAATATATATTTTAAAAATTGCGATATTTTGTAATTATCGCCACGATACTGATTTGAGGCCTTGGCGATAATATTTTGTGTATCGCCAGTCTTTTATGGAAATGCTTTAACTGGCGATAATGATCGCCAAATTTTTATGGAATGCATACTTGTATTATTGCCGAGTAGCCTACAGGCCCTATATCAGGACATGCCTTGTTTGCCCCCCCCCCCCCCCGCCCCCATACACCCAGACTGATGGCGGCGGTTCCCATACAACCCATAAACAAGGGAGGTGTGATGGTCTTTGTAACAA
Source organism: Lepidonotus clava (assembly GCA_936440205.1). Lineage (NCBI taxonomy): Eukaryota > Metazoa > Annelida > Polychaeta > Phyllodocida > Polynoidae > Lepidonotus > Lepidonotus clava. The sequence continues at coordinate 49,512,847 of OW387141.1, read as the reverse complement.
AACATGTTTACCACTCTACCCGATACAACTGACGACCTTCACCCCTTCAGGGATTGATCCTCGACCCTCCACGGTCCACTGAACGGGGGGGGAGGGTCTCGGGGAGCCCAGGCAAGCGTGCAATGTTATTGTAATGTTGCAGAAACGTTCTGCTTATAGTTCTGTTTTTGTTCTGGTTATGTTATTTTGATGGTATCCAATATAAGATCTCTAGAAACTAACATCTTAACTTGATATCACTTTGACGTTATTTCAACATTCTGGTTATGTTCTTTCGCATAAAGATAATGTTGCCCTAAATATTCTATACTGGTGAGGTCTCAACTTCCCAAAATAAAATCTTACTGTTTTGGTAAACCTAAGCCTATAATGTGTGTTATAACATACAATAACGTACATTAAATAAGCAGCAGACTGACGAAAAAAGCATTGTTGCAGATTGTGCCTGTTACGTTGCTGGCTGCCTGGGAGGGGTTAGAGAGGCATATTGATTGATTCCTTTTATGAACAAATAAAGATGTAAATACAACCATTACAAAGATTGACAAGTTGGTAGACTCAGAAAAGGAGGGGACCCATTGGATGAGGCGACTAAGATTCCCGTCAACTCAGAGCCTAGTTTAGGTTACATGCTGGGTAATATATCGACAAAACCCAAGTCTTCAGAGATTATGATAACTCTGGTCATTATTTGTAGCAAAACACGAAGGAAAATTTGCAGACTTAATTTTCAAAAAGTGTATCCATGTACCCACAACATTTTCTACGTTGTTTACTCATTATTTGTGGATATGTAACCAATATTTGTTTATTTTCTATGTTTTTTTCAGAGATTTTGTCTACAAAATCAGCCCAAATTAACCTGCAGGTGCCTAACATAGTGGAATTCAGCAATCCGTGGTAGGGAGAATTATAAAGCTTCCCATTACAAACATTATAAATATTACAAATATACTTATTCCTTCTGCTGACTGGCCACCTTTGTGTACCTTTAAAGGCCGTATTATACTATGCTTTTTTGAAACGCGTTTGGGCCGTTTCAAACGCGTTTTTGCCGATGTGAATAGCAAATGTGAGTCTGATTGCCCAACGCGAAGTATAATATATAAAAACGCGTGCCAACGTGTATCAACGTGTACCAACGCATGCAAAAGCGTACCAACACACGCCAAAACGCGTAGTATAATATACTTTGCATTGGGTCTGACGCGCAGTGTAATATAGCTCCAACGCAAACTGTTCGCGTTGGGCAATATCAGCCAGCACATAGTGTAATATGGGCTTTAGTGTAAAGGAGGAGGTGAGTGGACGGCTTTCTATTGTGGCATTATGTAGGAAATCAACAGGCAGAGTTCCTGACCCCAGAGGTGTAAATAGGTGTTCTGTCGTTATACACCTGAGAAGTGTAGATCTATCATTAACACAAGGTGACATACACATCAACAGGCTATGACGTGGGGTGGACGTCGACTGAGTGAACTGCACTTGGTTACAGCAGTGACAGCCCTCTTTGTTAATGCCCTAATGCGCCATCTCCCATGACTCCCATCAGCTTGCGTGTGTTAATGACATATACACAGATGAATATACACAGATGTTATTTCATCTGTTTCTATTCCAGATGCACGTGAGTAAAGCCTTTGACCCCAATCAGCTTACACATTCTAATGACATACACAGAGGTGTTGTTTTATCTGTTTTTCTTCCAAATGCACGTGAATAAACCCTTTGACCCCATCATCTTATGCCTGTTAATGACATGCACACACAGATGTTATTTTATCTGTTTTTCTTCCAAATACACCCGCATAAAGCCTTTGACCCTCATCAGCTTACACATGCTAATGACATGTATACAGATGTTATTTTGTTTTCTTAACTGCAAACGTACCTGGATAAACCTTTTGTTATTGCCCTGTTAATATTGATTAATTTGTGTTATTATTTTGTAAGAGCGCATCTACGTCACAACTAATGTATGAGGTTTAGATTTCTACTATTGTCATCAGTTACACACAAGTAACCCCTTTAATGGTCCATGATCTGACGTGATATTGGGAATAGAAAATGAAGTAAAGCAAGCTATGCTGATGACCGCTCAAGACACCTCCGACCCCCGGGTGTTCAGTAGGCCAAGCCCAAGGCTCCGAGACCACGGAAGTGTGGCACAGAAGGAAGTGAAAACAAGGTCCCAGCCTCGGGTTGTTTTTGAACCACTTGCCACCTGTTAGAAAACATGAACAGTCGATATGAGGGAACTTAACTCATAAACTGACACAGCGACGTGGGAATTTTTAATACATATGATGCAGCGACATCGGGTTTTGCTAGCACACATATTCCATGGGTAAATATTTAACTAGAGCACAAAATTATCACCAATCAAAGATTCCAATTTGGGAGGTGAGGTAATATTTTGTATTCTGTATCAAGATTTCCAGCTCCTATACATTCACCATTGTCTGTTACTTATTCATTGCTCATCAATCATGTACATTTCATCTTATATTCCTATATTGTATTATTGTATTATTATTCATCTAACCTCTGGAAGATCATGTGTTCCGCGTGAAGAAGTTAATAAAATCCCCCCCCCCCCAAAAAAAAAAAAAGAAAGAAAAGAAAAGAAAAAAATGTCCTGCCCTTTCAGAAACAGGTGAATGAAAGATCTGTTATTGCTCCAGAGGGCAATAATGCCTATCTGTGAATCCTAATGTCAATTTTTGTGTTCTTACACACCTATGGTGCACACCGATGCCTCGGGCTAAAGCCCTAATTGGGAGTGTGTGCAAACTAGGGCAATAACAATTGATTCGTGTCCCCTTAAGTTGGTATGTACTATATATGTATCTGTATAATCACCGTAAATTGCGAGTATTTCTGGTAGAAAAAACTAAGGTCAATTCTAGAACTAAGGTCTTTTGATAAAAATAACTTCAAAAAAAGGGAAGCGGGTTTCGGACTCAAAGTAGCTTCCATTCCCTTCTCCCGCCCCACCCGCATGACCCCCAACACTGCCAACGAATGTTTCAATAAATACCATTTCCAAGGTTTTCGTGAATAAGAACCTGCAGGTAAACAACTAAGTACATTTCTATCCGACTTGTACACAAACTACGTCGTTCTGTGAGTTGTGTTTACACCGATATAAGACGGATTCCCCATGTCAAATGGATTCTGCGCTGGGAGGGATCCAAACTACCGGCTGACTGGATCCCCCCCCCCCTTACAACTCCCCCCTACTCTCCCCACCCCACCTCCCCCCACGATTTACTGACCTTGACCCCATAAACTTTTGAAAAACAAGAAATAACTGGGACAGTACAACTATTTCAAAAGCGCCGACGGAAAAGTGATTTCAGTATGTATATATGGGCCATACGGCGAATACCGTGTGTCTGCCAGTGGCGGTGAATCTGTAACACCCGAATCTGAACCGTAGGGCTGTGTTTCCACCAGCCGATTTTACTCCCGATTTCAACAATCGACATAGGAAATATTCGCTAATCATTGTCATATCATGTATCATCAAAAGGGTTTGTTATTCTGTTTCTAATCATATATATATATATATATATATATAGGCCCTATATATATATATATATATATATATATATATAGAATGTATAGTCTTTTGCAATATTACTCATGAAAGGTTGTAAATGACTAAATTACCAGTGGTAAAAATTGGCTAGTGGAAACAACCTTTAACCCTTTCTGCTTTAGATGTCATATAAAGAGGACAGGGACGATTTGTATCACTTTAAAACAAAACATCCACACAGAAGTGCCACACCACTTAATGACTCAATTACTAGGATTTCAGCCAAATAAAGGTAAACATATTCCACAAACCACAAGAATTAAGTGATTGCATAATTGCTTGTTTGTTTCATTCTATTTTTTATATAACTATATATCAAATGTAGGATGTTGATGAGTAAATCACCATACTTTCCACGTCACGTATCTCCCGAGCACCAATAAATGCCAAGAAAGAATCTTTGAATAAACAAACAACTTTAAGTACCAAGTCATATGTAAATAATGTCGGTTCCATGGGTTAGTCCTCAAAGGGGAAAAATACAGGGACAGTTCATGAAGTAAAGCCTGGTTTCCACCAGCTGAATTGACCACCGTCTATTTAGTGATTTCTTACTTTTTTTACCCGTAATGTGATAAAAGACTGTACATCCTACATACCATTTTTAAGAGTATTAAAGATCATGTATTATGTGTATAATATGTACATGATTAACCAATATTCCCAGTTCCGATTTTTGAAATCGGGAGTAATATCGGCTTGTGGAAACCAGACTTAAAGGGAGCCAAAAGCAACAGTGTGTCAAAATATGACACAATTTTTCAAGCTCAAATAACTATGAAAATACATTCCATGAGTCTAACTTTAACCATTGGTACAGTACATATCATAATAACTAACAATAACATTATGTGAATTCCATAATACTCATGTCATTTATGCCTGAAGACAGCAATGTTTGTAAACGAGCCAATTTTGGTGGGTCATTAACTATAGTAAATGACATTGAATGATAGGCTTTAGAAAAGAGAACAGGAGGCCGTACCTTGTATTAAGAATTGTATTACTCCCATATTGTAATAAAATTGTAATAATAAAATAATGTAAGAATATGTAATAAATAGTTGATAAGACGTTGGAATAAAAGATATTAATTAAAATTGAGATTTGAATTAAGATAAAAGTGATAATGAATATGATATGAGATGTAGGGTGGGTGGGTGGCAAGAACGTGTTGAAGGTTTGGTTGTTAGAAGAGAAGTGCAAAGAGAGGGGAACTGGCTGGAAAAGAAAAGGTCACATGCTAAGTGACGTGGTGTAAGAGAGGGCAGAGGCCCTGAAGGCTGAGACGAAAACCTTTCTTTCACCTGCCATTAGCGCCCACCAAAATTGACCAGAGACAGGCTTAATATATTTTGATGTAGTTTTAGTCTGCATTGACAATCTATATTTACCACAGGCCTAGGTCATGGCTATGGAATATATTTCAATGGTCAATGGAATTTGCAAAATGTTGACCGAACGTTGCTTTTGGCTCCCTTTAAAGGGAGCCAACATTGTTATGCTCTAGAGTGACATCGTTCTTAAACTCAAATAGCTATACAAATGCATTCCATGCATCGCATTCAAGCATATTCTAAGATATAAATTATGGAACGTAACTGAAATAAAAAATCCCTTTGTTTACCAACAAATAAAAATGGAATGTCTATTAAAGAGTTCTAATACATTTTGAGGACATTGATGGCCGATGCTTTGCAACCAGCTCGGAGTCTATAATTATAAAGTCTACGAGTATATCATTCTTTAGTTGTCAGTTTTTAGTTTGTAATGATGTTTTTTCTATTTCGTTTGGAAAACAGCGCCTTTGGCTATCTTAAAACAATTTTGGTCTAAAGGCAGATGACCTTAAAATTGTATCTAGAAATTGGCAGCGACAAGTTGTAATCAACCGTTTTCTTCTCATTCCAGAAACGACCCTTCCTCTTTAGAACCTTTGGAACTACATCATCAGTCCGTGGCAATCCCACCAACCCATTCACATGAATCATGACTTCTGTCCTCATATATGGAAGTGCAAACTTTGAACCAACGTTTTGGAGAAAACTGACGAGAAAAAAGTACGACACAAGGAATCGGGCATCATGACTTATATCATGTGTATTTCTTATGAATCATAGGTTTGAAGTCCACCAGCTGTTTCCCAAGCCACTACTTTTACAACATCTGGCGGGAACATGTCGGAAGTGGATTAGCTGAGAAAGAGAGCGTTTAAAAAGTATCTAAGTGTTCATTCAAAAAGCGTACATCTATTTATAACCTTGATACATGTTTAAGTGTAGCCGCCGTGGAGAGACTGAGACTCAAGACGGCTCCTGTTTAATGCTGTGTTTTCACTTCCTGAGTAGATGCAGGGGCAGATACAGGATTTTCGAAAGGGGCCAAGGGAGGGGGGGGGGGCGGTCAGCATAAAAGCTAATCACTAAAACCACGTGTAATCATGCATGTACACATGTGACAACTTCCCCTCTTTTTGTAGGTTAGGGTCCACCGAAAGGGGAGGTGGGGTGGGGGGGGGGGCGAGGACCCCAGGACGTCCCCCTTGGATCCGCCCCTGAGATGAGTGAAACAAACCCAGAAAACCAACACTCAGGGCTACATGGTCGTCGCCTGTGTGTTCTGGGAGTGTCTTGTAAATAGGAGAGTCAACCATTGCACATTTCATATTAAACATATATATACAACAGAAAGGGAAAAAAAAGTAATTCTGAATAGGCTAAAAGTGCATGTGAAGGGAGTGGGTTGGTGTTTTGTCACACCGGGCAAAATAGGGTTGGACATCATAGGCTGGGCTGACAGAATTTAGCATTGCTTCCTATGGAGAAAAGGCTGATATATAAAGCTGCATTTAACAGATTTTAGGAGCAATTTGTCAACCAGATTGCTTTGGTTAATTTTGAATTGTGCCACTATCCTATGGAACAAGCACAGAGGCAATTTTGAAAATATATCATACTTAACTTTATGTTGGTGTAAACTGGAATGGGCTTATTGTCACAGACCAGGGAATGCATATATAAATGCTTCATCCTCCCTAGTCACCCCTCCATGTATCCCAGCCATGCATTGTTCCCGGTCAGAGGGACGACCTGGGCCATGAAAAGGCATCTCACCGGGCCGACGGCAATGTGGACTGTTTGAATGCTGCGTAGTTGACGCGTTTTGTAGTCACATAAAAGCATTTCACAATACCATTAAAAGGCCTTATATTACACTACACAACTTTAAGCTGTGAAATCAGCGCGATATGACCATATTGCAGGAAATTCGCATGCATAAATGGTATTATTTTCGAAATTGCCAATTTGAAGTATTTTACATCTGTAACAAAGACGATTCTAATAGGCCTATATGCGATGTCTCTGTGAAATCATCAAGTTACTCCAGCCAGCTTGCGAGGTAACAGAAATGTTCTGCAACCATAATTATTTTTTAGTCAGTTTTGACTTACTAAGAAGGCACGTAACAATTATGTTATTGATGGTGAGGTTGAAACCTCACCAAATCAGAATGCTATTATAACATTTTCTTTTGGTGAGGTTAGGACGAAACCGAAAACCGAATGTTTTAAGAACATTCTGTTTGGGTTGAATAACATAACCAGAATGTCATAATAATGTAGTATGTTGCAGCGATGTAATTGGGAGTCATCAGAAAAACGTAAAAAGAACCAAATAGATAACCAGAACGTTGTTGCAACGTTATAATAATGTCACATCCTTGGCTGGGTGCAGGTTAACTCGTGTAGTGTAATACCGCCTCAATGTTCCTGGGCTGAGGCCTATTGTGGTATACCGAACCCTCGGCCAACGACCCCCAGGCATGCCGCTAAATGATGCCATTGAAATTTGGGCAATCTAAAAATATTGATGTTGGAGAATGGCATGGATTATATGACAGGTACTAAAACCAGAGGCAAGTGTAGCTTATATGACACACACATGAATTACATCTACAGTTTTAGCTTTGGGTCATTGTTTTCTTTACCATGGAATGTGACTACAGTTCCAGGAAGAATAATGCTTATGTATATGCCATAAACTTAAAACAGTAGGCAAAGTGGTGATTCAATTAATAGAAATTTATGTGTTTGAAATAGAATGAGGCGAAGGAAATTGTACTGGGTATTTAGTTTTAGCCAATTTCCACTTGAAACAGATGCTGCATTATACTGAAGGTATGCTTTTCCCTGTATCAGTCAATTTGTTAGCCTTCACTGGATCTGGATGAAGCACGTTTCTAGGCCAGTGACCCACTGCTCCCGAACTCATGTTCATCTCTGAGTTGCTTGGCAATACAACAGGGATGAAACCAACTAGAACTGTATTCTATCAAGTTCCAAAACCATATCAAACTAAAAAAGGTGTACATTGAGGATCACAGTGGTTTCTGACAAGTGAAGAGTAGTCAACAAATTGCTCCAGGCAGCATAATAACAAACACATACGACCTCTTTGATATAATAACATCTATGCCCCCAGAGCATATCTTATTTTGTATTGTCAGTTCTTTTTTCTAATTAGGTATTACAAACTCACATTTCCATCCAGTGACGACGTCCTTTTACAGTTGGGTTAAGGCCCAGTCACATATAGAGACTGAACTGAACTCAACACTTGAGTTGAGTTGGGCCTCTGATAGTCTTGATATATGGCATAGGGTTAAAACTGGAGTTTGAAGTTTTCACAAAAATTAACATTCTGGTCTCTGATCGTGAGGAGATGAAAATTTAAGACCGGGTGGCCTTGAGTTTTAAACAGTCTTAAGACCCAGCCTCAATATGTGAACGGCCTTACGAGTGGAACGTCTTCCATCTTAAGCAGTTTTAAGACCCGGTCTCTCACAGCTTAAGACTCAACTGTCTTAAGTCCATTATCCAAGCAGATAAAGGCAAATAGACACTCTTTTGCCAATAATATTATGCTATTGTGTCTATTGTATTTTATAGACCTACTTCAATAGAGTGGCGCCCTGCTAGGGAATAGGCCTTAACAATCGAATGGGTATGGGATTCAAATGAAATTGTTGGGTACAGGCCTTCTATGGGAGGCTTCACCGGGAAAGATGTATATATAGGCAGGTTCAAGAAGACTTAAGACATAAGACTATACAGTCCCTATATATGACCACTGTTTCAATTAGACCATATAGTCTTAATGAAACAGTGGTCGAACTAACTATATTATAGTTAGTTTGCAAATATGCAATCTCAAATCCTTAAGTTAGTTGAGTTGAGTTGAGTCTCTACGTGTGACCGTGCCTTGACGTGTGCTACCATTAGGACCTGTCTGTCTCCCGTCAGTAGGCCCTTTGTGGCCTGTTACATTGGGGGGAATTAGTAGAGGACAGGTTTTTAGGAGAGCAAACTGACAGATCTATTAACAAGAGATTGCAACTCAACTCGAGCGGCTTGTTCTATAGGTCTACTCCATGGTTAAGAACGGACTGGTTTTATTCATGTGACTTTATTTGATATAGAATCAAAGCAATTTAACATTATATGAATACCTAGATATGCCACGAACTCCAAAAGTCCTAAGAAAAATATGTTTTTAAATTCTCTGATATAGATTAAATATTCATAAAACAAATATTTTATGACATGGCCCTCGGCTGTAATTATAGCGCATAACACAGAGAAAGTTTTAAGGTTTTTGGTCATTTCTTGGTCAGCGGTATAACCTCTGAAAGCCATATATCCCTTTCGCTGCCGTGAGGACAAAATCAATAGAGCAAAATTGACGCAGAATGAAAAAAATGCACTCGAGATACGCTGGAATGCTAACCCCGTCCTTTATTAACTGAATTAACAACTCTGTTATGGTAATGAGGACATATTATTTGGTAGCAAGCACGTCAAAAGTTCAAGTTGGGGCTGAGGTAAAATGCATTCTACAAACATCATTAGCCACAGCTCTGACTAAAATAACTCCGATATTAAAGGCACTTTAATTCTGCTGCACAGACATACTCATACCAGCCTCTTTCGTTGGGAATGTTTTTGTAACTTAAAGCTAAATTCCGTACTCGATATAACTGAAGTGTGCTTCGGTAAAATTTGTTTTTCTTGCAGATTTTCTATATATATACACAGTGTTGTTGGGTTCATGACTTCTCTCCTGCGTCAGAGGTGCTATATATATGTGGGTATACTGAAAAAGGCCAATAAGTCTGTCCCACATTGCGTATGTCCCGAGCCTGGACGTGGGTTGGACGATATATCATTATATATATATATATATATATTATATATATATATATATTCATATATCATATATATATATTCATATATCATATATATATATATATATATATATATATTATATCATTCAATATAAGAAACCCCAGTCTCCACAAAGTTGGGTCACTGAAAAACGTTCTTCTATATACCTGGGTACTTCTAAAACATAATGACTTCTTATATTTCATCAAATGACATATATACAGGTTTGCCAGCCAATCAGATGATAGTCTTGAAGCAAGAATGTATGACTATGGTATGCACTTTGGACCTTGTTGGTATGGACCTTGTGCATACAGGATCACGTGATCACTCGTTGGTGATCACCACGTGACGATCAAAACCACATTATTAATGATATCTATCAAAATTCTCAAGTTCTCATAAGATTGATTTAACATAAGTAAGTGTTTTAGACATATAGATTGATCCCCAATATGGTGTCCAGCCTGTACTTGACATGTATGACGTCAGGAGCAAAGCGTCTATAACTAATTACAAAGACGCCGAAAAACACTTCCAAGAATGGTATCTGAAACCGATTGAATGTTAATGGGTTAATGTGATAGACAGCTGTCGTTTGGTATAGGTATGACGTTCAGACGGCATCATTAAGTCCTTATTAAGGTGCGATATACACCTGTAATGGTCGGGGACCCTAAGGTGACCAGCTAAAGCACGTATTCCACGTGCCGATTCTGCCGCCGGATTTTTAAAATCGGCAGTAGGAATAAAGGTCAAATATAAACATTGTGTATATCATAAGCAAGGTCTTATTGTTCCCTTTCAAATGATACATAGGATGTAAGGTATCAGGCCATATTTTTCAGAGAAGATTAACCAAATGCAAAATCGGCAGCATCAAGGGCGGTATGTGGAATAAAGCCTTTAGTGATGACCTCTTGTCAGCTGAAAGGTGAACATTGGTAATGAAAAAATAATGATAAATTGAAGGTTATTTGTGGCCATGAAGTGGGCGTCCATTTAGAGGTAATGAGACAAAATATAGAGGGACACTTGGGGCGTGCACACCTCCTTCTTTTCCTTTTTTGATCAAATAGTACTTTTTATATGCATAACTGGCGCCCCTTGACTGGGCCCAAGGACTTTCTGTTTAATGTAGGGGCTTCCCCGTTCTAAAATTCCTGGATCCGTCAGAAGGTTAAGGTTAAGGTTAAGTTCTGCTAACGGCAATTTATCAGAATTATTGTACAAAATGTCCATTCTTAATATAGAATATTAGACCCAGGGGCAAATAATGATAAATTGAAGGTTATTTGTGGCCATGAAGTGGGCGTCCATTTAGAGGTAATGAGACAAAATATAGAGGGACACTTGGGGCGTGCACACCTCCTTCTTTTCCTTTTTTGATCAAATAGTACTTTTTATATGCATAACTGGCGCCCCTTGACTGGGCCCAAGGACTTTCTGTTTAATGTAGGGGCTTCCCCGTTCTAAAATTCCTGGATCCGTCAGAAGGTTAAGGTTAAGGTTAAGTTCTGCTAACGGCAATTTATCAGAATTATTGTACAAAATGTCCATTCTTAATATAGAATATTAGACCCAGGGGCAAATAATGATAAATTGAAGGTTATTTGTGGCCATGAAGTGGGCGTCCATTTAGAGGTAATGAGACAAAATATAGAGGGACACTTGGGGCGTGCACACCTCCTTCTTTTCCTTTTTTGATCAAATAGTACTTTTTATATGCATAACTGGCGCCCCTTGACTGGGCCCAAGGACTTTCTGTTTAATGTAGGGGCTTCCCCGTTCTAAAATTCCTGGATCCGTCAGAAGGTTAAGTCCAGGTTAAGTTCTGCTAACGGCAATTTATCAGAATTATTGTACAAAATGTCCATTCTTAATATAGAATATTAGACCCAGGGGCAGATCCAGGGGGGTCTTGCCCCCCCCCCCCCCCCCCCCACACACACACTTTTTAGAAAATCCTGGGGCTGGTTACATGGAAGGCTACTGACCTACTCCTGGGACAAAACGGGTCCTGGTGATAACAACAAATAAGACAGGAAATTACTCAAATACTCTGACCTATTCTTAAATCATTTTAAGTTTCATGTAGTCCCATTGACGTTCAATCTGAAGAGAGGCGGATGGTCAGCGTTTTCCCTCCGCCAGTTTGAGGATCCACCCCTGAGAGCAGGGGTCATCTTAAGGTCAGAATATGCCCCTTACCTGTGGATCAGCTTGGATCCTAACTTAATCCCCTTAAAGGCATTTTCCCCTCCCCAGACCACCTTTTGTTGGTGAGATGGATCCTATGTCCTTGGGTGACCAATGTATGAAGCCGGAGTCTGTCCAATAACTCCTGATCTCACTGTCAGATAGACATGTATACACCAGGGGGGTACTGGTTCGGAAAGGTACCCCAGTCCGTCCCTGTAATTAATAATAATCCAATAACTTGATTGTATTTTGAGGGTGTTTATTTGATAGCTACAGTTGGAAGAGTGTTTATTCAGTAATATTTCGCACACTGATTTTCAGCAAACAGGAGAATCTTTGACAATACCTAAAAATCTGCCAAGAGGGGTTGGTCGTGCAATATAATATTATATAGACTAACTCAGAAAAGAGATTCACAAATGTTAATATCTGGACTTGTATCTTAGAACTTAAGTTCAGTCACTGGCATTTTGAATTATACATGTATATACTTTAGTTTTTGGTTTTGGTAAATTGAAAGTCCTTACCTGTATGGCTGTAGCAGGTACATCTATAATACTGGCGGGGCAAGAATTTAACATTATTATAATATGCAAGAATGTTCTTTTTTGTTCTGTTTTGGTTCTTCCTACATCATTTTGATGGCACCGAATAACGTTTTTAGGACCTAACATGCATTGTGATGTTGCACATTATATAACATTCTGGTTATGTTACAGTATTTCATGTAAAAACTATTTTTTATAACACTCTATGTTGGCAAGGTTTCAACTCACCAGAATATAATGTTATAATGTTATTGTAACACTATATTTTGGAGAGTCTAAACCTGTTATAAAGAGTTGCATCTGTCACGTGAAAATGGGGCAGGTAACTGACCAAAAAAGTAGTCACAGGGTGATGGGGGTTGACCACTATATTCGACATTGTGACAGCCATTTCTTAAATTTGACATGCGACATGGGGCCATAGAGACATGACAGATGGGGTTTAAAACATAGTGACATGCAACATGGATATTTCTTATATTCAAGAGACATGCAACATTGCCGTTTTTTAAAATCGACATGCGACATTGGGACTCCCCATTCAAAGCCCCAGAACGTGCCCTCCTCCATATTCGGTATTCCACACTTTACAATTACACTGTCTTAGCAGTGCCCCCCCCCCACCACCACCCTTCTAACTCCGGGACCCCACACCATGCCCCGACTCCACTTGTGATCCCATTGGACCTTTAGGGGGTCAAGGTAAGCTCCAAAGCTGAGTCATCACTTTGGTCGGAGACCTTCTGAATGGTTGACCTCAGCTCTTTGAACGCTAACGTTTCTCAAATTGAGATTTGACGTTAAGCACATCAAACTGACTGATATGGGTTGACTAGGGTTGTATGGCACGTACTGTCGTCTCTACAGAAGTAGAAGGGTGAGTGTGGGGGGGGGGGGGGGCTTTGTAACTGAAGGGAAACCAAAGTAATGTTTAGATATAAAGTGACAACCTTTTCTAGCTCAAAAGCCTATAGAAATACACTCCATAGGGCCCAATCTTCCCTTTTGTTGAATTTTACTAGTGAAAGTTGTATTATTGCCCATTCTAGTCAATGCAGACCACCTAAATGCCATTTTGTTTACAAAAACAGCACTGCACTTTCATGGAATTCCTACAATATTAAGCTCGTTTTCACGGGTAAAAAACGATGCATCTGGCATGATGTATGTAATCGTAATATTGTAATATTTCTTCGAGTCAGACTTTTTAGCTATATCTCTCAGTCCCTCTCCTGCCGCCATCCTTCACAGCTGGAGGTTAAACTCAGCCAGTGGTGTAACGTTGTAATAATGTCACTGCAACATTCTGGTTGGTTCTTGTTACATTATGTTGATGGCTCCCAATAAAGTTACTGCAACATACTGCTGTAATGTAGCACTGTGACATTATCATATCATTGTGGTTATGTTCTTCAACATAAACAGAATGTTCTTATAACATACTGTTTTAGTTTTGCCTAACCTCACCAATACATAACGTTATGATAATGTTCTGATTTGGTGAGGATTCAACCTCACCATCAATAACATAATTGTTACATGCCATCATATTAACAAACTGACTTAAAGAGCATGGTTGCAGGACGTCTCTGTTATATCGTTGGTTGGCTGGGAAGACTCCCCCGCTAGTTTGGCCTCACACAGGATGTGGGGTCAGAGTTCACCAAGCGATAATAAGGGCCTTTACCCTTATAACTTTACTGAAAGAACTGTAGTAGGAATGTACGACAGGCTAAAAATGTTGGACCTGTCAGGGAAGGTCCGGGAGGGGCGGTGTGTGTGTGTGGGGGGGGGGAGTTGGGGGGGGGGAGTTGGGGGGGGGGGGGCTCTCTCACCACCTCTCGTTAAAATCCCGGTCACGTGACTAATCCTGCTCACTCCTGGGGAAGATACTGGGGAGGATCCGGGGTTGCTGTGGGCGTGGGGTCGGGTGTGGGGTCGGAGGAGGGGGGGGGGGGTGTCAAGGGGGTCCTGACCTCCTCTCTCTTTGTTAGTGCGGAAGTCATGAAACGATTTTTGTTCCCAAGAGAATATCATTTAATTATGATTACGGATATATTGGAAAATGTCCGTAGGTTTGTTGATCACTCTCATTACCTGTAATAATGGACATTCATGGGACCTACCACAGGGAGCCCCGTCCCCCGTCCCTTGGCTAGTTACTAGCCCAACCAACCTGCGATGTAACAGAACTGTTCTGCAACCTTAGTTTCTTTTTGGTCAATCTGATACTTATTAAGATGGCATGTAACAGTTTTGTTATTGATGGTGAGGTTGAAACCTTACCAAATCAGAACAATATATTTTGATGAGGATAAGACTAATATAAAGCAGAACATTACAAGAACATTCTGTTTGGGTTGAAGAACATAACCAGAACATTGTAATAATGTTGCAGTGCAACGTCACAGCAGTACATCACAGCAGCGTTATTGGAAGCCATCAAAATAAGGTAACAAGAACCAATACAGAACCAAACAGAACGTTGCTGCAGTGTTATGACAACATCACAAGCTGTATTTTGGGACGTTGGTTCAACATCCTTTATAATATCGCATAAAGACCCATGTCAATTATATAAAGTGTTAATTAAAGGCATAATTAAGAGTCACGATGTTGAAAGCATGGACCCTTTGAACGGTTACTATTAATGAAAATCGTGTGTAAATTGAAGAGGTGGGCTGTAGTTTAAGCATTCATCGACTAAACATTTCTTAGAAACATGCATCTTAGTGTTACGTAAAGCTAGGCACAGCGTTACGATTATCGGCAATCATGTTGTACGTGACATCATGAAAACAATAATTGTTCCTGTTTCTTTTGACCTAACTGCATGCGTATTAGAGATTTTCTTTCTACGTCACAAACTACTGTGATAAAGTGGGGGGTTGCAGTTGTCAATCAGAACAGGATGATTAGGCTCTCTATATGATTAGAATGAATATAACCTGTCCCCCCCTACCTATCACCCCAAAAAATAGAAAAAAGAAAAAAACACAAAAAAAACACACATACAAAAGAAAATACACACACACACCACAAAAAAACCCACAAAAAACAAAACACAAAACACGAGAGGATCCACAGAAGTGATATACCGTCCACTATCAACATTGTGGGTTCGGAATTCTTGGAGTATATCAACTGATAAAAAGTGATATGATTTGTTTGTATAGCGTACCTATTTATAAGAATTGTTTTAATGCATGTGAAGTTGCAGCTCTATATCTTCCTTATATTTCTATATCTCTGTATTTCTATATTTCCGTGCAGGAAACCAGTTATGTTAACTGAAATCCGTCCAGCTAAATAAAAACGTTTCAAAGAATCTCATTTCTTCAGACTAGTCTGGGAACCGTTATTCTATTAACAACTCATCGGGCTCATATTCCACTTTGGTATTTGTATAGTTAAGATGCAAGCCTCGTATAAACATATTTGAAACGATAACAACAGGTATGGATATTTGCATATATATAGAGCGAGAACCCTAACTATAGAACATTATAGGTACACATATTGTGTGTGTATATATTAATCTATATACATCCAGGTAAATAGCTGGAAAAGACAACCTTAAAATATAAATATCCAGGTCAATGATAAGGTAAAATATATTTAGAGTACAGAGAAAAATGACAGTTTGAGTGTGATTCAAGCAATACCCAGAAAATACAGAGTTCAGGAGCCGGCAATTATATGAAAATCTATCGCGTTATGTCCGCTTATGTCCGCTTTTCTATATTTAGAATGCCCTCAAAGAGCTGTAACTTTTATTGATTTTTTCCCTTTTTTATAACAATTTTACAGATTTAAATGTCATTCATTAGAACCAGAAATATTGCATTTTCGTTACAACAAAAAATTTTGTTGTTAAGCAAAAGTTCGTTGTGCTTTCGTTGCTTGATCCTCACAACGAAAATCCATTGTGCAACGGGCCCAATGGCTAAATGTATTTCAGTTGAGGAGGTATTAAGCTGTTACTCAGGAAATATGTCCAATGTGAGAGGTACAATTCAATAATGTAAGCTTTTTTTCCAATGGTTATAGATGTACATAGCAATATCAGCAATCGGTATTTATTTACCTGTAGATGAAAATGCCGGAGTATCCAAAATGATGCTGTGTATGGGTGTCAGAGTACTAATTAACTAATCCATGTCAGTCTAAGGCGGTCTAATCACCTCATTCTGAGTAGTAATACGCCCTTTTGATGTACTACCTTTTATAATTGTAATGCGGAAAATGTCATCTAATCAGTAGAATCATCAGGTTTATTGACGTAAGCATAATGATCCAAACCGTGCGTGGGTGAATTCTGAGGTATCCTTTTCCTCACGATTTGACGTAATACCAACCAATGACAGATAATCTAATAAGACACGTAAAGAATCATGTGTTAACAATCAACAGCTAATAATTGTCCTCATATAGAGCATGCAATTGGTGATCCCCCCTCACCAACATACCCACACCCAGGAAGGTAACTATATTAAGGTTAGACTACTGTTATGCGCAGCTATTTCACAGTACTCACAAAAATGTAGATTGATATGTTTGCTGCCACTTGTCCCAATGTATACAATGTATCATTAAATAACCCATTGCAACGTGTTTTCTGTGATATAAATTATATTACTATGGGTTGTACAATATAAATATGAATTAACCGGAATTGTGAAAATCTTATTTTTCACTTTTATTTTTTGAACTGAAATATCTCAGTCAATAATAGAGGAAAACAAATAAAAGTTGACATGCATATAGATGATAGCCATTTGGAGGGATCCGTGTCTCAGATTCTTGTTTTATGTCTTACTTCTGATTTTATGAAATCTAGAAAATGAAAGTGTAAAAATTCATTAAAAAAAGACAAAAAGTTTCCCGTTTTTTGTCATAAAAACAAAACTAGGACATAAATAAGAAATCTGAGACAAGGTTCCCTCCAAATGAATGTTATTGACAATACTACTAAGTTTCAAAACTGTGAAATTAATATTTAATTAAAAATCTTTGTTCAAAAAATAAAAGTGAAAAAATCAGATTTTTTTTCATAATTTCCCAAATTAAAATATATCACAATACTTTTACATAATACATCCTCTGCGAAAAGCAGTCTTATGGCCTGGAATATTGAATTAAGATGGTGTCTTGGGGATTCTAATACTGAAAAAATTAGGTAAATATTCTTATTAGAAAAGAAGTTATGTTAATTTGAAGACACGAAGGTCGGATATGCTAAATATGCTCAAATTGACCAGTCTTTGGTATTTATAAAGATATAACTTATATATAATCTAGGCCAAAAATTGAAATCCCAAATATGATTTCAGGAAATATACTGCCATTTCCTTTCTATTTAAGATATTCAGAATCAGTTTTTTGCTGAATATGGTTAAGCAGACGCTTGATTCAGAATTTCAAATTTCGAAAACTTAATGTTGTGCCATGGTTACCATGGAAACCAACATTTGTATAGCTGTAGTATCGGTGGGTTTGGACGTTCCATCAACATTCCGGTTACCATGGCAACAAAATCCAAAAAATCCAATAGTTTTCACCAGTAATGAAAACTATGAAAAATTTCATTTATAGCATGGATCTAGCTTATTTTTATGATTTTTATGATTTCTAAGCTAAATAAAGGCTCTAGAGCCATGAATAGGCATTTCCATAAGGCTGGAAATCCCAGGAACTGTCACGTGTTATTATTATCATTAGGTAAAGAAAATAAATAGCTTTCTTATGCTGTATTACATGTTGAAATATCGCCAATAGCTACGGAGATATTGCAATTTTAGTAAATTGGCTGATCATCACCGTAGTCTAACCTTAATTCCAGGCCTGTAACCAGGGGGGAAGACGGGGGTGGCGGGCCACCCCTCCACTAAGGAAACTTTTCCAAAAGTTCCACATTTCCTTCCAAAACTTAAATGTAAAACCCCTTAAATATAGTAGGAAAATATTCCTCTTTTTATTGGTCGCCAACCCCCTTTTCAAGTTCAGATTATTGAAAATATAGGCAAGGTTCCACTCGTGGAAGCTCGCCTACCTCAGATCCTGCATGGGTACGGGCCTGAATTATATAGTATTAAAAATAGAACACAACCGTTTTTAGCAGAAACACAGGGGTAGTTATTCATCGGGTACCAGTTACACACCACTTTCTACAATGTGACAATGTGTCACATATCTATAGGGATATACTGGAAAAGGCCAGCAGGGACGCCCGTATTACCCCTTAAAAGGCTCACTGAAGCCCATTCGCCCTGGGCCATTTTCCATTGCGATCTTAAAATCGCAAGCATGGAAAACTAATATCTTGACTAAATAACCACCTTCTCTTATACATTGATAGCCCCTTTGTAAACCACAAACTTGTTTTCCAAAAATGATAATTCTAAATACAAGCAGATAACAATTGAAACTTAGATCGCAATGAAAAACTGGCCAGGGCGAATGGGGCTTATTACACCACACGACTCGAACTGTGATATCTGTGTGGTATGATGATATCACAGGAAATTCGTTTGCATAAGTAATACAGTTGTTTGAAATTGGCAAACCTGAAGTTGTTTGCGAATCCTTAAGATAAAATTTTCGTGGGTGTCTGCGACGAAAACATCGACCACGGCGAATGGGGCTTAACAAAGAATGTTGTCTTTAATATGTGCAGTTTCTGTGCAACATCGTCCTATTGCAGCTCCTGTCGTGCAGTGTAATAGTGCCTTCATACTGGGAGAGGGCCGCCCCTATATTACTCTTCTGATGGTGGGGAGATTGAGGGCCACCATGCGTGCCATGGGCGCCCTGTACAGACCACCATTGTCTGAGACTGGGGCCTCCAGGTCCGGGTTGGGGGGAAGGCCTGATTGGGTAGGGAGAAGAACCTCGTAGTAGGTACACCATAGAACTGTAGGCACATTTCTATGGGTACACCAAGGGCGGAGCCAGGGGGAGGGGGGGGGGGGTCCTGGGGGTCCTGACCCCCCTTTTGATGGACCCCTAAACTTCAAAAAGAAGGGAAAATGTCGCACGCATATATATATATGTGCAAATGCACGCCATTTTAGTACTTAACCTTTTTGCTGCCCCCCCCCCCCCCCCTTTCGAAAATCCTGTATCCCTCCCTGGTACATGTATTAAGGCCTGGAATACACAGTGCAATAACTCCCTTTTAGAGATCAAACCTTTATTTAATCAATTTGATTAAGCTTCACCTTTTTAGTGTGTTTAGAATCAACAGAACTACTTTTCACGGCCATGAGAACCAGCCATAGGCTATCTGTGTATCTCACCAGAACTAGTGGCAAAGAAAGTTCCCGGCGTGGTACACTTAAAACCTATGGCTGGTAACCAACTGCCCAGAAAAGTAGATCTCCCGCTTATTGTGCTCCGAAAATAAGTAATTGTGTTGATGAAACTGTCATACATTTAGCCACTTTGTATCATAGTGCTAGCCCAGGAAAGCAGCGGTGTAACAAGCATGTTCGTGACCATACTTTTTGGGTTAGTCTATAACCTCCCCAATTTTCATGTAACAGTTACATGTTAGGTACAGTTAAGACTTAATTGCATTCAGTTACGTTATTTTGGATAAAGTTGAGACTTACCAAATAACATTATATTTGAGTGAAGTTGAGACCTTTTACTAATAAAGAATGTTAAAATAATGTATTATAATGTGAAAGAACGTTGCAAGAATGTGACAATAATATCAAAGTGTGATGTCGCAATACTAGGTTCTATGCGCAATGTTAGGTTCTGGGTGCCATCAAAATAACATAACAACGAACAAAGCAGAACTAAACTTATAATAACGCCATATTCTTGGGCTAGGGGCCTATGTCAAGCTGTTATTAAGTGTATCACGGTGTAAGGCCCGTGTGTGGGTGGTGTGGTGTCCAGGTAGACCGTCCTTTCTCACGGTCCTACAGGTAACAGTACCACTACCAGGTAAGAGGGTAAGGGGAAGGAACCAGGTGAGGTGTCCAAGCACGAGGTGTGGTGTGTTCTGGGTATTGGAGGAAGGTGTTCCTGTGTCGCCGGATATAGAGGGCTGGAGGAAGGGGTGGGGTGGGGGTAATGCCGCAGTGGAGGGTTGATCATAAGTATTTACGATTATAATTTTTTAAACCTCAGGAAATTGTGGTCAGAAATAACAGATGTTATTCGTTCCTAGAATTAAGGTGATATATCTGGTTATCATTTTATTATACGTTTGGTGAATATCTGACATAGGTTAACCTATGTCAGATACGACCTTATGTTTATTCACATGTATGCACAGGCTGTAATTCTATTGTTTAGAATTACCCACACAATTGCAGAGCTCACACAATTCAATGAATTTTTGGCAAATATGCTGATATATCGGATATAATCAGTTAGGGGGCCTTCCATTAAGTATGTACGAATCAAGGGGGGGGGGGGTCTAGAATTTTTGAAAATTTGCGTATTTTCTTGTACAAATCTTATGCGTATTTTTGCCCCAGGGGGGTAGGGGGGTGGGGTCTGAAATCTTTGGAAATGTGTGTACGTACTAAATGGAAGGCCCCTAAGGCTTTGATATCGTGATATATTAACTATGATGAGGACTGAATGACCACATTATATTTAACGTAGAATGAAGTACTAAATTAGACGCTGAGATACATTTACATCGGTCGAACTGAATCCAAAGAGGCAAAAATCTATTACCCTAAAGATTATCATTAAGTAGCTGGTCAATATCTTAATGGCGAGACACCTCCACAAATGACCCCCTGCCTAGGGACCTTCAGTCATTCTTTTTCCCGGCTATACATATTTGTGATATATTCTTCCTGTTAGGTTTGTGACTACAAATAGCTGATGTCGACAGATATGGTCATTGTTTGTGACTATATATATCTGTGGCTGGGGTGGTGGGAAACCCTGCACTTCCTGCACGCTTATTTGTGAACAGAAACGTATGAATAACACACGTCAATTTATAGTCAGATTATATGTAATAAAACTATACCGGAAAGATATAAATATTTTGCTGACTGTTTAAATATAAGGAAATTTCTTTCTTCAAATCACCATACCTTTATTGGCCTTCCATTAAGTACTACACTGTTTATATCTTTATAAATCTGTCACAATCGCAGCAATTTACTTTGCAGGGACAACATATCCAATATACCTGATATACAACAGAGAATTGGTACAAGGGGGGTTAGGACCCTGAGGCTGGACCCTGATATCAGCCTAAGGGCAGGGCTGATGTTGAGATCCAGCAGAGGGGTGCTACCCCTGAGGACCCCCTCTGAGGTAGGTCATGGATTTACCATACATTTTCTGCTAGATCTGAGCTCCTAAGGAAGGATGCACAGCAATCAGTGATGGTTGGGTTGTGATGCTGCAAATGTTTTTACGTTTCTTCATATAACTTTTTTGATATCCATCAAATCCACAAACAGTAAGCAAGTAAAATGTAGCTAGGAATGTTGTGCAGATAATGCACACGCTAGATTTTATATTTCTGAATTATTTTTTTATGAATCATTGAAAAAGAAAAGTTTCCTTTCAAGGAGGGTTATACGAGTCTACTTAGCACCCAGGTCTGACACAGCATGCATTAACTCTTAAACACTAAATGTGTATCATCCTCAGGTATAATGAATAAACATGTATGGTTATGCATGTATCTAATTATAACTGATATATAAAACTGCAATTTCTTTCCAATTATAGCTGAAATATTGATATAGCTGTAAACACGTACAGTCACATTTAATCATAGCTGATATATAAACCTGTAGGACTACCTCTATTTTCTATTTTCTACGTGTTGTGGTGACACAGACCCACTTCCGGGTCAGGTCCCTCAGATCGTGACCTCTGTGACCTTTGACCCCCTGTGACCCGTCACCCGTGACCTCTGTGGTCATGGTGGTCGTGTGTGTGGGTTGAGGGTCCAGAGGGGTGTGACTAAAACCATATATATATATATATATATGATATGGTTATGGAATCAGAATGATGCACCATTAACATATCAACAGGTCTGATGCCTTGAAACATCACCAGCAGCACATTTACACCTGATGCCTGGAAGCATCACTAGCATTCAAACACCGATGCCTTGAGGCATCTTTTCATTGAATACCATATTTGCGAATTTAAAGATAACCATTCGAGGAAGAATTCTATTTGTAAGACACTTATAATAATATCACGGCATATATGGCAAAGAAAGTGTTGAAATATGATCCCTTGAATTTCATAATTATGTAAGCTTCAATTTGATCAACATATCTGCATTGTTCAACATCCGTTTTTGGGACTATTTTACTATTGTATCAAAGGGAAAGGGTTACAAACAACACCACAAAAACAACCGGTGGGATTGCAAAAACTGCACAGGGGTATGCAAGATTATCAAGTAAGGTGTCCCTCCTGCAGAGGTGATGTGAACGTGAAGGGGGATCAAGCTGAGCCATAGGACTAGAATTCTGGTTGCATCAAAAGCCGCCACAATCACATTGATGCCTTTATAAGAAAACCATTTTATTGAGGCACTTTGCTTTGGGATGAGCTCACCCTAGGTTTACAAAACCTTAGCAACATTGAATTCAAGTTACTTGTCACAAAGACATATGGTAAAGTATTTGAAAAAAGAAAAGAAAAAAAGTCGCGCAATAGGCACCTTCCTGGGGTCCTGCTAATGGCGTTATCATCCGTGATGCTAATCTAGATGTCGCCGTACGTGCAGAAAGTTGTCAGCATACGTGTGGTTGTCGGAGATCACGTGTGGTTGTCGAAGATCACATGAGATAGTTAGTGTATTACTAATAAGATAAGAAGATTCACCCCTAGACCCAAAGAGCTAATTAAGCTGAAACTTTCTGCCGTTGGTTTTTATGAGGAAAAAAAAGCGATATCGTCAACAATTTTAATTAGCCCAAATTCCTGATAGTATAATTGCCAGAGGAAAAACAAACACTTTAATTTCCCGTAGGAGAGCTCCGTTTTAACTCCAGGGTTTAATCACACCATTGATTTCCCCAACTGCAGTAGCTTATAAAGTCAACAATGACTCAGCAATTTTTTGTTATCGTCTTTTTGGGGGCATGTTGTTTCTTCGCCCTGACGCAACATTCAATGATATAACCCTTACAGCCTTGCAGCGGCTGATCGATGCGACCTAAGGTTTTGAGTAAAGATGGAGAGGGTCACTTCTTTCGACTAGGAAAAAAGACCCCGGCGTTTGGGTAGGATTTTACATAAAAATTTTGCGAAAAAAAAAAAAAAAAAAGAGTCCTTGTCCCAGGGGTACTTGTCCGGTCACCTTTCACGTACCCTCTCCCATACAAAATTTAGGGGCCTTCCGGGGTGACGGGGGCCTCGCATAAACATAACTTGTTATGAATATATATGTAAATGTTTGTCTGTTGATTTGACCATAGAGATGTATGATACATCTCTAGCATCTGGCACATTCCTTTACCAAAGATAATCCGGAAGACCGATATGAGTCCACTGACATGACCTGTCCCGCCCAGGTTCCTCCCAACACGGACCCCCTTGACATGGAGGTTTCCATGAAAACGCACTGAGCGCACATTACCGTGAACAAAGTGCACACATACTTATAAACAGGGCCCAGGAAATCACGGAGTGTATGATGTTCTAATAACCACACCACGACGACCTGTGGCCGTGGTATATAGACAAAGCCCGGCGGACCTGTGGGACATCCCTCTCCCCCTCTACTGACTGACAGGTCCGCCTCCTGGACCCCCGGCCCCCGTCACAATAACAACAACAGGAGGGGAAGTGTACAGTCGTGTCGTCCGAGATTGATTAGGGAAAACCACATTGTAGGCACAACAAGTGTTAACTGAGTAATTGATACTGTAACATATGACTTAGGTATGGTACAGTGCAATAATGTTTAGATGTGCAGACTTTCTGATATTACGCCTTTCCCCCCATTAATCCATTCGTAAATTCATTAGTTCTTCCATGATATTTCGATGAAATATCAGGTGGTGTAATGGTAATGTATAACTATCATATTGAGTACAGGATTAATGCATAACATATTTTCTTACAATAACCTTCTTTAAGGGATTCGTATCATCTGCCAATAGCTGGAGAGACTGAGTGTAATGTTCAGCATATTTTATTATTAATTATTGCTGTATTATCATAAAAAGGACGTCGATGGGCATCGGAGGGTGGCTGTACGACCCATAGGGATCGTCACATACTGAAGGAAAGATCGGTTTGTACGATCCCCATGGATCATATGGCCACCCGAGGACGACCCCCAAAGGGTCTTCTTTATCTTATCACTTGAGCATTATTCAAACTATGTTAAAACAACTGACATTCAGAGCGGTATATGTGTATTGTCAATATGCACCACCCACAATGCATAACGCTCACAGGCTGTGCTGGTGATAAAAAGCATTATGATACCCTAGGATGATCCATTTTTCAATAGTTACTAGTTTAAGGCAAGCTTTATCAAACCTGTGTGATAACCAGCCTTGTATCACCCTCCTAGGTGATTCAGAAACTTTTATTTTTCAATAATTCATAAAAAAAAAAAAGAAATCATTAAGAAATAAAAAGTCTAGCATACACATTACCTCCACAATGTTCCTAGCTACATTTTATTTGCTTACTGTTTGTAGATTGATGGATATCAAAAAAATCAAATGAAGAAACATAAAAACATGTGCAGCATCACAGCCCCATCATCACTGACTGCTGTGTGTCCTTCCTTGGGACATAACAGAAAAGATATAGTAAATCCATAACCAACCTCAAAGGGGGTCCACAGGGAGTCAGCACCCCTCGGTTGGACCCTGATATCAGCCTGGGACCAGCCCTTAGGCTAATATTGGGGTCCAGCCGTATCCCGTTCTCTGTTGGTTATATGTATACGTTTTGTGGGGTTTACCCTTGGTGCGCCATAGCAGAAAGTGGGCCGCCCACAGTCTACGTCTAAGTGCCTAGTAGTAGGGGACTAGGGGGAGGAGGCGGGGGGGGGGGGTGAATCATGAGGTTATTTCCAGTACCCATGTCAAAGTCCTACTCAGTAGCACATGTATGACTGTAGTGAGAAAACCCAAACATGGTATGACCCTGAAAGTAGAAGGGGGACCGGGAATCTATTATTGTAAATGGATTCCCAGATAAATGGGCTATTGACACAGAGTGACACATAGCTGACTGGACCAGGGAAAAGGGCTAGTTTCTTGTTACCCAGGAAGTTAGGTCCGAAATCAAGTAAAGAATTCTGTTGGATAAGCACTTCTTGAAAGTTAAATGGAATGACTCAATAAAAAAATGAAAGAAAATATAGGCCTGCCTGTCAGTATTGTAGAGATCTCAAAGCTCACAAGAAATTGGAAAATGACTGAACTAGATCTCAAAATAAAATAAGATACAATAAAATAAGAATAAAATAATAAATAGAATAAAACTGAAACGAGGACACTATGTTTACCCAAGGATGAAACTAATTTACACAATTAAGTATACATTTGACTGGTATGCAGCAGAGTGGTATTCAATGCTATTTATAGCAATGCCCAGGGATCTGCATTGTTTTGTTTCATCTAAACAGGAATCATTGTTTTCTCCGAAGGAATGAAAACAAAAGTTTATAAAAGTTTATACATGGATATAATTGTGACATTCAAATTGGCAAATAGTATGTCGCCCCCACTTCGATGTCGGGAAATGGACATTGAAGTAATATGAGGTTCGACATAGGAATGAAAAGTATATAGGCGTTGTTATGAGGAAGTGGTACTGGCACTGTAAAAACCCTTGAGGACGATGAATATATTTTATACTAAAAGCTAAAAGTAAGCCTGGTTGTTGGCATTAATTCACTATTTGAAACAGCAACAAATGCAAGGAAAACTTATTTCCATATCAATAGACCATGTTCAAGATAAGTACGAAGTCTTAAGGCCAGAGCAAGAGGTTACATAGACATTAAGGGCCTCCCATTAAATGGCAAAGCTTATTTTACAAGATTTCACAACCCAAACGACCCCCACCGCACAATTTGGACTAAAGTACGTATCAAATTTGTGCAGAAACGTACCGGTACGCATTTTTTTTTCAAACTTTTTAATTGAATATTCTGGATTTGTTTAGTTGAATGAAGAGCCGAAGACCCTGTCCGTTTGTGTGACTTTCAGAATAGAGAGGTAGACCTCGGTCATTATGAAGTCTCCTCCAGCCCCACCACCCCGCCACTCAGAGTGTGGGCCCCGGAAGGGTGGGGGGCAGTGACTATTTGAAGGTTACTACCCACTGCCAAACTACCGCCCCTACTTTTCATGACTGACTGCGCCTGAATTTTGGTTGACCACCCCCTATTTTGAAGGGATACAGATCACCGTTCCCCCCGAAAAAAACAAATGTAAAACAGACAGAAATCTTCTAAATTCCTAATGGAGAACTCTGATAGTATTTTCAATAATGTTCTCTAGTAAAATAACGTAACAAGAAGACTAAGGTTTCATGATTTTACTCCTAAATTGTTCTACAGAAGTATTTCGATGCCATCCTTTTTTGGCCTAAGAAATACTAAGAAGGGGCTGACTGCCCAGGAGTGAATCCAGGGGGATCCTGGGGACTTTAAGTAGCCAAAGAGAAAAAAACGTTGCACGCATGTGCATGAATGCACGCGGTTTTAGTACTTAACCTATATGCCGAAATCCTGTATCCGCCCCTGTGTTTTTTGGCAGTGGGTACCTTTTCATACCCAAGTACCCCCCCCCCCCCCCCCAACCAACTCCTTGAGGGGAGCTCAGGTAGGTACAAAGGGGAGGTACATTTTACCCAGAACAGAAAGGTGCGCCCTCCATGGAACGACGGCTACTTTCTGTAGACTAACAAGGGGGTACACAGGGGGAGTTCATTTCACACAGAGAGGGTCTTTATTAAAAAGGAGGGGGGAGTTTTCCAGGGGGCAAAAATAGCCCGATCAACAGGCGGTTTTTGGTCTATTGTAAGTGTGTCCGTGAGGGGAATTAATGTGGAGATGAGGGGGGCACTTTCTGTGGGCAATCTTGGGCAATATTTATAAACTCCAACAGGTCAGATACACACATATAGATAAAATTAATATAATTATATATACATATAATATGTGTGTGTGTATTTAAATATATTTATTATACCTTAGTGTGATACAAGTTTAGTAGTTAAGAGTTTAAGACAGAGTGATACAAACCAGGGTGATAACCAGCCTTGTATCACACTGCAGTGTGATACAGAAACTTTTTATTTTCTAAATTTCGTGAAAAAAATGAAATAATTAAGAAATAAAAAATCTAACATATGCATTATCTGTACAACGTTCCTAGCTACATTTTACTGCTTACTTTTTGTGGATTTGATGGATAGCAAAAGAGTTATATGAAAAAACATTAAAAAATGTGCAGCATCACTGTCCCATCATCATTGATTGCTGTGCATCCTTCCTTGGGAGCTCAGATCTAACAGAAAAGGTATAATAAATCCATAACCAACCTCAAAGGGAGTACTCGGGCAGTTATCACCCCTCGCCGGGACCCCGATATCAGCCCTCGGCCGGCCCTTCGGGCCCTGGCCTCGGGCTGATATCGGGGTCCCGGCTCGGGGTGATAACCTCCCTCGTACTCCCTTCTTGGTTGGTTATATGTATGTATACATATAACAGTCTGTTACCACACATCTACTGGGCACACATCTATACAAATACTTATTTTTAACCTTTTATGCCTTACGAATAAATAGATCAGAGCTATTTTAGGCACCATATAATTTGTAAGCTCCACCAGCGAAGCCAAATGACCCCTTTTTTGCACGTATATCCACCACTCCCGTATCTCCCTAAAAACCTTCAAATATGTAATTAAAAACATTTTATTGAGATCGAGTTTGTCCTCAGTAGAAGCGTACACCTATACAACAAGGAGTACCACTGAGAAAAAGGTGTTACTTTTTGAGGGTGAGGCAGGTGAAGGGGCCGCTACAGTGACACTACTAGGGTGTACAAACAGTATGGGGGCTGGGGACTGTGTAGAATATACATATAACCAACTGAGAAGGGAATACGAGGGTGGTTATCACCCCGAGCCGGGACCCCGATATCAGCCCGAGGCCAGGGCCCGAAGGGCCGGCCGAGGGCTGATATCGGGGTCTCGGCGAGGGGTGATAACTGCCCGAGTACTCCCTTTGAGGTTGGTTATGGATTTATTATACCTTTTCTGTTAGATCTGAGCTCCCAAGGAAGGATGCACAGCAATCAGTCATGGTGGGACTGTGATGCTGTACATTTTTTTATGTTTTTTCATATAACTCTTTTGATATCAATCAAATCCACAAACAGTAAGCAGTAAAATGTAGCTAGGAACGTTGTGCATATAATGCATATGTTAGATTTATTATTTCTTAATGATTTCATTTTTTCATGAATTTTAGAAAAATAAAAAGTTTCTGTATCACACTGCAGTGCGATACAAGGCTGGTTATCACCCAGGTTTGTATCGCACTGTTTTAAACTCTTTACTACTAAACTTGTATCACCCTAAGGTATAATAACACTGGGTACCACTGACGGGCGGGGGGCAGGCGGGGAGAGAGCATAGATAGGAACTTCTGTTTTTTCACCAGCTACTGTGGAAAAAGATGTAAACATTTTTGAATGAAACCAACTTATCTTCTTATATTTAACCACGCTTTTAAATTTGCTCTACTTTCGTCAGTACATGTGTACATGTATTTTGATTCCTTGTAATTCCAAAATGGTAGATTCCACTGAATCGAATCGCACATTTCCTTAAGGGCTCAGCCTCTTTGGGGAACGTATATATTGGCAATTACATTTCCCAAAACCATATAGCAGCTGTAACAGCCTAGGTAACGTTAAATGTATATCCCTTTTCTCTGTGCAGTAACCCCACCTTTCCTCAACTCTTATTCCCCCAATTTCACCGTACAATTGAGACTTTTCAATCAGGTGTAGGAGCGGCCTCCCCTCAGAGGGGGCTTATGATGTATCCACCTGATAACAAAGCACTCCGCTGAGAGAAAGGTGGTTTTTACCTAGCAGCAGGAGCCTGGAGTATACAGGAGAGGGTCCTAGAGTGACAATACTGGGGTACATACCTGGGGTGTATCTAAACAACCAGGGCCGGGGAACTCGTGTATGTATTGACTCAACTCACGGACTGAGAGGGGATGAAGAGGGAGGTGGGTGGGGGGGATTTAGACTAGTTTTTGTAAAAAGAAAAAAAAGTGGTATACAATAGACAATTTGCATGGAATCCATCCATTGGTGACTGTCGTAGAATGGTGAGTGTCGTATTGTTGTTTCATACCTTCGGACCAGGGGCAGATACAGGATTTTCGAAAAAGGGTCAACATAAAGTTTAAAGGGAGGGGCCAGTGACTATAAAATGATATATTTTTATGATCCTTAACGCCATGGGAGTTATAATACAAATTTTTATGTGTGTACCTATAATACTTTCTTTTTTATGAATGTTTTTGTAAATTCTACAGACTGGTCCCTCTGTGCAGCTGATGCACCTTGCACAGGGCATTAGTCTGTGTGTGACGTCACAAGCAGAACAGTTGAAAAATTATAAAACTGAAATAAATGCAATAAGAAATTTGTTAAATGTTCTTAACAAGTCTAAAAGAGATTAAAATCACAAAATTAAATGATATATAAAAGAAAAAGTGAAAAAATATAGTTTTTTTGAATTTTAGAAATTGAAACTTGAATATAACTGTCATTTGTGTGACGTCACACACAGATGTATGTTTTCCTGATGGTCAGAGGGATATGAGGTTTATTAAAAGTTGAAGCCCATTTTTAACATAAATGAGTCAATTAATCACACTGAAAATTGGTATACTTCTAAATAAGCATTAAATCTAACATATAAAGTGTAAAATAACCAGAATTGAAATTTCACTGGCTCCTCTCTTTAAGTATTAACACAGCGTGTGAAATTTCCCCCTCTTTTTGTAGTTCAGGGGTCCAGCAAAAAAGTGGGTGGGGGGGGGGGGGTATTGTTACAGTAACCGAATGGGGACCAATTGTAGGGGGAGTGGGCACAATCTCAGAGTCATCATCATGGTTCGCCACACTCTGTTAGTTATAACAACTTGGATCCTGTCAAAATACATTTTCTTCCTGGAATGATAACTGCGTCTCAAATGCTCTCAACGAATTTGTTAAATGATTATATTTATATGGCCCATTCCTCCCATAATACCCAGAAGCAGCTATAGCTCACATAAAACGTACCCACCTGTTAGATTACAAACCACACTTCTGGGAGGGAAACACTTTTTCAGTAAGCCACAGGAGTGCACAAGAGTGCAATAGAATGGCACTATTTGGGAAAATATAATATATAAACATCGAGTATATATCGCGTATATCCGGTCAGGTGTAGATCTTGGGTGGGGGGATGGGCTCCAAGGGGTCCTGACCCCCCCCCCTCTTTTGATGGACCCTTAAACCATAAAAAGAGGGGAAAATGATGTCTGAATAAGGTCTATATAATTATATGTCACCCTACTGCTGGCTTTAAAGTCGAAACCAAACCTTGTGCCATGGTATCACGACTGGCACTTTGCTGACCGTGATTATAGTTTACTTTATAAGTGCCTCCATAAATTTCCCAGGACTAGGAAACTAATACCTGGTATTTAAGGGTTATTTTTAAAGATCTGTATGCATTTCTGCCTACTCCATTTCGTTTTCTATATACACTATGGTTACATTTATTTCTTTACCTAAAGAGGACTGACGTGGTTGTATATAGTTATATATATATGTGTGTGTGTCTTGTCTGTGCATAATGTTCATCTCTGTGTAATCTCATTTCCATCAATTACGGACAACTGGAAGAACACGGACCTTGTGTATGTGAAGTTGTGGACTAATAAAAAAGAAAAAAAAAAAACTTGTATCGGAGAAACTGCGCAGGTCCCAACAGAAATCCCGTTAAAATACACTTCCCTGTTTTGGATTTCCCTTCATAAAGTGGAAGGGCCTTTTTTATCATGAGGGACCGTCCATTAAACACGTATGCATATATATATATATATATATATATATATATATATATATATATATATCCCCTGAATTTGGGATGCTCCCAACACCCTAAATCCGACTTACATTAGTTTGTTAAGGGTTTAACTACATAATAGTCCATCAGGTTTTTCCCTGTTTTCCAGTTTATATTTAAACGATTCTGGGAAATTGTGGACGACTATTTCCAATTACTAGAGGTACAAAACACAGAGAAGAATGGATTTGATTGGTCTTAATTTATTATGGAGGAAATCGTTGGCTTTTGACACGTTTAATTATTTTTGTCTTTGACGAATCATTTACTTGTCTTGAGCAAATGGCCTTTACAGTCATTCACAAATGGGTTTGCCAACGGTTTTGTTTCCAGTGAACGATTTTATGAACGACCATCAACTACTTACAATTCTTTACCAGCCTTAGGCGGTCTTTAGCAAAATGTCGTTCAGTGGAAACAGGGCTTAACACTACAGAACCTGAGCTGTGATATACGTTTCGAAGGTATGATGTTACCTTTACCAAAAGCTCTAGTATATTTAATGTAGTCTTGCTACAAAATATAATGGATATTACAGGCAATTCGCACATAGGAGTGATATTATTGTTAGAAATGGACAATTCTCATGTATGTGTATTAGATGATCTACTCTTTAATATGTTTGATTTCTCTGTGAGATATCGCAGCTCACGTCGTGTAGGTAGTGTAATACCAGCCTCAACCAGGTGAAGATTGTTTGGGTCCGACAAGATACGTGTACCAGTAGGTAAACACGGCCGTTTTTTGGTGTGTTTCCCCAGGGGAAGAAGGACGGTTTTTTACCACCAACTAAATAAACCAAAACACACAGGACTAGCTGCTGGTTGGAGGCAGTCCCTGTCACTGATCTGAGGCACCACCAGCCTTAAACCACAGGCAGTACACAGCAGAGTGAACTGTGCCTCACAAGCAATAATATGACCTATAATAACGTTATTATAACATTCTGTTGAATTCTGCTTTGGTTCTTGTTACGCTATTTTAATGGCACCGCAAAACGTCTTACTTAACATTGCGACATCGCACTGTAACATTATTATGACATTCTTGTTACATTCTTTCACATTATTATAACATTCTTTATTAGTTAGGTCTCAGCTTCACTAAAATACAATGTTAAATGTTCTTTCTTTCATTTAATGTGCACACTGTAGGATATAAATTGTATATCCTACAGTCATCCTCAGGTAATTACAACAATAATTATTTCATTTCGTCCCAACATATACTCACAATCCACCTGAAATAACACGGTCAGCAGGAGTGTTCAAGACCAGCACATCCCAGCCAAGGTGCGACGTAACGGTCACGTTGTGTGACGTTCTAATAACGTTGTGTGACGTTCTGCGACGTTATTAGAACGTTCTTCGACGTCACATCCTTGGCTGGGATAGGTCTGATTGCTGTTCTAAACTTTACTTTGGTAGAAGCTTGTTGGGTGCTGACGGAAAGCTTGGTCCTCTATACAAGGGGCTATTCATCACCTTAATCCCCATACCCACTAAGCGACGTATCTGTTGATGGGCGACAGGCAACTGGCATAATCACCGGTGGAGTAGCTAGGTGGCTGGGTTTTTAGTGGATCATGGGGTGACTTCCCCATGGGTATGATATATGATTTCTGGGCAGCTGGCGACGGGCAACGGGATTGGCCGGGAAATCGGGGGAAAAATATCTGATTGATATGACAGTCGCCTGGTGACGATCACGACAATTCTCCCAGTTGCCCATCACCGTCATCAGTAAAATTGCCTAGTGGGTATGGCACTTTAGTAAGCCTAAAAAACCTTACATCAATACAGTTTTCCCCGTACTTCTCAAATTTCACTCACATTAATGCCCACTGATATATTCATCATTTTCTTTAAGGCAATGCATGAGCGATAATAGGTGTTCTTTCCATCTAAGACTTAAAGGGAGCCAAAAACAATAGTGTGTCAAAATATGTCAAAATTTTGCAAACTCAAATAACCATGAAAATACTTTCTAGGAGTCTAACTTTAGCCATTGGTACAGTATGAACCATGTTAACTAGCTTTCAGTTGACATAAATTCCATTATACTCATGTGATGTGTGCCTGAAAACAGCAATGTTTGTAAACAAACCAATTTTGGTGGGTCACCAAAATTGACCTGGGATGAGTTTTCATCTATTTTAATGTAGTTAAAGTCTGTATTCACATTCTATATTTTACCACAGGCCTAGGCTATGGCCATAGAATATGTTTCAATAGTTAACAGAATTAGCAAAATTTTGACCTTACATTGCTTTTGGCTCCCTTTAACTTCCATAGGTTATTTCAGAAGATTATCATAGTCAAGGTTACGATGACTTGGATTATGTATGGTTCGCTCTTTTCTCCAGAAACTTTAATTTACCAATTTTTGAAACGGAGCCACTGTCAATAAGAAAGTCAGCTTTATCAAATATGGGTTTAATCACCCCATATACATTGCTAAGTGAGTATAGGGTAGTATAGGATGTGCATTGGTCAGTTGATAACTTAATCTTAGTGTGTACATGTACATACCTCTTCATAATCCACGGAAAAACATGGAATAATAGAATTTATATAACCTGACAAGTACTGTTAAGGTGATCAGTTATTGTTACTAAGACCTCTTAGGTTTTGATTTACAAAATGTCGCATGTCCATGAAATGGTGCAATGCCAAATTTCAAAAAGCTTGTGTAGTTTGTGTATGGCCTCCATCAAAAGCACATATTTTGTCGTCTTTCACGTTGTAGGTTATTGTGATTAACCATGATAATGGATGTGACAACAAGGTTGATTGCCTGAAGACATCAGTATTCATAGGTCACTTACCCTGCTTAATGCATGAACCATGTACACCAACTGACATACAACAAGGGATCCAGTAATAAGTAGTGTCCATATAACAGGTCACTCCATATGTTGTCCTTATTACAGTGATGCCTCCTCACCAGTGGCCCAACGCACAATGAGTTTTCTAACAAAGAAAATAATAAAGTAGCACAACAGTTCGTTGTTACTTTTATCGTAACGGCACATGTTTCGACATTAAAAAAATCCTATTCAAAATGATTGTAATGAGCTGTAATCTTTATAGGAATTTATATATATTTTCCCCCTTTTAACATCAATTTACAGAACTTAATTTGATCCAGTAGAAACAGAGATATGCTGTTACACAACCGTTCTTAAAGTTATCCTTGAGCGTGTGCTGTCATTGTGCAACGGGTCACAGACGTGTTAACACCATACACCTCTCTGGGACACGACCTGTCACCTGTCTGTACCTGTAAATGAACCCATCACATAATATACCAATGCGAAATATGTTTAATGGATTTGCATGTTTATTTTTAATGTCACGTTAAATAAGGGAGTCTGATGAGAGATAGTGATAAAGTCCTATAATCAAGAAAATAATAAAATATCCTATAATCAAGAGAAAATAATGTATATTAGGGTTAACTGCATTCAAAGTGTGTGCATAATCAATATTATTGTGATACTGCCCACTTTGCTCCACTGGTAATTTCCTCTCTTTATTCCTTATAACTTACAAAATATGGTATATAATGTAAGGAAAACTACCCTCAGTTGACAGTACAACCCTGAATACTTGATGGGACGTCAGAAAATTACAGCCCTCAGCCTATCGGGCCCGGACAGTAATTTTTGGAAACCCTATGGATTCTTAAAAAGCATCTTTGTACAATTCAACATCAACTTTGAATTAAGAATATCTTATTTCAGATACTAAGATTCACCCGTTTCTTATTATTTTGTTATGAAATACCCTGAGAAAAGGACAGTGGCCCATTGCACAATAGAATTTCGTTGTGAGGATCATGTTAAGATATCATAACGGACAGTTTCGTTGTTACGAAAATCTTTCATTTTTACGAAAATCTTTCATTTTTACGAAAATAGTAAAATCTCTGGTTCTAATGAATGAAATTAAATTCTGTAAATTGATATAAAAAGGGAAAAAGATTAGATAAAATTCAGTAAAAGTTACAGCTCTTTGAGGGCATTCTAAATATAGACAAAAACTGTTGCAAAATGATTGTTGTTACAAAAAAAGTAACAAGGAAAAGTTTCGTTAATAATATTATTTTTGTTGTTATGAAACTCATTGTGCAACGGGCCACTGGTGACCGAAGACAGTCTGTGGTAAGTATCGGGACTGTCCGTGATACGGTATCATGGAGACAATTATCATGAACAATAATTAGTAACACAAATATAATGAAAAATAATTCGTATTCTTGTGAAACACGGTTATAAATGTATCTATAATATCAATATTGGCATTTTACTTTCTTCGGTCATGTTATCTTCATAATTATATTATCTCATACCGCTGTGATGATGCTGCTCATTTTCTTTGGTTAACCTCCAGGTTTAAGAAACAGAAGGTAGAACACTGGAAGACAGGTGAGAAACCAGTGGTTTCTGAAAAGGTGGGGGCGCGCTAATAGAAAGGGGGGCACTCCCTCTATTCCGGAATTTTCCATTAAAAAATTCTATATTTGCTTCCTAAAAAGGGAAGGCCCCCCCCCCCGTGCCCCCTCTAAATCCGTCACTAAGAACAGGTGAGAACATGTGAAAATAGGTGCACGAACAGACAGATCTAGAGGTGACCACTCACAGGGCCAATTTTAAGTTTGATTATGAAGTATCGCTCCTCAGCCAAAGGCCAAAGACCACGACTGTCCATATCATTTTCTATGTATTCTTGCTATTTCCCCGTATTTTATACACATTTAGACTAAAACTAATATGCAAATTTGGAAATGTTCCTTACAACCATTCTGTTGTGGACAAAGCAACGGTATGATGATAAGTCACATTATCACATTGAAATAATAGGTCAGTTCATGATTCAACTGAATGTAGCTTGTTGTCTCCATTGCTGTACAAGGACAGTTCATGAAAGCCTCAGCCTGGTGACACGATTCTTGTGCAGAGGCACACCTAAAGAAAAGAATGTAAGAACTGAAATAGCAAACATTTGACTAACTAGAAATGGAAGAGTTCTTACAAGTTACCGACGGGTGCGCATACTGTCCCACATCAGGTGGTGCAGCCTCGTGCCCATGCAGTATGATTCACCTTAATTCTGACCACCGTCACTTTGACCGTGGAGAGGCCCAAGCACAATCTGCGGCGGTCGCACCTGCGCCACGCGAACATGGTCCGTGTGAGTAATCTCCTACTGAGAGAGGCGAAGAGGCAGAGTGTCCCACTCCCAGGTGGTCGAAGAGTGCCCACGTCATACTTATAGATATAAAGACCAATGTGACGCCAATTTGTAGCTGATAATTAGGAATAATGAACCGAGTCCTTTGTGTCGTACAACAATGTGGTGCAAAAAAAGAGTGCGAGTGATGGGCGTAAATTGTCTGTTAATAACATTGTTGTAATCTGCGTGTAAATGACAGCATTGTGTTTGATATGAGATTCACCCAATATATCTCCTTTGTCTGGGCAATAAGAATGCGTGAGGTGATTCCAGTTGAAACCAACGGATTTTCTGTATTACTTAGTACACTAACTGTTCAGGGACTGTTCGGGATTGCTCTAGACAGCTCAGAACTGTTTGGAACTGTCCAGGACTATTCAGGGACAGTTTGGGACTCCTCAGGACTGCTTGGAACTGCTCTGGACAGCTCTAGACTGTTTTGGACTGTTTGGGACTGTTCAGGACTACTCTGAACTGCTCTGGACTGTTCAGAACTGTTTGGGGCTGTTCAGGACTGTTCAATGACAGTTCAGTACTACTCTGGACTGCTCAGAACTGTTCGGGACTGTTCAGGACTGCTCAGGACAGCTCTGGATAGTTCTGGACTGATAGGGACTGGTTTGGGACTGTTCGGGACTACTCAGGACTGTTCAGGACTGCTTGGAACTGCTTGGAACTGCTCTGGACTATTTGGGACTGTTCAGGACTGTTTAGGACTGTTTAGGACTGTTTGGGACCGTTTGAGGACTATTCAGGACCATTTGGGACTGTTTGGAGACCGTCTCAGACTGCTCAGAACTGTTCGGGACTGCTCAGCACTGCTTGGAACTGCTCAGGACTGTTCGGGACAGTTCAGGACTGTTTGGGACTGTTTAGTACTGTTTGGGACAGTTTGACGACTGTTTCTGACCGTTGGGACTGTTTGGAGACTGTCTCAGACTGCTCAGAACTGCTCGGGACTGCTCAGGACTGCTCAGGACTGCTCTGGACTGCTCAGGACTGTTAGGGACTGCACAGGACTGCTTGGAACTGCCCGAGACTGCTCAGGACAGTTCAGGACTGTTTGGGACTGTTTGGGACAGTTTGACGACTGTCTCAGACTGTTGGGACTGTTTGGGGACTGTTCAGGACTGCTTGGGACTGCTCAGGACTGCTCCGGACTGGTAGCAGGTACCAGTTCCCGCTACTCAGGATTAATATGTGATGGTCCCTAGGCAAAAGGCCCAGTCTAAGGGAGTGAATCAGAAAACAAAGTACGTGTTCTTAACGGAGCGCTCGGTCAACTGGTTTGTGTCATGTCAAAGTACAATTCGTTAACACTTCCTAAACGGTCATCAAGATCACTGTAAAATATTGTATGATCTGAATCTGGATGTCACTTGTATTTCCCGTTAATTTCTCGTGTAAGTGCCAAACAAATATAAGTATCGGGTGTGAATCAAATTTAATTGTCAAAGAGAACCATCCCAGGCAAGCAGCGACGTAACACGAACGTTCTGCAACTGCATTTTTTTTTAGTTAACCTGAAACCTATCCAATCGTCACGTAACAATAACGTTATTTTAGGTATAGTTACAACTTATCAAAAATGAACGTTACAATAACATCATATTTTGGTCAAGTTGTGACCTAACTAATATAAAATGTTATAATAAAGTTTTTACAACATGAAAGAACATTACAATAACTTTATATTGCGATGTAGCGGTGTTAGGTTCGTTTTTGGGTGCCATCAAAATAACGTAACAAGAACCAAAGCATTACTCACCAGAACGTTATAATAACGTCATATTCTTGCTTGGGATGTTTCTGCGGGTTGTATAAGATGTCTATGACGATGTCTATAGCATCATGTATCCTGATAAAACCTGTGGCTGTGACAAATCTCAATAAGAAAGAACGACCTTTTCATGAGGATCTACATATTAATGCGTCAAAAATGAATGTATGCCATGATTCAAAGGAATCAGAACCAGCTGAATTGTCGTTATCCTCACCCAGGCCTTTAGCAGTCCCAGCCAGCTTGTGACATAACAGAAACATTCTGCAACTATACTTTTTTGTCAGTTTGTTGCTTACTAAGATGGCACATAACAATTCTGTTATTGACAGTGAGGTTGAAACCTCACCAAATTAGAATGTTATCATAACATTATTCTTTGGTGAGGTTAGGATGAAACCGCAACCGAATGTTCTGTTTAGGTTGAAGAACGTAACCAGAACGTTACAATAACGTCCAAGTGCAATATCTCAGCAGTAGGTCGCAGCAATGTAATTGGGAGTTATCAAAAGAATGTAACAAGAACCAAACCAGAACATTGCTGCAACAGTATCATGATGTCACACCACCGGCTGGGGTGCCTGACACTCAGTTAACTATCAGGTTCTGGTTTCACGGATTTCTTGCCCGGATTGACTGTCTGCCAGGAGATCAGGTTCTCTAATTGGTTATTCTATCAGGTGAAAGTGTGAACTAACAACGAGATTTGAGCTCTTTTTTAGAGCCCTCACATCCATCCTCAAGTCATGACCTACATCTCTTGTTCCCATACATTACTCTTGTTTCCTTTTACATCTTCATGATAACGCCCGACACTATAGACATTTCATAGCAAAGGCATGACAACTTTCATTAGATTAACCTAAAGATCCGGGAGGTAAGCTAATATAGCGGCACATGGCAGCAAATTGGCTTGGATCACTTAATACGTCAAAATGTTCTTTAATTTCTCCCTCATTTCTTAAGAAATAGTCCGTTGGTACCCTTATAAGTCACAAACAGATATCATTATACGTCATTGGAGAGCTGAATAAAGGGAAATAATACATTGAATGTCATGTGACCTGTCAGTGTCATAACCTGTGGCTGTGACAAAGCTCATAAAGAAAGAACAACCTTTTCGTGAAGATCTACACATTAATGCGTCAAAAATGAACACATGCCTGGATTCAATGGATTCAGGACCAGCTGGTTTGCCGTAATCCTCCCCATGTCCTATAGCAGTGCCTGATGCTCAGTTAACTATCAAGTTCTGGTTTCATGTATTTCTTGCCCTGATTGACTGTCTGTCAGGAGATCAGGTTCTCTAATTGGTTATTCTATCAGGCGAAAGTCTGAACGAATAACAAGATTTGAGCTTTTTTTAGAGCCCTCGCATCCTTTTGACCTACATCTCTTGTTCCCATCGTTACCCTTGTTTCCTTGTACATCTTCTTGATAACGCCCGGCACTATGGAGATTTCATAGCAAAGGCCTAAAAACTGTCATTAGATTAGCCTAAAGATCCAGGGAGGGGAGGGGGGGAGAGCTCATAAAGTGGCACATGGCAGCAAATTGGTTAGGATCACTTAAAACATCAACATGTTTTTTTATTTCTCCCTCATTTCTTAAGAAACAGTCCGTTGGTACCCTTATAAGTCACAAGCAGATATCACTGAACGTCATTGTATAGCTGAATAAAGGGAAATAATACATTGAATGTCACGTGACCTGTCAGTCCCATAACCAATTGAAAATGTTATAGAAAGCAAATTTTTCCTTTGGAGCGGTGAATTTCAATAGCAAATCACCTACCAGGCACCTCAGAGTAGGTTTGGCTCTGAAAACTCTTTTATAACAACCCTTAATCAGAGGTGCATGGCAACATATTAAAAATATTATAGACTATAGTTTTTCCTATAAATATTAAATTTCACTTTTGGTCACCTGCAAAGTTTTTCTCCCAGGGACCCAAGAATCAAGAAGTATAACGGCCGCAATGTTAATTAAATGTGTGTTCAAAATGGACAATGCGGTTAGAATTCATCATATATTATGCTTATAGTGTGAGCAATAAGGCCGTGATATGACCTTAGATGTTACAGCGTTAAACTTCAATAACCAACCAATCTCTTGGTAAAACCATTTTCTTTGTGACAACAGAGCCTTCGAACACCCATCACCCTACAGTCCACTATTTCCTCAAATTAGAATTAAAATTTTGTATTCTTAACAGGGGGGCTGACCAAAAAACATCAACGAAAAACCATGTCTCATGAAAAGTTTTGATATCCACGTTGAGCCTATTTCCAATCATGGATTTTTTTTCAATCGTTTTCAAATCTATCCGCTCCCAAATTGTGTCAATGTAATTCAATCAAACATTAAAAAGTATTTCAGGTGACTACGTATATATATTGTGAATGATCCTAGCATGATTTATCACTGAACTTTCATGTCCATAAAATTTCGTGGATGTTTCCTGGGCAGGATTTTCCATTGTGGCCACGAGAATAATATAGGAAAACCACCTCTACGAAATTACATGGATGTTTTTTGGTCGCCCCCCCTCCCCTGCTTTCTTCTTGCACATAGAACAATATGTAGAACTACTACCAAAGAGCATAAGATGCCAGGATAAACATATCGCCAGGAAACTACAAGATGGCCACAGACTCTGGTGTTAGGGCCCTAGACCCTTAAATTTAACATGGCGACATGGCCATTTCTTAAAATCGACATGTGACATGTAAGGCTTAAGCCCCATACCCACTAGGCGATTTTACTGGCGACGGACAATGGGAAACGGGCAGAATCGGCCGATTCCTATGATCCCCTGTTAGTATGGTATATTGAAATGTGCATGTTTGATATGAATCGCTGTTAAAATCGGCCGACTCTTAGAGTAGAGTCGGCCGACTCTTAAGCCCCATACCCACTAGGCGATTTTACCGTCGCTGGGCGACGGGCGACGGGAATAACGGCCGTCACCGTCGCTGAGCAACGGTAATATCTAGCATGTTTGATATTTTCTCGGTGATTTTGCCAGCGATTTTGCCGGCGATCACGTCGTCCGTCGCCGATCGCCCAGAAAGCACCCCATACCCACAGAGAATCGCCCGGCGACTGTGCTTGCTGGGTGACCGCCCACCGCCGATTATGTAATTACCCCTCGTCGCCGGTCGCCGGTCGCCGGTAGAATCGCCTAGTGGGTATGGCCCTTTAAGCCCCATACCCACTAAGCCACTTTTTGCTGAATCGGCGTCGGCGTCGGTGCTGGCGTCGGCCGTCGGCGTCGGAGTCGGCCACTTTTGTGCCCATACCAATGTGTCGGCGTCGCCGACGGCGACAAAATCGCCTAGTGGGTATGGGGCTTTAGTGACATGAAGAAAACAATAAACGGCACAACAGGGACCATTTCTTAAATTCGACATGGGACATGACAAGTTCGTAGAGGTAACATGTGACATGGGAAGTTAGGTGACAAGGGAAATAATGATTTCTTGAATTCGACATGCGATGTTGGGACCTCCCCATCAAGGGCCCCGGCGTTGTTTGTACGCTGGGTGCCGCCTCTGGGGGCTGGGCTGGAGACCTGCCCAGAGGTAGTAGTAGTGGTGTGGGGTAAGACGACGCCCCCACGGGGACACCTCTCAACAACAACATGATCTGTACATATAATTGGACCTCTGGTTTGGATGTAGTGAGGCAGAGACCAGGATTATATGTAAAATATGTTATATTGCATCATATCAAGGCCCCCTAAAAAGGAAATAGTTGTATTTAGGAAACAAAGGCCTTTTTTTTAACTAACGCAAAATGAACCCAAAACATCCTCCACAACAATTTCTACCATCTAGTGTAAATTCTTTGAGCATCTATGTATATGCTATTCTATCTTTGTTTCATCAATTCCACTTGATTTTCGTTATTTTCGAAAAATATACTAAAAACAATTGAGGGTAATGCCAAAAATTTATGGTAGGTCGGGTAACGTGAACACAACAAATGATATGGGCCTAATGGAATCCAGGGCAGATGTCTCGGATGGTTCTCCTCATGTTTGTATTCATTTACAGAACCACTGGCCACTAGGACTAGAGACAACACGGTTCAGACGTACAGCCACAGCCAGCAGAGTGGCGCAGTGGAAGCGTGCTGGGCCCATAGCCCAGAGGTCCGTGGATCGAAACCACGCTCTGCTAAGACCTTTTTCCTTCATTAAATTCTGTATGATAAATTTACTGATTTTGTTTGGTGTAAGGACTTAACCTGATTTCGAGACTAGCCACATAATATGCATACTAGTAATATTAACCTGTGTACATTTAAACCGTTAACTGTTTCAAATCCTTGCCTATGTTTCACATTTGCACACACATGTAGATCCTGTATTGAAGTTATTGCATCATCCCTGGAGATAAATTGTTTGTTGCCTTTCACTCAATGACTATGTAATGACTACATTGCAAATCCAGCAGCAGAGTGGCGCAGTGGAAGCGTGCTGGGCCCATAACCCAGAGGTCCGTGGATCGAAACCACGCTCTGCTAAAGACTTTTTATGGCATTGTACCGGAATCATTCCTATAGTCATGTCCAACTGTTGTAAGGTTATTGATATTACTAAGTTCACATATACACACCAGATCTAATAATGTCAGGGTGGGGTTGACTTTGGGAAGTAATTGTAATCCAGCTGC
The DNA here is from genome assembly GCA_936440205.1 of Lepidonotus clava. NCBI lineage: Eukaryota > Metazoa > Annelida > Polychaeta > Phyllodocida > Polynoidae > Lepidonotus > Lepidonotus clava. The sequence continues at coordinate 49,469,438 of OW387141.1, read as the reverse complement.
ATGATGAAATAGTATCTGAGTCATCCGTTTAATGTTTTTTTCCTGACATTTCACGGATGATAATATTACATACTTGTTGTAACATTTCCTGTTAAATCGCCGTATCGGACTACACACTGTAACTATGACTTACTGCAAAGTCTATGTATAAGGAAATTATGTGTATCATAACCTGTATGAACTGCATTTAATTGTAATGTATTATGGTCCTAGACCCCTAAATTCGACACGACGACAGCATCATTTCTTAAAAGTGACATGCGACATGGGCCGACATGCGACATAAACGACATGACATGGCCTATTTCTTAAATTCGACATGAGATTAAGTGACAGTCGACATGGCTTTTTCTTATATTTGACATGCGACATTGGGGACCACCCATCAAGGGCCCCTGTATTAAGTGCATTCCTTGAATTAGTTCTACTTTTTTAAAGGTTTTATTTTCAATAAACTTCAGGGTTGCCCCTGGTTTTAGGATTATATTCCTGTTTGTGGAATGTTTAATCTGTCATGAGGACCCAGCCAGGGATGTAACGTCCCAGAACATTATTGTAATGTTGCAGAACATCGTTATAACGTTTCTAGGTCATTACTGTAACGTTGCTACTTGGCTGGGGATTTTAGAAAGAAAAGTGTACTTAGGAGATACATAGTATCAATATAGATAGCCTATTCATCGTTGCGCCCTGTCTATGGGACCATGCACATTAAAGAACACCTGTCTTGGTAAAAACATAGGGGTATGGTCTCTACCTTCTCATAGATTTATTCATTCCATAGATACGATCATCAAAGACACAATTGTCAAACCTTGTTCTCGCTGTGATATGTTGCTGCGGTGTTAAACCCCAATAACTAACCTAACCAACTAATCATGGCTACCATCAGGTCAACTCTTTGATGTGATATTGATTTCTGACGGTACTTGTTATCCTTTTGATATCTTTCGAGTCCTACATTGTGATTTATCTGACTTCTTTGTTGTCAATAAAATACTTATTGTTTATCTATAATCTTGTTACAACGTCACATAGCGTTTGTAATTTGCTATTTTAGTTTCTATTATGTACTTTCTTTAGTTTGTTCTCTCTTACACACCTGCTCAACACAATATTAGTACAGGATCCCCACAATAAATATCTAAATGTAAGTGGTAGATACAACACGAGTCTGTGGCTGTACGCGATATAATCCCGAGGCGCTAGCCGAGGGATTGTATCAAGTACTGCCACAGACGAGTGTTGTATCTAACATAAACCACGGGTCTGCCTAGTGTTTCTCTGGAGAACCAAGTGTGTTTGGCCCTGTTACCTTGGTTAAAAACGTATTCAATTACAATTTTCAATGCAAATTTTAATGTACATTGTATTGTACAACCTTACAAAAAAAATGGTTGCCCATCAATCATTATTATGAGAGATATTTGAGAAAGAACATGAAGGTTTTTAACACTGAATCCTATGGGAAGGAATCACTTTTATTTTCCATTAAATCATAACAAATAGAAACCTTCTGGAAATTAAATAAATGACACATGGGTGATCTCCACAAGATTCCTAGTTACATTTTACTCACATAGTGTTTGTGGTTTGATGAGTATTAAAAAAGTTATATACAAAAATGTAAAAATAAAAGTATCACTACAGCTCCCGTGGAAGCGAGGTGTGCTCCGTGAGATTATAGGGTTCCGCTTCACTGAGCCCAATACGTGATATATTCACGGCCTAGTTTCTTTGTTCTCCCCGTCTACCGTGGTTTATTTCCACTGAAACAACGAAAAATGGCAATTGGCTGCACTACAGAAACTCCGAGTTGAAACAATATATGAAAACACAAAACAAAACAAAAGACGAAATAAATGTCCCAGTGCTTGTGACCCTGCTGGTCGTGTCCATTGTCCTGGGCTAATGGCCCGATGATGCCTACCACCACATTGTGTCTGTGTGTGTATGTATGGGAGGGGTCATTGTGGTCAGTTTTAGTGGTCAGGGTCAGGTCCGACCGTCGTCTGACCGCGGTACCTCCAGGGTCGGCCTTAAAGGGGGTATGACACTACACGACATGGGCCACGATATCAGCGCGATGACGACGATATAACAGACATATTCTCATTCAGGAATGATAAAATGGTTGAAAAATTGACAATTTGGAGCATGCCATATATGTTTAACAAAGAATTCTATCTGTGGTATGTGCAATTTTTCTGTGATATTGTCGTATCGCAGCCCAAGTCGTGTAGTGGAATGCCCCCCTTTACACAGCGTCCACACAGCGTCCACACTACACCTGCGTGCGGCGCCTGCCTGGAGGGAGCAGATGATTAAACTGACCTAACCATACACATACATGGCAGGTATGGTTATGCTAAAACTGGTGAATACTAATTGAGTAGCCAAGTCTGCACTGAGGAAGAGTATTCAAAATCGCATAACTTTAACTGATAATCCTGTCATTCCAAATGTTGTATAACAAAATAATCTATTATAATAAAGTGTAGTTGATTATACTCTTAAAGCAGAGGTGGTTGCAAATATCGCGTAACATTAAAATTAATGATAATCCTGGAATACCTATCCTACTTTAGCGAGCTTAGTCTTGTTGATAGTGCCCCATCTTTTACGACCACTAAAGGCCAGAAATGCACGACTTTTCGACTGCCAAAAACAAGGACTCATTACTTAGTTTTATGATATTTTTATTTCTATATCGTTATATGTAAGGTTGGAATTCTCTTCATATAGCTTTAATCTATGGTGGCCATGTTCACCTATGAGTCGTGATAGCTCTCCCATAATCATACATAGTTTCATAAACAGATCGGTTTGATCTTGTTACATGTGAGAGATTGGCATGTCAATTAACCCAATAGTTCATGTTCCTCACGTTTCCAGGTAAGCGGGTGGTGTCAGGCTGTATTTTAGGCTTTAGACAAATTGGCTTAAATAGAGCTCTGGGTCCGGTAGATTGATCTGATTGTGATATTATGGATGAATTGTATCACGAAGTAGTCCACACTTGTATTTCAGTAAAGATATTGATCTAGCATCAGTCCTTACAATCGGTGATTAAAGGGTATGCTTCAAGCCTGATTTCCTGTTAAGGAACATAATGATAGGTGATTTGGGATATCCTGTAATTTATAATATGATTTTTATTTGACTTGTTATGCCTATTCCTACATGTTTACTTTAACTTATAAAAGACAAAGGAACGCCCCAAAACAATACCTCCATACATGTATGTGTGCTTTGTCTCTGTGTGTGTACATGCGTATGCGTGTAGGCATATATTATGTGTGTGTACTTAGGTATGTGTGTATGTGTGTATGTGTGTATATGAATATATATAATATATAATATTATATATATGCAGGTGTGTGTGTGTGTACTGTGGATGTGTGTGTGTGTGTGTGTGTGTATGTGTGTGTGTGAGTGAGTGGATGCATGTATATGAGTGGATGTGTATGCATGCATGTAGCTGTGTATATTGCATGTATCCATCCATACATAGACCGTTAGACAAATAAGGAATGTCAATGGACACAGTAGTTACTTCTGATGTTTCTGGATCCTCTGTAATTTGGCCCATTTACCGCTGATCAAGGGGTCCACCTGTTTCTGAACTCCTGCAGTCTTGGCCCAGCCTTATCTATATGATCAGCTGCTGGTACTATGGGTCATAATGTAGCCACATTACACACTGAGGCTCCTTTACCTGGAAGAAAGACGTGATTCTTATGGCCAAGTGGTTCAAAACTACAGTGCTTTGATGTGCTGAACACAGACCAAGTTTTCGCGATTCGATAATTCATATAATAGACTTCGGGAGAGCTTGAAAGGAATGAGATCCATACTGAAAAGAGAGTACTGTGCTTCATATGGGATATTTCTTTTTATTATTGAATTTTATTGAGTCATAGCTTCACTAATAACATAGTTTGGGTTCTTCCAGACAGTATAAGGTAAATGTAAATGGGTTAACATTGAGATGCATAAGATGAGTGGCACTTATATATTCCATTCACAATTTTGTTGTTATTTTATTTTTCATCTTATTCTCCCGGTGGATATAATTTCATTATTCATTAAAGTTCCAAAGACTTGCTTTGTATTCACAGTCGATACATTTCGGTACCAATAAGACCCTGTGTTTGTGTGTTTTTATATGCTTTAATTCTCATTTGACAGTGTAGATTATACACATATATTATGTGAGGATGGGGGGGGGGGGGGGTCCCGTCCTGTCTGACCCAGTACTTGGTGTCAGACTAAAGGGGGAATTACACATGGCAACAATTTTAAAAAGATACTTGGGCAACACTGGCAAACACAAGAGAATCGCACAATTGCCCATCTAATTTAAAAAGATAGCGATGGTATGTTGAATTGCTTCCATTAGATTTACCATGTTTAATTGATGTTGTAACCCGTAGCAATAGTTAGGCAGTGTAATGTGTTTTTGTTGCCACGTGGAATCCCCCCTTAACAGCTTCTAGGACGCCTATATTAGTACCCAGCTCACAGGCCCTGTGCCCCACATCAGGACGACAGGACCTTTTTACTGTGGACCTTTTTGTCTACATGACGATTTCTTATTGGATGTGCCGTACTCTCACCTCCAACGGCCTCCCTGACACATTTGCACCATTTCTACACATCTTACCTCTTTACGGTCCAGTCTATAACTCCGACAATAAATGTCACTGCACTACATGGATATTAAATCAATTTTGTACCTATCATTTAAAGGGGAATAAAGGCCGAGGGGGTGGAGGGTGAATCTATTCGCCACAGACTAAAGGCCATATTCCACATACCGAAAGTGCACTGCCGATTTCAGGCCGATACACTATCGCTACTACCGATAGTGTATCGGCAGTACTGCCGATAAAATATAATAAAGGCCGTATTCCACATACCGAAAGTGCACTGCCGATGCACTGCCGATATACTATCTGCAGTGCCGATGTAATATCGGCGCCACTGCCGATAAAATTTACAGACGTGTTGGTAAATTTTTCCTGCCGATTCTACATCTGTAACCGATTTTACAGGTGTAAACCGGCGCTGGCACATTCGGCACACTTTCGGCGCTGAAAGTGTGCCGAAAGTGTAGCAAAAGTGCAGCGAAATTGTATGCTGCCGATTTTGAGGGTTCCAAGTGCCTCACCATGACAATGTTGCATCGCTGGGCAAATCGGCAGCTCGCACTTTCGGCATGTGGAATACGGGCTTAACATGTTGGTAAATATTTCCTGCCGATTTTGTACTAGTTGCCGATTACATATCGGCAGTCAGAACTGCAGCCTACAGATAAAGAACGATTCCAAAGAAATGGTCAGTATCGCCACGCACACTTTTGGTATCTTGAATATGGCCATTTAATAATAAGCGTATATTTCATGTAAATATTAGTTTGCCGTATAAGTCATTAATCAAATATTGGTGGTATATGGCCTAAAGACTCTGCTGACAAATGTATATAATCTATACTATGTGTCCTGTTACTGTCTAGATCTAGTTCACATAAAACAGGCCAGACTCATGTCTATGTTGCAAACAATCTATTTGTCTAGATTGCAACTCCCCCACCCTCTCCCCCTAGCCGGAACGACCCATGCGTGACGGGTGCACGTCTGGGGTACCTTTACGGGGTCACATCTCATTGGACAAACATTCGAATCTCATAGATTTGGAAACAGGGCCCCCTAGACTACAACCCCCATAGATACGGACCCAAAATACCCTATATTTATGGACCTGGAACCCCCTAAATGCAGACCCAAAACTCCTTAGATGTGGACCCAGAACACCCTTGATGTGGACCGAGAACACCCTAGATGTGGACCCAGAACATTCTAGATATTGACCAGGAACCTCCTAGACATGGACACAGAACCCCCTAGATATGGACCCAGAATCCTCTATATATATTTGGACCCAGAACCCCTTAGATGTTGACCCAGAACCCCCTAGATGCAGTCATAGAACCCCCTAGATGTAGATCCAGAACCCCCTAGATATTGACCAGGAACGTATTAGACATGGACCCAGAACCCTATAGATGTTGACCAGGAACCTCCTAGACAGGGACCCAGAACCCCCTAGATGTGGACTCAGAACCCCCTAGATATGGACTCAGAGCCCATTAGATATGGACCCAGAACCCCCTAGATGCAGACATGGAACCGGCTTAGATGTGGACTCAGAACCCTCTAGATGTGGACTCAGAACCCCCTAGGTGTTGTTACTTTAACACACCTGACACGTCATGAGGGTAACACCTTGAACATACAAAGATAACTGCAATCAAAAAGTCACTGCTTGGAATGCACTCCCAGCAGGGGTGCGGTACATCCCTCCACATTAAACTATATCAAAAACGAGAAGTTCTGAAAAAGAAGTAATTAACCTATCCCATCTGAATGTCTCGGTAATAGCCACAGATTAATAACGTCATATGAGGTCAGGATGTTGAGGACATTGATAAATGTTTTATCATCATTTATACAATTGCATCCGTTTTGCAATTATTTATAAGAGCAATGCATAATTTTTTTTATTTAAGCTACTCTATGTGCTTACACTATAGATCTTGTGCAGACAGAGTCACATGACCAGATTTTGGTGATCATCACTTGGTCACCATACCCATGTGGGTATGAAATAATCTACAATTTGTAAATGACATTTGTTTATTATGATTTAACAAGATTTCTTTTGATAAAATAGACAACAATCTGCTTCATTGAAACGTTAGAATCTTGAATAATAACAAATTCAAATTGATCACCAATATGGCGTCCATCCCTATTTGGGAGGTTATAGTTTAAAGACTTGATTTTCTGTTACTAATCGAGGGCTGAGTTTTTCTGTAGTTCCACTGAACCGTAGCATATCTGGGAGAGGCAGTTTTCTAGGTATAATACCCCCATGTGGTAAAACCCACTGAGGTGTGTCCGTGGTGAGTCACACAGTGAAGGAATCCCCAGCAACGTGTAACCACCACCCAGGTGGGGAGTCCCCGTAAAATAGATGATATTGCAAGCCAACTTGTATATCTAGACTGATGGTAGAAAACCTTTCTTCCAGACTTTATTGAACCGTCCAAGATTTTATCACATTAATGTTTTATGAGTTTCAGATACTCCAAGGTGTGACGTAACGTAAACTTCTTTTCTCAGCTTTTATTATATATTTCATAAATAATCATACAAGAGTATGTTTTTGTACCATTATCTTGTGACACCTTTTAATTATAATCCCCAACGGTACACTTATATCCTTAAGTGAGATGTGTTTTGGTTTCTGAAAATAGCCCGGCCAGAGGTATAACGTTATAATAACGTTGCAGCAATGTTCTATGTTGAATCTTGTTATATGTTCTTTTGATATGTCCCAATTTTGTTGCTGTAACCTACTGCTCTGACATTGTACTGTGACATTACTATAATGTTCTTCAACCTAAACAGAATGTTCTTAGAACGTTCTGTCTTGGTTTCATCCAAACCTCACCAAAAAATAATGTTAAAATAACATTCTACTTTGGTGAGTTTTCAACCTCACTATCAGTGATGTAATTGTTCCTCATGCTAAATGCCAATTCCAAGACGTTATTCCGTTCCCTTGTCATCTGGGTTTACCTGGAACCTTCCAAGAGCTGAGGCTCTGACTGCCTCCAGGTATACACCACTACCCCAGACGTCTGGGGGACTAGACGGAGGGGGGGGGGGGTAGAGGGGGCGTGTTTTTATGGCTAACCGGAAGTGAGCCCGGCTGATCGCCTGATGGTGACTTATCCCCGCGTGGTGGGGGTATAGGGTGGTGTATGGGTGGAGGAGGGGGTTGCTGTATGGAGGGGATGCTATGACACACTCACCGACATTGCGTAATCTGGGCTCGGAGTGGGACCCCTGGGGTAGCCTAAGGGGAATCTATTTTGAAGTTATGACGAATTGGAACTATTCATACGAAAAGTTATTGGCTCAACTCAAAATACTATCAATGGTATTGGACACATGAGGTAAAAAATGTCATTGATAATGGAAGTTTATTATACTTAAGGGCAATAGAGAGATAAGAATTGTTTTGATTTCTTGGGTGATTCCCCAATGAAGAAAATAGGTTATATTGGAACTTTTCTTGAGATTTCCAGAAGTTGTCGGATGGCACTAGAAGGACTCCTATATTCCACACCTGACATCCCCTATAGCCGTGCTCCGTATTTTGGGTCCCTAGACCCTTAAATTCGACACGGCGACATGGCCATTTCTTAAAATCGACACGTGACACGAGACTTAGTTACATGAGTGAAAAAATAAACGACATGACATAGCATGTTTCTTAAAATCGACAGTTGCCATGGCAGCATCTTAGATATGACATGCTACATGGGGACTTGCGTGACAGGCAACATGGCCTTTTCTTATATTCCACATGTGAAATTGGGGACCCTCCATCAAGAGCCCCTGTTTTGGCTGTGTGCTGGTGCGGGCTGGTTGGAGGTGGTGGTGGCCGGGCCGATGGTGTCTGTGTGTGGGTCAGTGAGGGGGGGGGTGTACTAAACCTATAAACACCTGCCTGCGCCCTACCTGGCCAGACGCAGCCTCACCTGTCTCAGGTGGGTGGTCAGCTCCCTTTAACCCACCTTTAACCCACCTTTCACCCTCCCACACGCTGCCTTCAGGAGGCCGGGATTCCCCTGCCCTGACTCACCCACCCCCCGTCCTCCGTACATACACCAGGGGTGGGGGTCGGCCCAGCCAGTTCACTCCGAGCCTCCGGGGAGGCCACATCGCACCTCATACACTCACACCAAACATTCAGAGAGGACCAGAGGACCAGCTACAGAGAGACGGCCTGGAGTCAGGATTAGTACTGGGACCTGAGCGGAGTTATCTGTCAGTGTAGAAGACTCACCAGGAGATCAGAGGAACCGTTAGACCCACCTCAGCCTTCTGGTACCAGAGGTAGAGAGGAGTATTAAGTTTAAGCCCCGCCCGGCCCCCCTTAGGGGTGGTATACAGTATTACTGGAGCTGTGGGGAGTACCAGATACTAGGGAGACACCCACCACAGGAGGATTGGAGCATCCTGAGCGGAACCTCCTATTAGTACGGGATCCAGGGTATTCTACCGGTATTATACCTTCATATTCAGGTAAGAAAAAGTTGATATTACATTTACTGTGATGTCTAACTGTTATTTGAGTTTTATTCTAGGTAACGCAGGTAACCGATTTCATCAAAATTATTGTTTCGCCATACATAACATCATATAAATGGTGCATATGGTAAAGAAGAGTCCCTAACATGTTGATAGTCCCCTGGTTCCTTCTTCGTAGGAACCATTTTAGGTGGGACGGGAGGGTAGGGATTCCAGTTTTAGCCAGAACGTTAAAGAATCACTGCCATTGCCTCAGCATTCAATAACTAATCAATCAATTACCCCACCCCCCTTATTTTTCTTTTTAAAAAAAGAAAAAATTTCTCAAGGAAAACAGGGGAACGTGTTACGTAACCAATCTCTAATCTGAATATTAATCTTATATTCGAAATGAGGCTTTTGTTGGCCTGTCAGGATGTCTCCAGATATTCAAATACAAATTGACTGTTCATGACTTCCATCTACGTGCTAAACTTTGTAATACGTCTTAGGCTCCACACCTTGACTCCACATTGACGTCACATACCTGATAGACCCCCCCCCCCCCCCCTGGGAGGGGCCGGAATGCTGTTGACAGGTCCCATAAAAGGGACCACCACCTTTTTCCCACCTGCCTTGTGATCTTTTCTTCCCCTGCTAAGTCACAACAAACACATTTTTATCCCCTCCTTCTTTCCTCCGCCCTTCCCACCTCACGACTCCTGAGAGGTAAACTGTCCTAGTTATCATACACAGAGAGGCACTGAGGCCTAGAATTGTCGATGGCCGATTTGTATTCCCAAGTTACCCCACTTATCTTATACAGATACTTGGCCCTGGAACCGTTTTCTTTCCTAAAACACAAGTTATCCCAGTTAACAAACATACATGCAGATACTTGAACCATCAATGGGACGTCGTCACATGCCCATATCTTAATCCCGATTTAAAAAAAATCATACATAGAGACACTTGAGGCCTAGAACTCAGTCAGTGGGAAATAGTCGTAGGGCCAGTTTTTCCTTTATTGTATCAAACTGCCAATATCCAAATTGATTATCTAATACCTCTAGATCCCTTAAAATCCGTTTCAAAAGATTCGTACGTAAATATAATCTTGAGGCTATACCAATCTACGCTTTGAAAATAAAAAACATATCAATTTTGGTGATAAAAAGGACTTTATAAAATCATTTACAAAATCACCACGACACCCAGGTGGTTATTGATTTTGACACTCGACGTAGTAGTGGATATACGCATGATTTTATACAGAGAGTTCTATCGACAGTTGAGCTAAATAATATTATGAGTCAGGGCCCCCTATTTGTAGTCTTGAGGCTATACAAATCTGTGTACTGCACTTTGAATACATTTACATACATCTATTTGACATTATGATTCATAGACCTTTATATATATGGATGTATCTGTAAAAATTCTGGAGACACTCGGGTGGTTATTTAATTATCGACATGGTAATGGACATACAGCAGAATACAGACAACTCGATCTAGGCCGTATTGACCGTTGAGATCCCTGTACGAGTCAGAGGCCCCTATATCTACGTCGGACCTCGGTCACGGTCGGCCGCCCAGCATGCCTCACGACCTGACCTCCATATCTCACCCCACGTGACCCAGTTACCATGGCACCCCCCAAACCGAGGCTGGGCCGGTCACGTATAGGAGCAAGGTGAGGTATTCTTCAGAAACAGGGATCTAAAGGAGAATGGCAAGGGCTGTACCGTGCCCCCAATTCTGAGTGGGTTCCAGGGAAACCCGAGGGACTTCCACAGAAATCAGAGGGATCCATGGAAATCTGAGGGTGTTCCAGGAAGATCTGAGGCGGTTCCAACTTTAAATGATCTATGCCATTAAATTAAACCTTTGAATAGGTCCCCTGTATATCTGTGAATGTTTCAACCAGATTTGAGGGGATTTTAACTAACAATTCTGACAATAATCATATTTGATTTTTTGAAATAAACCTTTAGAAACCTAAGGGGTTCCTTGCACACTCGAACCTCAACAAAGAACGGTACTGGGCGTAATTCAGATAAAGTCTATACCTTTAGTTCAGTTATAATCATCACATAACAGCAAGCTTTATATTATCATCCCTATCGGGCCTGGATTGGTCTCAAGGTTTACCGCATTCTTTACTGGATCAGTCTCGCTATATCCTTAATGATTATTCTTATCTACAAATAAACATATATACCTACTCTGGATGTTTACCAATGACTGGGTAAATGATTCAGATGACTCAGATAGAGACAGAGAGGGATAGAGAGGGGATCAGCTGATGCTGAAAGTTCTGTCGGTACAGCTAAATGACTGTGCTAATGAACTGGTATGGTGTTGCACTTTCGATTCACCTTTCACAATATTGCAAAAGCAGTACATAGATTGCACTGGATTTGGGCTAATGTGAATATGAACAATATACCTTTACTTAATGTATGACCGTTTGATTTACCTCGGTATCATTGGCTGGGAATCAAACTATGAACCTATATATGTCACAGAACCATTGCATCAATGGCGCCACCATTCATTCTAGCTCACTGGGGCAATTAATCAAGTATACCTACTTGATGACAAATGATACAAACGCATTATAATACACGAGGCAGAACACGTGCATATGGCTGTGAAATACTGCCCTCTCGACCCGCTAAAAGCCGGATCTCCGTCTGAACCCCCAGGGGGGAGTATGAGCTATAAGACTGAACCTCCAGGAGGGGTCTGAGCTGTAAGACTGAACCCTCAGGAGGGGCTGGAGATAAGTGCGCCTTTCGTCGCTGGTCCCTCAGAGGAGGCACTGAGACGAACCAGGCACCGCCGGAAACCAGCTGTGGCGGGGTTTTGTCAATGGCGGGCCTCACTTCCGGTGTCCCGGGGACGGTGACGTCACTCAGCGCGTCTCCCACGGGAGGAGGGGGACCTCGAAAACATTTCTAGGAACGGCTGGGTCGTACACACATATATATACCGGTATATATAATATAATGCTGACAGTGCTAAAAAGTTTTGAAACTCAGCCCCTATAGTCCCCAGTGCCAGTAAAGAATACAGTCTTACTATGTGTTGTTTACACAAGTTTCCATCCTTTTAAACTCACACTGTCCGGGCTCGTCCGTCTCAAAAACCTACTTTGGTCAGAATGTTTTAGTAGCATCAATATGTTTTTCTCATCTGCTCAAGACCCATATGAAAATAAGGATGCACTGAAACTCGGTGTGCTGACTCCCTGAATGGGGGGACATACTGACTGACCTCCTGGCCTACACACTGTTACATTGTTCTCACAATCAGTTATTCTAAACTGAATGTGACGATGGACTGATCTGAAAACGGTCCTATGACCTTGATGGCCTCTAAATACCTCCGGACAAACGACTCGGTGACCTACTGTCTGAGTGACCATGAAGGTGGTACATACTACAAGATGTGGGCTGTGATCTAGGTGCGATTAGAATGTTATTAAAGACAATGTACATACAGGAGTGATATCATTGTTAGAAATTGGCAATTGGAAATATCTCACATACATGTAACAATGAATTTGAATTTTTATCTCTAATATGTGCGACTTCTCTGCGACATCGTCAGGGGCAGAGCCAGGGGGTTCTGACCCCTCCCCCCACCTTTTGGTGGAGACTAAAACTTGCCAAAGAGAAAAAACAAAGTTGCACATATGTGCAAGCCATTTCAGTACTTAACGTATCTATGTGGACCCCCTTTTTGAAATCCTGTATCCGCCCATGGTTGTCATATCGCAGCGCAAGTTTTGCAGTGTCATACCACCTTAATAACCTCGCTGGGATTGTTTACAGTGATTCGGGTATGAGTGGAATCTGCACTTTATACCTATATGAGATCCTAAACGGATTCATTGTATGCTGTGAATGGTATAAACGCCGGCTAAGCATCCTGTACATACCCATTTCAGTATTATTAGCCTCAGAGTAACAGGATAAAACATTGTTTCACAATAACTAGGAATCCCTGGAATGTGTTTATGTGAGCCTGACCCTCCAATATAAATATAAATATTCCTGTTTCTGTAAACGACTGGCATTAATCACAGACATACCTCCACTGCTATTAAATTCCTGTAAGGCCATCTTGCCTCATATATATATATATATGTATTATATATATATATATATATATATATATATATATATATATATACTAAGCAGTTAGTAAGGCAGTTGGTCAACATAATAATTATTATTATTTGATTTAATCTTTTTATTTTGTCTGAACTAAGGATACTGATATTCTGAGCAAAACGCAAAACCCAACACAGTCAACGGCGTGCATACTTCCAACATACCTATATAATAGTTCATAATTAAATATAATAACATAAATAGACAGGAAAAGCGTATAATTTCTGTCTCGTGAGTTTGATTACTGCTATTGCGCATTTTAGCTTTGTCAGCAGTGTTTTGAATCAAAGGCCCCAGGTTAAGTTTATTAACTGACACTATAAAGGATCCATGACGTGCGGTATCTCTCAACCAGCAGCCCTGGCGTACCCAGGGGGGTTCTAAGGTGTCTGGGACCTCCTCAAGTTGATATGATAAGGGGAATACATTGGGAATTTTATTAAATTAATTCGGAATCCCAAAAGATTAGCATGGAACGCCCTCAGATTTACCTGGAACCTCCTCAGAGTTTAGGCCTGGCTACATCCCTGTCCGATATCCTTACCTGCACCCGTGTGTCCCTGTAGGCGTGTTCTCTGTGTATAGCTGGAGCCCCCCTCCCCCACCCTCCCCCCTCACGACCCCCATGTTGTGACAGGTAGGCAGGAAGGTAAAGACAACCTCCTCCCCGGCCAGCACCATGGGGGTAGTCACGACCAGAGACCTCCTCACCTCCACACCTCACAGACCGACCCACGTCTCTTGTTTCTGTAGGCCTTATTCTGTAAGACCAGAGAAAATCGATATTATATATTCGATATATATCTATAGGCTGATTATGGAAATAGTCAGATGAGATGTGCCAGGACTAAACTAGATCATGGGCTTATTGAACAATTTAACAAACAAACAAACAACAACAACAACAACAAAACAGTAGAACCTTCCCGTTTATGAGATTTAATTTGTGCCAAATAGTTCAGATGAGATGTGCCAGGACTACACTGGATCATAGGCTTATTGAACAATTTAAAAAACAAACAACAACAACAACAACAAAACAGTAGAACCTTCCCGTTCATGAGATTCAAATAGTGCCGCTTTTGTACGGCATAATGTGTAGGCCTAAAGACAAAACAGACTAAGATTGAAAAAAATTGCCAAGACCGTTCTTAATACGTTTTATACCTAAAACCTCTGCGAAAGAAACTGACATACTTTGGCTCATGGTAATATATGAGTTCCAGTCCAGTAAGGAGAGATGAATGAACGGCGCGTGCGTGACGTCACGGCCCGTGACGTCATAGCCTCGTTTCAAAGTGATAAACATGAGTGTCATGTGTAATTGCATGCCCGTAACCGTCTTTGGAAGCGTTCCAACTCCATACCTCGGATCACGGATAGCGGTTAGCGAAGGAAAGGAATGCAATAAAGATCCTATCCAAAAGGTTTCAGAAATGTAAGATAATATATTGTATTAAAACTAGCCCTATGTGAGATAGCATATTAAGGTTTGGATAATCCATAAAGTGGACGGCAATACCTTAGGTATGTCACACATTTTGCTCAGAGTAATACATCGGATTTTACCAATAAGCTCTCACTATCAAAGAGCAATTAGAATGTGGCATGTTTGATGTCTTACCTGTAGCCAAATCCAGCTATGTTACCTGCTTTTAATTAGTCATATAGTGCGTACCCCGGGGCAATACTATCGTATTCTCATTACTCTTTGTCCCAATCTTTTTTTTAGTTTAAAACAATTTTGTATACAATTTGATCGTCCAATAGTGTAAATGTCTTGGCGATTACGAGCCTGTCACCCATATCAAACGAAGAATTTTATCTTTTATATGTGTGTGATTTCTCTGTGAGGTCGTCATATCACAGCTCATGCATTGTAATAGGGCATTAACGCCACTCGAAGTGGCCGCTTACTTTACTACCTGGCCCAGGTAAATAGGGCGGTGAAGGCGTGAGTCAGGGAGGTGGTGACCCTGTCATACAGGGTGTTCGACGTGTTGTTCACAGTGGATCCCGTCATGATGGAAAGAGGCCGGTTGATAATCAGCGGCGGATCCAGGGGGGAAGCTGCGGGGGGCGTGTCCCTTCCTTTTTTGGCCAAATTTCCATATATATATATATAATTTTAAAAATAGGGAGTACGCCCCTTTTCTCTATGAGGCCCCCCCCCCCCCCCCCCACACACACACATTTTCAAAAAGCTGGATCTGCCACTGCGAACTACGATCGTATCGGCAGGGAACTGGGAATAATTTTGAATTCCTAATGTAAACTCTAATGTGTATTAATCGCTACCTGATGCCCGGTTTTACACACGTTATCCTAAACCGTTTGATAATGGAAAATGATATAATTTACGACAACGACTGTCGGGAACGTTTCGTACAGATTTTGAGGGACTGTGTATACTGTATACATATCCCTTTAGTGAACCGTCATAAGCCTGCCGGAACCCTTAGGGAAGTTGTCAGGACTATGATTAGGTCTACGATCATCGTTGACATCTTCAGTTTGACGGTCTGTGTAAACGCCCCCCTTCAGGCCGTGGTGTGGGGGGAACTGGGGCGGAACGACGGGCGGTACGGGGAGGGCGGAGGGAGGGGGGAGGAGGTTTTATTCTGTATCAGGATTCAAACCACTATACACCTGCAGTATTGCCTTGCCCTCTCCAAAGCAGGTGAGCAAAAGATCTGTAATTACCCAGGAGGGAAATAATGTCTGTCTGTGAATGATGATATAAAATTTTGTGTTGTCAGTTAAAAATCAAAGTTTTCTGTTTAGGGGCCTATTGATATAGAATAAATGAAGCACAGACAGTGGGCGCACTCAGAAATTGTTATTGCCCCAGTTTGTACACACTATATTTTGAGCTGCAGCCCTCGATGGTATTCACAAACCAGGGCAACAATGGCTGCTTTGTGCCCATGGTCTGTATCATGTAGGCCTACGTCATTGATAGAGAGAGAGGAGGGTGGGGGGTGATAGTTACAAGGACATGTAGAATGACCCAATTCCATCTAAGTTCACCTACACATAACTTCTTTCATTGTAATATATTATTTTGTATATCAGGAGTTTCTAAAAATAATGAATTGCACAAGCTTCAATTAAGCTGTGAAATACAGGAAATGATATCACGTGCATTTCCCTTGGTGTCTTATTTTAAATTGTCCATTATAATGACATACCATGGGTAATGACATACCTGTCTGCATGCTCAGTGAATATACGTCCCACAGAGCTGTGGACGTCATACCACTCTGTTACCGCATCCCATAATAGACCCGCCATTACAATATGGATATGAGCGTGCGTCAAGGCCTAATTATGGCTAACACCTGTCTGACCCACAGCCTAATTTTAATCCTGTTGTTTCTGTGATTTTGACCTACGGGTTTTCGGTCCTTCGACCTAACCCCCCTCGGTCATTGTATGAAAAGCCATTTACCGTTGGCCAGTTGCTGTACCCCTTGCCCAGGAGAATGTAGGTTCCTGGGAAAGGGGCCAGTACTCCCCGGGCAAACCTCACCTTTGCCCAGAAGCAATAAACATGTATTTTAATGTTATTCGAAAGGAAGTTTATCTTAAAAATTCGTTAAGTCCACAGTTTGTAACGGGCCCAGGGAAGAAATTATATATATCACTCTCTTCTGATCGATCTTTAGGATTCATGCCTAAAAGGCTAACTCGTCACTCTTCCAGAGTTCTCAGTGGCGGATCCAGAGGGGGGGGGGGAGGGTTGCGGGGACACGCCCCCTCCCTTTTTCCAGAAGATCTAGCAATTTTTAATGTAAAATTCCACAAAAAGGTCATTACATAAATTCTTTTCCAATAGTGCGCCCCCCCCCCCCCTTTACAAAATCCTGGTTCCACCAGTGTTTCTCCTGGGAAAAGGGTACATCAACTGACCAATGGTAAATGGTTGAACATACAATAATTGGAGGGGATTGGGATGGGGCTGGTTTGGGCCCTAATGGTCGAACATCCCTAAGTAAACAAAGGAGGATTAGCCATAGGTCATGTGGGTACAATCCCTCAATATAATCATATAAGTTCATGGGGTGCCATTGTGACGATCCTGTGGTCAGGGTACAAACTAACACATCATTCTAGGGAGACACTGGTGGATCCAGCAATCTAATGCAATACCCAAATAGGAGTACTGATCCACATAGTCAATGTAGCTATTACCCTCATTAAAAGGAGGTGATTCTATAGTTATTGTAAACTCAGATATCTTTGCGCACATGGCTCCCAATGCAGCTAACCAAAATTATTCGATCATTGTTTACTTCCCAAATAAGGGTATGAAGCCTGACTGGTTGCGGTCTATTACCCGATATATGAAACAGAAACTGAAACTGACACAGAAACCTTCCGATAGCTGGTTCTCCTCACTGAGCGCGGTAGTGACGATGTTACTGTGTACTCTTAATAACCGCCCACTGTCTTTATATCAATTGATATACCAGTGCCTTTGAAATTTATGCACAATTGGGTGCGAGTCTTCCTACTAGTTTTCCTACAGTATACCTGTACCATGATATCTTTTTATAATAGGTAATCATTTTACTTCAAGGGTCAAGGGTTATCACGAAGCTTGGTATAAGCTTGCCTTGCATCCTACATCCTGCTTCTTAAATATCTTTTTATCCATGACAATAGCTAACATTTTATTCTCTGCCATAAAAAGTCCCCACCCACACAATAACACACGAGACAAGGCTACGTAACGCCACCAGTGTACGTCTATTACAGTGAGTCACGACAGGTTACCTGTCTTGGCGAGCTGACTGCATATTAAAGGGGTGGGACCAGGGGCTGTGATTTGTGACTTGTTGCCAACGCGTGGGGAGGGGGGGGGGGGGTGTTCTTTGAAGGTTAAAGCCCCATACCCACTAGGCGATTTTACCTGCAACTGGCAACAGGCAACTGACTAGAATCGGCCGATTCTTAGGGTCCTCTGTAAGTATGGTATATTGGAATGTGCAGGTTTGATCTGAATCACCGGTAAAATTGGCTGATTATCCAGGTAGAATCACCCAATTTTAGGGCTAATGAGTCGGTTGACTCAGCCAAAATTGCCTAGTGGGTATGGCGCTTAATACGCATAGGTGTTGATGTGGCAGAGTGGGTTTATACGTACTGCCAAACTACCACGCATAGGGCCATACTTTTCGTGACTGACCGCTCCTGGATTTAGATGACGTTTTTGTTTATGAGGGAATACCGATAATCTTTTCTCAAAAAATACTGTGAAATACAGAAAACTCTTCTTAATTTACTTTTGGAAAATTTTGAAAATATTTTCCAATTAGGAAGTAGCACACTGGCGGATCCAGGATTTTGAAGATGGAGGGGGAGGGGCGCTATTTGAATTATTTCCCCCTTAATCACATTTTGACTGAATTTCACATTAAAAACACAAAATTTCCCGAAAAAAGGGAGGGGTGCGACCCCCCCTCTGGATCTGCCCATGTAGCAGTAACTGATTGAGTTTCTTGCTATTGCTGCTATTTTGTTCTGCAGAAGTATTTGACCACCCCCAATTTTGGCATTATTTGGGACTTACCACCCCTCAATTAAGACAATTTTGATGTTCACTGCCTCCGTTTCACGGAGACATTTGGCAGCGGGCTTCTTTTAAGACCCAAGTCCCTCCCCCCTTCAGAGGGGTACTCACCCAGACAAACAGCAACGTAACAAGCACGTTCTGCAACCATACATTTTTTGTTAGTCTGTAACCTGCCCAATTTTCATGTAACAGTTACGCTATTTTAGGTAAAGTTGAGACTTACTGAAATAAAATGTTGTAATAACAGTATATTTTAGCAAAGTTGAGACATTAAGAATGTTATTATAACGTGAAAGAACATTACAAGAATGTCATAATAACGTCACAGAGCGATGTCACAATGTTAGGTTCTAAAGATGTTTTTGGGTGCCATCAAAATGACGTAACAAAAACCAAAGCAGAACTAAACAGAAAGTTATAATAACATTATAATAACATCATATTATTGCTTGGGCACCACCACCCTACCAGCAGGGCCAAGGATCCATCAATGAAGGACACACTGCCAGATGAATATTGATTCTCTGACTCTCGGACACAAACAAGCCCAGCGGGGGGCTCCGTGTGGTGGGTTGGGGAATGTGGTTGTGGGGATATTAGTAGTATTACTCCCTGAGTGGGTGTCTAATGTATCCTCACCTGCACTTTAATGAATGGGGACAGCACCATTTGTGGGACGTGGTATGTTTCTGTTGTTTAAGTCATTCAGGTTGGGAGGATGCGGGTAGGTTCCTGTGACGATGAGGGTTTGTTTATCTAACATATAACATACTATCTATGATGTCCTTATGAGAGGTTCCCAAGAGATACTTCCCATAGTAATCCAATAGCCGTGTGGGAGTCACAATAGTTCATACATTTTTGTGCTTTATTCTATTTGGTCCTTATTCACAAAAGTACATTGTTAAGGCGATGTGCGTCGGCGAGTGTATTGTCGTAAAATGGTGGGATTGATTTCCTAATACAAACACATTTTGCGACATGTTTCTCTTTCTTTTATGAAGTTTACTACCGGTATAGGCTCAACACAATTCAAGATACCTCCGTTCATGAGAAGTGATAAAAGTTGGACTGGTTGCCTGAAACACCATTTGTATGAAGAATAGAGGTTACTTAGGTTATTTTTTTCTACTTTTGCTATAATAATAGGGATAATGGGAAATAACAATTATTTTTCGTCACTGTGCATATTATATGACTCACATTGAAAGAACCACAATATGGGGGACACATTTGATCGTCATCCATAAAACAATTCACCATTATTATTAGCCTCTAGGGGAGTACCCTCATTCACTGCAGGAGGCCCATAGTTTCAATATCTCTTTTCGGGCCCTTCAGGTTTCAGCCAACTGAATGATCATGACTTTACGTGATGTGATTAGTTTAACACAGGATGGACGTGACGCAATCACATAGACCTTTAAACGAGGGGGGAAAGATGGATGACTGGAAGGGAAATCACCTTCCTGTTAATAGTCAGAGTGATCATTAAACGAAACTTAGTTTAGTTTAACTGAATGTGTGCAGTGTTCATGCGGGTGTCCTATGTAAAGGCCTATAGTTATGAATTCTGAGCAAAAGTCATGGGCAAATCCAGGGGGAGGCGCGGAGCGCACGCCCCTCCCTTTTTCTGGAAAAGTTTTTATTTTTAATGTAAAATATGACTTAAATCTCATCAATGAAGAACAAATACAACTGCCCCCCCCCCGTTTTTTTTAAATCCTGGATCCGCCTGTGAAAATTGGCTCGGCCTCTGCATTGTGTGTATCAACATGCTATTATTGTATAATTGACGAAAGAAGTCATACTTTTAGAGCGAGCCCCCTTTTGAGAAACAGTTTGAGAAAGTCAGGAGAACACCCAAAAACTGCTATGAACCATTAAATTTCTCCACGCGCACCATGTATCCCAACCTAAAGAGTAAAGTAACACTTCCTCTACATCTACATATTTAAATGCATTATAACCATATAACATGGGAACCTCCAAGGGGTCTTTTCCAGTGTTTTTTGTTTTGTTTGACAGTGAGTCCCCTATAAAAGTGAAAGTTATGATGAAGAAATGGTGAGATAGTTGTAGTGTATAATAAGTTGTAGGTTTTATTCTGAAGTTAACACAAGTTTAGCTGTATCCTGCAGGTATACACATAGAACACATATTCAATAATTGTCCAAATGTATAAAGTTAGTCCTGGAGGTTATTGTCCTTTAAGTTCACATTGTCCTGAATGTTGCTGTTGCTTGGGGGCATGGAGATATGACTTTAGCAATATGACACCCCTCTTCGGTTAGAATGCCCCCCCTCCCTCCCATACAAACACACCCACAAACCACACCCGTTTAATGGGCTGGCCGTGGGCCGAGTGAGGCTGTATTGATCACGAGACGGGAACAACAGGGGAGACGGGTAGGTTGTGATAAGGGCGGTCAATGGGGGTAGGGGGTTGGAGAGGTGGTTTTTGTTTTGGGTGTGAACGTTTGCCAATATTTAAAAAACAACAACATTAGCTTCAACTCGAATAGGTAAAGATAAGGAGTAAATCTGAAACCAACTGCAAATCCAGAAAAGCTTGCATTTGAATAGTAAAGTAAGTTGTAAACCTTAAAAGAGTCCCTGACTTATAACTGATTAAGCACCACAAGGCGGTTAGACAATCACATTGTTTGATATTTGTATGGAGTGTATGACTGCGATTAATCATGGCGGTATTGATTTAGTTATAACTGTAGATGTTTATATTCCTTGTAAAGCGATACATTTCTCATGCATGAAAGCCTACAAAGGAGTGGCTTGAATGTTATATACTGGGAGCAGATTAAGATGCCAATCATGTTCACATTTCTGTAAGAAAGTACCGACAAAACACACAGGGAAGTGAATTAAAGTACACGTTGGTCACGTGATCAGTTTCCCATAGTTCATTACATCCGGGTACCACATAGGGGTAGCTGCGCGCGCACCTCTCAGCGTCTCCACAGCGTCTCCCGCCGATCAGTTATTGACCAGAATGCACCGCGAAAAAACACACCCGGTAACTTCCCGGTGGTTATTCCCAACTTACCGCGGCCTATGGAGAGAAGGCCTGAGAGGGATCCAGAGATGTGTGACTTCACCGGTGAAAAATCCAAATATTATGTTTCATTTGTAAATAAAAACATAGAAAACATAATGATTGAATCTTACGTACAGGGAATCTATTTGTCTACAGATAATTACGCCATTTTGAATTGTAAAATGCTTTCAAATGGTAATATCGCTCAATCAAACCATAGCCCTGTGTGCCCATTCACTGAGAAGCAATTAACTAATGATAGAACTATGTGAGCAGGTTGTGAGCAGGTTGCCCAGGTTGTGAGAAGGTTGTGAACAGGTTCAAGGACAGGTCTGATCACTAAAGACACCTGGGAATGCGAGTCTCATCAATACGTAGAGGCTTTGATCTAAGGGGACGAGGGTCCTACACGAACTATGAGAACATGTTGTGAGCAGGTCCCAGCACAGGTCTGACCGCTAAAGACACCCGCCTGTGTACACCTGAAGGGACGAGGGTCCTTCAGGACATCATGTAAACAAGTCTTAATTAGTCCGTCAAAACGACTCCCTGAGAAGTGTCCGGAGGGGAGGACGTGCCCAGGGGAGGAGGTTGACATTTAACGAGCCGGGGCAACCACGCGGGGGGTCTGGGACTTCACTGATGTCAAGGGAGACGTAGAACAAAACAACAAATTGATTCTTTCAAATCACTTCTAATGTTACAACATTGGGAATTGTGTCAGAGCATTCTAACGTCCCAAATGCCCAGACCACTTCGCTACCTCCATCTTCACAATGAATGAATGTAGCTAAAAATCTTATTGAACAGTTCTATCCCACAACCTCGCCACCACCATACAATAGAAGTTGTGTAAATGGCCAACTTATTTTCCTTAACCCCAAAGACTGTCCCAAATTGGGTTTGGAATACATTTCTGATCACTGTCCATTCATTAAGGATCATTACAAAAAACAGTAGGCTATTTTTGGAATATTGATATGTGCATCTTTCTTGGACACTGCCGCTGGTCTATCAACTACTGGTGCCCAGGTGCTAAATAATGCAGGGAAGGTGAGCCTCTATTGGTTTGTCCGGAGTCGGGGAAGGGGCGCGTGTGGCAAAGCAAAGTGTTTGTAAACTGAGAACCTACTTCAGTAAGAGTGGTCACTCCCGGGTTGGGGTGAAAGTTGGGGTGTACTGATTCTTAGGTCAATCTCTTAGTGCCACCAGGCTATTGTGTGTAGGGCCCTGCCCATGGGCCAAGAACATTAAAGAACACTTTAATACCTCGGTAAAAATATAGGGGTATCTTCTCATAGATTCGAGAATCTCATAGATTCTATCATTAAAGAGAGAATTGTCAGACCTTGTTCTTGCCGCGATATGACCATAGATGTCGATACAGGTAAAACCAAACACAACGAATCAAAACAAAAACAAACAAAAGCAAAAAAAACCAAAAACATCCCAGGTCAATTTCCTAGAACAACTAAAGCTTATCTGCTAAGAGGCCTACTTTCAATAATGAAGAGATATGCGCTCATGGAATGGTCAGTCTGCGGCCATGGCTGATCGTTTGGGTAAAACCAGGGCGAGGGGACCTGTAAATGTAGCCATTGGGAGATGGTGCGGACTCTCTAAAAATGTCTCTGTTTTTAATCCCTGACCCCAGCACTGAGTCACAAAGTGCCGCTGTCGGTGTTTGATAAGCTCCCAGTAGACAGACAAACTGTCAAACCTTCCACCACTCCACCCCACCCCTAACCGGGCCCACACTAACCGCCGAGGCCCACACTGCCCGCCGCGCACCCCTCACCGTGTTAAAGGGTAATGGATGTAGACAGTCGGTGTGTAGAACAGGATGTCCGGGAGGCCACAACAAAAAGCCCACAGAGATTAAACGTGAGTTAAGACAAGTCTAGCTGCAGGCTGGAGACTTGACACCCGGACCTAGTTAACAGACGGTTGCTGTAAGCTGACTGCAAAAGGCTGCCACCGGTCCCAGGGTATCACGGACAGAGGCGGATTTAGGGATTTTCAAAGAGGGGTGGGCGCTCCATTGCAAATACTTCTACTGGACCTTTCGCGCCGGGAAATTTACGGTAGAGATCAAATAATATTGACCAAAACATAAAGGAGTTGGGGAATATTCTACCAATGAAATAATGAAATACCCATAGTAGATGCCACCTAACTAGAACAATTCTCGTATCTGTGCAGGTCGGACGTCACCGATTCGGACTCACCGGGGTTCGACCCTTGTCTCCTTGTAAGTAGTATAGTGAATCGGGGGAGGAGGGGCAGAAACGGACTGTACAACCCTCCATCCACCACCACCTCCCTCCAGTCCCCAGTCCATTGCCCAGAATAGTTGATACCATACTCAACCTTTTGACATAGGTTCCCACTGCACCGTATCTATATGTGTCTGAGTTGCATAATTCACACATTCATCTATTTCTGTGCCCAAATCGATTCTAGTTAAAGTGTATGCCCATTTTAAGTGACTGATGGGTGGTGGATGTCATATACCGGACCAGTCGTGATTGCTGCTTAAAATAGAGCCCGCTGATTTAATGAGTATCTTCTACTTAAACCATGGCCTAACCCTGTACTTTGCTGGCCGTGACGGTGTTACTATTTATAGACCTGGCACAGTGGGATGTCTTATTGAACGGCCAGGTGTTGATCTCCTCACCTGCTGGCTGGTGTACTGGGAGGTGTGTGTGTGTGTGTGTGTGTGTGTGGTGTATGTGTGTGAGTGTGAAAGGATGTGTATGTGAGTGTGTGTGAGTGTGTGTGAGAGTTTGTGTATGAATATATGTGAGTATGTTGGGTGAAGGGGGGCAAATTAGCTGGTAATAAAATTATGATGAGAACCCCCGCCAGTGGTACATTGGGGAAGTGGTCACTGGTACCTGATAGTGCCCAGTGAATGAACCCAATAGCCATACAACTATAAAAAAAACTATAAGAAGGAGCTGATAACTATTGGAATCGTGACGCATAACTGGTCTCATATGACGAGGTGGAGTTCCCTATAATTAAAACTGAGGTCTTGTTAGAGAACTGGCAACAACATTAAAAGAAAGTCTTGCTTTACATATCAGATACCCCCGCCCCTACATGAACAAATACATCATCACTTAATAAGAAGGTAATACGACACGAGCCTCACGACTTACGTAATGTCTAAATATAGCCTTACAAGTTACGTAATGTCTAAATATAGCCTTACAAGTTACGTAATGTCTAAATATAGCTCGGTGAGCGGATCACTCACTCACGCCCCCCCCCCCCCCACCTGCTCACTCACCTGACCAGCCCCCACGAGATCGGCCCAGAAAACGTCCCCCATAGAGAGTGGTGTGGTGGTGAGTCAGCCTCAGTTGGGCGGCCTCGTCAGAACGGGCAGTGGACGCGCGTGCACATGATTTGATTAATTAAAATGTCTAGAATTAATTTTTTAATCGGACTAGACGTTGTGGACAAAATGTTAAAAGACCGTAGGAGCCTGTTTTTTTACTATTTTATATGTGACATAATTTGTCGTTCAGTTTTTATAGAAACTAGTAGTGCCAATGTTAGCATAAACATAATAAAACATATACTTATTGTTTAAGTATACTACATAGTCGACCCGATGGTTAGGACGTGCACACGGATGGCGTGATAGACTGACACATGGCAGGATCAGCAAATAGATGGTGTCATAACGGTACAGGAATTTACTGAAGGATGAATATTAGCTGGGCAAAGGAAGGCCATAGATCTGTGACGGGTTACAGAAAACGATGCCTGGAATGCGCCAGGCCAAGGCACACACCAGTCCTGAGGCCATGTCGTCAAACAATGGGCTACAGTCTGAGGTGGGGGTTCATGAGAAGCCATGTACAGCGTCTACTCTATATATAATTACCCCCTCCTGATGTGGCCGGGGTAAGGTGAAGGACGGGCCATTCCCAGGCAAGCAGCAACGTAACAAGGACGTTCTGCGACCTTAACTCTGTAACTTGCCAAATTTTCACATAACATATATGTTAATTATTTTAGGTAAAGTTGAGACTTGCTAAAAAAGAACCTTGTAATAACATTATATTTTAGTAAAGTTGAGACCTTACCATAAAATAACATTATAATAAAATTATTATAACTTGAAAGAACATTAGAAGAATGTCATAATAATGTTACAGTACAACACCGCAATGTTTGGTTCTAAAGACGTTTTTGGGTGCTATCAAAATAATGTAACAAGATTAAAATGATTTAATCAGAACTAAACAGAACATTATGATAATGTTATAATAACGTTATATTCTTGTGTGGAAGGCCAGTTTACACAGGGCCCAGAAACACAGACACACATACATATTATATACAGTCAATGGTGGTCAGCTGTATCAAACTCAACTTTCAATATTGACGGACAGTTGTTCTTTATTTTGACCAATTATCATGTGGTCATAGTCAATATTATATATATATATATATAATATATATATATATAATATATATATAATATATATATAATATATATAATTATATATACATGCAGTAGATACCCATATCCGTATATAATCACATCAAACATAATTATATGTTTATCATAAACATGTACATATAAACACACAAGATAGGTGTATGTTTGTGTGTAGACATGGTTAATACTTCATGTTACGCTAACAATATTGCATTTCCAAATGAGTCTTTGACATCGAGGAGAACGTCTTTGGCAGCAATTACCAAAAGAAATACAGATGCTAACATCAAAATATTGAATTTAAAGGTGCAATGACGAATATTTACGTAAGGAGTGAGCGCCACTTAAATCTAATGTTGCCAATACGGGTATTGAATTGATAACGTTCACCCTATTTCATCTCATCCCATTAGCAATTAGATTCAGATACTGTTTCATTATTGTGCTGAATAAATGTGTCATGGAAGAACTTACATTATAATTTGGTCGTAATAGAAATTCAAGATGAGCGTGGGCGACTCAGGTAGTAAGCTTGTCCGATTGAGTGTTCATCCTTAGACCAGTAATAAGGGTGTCTCACTAATTTAGACTAAAGGTGGACACGACACGCCTGGTTCTCGGCACACTGTCACACACCTCACACCCTGGACGGACACCTTGATGACGTCACAGGTAACTTTACACCTGGTGGAGGCGTCTTCAACAATGTCTCACGATGCGCGTGCGCGAGAGGCGCGAGTGCCTACTAAAAGTGGTGAATTACTGTTGCACAATAAAGGTGTGAATGTATACTTGTCACCCTATCTACGACTAACCATCTTTAACTGTCGGCGAGGTCGGATCGTGAGGGCAGAGTTATTCATAGATAGAGACCTCTAAGTACCCAAGCTCACTTTGATTATTAATTGAGAACGTCATAATGTTGATTAAACGGGGAGGGGGGGGGGCATTCTCCTTAGTTTGAGGAAGAAGTAAACGACTTTGACTCCAGTTCCTTTTACAAATTCTAAATGCAACGTTCAACAATTCACAGAAAAGGGGCTTTCATTTGATCAGAGTTCTTTGCGGGGAGGAAACATTGTTCTTTCAAATAATGAGTACTCCTAGTCATGTTTCTCCTCAATCCATCAGTGAAACACTGGTTAATGTCTTTATGAGCTCCTCCACGTCCATCCGTAGCCTACCAGGTAGAGGGACAAAAGGCTCCCGGTGTTAGAGGCAGGACTGGGGGTGTTTCTTCCTGGTGGCACTTTAGGGTTGTGACGCAAGGGTTGTGACGTAAAAACGACAAGATATAGAAACGCCCATATCAAAGAGTTTCACGGAAACAGAAAGTTTACTGACAGTGAAACCCAATATCGCCCGTTTCTGAGTAGTACGCTTAGCTCGTAATATACTGCATTCAAAATTACATACAAATTGTTCTCTGTTCGGGGAAACTGGTCAATTGGATGTTGTGGTAGATGCCTCTGTTGGTCTGAATAGGGGGCTCCACTCACGGCAGCATCAAAGGTAACATGAGCGAACAATCAATAGACAGGTGGGACCTAGTGAGGCAGTGAATGAGAACTACACTCACCAAGCACACATTCAGTCACTCTCTATGCAAACAGCGGGAGTTACACAACCACACCTCCGCCTGGAGAGCTGCGTCAGGCGCCTGTAGCGTCTCTGACGTCATCGTGGCGCCCACAGTTCGCGCGCCGGCCGCCCGGGGTGGGGTGGCGCTGGGGTGGCGCGGTTGGCGCGTGTCATTCACTGATTGTACTCTGAGTGTGACACACTCACTGCTCACACTGTGTCACACTCAGCGCCCATTGAGAGGTGGGTACCGCTCAGCCGGCCTCACGTCGCTGCCCACGTCATAGTGAGCGGGTATATAGGGCCGAGCTGCTCTGTGAGCGGACAGAACCACTCAGACTGTTTGAGAGAGCAGCTCACACCACTCACTACAGCAGGCAGGGTGGCACCACACACAGGGCTAACGGACTATACCATACAGTTACACCTCTGACTATGTGCTGTGGAAAACTTACATTACTTATCGACCACACTTTATTTGTTGTGGTAGACACAGCGGATTTATACAGACAGCGGTTGTAAACAGCACCCGGCAGATTACATACATTTCTCAGGTTTGTGGATTGACTTTTATTTTCAAAACCTACCTACACAATGGAGGACTAGTTAGAGGCGGTTCATATTGCCTGATCGTTTATCTGAGATCTGTGGTATTTACTTCATGTATATGACTCAAATGTCCCACCCATAGTTGCAGGTTTTTTTTGTTCTTACCCAAATGATCTGATACTATTCAGGTTTCAAGTTCGTGATATACTAAATTATACTTTTATATCTGATTATGAATTGAGTTGAGCCAACATGTATACCAATGAAAAGAAAGATATATAGACATTTGAAGAGTAGGACTTTCTTTTTACGTTTTAGGTTATTTTTATTACAATATAGTCTTTGTCTTAGTTGTTATCAAATGAATAGACACTTGTCACGATCATCAGGTCAATCCAAGATATTTCCTACACAACCACAATCATCCGATATGATTGATTAAACTATCAGTCTCTAGGCCTACATGAGTAGATAAACTATTGGGATTAAACACTCCTGTCATATTTGTCCCCCTACTCCCCCCTACCCACATACTGCCCTGACGTGTCAGTGCCGGTGGTGGGGTAGGTTGTTGACACACACTCCCAGACCTGGCGCTGATTCTCAGCCTGTCTTTGCCCAGTCCCCCACAGTGCGGGCGTGCACGCCGGGCACCGGTGACGGGCCGTAAATAGTAACTCGTTCATCATTGACACGCCTCTGTAGAGATAGGCCTGACCGGGGTATGAATGTTGGATGATAAGGGACAGGGAGGACAAAAAACAGAACAATAAGCCAACTTACTGTGTGTATTGACTCCCGTCACTATCGGCAAAAATATTAAAGCTCCACTTAGAGGCTCGTTGCTATCAGTAACAGAGTTAGTGTAATACTTTTTTAAAAATAACACATGAGTATAGGCTATGACTGGGAACTTTCCTTCTCTACTTTAGAAATAGATTGTGAAATAAGAAATATTTGTCACATGCGGGTCATTGTTTGATCATTTCTCACGTAGAAATATTCTGGTATATATCTTTAATTTCATTATTAATTCCATTTAACCATACTCCAATTGTTGGTACCTATAACGGTCTGTTACATTTCAAACTGATTTCTATACTACTATGCAACCTTTCGCAAATTCCAATTGTTAACCTAATCAAAGTACATGTACTGGGTAGATGAACTACTATACAAATGTCGTGCTATTCCGACTATCCCACTCTCTGAATCGCGTGTTTCATGATCACTCATACAACCTCTATCGTCATAGATTATTAGAGTTATATCTCTATGGTATCTATGGTATCATGTACTTTTTAACATACCCATCCACTCTCTCTGTGTATTCACCATTGTCATGGACTGATGTATCTGTATGTATAGATCCTCTATTTATCCCGCTCTCACGCCACTCTCCTCAGGCCTGCGGTGGGCGGGCCGCACGTCGTGTGGGACCTGTTATGCCGGTCGTGACTGACAGAAATAACTCAATATCTAACTCTGAATCACTATTCTCTATTGCAGGTAGACGTTGAGAAAGCATTCCCATAGTCACATAGACGCAGGACCGTTACCATAGTCACACAGCCACACAGACTTTGAGTGGCTGTTATCATAGCCACCCGGACGCCGGACCTCTCCGTGGCTGACCACGTGATGCCCCCGGCCATGACGTCACCGCGCGGGGCCCCTGCGCGTCCCCCTAGCGGCGGGACCCTGAACGGGACCATCCCGCGCCGGGAGCCGCTGAGACGACTCTACCCGCTACAACGGTCACGGACAGCGTCCGACTCAATCCGGGAACTCACCAACAGACCCGACGCCGAGAACTGCCCGGATGTAGTCGACGCCGCCTACGTTTCCGGTAAGCGGAGAGCGCCTGCGCGCGCGTCCTCCGTGAGCGGAGTGAGCGGAAACAACATGGCGGGTTCCGGTAAATACATCACGCACCGCGCCTACACCTCCTCCCCGGACCGCAGCGCCTCCAGCGCCGACAAAACGAACTATTCCCGACCGTCCCTGATACGTCGCAGCTCGGACATCGGGTCGGTGACGTCATACGCGTCCTCCTGCCCCGTGCACGGCGGAAGTGACGTGGGCAGCAGTTCCGGTTCCGGGCGGTCGTCGCGGCAGGGGTCGATCCTCAAACGGCCGAGTTCTCGGAGGGTACGAGACCTGGCGGCGGTGACCCTGACCCCCAAACAGGTTCAGTTCTGTCCCAACGTGTCGGTGGTGCACATGGACGAGGACGGGGAGCACCTGTCCACCCAGTACCAGGAACTCAACGGAGAGAAGAGGAAACGACTCGGCACCTTATCCCGCCAGTCGTCCCGGAACTACGACAACGTGTTCTACCTGTCGGACGACCTGCCCCCCTCCTCCACCTCCTCCTCCCACGACCAAAGACGTTCTCACATCGACCACCAGGGGGCCGCCTCCTCCCAGCATGCCTCGCGCGACACCCGCTTCCGGGAGTTGTTTAAGCGGCTTAACGGCGGGTCCGTCCTACGGGAGACGTCAGGGGGAGAGGAGAACACCACCCCCTTAAAGAGGGGCCAGTTCAACATCACCTTCTCCAACCGGGCCGGGGAGCCCACCAAGATGCGCTTCGTGCTCCACATGGGGGCCGAGTTCCACCCCAACGACCTTGTCGTCAAGGCCAACACCACGGGCAGCAGGATCCGGGTACTCGCCACCCGCACCGCGCCCTCTAGAGGGGCAGGAGGCAACCAGACCCTGGAGGAGTTCAACGAGAAGTACATGCTGCCCATGGACATCGACCCCTATGAGATCGAGGCCCGCCTCGACAAGTGGGGGAATCTGACGGTAGAGGCGCCACTGTTGACGACGGACAAGAGGGCCGAGGTGAACAAGACGAACAACGTGCTCTGCGCCATATACGTATAGCGGGGGTGGGCGCTGTAGGGGGTGGGGGTTAGATCGGTGGGGGTGGGATTACAGGCCTACCTATTAAACACAAGGTCGGCCATGGGGCTCCATACACATACACACAGGACACAGGGTTTCAAGGTCATCTTCACCAAGGTCATCGGATCTCATACTCCATGAAGCAACACAAAAGACGTTTTAATAACCCACTGTCACTAATTAATTTCACTATGTTGGTTGTCTCGAGATATTTGAGTTTTTTGTTGTCACAATATTTCTTATTTCAAGCTGAAAATAATGTTCATCAAACGTATAGGCCACCCGCCATGACCTGTTGGCGAATGACCTGAGAAAACATTGGAGACCAAACACAAAATGAACACATTTTGATACATTGCATTGTTGCACGTGTTGCCTATGTACTTAAGGAAATCTCAGAGAATGATTAAACGGGGTTGAATGTATGGACAGCGTTACTGTTTGGTCAGGAGATAATGCATATGTATGTCCCCCACACACTGCCAGACCTGACTGTGAACATGTATGTATCTGCCTTAGTACTCTGTATGTGCCTAGGACAGACTTTGTCACCGGACCCAGAGACTGACCGTGGAGGAGAGCCAGGATGTGTCTCAGTACTTAGTGACCCCGTCGGGGACCCCGCCTTCACCAGCATTAAGGCCTTGGACATTTATACACGAGATGTGATCCAAGCATGGATGTGATACGTCGTCTGTATTAGAATGAAGACACGGGGATCTGTTAAATAGGGCTGCGAGATGTTAATGATTTGGGGAAATTGAACTTGTCACACTTTATCCATCCAATGTCTCATTGGGTGTTATTCTAAAGTTCTGATATCAAATTCTAGTGAGATTGAACCTAGTTAGAAGCAGTTTGGTATAATTAAAAATGTGTAAGGAGAGAGTTGAAAGATAAGGATTATTGAGTTCAATTGTATTGTAACTTGGGCAGCTGCAAAAGGCATTGATATTAACAGGAAGGTGTAGACATCAGTTCTACAAACACATTGTACAAAGACTTGTCGGATGTATTCCGCAAAAAAGCTATTTGAGCTATTATCATACTGTACAGATTGGAAGCACAACGAACCTTTGTACATATTGGGACTCTCACTAGGATGAGTTTGAAGTCCCTATTTATGTTATATGGACAGCCTTTGTAAATAATACAGGATTTCTTATGTACACTATAATTTATAATAAAAAGATATGAATATAAACGTTTATTTTGTCTCATTTATGATATTGCTAATAATCGTTCTTATCACATATAATAGAGTAACGAGTGCAGGTTTTATGAAGCCTGAGTGATCAAAAGAAGCTACATAAGAATATTTGCCAATACTATATCCCCCATTGTGCAACTGTCCCGTTTTTATTCGGAATGGTGAATCATCCAGTAGAGGCCTTTTCCAGATAATGCCAGTTACTTGCTTTTACATATACAGCGACACACTTACTTCTATGTCCCTTAAATATATATGCTGACATCTATTGCACAATCTGTATCTGTTGTTCTCGGATCTGTAGTGTTTATTGTAAAGATGTAATCAAAACTTTACGACTGAAGTCAGCTATTTCAGACCACAGTTACAACCCAATACACATGTATCCAAAGGATAAAGTAAATAACGGAAATAAGAAAACATGCTGTCTATAAGAAGCAATGTAGCACAAATCTGAGCTCACCATATTTATGTTTTATAATTAATTGTCAACCCTTTAGCAAACTATGGAAACAGTTTGATTAATCTACCAATATTTATTCTGACGTAAGAAAAATGTGTTTCTGCTTTATGACAATACATTATAAACCCTTACGGATTGACAAAATTGAGATAACGCTTTGATTCGATGATTTTTGTGAATATATCTGAGGATAATGGAGCCTTAGAAACCGGCATGATTCCTCCAAGATAAGCCACCAGGAAGCAGCATCCACTAGTGCTAAGAGATTTGATGAATCATTGGCCAACCGTTGTGTTCCAGATATCACTTTGGTAGCTGGTTTGCTGTTTGGCGAAAAGATAAGTTTCTTCTACGAAGATAGTAGCATTTATAGTACATCAGAGAACTTAAAGTAGTGTGTAAAATATCCAATTTAATTGTAATTAGGCGTATGGGAAATTTATACTAGGTCTAGAGTTCTTGAACGTAGTGTTCAATGATGCACCCTTGTGGTTTATCTAGAACTATCATTCCGCTACCATTCTTATACACCCTTCCTATTAAAGGTGGCGCCCCCTCTTGGGTATGATATGAACCCTGATGAGGGGTGTGCAGTCCAGTTCCACCTCAGTCTGCAACACTGACCACTAGGCTTGGTGCAGAACCAAGTGACAATTGGTGCCCACTCAGGTGGTCAAGTACCTGTGCCTATTACCTCTTGGCGAGTACCGGCAATTAACTTGATTTAAGAGTTAACATCCCTTCAAATAAAAGGCTAGCAAGACTCATAGAATTCGTTAATGTACCTAAACTACATATTTTATCATGATGATATTACAAGGTTACTTGTAGCAAAGAACAAAAATAAATTTTAATGTTTTTGCATGCTTATATGAGTACTAAAAATGGTATATTTGCTTTCTTGTTAATTGTTCCCACTGTTGGCCTATACAGGGCAGCGATCCAGTGAGATGTCTCCTGCCACCTTGGTCTGGGGCTAAGCAGGACTGCACTGCGCAGCTTCGTGAGAAGGGTGTATAGGTCGGACAGAAATGAGTGAGTGAGTAAGGGTTGTTTTATGCCATTCTGACAGTTATGGTCATATTCACAGTGAGAATAGTTGAAACAGTGAAATGTTTAAATGAAACTAGCTGACGAATGACAGGGCCATGCAGCAGGGAACCGTACCCTGAATCCAGTTGGAATCCCTTGGAAGTAAATTAAGAGGTTTTAAAGCAAGGAATCCAACCCCAATATTGGGTTTGCTGCCACGAAGAAAACTGGAATCTGAAGACCTATTCTCCCAAGGGAGCCCAAAAGGACCGTCCCAGTGGAACTTCCACCCTGGGTCCCCACATGGGTGCAACTCAGTGTCTTTGGGGCTGTCCATAAATGACGTCATGCAGCAGGGGGGGAGGGGGGGTCAAGGGTTGCATGACCAAACATGACAAGGGGGGGGGGGGGGGGGGTCATATGTAGCATGACATCATGTTAATTTTTTTATGGACATATTTCGTCAACAAATACACCGCTCATATCTTCATTAATCACCAAAAACCGAAGTGATTTAGTATGTTGTGATTAAGGGTGATTTAGCGTGATTAGGCCTAATAACATGTTTTTAGGGGACGGCTTGTAACTCCCCATAGAACATTTGAATCAAGCATTGTGATTGGTCTAACCTTAATCACATTAACTGTAATCATAATTACGTACCAAAATGAGGTAAATATATCTTGAATTATACTGACCCCAAAACGGTCCATAGAATAGTACCACGTGTCCAATAGTAGCCAATGAGCGTTGAGTATTAGGTAAACAAACAAGATGATGGTGCGATGACAGCCACGATGACGGCTGTGTTATCATCATAATTATTATTTCTTTTGAAATTTTCAGGTTTAAATCCATTACATAGAATAAAGATTAAGACACATTTATGTCGTATTTGGTCAGAGATATTTACCTATGAGTCAATTTTGGCCCTTGCTCCAACGGTAAATTTTCTCTTGGTCTAGCTAGTTAACGTCAGTCTATTTCTGGTTTGTGTCAGTGCACTAATTATCGCATCATATTTCTGCCTAAATCTTCTTTTTAGATGAAAATAATTTCAGTTTCTGATCTTCAATACATTATTTATGACCCAATGTGTAGTCGGAGACCATTTTCATGAATTTAGTGCACAAAGAGTGATATTTTGACAGCTTTTCAGACTGGCTTCCCCAGCAAAGTTTTCCTCTATAATTTAATGTGACAAAACCAAATAATCTCATTAAAAGTACATCAGATTTCTCCACAAATTCTTTTGAAATATGATAAAGATATGTGATATATAATATATCTGAAATGTTGAAAAAATTCATACAGCAAAAAGGTTTTCAGATGTTTTTTTATTAAGTGAAAAGAGGCGATAATCGGGGTGGATGCCTCAGAAACCAAAACGGATGTGTGAAATCGGCCATTGCGGACCATGAGATTTTCTGACCTCATGCTCCATAATAGTGTCTTCTTATTATAATATCTCATTTTAGACCAATGTCCCATGTTGAATTTAAGAAATGGCCCTGTCACATGTCACTCTCTTTTAAAAACCCCTGTCGCATGTTGAATTTAAGAAAAGGGAAATGTCATTGTAGCTTAATTGCCATGTCGCATGTCTAATTCAAACAACGGCCATGTCGCGTTGTCGAATTTATAAAACGGCTGTGGCGCCATGTTGATTTTAAAGGGTCTCTTACATATCAATTCACAAGTTCCTAAATTTTGTATTTTTAACTTCACTTGAGTATTCCTAACACATTTCAAAAGAAAAAAACATTTAAATGTTGAGGTATGAAGGAATTATTTAGGAAAGGAAAATAATTTGGGGAATCCCCTGGAGTTTGAGCTGTCCAGTTCTTCCCTTGCTACGTCACGACTATTGGAATCACCTCTCAGGTTAATTTGGGATTCCCTGATTAATAAATGATTATAGATGGATATATTTTACAAGTAATTCTGGGCTATATGGAGACAAATTTATATAATTTGTGTTAGATTGCAAACCCTTCTTTACAAATTCTACAGGGATGGGGATTCCTTTTTTAGGAAGGTGGGGTTTCCAGGCCCGTGCCCAGGGTCTGCTGTGGGGGAGTGGCGGGGTTCCTTAAGTGGAACTTTTAGTTATAATTTCAATAATTTCTACTTAAATTGGGGGGTGGCGAGGTTCCCTAAGTGGAACTTTTCAATATTTTCTTACGATTTTTTTTAGGGATTTTAGAATACATTTTTGAAGGAGACGTGGAACTTTTGGAATAAATTCTTTGGGTGGGGGGGGGGGGGGGGTGGCGCGCCACCCTCGCCTCCCCCCCTGGGTACGGGCCTGGTTTCCCAATAACTTACCATGTGACATCACAAATTTGGGTATTTCTCTTAAAAATGTAATGAAATGCATATTTTTTAAATTTTTTCTAATTATGTCAAACCTGGACTTTTTTTTATATATTTTCTCACATTTTCAAGGTTTCCTTTAAGGGTCTAGACCCCCAAACAAACTATAAGATGTAATGCTCATATGCCATACCTACACTAAGCCAGGGGGGGAGGGGGTCTCCTGTAAATGACATCATTTTTAGAGGGGGGGGGGGGGGGGTCAGGGGTTGCATGACAAAACATGACAAGGGGGGGAGGGGGGGGGGGTCAAAAATGGCCGAAAATAGCATGACGTCATTTATGGACGGCTTCTTTTGTATAGTTTATTTCAAAACTTTGTGCCATAGGAAAGTGCCTCAGTAACCTATTGAGACTGGTTTGGGCACGAAATACCACCATTTAAGGTAGGCTAAGCATAAAAGGTTTGAGAAACTGCCCCACATATAGTCCTACCTCATTTCAGCAGTTTTGCAGTGACCAAATTGATGGAGCCAATTTTAAAATCCTACTGACATCTACCACAGGACATACATCATCAATTATTTTTCATGACAACATACACACCAAAAGGGGGAGCCTGTCATTAAGAAAACAATTCTATCCAGACCTTTTTATTTCCGTCATTATCAGCCACCTAAATCCTGGAACCCCCTTAACTTAGGGAGAACAATTGGCTCCACTACAAGCTTTTTTTATGTTATGTTCAGTTAGGCTTGCAAAGTTAGTAAAAACATTATATTCTCAATTGTGAATTTCTGATTCTGTGAAATAGTGCTCAGGAATCCTTATAGGGGGAGCCACCTCCTGTGACCTACCTCCCTGCCACCTAGTGGCCAGGTCCTGTACCATACACCTTTGGGGAAAGGTCTCACAGAACCAAATGTTTTCCTGTAGAGTTTAATATAGCAAATCTTGAAAAAAAAGTATCCCAAACATTGCAACACCTTAAAGTCACTCAGTAACCTATTGAGACCTCTTTGGGAGACAAAAAAATCAAAATTTAAGGGTAGGTTGACCGTGAAAATTTTTTGTAAGAGTCCCAGATGTTGACCTACCCTCATTTGAGCAGTTTTGCAGTGACCAAATTCATGGAGCACAGAGCCCATTTTAAAACCCCACTGACATTTACCAAACACCCCATATCATGGATCTTTTTTTATGAAATAACTCAGAAATAGTAGGGGGTATCATGTGAATTCTAATTCTGCATTATCATTTTATCTTATCCCATTATCAGCCACTCAGAGACTGGCATCCCCTTC
The DNA here is from genome assembly GCA_936440205.1 of Lepidonotus clava. Taxonomy (NCBI): domain Eukaryota; kingdom Metazoa; phylum Annelida; class Polychaeta; order Phyllodocida; family Polynoidae; genus Lepidonotus; species Lepidonotus clava. Next base: position 49,431,646 of record OW387141.1, on the reverse strand, counting down.
ACCTCAGGACAGAAAGGTATATGACACTACAGATGGCGCCACATTTAGTTCCGTGAGACCAAAAGTCTGTCTGATGGCACTAAATGTGGCCCCATCTGTCAGTGTCCTACAACTTTCTGTCCCAAGGTGAAGGGGATGTCAGTCGCTGACTGGCTGAAAATGGCATAAGATAAAATGATAATGCAGAATTAGAATTCACATGACACCCCCTACTTTTTCTGAGTTATTAGACTATATAGAAGAAACTATGGGAATCCATAAGTGTGCCGTGTGCAAATCTTCCAAAAAACTGACTAAATTTGCCCCTATTGAACACATGATAGATGAGACTATTTTGGTGCATACCTCCTCTTTTATCTATGAATAAAATTAGCACACCAAGATGTTGATAAATCATACAATGTAACACTAATTTTCTCCTAATTTTTGTTAAGATTTATAATTTCCTATTTAGGTAGATAAAGGCCAAAGCAATTTGTTTAATTTCAAGAGGTCAGTATCAACTATAATTATGCAGGTTGGTCTATGTTACACTGGATGTTAGCCAACCACAGAATGCAGCAATTTGATTGACGGAGGTGCATTCCACTCCAAGTTACTCCATCCAAATCTGCTAGGTGGCAGAACCAGCACTAGCCTTCTGATTGGCTGATATAATTCTTCCCTCCAGTTATTTTCATGCCAGTATAATGAATCAGCGGAACTGCTTGAAACCAGCAAAACATGTCTACACAGTACCCACTGTGCAGACCAATGTCTGTGCAGTAACCACTATGTAGTCATATGTCTGTGCAATCCTAATGAAGATGGATCTGTTAGAGAATTTATATATCATGATATGTAGGGATTTGTGCATCAAAACCACAAGACTGACAAGTTGAGTTGATTGGGCTTTATTGTGAATGGATCCGACGTTTCGAGCGGCATTTGCTCTCTTCAGGGATCAAGTAAAAGCTTTTAATTTGTATTCTTGTGAGTCTAGTGTGAATTAGATGTATTGGAATAACCTGTCGGTTATAAATTGGCAAAAAGAATTATAAAAATATGTTGAAAATTGTCAAAATTAGAAAGTAAACAACCTCCCATGTTCACTGTACGCTGCTCCACCTTCACCTTGGTTACAGCGCGGACATCATAGAGAGTACACATCACATGACCATTCTGTCCTGGCTCTCGCGTGGTGCGCACAGTGCAGGATGCCTCAGGGAGAATGACAGTACAGCAGCCCCAGAAGCCCGTACGTCAGCTCCGTGTGGTACACTCACAGATACAAAAGCCTTAGTACTATCAGATCAGCAGGTAGGAAGCGTGCACCGACATATATAAACTAAATTTAACAGATCTTAAGGCTCAACATAGGAACAAGATAATTGACCCATGAAGAGAAAAATCAGACATTGGGCTCAGCAAATATTTTTGTTCCAAGGATAAGATAGAAATAGTTTTCAAAGCTATTGTCATCCAATTACAAGAAAGATATGCTAAATTTTCAAAAGCATTTGTTCCTGATGCCTAGGATACATCATTATGTTTATAAACTTATAATAAACAGCTGTGTTTCAGAAAAACTCCTTGCAGATGAAAGTAAATGATCTTAACTTTCCAAAAAGGCATGATGTGGTGTTATTGAAGTTAAGTAGCAATTATGATAATCCTAAGAATATAAAGCATGTTAAAAGTATTAACAAAAGACAGACTTCTCCCCTATCCAAACATTTTCCCCCCCTTTTTATTAGTTTTTTTTCAATCATACAAAGCTACGGCAAAAATTTTGCTGGTCTTCCAGCTAACATCAGCATACCAAGTAAGGTTACAAACATTCCTTTATGTGGAAACTTGATTTAGAAACTCTTAACGATAAGGAGCATTATATTGTGGTTATGTCTATACTGGAATCGCCACCTCAGGTTGATTAAGAATCGTGACCTAAGTGAGGAACAAGGATGAACTTCTAACATGTTCAACTAGGTGGTGATTTGAACCAATAACCATCCAAAAAGTTCAGACACGTACAAAGAGAATCACTTACAAAGTTGATTGACATGACTACGACTGAGAAAGGTTAACAAGTTAAACATTGTTGATGGTGTTGTAGATGAAATGAGAGGGGAGGTGTGAGGAGTCGTGAAATTACAATTGATTAGATTAATAAAGACAGAACTTGATATTGTGATACAACCTTAGACTTAGTAAGAGTACAGTCAGGCGGATGATCTAACTACTTGTGTACAGTTCCATGGATAGGCTCGGAAACATAATAATTGATAATTGATAAGCTCTTAGTTACATTTCAATTGGACCTACTCAATTTAGCCAATCCATTTATCTAACTCGTTTTTAAGATGGTGTGGTTTATCAATACTGTGCAGGTTCTGGGGCAGGTTATTCCACAGTACCCTGCCTTAATAGGTGATACTTTTTTTGAACTTTTCAGATTGGAACTTCCTCATGATTAACAATTTTTTTAGCGGTCGCTCTGGTTTGTGGCCCAGTTACACTTCGATTCTTAAGGTCTCTAGGTTGTTCCGCCAGCCCAAACATAAATTGCAATGGATGTGCCTTCCTTTGTTTGCTTAGTTGCTTGATTGGTGAACCTCGTTTGTATTTGCTTTTTTATCAACACCCAATGCAGCACCTGTAATCGTTTCTGGTATCAAGCAGAGCCAAAATAAACAGTATGTCCCCATATTCAAGTAATGGTAAAATCAATCCTTTGTAAATGGCTAATGCTGCCTTCTTGTTAATAAATTGTCTCATCTTTCTAAACTGTGCTATTTTTGCAGATACTACATTTATGACATTTGCTAGGTGTGACTCGTAGTTCAATTGCTCATCTAAGGTTACACCAAGGTATTTGTAGGTCTGAACCCTATTGATACATGACCCGTTAAAAAACAACTGTGGTTCCTTTACATTCTGAAGGACATGTTTACTACCAAACACCAAGAACTTGGTCTTGGCAACGTTGACATGAATATCATTTTTTCATTTGGGATACAGCTTTGTGGAAATTTGGGGCATTCAAGTACAATACCATGTCATCTGCATATAGGGTTACACAGGAATGATTCAGAATGTTGGACAGATCATTGGCATACAGGATATAAAACAGGGGTCCTAAGATGGACCCTTGTGGAACTCCATGTTTGATGTCCCTAGGCATGGATAGAACATTGTTAGGTACAGTTTTCTGAGTTCTATTCTTAAAGTAATTCGCAATAAAGGCAAGTAGGTTTTCACCTAGATCACCTAAAATGCTTTTAAAACAGTTTAAGAATGGAATTATCATCAAATGTTCCAATAGTATTGAAAACAAAGTTATCAAACTGATCATAAACACTTAAAAACCATAGTTGATAGCATATAAGTGTGTCTGGTACTGTGTTGACGGTTTTTGAATAACAATCTAGTGAATATAGGCACAGGCACAAGCACTACATAAATATTTTCCATGTGATCTTTTAACAAAACACAAAGAAGATGTAAAAACATATGGTAACTATGGCAACTAGCATTAAGAGGAAAAAGACCTGGATTGTCCGAATTTCCCTGTTGTATCTTGGTCATAATTTTTACCATCTGGTTGAAGTCCCAGGCAGCAAATAGTAGGAGGATTTTTCAAGGGCTATGAGGCTGAATGTTTTTTTTCATATTCCACTTACTAAAAGATAGCACCAAAAAAAGGGGGTGACGTGCATGGTTAACTTTTGAGAAAAATAAATAGATGAATCAAGGCCAAAATTGCAATTGAATTATGGTAATAGTCATCTATAGCTGTCAAAAACATTTGGATATATATATGTTGATATTTATGACCATTCAGGTAACTAAAATGGAAATATGGGAACCTAGTAGGATAAAATTTCCCAATGTTGTGTCTTGCTGCCTAGATCCATGGAAGCAAGCGATTATAGAGGGAACATAATGGACTCTAAGATACGCAGTTTATTTAAAGCTGGTGGATCTGAACTGAACAATTATGTGAAGCAGTTCGGCAGTTTAGTCTTATTGTATCTCTAGTTACATAGATAATAGGATACAATTTATGTCCTGAAGTAGTAATTGAGCCTGGTATTGACTTATACTTAATGTTTATGGTTATGTAGAACCACATTATTCATAGGGGCACTTTCATACACAGCTTTCATATCACATTATTCTCTTATTGCCAATCCAGGTCTGTTATTCATAACAGAGTGGCGTAGGTCCCAGGAAACAGTTTCATCATGAAATCACAATACATATTTTTCCATTGACTTTGCAAGCGGAAAGTTAGATTCATATACTAAGGAAATTGGGTCCTACATAGATATACTTGGACTGTGCAGGTGATGTTATAAATGTCTTCATTGGTTTGGGTATTATATTGTGATCATATTATATTAGCTACCACTAACAGTCAATATGCAAGTAGATGAATATACTGTCCAATGCATCTTATAAAACTTGAAATCATGATATATCACAATTATTATTTAGCCTTTCAATATAAACATCGTAGCCTATTGAATATGTTATGCAGGCTAAGAGTATTAGCATTCCAATTATTTCAGCTGGACTGCCTGTTATAGGCATGACTGATCGCATGACAGTGTACTCCATTATAATGTTTAGTATTATCCTGAGAGTATCTATTGTAGCCCAGGTTATAAGAGGGACATGCTGACATCCAAAGACAATTAAAATTCCTGCAATAGCTGTCCCAAAGCTGTGCCCCAGGACCAACAACCAACTATATATAGATAATTGAAATATAAGAGAATCTATGTAAATAGCCAAAATCAAGGATGACACAGTTCCAAAAATAGCCATCCATGCTGTGACAATGGCCAGGGGTAAGCTCTGTAACTTGTAGTTGAGAAAAGCTGCAAGTCCCGTTATAGATATACCAGCAATTATAGAGAGAATTATCCCCACACCGTCCACTGTGGGGTCACTGGCATCGGGTATTCCTGTACCATTGAATGTCTGCATTTGAGTATGCACAAATCTAGGTTCAAGCAACAGGAATAAGCCAAAGAATAACACAGGAACGATGACAAGTTTGAAGAAAGGTATGCTGCGCTTGAAGGCTACCTTTTCCATTAGAAGGACAACGATGATTTGAACCAGGCACATCAACATAACCAATGTTCCCAACGGTAGATGTGAAGAAGCTGAGTAAAATGACACATTATAAAAGACACTACTCACACAAGCTAATAACACGTAGAAGCCTGTATAGAAGTTGGTTATTCGGATATCCATTCTCTGGAGTATGATCATTGCAATGACTAGGAGGAGCTGGGCGGTGTACCGTGAGAAGTTGAGTTCAAATGGTGGTACTATGTCTTGAAGTGCTTGTGCACACATGAGGCTAATTGTCTGGGAAAGCATCGACAAGATGTAGCCTATTGTAGCTCTCGATCTTAATGAAACAACCATTTTGGCACTATTGGAAAACATAAGAAGAGTGTAAGATGCAAATAAACCAAGTTATTCAATGAATTTAGGTTAATAAAATGTACAACAAAAAATAGCCTATGTGGGACTTAACATAAATAATTATTTTATGCCAGAGCTCAATTTCCTTTCTATAATTTTTTGGGAGTGTAGGATTCCCTTTTAATGAAACATGGGAATTCCCAGTTAGTGTCCTTGTGACTTCACAAATTTGGGGATTTCCCTTAAAACACTTTAAATAAACTCATCTCATTACTCTGTCTACTCTTGGAATATCCTTGAGATATCTTTGGCCGTATTAGTTCTTTATGGAATCACCATGCTCAGAAAATGTCATTCAAAAATATTAATCACGTCATTATTCCTCTAAGTTTCCTCTATGTTACTTGTAATGTGTAATCTCATGTAATAATACTGAAAACCAAGGGGAACTTTAATGCACTTAACAACTTCATGAAATCGTAAAACAAAGGTCTTATTCTTCATGCTTAATAAAAAATGAATTAGGACTTACCAGTTTTTGTAATATGCTTTCTCGCTTGGCTCTCCTACCAAATGTTATGTAAAAGAATGTGGTTGTTGGCTGATGCCGATATACAATTGATATCCATCTGCCTAGTCTACCCCTACTCACAGTGCTATAGGGGTACAATGTTTAAAACAGGAGAAACAGGTCATGGTCGTCATGGTCGAGGGTTTCAATGACTGTAATGGAACAGTAATACTGTACTTACACACTATTCTTAAGCAATTTCTGAATAAGTGTGAGGCAGCGCTGAAATAGGTCCTTCCACTGGGGATGGATGTGTCTGGTGATATGTATGGTAATGTCCAGGGTTAAATCCTGTGCTCTATTAATTCCCAAGGTTACAGCGACCTCAGATGACCTCAGATGACTAGGGACTATTATGGAATTTTAAAAGCTAGAGCGCACCACAATTATTTATGAAATATCAGTCTGTAAAAATAACTGTTTACCATTGGCTTCAATGGGGAAAATGACACTTTTGTCTGCATTGAAATAAGTATTTTAACTATGAAAGCTCTAAATGCTTAAATGAGATCACAGTATACATTTTAATATATAGAAAAAATGAGGTTAGACTACTTTCTCGTATTACCACACTGTGGTAATACAGAAAAATATTACCACGCTCGAGGCCTTCACTATATGCCTATTGACCAATTCAAGAAAAGCATAATACAGTATGGTAGCCCCCTGTTTTGTGGAACTCTGTTTTGTGACAGTTGTGATGTTGCCTTTGATCTTAAGAATTATATTCTCGAAAGTGAGTGAAATAAATCACCCAGCACAACAGGGTTATATCTCTATTCTCCATAAAAGAAATTAAATATGGCATGAATGTTATGCGGAATAGATGTATTTAATGATATATATGTATAGGTAGATACTATTTACATATATGCTATATTATATATATGTAAATACATATATACATAATTATATATATAAAGTTGATATCAATGTGCATGCTAGCCCTCTATGAGTATCTCTCAACAACAACATTTAAATGACTTAATGCTTATTTTCTATAATCGCTTTGGTGTATATCACATAATCATACAGTATCCATACTTGAGTGATTCTAAATAATATAGTTTATATGTAAATAGTATCTAAATATTTCTCCTTTCTGAAGATGTGTGGCCCGCCATAGTTTCATTGGTCTAGATTATGTGTTCATCCGCATGGTTTCGTTCACGGTTGGGTTCTTCTGACCCTGTGGCCTGCTTTATGATGGCTTCTTAGCAAGGTGCTTCACTCCAGGGGTGTGTGTGATTGACCCTCTTATACGCTTAAATAAATCAAACAGGCAGCTCTTCACTTTTGGGCATGGGTACCCCTCTCACGATATAATATTGAGTTAATTCTCATCTTAAATTTTCTTTCATTTTCTTCATAAATTATCCTATTGCTATCATTCAACACACGAATTATAAATATCATGGTATCTTCACAGAGTTTATCCTGGTGTTTAATTTGGATATTATCTATCTGGGTCTATTACCATCTCTTTGTCACCTTCATTAGTTTTATTTGTACCTTCATCAGAATCAGAATGATCCCCTCCGTTTGGTTAGAGTTAGCACAGAGAAACCTTGTCCAAAAGACAAATGTAGCAAGGGACCTTCAATCAATTGGTTATGCTCCAGTGGGGGAGTCGGGGTCAGAATTTTTTGAAAATGTGCATTCATATTTCATGTTGTTATTTGACTGTGGGCATACATAACAGCCAAGTATGTGACGTTATTATAACATTGCAGCAACATTCTGTTTAGTTTTGTTTTAGTTCTTGTAACATTATTTTGATGGCTCCCAATAATGTTGCTGCAACATACTGCAATGATATTGCACTGCAACATTAATTATAAAGTTCTGGTTATATTATTCAACCTAAAAAAAATGTCCTTATAATGTTCCGTTTTGGTTTCGTCCTAACCTCACCAAAAAATAATGTTTTAATAACATTCTGATTTGGTGAGGTTTCGACCTAACCATAAAATAATGTAATTGTTAAATGCCATCTTAGTAAGTATATGCTAATCTTGAACAAAGGAACAAAACCATGGTAGGATTATGATGTACAGATATGTTGCAGATAAAGATATCTCAGAAGTACCCACCAGTGAGGGAGCTTTGTCAAGAGGTTGGCTCTCACACTTTTTTTTCATATAACAAATATGCAATTTGGTTTATCTGGGTTTTTATTTTTTTATTTTTTTTATTTTGGTTTATTTTGTGTAGCCAATGTAAGAAATATTTGACACTTTCTAATACAAGGAAGTTAGGAATTGTCATGCTGGTTACATTAACATGAAGATAGCATAGAGAAATAACTGTTTAATCTATAAGACACAAAAATCCATCAAACCAAAGGTTTCTCCTTAAAAGTTACTGGTCATTTGAAATATGCTTTTCCATGCTACTAATTTCTTCAAATGTCATAAACTGCAATTCTAATTCTCCCAACCATGGTTAGCAAAATTGTTTAGTTTTATCTGCAGGTTAGCCTAGATCAGGATGCATTCTGGGTAATATGTCAACAAACTATAAGGCTTTAGCATGTACATTTTCATTAATAATATCATTATTAATTTTGTTTTGAAATATGTTGAAAAACTAGTGACCATTATTTTTAATTTGTATAGATATATATTGAATATCTTCTAAGTTGTTTTAAAATTCATTCACTATAGATGAAAATATAACAATTACTTGTTTAATTTCTATAGTTTTTTCAGAGATTTTGTCAGAAAATTAGTCTAAATTAGCATACAGCTGCATGAAATGCTGATATTTAGCTATGCATGGTAGGGAGAACTGAATTGTACTTTTGTGGCAAGCAGAACAAAAGATTGAAATGAGTATCATTTATTTTTCATTATATTCAATAATTGAATACCATCTTCAGAGTTTTGAGGAAACTCTTTACAATTCACTATGGTAGTTCGCTTCCTATATGCATCTTTTCATATTGGATGTCTTGAGTCTTTTAACTGATATTGTTTTTTGGCATTTGAAAGACGTTTTCAACAAATAACCTACAATTCTTAAGACTTATTGGGGTTCCAAAGTGATGTTTTGAGACTCTCAAGAAATTAGTTGAGACTCTAAAATGATCTTTTCAAGCCCTGAAAAAAATTATTGATAAAAATAATGCTAATGAAAACCTGAAATTAAAATAATAGAAGAATATATGCTATAACTGACATAATCATAATTATGCAAAACCTATATATGAAAAATGTATGTAGACATGGCCCAAACTCATGTATCCATTTGCTGGATATAAAATAAATAAGGATCTTGCATCTCAAAGATTGTATACATCAACTGACTAAATCAACACCTATGTTCAACAGTTTGGTATAGATTAAACATCTTAAATGAGTATTTCATGAATGAGTATTGTCATAAGCCTATAACATACCCTGAATTAGCTACACTGCATATTGATTATTTGGGTGATTTGAGGCGACCAGTACAGTTTTGTTGTCCAGTGCAATTTTTTTTTTTAGAAATTTCTGAAAACCTAGAAATAAGAATGGATGGTATGTTTTTGAGAAATACAGGAAAGATCAAATTCAGATGTCAATGCACTACACATTCTAGACCATGGTCTCTGCATAATAAGATATGTATTAGCTTAGTTGATGTCATTTGTTTTAGCTATTACAGTTAAGGCATGGCAATAACATTGTAGTAGGGGTATGGGATGGTCTATTGGGTAAGAGCCTGCTTTGCACATGGCTGGACCAGGTTTGAGCCTGGGCTGTGCCTGTTAGACCACCTCGCCTTGCTGTCTTTCCACGCCAATAGATCCGATCAGGGACCAATGAAGTCAAAAACCAGAGTTGGTCTTGATAGAGCTGCAAAATTGCAGAATAGACCTTTAACTCCAGCACCTCATCATCATCTGTCTGTTGTAGGACTGTCCACTAGAATAGCTAAATTGCCACAGCGGAAAATAAATGAGGTACTTAGAATAGAGAAGCAATTAGCAATTCTCCCTACAATGGATAGCTAATTTGGACTGAATTTGTAGACAAAGCCCCTTGAAAAACTATAGAAAATAAACAAATAATTGTTATATATCTATCTATAATATTAATGAATACATTTTCAAAATACTTTGAAAATGTTAAATGCATATATGGATACCAATTAAAAAAAAAGAAATCTCAAGTTTTACATCATATTTAACCTTTAACCCTTTCAAGGTAGGAAGCCATTAAAGTGGCTCTATAGTGAATTCCCATAGAAATGGTCTTCAGTTTCCAGAAAGTGAAAGAATTTTCCAAATATTCCAATATTAGAACCAGAGATATGAACGCTTGAATATTCTAGTATCAGTTCATTAGAAAATGATAGAATTCCAATTGAACACACTTGTAGTGAGATACACACATTAGAATTTGCTGTAATTAATAAAAATTATGGAAAATGGTAGATTAACAGAAAATTAAGCAATTTTCCAAAGGTCATAACTGTGGTTTTATTCATGATAATTGTGAACTGTTTTTTGTGAAAACAAGATAAATCTATTATGTTCTCTTTGAAATGAATAGAATAGATATTTCACCAAATGTTGGTTGCCATGAAAACCCATAACCCTGTGGTTGGAAGATTGTGTCTTGTCCATGAAACAGTGAAAATTATGGAAAAGAAATGGAATATAGCATGCTATTGTCCAAAAAAACTAGTTTGGCAAATTGGCACAGTGTCCACATTTTACCTGGGAAATATAGAGAAAATTTTAGTCTTGGGCAACTTTTAGATATTTCGGGGAATATCTCCCTAATCATCGTCTGTATAATGACATATTTAGCAGTGAAAAGGTTAATAATTAAATGATTCATGAAAATCTCTACACTAAAGACTTGTGATTTGTTTACATATTACCAAGCATGCATCCTGATCTAGGCTAACCTGCAGGCAAAACTCAAGATATTGGCCATCTGTGGTAGGGAGGACAGTAGTTTAAGTAGTCTGTAATGTACTTTTGATACAGTTTAGTTCTGAATACGATCACAAACCCATTCGCCTAGAACATCAATCTTCTGGAGCTGTATGTAGTTTTTTTTCTGCTCAATTAACCATACTCAATGACAAAAATACAGATAGGTTAAGTCCCATGTTTTTTGTCAGATAGCGCCCTCGTCATTTTGGTTACTTGAAATAACGGCACTCAGCTGCATGACACTTTGTGGATTTTATCACAATATCAAAATAACTTGTGTATTGTCTACCATATATTAGTATGTGCAGGCACTCCCAAACATTTAGCTCCAGCCTTGTGTATGTGGAGATACCTAGTGCTATCTCTTAGAGTCAGTACTGGCAGTTAGTATGGGGTCTCATAGGAGGTCTCTGTTGAGTTTGATATTACTCTATTTTGGAGCATACAGTTACTTTCATAGAGGCACATATAGTCACATGGCTGCCTTGTGAACTAGTTTGAGACCATGGTAATTTATCTCTGAACAGTTTAGGGATTGGGACCAGATACCAAATCTTGAATTTGCGATTCATATATTATCAGTGCAAAATTGTCACATATTTCACCCTCTTTTGGTAGCTTAGACATTCCGGTGTCAGGACCTTATGATTATCCCCTGCCTCCCCAGAACCTTTCCAAAATAATCATGTGTAATGATTAGATAAATATATTTGGCAAATTAAGCTTTGAAGCCTCGAGGTAGGGTATGACACAAAATAAAAATGATACTAGGCACACAGCCAGAGGGGGTTCCGGGGGGGGGGGGGGGTTCGTACCCTTGAATGAAATGCCTTTTAAAGTATTCGAACCCTCCCCCATTGGATGAAATAATAGAATGCATATTTTCAGAAATTCTCAATTTTCCCAGTATTTTATTCAGTAGATAATGTATAACTTTTAGAGTCAACTTCCGTATATAGTATCAAGGTACTCTCTACCCAAGCAAAGAGGTACTCAAAAAATGAACCCCCTGCTAAAAAAAGCTTGCTAAAGGTCTGGATATAAAATAAGTATGATACAAAATCATGGAGACTGGACTCCCCCAAGTAGATTTATAGATGGCCTTAATCTTGGTATACAAACAAGAAAGGTTTAGTGTTATGATTTGGAAAATAAATCAGTTGATGGACAGCGTTCTTTTTTAAATATTGTGAGCCATTATTTCACTTTTCTCTTTATTTATAGAATGGAATTTTCAAGAACAGCAAATTATATTTTTGCAAACCCTAATGCATGATGACTTACCATTTATTCGTCACATTATGAACAAATTTTATCAACAATGTTGAATCAATATCAGATTTCAACATCAGAATCAACCAATATCAACCAATATAAAATCTTGATTCAATATTGATGGCAAGCATTGATTCAATATTGAGTCAACATTAGTGTGTATACTAGGCAGGTATCTCACCAAAGAATTTTAAGCAAAGTATTCTTGCTACTCAGCCAATAGTATGGTAATATGGCCAGCCCAGTTAGTGGACTAGTATGAAATTATATACACTGCGCGAAATAAGACCTTTAGTGACCATTAATTTTGTAAATGGAGCCATTGAGGTTCATTAAAGGCATAAGAAATGTCACCTTTCCAATACCTTTGCAAGATCTTTGATGAATTTTTAAAGGTCACCTGAAAAAGTGTTGGAAAGGTCTGGTAAAGGTGACCTTTCCAGTACCTTTAGCACACCTCAATGGCTCCATTTACAGAAACTTAAAGGTCTTAAAAGGTCTTTTTTCGTGCAGTGATAGTAATTCATCTCCATACAGTCAAGGCCTGGATCAAATGAGCAAAATCTTGGGATTCATATATCATCAGTACAAAATTGTTACACGAACTTTCCCCCCCTTTTGTAGGTTATCTCCATGACAGCAGCATCACCTACTGATGATATCAAGTTTCTATCATGTAAAAAATACCTTAGTAAATGTCAGTTATTATGATGACCCTATAAATGATACTTGAGATCATAATGCAGTTTGAGAAAGTATTTTATTTGCAGTCAGTCACATAAAGAAACATTATGCTTATTTTTCTGTGATGAACAATGCTTGCAGTAATAGAGAAAATATGCTTGTTAGTATGTGTTAAAGTTTCAAAGTGCTGGTTCCTTATTCCATCCATTCCATAGCCTTAGCTATAGGTACTGATGGCTCAGTTATTTGGTTAAGTTACCAAACTGTGATTATTGTGGCTGTAGAAAGAATAAGTTTAGAGGCTTGATATACAACAGTTATAATGAATCCCTATAGAAGTGCAGGTATCAGTAGATCTGGTGACACAATGTTTTCTTTGTTCAAGCATTCATTGTAGCACAGCTCAGATACATTGCTGCTTCAAAAAGAGCTGATTTGCTGTGTTGTGAAAAAGAAATTACATATTATTTCATTTGGTGGTCATCATATTTGCTGTAGGAATTTTGGGTGGATTTTACTTAAATCCTAGGTGCATTTTTCATATCTTGATTCTTGAGATGAAGTGATCATTAGCAAGCAAACAGAACATATAGAAATCAGTTAAAACATAGAGTCACAAAGTTCTAGAAACAATCATACTAATGTCAAAATATTTTATTCAAATTTTTTTGAGTAAGAACAGGTGTGAATTTTGATCAGCCATATACTATATTGATTAGCAATTTTTTTTTTTCATTTTATCTTTGTAGAATATATTCGGAAAAATAGTTTTTTTTGGGGCAAGAAATGTCATCCGATTTATTTTTTTTAAAATACATTTTGACCAGAATGATTTGCTAAGACATTGAATTATGGCTGATCAATTTGCCAAAGTTATGTTGTGCTCACCATCTGTGACTTGGCGAGGGGTTAGCCTGACCCCAGTACCCTGAATAGCAAAGAAAGGCTTTGCTACCCACCTGTAGAAGCTGAGGAAGTTGTCCTTCCAGACAGCCCATGCACCAGGCTCAGTCAGTGGGGGGAATTCCCGCCTGTACCCCGTTGCTATGAAGCTCTTTAAATGTAAATATATGGGTGTGGTATGATTTCTTAAAATCCATTACAAAATTGTGAAATTCACACAGAGTTAGAGGCAGGCATGTGAACTACTGAAAGTTTCGAAAGTGCTGTATCACCAGATCAACTTTACAGATATAAGTATTTGAAGAAACGACATACATAACATGAAGGGCATGTTTTATCATACAGGAATGAAAAACAATTCAAATACCATAAAATGTGTCAATTTTGCCAGATTAAATATTTCCAGCTTACAATTTCACTCAGAACTAATTTCCCTTGAAATCTGAAAGTTTCTCAAACTACATATTATAAAAAAACATCTTTGTCAGTAGTACAATGAGCTAAGGACACAAGGTGTTTAATACATATAGGCAATATCAATTTGTAGGGTGATACATTTTTACTAGCTTGTTCAAAATGCAGTTTTAAGAAAACTTGTGATTACGACATTTACCTTTAAGTTGGTCATGATGTTATCATCCATCATTAGGCATGAGCACAGTGCGGCAGAAGGTGGGTTAGAGGCAACTGAAGCTGGAAACATAAAAGATGTGCTTTGAATACACATCTACAGTTAAGGCAAGCTAAACATGGCTATATGTAATAAGAGAGCAGAGACCCTTCCAAGGGGATTCTAGGATTATACTAATAGATTATAATAAGAGTATTGATTATGTTGCAAAAAACTAAACTTTATTCTAAGGAATTCTTATGTATCTAAAAGAAGTACATATGAAGGAAGACAGTGGGATCAAAAATGTTTTAAGATATTACTAAGATATAGTCATTGTCTTTAGATTACATTGGAATGCCATACTGATCTGGAGCAAAGTGTTAGGGAGTCCTGTCCCTGATCCCCTCTTTTTTGTAATGTTTATTGGATACAATAGCAGCAGAAAATTCTCCCTGTTAGCATGTTTGTATGAACATGTGGCCTATTTGCAGATCCCCTATTCTTTTTTCTGACCCTAAATGCCCGGCTGTATAGGCAATCTGATACTATGTTCAAGGGAAAATTACATTGATTGTGGATGAACTCTATTTCTAAATATAATGAAACAAGAAGTAAGATTGAAGGTTCTTTATTCTAAAATTATCTCAGATACATTTCTCACACTTTACTACACATTTGATCCTCTGAGCTATGGGGCTTTGTCACTTACCATTATATTCCTGGCGCAGCTTTTCCAGCAAATCAAATGAGTGAAAACGATGTATCAGAGAAAAGACAGGTCCAAACTCCTTGTTGACCGTCTGAGGCATGTGCATGAACTCATCCAAAGCCTTCATTTGGATGGTAGCAAAGGCACTATCCATTCCCTTGTTCCCAGATCCCTGTTGGCAGAGACAGATCTTGGTCTCAAGCTGATGAGTGATACCCTTTACAAACCAGCTCCAAAGTCAGTTTAAAGAAGCATTCTGTATATTTTTTGGCTGGTTAATGAAGGGTTGTATAATACCCCTTTCAAACTATGTGCCAATGTGAATTGAATTGGAACCAACTTCATTGATAATGATAGTCCCAGACAGACAGGTATCGGTATTTGTGGACTAATCAAAGGTAAATTGTGAAACAACTAAGGCATTTCATAGGATAAATAGTAGGATCCATAAACTAACAGGGCCTATTGGTAAACTTTGGTTACCTTAATCAAATATACAAACACTGGTAATCCGGGATCCAGTTATGATGTTATATATCTCATGAGAGCATACATGTCAGAGAATTAATTATTGCCTCCTTTGTTCCCTATCTGTTTGATATGTTTTTCTCCACAATCTAGTGCAATCCCATCAATCCTGCTTATTTTCCTCTGCTTGACCTGGGACTACTATCTAGCCTAATCTAACTACATTGTCATGAGAACAAAAATGGATCACAAACTTTCTCAACTGGTCAACTGCCAGTTAACTCAAAAGCAAAATGCTGGTTGAATTCCTAATGAAGCAATGCAAATCATAATTATTTTTATCATTCTGTTGTATGTTACCACTTGGATCTAATCTTCCAGACATTACAGGTAATGTTTTTTCTATAATAACAATTTGTCTCACCTTTAACCACTTATGTGTGTTACCTACATAGTAAGCCATTACTTCGTTAGCGCTAACCCGGGGATTAAAGTATGGGAGGCCTAGCTCCACTGGCGCATGGATGGCATGAGCAATATTCCACCCATAATCATTGGAGAGGCCAGACTCCCTGTAGGTGACCATGCACAATTCACTCAGAGGTGCCGCTTGGAGGCATGCCACCAGCATGGCAGAGAACAGCAACTTAAACATCATGTTCTTCTGAAAGAAATTGAAATTAACAAAAATTTGATATGCATGTCTTTATTAGAGCACCAGTTAAAACTATTTGCATTTTTCGGACATTATATTGAAGTTATCTTAGCTAGTGCATAAACAGTAGAACAATATTTCTTTTTCCCCTCATTTCACTATATCATTCTCATACAAAGATTACAAGAAGTATTAACAAGTATTTCAATGCAAGTAAACTTGAAATCAGCTCTTAACATGGACATACAAATTCAAACACCAAACTTGCCGTTCTGTTCACCTGGTTTGCTGTCTCATTGTATCACACTCCTTATATTGGAAATGCATTATGTGATTGGAAACAAAGACACTGTGATAAGGTTACTGATTCTACTGAGAAAAGATCCACCAGCATGTTTTGAGTAAGTATCTTTTCACAATATGCTAATCCTGCACAAAGGAACAAAAACATGACAGGATGATGGTGTACAGATATGTAGCAGATAAAGATATCTCAGAAGTGCCCACCAATGAGGGAGCTTTGTCAAGAGGTTGGCTCTTCAAACTTTTTTCACATAAACAATGATCTGCCAAATATGCAATTTGGTTTACCAAACATTTACTGTGTAGCCAATGTAAGAAAAATTTGACACTTTCTAATACAAGCAGGTAATGTTGTCATGCTGGTGACATTAACATAAAGATAACATAGAGAAATAGCTTTTTAATCTATAAGACACAGAAATCCATCAAACCAAAAGTTTCTCCTTAAAAGTTACCGGTCATTTGAAATACACTTTGCCATGATACTAAGTTCTTTAAATGTCTTAAACTGCACTTCTAATTCTCCAACCATGGATAGCAAAATTGTAAAGTTTTATCTGCAGGTTTATATCATTATTTTTTTTTTTTTTTTTTTTTTTTTTAAATCTTTATCCATAATGTGTTCTTTGCAGTTTGCCTGCATTGTTCACATAAATGAAAAACAAAGGTAAGTATCCTAGAGAAGGGGTTAAAATTCTGTCCTACTCAAACCAAAGTTGACATAAGTGAGATGCGAAGGGAAATGGACACGTTCCATAATAAATTACGGGTAAAGCAATTCTTTAACCGCGAAATCGGGAGAATTCCCGAAGAACAAACAAAAACAACCTCACATCCAATGGTCTGTGGCAACATGCCATACTCCGACCTGGACTCGTTGAGAAAATTGAAAACCAAATCAAATTGGCGTGCCCCAACCGGGTCGCCTTCCTTAGAAACATTCATAAATATAAACGAAATCAATTTAAGCAAAACTCACGATAGATCAATCAAATGTCAAAACATCACCAAAGGTGAAAAAGATGCATTAAAATGCCTATCGAAAAACAAATCCCTCACCATAAAACCAGCGGACAAAGGTGGGGCAGTAGTAGTCATGAACACGGTAGACTACATAAAAGAAGCAGACAGACAACTGAGCGACACAAACACGTACACACCCCTACAAAAAGACCCAACATCTACATTCAAAAATGAGGTTAACCAGTTTGTAGAAGAAATGGTAGTTGGCTCAGAAATAACAACCAAAGTTGGTAACATACTGAAAATTGAAAAACCCAAAACACCTCAAATATACTTTCTACCCAAAATACACAAAAACAAACTGCCACCACCTGGCAGACCCATCGTGTCAGCCAACAGCTGCCCGACAGAAAATATATCAGCCTTTGTTGATATTTTCCTAAAACCTTTAGTCCCGAATTCCAAACACCATGTAAAGGACACCACTGACTTTATAAACAAGGTAGAAAAAGTAGGAACGGTACCAAAAGGCACAATCATAGGAACAATGGATGTAACCTCACTCTATACCAATATCCCCAACAATGAGGGAATTCAGGCGGTTGAGGAACGCCTACAAAACGAGAGGGGACACAATTTAAATCCAAAAAATCGAAGCATCATAAAACTCCTGGAAATGGTCCTCACAAAAAACAACTTCCAATTCAATGGTCAAAATTACCTACAGATTGGGGGCACCGCTATGGGCACTAGATTAGCACCGTCGTATGCCAATCTCTTCATGCAAAAATTAGAAAACGAACTGTTACAAACATATCAGCTGAAACCAACAGTCTGGCTGAGATATATCGATGATATCTTTTTCATATGGCCCCATGGTCAAAACGAATTAAACACATGGGAAAAACACCTGAACAACTCACATCACTCGATAAAGTTCACCATAGAATCTTCCACGAAAGAGATAAATTTCCTAGACACAACAGTCAAAATAGACAAAGAACAGAAACTGTATACCGATCTATACACAAAACCGACTGACTCACACAACTATCTGAGATATGATTCAGCGCACCCACCGCATTGCAAGAACAGTCTGCCACACAGTCAGTTCCTAAGACTAAAAAGAATTTGTACCAAACAAACAGACTATGCAAAACACGCCCTGGAATTGAAACAACATTTCAAGAACCGAGGGTATCCCACGAAAATACTAAATGCCAGCATAACCAAATGCAGCAACATCCCACGAGATGAACTGCTCACAAAAACAAATAAAGAAACGGACACCTCCGAACAAGAGGATAAACTGTATTTAGTACAAACATTTCGTCCCTGTAAAAACAGCCTAACAGCTGTAATAAAACAAAATTGGGACATATTGGGCAGATCCAAAAACACCAAAACCCTACACCGTAGCAAATTGGTAACCAGTTACAAGAAACCAAAGTCCATCCGGGACTATCTAGTCCGGGCGAGAACTGATTTCCATGAAGATGAGACCGAGAACAAGGTTGCATCACAAAATGAAAACCCGAATGAATGCAAAACCAAACATTGCAAATATTGCAAAATGATCCAAACTCGTGGAACCATCACGAGCAAGGTCACCAAGCAATCACACACCACAAAACACAATGTGACATGCAATAGTTCGAATGTAATATATTGCATAGAATGCACAACCTGCAACATGCAATATGTGGGCCAAACAAAAAGGAAAATAAAAGAACGCCTCCGTGAACACACACACCATGTAAAACGTAAAACAAATGTTTCTGATGTTTCGTACCATTTCAACACAGAAAACTGCAAAAACTCAGACATGAATGTCCACATCCTGGACTTCATATACGAACACCCAGATTCCAAACGAGCTAAATCTTTAAGGAATCTCATAGAATTCAATTGGGTAAACAGATTGAGGACACAAGCCCCATATGGCTTAAATACTCTAGATAATAGGTATGGTTGAGGAACAAATCAATGCCACGTCAAAAAAATTGTTTTTCATTTATGTGAACAATGCAGGCAAACTGCAAAGAACACATTATGGATAAAGATTTAAAAAAAAATCTATTTCACCCATGTTCCCAACCACACCGGCCCTATGACCAAAGTAGTAAATACATTGAAAATGTGACTGACCAATAAAAGGCTTGCACCTAGTGGACCAAGCCCTAACTAAAACCACACACTAACCCCCAGTGGGAACCCAGTGAACTAACAAATGACCAACAAGTCATCAACAACTATTACAAATACAAATGCTTTTGGCCAACATTACTCCTGATGAGAATCTGTATTCGAAACCACAAATAATCAGTATCATACACCCAAAAAACATGACTATTTCATGAACTCACATTGCCCTGAGAGTTCACCAACAGTGAACAACACTTGCCTGGCAACCACCAGCAGTGAACCAATCAGAGCAGCCATACCTTGGATACTGACAACAAACCAAGTCACATGACAATACTACAAGGCAAAGGAGGGAAAACCAAACCCCTAGCCTGGTCATTTGTGGTCGAGTAGCCCAAGCCACGTCACGAGATCCTTCTCAGCAATCAACAATATCATTATTTGTTTTGAAAGGACTCTTAAAGGATGTTTTGAAGTCCTGAAAAAAATTGTTGATAAAGATTATGCTAATGCAAACCTGAAACTAACATAATGGAAGAAACTATGCTATATCTGACATAATCCTTATTATACAAAACCTATGTATGAAAAATGTATAAAGACATGACCAAAACTCATGTATCCATTTGCTGTATCTAATATAAAAAAGGATCGTGCATCTCAAAGATAATATACATCGACTGAATAAATCAATTCCTAAGTTCAGCAGTTTGGTATAGATTCAACATCTTAAATTTGATAGATGAGTATTGTCATACGCCTATTACAATCCCTGAATTAGCTACACTGCATTTTGATGATTTGAGTTATTTGAGGTGACCAGAACAATTTTGTTGTTCGGTGCAAAAAGAACAGATGACCAGGTCCGTACTTTTTAAGAAATGTCCTCTGTAAGGGGTGGTGGACCACCCCTGCCACCCCTCTGGGTATGGGCCTGAATTTCTGAAAAATAAAAGTGGATGTATGCGTTTGAAAAATACAGGAAAGATAAAATTCAGATGTAAATGTACTGTGCATTCTAGATCATGTACTATGCATAATAAGATATGTATCAGCTTAGTTGATGTCATTTGTTATAGCCATTATAGTAAATGCATGGCAATAAGCCCATCCCAATATACACCAACATCAAATTTTATGCTGAAATTACATAGGAATTTCTTCCTGATTTAATGTTTAAAGATAGTGATGTAAAGGGAAATGAATCATGGTGATTTGGTCGACAAATTATTCCTACAATTTTTATGATGCAGCTTTATATATTTGCCTTTTTCCCATAGAAAACAATGTTAAAGCCTGTCAGCCCAACCTATAATGTCCGACCCTATTTTCTAAAAAATGCAACATTTTGATTGGCTGGCAAACATGCAAATCTGTCAATGGGTAAAATCTAAGAAATCGTATTCTTGTATCTGTACTTGGGGATATAAAAAAACATAAGGTTTGGTTATTTCAGTAATTCCAACTCCAGGAGACAAGGGTGGCACATATGGTAATTTTGTCCGACCCTTGTCCAACCCTGAGATATACCGAATGTGGGATGGGCTCATTAGATTAAGGAGCAGAGACTGGATAATTAAAAGAATGATAGGATATAGAATGAGAAGTGTGAGGAAAGAAAATAGGTTTCAGCCAGAGAATGACAACTGCAATCGGCTCAGTGTCATCCTCTTGTTGTAGTAGGAGGCTGGGATGGTCTATTGGGTAAGGGCCTGTTTTGCACATAGCTGGACCAGGTTTGAGCCTGGGCTGTGCCTGTTAGACTACCTTCCCTTGCTGTCTTTCCACCCGAACAGATAAGATCACAGACCTATGAAGTCAAAAGCCGGAGTTGGTCTTGATAGAACTGCAAAGTTGCAGAATTGATTCTGTGAGACCTAAAGTTTAATCTTTACCAGGGTTCCCTATACCTACCTCACATCTTAGGTACTGTCTTGCCCTCTCAAAGGCAGGTGAATACAAATGTGTTATTGACCCAGAGAGCAATACTGCTTCTCTGAGTCCCAACACCAATTTTTGTGCTGTCAGTCAACAGTTTCAGCATTTTCTGTGTAAAACACACCAATTCTCCGTACTACGGATAGTAAACTTCCTGCGCTTTACCTGCAGACTAGCCTAAATCGAGTGAATCCTGGGTAATGTGTCAACAAACTACAAGGCTTAACTAAAGAGATTTTCATTAATCTTGGAATTACTTGTGGTTTAACTACATGGGAAACTGTTGTTAACTATTTTTCATTTTGTGTATGTGTAGATATTTGACATCTGTTTTATACGTTGGTTTGAGAATTTGTTCATTATAGACAAATATATGACAAATATTTTGAAATGATGTCCCTGCTTTTGGTGACTAATAGAATCAGGCATTTTGGGACACTGAAGTATATACTATAGTCCACAATGGCATGATTGTGGAAGTGTTTTCTCTACTTTTAATTTGTTAAAAAAACAAAACATTTAATATTGAGCTAAATTCATTTGAATTCAGAATAATAAGGGGTGGTAGAGAGAGTTTCCCATGATAGAAATTTGGAATCGTTTTTAAAAATAACCTCCTACTTCTTGTTAGAAGTAGGAGAATCCACTCCTGTGAGTGTATTTGGTCAACTGGATGTTGTGATACCTGAAATACAGGAATCACTTTTGAGGATTACTTCCTTTCAGTATCACTGACTCTGTTTACCTGCCTTTATGAAATTCTTTAGTATCCACTGTGCTTTAGGCTACTTTACTTGGGGACTAAACATGAAAGCAACTAGAAGTTTATTTTCAGGTAAATTTTGACATTGGTGAAAACAGGGATGGGTTTATTCTAGATCTATTGCAGATTTCGGAGTTGGCTGGTTGCATTGGACGTTCATGCTGGCGCCATCTAAGGACTATTGAGAGAACTACTAGGCTACACCCAACCTGTCCAACTTCAATGTAAATTCTGAATACATTAAGAATAGATAACTGTGACTCAGGGTAGATTCAGTAAAATGCAAATATCTGAGTTTAATCATTAGGTTTGGTACATCAGACATCGTATAAAAGGTCCTGTTTTCATCTATCAAATGATATAAATCGACTTTCGTAATTCGAATCCGAGGCAATGTTTGAGGCAGATATAAATATAATAAACACTTTCCACGATGATGATTGTTGGAGTTTAATGTCCGCTCAGCTAATTTAATTTTCAGCTATATTAGGACCACTCTCATTTTTGACTGAACACAGTTGTATGAGCGAATCTATGAGACTCAAATGAGGGGGGCTTCCATTAAGTATGTACGTACCAAGGGGGGGGGGGGCTGGGTCTGAAATCTTAATAAATATGCATACGTTCTAGTACAAATTAAAAGCGTATCTTTGCCCAAGGAGGGTGGGGGTGGAGGGGGTCTGAGATTTTTGAAAATGTGCGTATGTACTAACTGGAAGGCCCCACTGGGCAAAGTCCGGTGATCTGACATGCAGCTACCAGGAGCGATCCCAGGCCAGCCATGTGCAATGCCACCACACTACCCAATACACCCCCCCTCCACCTTATACACTTTAGATGACATCTAAGACAATTATTAAGGTCATACAAGTCTGATTTAAAGAGAGGAGCCAGTGAAATTTCAATTCTGGTAATTTTACACTTTATATGTTAGATTTAATGCTTATTTAGAAGTGTGCCAAATTTCAGTGTGATTAATTGGCTCATTCGTGTTAAAAATGAGCTTTAAATCTACATAATCTCTCTGACCATCAGGAAAACACATATCTGTGTGTGACGTCACACAAATGACAGTTATATTCAAATTTCAAATTTCTAAATTCCAAAAAAAACTATATTTTTTCACTTTTTCTTTTATATATCATTTAATTTTGTGATTTTAATCTCTTTAGAATTGTAAAGAACATTTAACAAATTTCTCATTACATTTATTTCAGTATTTTAATTTTTCAACTGTTCTGCTTGTGAAGTCACACACAGACAAATGCCCTGTGCAAGGTGCATCAGCTGCACACAAGAACCAGTCTGTAGAATTTACAAAAACATTCATAAAAAAAGAAAGTATTATAGGTACACACATAAAAATTCGTATGATAACTCTTATGACATTAAGGATCATAAAAATATATCATTTTATAGTCACTGGCCCCTCCCTTTAAAAAAAAGCCTCATTATTGATGGTCTAGAATAAGCTTTATGACAGCAGCCTATCCTATAGTACATTAAGAGCCTAGTGAGTTTATAGCTAAAAGCATTAGGTTGAGATCCCTTAGATGTTCCCCCCTGCTGTTCAGTAGGTAGGTGTGGGTAGAGACCGTCCTGTAGGTGTGAATTGAGGTGTCCCATCGGGTAGGAGATCTAAGGAACCCTGTCTGGTCACTCCTGAGTCGGCCATTGAAAAGTGGGAAAATGGACCAGTAGGTGGCAGATAAATAGATGTGCCTCTGGTAACCACTGAAGTACTTTAAAGTTTTGGTGTAATACTTTCTAATCGTGGATGTTGTTCAGGGGAGTAATGAAGATGAAGGCAGGAGTAGTGTTGAGATGTATTGTTTTTTCAGTCACAGGTTTAGAGAGCATGGCCCCAGGCCAAAGCCCTATGAAAATTTACAATGCAGGACAGGTGGCCCCACCTGGAGCTTGACCTTAATTAGACTATGAGGGTTAAGACACAGACAGGTGGTGGCTTCACTTGGACCTCATGATTGTAGCTAGACACTAATTTAAGAGTATAGTTTAGTATTTGTATACAGCTAATGATATTATGATAATTCGTACATAATTATATCTAAAATATTTCAACAGATATTTGTTTTAGGTTATAGATCTATATGTCATACAAATCTTAATGTATGACATAATCATGCAACTTCATCGAAATGTCATGTGTATACTTATAAATACTACTTATATTTATATTCTTGTGGCCATGATGTCTTGAAAGGATCACAGGTTTTGGAGAATGATGACAGTTTTATGGACAAAGTTTGGACCACGCAAGTTTAGATTCAGGGGGTCAAGGGGGTGCTGAGTACTTAGCCTGTGCGGCACTTCTGAGATGAAATTGTTATGGTCGTCATTTCAGGTGAGGGCTAGCGCGGCATGGTAGGAATGACATGAGTTCAGGTGTCATCTCAGAAGTGCCGCCCAGTCTTTCAGCTTATTCTGGTGATTGACATTCCAGGCACTTTCATCATTGTCTCATGACATCTGTTTCCAAGGACCCGTATAATACTAATACTTTTACAGACCAAGGGGGCACAAAGCAATCGTTGTTAGCCTGGTTTGCAAATACCACTGAGGGCTGTAGCCCAAACATAGCTGTGTGCCCAGCCAAGCTGCGACGTAAAAGAAACGTTCTGCAACTATACTTTTTAGTCAGTCTGTTACTTACTAAGATGGCATGTAACAATTTACATTATTGATGGTGAGGTTGAAACCTCACCAAATCAGAATGTTATTACAATGTTAATTTTTGGTGAGGTTAGGATGAAACCAAAACAGAACGTTATAAGAATGTCCTGATTAGGTTGAAGAACGTAACCAGAATGTTATAATAACGTTGCAGTGCCACGTCACAACAGTACGTTGCAGCAACGTTATTGGGAGCCATCAAAATAACGTAACAAGAACCAGTACAGAACCAAACAGAACGTTGCTGCAACGCTATAATAACGTCACATGCTTGCCTGGGGTGCAAACTGCGGCAGTAACTATTGATGAGTACAACTTTGGGCGGTGCTTTATTCATTCTATATTAATTACAAGGAAAATGTAAAAATGTTTTTACTGGCAGCACAAAAATTAGCATTCACAGAGAGGCATTATTTACCAGCTGCACAACCAGGACAATGGTGAAAGTACAGGGGTCGGGGACCTGATATAGAATGAAAAACCGTATACACTACACTACAATGTGACTGCAATATGTAATTTCATAGTATATCAATTCATCATAGTCATGTCATAGAGAAGGTGTCCTTGGCCTTACCTTGCTGTACGAGATTTTATTTGACATTTTTCGGAGAGCCGTTTTAGCAGTTTTTCATTGTATCACCGAAAAAGCTTTATGCTCATAAATAACATTAAGAATGTCCATAATACATTTGATAAACAAATGCACTTATACGTGACTTAAAACTTCTAAATTCTAACAACTGATACTAACAACATCTACATATATGTGCAAAGTTAAATGAGTTTAACAATTTATTTGATAGGCTATATAATTATACAGTTACTGCATTCCACAATCAATAATACTGCATATGACTTCTTGAAGTAACTTCTTCATAGAGATTATTACTCCATAGTCAACATAGAGTTACATAAGATATATGTCTATGATATTCAAAAACACAGTGTAATGTGATACCCTAGATTGTGTGATGAGACCAGGATAATGCTGGGTAAACACATACAAAGCCAGACAGACTGTAGCCTCCTCCTGCAACACCAAGTAATTATAAGGTCGTCTCGTCCTCATAATGTAGGTAGTTTGCATTGTCAGGTTTAATAAAGGCTTTAGGTTGGGATCTCACCACACGGCATGAGTTGCGACGTCGCCCATATTAAAGATAAGATTCTTTGTTACACAAGTGTAAAATACTCCAAATTGGCAATTTCAAATATATATATCACTCCTGAGTGTGAATTTCTTTAATGCCATCATATCACACCCTTATCACAACTCAAAAGTACTGACAAAGTGGTTCATTGGGTTTGATTCCCTGTTGGGGTATATTAAGGGATGAGGTACAGCAAAAATGATAACCCAGTTTTGATTCCCCGATGTTTGCCTGCCCTGTCACCCTTTTTTTTAAAAAATACTTTATTTATCCTGACAATACATCGGTTAACACCGGTTTTCATTGTATCACCAGCGAGAATGAGCACACACAAATACAACAGTTCAGTTATAATGATGTTATACATCAACACAACACAACTACCGTGTCACTAGACACAACTGGAATTTGTTCACATAAACATGATTCGTAGTCATAATCATTTTCAAGTTATACAGTTTTAAGATTTCACTGCTCTTAATAGTGACCAGTACGTAAACATGGTTCGTACTTATAAAATATTTGAGTAAGTAATGATGCAATTTTAACACTGTACAATTACGAGGAAACATTTATATACATGCAGTTTAAGATAAGGTAAGGTATTGAACTTAATATGAAACAAAGATATCAGACTCAAAGAAATATGTAAGGTCAGGCGAGGTGGGAATGTTAAAGGGGTATAGTGAACAAAATAATACAGGATTACAATAATGTAGGAAACAATGTGATAAAATAAAACGTCATCAGTTGCAGAGGCCAATTCCTCTTACAGTTGTACCAAAAAAGTCGACCAACCATATTCGGACATAGTTCTTTCTATAGCAATTTTAAATGACAGAGTAGGGTCAGCATTTCTTGATATAGTCATGACCGCCTAGCATAGAATTTAATGAACAGTTTGCAACAACCACCGCTTTTGGTGGGATTTGAAAGATGAACTAGAGTCGGTATTTCTTAGCTCTGCGGGCAAACTATTCCATTCAAGCGCACCCCTGTACACAACACTTCTTTTGTACGTTTCAACCCTCGGAGTTTTAACTTTCAAAAGGGGGGCATCCCTACTTCTGGTGCACACAGGGGCTATGTCTAGATTTGATTGTACTGATTTTTTAATAAACATAAAGTTTCTTAGGTGAGCCAAGCGTCTGTCAGCCAAATAGGCTATTTTGGTGGCCTGATGAACAAACCGTGAGCCTGCCAAATTGTGCGCACAAATACAGGTTTTAAGGCATCTATTTTGAGCCCTCTGTAAAGAATCCAACACTTTCTTGGAAGCGCCTCCATAGACAATGTCACAGTAGTCGAAGTACGGGAGTATCATTGATCTGTAAATTGCAAGAGCGGAGCCTTCATTGATATATCTACGAATCTTACTTAGCAAAAAGGATTTATGAGCAAGTGTGTTGAGAAGCGTCTTTGTATGATTTGCAAAAGTTAAGGCAGAGTCTAGAGTTACTCCCAGGTATTTGAAGGACGGGACCAACTGCAGTTTTGTGCCCCCTATATGAAGCTGTAGCCCCTTAGCTTTCTTAATTTTGGAGCGTGTCCCAAAAATCATAAATTTTGTTTTCTTTTTGTTAATGGTTAGCAAATTCTGAGCACTCCATTTCGAAAACCTATTAAGACTGTCCTGTAAGTTAGACTGAAGATCGTGGAGATCTGCAGAATGGGAGAACAGCACGCTGTCATCTGCATAGAGTTGAATGTTATTATCGCCTAGAGCTTGAGTTACATCATTGATAAATGCAATGAAGAAAAGTGGTCCTAAAATGGATCCTTGGGGTACTCCACAGGTGATTGGCAGATGAGCCGAAGTTGTGCCGTTAGCCAGTGTGGCCTGACCCCTGGAATGGAGGTAATTTTCGACCCAGAGAATTAGTTCGCCCCTAATCCCTAGGGCACCTAGTTTTTTAAGTAGTATGTGATGGTTGATAGTGTCAAACACCTTTTTTAGGTCGATAAAGACTGCCATGGACGTTTCCCCTTTATTGATGGCTTCAAAAAGATTATCAGTGAGGTCAGCTGTGCAGTGCACAGTGGAAAGATTCTTTCTGAAGCTGAATTGCTTAGTTGTCAACAGTTCATGTTTTTCAAGAAAGTTAGAAATTCTGGAGTGCACTATTCTTTCCAATAATTTACCCGGGAGTGGCAGAAGAGAAATAAGAGAACAACGGAATAACCAGGGCCTGCTTCCACTTATCAGGGAAGGTGCAAGTCAGCAAAGATTGATTAAACAGGTAAACAAGTTGGAGTGTGAGCACCATGAAAGCGTCCTTGACTACCCTGGCAGACAAGTCTTCAATACAGGCAGCTTTAGACACATCTATTTCCTTGCAGAGTGTATGAACCTCTTCGAAGTTGGTTGAAATCTGAGTTAACTCCTCGTCAAGCTTATACAAGTTAGCATCAGACCACGTATTCGGATGTAGCTTAGCAAGATTTGGACCGATACTGGTGAAGTACGAGTTAATGAAGTCTGCTGTGTGTTCATCTTTCACCATGGAGTTATTATTACCCTCATCTCATAGATACAATCATCAAAGACTGACCGAGTCAAAACATGTGTATGAAAAGTCTGAATTTGTCCCAACTTGTTTTTGCCATGAAAATGACCCTCCCTGTCGGTTTGACGTAAAACATATCCATCCCAGGTAACAAGGACACGTGTTTAGGACGTTTGTAACACGGGATCCAGGAAGTGAATCTCGTGTTTTAGACTCGAGTTACACTCGGGATTCTGTGGACCACATTTCTGGTGTTTCCAACGTGTTTTTGACACAAGTTTTTAGGTCGAAGTTTTCTGTGAGTAAACTGGTGTTATACTTTGGGAAAAACTTTCTTTTTCTAAGTAAAATGTAGATATATATAACCATTTTCATACAGCATTTTCATTATACTCATTCTACCTCCAAATTAATTGTCATGTTTGCTGGGCATGTATTATATTCAAATTAATAAATCCATAAAAGTGCAATTTGCAAACTGGTCAGAGTCACAGTTAGACGCCAGTTAAACACCAGTTTGACACCAGTGAAGCACCAGTTTGACACCAGTTTGACACCAGTTTGACACCAGTGAAGCACTAGTGAGACACCAGTTAAACATGATTTAAACATCAGTTAGACACATGACCAAGGACTGCTGGCAACAACATTCAGAGAACTGGTGACTTCCACTCTTAGGCTACAAAAAAGGTGTCTATAACTGTCTCTATTGAAACTGTTATCATAAAGGGTTACATATTAAATTTTGTACCCATTTACTCAATGAGCATTTGCAAAAATAGTAATGTTTTTTTTACAAGGAAAGGGAAATATGATAATTCGATTTGTTAATGGTTTACACTTTCGATTTCATAAATATAGCTTGCACACCTTTTTTGTAGTTAGGGGTGTGTAAGCAGACCTGGACTGCTGTTTAGGTAGTATAAAGTTTTCCTAGAGAAAACAAGTGGAATATTGCCATCAATTTGCCACCAGAATAGACTGTAAATATAGTGTCTTAAACTGGGGGAATTACATCTGAAAACCCATAGTTTGAACTGAGGGAATAACCTGTATATATAGTGTCTTTAACTGGGGAAATAACATGTGAAAACTCATACTTTGTACCGAAGGAATAGCCTGTAAATATAGTGTCTTAAACTGGAGGAATGACATGAGAAAACCCATACTTTGAATTGAGGGAGTAGTATGAGAAAATAGGGCTCAAACTGAGGGAATAACATGTGAAAACTTGTGTTTGAAACTAAGGGAATAACCTGTGAAAACTTGTGTTTTAAAACCACACTTATAAGTTATATCAAACCTAGATTCATATGTAAAATACATAGTTTATGCTGAGAATAAACTTAGTCCAAGTTGGTGTCAGAGAGGTACAGTTTTCCCATAGAAAACACAGGATTTGAATTACACCAGTTTCACACCAGTTAGTCGATAAAAACAAGTGACCAACCTTGGTCAATTCATGGGAATTACATGGGGAATACACAGGGTTTGTCACTACACCAGTTTGCAACCATTCTGACACCAGCATGAAATAATGTTACAAAAATCAATTTTATTCATCAAACTTATTTATATAAACATATTATGATGCATCCAATCATGTAAAATAGATTTGCGCATTTAGGCATTAAAAATCATAAAAATAAATTTCTTAGAGTAAACCAATGTCTCAAACAGGTGAATATACTGGCAATACACAGGGATTGAAATTAAACCAGTATTAGACAACTTTGACATGAGTTAAACTGGTGTTAAACACGTGTGCTGTTTGCTGGGATCACTCACTCACTCACTCATATCATGTAATAGGGCCTTTAGGCCCCACAATGCAACTACCAGAAGCCTGACCTGTGCACAACCTCTGCTCTCTCTCACCCTTTCTATTGCTACAAACTCGTTTTTTTCGCTTTATAATTGTTTTCAATAATAATTGGTGGAACAAAGTTTTATTTTGAAATAGAATATCACAAAGTTGTATTTTGAAATAGAATGTAGAAAAGTTGTATTTAAAATTGTAGAATGCAATAGTATAGATTATTGGATTATTGCGTATTTGAATTTCTGAAGCCCTTGACTATTGGGTTGAATAACTGGGGAGTGGCTGGCCTGTTGTCCTTGGCTCTCTCTGACGTACATAGTCCCTTCTGACGTAATTGGAAACAACTCATGAACGGGATCCTGTGACCAGTCACAAAAGAGTGACCACACTGCTGGTTATCTCTTTGTGAGGTCCTGCATTGTGACTGTTCATTTACGTCAGTAACTCCTGCATTGTGACTGTCACCAACTGGAAATGGTGGAAGCTTAAATATTCCTACAGGGTTGGTTTGGGCTTAGAGAGAAACAAGTAGGAACTGGGCCTGCTGCTCCCCCCATGTACTAGTCTGTACCACTCTATTATCACCACTGTACACAACTTAGGGTGAAATACATTTTCCCCACACTTAATCCTAGAAGGAGTGTTTCAAAGGTCTCCACATAGCCACCTTTATTATATTGGGAGTGTCCGCAATATGTTTTGAAAGTATCCTGAAAACGTATGGCGGATACTTACAATAATTATTGTAGATTTTCTTTGGTCCCCAGTGTAGATTTAAGGTAACGTAACATCTAGGAGCAATGCCTGCAAAGATAATTATATAGAGAAAAAACAAAGACGTAAAAGATAAGTACATCTTATGAATGTGATGCAACAGTTTGCAGACATACAAATTCTTTCACTATAAAAGGTGATCATTAAATTTTATCTTTTATTTTAACTCACTAAACAGAATTTCTTACATTTTCAGGCAAACTATTCCAAGCCTAGGACCTGAAATACAAAGCAGAATTTGCCATATTTTCACTCCTAAGTACAGGTGTCCATAAACCTCTAAATATAGCTGAGTCTTTTCTCTAGGGACAAAGACTCAATACCTAAATATAGCTGAGTCTTTTCTCTAGGGACAAAGACTCAATACCTACTCTCCATCCCCCTATAGATACTAAACAGTAATATCTGGAGCATCCTTTTGTCCCATGGGCTGAATGCTCATCCAACGCCTCATTTCAGAGGTGTGCATGTGTTTGCCGAGGGCTGGTTTCCTGCGAGGAATATAAAAAAGTGAAAGCTTATATGAATTCTCCAAAGTCTGATATCATTAACTAAGAACTAATGAGAACAAGTGTCTCCCTACAGAGAGTGTTCAATGTCATAAGATTTGCATTTAAAAAAGAAATAAAAAAAAAGATCTCTGGTCTGCTACATAGACACCTAGCACGTATCTGGGGGACTATTGTACCTTACCTTTCAACAGGTGGATTCTAAGACCAGTGAAAGCTTTTCATTATTTGTAGAGGAATGTAAGCAGACTCGACTTCGTTTTGGGTGCTTCATTATATCTATTAGAAGTAAATTGCAATATTTCAACGAAAAGGGTTTGAACCCTAAATGAACACAAATCTAAAAATTTGTGTTTTTCCCCCCACGAATCAATGTTGGAATTGTGGACAGAAGATTCTTGATTTCTTTTTGGTCGGCATTCAACGTCCCCCTCTGCCTTTTGATTGACCCTGCGGCTATAAAAAGATTGCAAATGCTGCGTGTGTACATGAATATGCATTGTTTCAGTACTTAGCCTATATGCTGCCCCCCCCCCCCCCCCGCCTTCCCTTTGGGAAATCCTGTATCTGCTCCTTCACACTCCAAAAGCTGAGTGATCTGCCTCTGTAGACCTTGCGCAGACAGGGTCATGATACCTGATTTTAGTAATCACCATGTGTGACCACTCCCACTTTGCTATTAAATATATCAATAATTTATAGAAATGTTTATTGTGATACAATGAGTTTATTTTGATAATATTAACAAAAGTCATCATTATAGAAACTTTAGAATTGTTAACAGTAATTTTATATTTGTCACCAATATTGTGCCCATCCCGATTTGAGAGGTGTGATGATAATAATAATAAGGATGGAAAACTAGATATATCTACAAGAAATTGACTAGAAACCAGACTGGTTCCTAGTACTGTAGTAGAAGAAATCTCAAAACATACACGTTGAAGGGGAATTAGATTGCTTGATTGCCTGAAAATGTTCTAAAGATTTGGCGAAGGCATTTGTTTGCATTTTCCAGCAGGGTTTTCCATTGCTGGCCTTTGCTGATGTCTAAAAACAATTACCATTAAACTATGGCTTTCAATTGGGAATTTTGAAGGGTTTAACGACTTTTATTGAGTCTAACTTCACCATCTTAATTGTCCTGACCTGTCCCCTGCATTTTGAAAGAGCTTTTACTTGATAAAGAAAAAGAAGTTGGACACACACACATGAATGCACTGAGCCTAAGTGCAAACTTCGCCCTTTTAGAAATCCTGCTTCTACCTTTGAACAGTGACAGCCACTGTGGGAGCTGTCAGTCCCAGGTGTCCTGGCCCCGATATGGGCAATACAAGGTTTGTATAGGCCTGGTGTGACGTCACGCCAGGGCGATCCAGGTCGCCGCAGGGCATTGTCCCTGAGGCCCCCCGTACAGCGCGCGGCCCTGGTGTGAGCAGGGACAGAATGGTCGAAGTGCTTACTCCCAGGTCCGCGCTCCCAACGTGCAGGCATTCTCCCTGAGGCCCCCTGAACCGCGCGGCCCAGGCGGAAACTGGGACAGAATGGTCCTGCACATCCTATGACTTGAGCAGACGCCAATTCGCATCGGACAACGGAGAACACATCTCTGGATGGGGTTTAATTGGTCCAAATTAGATCGAATTTCTAAAAAATAACATGTGTAAGGGGTGAAATAAATACGGTACTGACCTTGGCTGGGATCCTGTGGCTTGTATTCTGTCTCGGGGAATGCTTAGGCGTGGCCCTCTGGCGGAACCTTGCCTAACCATTCCCCTCGACCAAATACGGCGCCCAGGATCCCAGCCCGGTCAGTATCTACTTCGTATCCTGCTTGGAGGTTTGGGCATGGCAGTTGGTCTGGACACAGGGAGTTATGAGCTGGCAGGGGCTCTTTATTGGCCTAGGTGCAGACCATCAGATAAGGGATAAGGGATAAGCAGCCTATTCCATATATATACAAAATGGAGGTTTGTGTTTTAAAAAGCTTACACAGAGATTTGTCTGCATTGTAACATGTGGAAGCTAGTTCTCACCGCAACTAACAATTGAGCAATCCTACTTTTCCCAAACTTCTGTGCTCTGTCGCATAACGGGTCTCCCTGTTGCGAGGATTGGCACACCACTCTCGCAACAAGGATGTCGCTGTTGCGATGGGTCCCCCTGTTGATTTGTGGGTGTTCTATGGAACTGATTTTAATTCTGTAAAAAGTTCTAGAAACTAGACATTTAGATCTAAAATCCCTGAAATTTTCAGCCCTGAAAAATGATTAGAAATGGGTGAAAATTGATGTCGAATTTCGTGTATAACAGCGAGACTTTGCCAAACCCCTGCTGTTTCTCTAGCTGTTGCGAGCATTTGGTTATGCAACAGGGCACTGGCTAATTCTGCGTTTTGTGCTTTGTAATTCGTGTGTAAGAAGGAGAAGATCTTGACACCATGAGTTCCAGATTGAGACTGTTTAATTGTGGTCTCACACATGCGGTTATAGGTACATGCTCTTTGATTATTGGGTAATCAAGTTGCATGACCTTAATCACTCTTTTGTGACTTCACTTCTGGTTTACATGTTTTCATGCACTAACCTAATTAATGACTTAATGATCTAGGTTTTCATGCCGGTACGAGCATATTCATGCTAAGACAGAAACACTTACTTATTCATGATGATATACAGTATTAAAGGCAGTTATTCCACTATTTTACATAAGCTGAGACATACCCGCCAGACACTTACCCCCTGACACTTACCCCCTGGACACTTAACCCCCTGGACACTTACCACCCAAACCACTTACCCCTGACACCTACCCCCTGCACACTTACCCCTTTAGGACACTTACCCCCCTCCCAAGTTTATAGTGTAGAGGAAATTCTGAGGAAATTATCAGGTCGGGGCTACCACTGGTAAACAACCCATCCTGTAATAAAAGTACAGCCTGATAGTGTGTCAGTTGTCTGACCCACAGCCAAATTTTATTCCTGTTGTTTCTGTGGTTTTGACCAAGGGTTGTTGGCCCCCATCCTAAAGTAAACAACTTCACTCTTCTGAAAGATCTTTAGGATTCATACCTTAAAGGCTAACTTGTTCTGATTCCAAAGTTTGTAATGGGGGAGACACTAAATATATATCCCTCTCTTCTGATATATTGTTAGGATTCATACCTGAAAGGCTAACTTGTCCCTATTCCATCATTTGTAATTGGGAAGAAACTAAATATATATCTCTGTCTTATGATATTTAGGAAATATATATCCAATCATTGAACAAACAAAGGAGGTGATTAGGATGGGGGCTCAGGGGCTAAGTTTCTGGGGGTTGGGGGCTGTAAGTGTCCATGGGGGTAAGTATCCTGGGGGTATGTGGTTGGGGGCTAAGTGTCCTAATGGGTAAGTGTCTGGGGGTAAGTGGCCAGGGGATAAATGTCCAGGGGGTAAGTATCCTTGGAGTAAGTGTCCTTGGGATAAGTGTCCCAGGGGGTAAGTATCTAGGGTATGTGGTTTTGGGGTAAATGTCCAGGGGGGTAAGTGTCCAGGGAGTAAGTATCCAGGTGGGAAATTGTCCAGGGTAAATGTCCTAAGGGGTAGTTATCTGGGGGTGCATGGTTTGGGGGTAAATGTTAAGGGGGGTAAATGGCCAAGGGATAAATGTCCAGGGGGTAAGTGTCCTTGGTGTAAGTGTCCAGGAGGGTAAATGTCCAGGGGGTAAGTGTCCAAGGGGGTAAGTATCTATGGTGCATGATTTGGGGGTAGATGTCCAGGGGGTAAGTGTCCTTGGGGTAAGTGTCCAGGAGGTAAGTGTCCAGGACGTAAGTGTCCAGGGGGTAAGTGTCCAGGGGGTAAGTGTCCTTGGGGTAAGTGTCCAGCGGGGTAAATGTCCAGGGGGTAAGTGTCCTAGGGGGTAAGTATCTGGGGGGTACATGGTTTGGGGTTCAGGGGGTAAGTGTCAAGGGGGGTAAGTGCCCAGGGGGTAGGTGTCGAGGGGGTAAGTGTTGAGGGGGGTAAGTGTTGAGGGGGGTAAGTGTTGAGGGGGGTAAGTGTCGAGAGGGTAAGTGTCGAGTGGGATAAGTGTGGAGGGGGTAAGTGTCGTGGGGGGTAAGTGTCAATGGGTTAAGTGCCCAGGGGGTAAGTATCCTTGGTGTAAGTGTCCAGGAGGGTTTTGTCCTGTCAACAGTTTAGAAATGTGGCTTCATGAGACCAGGTTGCACAGGGACACTCTCTCAAGGATAGCGCAAATCTTTTCAAATAAATTAAAGATACTCGATACTGTTCACCCAGATGCCACCTGGTGGATCATCATAGAATTAACAATTTATTGTTATCATGTGCTTTTTGGGAGTTTTTACATCCATATAAAACAAATACATTAATAAGATAAACATAACTAATAACTTTCCTTTTAATCTTTGTGATTTTAGTTAAAATTTGCACATATATATTCTGAAGTTGCTGCTCACCTCTATTTTGCAACCATTTATTTTGTAACTTCTCTTAGAAACGGTAAATATTGATATAACTTAACCTAAATATACATTGCTATTTAAAGTAAATAACTACTGAGATTGATAAGAATGTTGTTGTTAGTTTTTTCACTATAGGGACAAATGTGATTTTTCCCATTGAAATCAGTGGTAAAGGGTGATTTTCTTCATTATGCAAT
The DNA here is from genome assembly GCA_936440205.1 of Lepidonotus clava. Classification (NCBI taxonomy): domain Eukaryota; kingdom Metazoa; phylum Annelida; class Polychaeta; order Phyllodocida; family Polynoidae; genus Lepidonotus; species Lepidonotus clava. The sequence goes on along the minus strand of OW387141.1, from coordinate 49,395,181 downwards.
AGTTTTTTTCACAAACGGTGAAAAGTGAAATTTTTTATTCTATGGCCTGCTTAGGTCATTACCTATGCTGACAACAAATATCTAAGATATATTGTTGTCCATTAAAAATCTAGTCAGACACCCCCAAGTACCATGATTTCATTGTGCACACAATTTTTTTTTTTTGGATAATATTTTTATTTGGCGTCTTCAGAAATTGTCTGCTCTTCCAGACGTTACAAAGTCATATTTCCATATTAACTATCATAGTACAGTATTATCAGTTGGGTATAGATTGATATCTATAATTTACCAGATGTTACTTTTAGTTTTAAAAAACTACACTGCACATTTAGTTTTTAGTTTTAAAAAACTGCATATTGCACAACATAAGGGTAACAAATCTTTCATCAAGCTTCTCAGAATAATCTAAAAGATGTTTGATTAACAGTTTATTAGAGTCCCTATCATATCAAATATGACCATTTGAATATTACCAATTTCAGACTCTTGGCCTCAATATGGCAGGACAGATTAGAGATGTTGTAGCTAATTACAGAAGGCTGTGCAGGTGGCCCTACAGTTAATTAGGCCCCCTGTGTTATATATAGGCGAGTCGCGAGCAGGACCACAGGCTGTTAACAGAGAGGGCTGATTACCAGGTCAGACAGTATGACAGACCTGGGTCTGAGGCCATGTGGGGGACACACTTTGCTGAGCTTCCCCTGCCAGGTAGGGTGACAGGCTCTGGGGGAAGTCTGAGTGGGGCTCTGAGATCTTAATGTGGGCGGAGACACATTATAAGGGGTTTCACACAAGGAGATGTTGGTGTTTACTTCTCAGAGGTTCCAAATCTTGATAGCTATTGTGGACTTCTCACCATGGTTTTGGTCAGGTTTATTTTTAATTCAAATAACTTTTGTTCACCTATTACAAGTCTAGTAGAGTTATTCATCATCATTCCTTTTGCAAGTTCAAAAAACAACATAGCAAGCATGTAAGCCATGAGAGCCGGAGAACAGAGAAAAACAGACCACCTTTACAGGTGGTAACATGTAAAGGCCGTATTCCACATACGGAAAGTGTGGGCCACCGATAATGACCCTCCCCATGGTAACGTTTCATACCAGCGACCCATACTTTTGGGCCACTTTCGGCCGCCGAAAGTGCTGTATTGGCCGCTGAAAGTCTACTATTGGCCACTGAAAGTCCACTTTCGGCAACCAGCACAAAATTGGCAGGAAAAATTTACCAACATGTTCGTAAAATTATTCGCCAAGACCACTGATAATACATCAGCACTGGTGAAAGTACTTTGGCAGACTATCGGCGGCGCACTTTCGGCATGTGGAATACGGCCTTAACATCATTGAATAACAATACAGACCTGAAAGAGTCTGCAGGTGTGTCGCAAAGTGTGAAACTGGCTCAGTGGGCCGGTTTCTGAGACACAACAATATTTTCAACTCGTGAGGTGACGGAGGTCTTTTTATAGGGCCATTTAAGCCAGGGACAGGAGGCTAGCAGAGTGTGAGTGGAGGGGGGTAGGAAAAGCCCTTATCTTCTACCATTTCAGGCAGTTCTACCAGGGGCAAAATGGAATCTAAGTGGGCGCCATTGCGATGTTTTTCTCATTGACGTTTTTCATTATAAAATATATCAATTCCCACCTAAAAAACAAACAAAGAGAAACAACAACAACAACAACAACAACAACAACAACAAAAAAAGAGTAAACATGGAAGTTTCCTTTATTGACAAACAGATGGAAGTCAGTAATGGAAGGACATAGATGTAGGCAAGTGAATAAGAGAACATTAAGAAAACAAATATGGGGTAATATGAATTTTAATCTTTAATTTCTTCAAATTAAAATTGTAAAAAATTGTAAAAAATGAAAAAAATCTTAAAATTAACATGCATACAAAAAATTTGAAAACCCAGAAAATCTTAAAATCAATACATATTGTAGAGAAGGATATAGCCTATTATTTTCAGTCAAAAAAATAGGGGGTCACCAGGTGAACTTGGCCAGAAAAGCTGAACATTCATTTTGAGATCTAAAATTACTTAAAATGGGTATCTATGAGTTTTCTCCATAAGGTCACCTAAAGATTTACATGACAGGTAATTTTGATATTTTGTATTATGCTCAACATGCTCACAATCATATAGAAGTATATCATATCATTAAATGTAAAGAATTAAAAGAGATAGAGAAAAAAACTAAAATTTTACTATTTAAAACATTTTTCAGAATTTGCAAAATTCCCACAAAATTTGTCTTATTTCGCCCTATTTATCTACAAAAATATTCCTGGTAATCAATTTTTCAGTTTCATTTATTATAGACTAAACATCATTAAACATTTCTGCAAGGTTTGAGAAAAATTGAAAGAGTTTGAATTTTTCAGTATCTGGATAATGGCGCCATTGTCCTTAAACATCCCTTAGATTTCCTAAATAACCTAAAACTTGTCTGCATCTTCCAATTCCCTTATCAAGTCTATCAATCAAGTCTTCCAATTCCCTTATCAAGTCACACCCAACTAAGGGTATATATAAGACCATATCTGAGAAAGGAATCTCGAACGTTGTATAACTCAGACTGATGTATTCAGGTGCTACACTCAGATAAGCTGAGTCGGATACATCTTACTTATTATCAACCATATATTAAACGAATAGCTTTAGGGTCACAAGCTTCTATATAACATGTAGTGTAGATAGTAATTGTTACTGGTGCTACATTCTTATACATTACTAATTGGGTGCGCCAACTTATTTCTTGCCTTAATAATACTATTAATAATAATAATACTAACAATACTGGTACCAATATTCTGTAAACTCAATTAATTTTCAGGATGCGTCCTACAGAAAATATAACTCTAAAGATAGGGAGTCAAAACATACAGGGGGGTATATCAAAGAAAGTAGATTTTTGGGATGTAAAGAAACTAATAAGTGAGCATGACATCTTCTGCTTTCAAGAAACATGGTTGGTAGAAAGTAGTGACTTTTCAGTGGGGGGCTACGAAATTATACGCAGTGACAGGGGTAAGCATAAAAAGAAGGCAACAGGTTCAGGAGGGGTATGCGCTCTATTCAAATCAGGCCTCAAGGCAGGAATCCAGAAAATGCAGGGTAAAAATAAAGACCTTTTGTGGATCAAATTAAAGAAACAGTTTTTTGGCACTGAGAAGGATACATATCTAGTAACATGCTACATACCACCTGAAAATTCAGAAATACACAAACAATCAGACTCAGATTACTTCGACGATCTCCAAAATGACATAGCTAAATATAGCACTATTGGGGATATAATCTTAATTGGGGATATGAACTCTAGGACAGGAGAGGTACAAGAAACTCATGTAGACTTAGAGGATGACATAGTAATACCACAGAAACCCGAGGCAATACTACAAATGATAGACCAGTGCACAGTGACAGGGCCCTGCAAGAGACTAAATGAAGACAGGGTAGTGAACAAGTTTGGGAAGAATCTGATCTCTCTTCTAGAACAATGTAGCATGACAATTGTGAATGGGCGTAAGATAGGAGACCTCAAAGGCAAAAAAACATGTTTTACTTATAATGGCTCTTCAACAGTAGATTATTGTGCAATATCAACACCTCTATATAAGAATGTATTAAGATTTAATGTTCTAGACCAACAATGGTATTCAGACCATAGCCCACTATCTATGGTACTAAAGGTGAATACTCCAAGGCTAGAGAGAGACCCAGAACAGCTACTTGGGGGGCTTAGAAAGATCGAGAAATTTCTATGGGATAGTAAGTACACAGAAAAATACACTCAAAATATAACAAGCACAGAAACACAGCAAAAATTAGACATTTATATTACAAAAACACACCAGAACCCAAATGAGGCACTAGAACAGTTTGTCAAAATCATTGCAGAAGCAGCAAAAAACTCTATGCCTCTGGCACACATTACACCAAGGAAAACCAAGCCAGGCCAGGAGGCAGAACCCACAGTACAAGATCAAAAACAACTTAAAAATCATAAAAGAAGATTTGCTCAGGCAAGGCGGGGATATGATAGTAATAAAGATAACAGGGATAGAAGACGGGAATTCATAATAGCAAGAAGGGAATATAGGCGTATTAAATATCAGATACAAAAGAATAAAAAAGAAGACAAAATACAGAAATTAGCAGAACTAGAATCGAAGAATGCAAGGCTATTTTGGAACTCTGTAAAGAAAATTACAAAAACCAAATCAAAAGATCCAGATATTACACCTCAGCAATGGACTGATTACTTTCACAACCTCTTAAACACTAAACAAAAAAGGCAAAATTATGCATCAACATTCTCCAGTTATGCAGAGACATCTCTTCACACTCTAGAAACACTTTCCAAGGAAGGTAGTATGGACTATGAAATCAGCATAGATGAAGTCACAAACACCCTTAAGAAAACAAAGAATGGGAAGTCAACGGGGCCAGATCTTATCAACAATGAAATGTTAAAGTATGGGGGACCAAAAGTACACAAGGCATTAGTCCACCTATACAATACTATTCTCCGATCTGGGGAATACCCAAAAAATTGGAAACTCAGCTGCATTACACCTATACACAAAAGCTCAGACATTGATAGTCCCGAAAACTACAGAGGAGTGGCAGTCGCTGACTGTATGAGCAAAATATTTTGTAAAATCCTAAATAGAAGAATAGTAAACTTCCTCACAGACAATGATTTCTGGAAACCAAATCAAAATGGATTTATGGAAAAACGTAGAACAGAAGACAATGTAATAATATTACACGCTCTGGTGGAAAAATATGTTAAAAATCAGAGGAAAAAATTATACACAGCTTTTGTTGACTTTAGAAAGTTCTTTGATTCCATCAACCGCCAGCTTCTTTTTTATAAAATGTTACAATGCGGTATAACAGGAAATCTCTATAAGGTCATTAAAAGTGCATATAACGGAAATGAATACTGTGTCAAGACGAAATATGGATACACAGACAATTTCCCATCAACTTCAGGTGTCAAACAGGGATGCACACTCAGCCCAACCCTTTCTAACATTTTTCAGAATGATATTCATGAAATATTCACTACTGACTGTTGTCCAGTACAGCTAGAGGACACAGAATTCAATTCGCTATCATGGGCAGATGATCTGGTTATTGTCTCGCAGAGCAAAGAGGGACTGCAACTATGTCTAGACAAACTAGCAGAGTACTGTTCTAAGTGGGAACTAGAGGTTAACACTCAAAAGACAAAAGTTATGCTAATATCAACAGGCAAAGCAAAGGTAGAAGACCTATCTTTTCAAAACAGCAAACTAGAGTGTGTTAATTCCTATAAATATCTAGGTCTATTAATAACAAGTACTGGTAACTTACAGAAGATGCAAATGGACAGAGTAACAAAAGCGAGAAGAGCAATGTTTTCGATCAAGCAGGCAATAAGCACCTCACATAATGTTTCAGTGAAACTTTCCATGACTCTGTTTGATAGACAAATCGAACCTATACTGTTGTATGGCTGCCCAATTTGGGGCATGCCAGCTAGTAGTCAAATATTAAGGCTGAAAACCGACGGGGTAGGTTCCAAAAGTGTGAAAGACTACACATATGAGTGCCTTAGGGCGATTGACGTTACAGATGTAGAGATCATTAGTAGTAGATATTTAAGGGCTAAACAAGAGATATCAATTACACTGCCGAATATCCAAAGCAAAATAGAAATAATGCATAAAATCAACAAATACCCGGTCACTTTTGGTATCGCAGAAGTGGAACACACAAAAACTAAGGACATGGAAGTTTTTTTTATGAAATATTGCAAGTATACTTTGGGAGTTTCCAAATATTCAAGCAATGTCTTAACCCTAAGCGAACTGGGGAGATACCCAATACAAACCAAATCTATTATCCTGGGCCTCCTGTATTGGTGGCGCCTAGAATTTGGCACAGATAGTATCTTACTAAATAATGCGTTTAAAACTATGAAAAACGAGAACCACCAGTGGATGAAAAATATACATGATACTTTATGGAAAATTGGGTTGGCGGATGTTTGGCTTAATCCCTTACGATGGGACAAAAATTCACTGAAAACAATAATATCAAGCCGTTTGCAAGACATATACATCCAGAAATACACTGAATATACTAGGAACCCGGGAAACGAAGATAGATGTACAATTATTAATAACTGTCACGAAGACCATTACAAACAGAGAGACTATTTAGACAGGGTTGTATCACCGGAAATAAGAAGTATCTTGACAAAGCTTAGGATAGATATGAATTGTACAGCTGATAGCCGTTTTAGAAGCTTTAGAAGTAAAAAGACTACTAGCCAATCATGTACTTGTGGTAATCCGAAACAAGATGTCTATCATATTCTCTTTGTCTGTAAAAATGCTAAGTTAACATCAATTAGAAGCAAATTTGAAGACAACTACCAAAACTACTGTCAAAAATATAAAGACAAAAGCTTACCACAGAAAACATCAGAGATCTTGAACGTCACCCCCCACTGTCATAAGAACGACTTAGAAAAGTCAACCTTACTTGTCTGTACATTTATCAAAAATATATACGCAGCCGCTAGGGCATTAGAGATGTAGTTATCAAAGTCTATTCATAGACTTGGTGTTGACATAAATGTACCTGTACGTTAGTCAAATAAACCATTTCGTATTTCGTATTTCGTATATAGTCTACATCAAAACCACGTAACCTCGAAACTTTTATGTAATTCATTGTAACATAAATAAAAAAAACTTAATAGTATTGTTGTTATCATCATTATTACATCACCATACGTAAAGCTTTGATATAGATAAAAGCTTCAATAAAAATTAGGCTGAACATACAAACTTACCTTTAAATCATTTCTTTTGCGTACAACCTAATTAACTGAATAACTGAATTATAAAAGATAGACAAAAATATGGGTGCCGAAATTGGTCGGCATGCTGTCTTTGTAATCAGCTCACTTATAGTCGTGCCAAGGGTCATTGAGTTTAATTGATTTATGCAAACACTGTCTAATAATTATTGTGCTTGATTGACAATGAAAATTGTTCATATATCATTCCCATGAGACCAGGTCTGGGTGTTGCCAGGCTGTAGGATTCTGCACCTGTTTTGTAATGCTGATAAGCACTGATTGGGGCCTCTGATTGACAAGACACTTTTGTTTTTGACAAAGATAGTTTAAAATATATAATTATCGTTCATGCACAAATAGAATACACGTATCAGAAAAAAGACAAAGATTTGTACCGTTGATTTAATTCAGGTAGAAACAAATTTTCAACTTTGTTTACATTAAAAGTTATAAGTGATTGAACATCAGCAATTTACAGAGGCTTCAAAAGAAAAGACCCACTAGCTTGTATATTTATGGGGCCAAATTCCACACTAGATGGCGTGGTCAGGAATCTCATGCATTAACCTTAATAGTTTTGTTACTCATAGGAATTACTCAATCTTTTATTTCCAGGAAGGTCTTGTTTTTTTTTATTGCGCAGTTGGCCAGCAAGTGACTATTGGTCTTGTGACTTATGAAATAAATCTTACTGTTACACACATTCTTTGCAGTTTGGTTCTGATATGTTTACTGCTCTTCCAGGCAGCTGCCATACTAGGCATACCCATTTTCTCCATCTAAAATGCAGATCTCAAACACATAAACAACTAAACGGGTTATAATAGGCCACCTGAGGGGGCTGTAGTAACTAGATATGGATACTTTTAACATAAGGACCTTCCATCATCTGTAGTCGGTTGGTTGGTTATTAGTGTTTAGCACCCTATCAACATCTATGGGAGCGATTAAAGATGGATTTGTTTTTTTCTCGCTGTTTTTTTCTCTCCTTGTTTTTGGAATGTGCCAATTGTCCCTGTTGCGATGGTTTTGCACACACTTTGAAGTTAATTTAATTGATTGATATATACATTTCCGCCACTTACCTCCTATATATTTTATAAGATGAGGGACACTGCTATTATTTGCTGAAAACAGAATATTAAAATTAACACCCCAAAATGTCCCCCCGGGACATGAAAGAAAAGGGGTGGTCAAACCATCCCTGTAAGGATGAAAGGTGGATTCGCTCCCTGTTGAACAGGGAGAGGTCTTTTGAAATGTGCCAATGTTCGCTACAGCGAGACCCGTTATGCGACGGGGCACATGTCACAGAGCAAGGTTTTGACAATTCTGTTGTTTTGATGATTGACTCTATGAGAAGGGACACACACACAGCCGGTGGCACAAGGCCTTTGATAACCAAGCTGTTGCCAATGGGGACATGCAGAGGGGAGTAACAGCTAACCTAGCACAGGATTCAGCCCAAAGCCCCATTTGCCCTGTATAATCTGGGGTCCAAACACCAAAAAGTAGCTTTTTTTCCCTACATGTGAACCTCCACAAATTCCACTATACAGTAAAAACAACCAACTTGTTCACTGCATACGAATTATAATATTTGCATGTATGGCAAATATTTGAACCAAAAACAAGCTTGTTTAAGGATACTGTGTGCCATGAAAGGTTTATACCCCAAATGATTTTGGGGTACTAGATGGTCTTTTGGAATATGCCTGTTGTCACTCCTCAGAGGTGTGCATAAGAGTGACAGCAGCCATTTTGTTTGACAACCCCCTTCATAATATGACATAATATGATACATCTTTCTTTAATAGCTTACTTAAAAAATTAGCTATCCATTTCATATCAAACAAATCGATAATGCACTAGTGAACGCTAGCTGTAGTTATACTGTTATCTAATGACTGGGGAACTATTCTTATGACATTCGGTCGAATTGTCTTAATTAACTTCTTCTGCAATTGCTAGTCAAGTTGTAGGTAGTTTCACGAGATGGGCGCTCATATCCATGACTGCCTGAGAGCAAATCTCCTCCTTAGAGCTCAGGGGAAGACCTCCAGTTTGAGATGAAGATGGACTGAACATATTCTGAACAGATATAATTGTTATGTCTTTACCTCCTGATAGCATTGAAAACCATCATTTTGAGATTGCTTTCAGCTTGTGGAGTTATTTTTGATAAATCCATCAACATCGACCAGAAATAATTAAAATATATCTTAAACATGTTTTTTCCCGAGGCGGGAGTTCTTGTTAAGCAATGTGACAAGATCCGTATGATCCAAACACTAATGGTCTCTCCCACTCTCTTACACTGCCCTCTTGCTTATAAAGCAGTCTGATATTGATTTTACCCCAGGCGTCGGTGCTTGCGGGGAGGTGTGCCCCGGTGAGCATTGTCGTCAGGTATATTTACACCTACCAGCGGCACCTGCCATTACTAGATATTTTCATAAACTAAGTAATTTAGAGGAATTCTTATTATTTTGTATTCAACTGGTGACCTTTACATTAATTCAATGATCATGCACAAAGTAACTGATTTAATCTCTACCTTTGTGCACTATCAAGGCATCAGGTTTTCTATTCGAAACATTGAAAAAACCAACATGGTCCACAGTTGGGAAATCACTAATTTTTTCTAGAGAGTGTGGTGCCATTTGCAAACAAAATGTTAATAGTACTTAGTGTTACAGTTATTAAGAATCCATGAATATACTTTAAAATACATGAATACATGGACATGATCAACACAGACCTAGGTGGAGGTTAAATGCATACACCTTTCATAAACAAAAATAATCTAGCGTGACTGATCAAGTAACTCAATGTTGTACCCTGTTGTGGCCAGGACCAAAATCTTTGTGACTAATTTAGATGATCAGGGACATTTTGATTAGGGTCTCAAGATCAAGAGTTTTGTCTTTTGCTAAAATCAGTTGTGTTGTTGCAAAACATTCTCAAAGAGGAATTATTAGGTGTACAATTTATTTATGATAGACAACATTTCTAGTCATTAGGTGCAATTCAAAATTCCCCTGATTAGCCAAATTAGTTATGCAGATATGGGCCCAGGTGTCCTTTAGAAGTCATTCAGTCTGCCCTCCCATTGTAAGTTGGAGCTTCCAGCGTATGATTGGATGACTCATTCTTCAATAGAAGGGCCTCCTCTGACAGTCATTTAATCAAATAATGTAATTGATAAAGGTGGTGAGTGCAGACTACCATTTGCCTGGAGTTTTTGGAAAGCTGCAGACTGAATCAAGGTGAATTCTGGGAAATAGTTCAACAAGCACATCCCCAAAAAGCCTTAAGCATAACTAAAAGGACACTTTATGGTACCATTAAATTGTCACATTTTAGAGTAACGAAGGATGCCTCTTGGATATGTCTGGAGACTCCGAGTGCATATTCATCAGGCTTGTTTGATATGTCGGTCATGGAAAGATAAATTTCCCTGATGGATTCACATTTCCTGTTGGTATTTTCGTGTTTTTGTTTACACCTTAAACCTTAATCAGACACAAGGGATCAGTAAACAGCATACAATTTTTACTCTTTTCCCCGATCATGTTGGATTCATTTCATTGAGGTCTTATTTGCTGGACGTAATTTCCTGACAGATGAAGAGATGTTATGTGAGCCGCTGTCGGTCCATAGTTATTGGTGGGCTTTGTGGGACAAGCAGGGGAAAGGGGAGGGGAGACCTTTCATTCCAGACATAACAGGCACATTCCGTGACCATATTTTAATGTAACATGCCTCTTTATGTTAGGTAGAGACTCTCAAGGACAGAGTGTATAATAACATTATATTCTACTTATGTTGAGACCTTACTAATATAGAATGTTATGATAACATTATTTTCATGTGAAATAACATAAATAAAATGTTATAACAACATCACAGTGCAATGTCGCAATGTTAGGTTTTAAAGACACTTTAGGGTGCCATCAAAATAATGTAACAAGAATTAAAGCAGAACTAAATAGAACATTGATGCAACATTGTATCAACATCATATTCTTGCTTGGGTTGGACTGGCAATATGTCAGCAGTGGATCCAATAAAGGTGGGGGTGGGGGGGTGGTTAAGTGGGTCCCAATCCCCCATGGCCAGTCCCCACCCTTTCATTGGAGACTTAGACTTAGACAAATCTTTCTTATGTACACACACACACACACACACACACACACACACACACACACACACACACACACATATATATATGCACAAATACACCACTACTCACAGACACCTGATCTCATACACACATACAGACAGACATGCACAAATACACAGACACTCACATGCATACACACACACTTACACACACACACACACACACAAACACACAAAACACCACCAATACACACACACTAAATAGAATAACTTTACAGTTTGTAAAATTCTGACACAACATACCCCAAGAAGATGAACACATTCTGTCTTTTTACTTTAAACAAAAGCTTGAAGGCCTTTGAATCCCAAATTTAAAAAAAACATAGAGCCAACTAATCAAATTCAATGTTATGGAGTTTTCTAATAAAAAGAAAATTAGGGAGTGTTTCATACTGGTTGCGACTATAAGATCTTTTGGCAATTTTATTGTTGTATTCCAGGCTTAAGAACTTATGTCCCTGTTGTTAGCCATAATTATATTATATCAAATTGAGATATTAATTCCTAAAAGCATCTTATCTTAATATCTAAGATATGAGAAATGCATTCACGATTCACCTAGTGTGAAATGTGCCCTTAGCTCAGTTCATACCTTGAGGGCAATTTAAGGACATTTTACGAAATTCTTAGTATTTCACATATACGAAATAAATATTTCATTTTTTTTCCACCAGGGAGAGGCCAAATTCGTAAAGTGGCAGAAAAAAATGCTCTGTAAATGCTTTGTAAATTTACAAAGTCATAATTCGTAAATTTGAAAACGTTAAAATAAGCAGTTTAAATCAAGTAAGCCACGATGGATACTTAATAGATTAGTAAAATTATATATGTCTATAATTTTGGAAGAGTTTCCATGTATAGTTTTGGCAATAGAAAATTTACGAACCCAATATTCATATTCGTATATTTTAGCATTTACGAATTTTTTGGGGGCCTTAGTAAAATTTACGAATCAGAAAAAAGACAATTTTTTTCCTCGTATATTTTCCCTAGTTGAAGAATTTGCCATGTATACGACGATTTTGAAATACGAATTTTTCGTAAAATGTCCCTAAATAGGCCCCCTTAAATGATTGGAACATTTATCAAAGATGCATATATCAACTCTCAGGTCGTTCACATTCATGGTTAAACAGTTCAGCCCGCCGCCCTCTGGGGAAACCTCTGCCATCCCACCTGCCACCTTTCAAATACACAAAGGCCAGCACCCCACACCTAAGAGGTACTACAATATTAATGGTGAATATATTGTTTGATGGTGTGCTGCCAGTGGCCCAACATGACACCAAAGACACCATTGTTAGGCTCAGATTTACGTCAACAAACAGGTGCTTCTTTTCATATGCCATACCTTAATAAGTTGATCATTTTTTGTTTGATGTACAGGTGAGAAAAATAATATGACTCCAGGGGATCATGTCGACCACTGCACCTGCTGCGAACCTTGGCCTTCTCAGCTGCCTTTTTATTCAACACCTTGGGGGCCTTCCAATCAGCACTTATACAAATATTTTTAAGAATCTACCCACCTTGGACTAAAGTATACATTGGATTTTTGTCCAAGATGTCCAACCTCCCTCCCTTCTGGATGCATACGTACTTAATGGAAGGCCCCTTTTGTGTATCTAAAGGCCATATTCCACTACGTGTTCGCGGCTTGCGGTCACCCGAGAAAACGCAAGCAAACAGCCGCAAACGCTGCTAACCCTTTTGCGTTTGCAGTAGGGTATATTCCACTTGCTTTTGGCCAGCAGATGCAAGCAAACGGCGGCGAACGAGTTTGCGGTGGCCGTAAAAGCGTTTGCGGTAGGTGGAATATAGGTAGTTGCAGCACTTTCTTGCGGCCTCTTCTAGCGTCCAATACAGTTTGCTTGCGGCCAAGGATACAAAGATGTTGGTATCAGAACTGCAAAATGCTTGCGGGACCCTTAAATAGCAGCCGCAAATGCATGCTAACGTAAGATGGAATATGGCCTTAAGGCAATATGCCAGCTTGCATTGGGAAGCATCCCCAGCCAGCTTGTGATGTAACAGAAAAGTTTTGCAAACATACTTTGTAAGTCAGCTTGTTACTTACTAAGATGGCACGTAACAATTAGGTTATTGATGGTGAGGTTGAGACCTTACCAAATCAGAATTTTTGTAAAGATTCTTTTATTTCATCAGACCAAAAATAAATTGTTTCACTTTTCTGTCTGAAAGCATAGTACCACTGCCATGCTGATAAATGAACAATGGTTATCACTTTCAAAAATCTATTTCTTAGTTGCCAAAGCCTCCAGTTTTTGTGTGAAAAATGATGTTTACCGACAAATAAAAGCATTTTCTGAGTAAAAAGACAATCCCGGTATTTCCCCTCCAGCTGCCCTTAAAACAATGTTGGAAACCTGTGTATGCAATAAAATTTACAGGTAGGACCTAGTGAACAGGGGGAATGAGAAAAACTTAAAAAATTGGTTGGTTACCAAGGTAACATCTGACAGTTTGGTGGAAAATAGTCAAAAAGGGATTAAATCTTTTTCCGTTACCTATGGATTTTTGAATTTTGGCCTCAGTCACATAAATAAAAGTACTGCATCTCTTGGACTAATGTCTTTGTGACATTCTATTTAGGGTAGTTCTTAACCCAGCTTAACAGAATGTTTGGTCTAAAACATACGAATAATGTTGTCACAGGTTTGGTTTCAACTCTACCTAATCATGACACAACTTAACTTAATCAGAACATCACAAGTACCTTGTATCTTAGGTTAGCAATAACCATTGATAGTACTGTTTATCAACACCAGGGGACAGTGCAATACTTTTTCAGTTGAGATATTGCTAAAGTTCAAGATTTTGTGGTTTATCTCATTATGTTTCAAATATGTCTAAATTCTGCTGAAACAATATTCTTAATAAAATATCAAACTGCTTTCTAGAAAATCATTTATAGTTTAGTTTAATTGTCTTAGTCTGAATCCAGAATCTGTATACATCCAGAAGGGAGTGACCACTATCATGAAAACACCTTTTTCACTCTCTCATAAGGGGATACTGAGTGTATCTAACTCCTGGCCTGATGTGTGACATTTGCCAGCTATTGAAAGGGCCTTGGTACACAAGCTGGAAACCAAGATTTATTGCATTGGGAAAGCTAAAGTATCATGTATACTTTAATGTTTAGTCATAGGTGGGTCACAAAATAACCTTAACATGACCTGTCACAAAATAACCTTATTGGAAGCTAATTTTTGTTACAATATAATGTTATACAAGTCCAGCTTCCTCTTTTAGGTCTCATCCTACTTCTCAGACCCTTATCTCTAGCTGCTCTAGTCTTCTAAGTCTTCCCCTAGTCCATTACCGGGAAGAAAGGAGGTGTGAACACAGTGAGTACCAAGATGGAACTGTTTATTCTTGTGAAATCACTCTCTTATGTAGCTACAACCTGGCCTCTGATTGGCAAACCAACTTCACATGGTCACTTTGACATTTTGCCAGGCTCACTTTCGGTCGTTTAAATCTTGAACATTACACATTCTTTATTTCGTGTATTTCGTGACATGCATTTTTGTAAAATTTTTGTATTTCGTGACATGCATTTTTGTACAATTCGTGATCTCACATTTTAGATTAACATTTACTCTGACTTTAACAATGTCTACTTGGATTACTCTTTATAATTTGGCCGCAAGGCTCCTGCTAAAATACTGAATTAATTTCTATAATTCATCACATTATTGCGCAACGTCGCATCAATAGTTTCTAAATCACATTATCATTCTTTGAAAGTGACGTCACAGAAACACATAGCAAGAATGTCATTTTGTGACATTGCAGAAACACGTGATAAGAATGTTATTTTGGAAGACTCAGAGACATGATTGGGAGCCATCAAATCTACGTCAAAATGCCACATAACAAGAACCAATAATGACATCACAATAACGTTATTATAACGTCATATTCTTGCCTGGGAACAGCCAGCCCACCCCAGGATCAAACCTAGGCAGTCCAAACACCATGGGGTCATGCTAACCACTTCACCACCCCACATGCCTCCAGCTCCTATGACATGGGTATAGGGTGTCAGGTGTGGGTATAGTGCTGGATGATGTCTATTTTGTGTGTTCCTATTTACAAGCCATTTATAGCCCTTTTAAGTGACCTTTCTGTTGTTTCCTCTGGAGAATTTTTTACATAAACCTTTTTTTTCTCACCCTCACATAACCCTCACATAGCAGATATCAGATATCAGTTAAAAAGGACTTTCGCATAAATATAGCACCTCATATAAGGATGAGTGTCTAATGTAGGTGACTCTAGCAAGGTATTAAGGATGTAGCCACATACTGACTGTTGAAGGGAAAGGCTTGATAATCACAGAATAATCTCATTAAAGGAGCATTATCCTCATTGAATGTTGTATTAACTGTGTAACTTTAAGTGCCCCAAATCAATGACATAAATGACATCCTCAGATTATCTAAAGTGGCCTTCACTAATAACCCTTTCAGAAGGCTTGTAATGTCTGTATACACCTTTCCCAAGAACCTTCACAGTCCACGACCTTGCCTACCTTTTGGGACTTTTGGTAACTGGGTCAATTCACTTCATATAGGTTAAGTATATGAAAAATCCAAAGAGTTGTTTCAAATGTAGACCACTAGAGTGGTGCCACTCTTCATGAAAACTTTGGACTGAACTCTCATTGTGAGCGCATTTGAGGCTAGTCTGTAAAGGTCCTTAGTCAGTGGACGATGACCTAGCAAGGACAATACTGCTCCTTTAATAAGAAAATATTCTATGGAAATCGACATTTGACCATGTGTTCGGAATAATAATTTCTATTTGGTTTATATACATTTGCTATAGTGACAATTTTCCTCGCAACATTCTTCTTAGTTATGCTATTTATTTTCATTAATTTTGTCAAGAGGAGGAAGATGGACTGAGGACATTCTGAACAAAAGTTATTGTTATATCTATACCTCCTGAAAGCATTGAAAACTATCATTTTGAGATTGCTTTCAGCTTGTGGAGTTATTTTTGATAAATCCATAAACATCAACCTATTAGAATCTATCTGAAATGCAATTTTTTTCAGAGACATGCGTTCTTTTTAAGCAAAGTGACGCATGATGATTTGAAATATGAGAACCGCTTTAAAAATGTTGGACATTGCATTTCCAACGTCCATTTCATATTGGTCAGAGTTATTGACATTTCACTAGTTCTCCCACAAATGAATGGGTTTTGCAAGAAGCATTGAAATTCAGATTTACATCAACCAATTTGTCTGGTTTCCATGGCCCAATTGACAGATGCATCTTGCCACACTAAATTTTATGTAAACTGTCTTCATGGGTTGTAAATGTATGGCTGGATTGGTGATGTTCATGTAATAACACATGATTTTAACACATGTCCTTGATATATCCAAGTTGTAGGGGACATATCTTTTGATAGTCATGTGTAATCCAATATAATGATGTTTTATCAAATTCTGCTCATGAGCTTTGCATAGTAAAATGATATTTGAGATATTACCACAATTCATGTGTGCTCACTCATGTATATCACTTCTATGCTTCATGAAGGATGGATTCCCACTGTGTGTTTTCTGAATGTTTGATGCCAATAACTATATTCTTGTGTTAACGCTGGTAGACACACATTAAATTGAAATAATTATATCACATGATTATATCATAATGATTCTGTAACATAAACACCGTTTCCACTAAATTAAAGCTGGGAATTGACTTTGATACAGTTTAATGACTTTCTATTTCATATTATAATGGTACAAAAACATCTTATAAAGGTTGCTTTCCACTTGAATTAAGGTACTAGCTTGTAATATCCAGTGGGATTCGACATTTAATTGATTCTCCGTCCATATGCTGTGAGATTCTTTTTCAATATACCTTTAATTCAAAGCCAAAATGAAATACATACACACATTCATACATACATACATACACACACACACTTACATACATGCATACACACATATATGTTATAATATGTCAACAGGTATTTTAAGATTGAATCTTATTACTAATAGCTGAACAACAAAACTACACACTGCAAGTCTATTGCTGTGTTTTGTAATAAGCAATTTCCAATGTACCATATTTCATAACTAGCTATCAATTTTAATCAGATTTCAGACAAGAAGTGGTAGCAGGCATGTCACATTATGACTTTGCAGTAACACTCTGTTTAATTTAGTTTTGTTCATTGATGGACTATTTTGATGGCACCTGATAATGTCTCTATATCCTAACATTGTGAAATTACACTTTTTCTGATAATGTTCTGATTAAATTTGTTCACATAAAGATAACAATGCATAGTATTCTGTATTGGTAAAGTTTCTACTTCACTAAGATATAATGTTACTTTAAAACTCTGTTTTAGTCAGTCTCCAAGTAGCATAAAATAATGTAATATAGCATCAAAATATCATTATATTCTATTGAAGTTGAGACCTTGCCAATACAGAATGTCATAATAATATTATTTCTATGAGAAATAGCTTAACCAGAATGTGATAATAACATCACAGTGCATTGTTGCAATGTTAGGTTCTAAAGATGTTATTTGGTGCCATCAAAATAAGAACCAAAGTGGAACTAAACAGGATGTTGCTGAACTGAACTAAAGCCAAGTCAAATTCTTGCTTGGGCTTACAAAAAATCAAGGAAGTACAATATAGAAGAAGTGGTTTGGGGCGGCAGTTTACAGAGATCCTGGCTCCCCATCCTTTTGTTAGAGACTTAAACTTAACAAATGTTTTGTGAGTGCATTAACGCACACATAGATGTACATTCATACACACTCTCATCCACTGATTACAAGCACTTGCTCACACACAAACACACACAAACACACACAAACATGCACATACGCACATGTGCAACCACACAGCCACACACTCACGCATGTACACACACAAAAATACAGATAAACAAAAATTTGAATAACGTTGCAGCATGTACAGTTCTGATACAACATACTCTGAGTAGATGAACACTTTCTGTCATTTGTTTCCGACAAAAGCTTCAAGAGGTTTGAATCCCAGATGACAAATGAAAGAGCCAACTAACCAAATTTATGACAACAATGATATGGACTTTTATAGTAAAAAAGGATTAGGGGGTGTTTTACACTGGTCACAACTCTAAGATCTTTTGGCATTTTGTGGTTACATTCCAGACTTACGATCTTATGTCCCTATTGTTATCTATATATCATATCAAATTAAGATAATTAATTTCTGAAAGCATCTTATCTTAATATTTAAGATATGAGAAACACATTTACGATTCACTTGGTGTGAAACATGCCCCTAGCTCAGTTCATATCTTAGATGATTTAAACATTTATCTAAGATGTGTAAATTTATTATCAGGTCATTCACATTCATGGATAAACAATTCGTCCCGCCACTCCTTGGGAAAACCTCTGCAATCCCAACGGCCACCTTTAAATAAGACATCCACAAAGGCCAGGACCTGACACACGCGAGGTGCTACAATGGTGATGTGAATATATTGTTACATGACAGTGGCCAAACATGACACCAAAGACACCATTGTTAGGCTCAGATTTACATAAATATTCAGGTGCTTCTTTTCATTGGTGATTCATTTTTGTTTGGTGTGGAGGTGAGAAACTATCTGCAAAGAACCTTATGTGGTTAACCGGACGTCAAACTACCCCAACAAGCAGGTGAGAAAAGTAATAAGACTCCAGGGCATCATGTTGACCATCACACCTGCTGCGGACCACAGGCTCTCTCAACTTGCTCCTCCTATCTTTTCATTCAACACCTACACATATTTTCAAGAAACTCAGACCCCCTCTAGCCACCTTGGACTTAAATATGCATTGGATTTGTACAGTAAAGTACACACATTTAAAAAAATGTCCAGCCTCCCTCCCTCCTATATACATCCGCTCTCAAGGAAACATTGGCTTTCCCTTTTTTTGCCAATGCAATCGGTTTCCTCCTGATTGGAAGGTTAACATAAATGAAATGTCATTAGGACACATTATTGGCCTGTTTAAAACAGTACTTTTTGTTTGTAAAATGCCCACTGTAAGTAAATTTATGCATAGTAGAATATGGACTTAAGACACATCTGTATTTTGGCTACGAATAGCTGGTTTGTCACCCAACTACACCCCTTAAAATGGGTTTAAAGGAAAGCTTGCATATAATTTTAGGCCCAAGAATTTTCAATGAAATTCATTGAGCATTGAGTTCGTGCTACAAATAAATTATGTTAGAAAAATTGTAAGAATATTCCAAGTGTAGCCATAGTTATGAAACTTTGAAATTATGTCTATTCTTTATGTTTTTAATGGAAATCCTCAAATCTGTGACGTCACACGGTGACTAATTGGGAATCACCATCCTTCAATAAAAGGGAATCCCCAAGTCTCACAGATGTACAGAAAGGAAAACAAGTTTTAATATACATGTCTAATATGAGGCTCCATACATTCTATAATTAATTATGTATTTCACTCAATTAAATTCATTCAGTAACTGGGAACTCCCTATTGCTTTTTAAAGGGAATTCCTTTATAGTCCAGGAGCCAAACCTGAAAATCCTGATCTACCCTCTGCGGTGAGCCCCCTGGATTTTCTTGATTTTTTTCATCTTATAGCATCCTAGGGACCATGAATCAAGATGGTTCCGAAGAATTTAGGTATGCGAACACTGTCTAATTACGCGATTTGTGCTTAATTAACAATAATTGAAAAACGCATTATTTCTAAATTTCTCAGGAACTATATAAGATATGATAATGTGACGTTCTCTGGTAAGTCGGGGTTGCCGATTCTTACAACAGAGGAACGTGGGGGTTGTTCGGGTCTCGGGGCGGACGGGGAATCCGGGCCAAGAACCGAGATGTGTTTCTAGAGTCGTGCCTCGCGCACGAGGGGGGGGGCTGAGCGAATCGGTCGGGAATCGGCGCTCGATGTCAAACGGAGGACTGCGGGGAAGGGAAATTATGGTAGGGGTACGGGTCGGCCGGGGTTCGTCTCGCTCTATCTCCCAGACCAGCATTCACCCCCACCGGGCGGTCCACCCCACGGTTCCGGTCCGCGGGGGCGACGGGCCGACAGTCGCCTATTGTTTGGTAGCGTGGGGCCGAGCCTGCCGCGCCCTCGTCCCCGCGGACTTCGTTCCTTCGTCCCGCCCATCATGCCTTCGTGCCATGCTACGCCTCGGTCTCCGGGACTGTTTCGGGCCTTCGTGCCTTACTTCGGTCCTTCGTTCCTCGTTCTTCGGGCCGTCGGGCCCCTACCCTAATATTCCTACTATTTAACTTCTGGTTAATTACTCGAATCGGCTCATCTTTAGCGGTTGTTTCAGGAAAGAAGACACGTCTGGACACAAGGAGAACTGTTAAAGAACTCTGTTTATTCGGGCCTCACCGCCCCTTTATATACCCAAGAGGTCAGCTCTGATTGGCTGCTTTCAGTCACGTGATCTACAACTGACGTCACTTCCAGTTTATATTTTCCGTTTCCGGTTTACATTTCACTTCCGGTTTACATATTTCCGGGTCTCGTTCCTTTACATTTTCGTTCCTTTATACTTTCGTTCCTTACGTATTCGTGCCTCTTTTTCGGGCTTTTTATACTTTCGTTCGTTCTTACATATTTCGTTCTTTTACATATATATTTCGTTCTTTTACACTTACGTTCTTTACATATATACCTTTTATAATATTACCTTATTTTCTCTTATTTTGACCTCTACATACTTTGGATGAATAGCCGTTCATCACACCCTCCCGCACCTTCTTGAAAGGTGGGAAAACACGTCTTACAAAAATTTTCAAAGCAGTTCATACAGCAACGACAACAGAACATACTCTAGAACCAGAAACATTTCAATCCTACGCTCCTTATCGGTAGAGGAGGAGGTGTCACCCTCTGTCCTCTCCAGTCTACCTCGGAGGGCCCCCGGGGCCTATCCGGCTAATTATTATTTCTCTTCTTTTCTTCTTTCTTCGTTCTTCGTTTTTCTCTCTTCTTAGTGAAAGTTCATATAATTTGTTTCATTTCTCCTAGTCTCTTTTTATCTTCGTCATAGTTCTTATCCTGGGTCTATTAGGACCCGTTCTGTACTTCTTTTTCTTTTTCGTCTTAGGATGAGTGAGCCGGTCGTGGCTCTCCCACCCGGGACTGGGGATCGGTCGTGACCCCGTCGCCCCCGCTCCTCTCCTCTGGGCTCTATTTACTTAGCCCCTCGGCGCGTTTTCCTCGCCTTTACCCTCGTTAGGACAGAGGGACAGGTCGTGGTCCTCCTGCCCGGGGCCATGGGTCGGTCGTGACCCGCAGTGCCCCCGTTCCCTTCGTTTTTCGTCGTCCAGACGCTCTCCCCTAGTTCGGGCGGAGAATCGGTCGTGATTCTCCCACCCAGAGACCAGGGTCGGTCGTGACCCTTAGTCCTCTCGACCCTTTTGTCCGTTTTTCCGTCGTCCAGACGTTCTCCGTTGTTTTTGGGCAGAGAATCGGTCGCGACTCTCCCACCCGGTCGGTCGTGACCCCTCGTTCTTCCGTTTTATTACTCTTCTCTGCGTTCTTCTTGGGTGATGATGATTTGAAGATGAGATTTTGTAGAAAGACTGAAGTTTGTCAGAAGGAATACTTGTAGAAAGAATGTTCTTTTTAGACTTCGTGCCCTCGGTCGCCTCGGCATTCAGAGCCCCCCAGTGACTTTTCACGTTTGGCAAGGACAACATGTTCGAGCCAGAGGCCGAGGTACCCACCGTTCCAAAGAAGAAAATGGCAATGGATGTGGAGAGGAACCTAGTTTATCCGTTAAAGTTTCAAGTGGAAGCTTCAGCAGATGACGTCGCGGGTTTCGTGCTATTGGTCACAGTGAAACTTTGGATGGAGTTGGAGTGAAGGTAAGTTTGTGAAGACTGGAATTATTAATTGTTGATGAGGTGTCCGTTTTCCGTACAGGAACTGAAGTTTGACTTTTATGGCACATGTCCTCGTGGTTAACCCAGCACCAAGACGTTCAGTCTTCGACCACGTCGACACACTCAAAGATTTCAGAAGGAGATGTCGGAGAGAGAGAGAGTCCAACATAACTAGATAAGGTATTTCCGTCACCGTTCCGGGCCCAAGTGGCATGACAACAACCGGAACGGAGACCCGACTAAGAAGATAATTTTCTTTTGATGAGGTTTCTTTTGATGACAGGAGCCGGCGCCTCTCATCCCTCCCCCCCCCCCATAAGCAACGGCAGGAAGACAATCCTTTTTGGGGCGAGAGGGAGGCTCCTTCGTTCTACTGATGAGATGATTTCCTTAAGAAGAGGATTCCTGCTCCGGGCACTCGGGCCCTCGTTCGTCTCCTAGGCTCTCGGGCCTCGCTCTGCTTACTAAGTTCTTCTCTTCGTCCTCCCGAAGGACCATGCTTTTAGACGATTTTCGTGAGACTGTAATACCAACAAATAGTTCGTAAGTTTAAGATCTGGTCTGGTTTGATTCTGGAGTAAGGCCACAGTCTTCATCGGTGCCATGTCACTTTGCATGAAGCCACTATGCCTATGACGAACGCCGAGACAACAGCTTCGAGCCGTTCCGGGCTGCTCCTAGGTACGGCGGTTCGAAGTAGGTAAGTTGAAGATATTGGTGAGAAGGAGAGGAAGAAGTTGTAGAAAGTGAAGATGGACGACATCAACCGGGATCTGCACCCTACGTCAACCTTTGAGATCCGGAACGGGCCCATCTCAGTCGGCCTTAAAATAGCGTATATAGAGAAGAACTCATCCGATGTCGAACTCCAAGTCAGAGATGAAGGATCACTTCTCGTCGTTCTTTGCAGACCTCTTGAGGCGTCTATCGAGGCATCCGAGTCCCACGTTCCAAGCACCACCTCCCTATGTGTTTCAAAGACTATTTTGTTCCGTTCGTCGGGAAGGAGATATCAGGAAGTACGACATGGAAGCAGTCACCGTCGTTACTGCAGGTAAGATATTAACATATGATTTAGTAAGTCTATTAATTTTGTCCTATTATATATCGTTTCGGTGGGGCACGAGCGAGGGCCTTTCAGCTACTGTCCCTGCTCGCACCCCGGTCCTCCGGGAGACATCTACAATTCACCGTAGTCCTTTCACGACTCGCTGCATCAATCCTGGCACGACAAAACCAGCATTCAGGTGGAGAAATTTCACTTTACCGCTCTCCGTATGCGGTAAGAGGCTGAAGACAAGGAAACTCAGAAGATGATGGTACAATAAATCCAGGCCCATCCGGTCCAACATTCTGAGTGATCCATCCAAGATCAAGATGGTCAAGCCACGGAAAGTTCATTTTTTAGGTGCCGCTAGAGGACAGAGGTCGTTCTTCACTCGCCTCCAGATCCCTCAAGGCAGCACGGGAGAAGGGTTTCAGTCTTGGCCCGCGCCAGCCTTTCCTCCAGCGGCGAGTCGCCGGTCCACCGGTACCTTATTTACCCCGGCACGACCGCCGACTCACAACACTGTTCGCTCATTCTGATTTCCTTTCCTCGATTCTGCCTCCTTGTTTTGCTCTCGCTTCGACGTTCCGTCACTATCCTTTTTGTTCTCTCGTTCCCTGGGCCGCCCGGTCCGCTATCTATCCAATTTCCGCGACCGGACGGTCCTGCTCAACTTGCTCGGTCCCAACCAACGCAGCGGGCTCCTGGGAAGAAGTGGAACAGCTACACACTTGTTTTTCCTCCTAGCGCCTCCTCCCGTTCCGTATTCGCCCCGCAGGCTTGGTAAGTTCGTTCCAGTCATGGACCTTCCAGCTCGCTGATTACGCTCAACACCTCCTAACACATGCGGTTTCGTTCATTTCCGCAAGAAGAAGATTCCCATAAAGAGACTACCTAATTTATTTTTAGTAGGAATACTTAAGATGAGAATATTCGAGCCCGCCAGTCCGTTCCCGATGTTTTAAAGCAAAGGTTCGGGCCCGTCCAGCGGTCTCCAGGAGAGTTTTTCTATCCGGGCTTCGGACTCCTGTGCGGCTCAGGTACCTCCGCCTCGGCCCGGTCCTCTCCCTGGGGGTTTGACACTATGGGTGAGGAGCCAACGCCCCGTAATCCCTCCCCACCCGACTCGCGACGCGCCATTTTCCGCTTCTGGTTCCGTCGCGCTATCTTCCGTACAGGACCCTAAGCAGCATCCACCGTTCTCTCCTTCTTCGAGGCCTTTCATCCTTCTTCCTGACGTCGGGTCGGTGGCAGCAACCTCTCTTCCCTAGCTGGGAGCTCGAGAAGTGGGTCCACCAGTTTGCTCTGCTTTTCTACCTCCGTCGTCGCTTTTAACAAGTCGTCCAATTGGTCTTCGTTTTTATACAACACTAGGGTCTGAGCCAATTGGACGGTCCGGTTGTGTTCGTTAATTAGCCTGTCGACCCCCGGGAACTCTCTGGTAAACGGCCCCAGCGCCGCCGTCGGGAACTGCGCCATTGCCTCGTCGAACGTCTCCGGCTCGCGGCCCGTTTCCAGTGCCATCAGGAACGCCATAGACGCTGAAGCCATCGCTCTCGTCTTAGCCGTCATCCCTCGCACCTGCCTTGGGGGCCACGCCAGTTGCACCTGGATTGCCTCCTCCGCGTCCCAGTCCCGTATTGCTCGTGCCGTCACCGGAAAGTGTCCCTGCAAGATCCGGTGAATGGCCTGCGTTCGTAACAACTTGAGTCGTGGCGTTTCTCCAGATGGTCCTGCCGTCGGTGTCTCCATCCCTATGGACCCGAACACCGAATCCGCTCCCGACTCGTCCAGTTCTTGCCTGTCCGGCTCGTATCCTCTGGCCTCGGCCTGTCCCAACTCCATGTCCTCCGAGTCCTCTACTTCTGTGTCCATGGATTGAGCAGCCGGTATTTTCAGTCTATGCATCATAACTCGTGGTTGTAGCGCTCGTCCATCCTTGTCCTCATCCTTAAGTGGGGTGCCCGGTCCCGGTGGCGATCTCATCCGCTCGGGTGACGGCGGTCCCGGGGTCTCCTCCGATCCCTGCGACCCAAAGAACGAGCTTCCCAGACTGGCCCGGGTCAAATTGTCCACAGCCGCTCGTGTCTCCGGCGTATCCGGTGCCACCAAAATGTCCCTCATCCGCTTCAGTCCCGGGGGCGGCACCACTGGCTGCTTACATACCATCTTCTCTAGGGGTGAATCCGCCCTCGTCGGGGTGGGGGTAGAGAACAACGGCTGCGTTGAAGCCATCGACGCCGTTTCCTCGGTCCTGGCCGCGTGCCGAACATACTTTACTTTTTCCACCCGGCCCGATGGTTTGAGTCCTTGCCTTTCTGCCATTTCGTAGAGGAACCTCCCCAGGTACAGCGCCTCTCTCTCCACCAGCCGGCCTCCCTTCGCGTCCCGAATGCTGTCCTCCAGCTCCCGGTCGGATCTTGCCTCGTGGTAACCCCTGAACGCTCCCTCCCGGTTCATTGTTCCTTTTAAATATCCGGGGTACCTCGGGTGTCGTGATTCGTAAATAACCGATTTCTTGTGGACTGTCATCATAGTAAATTGTGCGTCGCTACAAGGTGGTTCTAGTCCCATGGTCCGTTTCACTCCTGTCGAGGTCTCGGGTTGCGATGGTCCCAGCTCTCCCGCGCTACTGGACTCGGCGATAATCAGGGACCGATCGCTTCGGACTGACATGCTCCGGCCCGATTCCGACTGGTCCGAACTCGTTCCCTCCTCCAATTCTCTCGGGACTTTCTTGACCTTTTTCCACTTTTTCTTCCGGGACGGCTCCTCCGCCGCAGATCCTTGCGCCGGGGGTCTCTTGAAGGCTGGCGGCTCCTCTTCCTCTCCCTTAACTTTTGGACGTTGGTCGTCGGACGAGCTCACTAATTCCACCACCTCAGCCCCCGGTGGTATCCCTGAGCAACCTGGCTTCGGGGCGGGTGTGGATCTTCCTCCTCTTCCTTTGCCCGGGAGTCCTCTGCCGGGGAGTCCTCGCCCTCTCGGTTCTCGTGGTTCTCCCTGGGCATTTAATTTCCTTACTTGGCTTTGTACTATTCCAGCCACTTGGTCGTCTGTCAAGAGTGGTTTCGGGTTGATCACGGCTCGGCTCGCGCTTCGCGGCGACTCGGTGACTTCCTTCCGCACTCCTTTCGCGGCCCTCCGAGGGGAACGGCGCGTGGGCGTCGACCGTTCCGCTACTCCGGCCAAGGGTCCCTTCCCTGCTGCTTTGGCTGCTTGGACTCCCTCGCCGGCCTCGTCGGCCTCCGGTTCTTCCTCTGTTGCTCCCTGCTCCGGCTGCTCGGCGTCGCTGTCGTCCGACCCTCTCGATGCCCTCGGGTAGTAAGGCACGCGAACCCTCCGTCGTGGCCTCTCCGGTGCCTCCTTATCCACCGCTTTCTCGGGGGGAAGGAATCCTTCCGGATGGCGCACAGCGTAGTCCCGTTACAAATCGGCTACCCGGGCCGCCGTTTCATCCCCAGGAGAGAAACTGGTGTACGGCGGCCGTCCTTTTGGATCCAAGGCGAACGCCGCAGCATACTCCAGCCTCAGAAGGGGGTCCTGTTTCGGCATCCCCCTCAACAGGTTTCCTTCGTGTGATTCCCACATGTGCTTTCTCCAGTCCTGGTGCGTCGAATAGGCTCGATTCGAACACACCGGGCACATGTAATACTGCTTCCGTACTCCATCGTGCTGGCCTCGAATATGCTTGGCCAGGTGCTTAAATTCCTTTCCGCGACAATGTCCTTCCCAGCACTGTCCGCTCATCGCGTCCGTTTTCCGGGCTTTCGGGCCTCGTTCCAAACTTGAAGCTCGTCCCGTCAGCCTTCTCCGTTTTTGCCTCGTGGTGATGCTGCTCGTCTCACTTCTCTGCCTTTCTTTTTTTCTTCTCCTAGCTTGGTCTGCTCGTCTGCGATTTGATGAATTCTGATCGGCTGACCAGAATGACCTGCTCCGGCGAGCGCTCTGCCTTTTATAGCCGCCGCAGGCGGAAGTGGGCGTGGCCTACACTAGCGACCCCTAGCGTCAGGCTCACCATCCACTTCAACGGTGGCGCCCCCTATTATTTCCGGTCCCCGGGGCCCGCCGCTGGTCACCGCCTCGCCTGTCGTTTACCTCGCGGCCTCTCGCTCGTCTACGCGTTTTTCTCCTAGGCCTTTTATTGCCCCGCCGGACGTCCTCGGTCCTTTCATCCTCCGTCGCCTCCTTTTGCATTTTCATCTTGGCCCTCGCAGTGCTTCCGCACACTTCCCGGAGAACACAGGGGCTCGACGTTATCATCCTCTCGCCGCCGCCCCGTTCTCTTTGTCATCTTTACTCCTTTTACAACCTACTTTAAAGCCCGTCCTCGTTTCAGGCCTCGCCTTTTACAACCGTCCGTTCGTTCCTCCGGCGTTCCCGAGAGTGCCGCATCTACTCTCCTCCGGTCTCCTGGACGCTGTAAAGCGGTGTTACCAAGTCAGCACTACTTCAAAAGTCTTCACCAGATTGCCGCCGGGTCTGTCTTCCGTTGTAATCCAACCATCTTTTCCACGCTGTGGTTCCTCCGAACTGACCGGAAAGCGGCTCCGTGGGACTACTTTAGGCATTCGGGCCGTCGTGGCTCCCGAACGCCGTTTTTCGTTCCAACCCCGCATTTCCCACCTATATTACATCCGCAAGAGAACCAATCTTCAGCTAGGTAGCAAATCTCTACAGCCTAACGACCTGCACTCCTACCGTAGTGGTCAACGCACCGCCCCGACTCAATGGCCCCATGTTGATCAGTCCTTTTTGGCCAAAGCCTTTCTGTGTAGCGCCGATTTGGTCGTTCCCTTGGTCCTCTTCCACCTGCGGAATCGAGACACGAGAACGACTTCATCACAAAAAGGGGTGCCCCGTTTCCGTACGTGCCCTAGCGCACCCCACCCCAAGCATTTACTGTGCAGCCTCGTATCCTTGCTGGTCAGCTACCATCCAGGCTGGCGCAGCGTGTCCTCGGTAGGGTTCCAGGCGGTCCACATGGACCACCCCACCCGGTTTCCCTCGTTTCTTCCGTACTACCACCCGTCCTCGGTCAAGCACCTTGACGATCAGTGCAGGGCCTATCCATGGAAATCGCAACTTCGTTCCCTTGTCCCTATCCACCACCGTATCGTGCACCCAGACCAGTTCTCCGGCGTGGTATTCCCGCCGAGTCACCTTTCCATCGTACTCTTGTTTCTGATGAATGGCGGCTCGTTTCAGCCCTGCCCGGGCCTCCCGATAGGCCGCGACTAGCCCTCTCTCCAGGCTTTCCACGTAGTCGCCTACCCGTCGGGGTTCCTCCTCCTGTCCTAGAGGTCTCCCATAAATCGCTTGTCGTGGCATCATGGTCTGTCGGCCCAGCATCATCATGTTCGGTGTCACTCCCGTGCTGGCTTGCGGCGTTGCTCTATAACTCATCATCACGAGTGGGACCATCTCATCCCATTCCCGGCCTGTTGCTCGGCAGCTAGCTTTCAGACAGCACCCCAAAGTGCGGAAACTTCGTTCTATGTATCCGTCACTCCTGGGGTGGTACGGCGTCGTTCTCGTTTTGTGTATTCCGAATAGTGCACAGACCTGAGCCACCACCTCGGATTCGAAATTCGTGCCCTGATCCGAGTGTAGTTCTCGAAACGCGCCGTACCGTGCCACTACTTCTTCAACCAGTTTGTCCGCCACTGTCGTTGCCTTTTGATCCGGGATCGGGAAACACTCCAGCCACTTGGTGAAATAGCACCCCACCATCAGGCAGTACTTGTTCCCTCGTTTGGTGACTGGGTACGGGCCCGAAACATCCATGGCCAGCCGTTCCATCGGCTCCCCTACTATGTATTGATGCAGCGGCTCCCGTCTCCCCCGTCCTCTTTTCAGCAACGCGCAGTCACATTCTCGACATTCCTTCCGCACGTCTTCTCGGAGTCCCGGCCAGTAAAACCCTTGCTCCAACAGGGCCGTCGTTCTGGCGACTCCCAAATGCGCTCCTGCTGCGCCTCCATGGTATTCTCTCACCAACTTGGCCCGTTCCTCTCGGGGAACGACCAGTTGGTTCCTCCAACCATGTCCTTCTAGTTCCCAGTACTTCCGATGCAGCACGCTATCCTTGAGGCTTAATCGTTCCCATTGCCTCCATAGGATCTTTGTTTCCCGGGATTCCGGAGATATGACCTCCCAACCTGGCCGGTTCGCATCTTCTTCCATCCGTGCGCCAATCGGTCCTATATCTCGATCCCTCCTCTGCGCTGCTCTCATCTCCTGCGGGGACCATCCGGGCTCATACCCCCGGGCCCGCGTCACCACTCTCACTTTCTCGGTATTCTCGTGCTCTTCCCCACACTGTTTGCACGGATACCGGGACAACGCGTCAGCGTTCCCATGCTTCCTACCCGGTCGGTGTTGGAACGACACGTCGTGCGAGTCGATAATCTCAATCCACCGGGCAGCCTGCCCCATCGGTTCCTTACTTCTCTGCAGCCAACTAACCGCGCTATTATCCGTCCGGACTATTACGCGTTGACCATAGATGTAGCACCGAAAATGTTTCAAAGCTCGCACCACCGCCAAAAGTTCTTTCCGCGTGGTGCAATACTTTCGTTCGTTTGACTCCAGGGTTTTGCTCGTATAAGCTATTACCCGTTCCTCCCCTCTCTGCTCCTGCGATAGCACGGCTCCCGTCCCCACGTCACTGGCGTCCGTGTCAAGCCACCATTGTCCGTCTTCCTCCGGGAATCTCAACACCGGGGCCTCTGTTAACGCCCTCTTCATTGCATCAAACGCCTCTTGTCGCCTCGCGCTCCACACGAACGGCTCCTCCTTCGTCGCCAATTCATACAAGGGGGCAGCCAACTCCGTGAAGCTGTTAATATGTCTTCTATAATACGAACACAATCCCACGAAGGCTCGTACCTCATGGAGATCCCGAGGGACCGGCCACTCAGTTACTTGCCGACACTTTTCGGGGTCAGGTTCGATCCCATTGAATGAGACAACGTGTCCCAAGAACGGAATCTTCTTCTGGAACAACCTGCATTTTCGCGCCTTCAACTTCAGTCCTGCAGCGTTCAATCGGTCCAGAACCCGTACCAATCTTTCCAGAGTCACTTCAAACGTTGGCCCGAAGACCAATATGTCATCCAGGTATACCAGACACTCCTCCCACACGATTCCTCTGAGGATTCTTTCCATCAGTCTCTCGAAGGTGGCCGGGGCGTTCACTAGCCCGAATGGCATCACTTTGAACTCATACAATCCTCCTTGAGTCACGAAGGCCGTCTTCTCTCGGTCCTCCGGTGCCATCTCCACCTGCCAATATCCGCTTGCGAGATCCAGACTGCAGAAGAATAGGCTCCCGCCCAAGGTGTTGAGGCTGTCCTCTATCCGTGGGAGCGGATAGGCGTCCACTTTTGTAGCCTGGTTCAGTTTTCGGTAGTCGATACAGAACCTCGTTCCTCCGTCCTTCTTTTTCACTAGGACGGTCGGGCTGCTCCACGCGCTTCCACTCTCCTGGATGATTCCTAGATTTAACATATCCTCCACCAGTGCTCGTTCCTCTTCTCTCCTGGTGGCTGGATACCGTCTGACCCTTTGCTTGATCGGCATCTGATCCCCCGTTTTAATTCGATGTTGTACTAAATCTGTCCGTCCTAACTCATGTTTCGAGGTCGCAAACATTTGTTCCCGGGCCATGATGGCTTTCTCCAACTCTCCGCCTTCCTCCGTGGTTAGGCCTTTCTTAGCCTCCTCTATCATTTCGACGAGCGCTCCAGGGGGTTCTTTTACATCACTTCCTATACCTCGTACTTCCTGTACGAAGGTGGCTTCTCCGAGTACCCCGCCGGTTTCCAATTTCGCGCTCTCGGTCCCTCGGTTGGCCACCCAAACTTTATTTTCTTCTCCCAACGTCACCGTTCCTGGGATCACTTCCAGTCCCATGGGTAATCCAGCGCCGGTGATGACAGCCAGCTGTCCACTCTGTCCTATGTCCACTCTTGTCACTACTGCTACTCGGGTCACCTGGAGCGGGGGTATTTCCGTCGTTCCCTCGATTCTCACGACCTGTCCTCCGACGGTGACTGCCCGAAACCCGTCCGTTCTTTGTTCTACTCCCGGGATTCGTTCCCCCTCTCCCTCTCCTTCGGCGGGCAGGAAGACAGCACTCGCGTGGGGCTTAACTGTTAGCCGGTATTTCACCGCGAAGTCATTTCCCAGGATCCCTTCATCTCTACCGATGTCTGCCACCATGAATGTCCACTGGAACACGCGCGTTCCCAACCTTACTGGCAAGTTCGTGCATCCGTAGCACCGCAACGGGCTACCATCCACCGAGCAGAGACGTCCTTCATATCCATCCAGGTCTTCCCATTTTCGTCCCCACTCTCTCCAGAGACGTTCCGACAGCAGACTGATCATAGATCCGGTATCAACCAAAAAACGGACGACACTCTCTCCCACCGTTCCGGCCACATAAAGTCCACATTCTCCAATGCCTACTACTTCTCTCGCCGCGCCCGAAGGGGGCCCCGCGCTTACTGCGACGGCGACTGTCCGTTTCCCTGACGCTGAGAACACTCTCTCGCGAAATGGCCCTTCTGGTGACATTGATGACATTCCAAATCTTCTTTTCGCTTCTTGAACGCCTCTCTCCGGGCCGTTGCTTGTCTCCTAGCTTCCCGTTCCTCTGCCAATTCCTTCATCATCTCCTCCAGCCTACCGTTTAAGGCCATGATCTGTGTATTGGCATCCTCCTCGGGCTTCACTGCCCGCAGGAGGCGGCGTGAGTATCGTTCCTGTATTTCTACCACCTCCACCGCCTCCTCTAATGTCTTGCATCCTTTCTCTGCACACTTCAGCTGAAGGTCTTCCCCAACTGCAGCCTGGAACGCATGTAATGCTGCTTTTTCCTGGCTGGCGTAGTCGTTGGAGAAGTAGGCTCTCGATGCCAACCGTCGGGCATTATCAGCCAACTCCTTCGCTGTCTGGTTCTTTACACGTTTCAATCCTGCCAACTCTTGCAGAGCATTGCACGTATCCTTTTCCTGACCGAACCTCCGACGCAACGCATCTACCCTCGCCGAGTAACGGAGTCGTTCCCTGTCCGGGAGTCCGACAAAGTACATTCGTGCCGTTCCCGTCAGCGAGAGAAAGAGCATCGCCGCTTTCTCCTCGGTCGTCCAATGTCCCAAGGCTGCGTACTCCTCGAACTGGTTGATCCATCCCTCGAAGTCCGGTTTACCGTCATACTTCTCCGGTCGTAAACTAAACTTCTTCAAACTCGCTCCTACCTGGCCGGTCTGTTGTTGTTGAGCCCGCACATTCTGCTCATCCGTCGGGGTGGACGTTCCCATGAAATTAAACTGCCTACCCATGATGGTCGTGTCCTCCCCTTTGGTCTCGGGTTTCGCACCTCCTTTCTCCTCCCCACCTTCCTTGAAGGCGATGTCAGAATCCATCTGCTCGAAGACTGCCGCTGTCGCCATGAGTATCCAATACCGACGAAACACCCAGGATCCACAAGTCCGTATGTGCTTATTCCAGCACCACCGCTGCCACCAGTGTGACGTTCTCTGGTAAGTCGGGGTTGCCGATTCTTACAACAGAGGAACGTGGGGGTTGTTCGGGTCTCGGGGCGGACGGGGAATCCGGGCCAAGAACCGAGATGTGTTTCTAGAGTCGTGCCTCGTGCACGAGCGGGGGGGCTGAGCGAATCGGTCGGGAATCGGCGCTCGATGGCAAACGGAGGACTGCGGGGAAGGGAAATTATGGTAGGGGTACGGGTCGGCCGGGGTTCGTCTCGCTCTATCTCCCAGACCAGCATTCACCCCCACCGGGCGGTCCACCCCACGGTTCCGGTCCGCGGGGGCGACGGGCCGACAGTCTCCTATTGTTTGGTAGCGTGGGGCCGAGCCTGCCGCGCCCTCGTCCCCGCGGACTTCGTTCCTTCGTCCCGCCCATCATGCCTTCGTGCCATGCTACGCCTCGGTCTCCGGGACTGTTTCGGGCCTTCGTGCCTTACTTCGGTCCTTCGTTCCTCGTTCTTCGGGCCGTCGGGCCCCTACCCTAAGTTCCTACTATTTATCTCGAACTTCGACTGTTTTATCCTAACTTCTGGTTAATTACTCGAATCGGCTCATCTTTAGCGGTTGTTTCAGGAAAGAAGACACGTCTGGACACAAGGAGAACTGTTTAAGAACTCTGTTTATTCGGGCCTCACCGCCCCTTTATATACCCAAGAGGTCAGCTCTGATTGGCTGCTTTCAGTCACGTGATCTACAACTGACGTCACTTCCGGTTTATATTTTCCGTTTCCGGTTTACATTTCACTTCCGGTTTACATATTTCCGGGTCTCGTTCCTTTACATTTTCGTTCCTTTATACTTTCGTTCCTTACATATTCGTGCCTCTTTTTCGGGCTTTTTATACTTTCGTTCGTTCTTACATATTTCGTTCTTTTACATATATATTTCGTTCTTTTACACTTACGTTCTTTACATATATACCTTTTATAATATTACCTTATTTTCTCTTATTTTGACCTCTACATACTTTGGATGAATAGCCGTTCATCACAATAACATGCTATATGTCATCTGAAAGATAATTTTTTTCCTGATCTTTTGGTATATTGTTTGATATTGTCATTAATCATGGCAATGAGTAATTAAAGAAAAACTGGTGTTTCAGTCATAATCATTAGAACTTGAGAATTCAAGATCAAACTTTGAAATTGATAAACCAAGTTCTAGGTATACTTAAAGAGGATCTTTAGACAGTTTTTAAAGAACGTTGCATCTGATTTCATTGGAAATGTAAGGTAGAAATCATTTTTTGCTGATTAAATTCTAACCGACTACGGGCTCATTTTGCACTCATATTTCAAAAGGAGAGATGGTATCATGAAAATAACACGATATATCCTAAAGAGATGGGAAAATGATAATCACTGTCTCCCTAAGGTGGTTTTTCAGTGCTTTCTGAGCCATTTAGTCCATTGTATACAACCCTGGAGCTGTAAAATAAGTATACATTAGCTAGAAATATGTGCCCATGTAATTTGCAGACAAGCTCATCTTTGTTGCCTGATCAAACTAGTATAGTCATTTATTTATTTACTCAAAAGGGTATGGATGGCTTCTTATATTGCCAAAGATTCACACATTGATATAACAATATGCAGCAAACTTCTATTTACATACCCCTGTAGCCACTCATCTTTAAAACCATGTTCCTATAGGGAGAGTGGGAGTTCTAGGCTGTAATACTCTTTTAAATCCCCCCATTGCTAGCCCCAATGTCTAATGTTTACCTCACCCCTGGCAATAGATAAGGCCTGGACAGACAGAGGAATGATAAAGATGGCAGACTAGGGTTCTTATCTCCCTGTTAGGTGGGTTAACCCATTGGTAAGACACTGTGCTTACAACATAATAAAGGATCCCTCAGAGGGTGGAGCAGGCTTAAAATTTGGCTACTTATAACTGTCTTATTATTCAATTTTATCACATAATTCCAAAAGGAGCTCGGGGTTCATCACTGTAGCTGGAGAGAAATGATTAAGTTAACTGTTTAGACAATGTTGCCTTACAGCAGTAAAATGAAGGTAATGGATCTTCAGAAGCTTACCAGTGGTGGAGAGGTCTAGCCTTTCCCCTGAATGACCTGAACTAGGGGATAAGGACATGCATGCATACAGCCTTCTATGGTAAAATCACTACAGGCCTGTATATAGTGTGCCGTAAGCTGTGGCATTGCTGACCACCTGCTGTACTTTTGTTAATATCCTACAAATAATTTACCAAATTAAACTTTGTTATCTTTTTGCTCCTACTTGATGGTTCACAGTTCCAGGCTGTATGGGTTCATTGCTCAGTTAGCTTTATACCCTGTTGCATTATGGACCTAGTATTCAGTGTTGTATTATAAGAACTGATCATAGACATTATTTATATATTTGAATAATGACTCCCTTAGTTTTGGGTCTCTGGGCTGATATTGACCTTTCCCTTAGTACCTAACTATAAGCTGTCTTTTGCTGTAGGTTGGGGAAAATGGATCCTTGTTCATAGCAGTTTAGGAATGAAAATGGTCAGATATACTTTGATAAGGGAATAATGTTGTTTCTGAGGTTTGAGGAACAAAAAGTTTGAGGTTACAACCAGAATCACAGCAATTTGTTGCTGTTTTACATTCTCTTAATACTATACTGCCTTGGTTAGGGCCCCACAGCAAGGGTGCTTTGCACATGCTGCTCAATGTGGTAATGCTACTAGATAGTATTGGAAAACCAGTAATGGCTATACCAAAAGTTTGTAATTTTGAAATAGTACAAGGAATCTTTTCTAAATTTAGAACCCTTGATATAACAAGGGCCATAATAAGATGGTTTGTAATCAAACTGAAACATTATCATGGTATTTTGCTGAGGAAAGAAATCTTGCTCAAACCATAGTTTTATTGTGACACATCTTTCACTGTGATCCAAAATGCTCTCCAAACAGCTACCATATTATATACATGTGCCCAAATGGCTCAGCAAGCACTGAAATACCAGCTTAGGGATACAGTGATTATCATTTTCCCATCTCTTTAGGATATATTGTGTTATTTTCATGATATCATCTCTCCTTTTGAAATATGAGTGCAAAATGAGCCCGTAGTCGGTTAGAATTTAATCAGCAAAAAATGATTTCTACCTTACATTTCCAATGAAATCAGATGCAACCTTCTTTAAAAACTGCCTAAAGATCCCCTTTAAGTATACCTAGCACATGGTTTATCAATTCCAAAGTTTGAACTTGAATTCTTAAGTTCTAATGATTATGACTGGAACACCAGTTTTTCTTTAATTGCTCATTGCCATGATTAATGACAATAACAAACAATATACTAAAAAATCAGGGAAAAAATTATCTTTCAGATGACATATAGCATGTTATCATATCTTATATAGTTCCTGAGAAATTTAGAAATAACGCGTTTTTCAATTTTTGCTAATTAAGCACAAATCGCGTAATTAGACAATGTTCGCATACCTAAATTCTTCGGAACCATCTTGATTCATGGTCCCTAGGATGCTATGAGATGATATAAATCAAGAAAATCCAGGGGGCTCACCGCGGAGGGTAAATCCTTATTTTGACTGATTTCAGGATTTGGCTCCTGGACTATTAATCATGTCGTAGCAAGGGGAGTACTGACACTCAGGAATTAGGCAATTTCCACATTTTATTTTATTTCCTTTCTAATTCATTAGTTCTTTGACTTTTCTCAGATTTTTCCTTTGAAATAGTTTGAGAATACCCAGGAATAGCTAATTAAACAAAAAATAGGCTTGTGAAAAATTATATGCAAGGATTCCTTTAATCTTCCACCAGCCTAGCGCCAGACCATTTAATCAGTGGCAGTTTAGTTGGCGAGGGATGGGTTTACTCAGTGGGGGTCTGGCTTTACAGCTAGCCCTGCTCAGGATTGAGCCCTAGAGCCGTCTTATTTCAGAAAATTACTGCATTTATTATTAATTGATGCTAGGTCCTTTGGAGATAGGGCATGGATATTCCTCATTCAGGGTGTTCAAATTAAAATGAAGACACTCGTTTAGCAGAGGTTCAAATGTTTATTTAATCTTTTGTTCACATCATAGTGTGCAGCCAATCGACCACAAAACACTTGTTGAGGTATTTCATATAAGCTATGTCCCACTCATTTCCAACCCCTTCTCCATTAGGACTGCATATCACATTCGTTCCTGAACTCCTTTCGATATCCTTTCAGCCTAAAAGGTTACCTAGCACACGTCATCCTATACACCCTTCTTATTAAAGTGGCACCCCCTCTTGTCAGAAATATGAACCCTGGTGAGGGGAGTGCAGTCTGCAGCTCTGACCACTAGGCCTGCTGCAGAGTGTAGTGAGAATTGATGCCCACTCAGGCGGTCAAGGGCTTGTATTTATTAACAGTGTCTGGACTTTGTATGTGGCAGGGGAGGGGGTTAAGGGTAATTGTGGTGGTACTGACTGGGGTCCAAAACAATCCCTCTTGGTGAGAACATGTAATTAACTTGTTTTCAGAGTTGCCCTCCTTTCAAAATAAAAGTCAAACTGAGCTGAAATATTCCTTAATGTATCTAAATTATATCTTGTCTCATTAAATTAGGTTACTTATTGCAAAGAATAAATCTTTTTGCATACTAATTTGGGTGCTAAGAATGATCAATTTGCTCTTTTGTTAGTGTATTAAAGATATTTAGAAAAAAACTATTATAAATCCATCAAAATCGACCAAGAATATTGAAATGTGCTTTTTCCAAGATGACCATTCCAATTAAGCAATGCCACGCTTGATGATTTGAAATACGAGAACCATTTTTAAAATATCTGACATTGCATTTCCCACATTCATTTATATTGTTGGGAGTTATTGGCATTTCAAAGGTGCTACTTTGAAGGAATGAGTTTTCATGAAGCATTAAAATTTGTATATATTTCAATCATCTTGTCGGGTTTCTAGGGTTCCATTGAAAGATATGTTTGCCACTTTAAATGTTATGCAACTTTATTCAGACACTGTAAATGTATAGCTGGATTGGTAATATTCATATGATTTGAGTTTTCTCAATGTTTCTACCAAGTTGTTTATCTATTCTCTCAAAAATTGTAAATAAGATCATGACATTCTATAACATTTGTAGCGTATATCAATTACAAAAACTATAATGGTAATGTGACAGAAAGTCAATGTCAGCAAGGACCCAAGGCAAGAACCAACATAATGGGCATGTTCTGTAACCATATGCATATCTGTTTGTTCAGTCTGTCACTTGTGAACTTTTTAGGTAACAGTTGGGTTATTTTAGGTTAGATTGAGACTTACAAAAAAATAGTATTATAATAACATTGCCTTTTAGTGAAGTTGATACCTTACTAATACAGAATGTTATAACGACATTATTTTTCTTTGAAACAATGTGAGAAGGATGTCACAATAATATGAAATTGCAACATTCAATGTTAGGTTCTAAGGATATTTTTGGGTGCCATCAAAATAATGTAAGAAGAACCATAGCAGAATTAAAAAAAATGTTGCTGCAATATTAGAATAATGTTGCAACTGCCCTCAAACCTTGCGTTAAAGCTGTGGCTTAAATCAGAATTGATATATATACATATAACACAGTCTATAGCTAGTCTCACCAAAATGTTTTTTCTGTACGGAGGTAGATCTCGTTTCAGAATGGACAGAGACGTCTAAATACTAATTTCTGATTGGATGTGTGTCTGGCGAAGTAGTTTCTAGCTCAGGGTAAATCCATCCCAGTGGCCTGTTGCACAATGATGATCGTCACAACAAAAATCAATAAAATGAAACATTTCGTTGTTACTTTTAACCTAACAATGATCGTTTTGACACTAAAATAACTTATTTAGAATGTCCTCAATGACCTGCAACTTTTACTGTGGCCCGTTGCACAATGGGTTACATAACAACGAAAATAATTTTATTAACGAAATTAATATTTTTCGTAACAACGATGGTTTTGA
The DNA here is from genome assembly GCA_936440205.1 of Lepidonotus clava. Lineage (NCBI taxonomy): Eukaryota > Metazoa > Annelida > Polychaeta > Phyllodocida > Polynoidae > Lepidonotus > Lepidonotus clava. The sequence goes on along the minus strand of OW387141.1, from coordinate 49,356,612 downwards.
CACATTTTTTTTTCTATATTTAGAATGCCCCCAGAGAGCTGTAACTTTTACTGAATTTTTCTAATCTTTTTCCTTTTTACATCAATTTACAGAATTCAATTTCATTCATTAGAACAAGAGATTTTATTATTTTTGTAAAATTGTAACAACGAAACCTTTGTTAAAGATATCTTTGTTCGATCCTCACAATGAAAATCCATTGTGCAACGGGCCACAGATTTTCTTCCTATTTTTCGCCTTCGTATATAAATCAGTTTACAGAATTTAATTTCATTCAAGAGAAATAAAGTTTTTAGAACTTTTGTAACAACGAAACTTTTCACTGTTAAAGGGAGCCAAAAACAATAAATTCATTGAAATTTTCCTAACTCAAATAATCATGGAAATCCATTCCTTGAGCCTATTATTGGCCCATGTTAAAATCTAAACCATGAAATATGATGAAATATCATTAAAAACATGTTTTTCTCGCTAAAATCAATTAATGTGGATCCGCAAAAATAGGGTTTGTTTACAAACAAATGTAAATATTACCATCTCTTGGGGCATTCTACTTCAGTTTGAGCTAGTTTTCACAGCTAATACTTTACCACTGACCTTAACTGGACTCATCTAACATATTTCTATGCTTATTTGAGTTTTGAAAATTTTATCAATTTTATTGGTTTTGGCTCCCTTTAAGCAAACAATCTTTAAGATATCTTAAGGTGATCCTAACAACAAAAATCTATTGTGCAATAGGCCACAGTGGCCCGTTGCACAATAGAATTTCGTTGTTAGGATCAAATTTAAACAAAGAAATCTTTAACAAAGATATCGTTGTTACGATTTTACAAACATAGCAAAATCTCTGGTTCTAATGAATGAAATTGAATTCTGTAAATTGATGTAAAATGGGAAAAAATTAGATACAAATCAATAAAAGTTACAGCTCTCTGGCTGCATTCTAAATATAGAAAAACAATGAGTATAAACCATCATTGCTGCGAAAATATTAATTTCGTTAATAAAATTATTTTCGTTGTTACGAAACCCATTGTGCAACGGGCCACATGGGGTGACTAAGAAACCCTTTATACTCATTTCACTCAGCGCAAATAACCATTTTGTAGTTCATTTTACTTTAAAGATACAATTTCAAATTAATTCACAAAAGTTTGGTAATGCTTGAGGCGTGTTAACAACATTTACAACGTTTTTAATGGCATGTGGAAGGCTAGATAGGCATTTTCATGCTGGTAGCCAAATGTAGTGTCATAACAAAGGTAACTTCGATCTCAAAGTAATGCCACTGGTAAGATTATAATCATCTCAGAACCAAGACTTTCTACTTAAATGCCTTACTTCCCCTGTGTTTGCATTACATTTTTACTTTGTACATTCCAAAATTCAATCCGATAAATACTAGTACTGATAACATGATTATAAATATCAATATCATAAACCTTATTGTTAGACTTCTTTTCTGGACCACCTGTCAGTCTGGATACAAATAAGTTGTAGTGCCCAGGTTCTTTGATAGTGATGTGTAAACCAATATAATGATGGTTTATTAAAATGCGTTGGTAAATTCTGCTCATGAGTTTTACATTGTAAAATTATGTTTGAGATATTACCACGAGTCACATGTGCTCACTTGTGAATACCATCTCTGCGCTTCATGAAGGATGGATTCCCGCTGTGTTTTTTCTAAATGTATGATGCCAATAACTACTTTCTTGTGTTAACGCTGGTAGACACATTAGATAGAGATAATATATCATAATGTTCCTGATGAAGGACTTTTCCAGGCAAAACATATAATATTATCTTACCAATAATTGATTCTGTAACATAAACAACCTGTCCGCTAAAATAAAGCTGAGAATTGACTTTGATGCAGTTTAAAGACTTTCTATCTATTTCATATTATAATGGTACTTGATATTTCAGTGGTTCTTTGTCCATATGCTGTCCGATTCTTTTTCAATATACTTTTAATTCAAAGTCAAAACCAAATACATATACACATACATACAAATATACATACATGTATACACACGTATATCTTATGATTTGTCAACAAATAGTTTAACAACAAACTTACACACTGCAAGTGAATTGATGAGTTTTGTAATAAACAACTTCTATTATAACACAATATATCACATTTGAGATTTCAGACAGGAAGAGGTAGCGAGCATGTTACATTATAACGATGCAGTAACACTCTGTTAAGTTTAGCTTTGGTTGTTGTTAGATTATTTTGATGGCACCTGATTATGTCTCTATAACCTAACATTGTAACATTATACACTGTGATGTTATTATAATATTCTGGTTAGATTCGTTCACATTAAGATAACAATGCATTAGTATTTTGTATAAGTAAGGTTTTAACTTTACTAAAATATAATGTTACTCTAACACTTTGTTTTGGTTAGTCTTCAAGCAACATAAAATAATGTAGATCTAATTGTTACTTGGAAAACTAATAGATAACTGCCAGTTTCTGTAAATGTTCTTCATTTATAGGGACCTCTATACAGATATGTTTGGGAATGAAATAGGCACATGAAAGAAATCCCCATGCAAAGCGATGGCATAATGTGGGGGCAGAATCTTGGGATTCTTTCCAAAGTTGCCCATTGATTTAAAACTGTCGTTGGCAAGCAGCAATGTAACAAGCACGTTCTGTGACCATGCATTTTTGGTCAGTCTATTACCTACCCAATTTTCATGTAACAGTTACATCTCCTTACATTAGATTGATACTGTCCAAAACAGAATGTTACAACAACATTATATTCTGGTGAAGTTGAGACCAAACCGAGAGAAAAAATGTTATAATAACATTATTCCTATGTGGAATAGTATAACCAGGATGTTATAATAACATCAGAGTGCAATGCTGTAATGTTAGGTTCTAGATATTGGGTGCCATCAAAATAATGTAACAAGAACAGAACAAGAACCAAATAGAACATCACTGCAACATTATAATAATGTTACATTTTTGCCTGCCGTAGGAAGGGTAAGTCATTCTGGGGGCATGCAATCCATACTGTAGAGAGTTGTTTGCTTTCAGAGGTCAAAGTTATATGTTGGGTCTTTTGGAAAAGATGATTTACCGAAAGACTTGTAAAAGAAAAGTACGTAATCTGGGGCTATTTCTCTACAACCAGTTGGTACAAGCTACATAACCAAAAGGTTTAAATCATGTGTGAAGCAATCACTCTCTGAAAAGGTTTTGATGTATCAAATTGTTAATTACTATAGAGATTGTCTGATTTAGAACTATCAAGGCATCAGCTTTTCTTTTTTGAAACATTGATAAAATCAGCATGGTCAATGGTTGGGCCATCTGCACCGAAAGGCGAATAGTACTTAGTGTTACAATTATTAAGAATTCATTCATGCACCTTAAGATATGACCACATGGACATGACCAACACAGATGCAGGTTAAATATGCGCACCTTTCATTAACACAAATAATCAAATATAATGTGTTGGCTGATCAGTAACTCATTGATGTTCCCTGTCGTGGTCAGGTGCCCTTTAGAATTCACTCAGTCCATTCCCACCACCCATTGTAAGTTCACAGAGCTTCAAGCTCCTGTTTCAGATATCAGCACGTGTCCTGCTAATAGAAATTTAATATCAGGTTGGATTAATGGTAAATTAATTAAGTTTTAGAGTGGTAATTTATTGAATGACTCATTCTTCAATAGAAGGGCCTCTTCTGACAGTCATTTAATCAAATAATGTTAGTGATAAAGGTGGTGAGTGCAGACTGCGCTTTGCCTGGAGTTTCGGTTGGCTGCAGACGGAATCAATGTGAATTCTGGGCAATAGTTCAAAAAGTACACCCCCAACAAGCTTATAGCATAATTAAAAAGACAATTCTTGGTACCATTAAATTGATTTGTTTTAGAGTAACAAAGGATGTTTCATGGATATGTCCGGAGACTCTGAGTGCATACTCGTGAGGCGTGTTTGATTAGTCTGTCATGGAAACTTACATTTCCCCGATGGATTCATATTTCCTGTTGATGTTTCTGTGTTTTTGTTTACTGCTTAAACCTCCATCAATCACAAAAGACCAGTAAACAGCGTCAACAGGCATTTTGACTCTTTTCCCCAATTATTTTCAGCTAATTTCATTGAGGCTTTATTTGCTGGGCCTAATTTCCTGACAGATGAAGAGATGTAATGTGAGCCGCTGTCGGTCCATAATCACTGGTGGGCTTTGTGGGAAGGGCAGGGGGTGAGTGGGACTGGAGACCTTTCATGCCAGGCAAGCAGCGACATAACAAGCATATTCTGTTACCATACATTTATAGCCAGTCTTTCCAATTTTCATTTATCAGTTACATCTCTTTACGTTCGGTAGAGACTCTCTGAGACAAAGTGTTATAATAACATTATATTTTAGTGATGTTAAGACCTTACCAATACTGAATGTTATAATAAATTTATTTTTATGTGGAATAACAAACCATAATATTACTATAATGTCTCAGTGCAACATCACAATGTTAGGTCTTTGTGACGTTATTGGGTGCCATCAAAATTAGAATCAAAGCAGAACTAAACAGAACGTTGCTGAATTGTTATTATAATATCAAATTCTTGCTCGGGCTAACAAACCATAGAGGTAGTGCAATATAACAGTAGTGGAATAGGGGAGGGGGACTTTGCAGAGATTCCAGCTTCCCACCCTTTCATTAGTCTGAAACTTAACATTTTGTGTGTGTGTGCATGTATATACACATATAGATGCACATGCACATGCACACACACACTCATCCACTGATCACAAGCACTTGATCACACACAAACACACACATACACACATGTGCATGCATGCACTTATGCACACACAGACATAGACATAAACACACACAAACACAAACACACACAGACAAAACTGAATAACCTTGCATTGTGTAACATTCTGATACAACATCCTCTGAGTTGATGAACACTTTCTGTCATTTTCCTTCAGACAAAAGCTTCAAGATGTTTGAATCCCAGATGACAAAACAAAGAGCCAACTAATCAAATTCAAAACGTTATCAAACTTTGTAGTAAAAAATCCCAGTTCATAAATTTAGACATTTTAACTAACATGTATAAGTTTAACGTCAGGTATATCGCATTAACAATTTAGCCTGCCACCTCTGGGGAAAACCTTTGCCATGCCAGTATTCACCTTTAAAGAAAAGAGCCAGTGAGTTTTTAATTTTGCTAAATGTTCATTTTATATTTTAGAAACTTAGAGGTACAGCCTATTCCAATTATTTCAGATATGTTCTTTTGGTATAATATATTTATTACATTCTAGATATGGTATTTACTGCTCTGGGCAGCTAAATCTGGATGTCTCTGTGTGACTATAATAATTGGCAGTCTTTTATTATGCCTACAGAAAGACCCCATACACAGGAGGTGAGACATAGGCTGTCACATGGCATGTTGAGAACGGCCCGACGGGATACCAACAACAGCATTGTTAGCCTCAGGTTGACGCCAACAAACAGCTGCTTCTATTCATCCGTGATACGCTAATTAGTTGATTATTTTTATTTGGTGTGCAGGTGAGAAACGTAATATGACTCCAGGGCATCACGTTGACCACCGCACCTGCTGTGGACCACAGGCTCACACACCACCTGCTTCTCCTGCCTTTTGATTCAACACCTTACCTGTTTAAATGTATCAGGTTTTGTCTGCAAAAACAGTTCTGACTATCTGGTTTGACATCTGCCAATCAAGTCAGGCCATCAGCATGCTCCAACTTGTCGGTATATTAACATTTTCTCTTGCTATGTGCTGCCTTTGTGGGAACCCAACAGGAACAAGTATGTTGGGAACAGACAAAATGATTCTCCTCTGCAACCAGATACCATAGAGCTGCATGGGTAGATCAAGGGGGGTCCAGGGAGTCCAGACTCCCTCTTTTTGGTTGGCCCCTAAATTACAATAAGAGGGGAAGATTCCGTGTGTGTATGTGCAAATGCACACTGTTTTAGTACTTAGCCTAAAATTATGCTCACCCCCCCCCCCTCCACCCCCTTCCTTCGAAAATCCTGTACTGCCCTTGAGCCGTAGGTTGTCAGCTAACGGAGAGGGAAGGTGAGTTTTAAACCTTCATTGACAAACCAGCCTTCAGACAATTACCGGTGTGATAGTCAAATCGTTAAGGCAAAAAAGAAATAAAAAAAGGCAATTTTGAAACGTCATTTTCTCTTTGGCAAGTTTAAGTCTCCACCAAAAGAGGAGGTGGGTTGGCCAGACTCCCCTGACCCACCAACGCCTGGATCCGCCCTGGGGGTATGGTCTCTATCTTCTCATAGATTTGATCATTCCATAGATACGATGTTCAAAATGACAGAATTGTTTAAGGAAATCTAGCACATAATCAACGGATAGATATTTGTCGATGCAATTTCTTTGGGCAAGGAATATGCATCAAGAACTGTAGTATTACATTATATGTGCAAGAAAACTGTTGTGGGCTTTAATATCTAATCTATTTTAATGGGTTTTTAAGGGAAATCCCCTAATTTGTGACGTCACAAATACTGTAATTGGGATTCTCTAGATTTCAAATAAGGGAATCACCAATTTCCAATAGTGTATACAAAGAAATTGTAGCTGTTGTATTACATTTTTATATTAGGACATGTGTATGCTATAAATACTTACGTATCCTTTACTCAACTAAATTCATTCAGTTACCTGAGATTCCAAAGCCATTTTGAAAAGGATTCCTTTTCATTATGACGAAGCAAGGACAGAAATGTAACCTCAGAAATAAGGGAATTCCCAAACTATATTTTATCTACTTTATAATTCGATAATAGTTAACATTTTCCTATTTCTGTCACTGGAATATTTTAAGAAAACAAAAGAGAATCAATTAAATACAAAATAGGTGTTTGAAAATTTATGTGCAAGGAACCCTTTAAACCTGGTTCTTGCCATCATATAACCTTCGATGTTGATACAGCATAAAACACCAATAGCCAACCAAACACTGGTCGACAATGGGCTCTCTCTCCACTTCCTCCTCCTACCTTTTTATTCAGCACCTTTGGGGCCTTCCAATTAGTATATTTCCAAGAATCTCAGACCCCTCCACATCCACCCAGCCTTGGGCTAAAGTACACATTGGATTTGTACCAGAACGTACCCACATTTTCAAAAATGTCCAACCTCCCTCCCTCCTGGAGGCGTACGTACTTAATAGAAGGCCCCTTTTTTGTACTTGAGGCAATATGTCAGCTTGCGTTGGGAAACATTGGCTTTGCCTTTTTTCCCCACTGCAATCAGTTTCTTCCCGATTGGAAGGCTAACATAAATGAATTGTACGTTACACGAATACGTTGACTACCTGCGTAAACCAGGATTTTTTGTAAGTAAAATGCCCACGGTAAGTAAAATGACCCATAGCCGAATATGGACATATGACACATCCCTATTTTGCTGACAAACGCCGTCGTTGGCCGCCAACAAGCACAGGCTGGTTTCAAGTGGCCCAGTGTAATACCCGTCCTCCTTTTTTACAAGGCCTTTTTTTTTTAAACAAGCTACGTTTAACTTTGAAACTGGCTGCCAGCGGAAACTTAAGCCCCATTCGCCGTGGTGAAAGTGGTTTGTCGTAGCCCTCTGTGATCTGTGAACGTCGGAAACGTACTATACTACCAATATCTCTAGCTTGCGATCATTTTATTGCACCTGTGAACATTTGCAAATGCTTGAGATACATTTTTCGTGGCTCTCTGCGACAGAAAAATCGACCAGGGTGAAGCCCCATTCGCCGTGGTGGACGTGGTTTGTCGCAGACCTCTATGATCTGCGAACATTGGAAACGTTGGGTGATCGTAGCCCTCTGCGATCAGATTCTCTGCGAAATTATTCAACATGTTGAATATTTTCGTAGAGAACCTGTGCGATTATGGATGAGATTGCTTGCGAAAATCGTCGTAAGAGGGTTTCCTGTCCAGTGTGAATGCTATACAATCAAATTCTTTAGCTTGTGATCATTTTGCCCTACCTGAGACTGTTTACGAATGCTTGAGATAAATTTTTCGTGGCTCTCTGTGACAGAAAGATTGACCAGGGCGAGTGGGGCTTCACGGCGATGCAATATTAGAAAAATACTAGAGCCAGAAAAAAAAAAAACATGCGCTGGGGCTGACACCTTGCACGTGGCTGTGGCCCCGTGGCCGTGGTAGTCCGTCCTGACTACATTCACCTAACAGAGGTGCCGTATTTCGTCGGCGAGAATTGCCGAGATGCATAGGTTCCGGTCCCCTTTGTCTATCATTTAAGTCATTTACAAAGAGCTATTACAACAAATGTAATGCAGAATAATTATTGCCCTTTTGAATATTATAAAATAGATGTGGTCTATTTTCTATTTCTTCCGTTTGGTGACTAACATATGATTATTTCTTGACATAAAATTATAGTGGACATCCATCCAGCGAAGCCAGTACCATAATATCTGTCAAAATGCAATAAATTCTAAAATAAAAACTTACATTAGCTATATCGGTAGTATAATTCAGCATCTGAACTAATTGTATTTTTTTCAGAATTTTTGGTTTGGTAAATAAGGTTTTAGAATTTTTTTTGACCTACATTAACAGGAACCCCTTTCGCGCAATGCATTATGGACAGCCTCTGCTAGTAGAATTACACCAATTTGGCCCACTGGCAGACGTGGACCTGACTACAGTCTGTGGGCACTGGGAGACAGGCTTGGGGAGTGTGGGCGGTGGGAGGCGGGCCGGCCCTGACACACACGGACTGAGAAAGCAGCTCCTACTGACTCCCGCCACACCTGGAGGCTGCCGTCCCCTTCTTAACACCCGCTGCCTGGAGGCCGGCCCCCAGTAGTCACACGGACAGACCTGGTGGTCCGACAGGAGTAGTCCCTGTTCTCACTCTACAGGTGGGGCCTGCTCCAAACCCCTGAGGGAGCTACTACTCACACACACATACACATCAGGCACGGCTCACTTTGGACTAGGCCAGGAGAAGGCAGAACTTAATAACCGCTGCGTGGAGGCCGGCCCCCAGTAGTCACACACCCCGCGGGCCGACAGGATACCTTAATGTGTAAGCGGCCTGGAGATCTGGGCAATACGCACTTAGGAAAGGAGCAGTCCCTGGACTCTCTCCACAGACCTGGTCCAAACCACCGCCCCAGGCACTGCTCACACACTCACATCAGGCACGACTCACTTTGGACAGGCCAGGAGCTAGCAGAACTTGGAAATTGAATTTGGAAGTGTTGCTTTTCTGATTTCATTTGAAGAAAGACAGCTAAATAACTTTGCTGTTATATTTTTTTTTGCTTGCTTGAGGAAGGCCCCGGGACGGTTCTACATGCAGGAGATAAAGGTACACATTACGACTAAGTGCTTTCAGGCAGAACTTGGAGCGCTGCTCTGCTGCGGGGTGTTTCATGAAAAGCTTCGTACCTTTTATGTGAGCCTACGGAAACTGTACGCTGGTTTTAAACTCTCGTACGTGGCCGTTTCATAACAAAACTCGAGTAATTGAACCCAAAACTCGCTAAACTGGAAACAAAACTTGCGGAAGTGGAACCATATCTCACGTAAATCCACCCAAAGTCATGTTAGCAAAGACAAAACTACTCACGTAGCTACAGCCCCTAAAAAGGTCATCGTAACTTTATGAAACGCAAAACTCAGGTAGCAGTGTGGAGGTTTCTTATGAAACGGGCTGATGAATTGATACCTGAAGTGTCTTCTACCCTCCCAGGAATTCTCTCTGTAATTTCCGGTCGACCATATATATGATGAGTATTTCATATATGATGAGTATTCCATGTACATGCAAACATGAACTGCGCATGGTTATATAGAATATTAATATGTCCCGCTGTTCAGTGTCATCTCAGAAACCTGTTGGACCATGTGGGGACCTTTCTAGGAGCGACCTTGGTCACTTTAATTGACTCTAAACACTTCTCTATATATTAGCGTGGATTGAACTATTTCAGTGTTTGTTGGGTTGGATGTAACCGTAAGCCAACAAATACACTATACAGACATATATTTTGCATTATCTACACCTCTGTGCAGTGCATTCTGCCATAGGAGCATTGTACCCAAAACCTCAGGCTTCGCCCCGTAGGAAACAATACCCCAAATCCGCTAGTGGGGCGCACACTTTTTGTTACTGGAATATTTTAAGAATACCAAAGAGAATAAATCAAATACAAAATAGGTGTTTGAAAATGTATGTGCAAGGAACCCTTTAAACCTCGCCGACAAGTTCCTCACGTGTTTGTTTTGGTGTTTGTGATCGTGAAGCTTTCACTGCCCCAGGATGCAGATCTACCTGCAGGACCCTGTGCAGAACGTGACGGCCCTGGAGCTGGCCGACCCGACCACGTACCAGCTGTACAGCCTCATCGTGGTGCTAAAGAAGTTCTACACGCCCTGTCTGATCGCCGCGGGGTGCACGGGCAACCTGGCCGTCGTCGGGGCGCTCAGGGACACCCGCTTTAAGGTAGGGTTATCACAGTCCACCAGTTTTCCATAAGAAAGTTTTTTTTTCATAAAAGGTTGTCCCCTGTTTTATCCAATAAAATGTTGTATTCTGTTTTTTCAATAAAAAGTTGTCCCCTGTTTTTTCCCCATAAAATGTTGCCTGTCTTTTTTTTCCATAAAAAGTTGTCCCCTGTTTTTCTCCATTAAAAGTTGTCCCCTGTTATTTTTCCATAAAATGTTGCCACTGTTTTTTCCCCATAAAAAGTTGTATCCTGCCTTTTCCATAAAAAGTTTTTCCATCGAAAGCTTAACCGTGAAAACAGCCCTGGCTGTTTGTATAGCATAAAGTATCCATCACTCACTCACTCCATTGAAAGTTGTCCCCGGTTTTTTCCTTCAAATGTTGTCCCCTGTTTTTCTATAAAAAGTTGTCTCTTGTTTTTCTATTTAAAAGTTTTCCTCTGGTTGAAGGTAAAGGTTGCGACCAAGGATTTGATACTGAAAATGAAGATATTAGATTGAGAGAATAGTTGATAAACCTGTTAGAATATTTATCTGAATTATTCTACCTTTAAATTGACATATGGCTCTAGTTCGAATTTGTCCTCAAGCTGCACAGTAAAGCCCCATACCCACTATCTGCCGATTCTTAGGAACAGCAGTTGGTATGGTATATTGAAAAGTGCATGTTTGATCTGAATCACTGCTAAAATCGGCTGATTATGGGGGTATAATCTGCCGATTTTAGCGCCAACCAGTCGGCCGACTTGGTCAAAATCGCCTAGTGGGTATGGCCTTAAGGCCTTCTAAATACACATGTCATTTTAACAGGGTAAAATTATAGTACCATGTATAACTGGCTGTAACTTTTGAATGAATTTAGATATAGATAAAATTCAAATGCATATTGTAATATACACCAAATTTGGCTGATGATACATTCATCAATATTTTCTTAAGCATGTTTCAATGTCTATTTCAGGGGGTGTCGGCTGTGCCCTACATGACAGCCCTGTGTGCCACAGACACCGTGCTCCTGCTCTCCCTGCTCGCCGTGTGGCTGAGTCACTTTGGGTTTGACCTGTACAACTCGGAGGGCTGGTGTGAGGCGCTGACCTACTCCACCTACATCTGTGGCTTCCTGTCTGTGTGGCTGACTGTCTGCCTGGCCGTCGACCGTGCGGCCACCGTCCTGTCCCCGCCGGGCCGCGTCAAACAGTACGGTACTCCTCTAAAGGCCAAACTCACCATCCTGGGATTCGTGGCCGTGGCTGTTACAGTGTTCCTGAATGTGTCTTTACTGTACGGCCTTATTCGCACCCAGGTGGGCAACTTCTGCATCCCACTGCCACAGTTTGCACCTGCCCTCAGTATCCTGTCCAACCTGGACATGGCTGTCAACTTTGTCCTGCCCTTCTCTGCCATTGCCGTCCTGCTGTTGGTGACTGGAGTGCGCATGCGCCAGATCCATGTGTGGAGGAAGTGGCTGATCCCGGCCGGCCGCGCGGGTGTCAACGGGTCGGTGCGCCTGTCTCGGATACAGAGAGAGATGTGCCTGCCGGGCTGCCTGCTCTGTCTGGCCGTGCTGGTACTCGGTGGCCCGGGGCATGTCCTACGGCTGGTTGTCACCCTGAGTGACCGGCGCACAGAGACAACCTTTCTGTGGCAGCAGCTCTGCATCTTCTTCATCTTCACACGGGCTGCCCTCAACCTGCCCATACTGACTGCGACCAGCAAGTCCTTCCGCAGTGCGCTGTTTGCCCCCGCGGCCCACCTCCTTTCACGCCACAACCAGCGCAGAGCCTTCCAAAATGTCCACCAGACACTGGCCGAGTTCTCACTGACAGCCTTGGGCCAGACCCCTCTCATTAGGCCTACTAAGTTATAATGCCTTGGACAAGTCCCATTGCAAAGCAAAGTTGTAATGCCTTGGCCCAGACTGCTCTCATAGCCAAGTTATAATGCCTTGGGCTGGACCGCTCTCATAGCCAAATTATAATGCCTTGGGCCAAACCCCTCTCATGGCCAAGTTGTAATGCCTTAGGCCAAACCCCTGGAATAGTCAAGTTTTCACATCCTAGCCCCAGTCATAGCCAAATTGAAATGTCCCTAGCCCAGATCCCTCTTATAGCCAATTTTAGTGGTCTTTCTCAAGGCCAAGTTATAGTTAGAATAAGGTCCCCTTTCCTGCTTTTAATGATAGCCTACCTACAGCCTGAAGCCTTAAGAACCATCCCTGAGTGCACTTGGCCAGGTGCTTTTGACAAGCTGCAAACCTTCAGTGCAAAAGGGTGACCTAGGTGGCTGGTTTGGCTTGGCATAACAATTTGCCCCCTTTTTATGGGACTGTAAAACTACTGGCTCTTGCAAATGTCTATTTGGAAAACATTTTAGCTGTCTATATGCAGAAACAACAACACTCTAATCTTTTTTCAATATTCTTGCTCATCTGTTGATATCATCAAACATAAGGTCAACCGCCTTATAGTAAGATCTGAATTGGTTAACTATAAGCCTTAAAGGGAGGGGCCAGTGACCTAAAATTAGTATACTGCCGTGATCTCAAGGGAATAACCATACCAAATTTTATGGTTTTATCTCTAATAGTTTTTGCTTTATTCACATTTGTCTCCATCAAAATTAGTTTCCCTGTCTGCATCTGACATTGCCCGCATAGAGCAATTATCTGTATGTGACGTCACAAGCAGAACAGTTGAAAAATCATAGAATTGAAATAAATGCAATAAGAAATATGTTAAATGTTCCTTATAAGTCTAAAAGAGATTAAAAGCACAAAATTAAATTATCTATAAAAGAAAATGTGAAAAAATATAGTATTTATGGAATTTAGAAATTTGAAATTTGAATATAACTGTCATTTTGTGTGACGTCACACACCGATGTGTGATTTCATGAGGATCAGAGGAAAATTAGGTTTCTTAAAGTTTGAACCCATTTAGCACATGAATGAGTCCATGATTTTCACTGGAACTTGGTATACTTCTATATGAGCATCAAATCTAACACATAAACTGTAAAATAACCAGAACTGAAATTTTACTGGCTCCTCTCTTTAAGATGATTTTGCTTTTGTTTCTGACACCCCAACAATACATCTCAGAAGGTATATTGCTATGTTTATTTTCACTGATATAACCAAGGTTGAGTTCCAATACCGTCCTCATTATTGTCACACTTACTCCTCAAACCCATGTTTTGTATACTGTAAAGGCCCTGTCACAGCCTGTCAGGGACTACTGATGGTCCCTACTATGGTTCGCTGTGTCTTGTTCCAAGGTAAACAACAATTGTAAAGGTGGGAGGGGGGTTGGGGGTCCCACTAGGTGACAAAAAGGCAGCAACACCTCTGGAAGAGGTGGACAATTAACACATGGTCACCCCCTGGCAAAAGGTGGACAACAGACAATGGACCTTTTTGCTGAGTGAGTAAAATGTGTTGCTCAGCAACAAATGGAGTGCTGCAGTGAGTGTTGTCCTCTGTTGAACATGTTACGGCAACACACGTCAACACTTTACATGCTCCACCTCTGTCAGCCTGTTCTTCGGTGTCACCGTGTCTCCGGAGATTGGCAATAGACAATCAAATGTGACTGATACTTTAGACCTGTTCTGTGGCAACACTCAGAACAGGATGTGCTGTTCCTTGATTGGGTGGCACCAAGGGAAAATGTGACTAGACCTTGTGGCACTCAGAAAATCACCATTGCCAGGTAACATTTACACTACTACCAACTGTTGCCAGTGATTCTTCACCTATATATTGCCCTGTGGAATGGCCATTTTAGGATTTGGCTTGTTGATTTTGACACTGTACACTGCTGAGACTCAAAGTTGAATCTTTCGAAGAACAGAGGTAATAAACAGATTATCTAACATCACTTGATGTGTTTTTATAGCACGGTCCGAGTGAGAAAGTGTGCAACTCCCTGAATGAATCTTACCCGCAGTAAGCGCACATGAAGAGTTAATTCAGCAACTCCTATATTACACTATTTATAGATATGGGGTACGGTATAGTAATTCTATGCTTTATGATATCTAAAAAGGAAATGTTGTCTAACTGTTACTTTTGTTAATCAAATTCAAGGTGAAATTAATTAGAAGCAAAGTACCGTTTTTCCAAAATGTCAGGATAGTTCAATTTCAAATATATCTCTCATTCACTTTATTTTCTCATACAGTCAGAAACTTATTCCATACCAAAAGACATACACGTCTAAAACAGACAGTGCTAACATAAACGAAAGCTCTCTTATACAGTGCATTAACTTGAAACCATAGGAGTAGCAAATACTGGTTTTAATAACCCCCTCCCCGACCACCCAATACCCTGTAATCTAATGGACTGTTTCATGATATAATTTTGACTGATTATAATGGTTGTATATGATAGACCTATCCAATCTGGGATGAATTGCTGGCATGATACAGAGGTCAGACATAATTGCAGTTTTTGCAAAGTCCGGCACTAGTACTGACACAAATCTGAGTGATTGAGTTGGTACTTGTGTTTTCTAAGTCAATAAGGTGTTTGGGCGAATGATGAGGATGAATTATTACTTTCTCTCACTTAGGTAATTACCTCCATTTCAGGTGACCCAAAATAAGGTATGTTTTTGAGACTTTAGGGTTGGGCATTGTGAGCAAAGCTGAAGGGCTTTAACACTGTTCCCTATGGAAAAATGCCATTTTTTGCTTTCCAGTCCTACAGCTACATAATTAACATCAAATTGAAAGTAAAAGCTTATAAAGTTTAGTTTTGGATAATAGTACTTGGAAAATTACTGGGAATCAAATATGATGAACATTTTTCTAAAAATGATGATATCATAGAAATAAGGGGTTTGCTAGCTGGCAAAGTGGACAGGTCTATAATTTGCAACCTGATATTGAAATAATGCAAGTCTCAACTGTCTTGATGATATCCAATGATAGCCATGGTTTAACCATAAAGGTAAAATGTTGTGTTCTGAAATGTGAAATGAAACCTGGAAATCACCTGCATGGAGCATCATTAATTTTGTAATGAATGTGTGTTGATGATAATAAAAAAGAAACTTAATGTCATATGGAAATATTAACTTTCCTTGATGGAAGGAAGGGTCAGGGTATAGAATATTGTAGCATTTCTCACACATTTTTAAATTGGTATTAATTGATACCTTAAAAATGTATTTCAAAAATGTTTTTACATGCTGTTGTCAAAAATAAAAAAACCAGGTTTATAAATAAACATCTGTTTCGAATGTACTCTTCTACTAATTCTTATCTCAGCATTTGCTTCATTTCCATGACACTTATAACCTGAGGCCTTTGATAAGATATAAAACATGCATCAACACTAAGCTTACACCAAGGGATATTGTCATTTACTAATGCCAATGTCCAACATAGTAATCTGGCGTTAGGATAGTTTTATGTGGCAATTTAATCTCCAGGTGCGATATTGGATACAAGGCGTACTAGTCGTGTAAAATCCATATTTGTCTTTCACAATTACTAAAGAAAACATTTTATCCAATCAGTTTCAATGTCACTGGTGAATCTCCTATCTTTTCCTCATTATCTTTCAGGCCAGTCTCTCATTTGATGAACCATGGTCCTCAGTTATTGTCCACTGATTGAAACCCTTTGCCCCTACCTGCATACTGATGACACTCAAATAAAGATGATATTACACTACACAACTTGGGCTGCGATATGATGAAGTTGCAGAGAAGTTGCATATATAAGTGATCAAATTCTTTCCAGTTTTTAACAATGATACAACTTCTGTATGCCAATTGTCTGTAATATAATTATATCGTGTCGATATCACAGGTCAAGTTGTGTATTGTAATAATGCTTTAAATGTTACACTACCCAGCCAACCTGCAACGTAACAGAAATGTTCTGCAACCATACTTTGTTTTAGTCAGTCTGTTACTATGACGGCATGTAACATTAATGTTATTGATGGTGAGGTTGAATCCTCAGCGAATCAGAATGTTATCATAACATTATTTTTTGGTGAGTTTAGAACAAAACCATAACAGAGAGTTCTAAAAAAAATCTTCTTTGGTCGTAGAATGTAACCAGAATGTTGTGATAATGTCTCAGAGCAACCTCACAGCAGTACGTTGCAGTGACTTAATTGGGAGTCATCAAAAGAATGTAACAGCAACTGATACAGAACCAAACAAAACGTTGATGCAACATAACCAACAACGTTGCATCCCTGGCTAGGTATTACATACTTTAAGGATTGGAAACAGTTCCCAGTGGGGTGGATGTATTAAATGAAGCTTGAGTCAGATCCAAAATATGCATAGTTGTATGAGCTTTGCTCAAAGGCTCTCATCAATATGGTAATTACTATGGATGTTACTCATAAACAAAGTATAGTTACATTTATAGAATTTACAACCGGCCGGGGGTTGAAGGCATTCAGATCCATGGGAAGAGGTAGATATGAGTAAGCAACCAACACAGAAAGCCATGAAACTTGCCCCCCAAAAAACAGAAGATACTCATTTTGACTAGTTATAACTCTTGAAATACTTGATGACAGTTCACAAACTATGCGTCTGGACTTACCTGAGATGTTCTCCTCCATTGCCGCATACTTAGATTGACAGGAATATTCTGTATTTAAACGTAAAATCCAATTTTGAGCCTTGTATTCTTCTTCAACAGAGACATGTTTGCTCCATTTTAGGAAGGAGTATGGAAATAAATGAGTGTTTCTGAAGATGCATGCTTTTTCCCATCATTTCTCTATTTGAAGCTAAACCACCATGTATGGATGACACATTTGACTGTGTGTTTTCAATCTATGCGTTAATATTTAGAAATATCCAGTAGAAATAATATAAAATGCATAATATACAAATCACGCTGAAACGCATTGGAAATGGCCAACTGGTGGAGGTGGACATGTATGCTGACTGACCTTGGGGAAAATGAAGGGTCAAGAAAATAGTCCACCCAGCCAAGGATCCGACGTTTTTATAACGTTCAACGTTCAACCATAACAGAATGTTTGTGTAACATTCTTTTTTTGGTTTCATCCTAACCTCACCAAATAATAATGTTATAATAACACGCTGATTTGGTGAGCTTTCAACCTCACCATCAATAACGCAGAAGATGGTACGGAAGCCCAAATCAGCCCGAGGACCGACCTGAGACTGAAAGATTGGCCAGGGACGAAAGCCCGAAATAGTGAGCAGCTGGTCCGTCACCTCTTGGATGGTGTGACCCGCTTGGCCAAACACTACCAACCTCTAGGCAAGCAACGACCCGACTCCCGTGGAAGACCAGACTGGGCAGCACACCCCTTTACTTATCTTTACTTCCGCCAATGTCCGGAACACACCAGGCCCAACAACCCTCCTCCCTCGATCTCTGAGAATCCCGATCCCCCAACTGTCCTGCTCTCCCCCCATCTTGCGTGAGGCACGACTCTTAATCTTACACCTCAGTTTCTTGCTCGAACTCTTCGTTTGGCTTGGGACCAAAACAACGTCCCTTCGTCGTAGAGATAGGAAACCCCAACTCACCGAGGAGCGTCACAATTTCCTGCCCTGTACCTTCCATACTGTCCGCTGGTAAACCCAGTTCAGCTCGTTCCCAGTTCAGCTCGATCCCCTTGTGCCCAGCCCTGAGCCGTCTTGCCTTGTGTTTTCATGCCTAAACCCAACATCATTTCTGTTCGTGTTCTTGTGTCTGGATCCCCTAATTATTAAGTCAAGGTACCAATTTTACCCTAACTTCGGGTTCATTCCTGACTTTGTGCCTCGTGTTACGTACCCAGGAAGCCCAACCTAGGCCTTAAGTCACATGAGCCGAAGAAGGAGAGGGTTTTAACAAGGTGAGTTTCAGAACGGGACTGATAAATCTTGTTTTATTACACTCTTATATAGGTACATTCTTGTGCAATCTTTGGTTGACCCGGTCACATGGCTTATTTGTGACGTCACTTCCGATTTGCATGTTTCTTCTAATGAAATTGGCTGTTGCATGGGGAAATAGCCTTGGATATGAAAGAAAAAAGGCAAAATGGTATTCTGCTAAAGATGATGCATAAGTTGAGTAAGGTTAGTAAGAATGTAGAAATACAACAGACGGGTATGCAATTGAGAAGTGACAAAAAAGTAAAATCAGTAGTTCATTATACAAGTAAGGAGAGGGTTCAAAAGATTCCCTATTATATGGAAACTATGGGAAATGTGGAGTAAACTAGAAGCTACAGTACAAAACACAGAAAATATGCAAGAATTTAAGCATTGTATAGATTAAGAATGTGAAAAAATTTAAATGTAAAGAGATAATAGAATATAATTAATTTATTATGTCATCTATGTCCATTACGACATTCATCATTGTACTATAGGATATCATCTACATCGGAAGAACTTCATTTGTACGAAGAGATGTCTAAATAAATAGATACAAAAAAATGTTATCTCATGCAGTAATCCAATTACCCAAACTCTTGTTTCAACTAGACACCACTATAACATCTACAAAAAATGTCATTCAACTCTGCGATAAGACATTAAACCCGTTTTTCATTCATCCATTCCTTTTTTTGTTAAAACATTTGTGTCAATCGTGTCAAGTTAATCAGTGAAATAATCAATTAGTAGCACTCATCGGTCCAGACCTGCTTCTTCATGGGAAAACATCTGCAGGACGATATTCCAGTAACTAAACACAAAGAACAGGGAATGCCGATACAGTATAATTAGGCTATTAGAAGAATTCTGCCCTAAGAGTGTGAGAAATAGGGACCATGGCAGGACTAGGGGTAGAACGAGTCTACAAGTAGGTACTGGCAACGAGATGTCGGGTGAATGGCCAACAGGCTACCAACCCTCTTTGATCGGTGACAGCCCTAGATCATGGTCCTCCTACAGGACCCCCATGGCCCAGTCAGCATCTGTATGAAGCATAAGGTCTACTAGAGCCCATGACAAGGCCTGCCATCCCCTTTTTCTCTCCGTTCGTGTTCTTGGAATGATGCCCCGATCAGCCCACCATTGTGTGCAGGGCACGACTCTGAGAAACCTTGATCACCTTGCATCTTCGTGCCCGGTCTGCATTCCTGCACCCGCGGCCCTCAGCACGGACAGGTGACCAACACATACCTCCTCTGTTCTCTCAACCCATCAGGAATGGCCAAGACCAACAGTGGAACAAACAAATGCAGGAAGCATGGCAACAAAACCCTTCGCCTGTGTCCAATTTCTTTTCCCTCGTCACACAAGTTATAACACTCTGGGCCAGAACCCTCTCATAGCCAAGTTATAACACCTAGGGCCAGACCCCTCTCAAAGCTAAGTTGTAAAGCCTTGGACCAGACCCTCTCATACCCAAATTGTAAAGCCCCGGGCCAGACCCATCCCAGGGCTAAGTTAAATAACACCCAGACCCCTCTCATAGGCAAGCTAAACCCCTTGGGCCAGACCCCTCATATAGCCACGTTATAATGCTTTGGGCCAGACCCCTCTTATAGGCACATTGTAGAGCCCTGGACCAAACCCCTGGAATAGTCAAGTTGTCACGTCCTGAGTCAGGCCCCACTCATAGCCAAGTTGAAATGTCCGTGGCCCAGATCCCTCTCATAGCCAAGATTTAATGGTCCTTCTAGATAGAATAAGGTCTCCTTTATATCACATAATGAGTCAGGGAATTTTCTTGCCTTACGTCTGCTAATGATATCCCACCTACAGCGTTCTCCTGAAGCCTTTAGAATCCTCCCCGAGTGCCCTTGGCCAGGTGCTATTGACAAGCTGCAAACCTTCAGGGTACAAAAGGCTGACACAGGTGGCGGGTCCGGCTTGGCTTAATCATTTGCCTCTTTTTTTGGGCTACCACACAAATGCTGGTTCTTGTGAATGTCTTTATGCAGAACATTTTATGAACTGGTCCACCAACCCTCTAATCTTATTTAAGAGTCTTGATCAGCATCTTATTTCATTAAACATTATCAAGGTTCATTTACGTATAGGTGCCCTCCCATTGGTTCACCATCTTCCTGATTTTCTTTTTCATAGTATCTCTCATGCCCTCAACAATACGAAACATTTTGTTCTGATACTAGAGAGGTTGAGTTGCAATTGCGATGAAAAAGGGGATCTTCGACTGGCATTGTAGTTCCTTTTCAGTTTTAGTTTGGCCCCTTGCTGGGTCTGGCCGTTCCTCATGGGACAAAAGAAGGGGGACTTGGGGAAGGGTCAT
Source organism: Lepidonotus clava (assembly GCA_936440205.1). Taxonomy (NCBI): domain Eukaryota; kingdom Metazoa; phylum Annelida; class Polychaeta; order Phyllodocida; family Polynoidae; genus Lepidonotus; species Lepidonotus clava. The sequence continues at coordinate 49,335,851 of OW387141.1, read as the reverse complement.
CTGAGATTTGGGCTTGGGTGAAGGGTTGCAGCCTAAGCATGGAAGTATAGAGTGATTTGCATGTCTCCGAATCGTGCTTCATGCACGAGGGTGGTCAGAGCGGCATTTCATCATCAAAGGTAGCTAATGGACTCCAGAAAATTCAATATAGCATGGGGAAGGGTTTTGTAATTTTCTAACTAAAGGGCATTACGAGCCTGCGGTTGCTGCGATCTTCATACAGTCTTTCTACTGGTCTCCTTGTACCCCTAGCTGGGAACTGGTCTTCGGGTTGTCACCAATAAAAAGAGAGGGGTGGTAGCATGCTGGCTGGCCACCCGATGTTTCATTCCTCGTGCTTGTCCATACAGTTATGCTATCCCCAGTTGCCATGGTCTTTGTTCTCATGCCGCAATTTGCCTATAGTCCAGTTGTCCTGTGCTAACCCTAAACTAGGACTATTTCTTTCATAATATCTCTTTATGATATAAAACATGCATCAACACTACGCTTACACAGAGGGATATTGTCATTTACTAAAGCCAATACCCAACATAGTTATCCAGCCTTAGGATAGTTTTATGTGGCAATTTCATCTCAAGGTTCGATATTGGACACAAGGCGTAATGCCCTTTGTGAAACCCGTTTCACAATTACTACAGAAAACATTTTTATCCAGTCGGGTTTAGTGTCAGTGGTGACTGTATTTCCCTCGTCATCTTTCGGGCAAGTGAAACATTTTTGTCGCATATAATGTAACATGACCTTCATGTAGAGTAACATGATTGAAACCTTTAGTTCCTATACTTATAGCCACCTAATTATAGCAGTATTACACTAGATGACTTGCGCTGCGAGTTGCGAGTTGCGAGTTGCGAGCTTGGATCTAATATCATCATATCACGCTGATATCACAGCTCTAGGGCGTCTTTCACGCTAGTAGAATTGTAAATGCATTTCTCACATCTCATGAAAGGTAAGATACGTTTTTTTAAAGTTAAATATTCACTCTACATGATATATAAATAACAACATACTATACAGGAACATACTATCGTAAATCTGAAACACAACTATGAAAATGTCAAAATATCTTAATAAGAAAAACAATCGTAGAATTGCGACCAGTGTGAAACACTTCCCTAGTCTTTTATTGTAATTCTGCCTTACTTGTTACACTATTTCATATGGTAAGGCCTGGAAACAGATCTCAGTTGGTATGGATGTGTTACATGAAATTTGAGTCAGGTTCGAAATACGCAGCTGTATGAGCCGTGCTGCATGGCCCACATTTGTATGGTAAATACTAGGGATGTTACTCATAAATATAATAGTTAGAGTAATAGAATTTGTAATCGAATTTATAATCCTGAGTTTCCTTGTTATATTGACCAGTGTACACTACAACTCCCCAATTCTATCGTGAGATTGGACGAGATGAAATAGATATTGCTGTGTCGGGTGATTTCCAGTTGGAGGATTGATATATTTCACTAGCCAAGTGTGTAGTGTACGGCCAAGTACATATATCAGTCCACCAACCAGTGCAAGCCTCATGCAGCAACATTTAGTTTTGTTAAGCAAAACCTTGGATTTTACAATGTTTTTGTGTAGGCCTGTAACCATAGGGGAGGGGGGGAGTTTTGGCCATCCCCCCCTCCCCCACAAACTAAATTTTTCAAAAAGTTTCCTTCCAAAATGTAATGCATAAATCACTAAAATCATTAGAAAATATTGAAAAGTCCCATTTTTTACAGCTTGACACCCCCTTTTCAAGTTCAAATCATTGAAAATAAAGGCAAAAGTACCTCTTGTGGGACCTCGCCACCCCCCAAAGCAGAAGCTGGGTACCGGCCTGTTGTGTGTGGAAATGTGACGGTTAAATGAGTTGAAAAAAACAAACAAAACAATTGTTGTTTACGTTTGAAATCTGCTGGGCCTATTAATATTGTCCTCACGTTGACGACATCTCCGGCCATTATTTACACAAATAGCCAGTGATATTAGGAATGGAAATGACATGTGGCCCTCCACACAATACTTCAACAATAAATGTGGTGCAAAGTGACGTCCCCTTTACCATGGGTGCTCCTTTGCTCATTTTAATTGACCATAAACAGTTCGAAGATACAGAGAGTTCCAATCTGAAAGGATTATCATAAGGGGGCAATTCCAAAACTCGATTTTTGGACAGCAGTGTCTATTTTGACAAGCTTAAGGAAATGATTTGTTGTTTTATGAACAATACATAACGAGATGTCTCAAGTTGCATTTGGTTTATATGTGTCTCCAGCATGCAGGATACACGTGCCAACATGTCTCCTGTGACCTAAGGCTAGCCAACACCTGAGGCATAAAGAGATCGCCTCAAGTTAGTCTCATTAACTGGAGCAATACACTAAGTTCATCCCTAAGACTGTTCTCAGAAATTTAATTCATTAGAGACGCAGCGCTGAGCGACCGTAGTAAGGTGTGAGTGGGGATGGGGCCGTCCATAAATCATGTCACACAAGTGGCCCGTTGCACAATGATTTTCTTAGCAACGCTATCTTAACTTGATTCTCACTTGATTGTCACAAGGAAATTCTATTGTGCAACGGGCCAAAGGGGGTGGGTGGGAAGGTTGTAAAGTGTAACACTGTTTGAAAACGGGCTTTATATTTACCCTACTTCTTCTAAAATGATGTCCTTTGGCATGTTGCTGCCTATATACTGAACTTTCTTCATGTCTTACCAAGAACCAGCGAAATGGGCCATAACCAACCTGTCCATCTGGTTGCTGTTTTGTTAAACTGCTTTCAAAAGGACCTGTGGGAACCAGAAAATTCTTAGTTCCAACCTCATCCTCCATGGTGTAGTGGTTGAGACCCTCACCTCCAAACCCAGAGGTTGTGGATTCGAATCATGGCAAAGCCACTTGTCATGTTGAAATCAGAAAGTTTAGTGTGACAGGGGGTGGGTGGGTCTCAAAAGTACCCTGAAAAGTGTTACACCATTCTGGACGGCCCCTTGGGTGAAGGTGGGGGAGGGAGGGGGTCGTACAGGTGGCAGCTCGGCAATAACTCGAGTGGCCCGCTGCACAATGGATTAGTGCTGTTACAATAACTTTACGATAACTTTAAGATCGTTTTTGTAACAGCAATAGGTTTTGTAACAGCAACACCTTAATATCTCTTTTTTCTACTGGATGAAATTGAATTCTGTTAATTCATATATGAAGGTAAAAAATTTATTACGCGATGTAGCACTGGAGATATTGTACCGACCACGAGGCCACATAAACCGTTGTCACTGCCCTGGTTTGCACACACCGTTGACAGATTTGGAGCAATAACAATTCTCCTTACCGCGGAAAGCGGATTTACAGTATTTTATGGACCTGCAGGCTAATTTTGACTAATTTTGTCGACAAAATGCCTAGGAAATCTATAGCAAATAACTCTCATATATTCACCAACAATGAATGGATTTTCAAATAACTCAGGAAATATTGATATAATTATGTGGGTACTGATTTAAAAAATTATGATGGCTAGTTTTTCCAAACATTAGTCTACAAATAATAGTATAATTCATGAAAATTTATACACTAAAGCCATGACTTTTGTCGACATATTACCCAACATGCACTTTGTTTTAGGCTTACCTGCAGGTAAGACTCACTAATTTGCCTATCCGTGGTTGGAAGAATTGCTGAGTGTGCCAATGGTCTGTACTCGATATATTCTATAACTCGCTCCGATGATGTCATAGAATGCAGTGACCCCGTCACCTAGGGGACCTGTCTTGTTACCTGCTTGGCCACGGTTATATACAAATAGTCCGGGCCATTTTACTTATATCAATTACACAGAAAATACTGAATCACTCGCATTCACAAACAATAACAGATTTTCATTCACCCGCTTCTGAGAAGGCAGGGCAATAATAAAGGTATAGGGTTTAGGATTGTGTTATAGAATAAAGGTGCGGGAGAAGCAGAGGTGAAGCTGGTTATTCGGTACGCATTTAACCTTTATTTTGATGGCTTAACCTACTTGATAATGATGAGAAATTTTGAAATTCTCTCATAAAAGCTATTAGCAAGATCTTAAAGGGGATGACCAGTGACAAACTTTAACAAAATTATATATAGACCTTGCCTCTCTGATATCATCAGTTAAAACAGAATCAAAATTGAATAAGCGGTTCAAAGATTATTGAGGGAATAAGATTCTCTAGAGTTCCCCACTGGGGGCGGCCATTTTGAGTAGATTTTCCAGCATGCACCTCACCATTAAACCAAATTGTGGTTTCTGTTTAGATTTCTGAAGGCTGAGCTATACTATTCCATTCATTTTTAAAATGTTTTTGCGAAGTGTTATTTGATGAAAAATGATCAAACTCCATATCATTATTGGAGGTACATTGAGGCACATATTGCAACGAGGATTTTAAAGGTTCAATAGTTAAGATTCAATCAATTGTTACTGGTTGCCTAGCAACCTACATTTTTCGTACTGAGTAGTAAAGTTACCATTGGTTCTGCCTAGCAACACCCTGTTGCTTAATAAACCAATGCTAGAATGAGATGCTACGCAACATGGACACATCAAGAAAGAATGAATCTAAGAAATCTGAAACCAATATGGAAGTGTTATGTACTCAATAAAATGTCAAGATGGAACGAGAAATGCATCTGCTTGTGTAGAAACACGAGAATCCAAGAGTCAAAACTAGGCTCATTTTCGAAAAGTCTACTCTAGCCCCAAACAAAAAGACCGTGACACCTATGAAAATTCCCGGGACCATGGAATATCTCAAGACTCCTTTTCCTGAGCCAATCTAGATAGTAGGCTAGGCGTTTACTATGAGAAACAAATAATTATATGATATATCTCTAAATGCCAATGTATTATATAAGTACTTCATAAGTGTAATATTATTGAAGATATTACACACTTATGAAACCACAAAATCGGGTAATGTTCTGGCAATCTATGTGATGAATGATAGGTTCGTCCAACCCCCACCCCCAAAGATTTATATAAGAAAACTTTGGGATAAATTTAAAATTTAATATACTAAGGAAAAACTAGATATTGGGATCCACATGAGCATAAGTAGTACCCAAGTTTTATACATGTGGAAATACTAGAAATGGAGTCCACAGAATCTCAAATTATGCACAAGTTTAAAAAAACATGGAAAACACCAGAAATAGGCTCCACATAATCTCGAGTAGTACTCGAGTTTAAAGTACATGGGAATCACTAGAAATGGAGTCAACAGAATCCGGAGAAGTATTGGAGATTCAAGCATGAGGAAATCACCAAAAATCCATTTTAGTACTCGAATCTAAAATACAAAGTCTACAGAATCGCTAGCAGTACTTGAGGGTAAAATACATGGGAAACACTGGAAATAGGGTCCGCAGCTTCCCGAGTGGCACTAGAGTTTAAACTATTGGGAATGTGGGGTCCAAAGACTCTTGAGTAGTACTTGAGTTTGCCACACGGGAAATGCTAGAAATATGGTCCAAAGAATCTCAAGTAGTATTCTAGTTTATGACAAAAGATCAAATAGGGTCCACAGAATCCCGAGTGGTACTAGAGTTTAAAACATATCGAAACAATTAGAAATGGTGACCACTGAATTCTGTTATCAAAATCAAAACATTTGAGAAACACTAGAAATGGGGTCCACAGAAACCCGAGCAATACTTGAGTTTACGACAAAAGATCAAATAGGGTCCACAGAATCCTGAGTGGTACTAGAGTTTAAAACATATCGAAAATATTAGAAATGGTGTACACTGAATTCCACTATCAAAATTAAAACTTTTGGGAAACACTAGAAATGGGGTCCACAGAAACCCGAGCAATACTGGAGTTTACGACAAAAGATCAAATACGGTCCACAGAATCCCAAGTGGTACTAGAGTCAAAAACATGTGGAAAACATAAGAAAATTAATGGTGACCACCGAATTCCGAGTAGTTATCAAGATTAAAACATTTGGGAAACACTAGAAATGGGGTCCAAAGACTCTTGAGTAGTCTTGAGTGTAAAACACATGTGAAACAGTAGAATTGGAGTTTTCAACACAAGATCAGCCTGTTGATCCCCAACATAGAATGAGCAGTCAGGGGTCTTTGTCACCTGGGGAAAGGTGGGCTTGACCTTTAGCAGACATGAAGGTAATCCCAGGCTAATGAGCTTATATCATTGAGCTGCCCGTTGCTATGGTAACTTTGTAATCTGAGAACAGATGCACAAGTAAAATACTTCACAGCTTTTCTTCCTCGATATCTCTCGCCTCATTATATTCATACGTCGTCACACGTGGCACTACAGGGCACGCAGGAAATGACCTGGTATAACCTGTATAACCATAAGATATCTTTGATGCAATATGAAAAATCTAATTTGGAACTCAGACATGTTACTAGTATAAATGCAAGGCAACAAAATAAATTTATTTTCAAGGTAGATAATCAGCAAACTTGTAAATATCAAAGAAGTCCGTATTACCGGGGAGTAAAACTATGGGAAAAATTACCAAGAAAAGTGACGGAGAGTGTAAATATTGGAAATTTTAAGATGGAACTTAATAAATTGTATCAGAATTAGGAAAACTCTTGTGACCTAAATGTAATTGTATATGTTATTTTGATATGAAATAATATTATTACCATAATACCTTGTTCTATTGATGTTCGTATTGTACTTGTAATTTCTATACTATTTTCTTTTCTTTTCATTCCTGTTTATGGTTGTTTTTGTAAACTTTTGATATTTCCTTTTATTATTCCACTTAAATTGCATATACACTGTCATGTATCATCTGGAAGACCAGGGGATTACCCTGAGGATGACCTTTTGAATAAAAAAAAACAAAAAAAAACGTATGTTGACATTGAAAACACATTTTAATTATCTGTGTGGTAATATACAGTTATAGGAAAGTATGATTGAAATGCACTACTACCCACTTTGTAACAAAATCTCTCTACAGATTCTTCGGATGGGTCTTTAGGCCAAAGCTGACAGAAGAGCTTGCCTTGAACTTTAAGATGAGGTGCAAAAGGTATATTTTGACTCACAATTTAGTGAGCAGTTCTTTATGATGAATGTATATAGTCCTTAATTATTTTCATACCTTAATAAATATATTTGTTTTTTCAATCAGTTTTTCCAATACAGAAAAACAGCCACCCTTGAATACCTTGATATATATCAAGTACCCTCCATATCTCATTATTAGAATGTTTCACCTTTCGTCAAAAAGATCTTATAATAAGATAACCTAAGAATACAGAACATGAAAGTGCAAGGAATTGAAAACACCAGAATACCAGAAAAAAATAATGAATTTGAGAACCCTCAAATAGCAGTGACCCCCACACTGTAACCAAGCCCCTATATATATATATATATATATATATATATATATATAAAAGCCCTGCCCCTCATTAGCGTAAAGGCCTATTCCACTTTACGGTGGGGAGCCGTTTGCGGTGATCACCATCTGCCACTGCAAGCAATTTCCAGTTCAGAATCGAACATGTCGGTTTCTGCCACCGCAAGCACTCAAAAGAAAATTCTATAAAGTAATTGTATAATATAAATATAAAATCATGAAAAAATTCATGAAAATTAATAAAATCATAAAGTCAAAAATATATTTTTTAATCATATAAAAGAATATCGAATCATTTGCTGTGGTACTTGTGGTTGCTCACCGCAAACACCACCGCAAGCACCACAACAAGCACCATCACAAGTAATGTCTATATTCCACCTTGCGGTGACCAGATTTACTTGCGGTGGGGCCAATCACCGCTAGTAAAACGGCCACCGCAAGCAAAACGCCGCAAAGTGGAATGTGGCCTTAACTCTCCTCTAATTCCAACAACAATCCTATAGTGAGATGTGCATTCTTCAGAGAAATCTAGTAGATCTATGTAAGTTTGGTATGAAACCAGAAAATACCTGAGATATAGATTAGGAGGAACAAATTTCTTTTCTGTGAATCTTTTTATTATAACCTCTCATCAATCAAAACCATAATTATAAACTACATTTCACAGACAATACATCGAATGAGGCTGAAAGTAAACTTTTTCCAATTCTTTTTTAACAGATATTGGTCTTATACAATCCTTCGTAATGTACATCAAGATCTAAAATCACAATATGACCTCTGTGATAGGTTGTGAGCAACTAAAATTAACAACTTTGACACTCAGAGCTAAAGTCGGGTCCCCACGTGGTGACTAAACCCAGGCGATTAGTGTATTTCACCAGTGACCAGGGAAGAAATATTGGTCGCTGGGTGACTAACTAATCACCGGGTGGCCAAAATATTAATCTCCACGTTGGGACACTCTTGCCATCGAACCTACAGCAACTCGAGGACATATAAGTCTCCCTGCTCGGCAAATAAGTGCACTAATCACTGGTGACTAGAGGAAAATATTAAACATGTCAAATATTTCACCCAGAAACCACGGCGATTAATGGTTTAGTCGCCAGACATCACGGCACCCTTTTATGTCAAGTCGTTGGGCAACCAACCTGCCAAAATTCACGTTGGTCGCCGTAGATTCTTTTCAATCTAGTCGCCCTGTGGGGACCAGGCTTTAGAGTGGCATGTAAACCTTGGTAACAGAGCAGTAACATCTCTCTCTGCCCCCACAATATATATTCTGATTAAGTTTGCCATAAAAAATATTACAACATTTCAGAGTGCGCTCACAGTACACACAAACCGAAAATTGTAAAATGCAATCCTGTTGTTTCCAGTCAGCCTTGAGGTAAACATGTGGGGCTCACTAAATAAGGCTCACTAAATAGAAAATAATGTACGACATAAATATCTATCAAAGTAGAGCATAATACAGTCAAAAGGAAATCAAAGTTATTTTACATCTACAATAAACTTTGATTTCCCTTGCACTGTCACATCATGTATTAGCTATATTATATAGTAGCAAGGGAGTGTAAAGGCATTATTATCTATGTGAATTCGCATTTAGTGGTTATTATTTTTACACCTAGGGGTGTGTTAAAACTACGGTGTTTCTTCAGTAAACCAAGTGCCGAGGGAACACTGTAAATTTGAAGGAAAGTTTCCATTTTCTCATGAACATAATCAAACACATGAGTATATTCTAGACGTCTTTATATGACCGTGTACCAGAGTTTTCCTGTATTCCATATTAAATTAGCTACAATTTATATACGAACAACCTTTAAAAAGAGAGTTTGTCGACCAGTACATTGAGGTCATGTTAGTTTTAAAATGAATATAATCGTGTACATTCTTAACACCTCATGATAAAACATAAAGATTACTGGGTTGTGCAGTTCCTTCTTTTAATCAAAGATAAGTCCCTCAACTCTGAATGGAGTATCATCATAAGATGCTTAATGAATTGTCTCTATGTGGGATCAAAGACCCTCAGGACAATAACCCATGACATTTTGATGATTTTTTTTTCTCTCGGAGACGTTTCACCCTTTTGCTGCATAACAGGATGTGATGTGACGGTTAAAGAAATGAGGAAGACCAAAAGAAAAACAAAACATCCAATTGACTTCAGGAACAAAACAAAAAGTGAAAATACAATGGTATATACTACATTCAGCTTCTGAGATTACATTTTCTATGAAAAATGTTGACTTAGTCTTTATATCGATAGACAAGGAAACAATTAACAGGGTCTGATTCAATGTGATTAATTTACTAATAACGCACCCAGCGGGCACTAAGCCTCTTACAGTTACGTGTCTTCTGTGCAAATTAAAACCGGAGATATCATCTCAGGCTTATCAACAACCCTGGTGAGTCTCTGGCTATAAAAGGAGGACACCTAGGCAAGCAGTAACAACAATCACCTTCTATGACCCTACATTTTTGGTCAGTCTGTTACCTGCCCAAATTTCATGTAACAGTTACATTACTTTACGATAGGTTGTGAATCTCCAAGACCGGGTGTTGTATGTTATATTCTGGTGAAGTTGCTACCTTACAGATTACATTTTTTTTTACATGAAATAGCATCACCAGAATGTTATCATAACCTTGCAGCGAAAGGTTGCCGTGTTAGGTTCTAAAGATGTTATTGGGTGCCATCAAAATGAAATAACAAGAACCAAAACAGAACCAAAATAGAACCAAATAGAAGGTTACTGCAATGTTATACAAATGTTACATTTTTGTCTGAGTTGGATTTCCAGAGGCCTACCTTACAGGGAGGGGGTGGGAGGCTTGTCCTACCTGAGCTCTCCCTGTAGGCAGTTTGTCTCCTTTTTGGGCTTATCTAAGTGCCTCAGAAGTCATTCGAAATCCCAATTACACATAAAATGGGGCAGTCTTTACATTTAGACCCACGTATAGTGTTCCCATCTCGACAGGGGAGTGGCGTGACCTTTCTGTAACCATGGTTACACGCCATTGCTGTCAAACCAGTACTTTAAAATGTCCCCAAATAGCTAGAATTAAGTTTCTCTGTTGTCACAATGCAGTTGACAGTATGATTAACTTATCCAAATACATGTTTGTGACATTACTGCAGCAGCAGCTCATGTAAACATGAATTATTGTCAATAATATTCCCGGCCCAAAATAACATGTTTTTGTGATGAATCTGATATTACTTTGTACTTCAACGGCATAAGTTATTAAAGAATATGAACCTAGCATAAATTATATAGTGAAAGACGTCATTTAAGTGCCTAGATTATCATTATATATAAATGTGTGCTTGTTTACTCTTAGAATGAAGTGTGAAACAGAGCACGAGGGGTGACATATTCGGGGTGAAAGATGCCCATTAAGCATGAAAGTAATTAAGAAGCATATAACTGGAAGTGACCTTTGTCAAGATCAATTAGACCATGTGATCTGAACTGACCAATGGGGTCTGAGTTGTAGTGATATAAAGCAGAGATATTAAATATGAGAATAAACAGTCCCTTTGAAGTACTCAATGTGTTAACACCTCTTCCTTTCCTAAATTGCAACTACTTCAGGACATAGTATGATTAGAGAAAACGAGAACAAAGAATGAAAAGACGGAGAATTGCCTAGTTTGGGTTTGGAGGACTACATCAGACTTAGAAAATATAGATAATTTGGGGCACAAGAATATAATAGCATAATTATACGGACAGTCAGGGGGAACGAGATATCCGGTGGCTGTCAGCACACTACCACCCTTCTTTTATTGGTGACAGACTGAAGACCATTTCCCAGCCGGGGGCACAAGTAGAGCAGTAGAGAGTCTACGCAAAGATTAGAGCAACTGTGGGCTCATGATGCCCTCCATCACAGTCTGGCCCTCCTCCTCTATCTTAAATTCACCGGAATCTGTTAGCTAACTTCAACAACGACACACTGCTCTGACCACCCTTGTGTTCAGACTGAGATCCTGCACCTGAGCCTGAAACCTGGACGAGGGACTCCTCACAAAGTCCCCGTTCTTTTGTTCAACAAAGAATGGCTAGACTTGGGGAGAGGAGGCCGAACTGAAATGAAAGGAGCTACGATATCAACCAAAGACCCCTTTTCATCACATTTTCATTGCTCTCAATAACCACCACAGAATCACAATGGGACACAGTTATTTGTCGGCACATTACTTTTTTCACCTGAATATGGGAAGCTTGATTCAAGTTTGCAAATGATTTAAAATGTACATGATTAGAATTATGTAGCATTACAGATTCAGTATACAATACTATTTGTTTAAAGAGAGCCAAAAGCAATTAAGGGTCAAAATTCTGTTACTTTTTGAAATAATATTCTATGGCCATAGCCTAGGCTTATAGTAAAATATAGATTGTGAATACAAACTTTAACTACATTAAAAAACATCTAAACTAATACATAGATATAGGTAGTTATCATGATTTATACTATACCAATGGTGTCATATAGTGGCTAGTACTTCTCTATAAATGTTCATTGTGTTAAATGACAATACAAAGTCCAGGTTTTTTTTAAAGATGTAGTGGTATATTTAAAGAGTCATGATACAGCCGTAAATTTGGAGCGACAGGGCTCCCCCTGGCACCAGGCCCCAACCATGAAAAGCTGCTCACTGCAGAGCAGGTCGCTATATATAGGGCCCCTTATACATAGGCCCCGCCTACTGGTATGTACACTTTTAAAGATACTCATATGTTTTAACATTTCTAACTGCGCAGAGCCTATGGGGCTCTTAACACAGGGGGAAACCACGACTATTTTACAGTGTCTAAGGTTAGACTCTTACAATGTATTTCCATAGTTATTTGAGTTTGTAAAAATTTGTCATATTTTGAACGTGCTTTTGGCTCCCTTTAAGGGCTCCATAGACGTATAAATATAAACTAACAAAGATTTTCAGGTTATATTTTATAATATAAACTGTAACCTAAAAATATATTACCAGTATTATTGGTGAGACCATAAAGCACTACTGCCCTTGCTAGGACCCAGCAATAGCTGCTGTAAATGTAAAGTTCTGAAATGTTTTCCTTATTTTCTATTCACTTCATATGGGATTATATATATGATAGAAAATTCCCTAGCCTTTCTCATGATAACCTTTTTGTAAAGGCTGATTTAAAACTTACTGTGGTACTGCATTTCTTGTTTTTTTTAAGATCAGAAAAGCTACCTCTTAGTTCCCAATTTGACAAATCTAACTTTGGCAACAATATATATATGCACATTATGCAACAATTTGCAAAATATAGTTATTTAACAGAGGAAAGTTGTGTATTGAATTTCATTTTTAAAGCAGAGTCTATGCCCACTGTTTAGCATCCTAAAATGAATGTAACGATGGGTATATGAATCACAGTTTGGAAGCCTAGGGTATGTTAGAGATATACAACTGTGGGGTGTTTCATAACAAAACTCCGTAGCTATGAAGGTTTTATGTACCATTGCGGAAACTGTACGTGAGTTTCAAACTCTTGTACGAGACCGTTTCATTACAAAACTCCGGTAAATTGACCCAAAACTCCTGTAAATCGACCCAAAACTCCCCAAAATCGACCCGAAACTCCTGCAAATCCAGCCAAACTTGTGTAGGCAAAAACAAATCTCATGTAGCTACAATGGCTAAAAAGGTAATGCTAACTTTATGAAACGCCAATCTGAGGGAGGTTTGTTATGAAACAGGCACCAGGTGACAAAACTTGTTTTCATATGAGCATATAGTATTATGGCCATTACTTAAGCGGTATTCTCCTCACCTGATTGATAAATCACGCACATATCATTCATCATTAACTGGCTAATTGAGACAGCTACCTGTTCATATACATATACTGAATATCTGTTTGTTGGCGGGGCGGTGGAGTGGAGGGGGCATCTCCGCAGTAGTCAACATGTTGGTTGACAAATATCTCATATTGTTTGTGTTAAGTCAGTCAGTCAGCCAGCTTTGTCTGTCATTGTTTATGGAGCACAGAAAAAGGGAATAGGAAAAGGAGGTGTTAAGGGGAAGAGCCCAACATTTCTGACCAATATACACAAAAAATAATTATAAAAACCTGATAATTCAATTAACATTTCTGTATGAAAAGTATCTTTATAACTCTTGTAACTTTTTTTTATTTTGGCACTACCATCCGATCCTTAAGCCTCTTTGTTAACCCTTTAGACCCCAATCTGTCTGTATCTGCCTGTGTGTAGTTTCCTCAATCCGACCATATCCGCCTGGGAAAATGACAATTTTTCTGTGATTTCCCCACAGTTTTCCATTGGGCACAGCTTTATGAATATTCAACATGCAATACGGCCAAAATACCTTTTAAAATCGTATTTGATTTCTTATTCAATGTCAAACCCTATTGCTATAATGTTCTTTGATAGGGGTGTGTCAGTCTTTGAACCTTATCAATTACAAGGAATTTAAGGGAATTCCATGGAAATCCTGGGAAAATCAAGCAATCAATGAATGCAATCTGTGGGGTTAATGCTTAATTGACTCTGGGGGATTTGTAGGGGTTGTGGCTAAAGTAGGGAGAAAGGTGCCATTGTAATTGCTATTCATTAAAACTTTGGTTTTCTGCTATTTGATCATTTCCTTTAAAAAAGGACACGGATAAGAAATGAAATCTTTCAATGTAATACGGAGGGTTTTCGACATTTTATTGGGTTTTTAGGAGTGGTTTTACCAATTTTCTAAACTAAGATAGAAAAAGCATACATGTGTTTATTAAATTTTGGTTAAAAATTAGTTAAACCCGACTCAAACTCAACTTCGAAATGTTTATGGTGCCCTCCTGTCTATCCTTAAGTGGTGATAATGACTAACCCTTGTGATCCACTATGATTACACAGATTACATCCTAAAGCCTTATACCCTCTGATTTTGACCTCAGCGATTCTTTTTTACTCTGATCACCTGAAAGTATGCTATTGCACTGAGGTCAATACCTTAAGCACAGTGTGGTTAGTGAAGCCCCATTGGCCCGTTGCACAATGGGTTCGTAACAACGAAAATAATTTTTTTGAAAAAAATTAATATTTTCGTAACAAGGATGGTTTATACACATTGTTTTTCTATATTTAGAATGCAGCCAGAGAGCTGTAACTTTTACTGATTTGTCCTTAATTTGTTTCGTTTTTACATCAATTTACAGAATTCAATTTCATTCATTAGAACCAGAGATTTTACTATGTTTGTAAAATCGTAACAAAGATATCTTTAAAAAAGATATCTTTGTTTGATCCTAACAACGAAATTCTATTGTGCAATGGGCCACATACCCACTAAGTGATTTTACTTTCGCCAGGCGACAACACAGGCGTCTCATTATCTAAAAGTATACTACCAGCAAAATCTCCTGCCAATCACAATCACCCGGCGACTCCCCCTTGGTATGGTGTGCATTCTGGGCGTTGGGCAATGGAATGCAGATTCGGCAGTAAAATCGGCAATAAAATAACAAAAACTTGCCTGATATGACAGTCACCTGTTGCCCGTTGCACAATGATTTTCGTAACAAGGAAAATAAAAAAATAAAGAAACATTTTCTTGTTACTTTTATCGTAACAATGAACGTTTTGACACATTTCTTTTTCTATATTTGGAACGCCCTCAAAGATCTGTAACTTTTACTGTTTTTTTTCTAATTTTTTCCCTTTTTATAACAATTCACAGATTTCAATTTCATTCATTAGAATCAGAGATATTACATTTTCGTTACAATGAAACATTTCGTTGTTAAGTAAAAGTTTGTTGTGCTTTCGTTATTTGATCCTCACAACGAAAATCCATTGTGCATGGGCCTTTAGAACGCTTAATAGCAGAGGGCATTGCAGTCAAATTTTGATATCACTATTAGAGTAGGTTCGCTTACAATAAGGTTATATAATTATGATAAAGGAGAATGGTCACTAAAGTGCAGTAAATGATAATAAAACTGTAACAAAGTAGAAAAGGGTTTAAAAATTAGTAAATGCCTATTGACGGCTAAAAGGCAGCGTGAAAGGGAGATGAGAAAGCTATAATGGCTAGTATATAGGATGCTGTATAATGACAAAAACTGTACTGTATACAAAATTTATACAGGATAAATAAAATGAAATTAAGAAAAAAGAAGTAAAACCCAGACCAACCGAAAGGGGGAGAGCAAGAAACAAATCTGAACTTGGATGAACCTAAGGTTTGGGAGCTGGGTGGAATTTACCTGACTGGGTTTGATGGTGTTCTCTGGTGACCGTACGTTGAACTACCTGTACATTGAAAGCATAGGACTACCATAAGACATACTTATGCCGCGTCCCCACTTGGGCGACCAACAACGGCAACTAATGTTAGTCGCCGGACGATTAAGAAATAAGTAAGTCGTCGGGTGACTAACTAAGTGGCCAGTGGAAAAAAAGTTAATCGCCACGTTGGGACGCTCTTGCAGTTAGTCGCTGGGCGACTAGGGAAACTTTAGTACGTCGCCCGACGATTAACTTGTCCACAGTGTGCATAGAAAAATATTCAACATGTCAAATATTTTGCCCTAAACCCACGGCGACTAGTGGTTTAGTCGCCAGACATCACGGTGCCGGTGTAGAGTTGGTCGCCAGATGATTAACAATGTTAGTCGTCGCCGATTTTTGAAATCTAATCGCCCAAGTGGGGACCAGGCATTAGTGATAGGTAAACCTTTACCGTATTCGGGGGTCCAGGTTCATGCTAGCGTCACATTTCGTGGCACTGACTGTGGGTGGTCAAGCATGACTTTTCAGCCAATCAGGCTATCCCCTTGTTCAACATGGCTACGCTCCGTGTGAATCTCCCGTATGCGGTATAGGTTATGTACGGTGCACTCCTGAAACGAATCTTGAACAAATAGTAGCTGGTAGAGCTGGACTGTACCATGATATGACAACCAGCATCTCATACCTGCAGTGTCCAAAATTAAGGATATTTTGTGTGCACCCATCAGGTGCACAATCTCTAGAACTGTGCACCTGGGGATTTGCTTCTGCACCCACCCAATATATGGCAGTGGTAAAAGACCTCAAAATTGTGCACATTCAGGGTGCACACCTCTTATAATCGCACACCCGGCCACGAAAATATGTGCCTCCGGTGCAGGGCGCAGCTTAATTTTGGACACTGCCTACCTGTGTTGGATTGATAAAAGTGACCCTCTGCAAAGCAAGTGTCTGCATTTTGATTTGAACTACCCAATCGGAGAAGTACCTCTGCCCTTGGCTAGCCATGAATGAAGGAGATTGACTTATAACAACTCATGATATGATCTAAATAATACTTTTCCTCCCCATCACAAACATCAAATAATCACAACACTCCAGTTCACTATTAGAAATGAATATATTCGATAAGATCATTGCAAAATTGTCTGTCAATTTTCTCCGGTGATTCAGATATAACATGCAGACTCAATATACCATACTGATGGGCGATCAGATTAAAATGTGATCACGAGGTCAAAATTGCCTAGTGGGTATGGGGCTTAAGGGAGAAGCTATTATCTCTTTGACAAAACACCTACTGTCTGCATTAACCTTTGTATGACATGGCATGGGTATTTAATAATGTATGAACTAAATAGATCAAAATCTAAGAAAAATATAGCACTATCTATTCAAATATAGTGGAAAGCTTTCTATTGGGAGTTGCTCCATTATTCAGATATGCCAAAACATAGTTTTGTTTACATTACACCCTTCATTCGCTACACCCATGAAGAGTAGATTTAAATTTCAGAATTGCAATTAAACTTTGTATTTCACTATCTGTGATTTGAAAAGAATAAAAGTTTAGTTTTTCCCCAGGGAAATATTATGATATACTCAAGCATTTATCATAAAATAAAATGAGCATAATGAAATAATTTCATGTAAATTAACCATAAGATTTTAGTCTTATACTTAATTCACATGAAATTGTTAATTTAAATGGAAATAATTTCATGTGAATTAACTTTGAGCCTTATAGTTAATTCACATGAAACTATTTCCAAAAAAATATTTCCATTTCATTATGCTCATTTTATTTAATGACTGGTATAATAACTGATTGTATTATATGATAAAATCTGTTATTTATCTTAAAATATCTTCTTTGTTAAGTCAAACCTCATATTTGTATCCATTATAGATGGTACTACCTCTCTGTTTGTAGGCCTACATAATCAGAGGGATAATTCATACAGGAAAACAGGGGCCTCTAATTTACATCAGAACAAGGGGTATAAGTGGCAGATGAGGGTCTAGATCTTCAGGTGGGTAGACATATCAGTCTTACAAAGAGCTTTGTATGGTCAGAAGGCCTTATGGTGCCCACCCATCTGGTCTATATCCGGCCCAGTAATGACAGGGGGAGGCCTGGCCCTGCACTCAGAGCCCCTAGGCATTGGGACAAGGTGCTCTGAAGTTCGAAATCCAGGAGATTATTTGAAGCCCATTTAATTAATCACAGTTCACATTGAAAAACTTTAAGGGACGATTTTATAATCTTTCTGCGAAAAACTTATTCCATTCAGAACGCGATAATTTGAGAAGCAATAAAGTGATCGCAGGAAAGCGAAATTGAAAAAAAATAACATTCACAAAGTAATTGGGGCCTTCCCTTTAGTATGTACGTACAAAGGGTTGGAGGGGGGTCTGGGATTTTTGAAAATTTGCTTACATTCCTGTACAAATCCAAGGAAAGAACGGAGGGACTTGAGGAATGGACCCTCACTCAAGACTCGGGCTTGGGTGCGGGGTTCCACGCTGAACACGGGAGTGTCGAGAGAGGTCACGTGTTTCAGAGTCATGCCTCATGCATGAGGGCGTTCAGAATGGCATGTTGTCGAAGTAGCCATACGAAATCCTGTGAATTCAAGATAGAGGGGGGAAGGTTTTTCGTGCTTCACTAGCTAACTCACAGGATGTGACAAACCTCTGATTGTCTTGATCTTTGTGTAGTTGTTTTACTGGCTGGTTCACTCCTGTAGTTGGCGACTGATGCTTGAGACATTGCCAAAAATAAAGGCATGGTAGCGTGTTTGCTGGCTGCCTTTTCTTTCGTTCCCCTTACCTGTCCATATCGTACTGCCCTTAATGATGCCCCATAGTTCTCGTGCTCTTGCCAAAATTTGCTTATATTTTCTGAGTCTAGCATCCCATTTTTACCCTAACTTGGCCTTTAAACATCTTCTCATGCCTGGTTCCCTGTCTTCTCTAAATATGCTAAGTTAAAGATGGTTCGTGCCGAGGAAGAAAGAGGTGTGAACACAGTGAGTACATTAAAGGGACTGTTTATTCTCGTGCAGCGGTCTGCTTTATACCACCACAAGTGGCACCCTATTGGTCAGTTCAGATCACATGATCTCATTGACCCTTACAGAGGTCACTTCCGGTTACATGCTTCCTTAATTATTCATGCTCTTGTTAATCAATTTCGTGCCGACATATTACTTCTTGTGCCACAAACATATATAATCCGACTCCAGTCACTTATTCCAAATCTTCATACATCTCGATGAAAATAGTCATCCAGAGTGTCACAGGGTCGGTCAACTATCAGTATTTTAGTTGTGTAGTGGAAATAACATTATTTACGTGAAAGTTGTTCCGTGGAAACAGACATTAAAGGCTATATTCCACGATGCGTTCAGTCCCATTTGTGTTCATTTAATCATGGAAACGCAAGCTTGATTGCGGAAATTTATAAACATGTTGGTATGGGAACGCAGGTAAAAACGCATGTAAACTTGCGTTTCCTAATAACGCAAGTACAACACATCATGAACACAAGTAAAACTGATCGTGGAATATACCCTGCATTACACCCCAGATGCGTTTATCACTTGCGTTGCAACACATGCTGACGACGCAAGTGACCAGAACGCATCGTAGAATATACAGCCTGTCAGCGGGTGGAGTTTTGCTGCTTGTCACCACTAGGGGGCACCTCTGGTGCTGGGGGCGGGTCGAGCTGGGTGTCAACTTGGTGGTGGTAGTGGGGGGTGGTATGTGTGTAAAGCCTGGTCCCCACAGTGCGATTTGTTTGCCCAAAACGATGGGCAGGGCGACCAATATGACCTCTAATCGCTTGCAATTTGATGGCAAGAGTGTCCCAATGTGGCGTTTAATTGTTTTTTCCACTAGCGATTAGTTAATCATCGGACGACGTACTAACTTCCTAATCAGCGGGCGACCAACGTTAACCGCCGTGGTTTAGTCACCACATGGAGACGCTGCTTTAGGAGGGGAATGGGGAGTGTTGGGGGAGGGTCGAGGTTGGTGACCTGCTGGTGGCTACACTCCACCCCTCAGACTGCTTCAGGCTCCTCCCGTGGCTGTAGGCTGTAGGCACCACACCTGGGTACACCTGGAGTCTCCTACAGACGCCCCTCCACCACCACCTCACCTGTAGAGCTCTACTCACGGCCAGGTAAGTCCTGCCCCGCCGGGGATACAGGGACAGAATCTCGGCTAATCTGAAGGTTACCAATTACATATATATATATATATATATATATATATATATATATATATATATGTAGGTGTCTGCATTACAGAGCAGGTATTGTCGAAAAGACCTAGAATAGGGATTTCTATATCCAACTTTTGTATGTGCACTTTTTCTGTTCTGGGAAATGGACGGGAGTAGTTTCCAATATGTTAAGGTCCCTCTACGTGACCCACTAATACCCACTAAGCCACTTCAGCAACGACGGGCGACGGGCGACTGGGAGAATGGGCAGCAAAGTCGTCCGCTGACTGCATTATCCATGTAATTGCCCTGCAACTCCCCGTCAGTAATAGTCCAGGAGCCAAATCTGAAAATCCTGATCTACCCTCTGCGGTGAGCCCCCTGGATTTTCTGGATTTTTTTCATCTTATAGCATCCTAGGGACCATGAATCAAGATGGTTCCGAAGAATTTAGGTATGCGAACACTGCCTTTTGGGAGACGGACCCCTTTGGGAGACGGACCCCTTTGGGAGACGGACCCCTTTGGGAGACGGACACCTTTGGGAGACGGACCCCTTTGGGAGACGGACCCCTTTGGGAGACGGACCCCTTTGGGAGACGGACCCCTTTGGGAGACGGACCCCTTTGGGAGACGGACCCCTTTGGGAGACGGACCCCTTTGGGAGACGGACCCCTTTGGGAGACGGACCCCTTTGGGAGACGGACCCCTTTGGGAGACGGACCCCTTTGGGAGACGGACCCCTTTGGGAGACGGACCCCTTTGGGAGACGGACCCCTTTGGGAGACGGACCCCTTTGGGAGACGGACCCCTTTGGGAGACGGACCCCTTTGGGAGACGGACCCCTTTGAAGTCTTCCATACGTAAAAGCAATTGATAATCCTTAATATGAAATAAGCTGCCCATCCTCCTTTAATATTGTCTCTTTTACATCACAAACACAGAGTTGGGTTGACGTAGATGTTCATCAGATTGGTCAAGTTGAATTTCTATTTGCAAGAGACGGATTTTGTATTTCTGGATTGCCATGCACTACAACACACAAAGTGTCAGTTGCACTTAGAAGTTGCCAACAGTAACCTGCTTGACAACCCTGGTTTGTATGGTAACAGGGTTGTGACACCATCAATAATTGATGTGATTTAGGTGATTTTGTCCCCCAGGGATAAACAACAGTGTGTACTTTCCCTGGTGACCCAAAAAGATGGAGTTGGCACACAATTTGAATTGAATGTTGGTATTTGATGGTTTTACCATAAAAGGATCATCAGGTGCGAATTTGTAGGTGATTTCATTAAATAAATTTCAGGGAAAACTCCTACTTGAAAAATAATTAAATATCTAGTCCATCCCAATATTTAAATGATATTGCTTAGTTTCCACAATTTAATCCATGCTAGAATAAAATGTAGTCAGTGGACAGGGAAGATGGATGTTGGTCAAGAGTGGTAGGACTATGTCCATACATTGAAGAGTCAGTGTGTAATGTCACTGGTAATACCATACGAAAAATATGATGGATGCAACCCTTATCTTCCGTTGTCCCACTGGGTCTCAATTTAATGGATTAACTCCAGGAATATACCATATGGTCTTACTCCGTCCTAATTAATTGAATTTCCATTTGATGTATTTTCTCTAGGGCGGCGCTGGCCTTGGCCGCCTTATCGACTCCCATTCATTAGTTAATGAGCCCGGTCCCCTGATATGTGGTCTGTCCCTGTAATCATCTTGACCTGGCGTGTTCTGGGTTTATTCTTTATTCAATAACAACGAATGTTTTGACACTTTTTTTTCTATATTTAGAATGCCCTCAAAGAGCTGTAACCTTTACTGAATTTTTTCTAATTTTGTCCCTTTTTGTTACAGTTTACAGATTTAAATTTCATTCATTAGAACCAGAGATATTGCATTTTCGTTACAACGAAACATTTTGTTGTTAAGCAAAAGTTCATTGTGCTTTCGTTGTTTGATCCTTACAACGAAAATCCATTGTGCAACGGGCCACTGTGGCCCGTTGCACCTTGGGTTTCCTGTGGCCCGTTGCACAATAGAATTTCGTTACTAAGATAAAACAACGAAAGCACAACGGGAAACTCTTACTTAAATAGTAAATATCTCAGCTTCTAATGAATGGAATTGAATTCTGTAAATTGATATAAAAAGGCAAGACATTAGAGAAAAAACAGTAAAAGTCACAACTCTTTGAGGGTATTCTAAATATAGAAAAAAAATTGTTAAAAAAAGTTTTGTTGTTACGAAAATAACTGCAAATAATTTATTAAGCAACAACGAACTCTTTCCTTGTTTATCATATTTTCGTTGTTACGAAACCCATTGTGCAACGGGGCACTAGCAATTTAAATAATATTATAAGCAAAACAGTTCGTTGTTGCAAAATAAATTAATTTCAGATATTTTCCTAACAAAGAATGGTTTTCGATAATGTGTTTCTATATTTAGAATGCCCTCAAAGAGCTGTAACTTTTACTGTTTTTTTCTCTATTTTTTCCCCCTTTTTATATCAATTTACAAAATACAATTTCATTCATTAGAACCAGAGATTTCTACTATTTTCGTAACAAGGAAAAGTTTCCTTACAAAGGAACACTTCCCTTTTAAGCAAAAGTTCGTTATGCTATCTTTATTTGACCCTCACAAGGAAATTTTATTTTGCAACGGGCCACTGTGGCCCATTGCACAATTTAGCCCCGTGCATCGTCGGTCCCGGTCCGCCTGCATGCGAGGAGATCATGCTAACTGCTGCACCACCACGTGCTCCTTGATGAGGGGTGGTTGGACTTTCATCTAACGAACATTGGTAATTAGGTTCGACCTCCGATAGCTGATCAATTTTACCGTGCTCTCTGCAACAAAAGCAAATTTAGACAAATTGTGTGACAAAACCATACTACATATAGTATACTATTATTTGCTTTATATCCATCTGTAGTGATCAAATTGTAAAACCAGATTTGCAAACGTTTTATATATGATTTCGCCGCCTCCGATAAGTCTGTTTCCTCCACTTCTGGGACATGGGCACCTTTGCAGAGGTCATCTGATGGTGCATTGTGTTTTATCCCACATTTCTCGCATTTTCTGGCTGTCCTGACATGATTAAATGCCTTAATGAAAGGTTTGTGAATGGCATAGCACATGCAAGTCAATTGCAGAATGGTGGCCGCACGTCCAAGTGACGTCCAAGTGACGTAGCTGATGACGTCACTGACCCCATTACTAGGTTACTCTCTTTGCTGATGATTATACAACAGTAAATGCTTAGTTATGCTACATGGAGGGATGGATGCGGGTATACATATATACAATATGGAATGCTTCAATAATATCGACCTACAAATAATGTTGTCTTCATCAATAATCAGATACTAAAACCGCGTCCCCACGTGGCAACTAAACCTCGGCGATTAAACGTCTATGGTGGCCCAAAGTGCCAAACTCATCATATCCCCGACGATTAGTGTCCCATATGATTACTTTGCAAAGATATGATGGCGACCAACATGATAATCGGTTGTTTAGTCAGCCGGCGACTTACTGTACACTGGCGCCATGATGTCTGGCGACTAAACCTCTAATCGCCGTCAGTTCTGGGCAAAATATTTGACGTGTTTAATATTTTTCTCTAGTCCCCGCCGATTAGTGCAGTTAATCGTCGGGAGAGCCAATTAAAGTGACTGTTAATCACCGGCAGATATGAAGTAATAGCGTCCCAACGTGGCAATTTACTTTTAGTATAAGTGTCGGTGAATGCATGGACTTGGTACTTTGGACCACCTTACCCAGCCGGAGTGTGACGTAACGGTCACGTTATGCAACCATACTTTTTTGGTTAGTCTGTTACTTACTAAAATAACATGTAACCATTATGTTATTTTTCTGAGAGGATGAGACCGAACCAAAAAAGAATGAAGTAATGTCAAGATCAGATCCAAACAGAACGTTATAGTGATGTTCTGATTAGGTGAGGTTGAGACCTCACTTAAAATGAACATTATTGTAACTTCCTCACCAGGGGAGGTCCCAACCTAACCTAAACAGAAAGTTATTGTTATGTTCTGATTAGGTCAGGTCTTAACCTTACCTAAACAGAAGTAACTGTGACTATCTTATTAGGTCAGGTATCAACGTAACCTAAACAGAATGTTATTGTGACATTCTCTTTAATCAAGTCTCAACCTCACCTAAACAGAATGTTATTGTGACATTCTTATCAAGTCTCAGCCTCATAAATAACATTACAAGAATGTTATTAGAACGTCACAATGTAACGCCGCATCAGTTGGTTGCAGCAACGTTATTGGGAGTCATCAAAAGAACGTCGCTACAACGTTACAATGTAACGTAACAAACACCAATCCAGAACGTTGCTGCTACGTTATTATAGCGTCATACTGCCAGCTGGGTACACCACTAGTCGGCGAGCTTTAGTCGCCATGTCGGGACGCTGCTTCAAGCTTGTGACTGGTAAACACCTAGCAAAGCATGCAATATTATCCAAGCTAACATGTAGGTTTACAATGTAGGATAACACCTTTCTGTTGCAGGCAGAATGCATGCAGTCTTAAGTGGTCCAGTGGGAACGTTGGTGGTAGGGACACCTGTCTACGAATGCTAATGACATTAAGGGACTGCAGAATTGCAAAGATTTAATAATGAAAAAAATCTCACCTATTAGATGTTTCTGGATTACAAAACCAATATATACAATTATATCCATATATATATCTATATCTAATTGCTCTTCATTTAGTTTTGAATAAACGTCCAAATTCTGTCAAAGTCGACAGAGCGTCCACACTGGGAAGGAAGCAAACTCTTCATGAATCGAATATATTAAACATGTTGAATAATTTCGGAATAAAATAGTTCTTTTGCAATCGGTAGGACCCCTTTTGTCAGTATGAATTCTATTTGCTACAATTTCGCTTGCATGCGATAATTTTATCGGCAATCACATGATCGTCTTGACAAATTTATCGGACCTTCAAGCGACACAATCATCGGCCACGGCGAATGGGGCTTGAGGCTTCAGGTTGCTTTTTGGAATTCATCACTTCTTACTGCATGGGTCCTCCTCTCACATTGGGAATGCTGGTTTTTCAATTTCGCAAGTCTGCAATCATTTTCTTGTCTGTAAGATTATTTCTCTTTGATGAGATCATTTTTTCGCCGCACTCTGTGACAGAAACATTGGGGATCTTAAGCATGCCTGGAATATGACGTAATGTTAAAGTGACCTATCTCTGATCTAAGATATCATCACTTGATGCACAAATGTTTCTCAACAAGGTTTGGGTAATGTATATATATGATCAATGGATATGTATTAAATTTTAGAATTAGCTTAACCTCCCCATTGTTCAGGGTGAAATGGGCTTTGCACAGACTCCTACAGGTAATATGCACCTATTTAAAAGAGTCGCCTACGTGTCAGTTATTAGTCAAAAAACCAAGGCCATAAGTTTTGTCTTCACACCTCAATGTAAAAACACAAGCAATGGGTATCATAATCGAAGGGATGTCTCCATAAAACATATTCAACTATTAAATCGAACAGTTTTTTTTTTTGTAATTTTACAAATTAAATAAATTTTATCCAACTTCATAGTATCCAATTTATGACATATCAAGTCCGACAACCCCCCCCCCCCCAGACAGGTGTAACCTGATTCCAGGATCAGCTTAAAACTGTAGAAAATCAGCTTTTCACATTCAGATTGTGTGTTATCTGATTATGTGAAACATAAAATCACTTGATAAAATACTTGATATTTTACGATAGGTTCAGACCTACATAATGATGTCATTCGTAACTCATTCACCTTTTTCTGAATAACTAGTTCTTCCATGACCTAGATACCTCTTGCATAATACCACTTTGTGAAAAAGTTGGCCTGACTGGACAGCCTCCTGAATACCCAGACCCCTCCTCCTAATACCAAAACTCCTTTCTCGCTTCAGATTCCCATGTTATCATCGCTCCAACTATATAGCATTCTGGGGGGTGCCTGAACTACTTTTCGCTGGTACTTGTTACCAGCCTGACTTAACACCTTCGCTAAGAACTATTTTTTCGCGGAGGGCCACATACGTGATGTGGTCGCGTAGTACTACAGTAAAAGTGCTTGACGAAAAAAGGCTATAGTCGGAGCGAGTATTACATGTGGAATCCGACGCAACTAAGGAGTATGCCTAATACCCTCCCGTAATAACTGACTCATCCATCGTATCCATACTGGGAGATACACAGGTTTGGGATTAGGCTGGGCCCACGTCTGTCCCTCCGTCTGTACTGCCATGTACATAGAGAATGAACACCTCTTTTGGAGAGTGCATGTGATCATTTGTCTTGTGAGTAGAAGAATTAACCAGTGAATTGGCTGCCCCTGGTGTATCCATTTGGGACCAATATAAACCCCGTCATCATACCCTATTCAACATAGCACCATAGCAGGTCCCTCAGTAGAGACCTGCAGGTATAATAACCATCTGTCCTTTCTCTCTCTCTCCCTCAGTATGGACCTGCAGGTATAATAACCGTCTGTCCCTTCTCTCACCTCCCTCAGTATGGACCTGCAGGTATAATAACCATCTGTCCCTTCTCTCCCCTCCCTCAGTATGGACCTGCAGGTAAAATAACCGTCTGTCCTTTCTCTCACCTCCCTCAGTATGGACCTGTAGGTATGATAACCATCTGTCCCTTCTCTCCCTTCCCTCAGCATGGACCTGCAGGTATAATAACCATCTGTCCCTTCTCTCACCTCCCTCAGTATGGACCTGCTGGTATAATAACCATCTGTCCCTTCTCTCCCCTCCCTCAGTATGGCCCTACATGTATAATAACCGCCTGTCCCTTCTCTCACCTCCCTCAGTATGGACCTACAGGTATAATAACCATCTGTCCCTTCTCTCTCACCTCCCTCAGTATGGACCTACAAGTATAATAACCATCTGTCCCTTCTCTCCCCTCCCTCAGTATGGACCTGCAGGTAAAATAACCGTCTGTCCTTTCTCTCACCTCCCTCAGTATGGACCTACAGGTATAATAACCATCTGTCCCTTCTCCCTCCTCCCTCAGTATGGACCTGCAGGTATAATAACCATCTGTCCCTTCTCTCTTCTCCCTCAGTATGGGCCTGCAGGTATAATAACCGTCTGTCCCTTCTCTCACCTCCCTCAGTATGGACCTGCAGGTATAATAACCATCTGTCCCTTCTCTCACCTCCCTCAGTATGGACCTGCAGGTATAATAACCATCTGTCCCTTCTCTCACCTCCCTCAGTATGGACCTACAGGTATAATAACCGTCTGTCCCTTCTCTCACCTCCCTCAGTATGGACCTACATGTATAATAACCGTGTGTCCCTTCTCTCTCCTCCCTCAGTATGGACCTACAGGTATAATAACCATCTGTCCCTTCTCTCTCCCCCCTCAGTATGGACCTGCAGGTATAATAACCATCTGTCCCTTCTCTCTCTCCCCCCTCAGTATGGCCCTACATGTATAATAACCGTCTGTCCCTTCTCTCCCCTCCCTCAGTATGGACCTACAGGTATAAAAACCGTCTGTCCCTTCTCTCTGCCCTCCCTCAGTAATGACCTGCAGATATAATAACCGCCTGTCCCTTCTCTCTTCTCCCTCAGTATGGACCTGCAGGTATAATAACCGTCTGTCCCTTCTCTCTCTCCCCTCCCTCAGTATAGACCTGCAGGTATAATAACCGTCTGTCCCTTCTCTCACCTCCCTCAGTATGGACCTACAGGTATAATAACCATCTGTCCCTTCTCTCACCTCCCTCAGTATAGACCCTCAGGTATAATAACTGTCTGTCCCTTCTCTCTCCTCCCTCAGTATTGACCTGCAGGTAAAATAACCATCTGTCCCTTCTCTCACCTCCCTCAGTATGGCCCTACATGTATAATAACCGTCTGTCCCTTCTCTCACCTCCCTCAGTATGGACCTGCTGGTATAATAACCATCTGTCCCTTCTCTCCCCTCCCTCAGTATGGCCCTACATGTATAATAACCGCCTGTCCCTTCTCTCACCTCCCTCAGTATGGACCTGCTGGTATAATAACCATCTGTCCCTTCTCTCCCCTCCCTCAGTATGGCCCTACATGTATAATAACCATCTGTCCCTTCTCTCTCCTCTCCCTCAGTATTGACCTGCAGGTATAATAACTGTCTGTCCCTTCTCTCTTTCCGTCCCTCAGTATGGACCTGCAGGTATAATAACTGTCTGTCCCTTCTCTCTTTCCGTCCCTCAGTATGGACCTGCAGGTATAATAACCGTCTGTCCCTTCTCTCTCCTCCCTCAGTATAGACATGCAGGTATAATAACCGTCTTTCTCTTCTCCCTCCTCCCTCAGTATGGACCTGCAGGTATAATAACCGTCTGTCCCTTCTCTCTCCTCCCTCAGTATAGACATGCAGGTATAATAACCATCTGTCCCTTCTCTCTTTCCTTCCCTCAGTATGGACCTGCAGGTATAATAACCGTCTGTCCCTTCTCTCTCCTCTTCCCCAGTATGGACCTGCAGGTATATGAAACACATTTCTTTTGTAATTATCTAACCTTTGACCTTTCAGCATGGATCTGCAGATTCTCCTGGAGCTGGAGCAGGAGGCGGCGCTGCCCTCTAATGGCAGCGGGGCCTCAGACGATGCCGCGGGGGGCCTTCGGTACCTGGAGGAACATGTGGGGACCATGGTGCCCTACTTTGCCATGCTGCTCGCTGCCTGCATCCTCGGCACCTTCGGCAATATCCTCATCATCTCTGCCATCCTCACCCTAAAGGTAAGGACTGAGAATACCCGTTTTGATATTCTCTGTAAACGATGCAATCAAAGAATAGAAATTCAAATTTGGAATTGATTCTAAGCTGTAGTTGCTCTGTCTACAAACTGAAGGACCTATCACAATATATGATAAAGAACCTGAAGAATAGAAGTATGTAATTCAAAATTGCAAAACCTTGCAAAATCATATTATAAAAATAAAGAGAAACTATAATAATGTATTAAAGATGTATTCCCTCACAGAAAGGCAAATTCTCCTGTTATTTTGTAGATGGGGAACAAACTTCTGCCATTTGTATAAGTTTTATAATAGGGTAGTTATCAAATAACTATATTACCATCATTTGATTATTAAAACAGGTATACAGAGAGTTACATTCACAGCTTTAACTCAATTGCTCAAGTTCAGTATTCATTTATGACCATTATGATTCAGCTTAGAATAATATGTGCTTCATGTTGGTATTTGTATACTGTAAACCCTCCCATGTCACAGGACCTGAGGAGTGTGGGGAACATGTTCATCTGTAACCTGGCCATCGCCGACCTCTGTGTCTCCAGCTTCGTCGACATTTTCAACATAATCAGTGAGTAATATCTATATAATCTGTATGCTTATATTATGAGATGTTTTCTGGTATTCTGAATAAATTGTCTAGAATAAGCCCATCCGATACTGGATATATCCCAGGGTTGGACAAGGGTTGGTCAAAATGTCCATATAAGCTATCCTCGTCTCCTACATATGAGATTACTGATATAAGCAACAATTATATTTTTCTATAATGTCCAAGTACTGATAAAACATCATGAGTTCTTAGATTTTACCAATTGACAGATTTGCAGGTTTGCTGGCCAATCAAAATGCTGTATTTCAGGGCAAAATAGGGTTGGACATTATAGGTTGGGCTGACAGGTGTTAAGACACTAAGTCACATAGTGACCCTAAGTCACATAGCACCAGTCTTTGTGACTTAGGGTCACCCTCAAGACCCTATCCCACAAAGGCATAAAGTGACCCTAAGTCACAAAGTTATGTGACTTAGTGCCCTATGTGACTTAGTGTCCTAACACTAAGACACTAAGTCACAAAGTGACCCTAAGTCACATAGCCCCAGATGTTGTGACTTAGGGTGTTAAGACAATAAGTCACATAGTAACCATAAGTCACATACAAAACAAAACGTGATTTGGGTAAACTGCAACGAATGCAGAATAGAGCCTTGAGAGTTGCATTGGACATTTACAACCCCCGAGATATTTCTATACAAGACTTACATGCCTTGTGTAAAATTGATATGTTGTCAAACCGAAGGCAACTACATCTATTAACAATGATGTATAAAAATCGATATAACACCAAATGGATTAAATCCGACGATATACGATTGACCCGTAGCTCAGATAAGATTATATTCAACCAACATATGATACATCTTAATATCTATAGATCAAGCCCATATTATACTGGTGCTAGTCTTTGGAATCAGTTGCCCATTGAGACACAAACGTTAAATGACAAATCAAGATTTCAGAAAGAAATTAAGATTTTATTGAAAATGGATGAGTTGCATTCGGTGTTTTAGTGAACAATGTTGTCAGCACTTATCTTAGTATGACATATTTTGTTCACATATTAGCAATTATGTTTACCTACTGTGAAAACATCAAGAAGATCAAGCAATAAATTCCCATACCTAAACGTTTAACTTAGCTCAGGTTATATATCATATAATGTACGGACTCATCGCTTAACTTAGCATGGGCTTATTATTTATGATTTATCAAATCAGTCCTCGCACTTAACTTAGTAGGGGACAATTTGTCATTATTGTCATTATCATCTGATGTTAATATTTTGTACTCTTGTCGTTAATACCTACATGGAAGAACATTTTGTACTAAATGAATGTGGTTAATAAATAAAAAAACAACAAAAAAAAACAAAACATAGCACCAGTCTTTGTGACTTAGGGTCACCCTCAAGTCACAAAGTTATGTGACTTAGTGCTCTATGTGACTTAGTGTCCTAACATGTTAAGACACTAAGTCACAAAATGACCCTGAGTCACATATCACTAGACTTTGTGATAATTATGGTTTAGATAACAATGAAAAAGAATAAATAGTAAATAAATGAATAATTATTAATAGTAATGAATAAAATGTAATAAAAATGAAGTGAATAATTACTTAATAGGGGAAATGATGAAAGTAAAATTAATCATTTCTTTAATGATTAAAGAAATGAATCAATAATTGATAGATAATTAATAAAATAAATGCAAATGAATAAATAGAATAATATATTCCTCCATGAAGTGGAGTCTTGAAAGGGTAAATAAATATCACATAATTGATTACTGACAAATAATTGATGATTTATTACTTAGAAAAATAATAAATTTGAAAAAATAAAAAATAACATACATTAACATAATCAATAATAGTAATAATTAAGTATATAATGAATAGATAATCAATTAATTTATAATAATAAACTGAATAAATAAATACACAATATCAACTGAATAAATAACACATAATTAGATGATAAGAAATAATTGAAAATTTATTACTTGAAAAATATTTTATTGATAAAATATAAATAAATATAGATACAAATAATAAATAAAATAAAAGTATGAATGATAAATAAATAAATGAATGAATGAATGAATGAATGAATAAATAATGATAAATAGATAAATGAAAATAGATAAATGATTAGAAATAAGTGAATAATAAATTTATTACCTGAAAAATAATCAATTCATAAAATAAAAAATAACAAAATTACCTGAAGTCACAAAATGACCCTAAGTCACAAAGTGACACTAAGTCACAAAGACAGTTTGTGACTTAGTGTCTTTACCACTTAGGGTTTTATTTGTGACTTAGGGACTTGAGGTGGCCCTAAGTCACATACTGACCCTAAGTCACAAAACTTTGTGACTTAGTGCCCTATGTGACTTAGTGTCTTAACAACAGGCTTTAAGCATTGGTTCCTATGGGATAAAGGCCAATATAAGCTGCATTTTACAAATTGTAGGAGTAATTTGTCAACCAAACTGCTTTGGTTAGTTTTGTATTATGCATCCGTCTTCATGGAATAAGCACAGAAGCAATTTTGAAAATATTTCATTGTTCACGTTATTGTTGTTATAAACTGGGATGGGCTTATTAACAGGCAACCCCTTGGTTTGGTAGAGTCTTCGGTACGTATGACAGGTGACAGGTAAGAGGCACAGACTTGGATTTAAAATAGAGCCTTTAAACATTACACTTTACTTATGTAAAAAGCTCTTTAAACAATGCAGAAAGACACCAAAATGAAAATGTCATTCAAGATGTTGTCGCTACTGATGTGTGCATAGCATAAATCTTCAATTTTGATATGATTATGACCTTTCCCTACGATAAGGGCAGGCTTTGGCTATTGGAAAATCATTGACACATTTTGACTAAAATCAATATCATTCAACGAGTTTTGCTAGCTCTGAACGGCGATAGATGTATCTTCGCACAAAGGAATATTTTTGAAGACACTCCCTGTATTCGGATAAACTTCCAATACACCTCTTGTGGCAGGAGACATTCAAACCGTAGGAGACTGCGTGTACAACCACTGAAGTCACTTTACTAAGAAACCGTAACAAGGTGAGGGACGACTGGTATTCTATATACCCCAGCCTTCTTTGATGTGTGACAGTGATAAAGAAACCTGAACGCACTGAGAGGCCTCACCCTCCTGTCGGGAAGCCTATACATAGCTAGATCGGTGACGGCGCCCTGCAGGCAACGTGCTAGGTTTACTCCCTCATATATGTAACAAGTTCACATCAAGTATGGACATACTTGATATCCTTTATGGACTAGCCTCAGCATGCATTTTGTGCCTACATTGAACTGTTAGAAAATGTACATTCTGAGGCTGGTCCGTAAATGGTGTAGGTTCCAACGGATAATTAGATACCTGTCATACAATGATAAACACAGCCGCCTCAATAAATCCAATTGTCACAAACAGATGCAAGTCTTTTTCTTATAGACATCTGTGACCTGGCCATTGCTGACCCATATGTCTCCAGCTTGGTTTTTATGTTTTCTGGCGTTATAGAGGTGGAGAGTTACTTCCGCCACCACCCAGAGGTGCATTCCCAACTGAGAGTTGCGGACCCATAAGTATTCCATAAATGGCTTTATGGGTTAGTTACCATGAAGATGTGGTAGAACTGTGACTTTGAAAGGTTACCATTTCTAACTTATGGTGTAAGCTACAATTGTGGGACAAATGTGGTATTCCAGGTAGTCACATGATATTTGTGTGACAAATGTGGAATTTTCCAGTTTATCAGTCACTTGTGGAACAAATGTGGGGCATTTATGGAAATGTCTTTTCCCACTATGGAAAAAAGGACCTGTGGGCCCACAAATGTACAATTTTTGTGTAAAAGTTTCCCACAACTAAATTAAATGAACAAAAACAGGGTCTTTACATGGAGGTACCAACATGATTATAAAAAAAATATATGGCATGTGACACAACCTTTTCTTAAAGTCAACATGCCAAGTGGGGACTGCCCCACACCTGTCTGCACACTCACATGTGGCATCTAAGTATTCCATATAGACACTACAAAAAGCCTGCATCATTCTGGCAAAACTAAATTTCACTTATTTCACTACTTTACAATGATACTTCATCACAATTGATTCAATTTACAACAATATAGGATATACATCTAATTTTCAATGTTATATGCTTGTAAGAACAAACTCCTGACCCATTTATTCAAAATGTACCATATGGAACACTTACACAATATTCAATGAAGTGCCACATGTAGGGGAGGTGAGTTAGAAACAGGTATATTTGTGGAGATTGGATGGACTGAGAGTCCCATATGAGATATGGAAAACTCGTCCACAAAGTTGGGAATGCAGCCCAGGGCTGTCTAAGGTGGTGGCCCTCGTCTGCCATACCGCCTGCTTCTGTTCGCTCAATTGAATTGATGTTAATGTTTAAGATGTTCATTATGTATTTGACCAGGTGTTATAGAGGGGTTGAGCTACTCTATGGGAAACAGTGTTAATGTTTAATGTGTTCATTATGTATTTGACCGTGGGTGAACACCAAAGAAATTTCACGCATCTCCTTTTCAATCCACGTTTCCACAAAATGCTCCAGAAAACGATAACGCTTTTAAAATATTATGAAAAATATGCATGAAAGTGTAAAAAAGATGCCTGACAGATTCATGAATGAAAATACCCATATAAAAACATGTATAAAGTATAAATATTTATATAAAATGCTTTATGATATCTATTAGAAATAAATCGCAATTTAATTAGAGAGTTTTCAACTTCAAAAAAATGTCACAAATCTAAAACTTGGTGTTTTTTCACGAAGTGAAATTTTGGAATCATGGGCATAAGATTCATGAAATTTTTGTTGTTGCCATACCAGGTGTTATAGAAGGGGAGAGTTACTCTCAGGGGCTCGTTGGAAGTTGTGTTAAGTTAAACGTGTTCATTACGTATTTGACCAGGCGTTATAGAGGGGGAGAGTTACTTCCGCCGCCACCCGGGGCTATGTGAGGCGGTGGCCCTCATCTGTCTCACTGCCGGCTTCTGTTAGCTCTACTGAATCAATGTTAATATCTAACGTGTATATTATGTATTTGACCAGGTGTTTTAGTGGGAGAGAGTTATTTTCGCCGCCACCCGGGGCTATGTGAGGCGGTGGCCCTCATATGTCTCACCGCCTGCTTCTGTTCTCTCTACTGAATCAATGTTAATATTTAACGTGTTCATTATGTATTTGACCAGGCGTTATAAAAGGGGAAATTTACTTTTTTAAAGGGGTCACTGGAAGTAGTGATAATGTTAAACGGGTTCATTATATATTAAGTATTTCACCAGTTGTTATAGAGGTAGACAGTTACATTTTGTACGGTGGTCGTTGGAAGTAGTGATATTGAATTGATGTTTTCATTATATATTTGACCAGGCGTTATAGAAGGGTAGAGCACCTCTAGTGGGTCAGTGGAAGTACTATTTATGTTTAATGTGTTCATCATGTTTTTGACCAGGCGTTATAGAGGGGTAGAGTTACTTCCACCTGTACCCGGGGTCGTGTTGGGCGGTGTCCCTGGTCTGCCTCCCCGTCTACTTCTGTTTGCTGTATTGAATTAATGTTAATGTTTAACATGTTTATTATGTATTTGACCAGGTGTCATAGAGGGGGAGAGTTACTTCCGGCGCCACCCGGGGCTGTGCGAGGCGGTTGCCCTCGTCTGCCTCACTGCCTGCTTCTGTTCGCTCTACTCCATCGGGGCAGTCTCCTTCAACAGGTAGTTACAGCAGCAAAGTTAGTTTATCAATGGCCCATTGCACAATGGATTTTCGCAACAACGATAACTTTAAGATAACTTTAAGATCGTTTTCATAACAGCAATTGTTTTCATAACAGCAACACTCTACTATCTCTGTTTCTACTGGATGAAATTAAACTCTGTAACTTGGTTATGAATAAAAACCAGAAACAAAAATCACTAACAATAACTGCTCATTCAGGGTGATCTAGATAACATTTTTTTAGTGTCAAAACAATCATCGTTACAATAAAAGTAACAACAAAAAGTTTTGTTGTTTAATTGATTTTCGTTGTTACGATCGGTATTGTGCAACGGGACACTGGTGGTATAAATAAGGCGCACTGTGTTTACTCTATGTGCACTGAGATACATTACACGAAGGCCATATTGGTTTACTTCTTTGTGATTTATTAAGTTAGAAGAGAGATGAATGAAAAGGCCTTGAGAACCAAACATGTTTCATAATTAAAGTAAGACGATTAGGGCCTACCGCCAGCTTGTTGTCAATATGTCAATGTTCTTAACGGGTAAAGCCTAGTTCTATGACTGATTGCATTATGTACTTCAGTTGGCTTTTATTATGAGGTATGAACAGTTTTGTAAAGAGGAACACTAATAATCTGAAAGTGGCGCTACTTTTGTTTTTGTCCCTTATCTATACTGTGTGCCTTTCGAACCAGAAAAAAACAACTATTAACCATCTGTAAACACTTTTCTTTTACAGATATATACACATCGTGCATAATAACCTGTATGCCAAGATTTTTACAACCCGCAACACCCTCCTTATGTGTATTGGAATCTGGATTTTCAGGTAAATATTTTCCTTAAATGGTTAACATTTGATAATCTATTTCACATTGCCTTCGCCCACACTAGATGGAGCAATACTTTCATAACCTTTAGAAAGGGGACACTTTACAATGTTTTCTAGTGTATTAATCTTTTTTTTTCAGAATAAGAGTATGTAACCATAGGTACCTTGATAGATATGGGCAACAAGCAGGCAACATCTGAAAAAGTCAGCAGTATTTGTTTTGTATGAAATGTCAAAGTTTTTCCATTTTCAAAAAAATAGGCAAAGGCTCAGATTCGTTATCAGGCGACTTAAACCTGTTGTCAGATACCTAGAGCAGTATTGTTGTGTTGAGATGCACATGGCGACAAACCATCGGCGACCACTGGGGTGCCGACCAAAAAACATCCCTGAAAAATTATTACCCAAGAAATGTTTTGATACACACAATGACACTATTTCCGATCGTGAAATTTAAGCCTCAAAAAAATTACATGATTTTTTTTCATTTTTTTTTTCATATTTATCCATGGCTCCAATGCGCTTCCAACACACATTAAAAAGCATTTAAGTGAATATTGATATATTGTGAATGACTTAAGTATAATTCCCCACTGAAATTTCATGTCCACCAAATTTTATGGATGTTTTCTGGGCAGGACTTTCCATTGTGGCCATACAAAACACCTCCACGAAATGTCGTGGATGTTCTTTTGACGGCAACCCGGGGGACAGCTCTCTCTTTAAGTCGGCGAACCGATAGGCATGTGGGGGTTTTGTGTTGTTATCCAGGTGTAAGGTAAAGGCCCATTCGCCGTGGCCGATGATAGTGTCGTTCACAGGTCTGATAAATTTATCGTATGGAGAAGACGATGATCTCAGGGCTGATATAATTATGGCATGTAAGCGAAATTGGAGAAATAGCATTCACACTGAGAGGAGGAGTACCTAACGGTTGCAAACGATAGTTTTTTCAAGTACTTATCCCTTCCAATCGGCTGGAATTCAAACGATTCAATCCAACATGTTAAATCGTTTGAATTCCAGACGATTCAGGGCTGCAAGTACTTGAGGAAATGATCGTTTGCAATCGTCAGGGCCCCCATTTGTCAGTGTGAATGTAATTTCTTTAATTTGGCTGGCATGCGATAATTTTATTGTCCCTGAGATAATCGTCTGTCTTTGCAATAAATTGTTTGCCGCACCAAACAACTGATCGGCCAGGGTGAATGGGGCTTCAATCTAACAGCTTTTTCAGAGTGATACATGGCGTATCGGATACAGCCCACTGGGGATGAGTTTAATTGGCAATTTACAAGTCATCACCTTTCACACCTTACCTGTTCCAGCCTACATATAGATCAGGTTATGTCCGACCTCGCTGCTACAAAACCTCTATTTCTGACTTGGCTCCTATTATTGCTCTTATCTGTTTCTACACTTCGTGGGCGCTGCCAATTAATGGTCAATGTAACACAATATTAAAGCGGCTGTCTCGTCCGTATGTTGTTAGGCTTATGTACACCGACGTGAACCTAACAACGCAACGGCGGCGACATGTTTTGCAGTCTTAGAACATAATCCAGCGCTCTCATTGGTCAAGTCATGAATTTGTAGCGGACGAGAAAGCAGCTTTAATTGATGGGTAGCGTTGGGTAGGGTGGCAGTGAGGGTGGCAGTGAGGGTCAAAGCATATACAGGAATTATGAGTTTACTTTTCAGTCATAAATATTGATTTGATTAGCAGGTTTTGTTCAATATCGGTTGAAGATATCGGTTGGAAATTGGCAGCTGTGCCCCTAAACCCCTCTCTTTCTGTCCTTTTTTTTCAATTTTTCAATTATTTTATCAATTGCTCTGTGAACGACTCAACTGCTCGACTGGCCGACCTAAGACAAACAATATGGGATTCCACTAAAACATTAACTACTGAGGTGATGCCTCCACTAGGTTTAATAATCGACATGTTCAATATTAATTTTTATAATTAGAAATAAACGTATATTGCCATATGAAACAGAAATAAGTTAACCCATACTTCACAACCCTTACTTTAACAAAAACCCAACATAAGTGTTTGTACTTGTACCTCTATTTACCAGTTTCATGTTGGAGTCTCCTAACGTGTGGGGGT
The DNA here is from genome assembly GCA_936440205.1 of Lepidonotus clava. NCBI lineage: Eukaryota > Metazoa > Annelida > Polychaeta > Phyllodocida > Polynoidae > Lepidonotus > Lepidonotus clava. The sequence continues at coordinate 49,297,801 of OW387141.1, read as the reverse complement.
GGGGCCGTCACGGCTATGACACCAAGACGTTGGTGTGCCTGTGGGACCGTACCCACTCGTACTCGTACACCCCCCCCTACCCCCAATAACAAAAAAAGATAAAAGATACAAAAGCCCAACTTAAGTGTGTGTACTTGTGTATTTATTCACCAGTTTCATGTTGGAGTCGCCTAACATGTGGGGACGGGGCCGTCACGGCTACGACGCCAAGACGTTGACATGCCTTTGGGACCGCACCCACTCGTACTCATACACCCCCCACCCTTCCTAAAAACAAACAAAAAAGAACTAGAACCCAACTTAAGTGTTTGTACTTGTATTTGTATTTACTAGTTTCATGTTGGAGTCTCCTAACATGTAGGGGTGGGGCCATCACGACTACAATGCCAATACGTTGGTGTGCCTGTGGGACCGTAGCCACTCATACTGGTACAACCCCCCCCCCCCCATAAAAACAAACTAAAAAGATACAAAAACCCAACTTAAATGTTTGTACTTGTACTTCTATTCACCAGTTTCATGTTGGAGTCCCCTAACGTGTGGGGGTTGGGTCAAGATGACACCAAGACATTGACGTGCCTGTGGGACCGTACCCACTCGTACTCGTGTGACCCCACCGCCTATAAAACAAACTAAAAAGATACAAAAACCCAACTTAAGTGTTTGTACTTGTATTTTTATTTACTAGTTTCATGTTGGAGTCTCCTAACGTGTGGGGGTGGGGCCGTCACGGCTACGACGCCAAGACGTTGACGTGCCTGTGGGACCGCACCCACTCGTACTCGTACACGCTGTTTGTGGCCTTCGTGGGCATCACCACGCCTGTCCTCATCATCTCCGTCAACTACCTGCTCATCTTCCTCCACGTCAGGAACAGCAAGAAGCGCGTCGCCGCCGTCAACGCGTAAGTACGGGGGCCTAGTCCATGAGCCTATTTTTGACCTTTATTTCTATTACATTTCTTTTTGTATCTTTTTTTGTATCTTTTTTTGTATCTTTTTTTTGTATTTTTCTTGTATTTTCCTTGTATTTTTTTTGCATTTTTTTGGGTATTTTTTGTTGTATTCTTGTGGTATATTTTTTTGTACTTTTAATTATTAGATAAATATATATATTTTTTTATAAAGATAGTTCTATCAAAAGCTGTGTCAAAATCACTCCATCAAAAAAGCTGGTTTTCAGTTACACCAGCTTGTAAAACATCTAAAGCCCCATACCCACTAGGCGACTTTACCATTGCTGGGTGATGGGCGACTGGCAGGGTCGCCCGTGAAATCTTTGGGCAACTGGAATATAAGACACTTTTGATGTTTTTTCCAGCGTTTTTTCCCCCACTTAAGTTTCCTGTTTCCTGTCACCCAGAATTTGCATCATACCCTCACAGAATCGCGAGATGATTCTGCATTTCCGGGCGACTTTACCAGACGCCCGTTGACAGTGAACAGGGAATACACACAGATATAAGATAGCAAGATGTTATGAATAAAATATTACAGAAAAGTTCAAATAAATTCAATATGATTCCGTAATATATAGCCGGGTGAAGAGATCCCTACATGTCACATGCTGAAGATCTGACATGTGTGTACGTATAAAACATGATCACAGAAATCTTTATGGTCATATTCCTGGTTTAGGTAAATGAGTGGGTGGGGCACAGCGTGGCATCAGTTTTCGCTTTCTTCTACCGGCTAATTGGAGTGTTTTCAGCACCTGTTTGTGCCTTCTTACCACGTTGTTTGCCACGAAGGTAATTGGGGGTATAACAGGAAAGAGACAGTATGGAGAGAACTGAGGCCTGGGTCACATTCACTGGGTGCCTCAGTTACGATAAGGGTTGGGACTTATATAGAAATAATTGCACGGGTCGGATGGCCGTACGACCCAGAAGGTATCATCATGATACGTACGGAGGAAAACTAGTTATTTAGCTGACGATTTTGAAATATTGGTCAAATCTACAAATAGTGAGTGAGAAACGGTTTTAAATTCATGACAGGAATGTAATGCAGTGTTCATTCTTTCTTGACAAGAACAGACTTTGCAAAATCGATGGAGAATCCCATTTGAACACTCTTCAGGCAGAGCTTTCGCCACTGCAACCCAATACATTGAGGAAAGGATCTGCTTGGAGAGGCCCCCAGCAATTTCCGTTGCTCATTTCGCAGGGCAATTCGGAAACGGCCGGGAATCCCTGAAACCCCAGGCTCCCCTGCTCCGTATAGCACTTCTGGTATCATTTTCCAACTGTTTCTTCTAAATATAAAGCACTAAACATGTTTCCTTCATCCAATCTGTGATCTAAGGGTGAGAGTAGTATCTTGAAAGTAGACATATTCTCAAGACGATGGAAGCATATATTACCCTCAGCCTTACGAATTCGATTAAAAGATATTTGAATAATTGTCATTTATTAGTGTTGTCCGAAGGTATAGCTTAGTTTTGGGAACCTAAAGGCGGTGATCCACGTTGCGACAAAACTAGACCGATATCCAACCGATTTTCAAAATATTTTCTATGTCCAAAATCGGTCCAGAATCGGTCCAGAATCGGTCCAGAATCGGTCCAGAATCGGTCCACATTTGAAAATATCGCAACGTGGATCATGTCAACCGATTTTTTCAAACCGATTTTACAACCGACAGTTGAAACAGAAAAATATTCCAACCGATTTCATAACGACAATGGACCGACGTAATTATTAAACTTGTTTAATAATTTTGGACCGATTCTGGACCGATTCTGGACCGATTTTATTATGTCTATGTATTTTCAATGTTATTTAATTAATTTTTGACTATATTAGAACGAAAATATTACCAATATGTATCAACAATGAATATTCTTTCGTGGGATATATTTTTTAATGCTTTACGATGAGTATTTTACTATTTTACTTTTTATTAATCAAACAGATTAAATAAAATACATTTCTGGTCCTACTGACCATATTTAGACATAAAATGTGAAAATATTTCGAAAATTTTGATAATTTAGTCAACCGATTTTTTTTCTCACTGTTTTCCTATTAATTTGTTGTTCAGGTTTCAAGGAAATAATCAGTTTTCATCTTCACTGTGGATCATGGGTAGGGACCGATTCTGGACCGATTCTGGACCGATTTTAGTTTCAGGGGGTTTAATTATCAAACCGATTAGGGACCGACAAAAAACCGTCGCTCCTGAGATCGGTTTGCCCTTAGCCTTTTTCGTCGCATTGGAAGATGTCGCAACGTGGATCACCGGCTTTAAGCTATTGTAGTACGCATATTTCCATCAATATATCTAATAACACCTCCTCATTATCTCCTATCTTCTGCAGGATATGGGACCCACTGTCTACATCTTCTCATTGTTCTTTAAAGTAGTTCAGTTAAAGAATGACTGACTGACTTGCTTGCTTGTAAAACAATGTGTAAGTGTATTCACTCATCTAGAAGACAAATATCTCAGTTCCCAGCCCATGCTCAAGTACAAGGTGATCAAGTTGGTTCCACTCAGTACACATTACAGAACACTCGCCATATCAATCCTTCACCACATTAATAATCCTTAGTTCCCGTTAAAGTCAACCTTGCACCATGTTCTTTATTGTTAGACTTGTACCTGTGTAAGGTGCAGTGTTCTTCTGAACATCACCTCACACCCCTGACTCCATATGAACGAGACGGCTTATACTCTCTACACTCCCAAATCATTGGTGCATCATCGTATGTACAGACATACTATGTTTTTTGGGCCGGCCATATTTCACTTCAATAATTCACTTAATGTCTGCACTGCTGTTCCGACTTTATACATTCTCATCTCCCATATTAACACCCACTATTTCTGCAGGACGATTACTTTTATACTAAGACAAAAATGAACAAAAGTACCAACCATGGTAAAGCTCTGAAGAACAATAAAGCAGGGTGAAGCATAATTTTTTTTTAAAAACAGACACTATATTGGAAGAAGAAAGAAACTTATACACAGTTGGACAACATATCAGCGCTAGAATTGGCCGATTCTTATGATCAATCGGCTGCTAGTACAGTGTACTGACACGTGTATGTTTGATTTGAATCTGCACTAAAATGAGCAAATTCTACCCCTAGAATTGGCCTATTTTAGTGCCGATATCAATCCGTTGCCGAACTGTGTGAAAGTTGATTAGTGGGTATGAGGCTTTATAGATATTCCTGTTATTGATATTTGATACAAGTTAGTCCTAACGGCCAAAATTGCATTTCCATGCCTTGGTATAATGCGCAGTTATGTCAGATAGCCTAAACCATTGACGTGTTGCCGACTTTGATGACCAACATTAACTATTAGTGATAGGCCAGGTGGTCCTAACTGACTAACACGTATCACTTGCCTTAGACTCTGTTTTCACTGATTAGTCATCGCACTACTTGACTGACGTCAAAGCGCGCTTGACATTGTTCAAGTTAGTATGCACCTGTCAGAACACTCACCTTACTGTGGTTAAAGAAGTACCCGTTGATTGGTTTATCTGTAATTAAAGTCCAATAAAAGGTAGCTCCTCTTTGATACCCACCTGTGAGCTGCATGCCATAGACAGCCCCATTAGTGGGTTAATTCATGTTTATTGTGGGGCCAAGACAAAGGAGGTGTTCAAAGAAGCACGTGGGTGATGCTTGAGGTATGTCGTCGTGTCACATTAATCAGTTAGCAGGATGCATCAAGTCACATGAAGGGACGGATGTCAGTTCTAAGCCTGCTAAATGGACATTAATTTGAATAGCTCCATGTCAGTTCCACACCAATTGAGTATTGAAGTCAAAGGGGTGATGGCATTCAGGCACACAGGCAAGCGTCAGTGTGGTGTATTTCAACCAGTGTCTCTGACATACAGTAGGCTGAATCCGTTCTTTTTAGGAGTTTGTTTTCTAAGTAGAATGGATCAATATGTAAAGCAATAGCCTGGACTGAAAAGGAAAAGCTCTATGCTAAATGTTTTTCTCTAATTTCAAAGATCTTAGTTCATGCAATAGCCATTTGATCATTGTACTTAAAAATGTACTCTATTCATCACACATTTACTATACAAATATATACGCTTGTGCCAGCGGCCAGTACACATAAGGGAGGGGGGGTTGAAATGGAAATGGAACTTTGAAAGGATCCACTGATAATTGCTGGCCACCATCTTTTGAAGTTAAGGTTATTGAAATCATGAGCAAAAAAAAACTTACGTACCCCCTTTCCTGCACAAGTGTATAGCTCTGATCATTATAAAACAGAATGGCCGTTCGTCAATTTTCTTTTGTGAAATAAAGGGCAAAGGGTTTAAGTCAAAATATTCATACAACAACAAAATGAAAAACAGAGAAACTCATCAAGGTAATGGTAATCAGGGCTTTTTTTGTGTTTTTACGGGCCTGCTATTTATATGAAGGGTTCTAGGACATATACCCCCAGACACTTATCCCCTGGACACTCACCTCCCTGGACACTTACCCCCGGACACTTACCCCCTAGGACACTTACCCTCTACGACACTTACCCACTGGACACTAACCCCCTGGACACTAACACCCCTAGGACACTAACCCCCCCCCCCCCCCCTATCCTTGGCTTATAATGTAGAGGAAATTATGTGGTAAGAACTTGGTCTGCAGGAGAATTCAGTCCACTGAGGCTGGGAGTTTTTCTAATGGAAAGCAAACTAAATAAATATGCCTCTCTTCTAATAGATGTCTAGGATTCATAGCTAAAAGGCTAACTCGTCCCCACTCAACAGTTTGTGGATGGGGAAGTGTCAAAACATCTTGGATCGAATTCTCCAGTGGACCAAGTTCTCCAGTTACCACCCGCATATGTCACCCTACCCCCTTCCCTATCTGTCTTCCCATCCGTTCCTTCTCCCCCTCTCCCCCTCTCCACCCAACACTTCTCCCCCTTCCCATCCCCAAGCCGTTGCTCTTCCCTAAGGTAATTATTCCAGCCTATCTACTTCTCATCAATATAGCAAGTTAAGTCATTAATATTCTGTATATCTATACCAAGGTTGCGGGGGAAGTGTCCTAGGGGAAAAGTGTCCTAGGGGGTAAGTCTCCTAGGGGTAAGTATCAGCAGCTAACAACTAGATGAAGCTAGTCGATGTTTATCATGTTCTTCACTGTTTGTGTGTTTTCCATGTTTCTGCTACTCTGCTACTTATCAGACTGTTCCCTTGTCCAGGTTGAGTGAAGGAAGCAGGGCGAAGAGGGAGGCAGGGGGTATAAGAAACGGGTCAAGCTGGCTCATACCCTTTGGGGATGACCAATAAAATCAACACGGCGACACGGTTTTTTCTTAAATTCAACATATGACATGGAGCCTTTACAACATGACAGGGAGCTTTAAAACCTTAATGAAATGGGGCATTTCCTAAAACTGACATGCGACATTGAAAAAAATAAGCGACAGAGACATGCAACATTGTAGATTTTTTTTTAACTTGACATGTGACATGGGGACCTATCCCCCATCCAGAGCCCCTACCCTCTTCATCATGTTCTTCTATGTGTTTTTTTCTACATGTACATGTCTGCTACTCATGGACCTAATCAGATTGTTTCCTTGTTGACGTGAAGTGAAGGGAAGGAGGGTGGAGAGGGCGGTGGGGGACTGAAGAAGCGGGAGAAGGGGAGGTCCAACTCGATGAAGCTGGCCCGCACCCTGTTCATCATCTTCGTGGTGTTCGCCGCCTGCTGGACGCCCTACGCCATCATCATCGTGCTCGACTACAACGACACCTACCCGCAGGTTGGTACACTAAACGGACACAGGGGGAACTAACACCCTTCACAGACAGACCTCAAAGTGTGCTAATAATAAGAAATTTAATTGACCTTTTCATCAAGTACATATTTCACTATGCGTCATTTCACTTGCATTGGGCAGTACGGTTACGTTTATTGACAGGAATGCAAGTGAACGCAACCAAACACAAGACATTTCCAAAAACGCATAGTGGAATATGTAATTTGCTTGCATGTTGACTTCCATTTTGGAAACGCTAGTAAAAATGCAAGCAAACTTATTCTTTGTTTTCTATGAATTATTTGCTTTCCGATACTAACATGTCAGAACCTGGAACAGAAGTTACTTGCTTCTTTTAATTAGAGCAAATGCAAGTGCCACCCAACGTATAGTGTAATATAGCCTTTAGTGTGTCTGATCACAAGAATTGAGTAATGGACTACACTGGCACTAGACCCAAAGTCAATTACAAAAATCTGGTTAGCAAGAAACAGCACATTTTGTGTTCCTTTTATTGTGGCATAGCAACAGTTAAGAGTTCTGGCTATATATTATAAAATTGATGTTATTTTATATGAAGTGATGTACATACATCAACAGATCACATATTGTTATTACACTTTGAATGTGCCATTAGAGTTGAATTTTGGTGAATTTAAAAGAACATAGGAAAAGATGAACTAACAGGAGATGACAGAAAATGTTCAGTCTTTTTTCAGTTGTTTCTTGTGTCCCAGATCTATAGTCTGTAAGAGGTTTAAGGGTGTTGAGAATGAGTGGGTGAGGAAGAAAGTATGGTAGGGTCACCCTTCATTGCTTTAAAAACCTATATACCCTGATATTATATCAAACATGTGTTGAGCTAGCCCAGGTATGGTGATAGACAAGGGGAAATCTATATTGACTATTTTAACAAAGGTTTTTAATAGTAAAACATTTAGAGAAAGTAGGGGTGCTTGCCTTTTTCCAATGCCAAACCCAGAGGAGTTGTGGGTCTCAGGATGCCTGAGACCCTGCAAACCCTCCCAATTTATGAAAGATTAAGGTCATAATGGTGTTGATAATGCTGATACAAGTAATTAAAAACTATAAATTTCTTTTTGCAGGAGGTGCACATGTTTGCCATCCTGATCGCGCATGTCAACTCGAGCTGTAACTTCTTCCTCTACGGGGCTACCAACAAACAGTTCCGGGTCGCCTACTGCCGCCTGCTCGGCATCTACAAGTGTTTCCCGAGCCTCCGCACCAAGGTGGAAGGTGGCAGCACCGTCACCACCATGACGGCCGTGTCCGTCGTCAAGGCAGAGGGGTAGAGGGGCAACACACACCGAGACCAGCACTGTCACTACCACGACGGCTATGTCCGTCGTCAAGGCAGAGGGGTAGGGGGGTAACACTAGGTACCACAGATGATTTTTGGAAAACCGTTTTAGAATATGTCTAAAGGATGATAAAAATAGAGCAGATCAAAAGACATGCAAAAATACCTCATTAAAGAAAATAGCACGTTTATCTAATTTTCTATGATTTTTTTAAGAATAAGAAAAAAAAGAAGTTCAAAAATAGGGTTTTTGGCCTTGCGCTATTTCGCCATAAGGAATTAAAATATGGCAATGCCATAGGAAGATAGCCCATTGGAAGAGCTTTCATTTGATACCAAACACATCATGATCCATTAACTTTAAGTACCTTAAAATTCGAAAAAAGGGGTGAAAAAGTGGATATTTTGCCAAAAAATGGTATTTTTGACCTTTTTTGCCTACCCTGGCGCAATTTCGCCATAAGATACATAGATATAGTACCCATTTATCCATATTGGTCATAATTAGAGCTTTAATTTGGCACCAAGCATGTGTGCATTGATAACCTAGAAGCCCTTCAAAATTATCAAAATAACATAGCTAATTTGGTTTTGATGATAATCTTCAAATTCTGTCTTACTTACTTTAAAAAGATAGATTATTTTCAAATACATTAGAATTAGAATAAGCCCATGCATTTGCAGGGAATCACAGCTTTAATTTGATACCAAATATGAGACAATATAATACATTTATGCTGTCTAAATCTTATGAAAGAAAAAGGTGAAAAAGTTCAGACGTTTTTTGGCCTCTATTGTGGTACCTAGTAACACACACACTGAGACCAATACCATCACCACCATGACGGCCGGGTCCATCGTCAAGGCAGAGGGGTAGGGGGGTACACACACCGAGACCAGCACTGTCACCACGATGACGGCCGTGTCCGTCGTCAAGGCAGAGGGGTAGGGGGCAACACACATTGAGTCCAGCACCATCACCACCTTGACAGCCGTGTCCGTCGTCAAGGCAGAGGGATAGGGGGGGGGTAACACACTCTGAGACCAGCACCGTCACCACCATGACGGCCATGTCCGTCGTCAAGGCAGAGGGGTAGGGGGGGTAACACACAGTGAGACCAGCACCATCACCACCATGACGGCCATGTCCGTCGTCAAGGCAGAGGGGTAGGGGGGTAACACACACTGACACCAGCACCGGCACTACCATGACGGCTATGTCCGTCGTCAAGGCAGAGGGGTAGGGGGGTAACACACACACTGAGACCAGCACCGTCACCAGCATGACAGCCGTGTCTGTCATCAAGGCAGAGGGGTAGGGGGGGTAACACACACTGAGACCAGCACTGTCACCATGACGACGGCCGTGTCCAGCGTCAAGACAGAGGGGTAGGGGGTTAACAAACTCTGAGACCAGCACCGTCACCACCATGACGGCCGTGTCCGTCGTCAAGGCAGAGGGGTAGGGGGGGGTAACACACAGTGAGACCAGCACTGTCACCACCATGACGGCCATGTTTGTCGTCAAGGCAGAGGGGTAGGGGGTGACAGCAACGATAGTATAAAGGAAAGATTAATGACTGGATTCATTTCGGTGTGACGTCGTCGTTACTGGTGCCCCCTACGAGAGTCTGTGCAACCAGTAACAAGGGGAGTTTTTGCTGTTTTCATGACGTCACAATCTCTTTGTTTATAGATGATGTCACGAAAAGGGCAAAAACTGAGGTCACGTTGTTACTGGTTGCATGGTCTCTCATAGGGGGCGCCAGTATCGACGACGTCACGAAAGTCCCGTAGGCGACAGCCGAACTTGACCATCTTTGTGTAGCTATACTATCTTTGGTGACACGCTCTGGGGCCAACTCATCTGTACCAGTTTCAAAGTAGTATAGGTCCCCTATTACATTCCAAACCGCATTTGGGTGCGCATACTCACGATTACTATTCACACATTTGTTGTTAGTTTTTAACGTTATCCACAAGACGTCCACTTGAAAATATTATATCCACCAACAGATCCGTCCAATATATTTATTTAGATAAAAAACTACTTTTTTTCAGGAAATTCAATATATGTCGGAATACGACTAATCATCAAGATTTATTTGAAAAGAACAATGCAGAGTTCATGGATCAGGTGACTGTCTCTGGTAAATTCAGTTCATTTACACATGATACATGTCAAAAGATGTGTGATCTCCTATTGTGGTTCTGTTCTCACATGACAATTATTTACTTTATATAATCATACATGAATCTAGGTTTTACACATAAGGTAAAATTACTTTATTTATATATTGCAGACGAAAATAAAATGAGACAATTAATGTTACAACATTGGGCTGTACAATCATTTGTTTGGTATTATTGATGTTTTTAGCAGTCTAGGTTAACTATTCTCCACAGTTCGGCAGGTAATTTATTCCATGATTTTGATCAATAAAATACAATTTATAAACATTGACTCCAGGGTTTAAACATGATGTGAAGATCTTGAACCAGGCAAACAACTGATTCTGTACATGGTTACCTGTGAAACTACAGCTATGAAGTTGGTTACACTGATTCTTGGTGCTCGCTGATTTTTATAATAATATTGTACTGATCCTGCCCAATTCTCAACTTAATTCTCAATAAACTTCACAACATGAAGACTACTGAGTGAAAAGTAGTTCAATCAACTAATGTTTACTTTGGTTACTTAACATTACACCAGGACCCCCCACATATTTATAGAATACCAAGTAATGTGTACACTTTAAATTCTAAGAATAAACCTAACTATTTTGAGAAACAAGAGTTACTAACCTTACTGATTTATTTAAATTCTGTTAATTGGCCTTTGCCCCCTCATTGCAGTCATTTCGTATATAAACCATAACGTTTTTCTTTTATTCTGCAGACTACTTTGAGACACAGAATCCTTTCTTCCTACCACTTTACATAAGCTTAAATTCTTTTGTCCTATATATCCAAATTCAAATGTCTAAAAATTCTTTCAAACATTTGCAAAATGATCGTTATATGATTTAGAGTTCTCCTATCAAAGTCACACTAGTCAACCTTTATATACTTTACTCTACACTGTAGTGTAACGTCCATTGGAGCCTATGATGACAAAGAGAAGAATGAACGAATGAATTACACAGACGGAATAGTCATCTATATAATTATGATAATATCATATTTATCAAAACCTGGGGGGAGTTGCATGACATCCCGTTAATGTATTTGCTATAAATTTCTGTTAATGCTGCAGAATGAGCGCTCTGTTATGAAAGTTTTCGGTCGTTGTTACGATAAAAGTAATAATGATAGGTATCATTAAGAAAATTAATTTCGTTGTTATGCAACTCATTGTGCAAAGGGGGCCACTGGTGGCTGTATTAATTTTGTTGGAGGCGATGAGAATGTCACGTTGGTAGGTCTCACTCTGTAGCCCCAGTATGAGGGGTTAGCTCCACTCCATCACAGCAGGTACATCATGGAACCTGGCTTAATAAAGCATTGACCCAAAACCACGTTTGTCGTCTTATATTTTAAATTTTATGTGATATTACAGTTTTACTAAGACGCACAAAAACAGCTTTAGACACTGTGCACATAGGGTCACGTGACCAGATTTGGTAATCACAATGACTGTGGTCAACACACCCACGTGGCTACCAGATATATCCATAATCAAAACCAGAGACAGGTGTGGACATAAAATAATTTAATACAATAAAAGCTAGACAGTTACAAAACGTGTAATAAAATTATACATAAATAGTAAAATACTAGTGATGGCCCTAGGGCTTACAAAGCAGGTCTCATAGGGAGTGGTGGGTGGGTAAACGTCCAGCAGCGTCCAGGCCCGGTCTGAGGTGGGGTGGTGTGAGAGTCCCCTTTATAGTCAGGTGTCTGGGGTCTCCTGTAGTTCAGCAGGGGCTGTGGGTTGGACCTTGTAGGTACAGGTGTGTGGTTGGTAGTGCCATCTGGGTGACAGTGGAGGCAACATGCAGTAGTGGAGACCTCTGTAAGAATATCTCAGACACACTGTAAGGATTTTGATTAAAAGCAATTTACAATTACACACCAATCAAAACCAGAGACAGGTGTGGACATAAAATAATTTAATACAATAAAAGCTAGACAGTTACAAAACGTGTAATAAAATTATACATAAATAGTAAAATACTAGTGATGGCCAAACATTTCAGCTATTGTATTTGGTACAGTTGTGTAAAGCTTTTTGGGAACATATGAATTTATGGCTGACGAGGACCACGTTCCATGTAGCATCAATTCTTGTTGGGGGACACCCCTCCGGGCGCATTCCTGGGCCCCCGACCGCCGAAGGGAATGAACAGTTATGGTTGATGCCTGTGGATGACGCAGTACAGCAAGTGCAGCACGTAGATAAGAGTTAAGTTTCTGCGGGGTCAGGGGGGTCAGGGCATCTAGCATAAATGCCGGGGCCGTTGGTGGAAGAGGGAGGGCTTGCACATAAGCCCGCCAGGCCTGCACAGGGCAATATTTTGAATATGAGAATATCACAGGAATTTCGACCTTGGATCTAGGGTCGACAATAGTCTTGGATGAATTAATACGGATCCAGAGACGGTCGCCAACGTCACATACATCTTGTCGTAAGAGGGCATGTGCCCTGCCCGGTCCTGAAGTTAAGAGAAGATTAGATTGTCTAAGAAACGTAGCATAGCCCATGAGAATCGCTGTGCGTGCAATGAGGGCATGCCCACCTAGAGCGGAGAGCAAGTCATTAACTCTTTTTAGTGTGGCGAGAGATATGGCCGGAGCTGGGGCAGGAACATGCGTCGACAATCTAGTAAGACCTCTAAAGAGGTTCACAAGGAGTGGGGAGGAAAACACATGTACAGGGCATCCATTATATGTGAGAAAAGTCTTTGCCCCTGAAAGATAGTTCTTGACTGTTGAAACACTCTTAAAAGAATTGGCCAAAAACTGTGTAAATAATAAAACATGAATAAGTGATGGGTAAAAAGCGGGATAGCTGCGTTGAAACATAAAGGTGAGATACACCTTGGCCTGACGCAGTCTGTTATGTGTAGTTCCTTCTGTGAATGCTGCCTGGTAGGAGTGAGACAGCTGTGACATCAAGGGGTCTGGCGTATCTGAAGTTAGAAGCCGGAGGTTAGAAGACATGACAGGGCAACAGGGTTAACACGCTTCAGTTTAGCCTTAATCACCAGGGACCTAGCCAGGGTACGGAGTTTGGGGTTGATGTTAGCCCGACTCAGAGCATCTACCAAAGTAAGTTGTTCCCCGGGGATATGGCTGATAAGGACATCCAGGTGCTGAAGGGCTGAGATCAACCAGATCTCGCGAGCGCAGGCGGCTAAGACTGGATCACGGGTGCGTCCAGTGGATAACGCATACATGGCAGCAATATTATCTGTTTTGACAAACACCCTCGTGTATGTTACTGCAGGGGGAATCAGAGTCTTAATAGCAAGTACGACATTGAGGGCCTCATTCTGAGAGATGTGATACTCTTCTTTAACTGTATCAGGCAGTGGGAGACTATAATACTGCTTATCTGATGCACCTCCCATGCCAGTAGGGCAGGCGTCGCACTCGATATTAATAAATGGCATGGGAGGTTGAACTAAGACCCTACCGTTAGTGAGCCTGGCAAATTCCTTAAACCAAGCCACATCCTTCTTGAAACCTTCGGTAAGAGGTACACTTGCCTGTTCCCCAGCGTCTCGGAGTGTGGCCAAGATGCGGGACATGAACTTCCGTGCTGGTCTAATACACATGCTCAGGTGATTCAACTTGCCAGCGAGAGACTGTATTTGTTGCTTTGTGGCATGGGTTCTGTCAGACCAGCGGGCAGCCTCCTGAATAACGTCCGTGAGCTTCTCCTGTGGGATAGTAATACAGAGTTCATTAGAGTCAAAGACAAAGCCTAACCACTCCATGGTGGTAGCGGGAGGGGCGGTCTTATCAGGGGCCAATTTTAGGCCTAGGTCGTCTGTGAGATGATGAAATGCTGCGAAGCTTCGATCCGCCTCTTCTCTAGTAGGGGAGATGCCGCAGAAATCATCAACATATGCTAGGATGGGATGACCCTCCTTACCCATCAAATGACAGACCGCATTTGAGACTCTCTGCTGGGCCGCGCCACTGGCCCTACAACCAAAGCTAGGGCAAATGTCTACATAGTATAGATCATCGTGTTTAATTGCAAGAAGTGGATAATCTAAAGGGTCAATGCGCAGTTGCCTATAAGCACGACTCAGATCAGACTTCCACATGTAGGATCCCCGACCATGATAAAGAAGTAGATCTGCTAAGTCAAGTGGAGTGGGTAGTCGGTAGTGCAAGTCAGAACCTTGTGAAAAATTCTTTAAAATACCATCATTTACCGAGTGGCCTTGTGGAAAAGACAGGTCTATGATCACTCTTTTACCTGTGCCATCAGGCTTGTCACGCGTCATCAATGGTGAGACTTGGGTCCATGGTGTGAAGGGGGGTTCTGTGAAAGGACCAAGCATAGCAGCCTTACTGATCTCTTTAGATATAAAGGCGCTAACCGCCTTCAAGTTATGGCGTGCTGAAGAGTGATTGTTGGTGGCCGATTTCGGTGGTTTAGGAGCAGTGTAGGTTACCGGCCACCCATATCTCAAGTAATCACAGATGACGTTATCATGATAATCCATCAAGTAGGCATCCCAATTATCACATTTAAGATCAGACGGGACAGGCCTCTTCAGGCCAAGATAATTAGGCACACACGAACGACGGACGTCATAATACAAAGTCATGTGATAGGTAGCTACAGTGAAGGCCTCTTCTGAGGGGATGGGCCAGTTCTCATCTATATAAACGGCATATTGTTCTGGAGTGAGAGGGAGGGGAGTGATACTACCTTCCACGGTCGGCTCCATGTCCACATGGGGCTGGCCTTCCAGGTTCACCGGGCAGCCAATGCCGTCCACTTCTTCAGAGGTGCGTTCAGGCAAGTGTTCTATAAACGAAGCTTGAGAAACATCGTCATGTACATGCAGAGTAGGGTTATCAGGCAAATCAGTTAATTTCCAAACCCCGAGTCAGCCTTTTCTTTTTTCTGAGCATCAAATTTCTTTGTCTTACACTGCTTAGAGGAGTGTGGTTGGAATTGACATTTATTAGTGAGGCAGTATGCACAAATATGTAGCTGACGGTGGACCTGGCTTTGCCTTTTTAACCTCATCCGACATTTCATACGTGTCACCTTTATGTGTAGAAACAGACGTTGGTTGGTTAACTTGTGCAAGTTTAGCATGAGACATCTGAGTTTGCAAACGGTCGATCTGGTAAGTGTCTGACCATGCCAGTTGACCCTGAGAAACACGTGAGAAAACTTCTTCAGACCACGCCCTAACAGCTGTCCAGTCGTAGGTTTTCCCATCTTCTAGAACTTTTTCAAAGTGTGCATTCATATAAGGTACGTTCTGATCAGAGGGATCTTTGTTTTTGATGAGCTGGAGAAAGCCCCATAGGTATTCCGGCATGGATAACTCCCCCAAGCTAGTCTTTTGTTTTTTATGGCCCCTGGTGATTAGGTGGTGAGGGAACTGAGCGTGCTTACCTGTACCCACTGTGAATGGAGTGGCGACGGCCTGAAGAGCTTCTGCCACACGCCGAGTCAGCGCCGTGTCCGTGTCCATATCCTGCAGTGCTGTTGGGTTGTCCCATGGGTTGAGAGGGCTCTGAGCAGCGAAGTTCCATGGGGCCACGTAGCCGGTCGTTGTCGTCGTGGCATGCCGAGCCCGCGACAGGTCCCTGGGCGGACCTTGTCCAGGGTAGGGGGCGCCGGCATGGCCCACAGTGGCGTGACGCGTCCGTCCCGGGGTAGCAGCCAAGTTGGCGGCCAGCGGGGCAGGGGGTACAGTGGCAGCTGGAGCGGAGGCCGGTCCCGCACATGGTTGTTGAAGGCTAGTTTGAAAGGCCGGGCCTGTCGGACTGTCAAGCACAATAGCAGGCTGTGTATTTACATTATCAGGTTGAGTCGGCAGACTGCCGGTTAATTGTGTTAACAGCGAGTTCATCATAGCAAGCTGAGAGTCAACCCCGGTGATTTTGTCGGACAACGTTGCAATGGCAAGTGCATTTGCAGCTACTGTAGGTCTTTTTGGTTTAGGTGATACAGGCCTACCTTCATTGTCCGTGTCACGGGGGACTCTTGTCGTAGCTTTTTTCGGTGGCATGGTGCCTCGTGCAGTGGTGCAGGGGTGCTGTGCGCGTGGTGTCGTGCAGAGGTGCAGAGGTGCAGAGGTAAACGTCCAGCAGCGTCCAGGCCCGGTCTGAGGTGGGGTGGTGTGAGAGTCCCCTTTATAGTCAGGTGTCTGGGGTCTCCTGTAGTTCAGCAGGGGCTGTGGGTTGGACCTTGTAGGTACAGGTGTGTGGTTGGTAGTGCCATCTGGGTGACAGTGGAGGCAACATGCAGTAGTGGAGACCTCTGTAAGAATATCTCAGACACACTGTAAGGATTTTGATTAAAAGCAATTTACAATTACACACCAATTGATAGATGATAATTGCTTATTGTGATTCTTATGTTTCCGTTTGATGAGATAGTGAAAAATATACATCATATATGTATTAGAATGGCAAATAATACCAGACATAAACTGATCACCAACATGGCTACCATCACAATTTGGAAGGTGTGACGTCAGGTGCACGACATCT
Source organism: Lepidonotus clava (assembly GCA_936440205.1). Taxonomy (NCBI): domain Eukaryota; kingdom Metazoa; phylum Annelida; class Polychaeta; order Phyllodocida; family Polynoidae; genus Lepidonotus; species Lepidonotus clava. The sequence continues at coordinate 49,281,025 of OW387141.1, read as the reverse complement.
ATACCCTCATAATGAAATGCAATCGTTCCTGATAGAAATGAATAAGTGAATTTTTTTTACTTTGCACATATAGGTGTAATTCAGATTTCCTACAAAGCTTACTGAAACAGTTTTTTCTTGCCTTTTATACTATTCAGTATTAAACAGCAGGCTGAGCAGGCATATGGTTTACTCTAGTCTGAGTCTTGCATCTAGGGTATGTTTGCAACGTGTCAGCTAATTGTCTTAGACAAATAACTTTGCTACTGGTACCCGGTAAAATCAGGGAAAGGCTTATCCAAAATACATTGTACCCTTATGTCTAAATGAATCAGCTGCTATCACCTGAACAGAATGGATTCAGGAAATATGATAGAACGCCAGTAGCCCGTTGCACAATGGGTTTCCTAGCAACGAAAATAATATTATTAGCGAAACCTTTCGTTGTTCAATAATACATTATTTACAACTATTTTCATAACAACAATCGTTTTTCAACAATATTTTTTCTATATTTAGAATTCCCTCAAAGAGCTGTAACTTTTACTGATTTTTTGCTAATTCTTTCCCCCCTTTTTTTTCTATCAATTTACAGGATTCAATTTCATTCATTAGAACCAGAGATTTTTACTATTTTCGTAACAACGGGAATTTTCGTAACAAAGAAACATTTTGCGGTTAAGCAAATGTTCGTTATGCTATCTTAATTTGATCCTCACAACAAAATTTGTAACGTACCACAGATCCTGTTTTCCAATTCCTAAGCTTAATTAAAGATAATCTAACCCAGTTAACAAAGGCACGTGTTGTGGACATTTGTAGCTTGGTGTGACACACGTGTTCTAAACTCGAGTACTTTGGATTCTGTTGACCTCTTTTCTGGTGTTCCCAATGACTATTTGACATAAGTTTTTGACACGGTGGAGCAAAGTTGTCGCAAGTAAAGCTTGTGTTTCTATATCTAGAAATAATAAAACTACCCAGTAAACATAGTTGATAGTTTTCTACTTTGATTTAATATGTTGATTCAATATTGAAAATGGTTTGAACCAGCAATCAGTCATGTTTAGATACCGATCAAATGTTGATTTCCTAATATTGATTGAATAACATTGTTGATAGTTTTCTACGTTGATTCAATATGTTTATATTAATTTAAAATAAAAACATCAAGCAATATCATTATCATTCCACCACCAGGGCACACTGTTTGCCAACTTTGCCAAAATGTTGAGCATTTCAATACAGAAATGAACCAAAGTAATCTAAATAACTCAGAAACAAGTGTTTCTATTTCAGACTGAGTTTGATATTGCAAATTCTGTCACACACCTTTCGTAATTTTGTGTATACATTGAAGATGGCATGGAACAACATTGATGAGAAAAAATAATTCAAAAGTGAGTCAACATTAGGAGTTTACTAGGTAAAGCTAACCTGTTCTCACTATCAGAGAGAGTGTTTCTTACTGAACTCAATGCACAGAGTGATGTGTTAGAATAACTAGTTGTACCAGAAAGTGAAATGAGGCCTATCCAGGGAGAAAAAGTTAGATTGTTTGTACTTTCAAGCGATGTTGCTGCAAAACCGTTCCCAACGCGGTGACTAAACCATGTTGATTAGTTGTATGTGGTGGCCCAAAGTGCAAAGTGCATCCCTTCCCCGGTGATTACCCAGCCAAGGTGTGACCATGCTATTTTTGTTTGTCAGTTACTTACTAAAATGTAACGCAACGGTTACATCATGTTTCTGGGAGGTCGAGTCCTAATCAAACAGAACATTATCATAACGTTCTTGTGAGTTAAGGTCAAGATCAAATTAAAACAGAATGTCATTGTGATGTTCTGATTAGGTGAGGTCAAGACCTTTCTTAAACAGAACATAGTTGTGACCTCCTGACCAGGGGAGGTCCCAACCTCACCTAAACAGAATGTTATTGTGAGGTTCTGATTATGTCAGATCTTAACCTAAACTAAACAGAATGGTCCTGTGACCATCTTATTAGGTTGGGTGTCACCCTAACCTTAACAGAAAGTTATTGTGACATCCTCATTCAGTGAGGTCTCAACCATACCTAAACAGAACGTTATTGTGAGAGTCTTATTAAGTTTCAGCCTCATAAATAACGTTACAAGAATGTTATCAGAATGGCACAATGTAACGTCACAACAGTTGGTTTCAGTGACATAGTTGGGAGTCATCAAATGAATGTCGCTGTAACCTAACAGTGTGATGTAACAAGAATCAATCCAGAACGTTGATGCAACATTATTAGAATGTCATTTCCTTGGCTGGGTAGTGCTCTAAGTCGCCGGGGAAGGGACGGACTTGGCACATTAGGCCACCACATACAACTTATCACTAGAGTTTAGTCGCCACTTGGGAACCTAACCTAAATCGCCTGCAGCTGCTTTTGTAGCAAGATCATTATGGACCAACTTGCTTCTGCTTGGATTAGAATCAGACTATGCCAGTGTCCAAGGTACTGTTCGCCAGAACATATCACAAGAATACTCAGAGATGGTGAGACTCTATGCAGGCCAATTGCAATTTCTGTGAGCTCTCATTACTTTGTACCGAATGGTGTGAGCTCTTTTTACTTCGTTTCATACTGCGGCTTCAATCATCCCATCTCATATCGTCATCTGGGCAATGTTCGACAAAATGACTGTGTCTCCCCATAGAGAAAGGATGCTCCAGGCGGGAATTTAGCATTAAAGAGGATGTTTTAAGCTTTCAAATGGTACCAAGCTCATCAAATTTGGATAATTTTTAAGGAAGTTACAGCCTGCTGAATGCAGGACTGTCAGTTTTCCTGAAAATGGCAAAAAGCCCAAATATTGAATATTTATCAAAATATTTAGAAATAAATTAAAAATTACCCATAAATAAACAAAGAATCTTAAAAAGCTATTATCCAGATAACTTTTTGATCTGAAAAGATAGTCTATTTTAGTTTGGACTGATAATGTAATGAAGTCATGTTTTTTCCAAATGGGTTACAATTTCTGACAAAATCCTCGAGATGTTGTCGTTTCCATGGTAACCAAACATCTAATGTTAGGTAATATATGGGGGGGAACATTTCATTAACATTCCAAATAGAATGTTTTCCAAATAATATGGAATGTTTAGAGTGGGATAACTGAATTATACACAAAAAGTTGGTTTAAGACATTTTCATCCCTATTTTTCACAAATCTACCCATATCTCCCTTAATATTAGCTCTAGAGCTTAAGATAAATCCCCCCCGGAGCATCCTTTCTGTGTGGGGAGACACAATGTGTTTGTAAGTGCGAGGCTTTACTTTGAATTTGTATGCTAAAAGTGTTGGTAAGAAAAGGTGTATGTTATGTCAAAAATTGCCTCCAGCATATATTATGTAACAAAACAGTCAGAAATGAAAAAAATTACGATTCTAAATATATATATATATTTTTCTCTGATTATTCGATGAATTTCCGACCGATTTTAAATCCGTTTTCACCAACGGATTCCTTGTTAAATATACTGTTCAAAAACATGCATCTGCCCCTGGTGCCCTACCATGGATGGGTGTGTTTGTATGTGGTACAGTGCTGCCCTCTGCTGCTTCGAACTGTGGTCAGGGGCCTCAGGCTGTGGAGGTGGGGTTTACAGAGCCTCTACATTCTTATAACCACTCAAACCATACCCTACTGGAAATAATCTTAATGTGTTGAAGGTGGCAAATGATTACGTTATTACTGAAGATTACCTTCATTGTTATTTTGAGATTAACTAAATTATGAAGGACAAACTTTTGGAGCTGTTCTAGTTAAAGAATAATTTAAACTTTAACTAATGAATAGAAGAGAAACTGTTGGTCCTAAACTTCAGGAAAATATATCGGGAATGATTTGTGACTGTTAGAGATATCTATCTATTCTCGCAGTTTTCTACCCCAAACAGCAATGCATACTCAACCTTTCTATGTAGATATTTTACACAACCAGTGGTATTAAATACCTAACACGTCTTTGAATTTACATTAATTATATGAGAGAAATCCACCTCTTTAGTATTTGGTTAACTAGTTCCAATAAGCCGCACTCTAGTGTATTTGACACTGAGTATTGTCCACAGTTGGCCAAAACCAACAATTATCCAATAGAGTTGTCTGGTTAATTTACTACTTCAGTCAATCTTTTAGGACTAATTACGAAGCTTCATCTTGTATTTTCCAAACTATTGCTATTTGGTATGTCGATCCTGATGAAAACCTTGCATCATTGTTGTACCCTTGGTATTTGATTTTTAAAAAAATGGACTATTTGTGATGTAGTTTAGGGCAGACGGCAACAAGATCCTGTACATAATTAAAAGTATGGCCTAAAAGAAATATGTTTGAATTTAATTGTTGATCGACTTCAAATCTATAATTAGACTCTCTTCTGTCATCGGGTTTGGGAGGAATATGGTTGACTTCAAAACTGTAGTACTCATGAATAGACTCTGTCCTGTCACCACCGTTATTTACTCATCAATATCTGTAAAAGTTAGTAAAAGTGGAAGAGAGCAGCCGTTCAGAAAGAAAGGAATACAAAAATCACATTCCATGCTACATCAAAAATATATTTATTAAGTCAAAATACAATTGTAAAGGTATTCACAACACCAGAAGCTATTACTAGGTCACAAACTTGGTTGCGTTTTGCACCTATACGCCATGGAGGTTGTAACCGAACCAACATGTTTGATATTGAAGATTAAATGCCTAGTAATACACAGGGAGCACATTTTAAACAAAAATAATATATTCAAATTGCCCTGAGGTGCATTGTTCTGTCTAGAAACATCATAACATAGCTACTCTCCAGGCAAAGAGAATAATAAAGTCATTCAAACAACCTTCCATATAAATAGCAGATGACCGCAATAACTTGCTGTGAGAAACTGACAGATATATGTTTTAAACAACGTTAACATACCATGAATTAAACTGGAGCCCTTATGCTAAGCTCTAATATAAAACAATATTCAGCTGAGAAGCTAGATTGAGGAGAAACATCAGAACTCACTGCATGTTCAGAGTGGCTGGGGCATACCTATGGGCTAGGAGTCAAACCGTCCATTCTCCGAAAAACTTCCAAAATTCCACTCTGAACCCTTTAAGCCTTTCAAAAAACTCAAGTTTTGCTTGAACCTCTACTAGATTTTAGATCTCAGCATGTAGGTTAAACTATTTTCATACTTGATTAAGTCAATTTAAGTATATCAAATTGATGTCAGATTCTTCCATCGATTCTTTTATCCAACATTATACCCTGAATCCTGGTGCCTCCCCTTAACTCCAGCCTCCCGATTCCTTCGATCTTTACCCTAGAGAGTACATCATATCTGGTTGACAGTGACCTCTGTGACCTTGGTCTCATTGGATGACCTGCTCCCAACTGGCTGCTTCACATTGTCCTTAAAGTTGGAGACCTTGATTTCCCCGTCCTCCATGTAGTACACGGCGTACAGCTTGGGCCCGAAGAGGCACACCAGGGACAGAGTTGAGTTGAGGTAGAGTGCGAAGGCCAGTAGGATGGCCTTGTGGTAGGCGTAGAAGGCGGTGAAGTAGGTGGGCAGTACGGCGATCCACAGGAACAGCGTGGTGCAGACAGAGACAAAGATGTACCACGACTCGTTGAAGTTGTCCGGCAGCTTCCGGCTGAGGAAGCCCAGTCCGGCGCTGATGATGGTGAGGAGCAGGTTGTAGCACAGTGGGGTCAGGATGCCTGCAGTCACAAATTGATATTCAGTTAGAATTTTTCTACAGAAGAAGGGAAGGGTTTTCTGTTTTCTTTGGGGCTTCCAAGGAGACCTGTTTACGTGCTTGGGTTATAACTAGTCCACAATTTACCAAAATTTAATGGTAAAGCAGCGTACATTTCTGTCCAAGATGCAAAAATTTAATCCAGGAATATCGGTCTCATCAAGAAATGGTAGTACATTCAACTGATTATCAATGAAAATCAGCTGAACTGCCTCATGAAATGTTTAGACAGAAAAAGGAAGGGATAGTCATATTTTAGGTAGGTGTTACATTGCACATTTATGGACCCAGCTGATGTACACATATCATAATATTTATATACTATTCATCTACATAAATGTTTTGCAGAAAAATTCCTATGGGGACTTTCAAACACAATGAATAACTGTTTTACGCATGTAGCAATCATAATTTATTTTTATTGTAAGGAATTGGTAAGAGAGCTCACCCAGTTCATTCAAGTCACACTGCAGCTCCACATAGCGCTCAGTCCGAATGGGCATGCGCAGGTCTGCGTAAGCCGGGAACAGCACGGACGTCACCACTGTCACGGCCATCTGTTACATATAGGTTCACAGGGTTAATTTAACATATCTATGATATTTATACATCATGAACCAATTAGAATAAATCATATATGTGTACATGTATATACAGCGATACAAATATTAGATGTCATGTGAAGCTGACATTAGTTATGAGGTTACATGTTAATTACATGTTGAACTCATGTTTTTCTTCCACATTGACATGAGTTTCAAATGCAGGTACAAAATGCAGCAGTAAACAGCAGCAATAAGTCTTACAGGAAACAAGTTAGACACCACAATTGATGTAGGTGTGTAGTAACATGGCTTAGAGACTCAGAGTGAACAGCATTTTAGCCTGAGGCCCAAAACTCATAATTTATTTCCGGGCTATTTGATCCTTAATCATTTGGCCCAGATTGCCTTTCAAAAAATATTGAACCATAATTGATTTAGACAATGACCCAGATAATTATATCAAGTAGTTACTCATAACATATGGTATTGATGACAGAGAATGTAATACTTTTCTGTCACCCCTACTTATCATATAAGGATTGACATTTTACAATATGAAACTCTGGAAACAATAAAGTTCTTACCTGTATGGCAATGACAACAGCACAGAAGACAAGTTGTGACCGTGTTGACACGAACCACACATTCCTCTTGAATTCACTGGAGGCCTTGAAGATTCTGTAGATGCGGATGAGTTTGATAGCAAGAGGTCCAAAGATGAAGGCAGGGGCCACGCCAAAGCCAGCCCTGCTAAGGATGCACCAGTGGTGGTCAGGTCGCAGAATGAAGGTTGGAATGGTGAGGAAGGACAGTCCGCAGCCAATGATGATCAGAAGACTTACCTAGGAAATGAGTGGAGAGAACATACTGTAGTGTTAAACATGCATATGACCTAAAAGCGAACAGTGGTGGTCGGCCGCAGAACGAAGGTGGGGATGGTGAGGAAGGACAGGCAGCAACCGATGATGATCAGAAGACTTACCTAGGAGGACGAGTGTAAAGAACATATCATTGAGTTGAATATGACCTAAGAGTGGTTAATGGTGGTCAGGCCACAGAAAGAATGTGTCGACAGTGAGGAAGGAGCGGTCACAGCCAATGAGGATCAGCAGACTTACCTAAAGAAGTAAGTGGAGAGAAAATAAAACAGTGTTAAAGATGACGTTAGAGTAGACAGTGGTGGTCGGCTGCAGAATGAAGGTCAGGATGGTTAGGAAGGACAGGACGCAACCAATAAAGATCAGGAGACTTACCTAGGGAATGAGTGGAGAGAACATCCTACAAGTTTAGATATGACCTAAGAGTGGACAGTGGTAGTTGGGCCAGAGAATAAAGGTGGGGACGGTGAGGGAGGACAGGACACAGCCTTAATAATGATCATAAGACTTACATAAAGTGAGTGGAGAAAACATACTAAGGGTGAGACAATGGTGATTGGTGCAGAATGAAGGTCGGGAAGGTGAGGAAAGTAAGGCCGCAGCAAATGATGATCAGAAGACTTACTTAGGGGTATTGATAGAGAATTCGAACATGCTACAGTGTTAAATATGACATAAGAGTGGACAATGGTGGTTGGGCTGCAGAATGAAAGTGGGGATGGTAAGGAAAGACAGGCCATAACCAATGAGGATCAGAAGACTTACCTAGGGGGGACGGGTGGAGAAAACAGGGTTCAAGTGAGCATGACATAATAATGGGGTAGCAGATTGAAGGTGGGGATGGTGAGGAAGGACAAGCTGCAGCCAATGATGATCAGCAGACTTACCTAAGGGAATGAGTGTAAAGAACATTTCATTGAGTTGCATATGACCTAAGAGTGTTTAATGGTGGTCAGGCCAAAGAATGAAGATGGTGAGGAAGGACAGGCCATAGCCAATGATCATCAGACTTAAGTATGGAATGAGGTTGGAATGGTGAGGAAATCTGTAAATTGTTATAAAAAGGGAAAAAATTAGAAAAAAATCAGTACAAGTTACAGCTCTTTGAGGGCATTCTAAATATAGAAAAAAAAGTGTCAAACCGATCGCTGTTTATTATATTTTTTCGTTGTTACGAAACCAATTGTGCAATGGGCCACAGGAGGCTGACATAGGGGAATGAGTAGAGAAAATATACTACAGTGTTAGATATGACCTTAGAGGGGACAGTGGTAGTCGGGCCACAGAAAGAATGTGGTGATGGTGGAGAATGATCAGCAGACATACCTCAGGGGACAGGTTGAGAGAAACATGACCTGATATGGGGTTGGGGTATAGTATGGAGAAAAGACAGGCCTAAGCTAATGATGACCAGCAGGCTTACCTAGGGGGATGATTGGAGGTAACAAACAACAGGGTTAAAGATGTGGTCAGTTGGGGTCACGCCACAGAACCAAGGTTCAGATGGTGAGGAAGGGCCAACTTCACATAGTAATCACATGTTCATCTAATCACAGGGTTCTACAAAATTGATCCTTTATGGCTGGTTCTTCACAAGGCAAGTTGTAACCCATTGGATCCCCATCCTTGGACCACCCACCTCCTGACTGGAGCCCTTGATGACCCTGCGGTCCCCGTGGTGCAGCATCATGGCGAAGATGGCCCCGCTTGTGGCCAGGCCCATTTTTCCGTCTACATGGTGTAACTACTCATCCCCTGTCTCCATGGTCTCACTCACCTCCTGACTGGAGCCTTTGATGACCCTGCGGCCCCCATGATGAAGCATCATGGCAAAGATGGTCCCGGTGGAGGCCAGACTAGTGTTTCTGTGTACATGATTTGACTACTCACCTCCAGACTGGAGCCTTTTATGACCCTGCGGTCCCCGTGGTGCATCATCATGGTGAAGATGGTGCCTGTAGTTCTGTCTACATGATTTGACTACTCCCCTATCTACACGCTTTAACTCACCTCCTGACTAGAGCCCTTGATGACCCTGCGGTCCCCGTGGTGCAGCATCATGGCGAAGATGGCCCTAGTGGTGGCCGGCCCATGTTTCTGTCTACATGGTTTGACCTCTCACCTTCTGTCTACATGGTGTAACTACTCACCCCCTGTCTACCAGCTTTAACTCACCTCCTGACTGGAGCCTTTGATGACCCTGCGGTCCCCGTGGTGCAGCATCATGGCGAAGATGGTGCCTGTGGCTGTCAGGCCAGTAGTGGCCAGGATGAGCATCCCCCAGCCGTAGGGCTGGGACCATGTCAGGTACGACGGCTCGATGGCCACACACCCCTAGGAAGGTCAAAATGCATGTTAGTTTGTTTTCATTATTTTTCTCCTTGTGTTTGGAGTGATACTGAGGGCTGTTTTTCTCAATTCTGGGTGGACAAAAGAATTTTTTTTACAACATATGCTAGTTTCTGTTATATGTTGGTCTATGATATTTGATAACTACAATAGGAATTTTAAAATATACTTTTAGCGCATATTATCTTATTACCTAATTTGTTATGGTTCAGAAGGTACCTGCGTTGGATTTATGTTTTAGCCTATGGTACAGTTTAATAAGTTTCTCGTGGTTGTGAAAAAAAGGGTTCTAGTTGTTGTGAAAAATAGGGTTGTACTCCACATCAATTTATACAGATTAACAGATAAACCCTATTTGTTTACGGAATAATCCACATCTTTTGTAAATAATTGAAATTAGAAGATTAAACAACTTCTGGCCCCTTTTGATCCTACCTTACTCCTATTTCTCTGAATTGGTACCCACCCTTTTGGCTTCATCAGGCCAGTGCAGCAGCGGGCACTCTATACACTTGGTGCCGTTCTCCGAGACCACCTCAGTGTTTCTACAGGCGCGGCAGTCCCAGCAGCATTCCACCTCCCCCTGCAGACGAACCTAGGGTTGGATAAACACACATAAGGCACGGTTTTAATATGTGTATAGAGACCACCTCGGTGTTCCTACAGGCGCGGCAGTCCCAGCAGCATTCCACCTCCCCCTGCAGACGAACCTGGGGGTGGATAAACACACATCAGGTTTGGTCTTAATACGTGTATAGAGACCACCTCGGGGTTCCTACAGGCGCGGCAGTACCAGCAGCACTCTACCACCCCCTATAGGTGCACCTAAGGGTGGATAAACACACATAAAGAACGGTGTTAATACGTGTATAGAGACCACCTCAGTATTCCTACAGGCGCAGCAGTCCAAGCAGTACTCCACCTCCCCCTGCAGGAGAACCTGAGGGTGGATAAACACATATAAGGCATGGTTTTAATACATGTAGGCCTATAGAGACCACCTCAGTATTCCTACAGGTTTTAATATAACCTTTGTGTGTGGATTCGTTACGTGCGTTTCATGTTATAGCTACCTACCTCATCGTATTGACAGGGATAGCTGCAGACAGACTCGGGCAGGTCCTGGTTGGTGAACTGGGTCATCCGGGGGTCCCACTGGAGCATGTCCTTGTGGACCTCCAGGTTGGCGGTGGCCGGGGTGTAGGACCCCACCACCACAAAGTGGTACCGACCCTCTGGAGACACCTGAAGGGGGGAACAGTAATTAATTGTTTTGAAGGGGTATGGGCTTAGAAAAAAGAAAGAAAATTATTCTTACTTGGCTTAAAAGACCACTATGACCATGTAAGATTTACATTTTTACTACCCTACCCCAATGTTTCAAGGTTTAAAGTAAGTTACAAATTGGAAGGTAAGGATGGTAGGAAAACACACGAATAGTTTTACCTGTGGCTGGGAAGGTAAGGGTGGTAGGAAAACACAGCTGTCATAGTTTTACCTGTGGCTGGGAAGGTAAGGGTGGTAGGAAAACACACGAATAGTTTTACCTGTAGCTGGGAAGGTAAGGGCGGTCGTAAAACACAGCTGTCATAGTTTGACCTATAGCTGGGAAGGTAAGCGTGGTAAGAAAACACAGCTGTCAGAGTTCTTCCTGTAGCTGGGAAGGTAAGGGTGGTAGAGAAACAAATAAATATTTTTACCTGCAGCTGGGCTAAGTCATGGGGACGAACCATATCTCCGTTCTCGTCAAACTCCACATGCATCCCGCTGGGAGCATCATAGGACACCTTGTGGAGGTACTGGGCCAGCAGACCCCTGGTCCGCACGCACCGCCTCAGGGCCACCCGGTCACCTACACAGAACAGAATCAAAGTATGTATGGGTAACTCTCTGAAGCTATGCATGGCATAGCCATTCAATATAAACAATAATAAAATGTAAACCATAACAAGCTATCTGCAACCTAGATGATAAAAATTAGATATACAGTTGTTAGAATTGATTTTACTTCTGATATTCTATTCTTGATAATCTGATTATAGAAAGTAGACACAAAACCTATTCATATATGGACAATTTAGATTTCATTTTCTTGAAATGAATAAGTCACTTGAGGCCTCAGATAATTTCGTGACATACTGCTTATTTATCTACAAATCTTATGTACCCTTGCCCTTCATTTTCACAAATTCATTACAACAAAACAAGCCGAGCTTACAGTATTAAGAGTAAATCAGGTTCTGTGCAGTAGACAACTGACTTACAGCTTCTGGTTAGTGGTGGACGTCAGATTAACACATTAATACAGTAATCCCCGTTAATAGTCTACCCACCTACAGCCTCTGGGCAGTGGTCAGATTAACACATTAATACAGTAATCCCCATTAAAAGTCCACTCACCTACAGCCTCTGGGCAGTGGTGAGATTAAGACTTTAATACAGTAATCCCCATTAACCCTTTAAGGACGCCAGTATCTCTCAGGCATCACCATCTATTGACACCTGTATCTCTCAGGCATCACCAGGCCTAGACGCCAGATGCCTGAGAGATACATAGCACATATATCAGAATTGTCAATTTGATGCTTGATATACATCAAAAACTTTTTTTTTATTCAAAAAAAGTGGAATTTATATTTTATATTTTATCTAACAATTGCCATTTGGGAAACAATTATTTATATTTATGTTTTAGCTTCTTATTGATCTAATTCAATTTTTTATGGTATCAGTGGCGTCTTTTGGACATATTCCCTCAGTTATTTGGTGTCCTTTTTGTACTTATTGAAAATTTTGTGGCGTCTTGAAAGGGTTAATAGTCCACTCACCTACAGCCTCTGGGCAGTAGTCAGATTAACCCATTAATACAGTAATCCCAATTAATAGTCCACCCACCTACAGCCTCTGGGCAGTGGTCAGATTAACCCATTAATACAGTAATCCCCAGTAATAGTCCACCCACCTACAGCTTTTGGGCAGTGGTCAGATTAACCCATTAATACAGTAATCCCCGTTAATAGTCCACCCACCTACAGCCTCTGGGCAGTGGTCAGATTAACCCGTTAATACAGTAATCCCAATTAATAGTCCACCCACCTACAGCCTCTGGGCAGTGGTCAGATTAACACTTTAGTGCAGTAATCCCCGTTAATAGTCCACCCACCTACAGCCTCTGGGCAGTGGTCAGATTAAACCGTTAATACAGTAATCCCAATTAATAGTCCACCCACCTACAGCCTCTGGGCAATGGTCAGACTAACACGTTAATACAGTAATCCCCGTTAATAGTCCACCCACCTACAGCCTCCGGGCAGTGGTCAGATTAACCCGTTAATACAGTAATCCCAATTAATAGTCCACCCACCTACAGCCTCTGGGCAGTGGTCAGATTAACACGTTAATGCAGTAATCCCCGTTAATAGTCCACCCACCTACAGCCTCTGGGCAATGGTCAGACTAACCCATTAATACAGTAATCCCAATTAATAGTCTACCCACCTACAGCCTCTGGGCAATGGTCAGACTAACACGTTAATACAGTAATCCCAATTAATAGTCCACCCACCTACAGCCTCTGGGCAGTGGTCAGATTAACACGTTAATGCAGTAATCCCCGTTAATAGTCCACCCACCTACAGCCTCTGGGCAGTGGTCAGATTAACACGTTATACAGTAATCCCCATTAAAAGTCCACCCACCTACAGCCTCTGGGCAGTGGTCCCTGATGTCAGATTATTCCCGTTAATACAGCAATCCCGAGTAATAGTCCACCCACCTGCAGCTTCTGGGCAGTGGTCAGATTAACACGTTATACAGTAATCCCCATTAAAAGTCCACCCACCTACAGCCTCTGGGCAGTGGTCCCTGATGTCAGATTATTCCTGTTAATACAGCAATCCCGAGTAATAGTCCACCCACCTACAGCTTCTGGGCAGTGGTCAGATTAACCCATTAATACAGTAATCCCCATTAATAGTCCACCCACCTACAGCCTCTGGGCAGTGGTCAGATTAACACATTAATATAGAAATCCCCATTAATAGTCCAACCACCTACAGCCTCCGGGCAGTGGTCAGATTAACCCGTTAATACAGTAATCCCAATTAATAGTCCACCCACCTACAGCCTCCGGGCAATGGTCAGACTAACACGTTAATACAGTAATCCCCGTTAATAGTCCACCCACCTACAGCTTTTGGGCAGTGGTCAGATTAACCCATTAATACAGTAATCCCAATTAATAGTCCACCCACCTACAGCCTCTGGGCAATGGTCAGACTAACACGTTAATACAGTAATCCCAATTAATAGTCCACCCACCTACAGCCTCTGGGCAATGGTCAGACTAACACGTTAATACAGTAATCCCCGTTAATAGTCCACCCACCTACAGCCTCCGGGCAGTGGTCAGATTAACCCGTTAATACAGTAATCCCAATTAATAGTCCACCCACCTACAGCCTCTGGGCAATGGTCAGACTAACCCATTAATACAGTAATCCCAATTAATAGTCCACCCACCTACAGCCTCTGGGCAATGGTCAGACTAACACGTTAATACAGTAATCCCCGTTAATAGTCCACCCACCTACAGCCTCCGGGCAGTGGTCAGATTAACCCGTTAATACAGTAATCCCAATTAATAGTCCAACCACCTACAGCCTCTGGGCAATGGTCAGACTAACCCATTAACACAGTAATCCCAATTAATAGTCCACCCACCTACAGCCTCTGGGCAGTGGTCAGATTAACACATTAATACAGTAATCCCCAGTAATAGTCCACCCACCTACAGCCTCTGGGCAGTGGTCAGATTAACACATTAATACAGTAATCCCCAGTAATAGTCCACCCACCTACAGCCTCTGGGCAGTGGTCAGATTAACACATTAATAAAGTAATCCCTGTTAATAGTCCACCCACCTACAGCTTCTAGGCAGTGGTCCCTGATGTCAGATTATTCCCGTTAATACAGCGATCCCCAGTAATAGTCCACCCACCTACAGCTTCTGGGCAGTGGTCAGATTAACACGTTATACAGTAATCCCCATTAAAAGTCTACCCACCTACAGACTCTGGGCAGTGGTCCCTGATGTCAGATTATTCCTGTTAATACAGCAATCCCCAGTAATAGTCCACCCACCTACAGCTTCTGGGCAGTGGTCAGATTAACCCATTAATACAGTAATCCCCGTTAATAGTCCACCCACCTACAGCCTCTGGGCAGTGGTCAGATTAACACATTAATATAGCAATCCCCATTAATAGTCCACCTACCTACAGCCTCTAAGTAGTGGTGGGTGTCAGATTATTCCCGTTAATAGAGTAATCCCCGTTAATAGTCCACCCACCTACAGCCTCTGGGCAGTGGTCAGACTAACCTGTTAATACAGTAATCCCCATTAATAGTCCACCCACCTACAGCCTCTGGGCAGCGGTCAATCTAACACGTTAATACAGTAATCCCAATTAATAGTCCACCCACCTACAGCCTCTGGGCAGTGGTCAGATTAACACGTTAATACAGTAATCCCCATTAATAGTCCACCCACCTACAGCCTCTTGGCAGTGGTCAGACTAACCCATTAATACAGTAATCCCAATTAATAGTCCACCCACCTACAGCCTCCGGGCAGTGGTCAGATTAACCCATTAATACAGTAATCCCCGTTAATAGTCCACCCACCTACAGCCTCTGGGCAGTGGTCAGACTAACACGTTAATACAGTAATCCCAATTAATAGTCTACCCACCTACAGCCTCTGGGCAGTGGTCAGATTAACCCATTAATACAGTAATCCCCGTTAATAGTCCACCCACCTACAGTCTCTGGGCAGTGGTCAGATTAACCCGTTTATACAGTAATCCCCGTTAATAGTCCACCCACCTACAGCCTCTGGGCAGTGGTCCTTGATAAGGGTGTCAGCGGCCACGGAGATGGCGTACACGGCATCAGTGAAGGGCAGTGAAGTGTCTTCGAAGAAGTAGTTCGGGCTCTCCCGGAGACTCGTGTGGTTTCTGGGGGAAGATGCATGGTAACCTTATCATCCTCTTGATCTAAGCTCATGAACTCTATGTATAAATACCTGTCACTTATATACCATTTACTCAATTTATACCTAAAGATCTGTCGACTCAACTGAGCTTGTACAAAGTGCTGTGACTCAACTGGCAATCAGTGGCGATTGCTTGCTACATAATACAAATTGGGCCATCAACAAGAGGCTGATATCAAACAAGGTAAGGTTATCATTGAATTACGTGTTCCCACTGACTATCAAATAGATGAAGAATTTTATACAATAGTATTTTTTTCTGTTAAATTGTACAGGAGGTTATTAATTGCAAAGTTTACATTCAACAATTCAAAAAATAAATTACAAAGTTTACATTCAACAATCTTATAGGTGAATAATGTGTGTGCTAATGTAAGCAACCTACCAGCAACTGCTTGTAAGAAGCTATATATTTAAGAGTATGACATTATGGGGAACTAATGTAGGTAACCCCAAAAAAATCCTTTGTTGACGATGAGTCATAAAACCCTGTCTATGCCTTATCCTCCTAATGTCCCCCCCCCCTCCACTCAACATGTCCCTTACTTGCACTGCTCTCTCTCCCCCCCCTCCCCCCCCCCCCCACACACACACTTACTTGCACTGCTCCCTGCCCAGTCTGACGGCCTCAGCCTCCTCCATAGAGCAGGTAAAGAAGGCCTCCCACAACATGGGCATCCAAGGGTCGTCGGGGGAGTCGATCCAGGGGTCGATCGACTCGTAGTACTCCAGGAACTCGGGCTGGGGCGGCAGCTGGAGATGCATGTGGAAGGAGCCAACGGCCACGTCATGTAGTCCGTACAGCATGTGGACTACCATGCAGTCCGGCATGATGAAGATGAACCTGTAAAAGTATTACATAGAGTAACGTACAGTCTGGAACATTGAGGATAAACCTGAAAAAGTAACATATAGACTAAAGTATAGTCTGGCATTATGAAAATAAACATGTAAAAGCAATACACAGATCAGCAAACATTCCAAAACATTGAAGATAAACCTGTAAAAGTAGCACGTTGAGCACCGTACAGTCTGACATAATGAAGATAATCCTGTAAAAGTAGCATGTGGACCACTATACAATCTGGCATAATTGAAGATAAACCTTTAAGAGTAAGACGTTAACCACCATACAGACTGGCATGATGAAGATAAACCTTTTAAAACAGTTGACATGAAGTCTGGAACATTGAATATAAACCTGTAAAAGTAACATATAATAATGTACAGTCTGGAAAATTGAAGGAAAACCTCTAAAAGTAACACATGGACACCATACAGTTCAGCATTCTGAAGATAAACCTGAAAAAGTAACATGTGAACCACCATACAGTCCAGCATGATGAAGTTAAAGGTAAAGGTAACACATAGAGTAACATATAGATTACAGTCCAGAATATTGAAGATAAACCTGTAAAAGTATCATGTGAACCACCATACAGTCCAGCATGTTGAAGATGAATCTGGAAATGTATCATGTGGACCCCCATACAGTTTGTCATGATGAAGAAAAACCTGTAATAGAAACATTTGGAATACTATGCAGTCCTGCATAATGAAGATAAACCTTAAAAAGTAACACTAGAACCACCATACAGTCTAGTAAAATGAACTTTTGAAGATAAACCTGTTAAATAAATCCATGTACCTCAGGACAGTCATCATTAAGGGTAATTGTGCCATCTGTTCATGCGCACATGGGCTGCCGATAGACACATGATACATTACTGGAAGAGCATAAAACTGCATTTTAGCTTATTTCTCTCTTGTAATTTGTCCAATTGCCACTTCGTAAGCAACACAGTTGTAGTTCCAAAAGTTCTTAGTAAATACATTTCATTAAAATTTATAGATCTTCTATTGTTGATATTTCTACGAATTCATTTCAAATATTATTTTCAACCCAACCCTACTTTTTGGCAAAACCTATGCCATTCTATGTACATATATATGTCATAATAAACAGTCCAAAACCACTCTATAAGTTCTATACTGAGTGTGCCATACTCACTTGCCGTGCGCTCCGGCCCTCTGGGCCGCCCTCAGGAACTTGACAATCCTTGGTGGGTACAGATACAACATGATGACCCTGGCCCGCCGTTTGGGCGACATCATGTCGAGAACAACGTCCAGGTAGTCGTCGTCCGAGTAGTCAAACCCTACAGGGTAGGACTCCTCGATACACACCCCTGCCTCAGCCGCCAGCTTGATCATGAACTTGTTACCGTTGTAGCCATAGTCAGCCTCGATGTAGGCGACAGAGATGTAGGTCCAGTTCATAGCTGCCATGAAATCCACCACGGCCTGGGACTGGGAAAGGGAAGCAAGGCCGTTAAATTCAGTTATTTCATGTAAATTATGTATTATGTGTCATATCATGGTACCACAGAGATGTAGGTCCAGTTCATAGCTGCCATGAAGTCCACCACGGCTTGGGACTGGGAGGATTTAAGTGAGGCCATTAAACTCAAATATCTAAGGTAAGTTGAGTGCTCTGTGACATATTATGATATCAGAGAGATGTAAGTTCAGTTCATTGCCACCATGAAGTCCACCAAGGCCTGCGGCTGAGGGATTAAAGTAAGACCGTAAAACTAAGATATCTGAAGTAATTTGTGTATTGTATGTCATATTATGGTATCAGAGAGATGTAGGTCCATTTCATAGCGGCCATGAAGTCCACCACGGCTTGGGACTGGAGGGAATTATAAAAGTAAGGCCGTTAAACTCAGATATCTGATTTAATTTTTGTGTATTATGTGTCATGTTATGGTATCACCGAGATGTACGTCCAGTTCATAGCGGCCATGAAGTCCACCACGGCTTGGGACTGGTGGGATTAAAGTAAGGCCGTTAAACTCAGGTATTTGATGTAAAAATGTGTATTGTGTGTCATAATGACTGTGGACAGCTGAGGGGAAAGGGTACTCCGTGCGGGATTTGATATTTAATTGATGTTGTAGAGCATGTTGTTAGCTTTAAAATGATGTCAAGCATGTCCTAATCATTATTAAGGAAGTTATGCATCCTTAAGCCTAACACTGTCAGGAAAGAGAAAAATGAGGAAAAGCTTAATTTCCTTGAGATTTTGCATAAATTATCATAAATTATCATAATTATGAGTAAACATTAAAAAACACAATTTTATTCATGATTTTTTAACCAGAAATGATAAATGTATTCTGTTTTCAATGTAGAGACCAGAAAATGATAGTTTCTCATAGTTATTAGAATTTTATAAAAAATCTCATGAGTTTTAGTTTCCATGGCAACCAAATAGAATGAATTCAGTGAATTACCCATATTAAAACATTCCATTGACATTCCAAATAAGGGAAGATTCCATTGTGATGGAATGTTTTAGGTATGGGAAACGAATTCTACACAAAATGTTGGTTTAAGAGTAAATTATCACTATTTTCATAAATCTACCCATATCTCCTTAAATTTTAGGTTTAGGACAGCAAATATAGAAACCTCGGAGTACCCTTTCCCCTCGGCTGGTCACATTATTGTAGGTATCATAGAAATGTAGGTCCAGTTCATGGCCGCCATGGCTTGGGACTGGAGGAGGGATTAATATGAAGCTGTTGAACTCAAATATCTACTGTAATTAAATTACATTGGATATTTGACACATAATACACAAATTTTATGTATTATGTGTCATATTATAGTTGTTAATATATTTTAAGATTCTCTCTTCAAACATCTTCCTATCAGCACTCAGATGCATATTTGGCCTGGGGTCTCATACTCTTACTGTTTTTTGTGCTATATATCCATACATTTTCCCAGAATGATTGTGTACGTTCTGTTCCCTAATGAATCAGAAGCCCTTACCTGGTAGCGGTCAGGTCCAACAACCCGGAAGTAGTTGGAGTACTTGACCTTGTCACTCAGCTCATCTGATGTGGCACTGGCCCCCACCAAAGGGATCTGTGTAGGAAAACAGGAAATATGGCGTACCAATGGATGAGATTAAAGGTAAATGCGGGTGTCTGGGGTGATTTCTTGAAAATCGTGACAAATTTATCATACTCACAGGGTAGTTAGGGGGATGGATAAGGAACATATAGAAACTTTAAAAATCCTAGGTCACCATATTAATTTACGATATATTAGCATCTGAATAAATGGCATTTTATCATTGGAGTCTATGAGAAAAAGTACATATTTCAACATTCAAAGATAGATAACCGTGAGATTTACCTTAAATGCTGAAAATGTGTGGGTAGGACCCAAATAAGTATTTTTGTTGTGATAATGCAAGTATGTAGTATTCCCATGTAGTACTTGCCTTCAGATACAAACATGAGGGTATCTAAATGCAAGTAAACTTGTGTATCCTAACTAGAAGGAACACAAGTGCCACTGAATGCAGGGTGGAATATAACCTTTAGGCATGTTTTATATCGTGGAGGGCAACAGGCACCAACAGATGCTGGCCAGCTGTGCTACTAAATGTATTACTATTTGAAGTTTTAAGTCTGATGAACAAAATTTGGATATCAAAACGTCAGGAAATGCTGCGATTTAAGGTTTTGACGCAGGTTCCCAGCCCTGTAAATCATAGAAACCCCCTTTTAGTTTACAGTTCATTTCTTTAAAAATTGGATTATCGGGGATTATTTTATACGAGAATTATCAGCATTTTAACAGGTCTGCCATTCAAAAAATCATTCACCAACCCCCAAAGTAAAACTTAAATGTTTGGAATAGGGGGAGTTTGGAATACGGGAATACATTGAGTGTTTTCATATGTTAAACAATAACACCAATAGCAAACCTGGAAGAAGGAGAAGGCGGTGGCGGCGACGATGCTGCTGGGGCTGGACTGGGGCCCGATGCCCGCGATGACCTCGTAGTTCTGACCCACCGACAGGGTGCGGTTTGTGGAGGTGTCCGGCAGCAGTGGCACCATCTGGGGACGAGAGTCAGGGGGACAGTTAGCAGTAAGTTAACACAGTAACAGATACAGACATAGACCTTATGTAGACTCATTGACAGGGTGCGGTTTGTGGAGGTGTCTGGCAGCAGTGGCACCATCTGGGGACGAGAGTCAGGGGGACAGTTAGCAGTAAGTTAACACAGTAACAGATACAAACATAGACCTTATGTAGACCCACCAACAGGGTGCGGTTTGTAGCAGTGTCCGGCAGCAGTGGCACCATCTGGGGACGAGAGTCAGGGGGACAGTTAGCAGTAAGTTAACACAGTAACAGATACAGACATAGACCTTATGTAGACTCATTGACAGGGTGCGGTTTGTGGAGGTGTCTGGCAGCAGGAGCACCATCTGGGGACGAGAGTCCGGGGGACAGTTAGGGGGAAATTATATGCACATTGATCTATATGAAATCTATTCATATTTATCTATATGTAAGTCTAGAAATATATGTTCTTAGGAAAGCTTTCTTTATATATATCACCATAGTTATGAATAAATGATGTTAAAATAATTACATTGATGAATCTTTATATCAATGTAAGTTATTGAAAATTGAGGGATTGAAATATGCTTCTAATTATCCATCATATACAAGTTTCAAATGAATCGTATCTTATTTTGTTACTTAGTGCCATCTGATGTTTTGTGACTTAGTGTTTTCACCACTTGAGGATTTTTTATGTCACATAGTGTCTTGTTATGGCTCTAAGTCACACAATGGCACTAAGTGACAAAATTTTGTGATTTAGTGTCTTTTGTCACTTAGTGTCTTAACAACCGCTCCTAATTTTCAGTATTTTAAACATATTTGAAGCTTTACTTGGGTGATAAAATATAGAAGACCCTTAGGGGTTGTCCTCTGGTGTGTGTACGAGCCATGGGAATCGTTTCTTCTGTTCTTCTTATGTTAGCACGTACCGCTTCTTGTGCAAGAGGGTAATTGAGCATTTTGAAAAAAATGGGGACAAATAGGGTTCCAATTTCTCTCAGTATGACCTATAGTAAACAGACCCACCTGCAGAATCCTTGGTATGACGGGGATGTCACGCATACAGTCGTCGAAGATGACGTAGCCCACGCTGATGTTGGGCAGGATGTTCTCCATGGCGTTGACGACGTCAACGGCGTAGGCCACGGCCGAGGGGATGGTGTACATGGCGAGGGGGGCCAGGCCCGTGCCGCACACAGGGTTAACACTGTACGACCTGTGGGAAGATTTTTTAAATAAAGTAATTGAAAGATGGCATTTATTTAACATTTTATTAATGTATTACGTGTAACTATTTTGGATATTGCTTTTACCTCACAGGCAGAAAAGTGAGACAAGTTCTTATAAACTTAATTTTTGTCTGTCTAAATAAAAGAACTTAAAAAAAGATATATTGTATGTAAGAAATAGGTAATTGAGGAAGTTCCATTGATATAAAATTAGTTATATGTATATAGTATATAATTCTTGTGGTAATAATTCGGTCCAACACTTGGTTCTGTTTGCTGATACAAAATACCATGTGATGTTATTATTATCAGCAAAATGGGTGGGGATGGATGAATTGCCTAAATTCAGAAACAAGTTGGAAAAATTCTGAACAAAAAGGAAACCGCAATGTCTGACCACCCCGGATGTGATGTGAATCAGAATGTAGGCCTTACTATACATACTGAATACTTTTCATAGAGACTGCCATGTTGCCTGTTCACCTTCAATGCCCAACGTCAAGGTCATCCACACAATTGGGCGATGTCACTAGTAGTTTTCTAGAATGGGTTGTAGTAAATTTCTATATATCCACGTACCTTACGTGGGCGATGAGGCAGGTCCCCATCCTTAAACCTCATGTCCTGGGGCAGCCGGTATAGTATATAAATATATATTGACGTACCTTAAGTTTTGGGGTAGCTGATATAGTATATAAATATACATATTGACGTACCTGACGTGGGCGATGAGGCCAACCAGTAAGTCACCATCCTTAAACCCTGAGTCCTGGGGCAGCCGGTATAGTATATACATATGTATTGACGTACCTTAAGTTTTGGGGTAGCTGGTATAGTATATAAATATATATATTGACGTACCTTACGTGGGCGATGAGGCCAACCAGCAAGTCACCATCCTTAAACCCTGAGTCCTGGGGCAGCTGGTATAGCATGTAAATATATATGTATTGACGTACCTTAAGCCTCGGGACAGCTGGTGTAGTATATAAATATAAATATCTCCGTACCTTACATGGGCGATGAGGCCGACCAGCAGGTCACCGTCCTTAAACCTCACCTCCCGGGGCAGCTGGTATAGTATATAAATATACATATATAGACATACCATATGTGGGCGATGAGGCCGACCAGCAGGTCACCGTCCTTACACCCGAAGTCCTGGGACAGCTGGTAAAGTATATAGATATTATATTGACGTATCTTACGAGGGCAATAAGGCCGACTAGCAGGTCACCATCCTTTAATCTCATGTCTCGGGGCAGCTGGTATAGAATATAAATATATAATTTATATTTATATTGACGTACCTTACGTGGGCGATGAGGCCTACCAGCAGGTCCCCGTCCTTAAACCTCACGTCCTTAGGGAGTTGGTCCACGTTAGACTCCTGGGGCTGAGGGGTACTGGAGGAGGCTGTCGTCAGGGTGACGGATAGGGCGAGCAGCACGTAACCCTGGAGAGCCGCCATTTTGTCAGCTGTCATAGACCCTAGAAAAAGACAGAAAGTGTTAAACTGAAGTGTTTAGCCTTCCATAAATGCATGTTTATTGCAGATACTGAGGTGTAAGTATCTGTATACATCTTATTCATAAAAGCGGCGCTGCCCTGGTGGTTCAAAAATGAAACAACTTTTATGTTTTTTCCTATAGTTGACCTATATTAACATGTTCTTAAGATAGTTTGATATTGTGGGACTTAGTCCTGTGTATTGAAGTAAAGAGACCTAGTTACTGAAAGCCCTAAAATGTAGACAAAGTGGTACTACGCAGATTCGTGGGAAAGGTGTATAGAATCAATCTCTAGTGATTATAGTCTGCATTGTCAGCAAGAGTAAATCCCATCTCCCCCCCCCCCCCCCCCAGTTTGTAACAGAATGAGGATTGGAAAATGGACAATTGCGAATATATGTTGACTCAGCACGGGAGGATTCTAATGAACATGTCCAGGATTAAACAAGTCTGAATAAGTTCCAGTTGCTTTTTTCTACATAACGTATCATTTGTATTATAGGAGATCTAGGATAATGTTACACATCCCGCAAAACATGCACCTAAACAGAATGTTCAGAGTGTTCAGAGGTGGAATATACAAATTCTTGGTATATAATGATTGCCATAACGTTGTCGCCGCAGTCTCGTTTGTGATATGATGGGAATATTAAAGTCAGACTGTGAATATGGACTGTAAACTGTATTCTTACATTCTTACCAAAAAATATTGAAAGCATACAGAAATTGTTTCCTTCTATTTATTGGTTTTAAAAAGTCTAAAATTTTAAAATTGAAGGAGAGGAAAAGACGGATCATGAAATATTCGTTTAACAGAGATTTCCTTATTTATTGCTTATAAAATGTCACACAGTATATAAACAAATAACCACGGTATTCGTTGATATAATCAATAAATAAATAGTAGGACGTACGGCATTCAAATTTTCACTTGCACTCAAACAAAAACTCAAATTTTCACTTGCACTTTTGATACATTAAAATCTCGCTAACAATCATCCGATATACTTACACATTTTTCTAAGACACAAAGTAACTATTCATGAGTCGTGAATTGAGTTTTAGACTTTCAGTTAAGACCTTAGTGATTAGGTCTTAATGGGTGGGGATGGTAAAACGTAAGAAATCCGTTTTTAAGGAAATAAACGTAAACAATAAATTATGTGAGCAAATTTCGGAAAGCTCTTCAAATTGCAAAAAAAGGGCATTTCCTTGAAAAGTCTATCTTAATTAATTTTGCATTTCTATACCAAGCGAGTAACAATCCTCTACGACAGCTGTCAGCCTTAAACGAGACGACCTGCCTCACAACATTAATGTCCTTTCTTTTTATATGCTACCATTTGTTAAAGAAAAGTTGTACTATTTTAGTGTAAACATCTAGAAATAAAGGAGATGCTCCGTGTACGTATCCTTAGTATAAAGGATACTGTATTTGAGAGAAGTGTAAATGGAACTTACTAAAGATCTGACCAGCAAGTAACAGTTCATTTTGTGTTCCTTTTATTTTGATAAAGCCATTATTAAGAGTTGATGAAGGGTTGTACATTAACAGGACACTTATTATCATTGCACTTTGAATGTGCCATTAGATTTACATTTTGGTGAATTTTCGAGAATGAAGGAAAAAATACCTAAAAGGAAGTGACAGAAAATGGTGAGTGTTTTGAGTTGTTTCCTGTATCCCAGGTCTTATATAGAGACATTGTATATATATATTTAGGCCTATAACCAGAAGTGATAATGTAAAGCCCCACACCCACTAGGCGAATTTGACTGGATTGGCCGATTATTCTCATGAAACCTGCTGATTTTAGCACCAATTGGCCCCAATTCAAATGGCCAGTGAGTATGTCATACACAGGTTTGATATGCATTGGCACTAAAATCGGCCAATTTTAGCACCAGTGAATTGGCCAACTCTGGTCAAAATCGCCTAGGAGGTATGGGTTTTTTCTGAGAAAAAGGTGCCAAAAACCACTTACTTTACACAGGAGCGGTACCTGGTGCCTAGCGTCCTCCTGTAGGGTCCATGGTTGGCGGTCGTCACTCCCCCTGGTGGACGACTCTCACACTGACGGGCCTGGGGCGGGGCGGGCACTTATAGCGTACGGACAACAGGGGGTCACATGACCGCTCAGAGGTCACATGACTCCCCGCCCGGGGACCAGGTTAGGTAAGGTACTGAATGGAGACAACTCATAACTTACACCTGGATACATCGTGTTTGATTGATTGGAGGGCCGAGGTGACGTTAACTGTATAGGTTAGGGTGACAAGGACGACAACGATGATTATTAAGGTATCTCCTTTCTGTAAATTAAAGGTGGTGCTCTACAGTTTGTATGAGGTAATTTGTCAGTTATAATTAATCAAGTGTCAGCTATGACAGACACCTTTAGAGCGATGTCAGATTACATGAAGAGGGGCATGCCGAACAATGGAAGGATAACAGGGAAGTCCACATTCAAAATATGAAATTTGATTTAATTATGGCCGACCATATACGTTTCTAAACAATCATATAACAGCGTCTCGTTTGTTGATTGAGGGTTGTATAAACCTGAACGCTAGAGTTCATTTAGGGTGTTAACTTATTAAATGAGGAATGCTATCACCTAACTCTCCGAATTGCCTCTGCTTGATCCTCTTTTATTCTTGCTAGCCAAGTGGCAGAATAGTCCACAAAGCTTGGTTGATAGTCAAGTTCATTTAGGAAATAACGCACGGAGGGGCGGGGTCGAGGCCTTCTGGTGATCAGCCACAGTGCTTCTAGCTGATCACCAGAAGGTCGAGATCCCACCCCGAGTGTGTTATTCACGTTATAACATGGAGAATTGTATCAAAATAGTATTAGAAATGTATATAAATGGCCAATAATGTTGCTCATATTGTTACAAAGCACAAGGCCAGCTGTGGTCAAGGCAAGATCCTGACATCCAATCAGATATAAGTAGGTCACGTCGTTGCCCTGACGATGACCTAATTACCCTGACGATGACCTAATTACCCTGACGATGACCCCATCACCATGACACTGTGTTTTCTAGCTCAGGATAGATGCACAGTAAGGTAGCAGCCAGTAAACCCATAAAAAATGTTTTTTTTCAGAGTGGATATTTGTTTTGTAATATATTTCATTGATAATACATAATGACGGGTTCATTTACAAAGTTTGGTGAAGATTGAGGCTTTTACAACGATTTTACAACGCTGTTTACAACATGCAGAAGTCTAGATCGGCACATTGCTACCCCATTGCCGTGTTATAATAGTGGATATCAACTGCTTAACAATTGCCAGTGCAGTTACAAGATGCCTTAATCCTATGCACACAAACGGACGCCGTCCGGAAACAAGCTTCCTCCATGCAGTCTGCCCGACTCTGTACAGTTATATGCAAACAGTACAGTTCATCTTTTAGTCACCATATGTCACATATGTAGCTATCGAAACCCCCAAATCCCTAAGACTCAAATTGATCTAAACGTGTATCGACTTGCTCTGCTCTTAACCGCAGATCATTGCCCTTATATATTAGTTTAGTTATTGGTTTTCTCCCAGGTAGTGCTGCTTACTGGTAGACTTAGCCTGTCTGCCATAGCCAAATAGGTTTATTACGCTTACCAGAATCGCCTACCATATTCACATTACATAGCACAGTAATTTGTATAAGTTTGAATACTGTTTATAATATATCTTCCACAATCTGGTGACTGTTTCTTCATTTTATTTGTACACTATCAATTACATGCACAAGGCGTTTTACTATTTAAACTACCTTTGTGCAAACCTTGTACCATAATTCAGTTAAAATAGATAGTGTATTGGCCACATATCAAACCTTTGGGGGTGATCCCATTGGCTGGAATTAAATCTTAACCTATATTATTGAAAAAGAAAATGGATTTAAATCCTGCATGCGTACAGCTGATACATATATCAGACAAAGGATAACGATTCATTCTACTGATACTTATTTAATCAGTCATCTGTAACTATGTACATATCAAAATGTACAGGTTGTCTAATGTAGAGAGTTTACATACATGCTCAAAGAGAAAATAACCCCAAGCTTGTCCCCGTAGCAGCTGTGAGAATTAGGTATTACGCTACGTGGCTTGGTCCGCATTCTAATTTAATAAATGAGCAGCAGAGAATTCTTCAATTTCCACTTGCCAACGTGCCAATCTGTATTTAGAACAAATGAACGTCCATGGCCGAGGCGGATCCAGGGGGGTCCTGGGGGTCCTGGGAGTCTTTATCCCCCCTCCGACATTTTTGGACCCCTAAACTACAAAAAGAGATAAAAATGCTGCGTGTGTATGCGCGATTGCATGCAGTATTAGTACTTAGCCTTTATGCTGACTCCCCCCCCCCTTGGGAAATTCCTGTATCCGCCCCTGCCTAGTTAGGTGTTAGGAAATTAACAACTTCCTGTCAGTCGTGATGGCGGTTTTGCACCATTATCCTTCGTGTAACTAGTGCTATTACTGTCAGAAGATTCTTTTTTTTTTTTTTATTCAGGATTTTAAACAACATACAACTCTTCGGCTATAGCGAGCCGGTCTTCTAGATGCTGCCAGACACAGGCAGAGACATGGTTGTTTAGAGTCTTTACTGGAAAATGTTCTTAGTTTTCTTCTGTGACATTTGCAAGATTCAAAGTGCTTAAAGCATTGTCTTGTATATCTTGATACATAGGAAAACTACCAGACCTTATGGGTCTTTGTTCACTGGTTCAATTAAATAATTTCACATAGCTGGTGTCCTGTTAGAGCAGAATTACAATGATCATGCTTAACACAAAACTTTAGGAAAGTAACAGTAACTATATATACAGATGATATGTAGAATGGAATGAGATGGAGAGTATGAATAATGATTAGCTAGGTGAGTCAGTGACAGTTGGTATTTCATTAGCCTGGAGTAGATAAGATGAGGTTGTGATGCATATATATTCATTGCTGTATGATTAATAGCCTACATACTGACTTATGAAAATCAGATTTACTGAGACAGGTTGACAGCGTTCAGTACGAGCCAAGGCCTTTGGGTCTTGTTCTCATCAGTAGATAACAACCCTAACTAGTACTCCTATTCTACCCCCAGCTGATTCACAAACTATTTTGCAATTAATGACGGGACTGTTCTACAGGCTGACTTATGAAAATCAGACTTGTGTGAGGGAGTTCTAAGCAACCTGAAGAAAGAACTTATCGCAATAAGGTAACAGGTAAAGCTTATTGAATGGGCCTACCTAGCTAGTGACTCCTTCTAGTCTTTACCCTGCACACTAACAATTGACTTTGTCTTACTTTTGAACCCTATGTAGCTCTCTATTTAAGATGGTTCTAGATTTGCCTCGGGTCATCACATTTAAGATTAGGACATGGAAGAATATAACAGTAAAATGATTGTTACTAAAGGAATAATCAATGCCATATGCATGGAGAAATCCCTTAGCAAATAGGACTATTTCCTGTAACACCGTCGGACTGTTCATGATATACAGACACGTCCAAGGTTCGATTGGCTTACAGGTTACAACAAGGACTCATGACCAAGGTCTCAACTGACCAAAACAGGTTACAAGAATAATGATGGAAGTCCATTGTCCACCAGTTTGGGTGTTGGGTTTGATAGAGATATCCATGTTTACAAGTTACGGGGACATATTGGTAGGGTTCGACAAAATACATCCCTCTACAATTGGGACCTCTTGCCCCTCTAGATTGTTTCTCTTCATAAATAAAACAGAATGATAAAGATAAGAGAATAAGAAATGGTAGCTTGATAAGCCTTGAAGGCCTTTCATAGAAAAATTGATATATAATCATGATATACTCATATCAAACGAAACAATAACAAAGAATGTTATCGCCTGCCAAATGAATATTTTTTTCCATTTCTTTTTTTATTCAAACTTAAACTATACAGCAGCGTTCCTTGGTCACATACATATATTTTCATATGTTACTGTTTGTGAAGAAGTATATTTCTAAGATCGCTATACTTTGAAAATATCATCACAATACTATTGTGAGGCCTTGGTGATAAGTTTTTGAGTATTGTAAAACTTTCACCCGAATGTTCTTTGTCATCCGTGAATTCCGTGCTATGTTCTAGGATGGCGTATAGTCAAGATGAGATGGAGGACTGCAACATATGGCTAGCTTATTAATACAATGAAGATGGAAAACAAACACATGGTAGACTAATGGGTAACAGTAAAGTAAAACCCTATAGTACAACGGCGTCCAGGTTTTGCGGATGATTTGAGTTACACTTTCAAGGATAAAACGTTTAAGAAATCATATCGACGTTTGGTGACTACCCAAATATATGAGTTGAGTGAGTAATAATGTATATATTGCAATGTAACAATCCCAGCAGGGTGGGGGATGTGCACCAAATGTTGATGTTTAGACAATATACTTTCCATATCTTAAACCTGCCAAATAGGGTCGTAACTCATTTCACTTGACACTGTAAGACCCAGACATGAGTCTGACAAAATTAGTTCCCAGTGTTGACACCAGGTACAAAGGTGACATTCCCTGCACTACTCGGGGCGCCCGGTGGGGAGGTCCGATTCACTCTACTACTCAGACGCCGGTTTGAGGTTTAAAGGGGTCATCATTCCAACACTTCAAAGGGCTCCTTGAACCTTTAGGTGTATTTGAAATATCTCAGTAATAAATTACTCCATGAGTCTGATTTCTATACAGTCTAGCATATGGACATATCAAGCATCATTATTGTGAAAATGAACAAAAATTTCTAGCTAGCCCCAGCAGATAATTTCTTTTGAATATATATCAATTAAATTTGAAAGTTATGGCTGTTCCCCATCTGGTGTTACTCCCCTCCCATGTTGTGGCAGTTATGTCAGGGTTCAGTGGCCACCAGATGACACCCTTGACCCCAAGATTACCTCATTAGGGTCATTACACCCTCAGCAGGAGGGAATCGTTAGGACCCTAACAAGTTCTTCCCCTTTAAGAGGGTCGTACAAGTTTACCGGAATTACCGAGAGACGAGGCAAAATTTAATTAACTACACTGTCACCACCAGGAGCGGTATTTGTGTTTAAAGAGCCTGAGAACTTACTTCATTTCCAAGAAACCCCTATTTTGGATGAAAAAAGAAATTGTAAATCTTAACAAAAAACCCAAATGTGTTGTCCAGCTGCACGTAAACTCGCCGTCTGGTGCCAAACCTATTATCAAACATGATTTAATACACACCAATGATACAGTTTAGCGAGCAGTACCCTAAATTAGCAGCTGTTTAAAAGCCGTGTATTCTGATCTTGCCGCAATCATCACCCTCCGCTCCGACCTCGTCACGTCCAGACCCCCTCTGGCCACTCCCAACTGGGCCACCTTATATCACCTGTAAACTGGACTAAAGAGACAGGTAGCGAGGTCTTAGTCATTCCTACAATTCCTAACACATGGCGACATGTGCTGTTTTGTCCAGCAAATCAAAGAGCAATATTATGTAACATCGGCCAAATAGAGTTAGTTGTTTTAGTGTATAGATACACCCTCCCCCCTCCCTCCATGAACAGACAGGGAGGGCCATATGCCCGTCAGCCCCGTCTATATCTGTATGAACCCCCTCCATCCTCCCTGAATGGAGAGGGAGGGCCATATGCCCATCAGCCCTGTCTGTATCTGTATGAACGCCCTTCCCCCTTTCTGAACAGACAGGGAGGGCCATATGCCCGTCAGCCCAGTCTATATCTATATAAACGCCCTCCGTCCTCCCTGAACAGACAGGGAGGGCCATATACCCGTCAGCCCCGTCTATATCTATATAAACCCCCTCCCCCCTCCCTCCCTGAACAGATAGGGAGGGCCATATGCCCGTCTGCCCCGTCTATATATGTATGAACGCCCTCCCCCCTCCCTAAACAGACAGGGAGGGCCATGTACCCGTCTGCCCCGTCTATATCTGTATGAAGCCCTCCACCCTCCCTGTACAGACAGGGAGGGCCATATACCCGTCTGCCAAGTCTATATCTTTATGAATGCCCTCACCACTCCCTGAAAAGACAGGGAGGGCCACATGCCCGTCAGCCCAGTCTATATCTGTATGAATGCCCTCCACCCTCCCTGAACAGATAGGGAGGGCCATATGCCCGTCAGCCCCATCTCTATCTGTATGAACGCCCTTCCCCCTCCCTGAACAGAGAGGGAGGGCCATATGCCCGTCAGCCCAGTCTATATCTGTATGAACGCCCTCGAGCTCCCTACCTGAACAGATAGGGAGGGCCATATGCCTGTTAGCCCTGTCTATATCTGTATGAACCCCCTCCTCCCCTCCTAACCCCTCCCCCAGTCCACTCCATGACTGACCTGATCCCCCCTAAATTGGACTCCTGCTTCCAACAAATCCCTGGATGAAGTCACGTGGTCGCAAGCTCCATACGTTCAGCATCCCCTTGGAGTCCCCTTGGCACGCTATCTGAAATCAGTTCATTTCTAGATTTTCTTTGCCATCTCTTTAATTCCTCGGCTCCTGGGGCCAGACTCTTATTGCTTGTAAATCATCTTGTCCTAGAGCTATCAGCTGAGCATGCTGTAGAGGGCCCCCTAGTGGACTAGTCTGAAACTAAACGTGCTTCAGTTTGTGGCTTTGGTGGCGGCACCTGCTGGGGGCTAGGACAACCACATGGTAGGCCCAGCTCAGGCCAGAAGGACTAGGGTTGTGTTCAGGTGCATGAGTTTAAATATCGAGGGTGGTTTGGTTGATTTAATTTAATTTTATAATGCTTTTAACTGACACACATAGGCTAAGTTGAATAATAAGAATTTACTTTAAACACACCTTACATTAATTTTCAGCAGGTACCATTCCTCATAGGTACTAGCTAGTTGGGGCATGGGACAAAAGAATGAGGGTTCATATTACCTGAGCATAACATTTTAGGCTCAAGCTGTTAATGTAAATGGAATCCAATGAAGTAGCTGTGTTTTTTATGCACAAGCCTAATTCCTGGAGGATGATTTTAAAGTGGAAACGGTGATGAATTTTGTTTACTATAAATCAAAACATGTGGATGATTGTACTTACTGAAATATTAGATATTTATTTGTGTTTTGTACTAGACTTGGGTCATAGATTAATTGACACGAACTCGTTTGACACGACTTTTGACACGGTGATGTGACATAATTTGTTTAAACCAATGAGAGGCCAGTTTAATACTTGAGCTGGCTAATACATGGCCTATTTGGCCACTTGCCTACTCCCCTTTCCTCAACTATGATACACTCATATCCCCTATATATATATATATATATATATATATATATATATAAGTGATTCCCTTGAGCTGTTTCCTTGACAAAAGCAGGACTGATTGTAAATTGAAGTAACATGGGAGTTTATCCTTGCCTACTTGCAATCACAACTGTAGTGTGTCTAAATGCTGTCCTGGTAGGGATTCAGAGCCAGGTGCTATTGAAGAAAGCTTTGCCTTTGAGGGTTGTCCTTGACACAAACAGAAAGTAGAGCCCCATCATCAGGTAGAGGGAATGTTATTGCGCTTATACTTTATATCCATATCGTCCGAATCAATGGGGCCCCCATCAACAAACGTATTAAGGCCAGATGTATGGGGGATATTGGCAGCCCAGAGAGGCGCATTAATCTTACAAGTAGTGTAATCCGCCACCTTTAGCCCCTGCCAAGGCCAGAGGTGTTTACTGCCCACCCTTTTATCATGGGGGGATCGTTTTGCTGAGTTGGGCCGTTCCCGTCATTGGCCACACCCCCTCCCCCCGAGGTGGGCTGTTCCCGTCATTGGCCACACCCCCTCCCCTTCCCATGTGATCGGTAACCTCGGCCCGTACTCTTTGATCGGACATCTTGGCCCGTACGTGATGAAGGCCCTTTTACACTACACGACATGAGCTGCGACATCGCCGCGATATGACCACGGAGAGTAGACCATATCGTGACTACCCAGCCGGCGGTGTGACATTATGATAACATTGCAGCGACGTTTTGGTTTAGTTCTTGTTATGTTATTTTGATGGCTCCCAATAACATTACTGCAATGTACTGCTGTGACGTTGTTGTGTGATGTCATTATAACATTCTGGTTATGTTCTTCAATCTAAACAGAACGTTCTTATGACTACTTTTTTAGGTTTCATCCTAACCTCACCAAAAAATAATGTTATAATAACATTCTGATTTGGTGAGGTTTCAACCTCACCATCAATAACGTAATTGATGTTGTTACATGCCATCTTATTATGTAACTGACTAAAAAAGTATGGTCAAAGAATGTTCCTGAGACGACGCAAGCTGGCTGGGCATGTTGTAGGGTACTACATCAAAGGTCTTATTGCCGTAGTAGTGTGATAGTAAAAGTCATAATAGCTACGATTTCAAAGTCGCACAAATATATCGCAGTAAAAGACATGGAGATCAAAGTGGTAGGCTATATCTTAGTCCATGAAATTAGTTCAACATGTTAAATAATGTCGTGGTAAAATAGAAATGCATTGAATTTTATGAAGTCCACGTCGTAGGTCTCATGTCGTAGAGGACATAGGTCTCTCCATAAACAAAAGGTTGGAAAAATTGACATGGTCACAACAGGGTGACGGCATGGCTATGACATGGTCGCGACATGGCCTATAATATTACTTCATGCCGTAGGCCATGTCATAACCATATCGTAGCCATGTCATAGGCCATGTCATAGCCATGTCATAGCCATGTCTATCCATGTCATAGGCCATGTCATAGCCATTATCATATCCATGTCGTTACCATGTTGTAGTCATGTCCTGGGATCCATGTCGCGTAGTGTAACAGGCCCTTACCAGGGCCCAGGGTACAGGGGAACGTACGGGAGATAAATCTACCTGGTATCGACCTGCTCTGGCCGTACTCAGCGGTCAATTAGGGGACCGGGCCGTATGAGACGGGCCCTCTAATACCGACTGGCACCTCTGACCGGCCCGGGTGGGGTTATGATGGGGGGCCTGTAATAAAGGGAGGGGGGGGGGTGCTCTGCTCCAGGGCGGGTAGGGGCAGGGAGAGAAGGGACAGGGGCAGGGGCAGGGGCGGATTTATGGGGGGTGCCAGGCGCACGCCCCTCCCCCCCCCCTCAAGAAAATAAGAAAAAAAGAAAATTGGGCCAAATTATATTTTGTTTAATGTAAAATTCCTGCGCCTGAAGGGTGTGGGCGAAAAATTTGCAATAGCACCTCCTCTCCCCCCCTTTTTTAAAAATCTTTTTTTTTTATTTTTTACCTGTTTTGGTTGAATCTCAGGGTTATGGGATTTGTTTATGGATGAATAGTACTAGAATAGAGTAGAGTAGAGTAGATTAGATTAGAATAGTAGTAGAGAAAAAGGACCACAAATCTACGCCAGGGTGAATTTGAACATTATATCTATGTTCCATGTTGCACGTTTAATTGGTTGAATTCATCTCTCATATGCATTGATTGATTGTTAAACATAGACATTTTGATTGTCCATAAGGAGTTATCTCAAGAAATAATGGTACCAAGACACTAACATAAAGTCTGAGATAAGATGGATTTAAGGAAATTGAGGTCAGGCTAGGGGGGGGGGGAAGGGTGCACATGGTTACCGAGCAAGAATTTGACGTTATTATAACGCTATCATAACGTTCTGTTTAGTTCTGCTTGGTTCTTGTTACATTATTTTGATGGCACCCAAAAAAAACGTCTTTAGAACCTAGCATTACAATGTTGCACTTTCATGTTATTGTGACATTCTTTTAATATTTTTTCACAATATAATAACATTATTATAACACTCGTTATAAGTATTATCTCATCGTCAGTAATATATAATGTTATTATTATGTTCCTTTTTTAGTGAGTCTCAACTTTACCTAAAATCAAATAGCTGTTATGTGAAAACTGGGCAGGTTACTGACTAACCAAAGAAGTATATGGTCACAGAACATGCTTGCTACATCGCTGCTTGCCTGCGTTATCATTAAGCCTTTTATTTTTGTTGAATCTCAGGGTAATGGGATTTGTTTAGAGAAAGGACCACTAGCCTACATCAAGTAATGAGAATTTTATCTTTTTTTCTATGTTTGATATTCAATCGTTTCAAACAATTTCCGATGTGCAGTGGTTGTGTATTATGCATAGACAATCTGATAGTCGTGAAGTACTATAGATTAGGTCTCCTAGCTGGAATGATGTTATTACAGCACACTAATGTAAAGTTTGAGACAAGATAGATAAGGGAATTGAGGTCAGACCTTTCATCAGGGCACACGCCCAGGGGTTGATAAAGGCGCGGAATAGGGTTATTAAAAGGTAAATAAGTAAACAAAACATCTTCTCCCAACCACAATTTTCTAACAAATGTTCAGCCACATGCTTAATTCAACTACCCGGCCACCACTTAATCCTTAAAGGGAGGCAAAGGTAAAAACTCAAATGACTATGAAAACACATTCTAAGAGGATAAGTTTAGCCATTGATACAGTATTACTTGTGATAACTTAAATTTTCTTTAATTTCATAATAGTATGTGATTTATGCCTGAAGATAGCAATGTCTAAAATTAGTAAACAAACCAATTTTGGTTGAAAAACTTGCCCGGGGACGAGTTTTAATGTATTTTTTTTATATAGTTTAAGTCAATATTCACATTCTCGCAAGTCTAGTATATGGCCATAGAACATATTTCAATAGTTAACTAAATTTGCAAAATTTTGACCCTACATTGCTTTTGGCTCCCTTTAAGTAAATGTTTCTGTTATCTATTGGAACTGAAGTATCGCCAAATATAGACATACAATGCCCCAACAAAAGCATTCTGTAACCCCCGTATCTGTAAATAATAGATGGACAAAAGTATGGGCTACAATTAATCAAGGACACGCCTCAAATACCAATTAAATCTCAACCGCTTCGCTTCATCTAAATTTATACCTGACACCTCCTAGACGTATTATTTGCTAAGATTACAATTCCCTGGTTATATTTTTAATGCTCGCGACGAATGAACCATTGACATTTCGACAGAAATCCGAAACCAGTTCCGTTCATGCTTTACAGCTGAAAAATGTTGTAGAAATTCGCGGCGAATCGTCGCTACTTCCTAGCTCATGAATGTTTGAAGTCGTTTTACTCGGGGGGCCGGTCCCAGAGGAGTGGAGGCAGGGGTTGTTTTGACATGACGCCACTCTCAATAACCCTCACCGCCCGTAATAAGCCTCCTCCCGCCGCGCGCCCCCTGGTGACAGTCACATGAAGACGGCTACAACTTTAATGGAGTCGTCTTCTCTGGGAACCATCAATAGTGGAACTCAAATTAGACGTCGTTAGATTGGTGCCACCAAAAGTAGTTCCGTCTGAGCGTGTTTTCATCAGGTTCCCACGTCTGTATCCCTCCGCGCTCCGACAGGTCGCTGGTTCTCGTCGTGTTGGCTATACTCACAGGGGCCTGGACGGGGCACCAGCGACATCCGGGTGATTGGCAGAGAGCTGGTACCTGGTACGTCCCCTCTCTGTCCTTATACATCCCGCCCGTCACCATCGCCGCGCGCAGTGGATCAGAGGTCAATAGGAGTCTCTCCGCGCATGCGTGAATGATTGGTTTCCCGAAGTCATTCTGTAGAATGGATGCCTCTATCCCCTATACCCCGCCCATTGTGAGGTAGGAAAGGGGCTAAGGATGGCTCTATACACGTCAAGCTGGTATTAGTCTGACTGTCCATTTGTTTACCGTCTGACCATCACTTTTACCCCAACTATCCCAAGTCTTTGCCTGCCACTTCATCCACGAGCTTCTCCACAGATAGCCTACCCCTCCAGGCTGTGAAAAGACAATATCAATAAGATAAATGCTTATGCTACAAAAAGCAAGAGATGACAGAATCAGAATTATACCTTTACAAATAATGAAGGAATCTATGGAAGGTTAATTATGTGAAACACAAACTAAGTACATTTAGGACCCAACTATGGGTATGTAGATAATGTTAGTGATCATAGAGATATTTTGATAATCAATGGGATCAAGACGAAAATGTTAATATATATACCAATGTTTTTAAAAACTATAATGAGTAACATAAACACACCTAATTAGAAATTATATCAATTAAGTCCTGAGTGTCCAGTGTAAGCCACTTGTTTGTCCATTCTCTCAATGGACAATAGGGACAAACCCTATGAAAAGTATTTATTTATATATGATATCAGAATTAGCAGTGGGTTGGCGGGACATATAAATATTATTCCGCCAATGGATATTATCCCAGTGCATGTGTACATTGTGATGGTATAAGCCAGACAAGTTGGTGACGTCAATATTAATGGTTGTATTTAAAATTGGGGCCTCTGATTGGTCCAAATCACCAAGAACTAGACAGGAGTCCAAATTCTCCCACAATGTAGTAGACATGACTGAATTTCTTTTGAAAGTAACTGTCCTATTTGCCCATTACAAAGGTTACCCTCTCTGCTGTCTAAGAGGACTTTTATGGTCATCTATAAAGCATAGCAGACATGCTATCAAGCAATTCATATCCAGTTGTTAATTCCATTTACAAACCTAACATTAGTTTAATTGTCGTTGTCGATCCAAATAACACGCAATAGGCATGCCAACAATAAAATGCATCAATAGACAAAGTATGATACAAATACGTATACATCTCAACC
The DNA here is from genome assembly GCA_936440205.1 of Lepidonotus clava. NCBI lineage: Eukaryota > Metazoa > Annelida > Polychaeta > Phyllodocida > Polynoidae > Lepidonotus > Lepidonotus clava. The sequence continues at coordinate 49,243,065 of OW387141.1, read as the reverse complement.
CTACACCTCTCATGTGGCTGGAACCTTCTGGTTTTAATCCTGTTACGTAGAGGGAATACTAAACATTCATCCCCGCGCCATCCGTTATTTCCCGCCCGCTGCCTTATGTCGCGCCGACTTAAGTAGCCGTAAAGAAGAGCGACATTTCACACTAAATGAATTATGACCGACCATTAAAGCGCGCATCGATCATGGGAACACTTCACTCGCGCGTAATAAGTGCGATTTATGGCGAGGAGTCGTGTTGAATAAGGAAGGATGGCTGAGGACGGGCTGCTTGGGTGGTCGACACCTCCAGGTGGAGGGGGGAAACGGGAAGGAGACATTAAGAGACGCACATACCCACAGATTCACACACATACAGATACACAAAGACACATAAACAGACACACATACAGACAGACACATGCACACACAGACACACAGACATATGCAGTCATGTACACACAGATACACAAACATGCACACAGACAGACACACATACTGACAGACACACAAACACTCACAGACAGTGACAGACACACAGACTGACAGACAGAGACACTGGCATAGATACAATCACATATATAGAGAGTGTCACTGATTGACATTGACAATCACATAAACACACACCAACAGATGGACACTGATACTTAACACAGATACTGACAGATGCCCACAGACAGTGACAGACACATAGACTAACAGATACATACAATGACAGACACACACAGACACACAGATACTGACACATACAAACATACACCCGAACTGAGAGACACAAACGCTGAAAGACACTGAAAGACACAGACACACACAGATGAAGACACAGAAACACACAAACTGACGGACACTGACAGACAGACACACTCTTACAGACACTGCAACACAAACAGATACAGATACACACATGTACAGACATTGGAATTGACAGGCCCAGATGCTGATATTGAAATTCACACAGACACTGTGAGACAAATATATTGAAACTAACGCTGACATATGCACACACTGATACACAGACTAAGAAACACTTACACACACACACAGTGACACACGCAGATACTGACATACACTCACTGACACACAGACACACATACACCCGTGCACTTAAGGCTGTATTCCACATACCGAAAGTGAGTGGCGCCGATAATGACCATCGCCATGGCAACGTTCCATACCAGTGGATTGTAATTTCGATCCACTTTCGGCCGCCTATTACGCACTTTCGGCCGCCGAAAGTGCATAATCAGCGGCCAAAAGCGCATAATCAGCGGCCGGTATATAATCAGCCAGAAATATTTACCAACATGTTCGTAAATTTTATCGGCAGTGCTGCTGACTATTGCCGAAATTTTATCGGCGTCAAATCGGCAACGCACTTTAGGTATGTGGAATACGGCCTTTACACAGACACACTGATACACAGACTCATACACACTGACAGTCGAACACAGACACTGGAAGACACACACACACACACAAATAAACACATATAAACACACACACTCACAGACACTGACACATAGATACCAAAATGGAGCGCACCACCTCCACAAAGGTTAAAAAAAATTCTTGGTTTATAACACTAATAACAATCCCTTCCAGACCAATCAAGAACATGATATTTGTTCATAATCTTTATGGTCCTGATGTCTAGTTTTTAATCACCAAAGGGTATGTATCAGAAACGTCATTTTATATATTACATACACAGGGACAGATTGGACAGCAAGATCACATCAGAAAAGAGAACTATTAGATGGGCCACTTATTGATGTTATTATTTCTGTGTCTGTTAGGAGATGCCAATGTGGTAAGGTAGGAAAGGAGAACCGCTGGGACAGCAGTAAGGAAGAGTGATACAGACCTGGAATATGGTTACATCCCAGCCATGGATGCGACTTTATTATAACGTTGCAGCAATGTTCTGGTTGGTTCTGCATTTGGTTCTTGTTACGTTCCTTTGATGATCTGAATTACGTCGCTGCAATGTACTGTTGTAACATTGCACTGTGATATTGTTACAACGTTCTTGTTATGTTCTTCAACTCAAACAGAATGTTCTTATAATGTTCTGTTTTGGTTTTGTCCTGACCTCACCAAAAAACAATGTTACAATAACATTCTTAGTTGGTGAGGCTTCAACCTTACCATCAATAACATAATTGTTACTGCCATCTAAGTAAGTAACAAACTGACTAAATAATCAGGTTGCAGAACATTCCTGTTACATTGTGGAGTTACAACCAAGAACTTAGGAAAAATATGAACAGCAAATTCACCTACTACAATCAGAAGCGGTTAATCCCGCGAAGAAGTGTTTAGTTCGTTTGGTAACTGAGTCTCATCGTCTTCAACAACGGGATTGTAACTTCAAAGATCTATAAAAAACTGACTGTATTACCTGATACCTGCTTCTAATAATGTTACCTACACCAGGGGGCCATTCCATAAAAAGATACGAACATTCAAGAGATTATATTTCATTCCAGAAAAAAGATACGCACATAAATATATGTCTGCATACAGTACGTAGCATTACAAATGTGTACGCAGGTCCCAATAACCTACGACACATAAATAAGGCTTCGTAACTCATTTTTAATATTCAAATATTTTTTTCAACATGGAGTATTTTGGCTACGATAATGTTTAGGGTATCATCATAAAGATGAATTTATAAGGAATCCGTTGGTGAAATCCAAATTAAAATCGGATGAGAACTCACGAAACTATTAAAGAAAAGACAGAAAATAAATTAAAATCCAATTTTTTATTATATGTTCACATTTGTGTATGTAAGTGTATGCAAGTGTACGTAAGTGACGTTACGAACACTTTTCCTTACTTACACTATTTGCGCACATTTCAAAGAGAAAACTCATCACCTACGAACACTTTTTGTGGAACAGCGCCCAGATGATAAAAACAACAGGAGATTAAGGGGATCAAGGGCACAGAAAGGAAAAGGACACTGTTACTTTAAGAATGGCGACCTTGGACAGGATTACAAATGTTCTATCAACTGTCGCATTGGCAGTGGGAAAAATGCAACTGGATAGTAGCAGTGTTGGCAAGGTCCGATGGCCTCCGATGGCAAGGTCAAATTGCTAGGTCGGATTGCCAGATTGGATGTGCACATGAGACGGGCAGGTAGGGTAGCGATGGTTCTTCAAGTGCCTGGATAACATCGCATAGAGAAGAGGGAAAGGGAACAGTGGACTGCTGTGATGTTATTACAACGTTCTGGCTACATTTTTCAACCCAAACAGAATGTTCTTATATCATTCTGTTTGGTTTCTTCCCAACCTTACCTAAAAACAATGTTCTAATAACATTTTGATTTTGTGGCGTTTCAACCTCACCATCAATAATGTAATTGTTATGTGTCATCTTAGTAAGTAACAAATCGAATAAAAATGTATGGTTGCAGAATGTTTCTGTTATGTCGCAAGCTGGGTGGGTAGGCAGGTTAGCTGATTTCAAGTGGAACAGGCTAGTTAGGGGTGGAATACACGGGGAGTTTTTGAGAAGAGGGACAAGCTTGGGGGTGGTTGGGTTATTGCTCTGATCAGCCCAGTGCGTGAATTGGCTCCAGTGATCGGGTGGTCACATCCCATAATCCCCCGGGGTACCCGTGCACTGGGTAATGGGTTCACGGGGATGCACCTAGGGACGGAGGACCCGCGGATAGGGACTGGATCTGTAGTCTGCCTTATGTACCCAACACCCTCCACTCTACGACACACTCCCTAACCTCCATCCAAAGCAAAAATATGATATTATAAAAACATTGCAGCAACGTTCTTTTTAGGTCTGCGCTTGTTCTTGTTATGTCATTTTGATGGCGCCCAGAATTAGAAATGTCTTTAGAACCTAACGTTACGATGTTGCACTGTAATGTTACTGTAACGTTGTTTCATGTCACAATAACATTATTATAACATTCTTTTTTAGTTAGGTCTCAACTTCACCAAAATGTAATGTTATTATAATGTTCTTTTTCAATAAATCTTAACTATACCTAAAAAAAGTTATTGTAATCCGAAAATTGGGCAAGTTTCAGACTAACCAATAAAGTAATCATATTCTTGTTACGCCGCTGCTTGCCTGGGATGGGCTGTTTCGAGATGGGAGGAGCAGTGTTCCAGGGGTTTTGACTCCCCCAACAATATTTTGATGGGACTTACACTTGCTTAGCCCAAAATCCACCTCACTTTTCCGCTTTAACAGTCACTCACACCGAGCTTTAACTGGGAGAAGGGATTACATGTTAATTTCTTTGGTTGTGCAAGCATTTCAATATACATATTGTCATCTGATTTATATTCAGTACATGGTATCTAGAGTGATTTCTGAACTGGTTTGACTTTGATATTCCTGCATTTTATTGTATCGTTATTGGGGAAGGTGTCGTTTATACAGATGACCTGCGCAATAAAAGGAAACACTTAATATCTTACTGCGAACTTGAGAGATAAAAACGTTTGAAGTCACCTGGGGTGCGGAGAGAATCATGCAATTAAAGGCAATAATATATCTACTATAGCCCCATTCACCATGGTGAAATGTGTTTGTCGTAGCTCTCTGTGATCTGAGAATGTTGGAAACGTTGGATAATCATAGACCTCTGCGACGTAATTCCTTGCAAAATTATTCAACATGCTTAATATTTTCGTAGAGATCTTGTGCAATTCGTGATGAGATTGCTTGTGAAAATAATCACAAATCATCGCAAGGTGCCCTACCTCTCAGTGTGAATGCTATGCGATCAATTTCATTTTGTCACGCCTGACATTGTTTGCAAATTCTTAAGATTAAATTTTCGTGAGTCTCTGCAACAGAAACATCAACCAAGGCGAGTGGGGCTTAAGCAACTTTAGTGGCGACTGCTGACGACTGCACATGAAACAAATAGCCAGGCAATCATGATCACTGGACGATTCCGCTTGGGTAACAGGCAACATGGCAAAGGTTCGCTCATAAGATAATGTGCACACAGACACATGCACATTAAATTGCACATTAAACCCCCCCCCCCACACATGTACACACACACAGATGCGCACACACATTCATACACACAAATGCAAATTTGTATATGCATAAAAATAAACAGTTGAACATGCAACTAGGTTTGGCATTTAAAGGGAAAATGTAGAATTCACTAGGATGAGCAAAAACAGTAATAAAATGTAGTGAAAGATTTCCCCTGATCTCATTGGCTAAATAAGAAGACGATAATGGCTGCTTTCATGTTATTGATGTAGATGGAATTTTTGTGAGATTCATTTTTAACTCCCGTTTCAGAACTGATTTAGCATCATGCATTTCCCCCATCTTCTCCTTTTTTCTCCGACCATTATCATTATGGAGTCCATAATGGTCTTAATTAGACCTTATTACAGACTCCGGGCGTCAATGTAACTACGCTGTCAAGAAAATGCTTCCTCGAGTGGGAAACCCGGCCTATTTACAATTTAGCAAAGGGAGCCTTTGGAAAATGACAGCAAACATTTCATGAAACGCAGTTCTAAACCAAAGGCCTGATTGAAATTGGTCAGCAGGGCCGAATTTGCCGGGCCGTTGGCAAGTAAAGTCAAACTGCCCCAATTTTGACAACTAGTTCTTCACTTAGATGTAACTAGACCAACAATAGCCAGAATTCAGAATACCCAATTTTGTATTTCACTTGTTACTATCAACATACATGTTGCAATTGTACACTTTACACATTATATCACAGGATGGGCATTATGGGATATTATGCATGTTTATGCATGTTTTGAGCATTCAGCGCAAAACCCAGTCTATGCATGGTAATATAAAGTCACCTGCCAAAATCAGTCCCCTGCTTCATGTCATTAGAGATGATTTTAGTATCAGGGTAACAGTCTACACTAGGAATTCCACTTGCAATACACCTTTCTCATGAACCTGCGCAGTACCTCAGTCTGCCCACTTTTGGGGCTTTTGGTAACTATAGGTTACTTCACTTCATATAGGTTTACTGTAGGAAACCCCTGAGAATTTGTTATAACTTTAATCCAGCATGGTAGTGCTACCTTAATGAAAAGATGTGTAGACCGACTATGTAGAGTTACCCGACCGTGTATACGTGTGCCTGAGAAAGAACATTTTGCATGAATACTGGTAATATAAAATGTTGATCTCTTGAGTTATGAGGGCAAAAAGTTTGAAAATCTCAACTTATCTCAATAATATTATGTTGTCTGCTGCCTAATTAAGCAAAGTTCAATCTCACGTGGCAAACATACTGCTTCAATGTGTAACCTAAAACGCTGCTCAGTATGTTTTACCATCATTCCGGCATATTTCGTATAAAAGGTGAAATGGAGATGGACTTGGCTAGTGGATCGAATTTGAAACTTGATCCCAGGATATATAAACTTTTCATTTCAGACATGATGAAACCCGAACATACACCTCCGTACTTACACTGGGCTTGTTATTGCAAACTTCTGCTTTTTAATTTCAACGACTTCAGTATCCATTATAAAGCCCTATTCAGTCTCAGCTTGGGTTTTTGTTGGGACTCCTATACTTCCCATCCTTAAAGAAGGCTTCAGCTCCCGGGACCTAACAACATCCACAATATGCGATCCAATTTCAGTAATTTCAAAAGTTATGGTGCTTCTAAAATGACCGATATAGGCTAGCACAAAAAAAAGGTTACAAAACACTTCAGAAGACAGATGTGGAATGAGATTTTTACATAAAGACAAAGACAAATTATTTAGCCTAGTTAAGAAAATGTTTCCGATTTATTGAAAAGTGGCTTGGCAACACCTGACAAGACATGTTTGTGTGGGGGAGAATACCTTGGTATTTTTATCATTAACCTCTACCCGTTCTCCGTCCTACCAAATTTAACATATTTAATGTGCAGATGTTATTCCCTCCACGTTACCAGCCTGCCGGATTTAGAACACCTTACCTTTAATGACTTGTCTGTCCAAAGGCAAACAAGTCAACGACCTGCCAACCGCAATGGTTGTTCACGAACCTTTACCAAGCTTGGATAGCTTGTTTTCTCTATCATACCTACAAATTAGCTTAGATCAGGAGGTATGCTAGGAAGTAAGTCTTCAAGTCACAAGGCTTAAACACAGACCTTAATACATCTATTTTTTCTCATTAATGCATTGCAATATTTATGGCTTTATCGATTTAAAAAAACAACTCATTACAAACACATATAGCCAATGCCTATGCACACGATAGATCAACAATAATCTACTCCCGGGCACGGTCCTCCAGGGAAACTACTCCTCCAGTATCTCCCACCCCCAGTTAGCCCTCACCTGTGGCTGGTCACCGGTGCAAATAGTTCCCACATAGTTGTCGGTGTCGGCATGAAGGTGGAGGGCAGTGTGGGGGCCGCATTCCGCACCTGGTCAGGGTACATTGTCTCTCCGCCTACCCCTGCTGGTCTCAGAAACAATACCCTGGTCATAGAACAGTGTCTCTGCTGCTCCATTTATCTACCATCATGAAGGACAACTCTACTTTACTAAGTGTACTCTTGTGTGACCTGGGCGGTGGATGACCAAGGACATGTAGATCTCAGAAGATGGTTATTATTTACAAATACAAAGAAAAAAAACGTCAAAAAAGATTTTGGGAGATTAGCTAATGAGTATATTTTGCAGTGCATCAATGAAAACTGGCTCATATATCTGTTTACTTTTCCCATCTGAGTTACCTCTTTCCCTACTTCGCGTACTCTAACTCGGACCAGGGACACACGTACCATTCTGGTTGGTGTCTCTCCCCGCGTGAACCTCCCTCCCTGGCATGTTTAAGTGGTCGCCCTGTCCCCAAACTGCCTTGACTCATCATCGACTCACATCTTTAGGGGGGCCGCAGTAGGTGCGGCGAGATGAAAGCCCCCCTCCCCCCACGGCGACAGGCCTCCCGCCACCTTTACACGTCTCAGCCCCAGTCAGGAACATTTAATTGACATTTGAAAAAGCACGCTACTAATTATCGGCCAACTTGAGTGAATTGGTTCGAATTGGCCGGGCGGTGTTCTCAGAGTGTCGGTTCGGGGGGCCGGGTGAGCTGGCTAAAGGACAGAGATGACTTAATGTGGGTAAATTTAGCTGAGGTCATCACCACAGCTTGACCTCCACGGACGCTGTCCCTGACCAAGGTCACCGGTTTGAAGGTCAAGGACGCCAATCAGTTGGTCCTGGATATGGCCAATTCGTGATGTCTCTAGGCTTGGCCTGATACCACATAGAAAAACAACCAACGCACCGGATTTGATGAGTCTAACGAGAAATAGATTCTATATCCAATTCCAGTAGCCCTATTGGTGCTAGCATGACCCCCTTTAGACATTCACTAAGTTTGACATGTAATGGTAGCCCATAAGCTGGTAGTTTTTATTTTAATAGGACAGGAGCTACGCTATAAAATATAGCAAAATATTCTGACATGCAGCTCTAAGAGGTTAGGAATTCGATAAAAACAAATTCAGGTTTTTCTTAAATTATATCAGAAGTCATTTACGTTGCAGGAACCACTGCCGCTTAGGCACTAAATAAAGATAATAGGGAAGTGGAGACACTGTCTTAGAGGTCAACTATATACGTTGTTGGTTTGAGCTACCAGACTCAATAAATCTAGAGCACTGGATGCTTTACCACCGAGCCAGAAGTTCTTTTATATGAGCCGTCAGATAGGAGAGGCGCCACAAACACGGTTAAACTTGCCCTGTCTCAATGTGTACAGTACTTAAACCTTAGAGCCGCCCACACGCTCCTTTTTATGACCTTCTCTAGTCCCTCTGGTACTCAGGGGCTGTCCTTTTCCTGTTCCCTAATCCTGCCGCAATTAGATAGCCCCAAGTCGGCCCCAAGTCAGCCCCAAGTCAGCCCCCGGTCCCCCAGGTCTATCGGGGAGAAGGGGCCGGCCCGGCCTTCAGGGACCCCTACTCGGCCTGGTCGGTGTCTTTTTGTGTCCTGCCCGTCCCCTGGTACCCACAGACCTGTAATCAGCAACCCGGCCCACCAAACAGTCATACTAGACTGTAGTTACGTCTAAGTCCGTGAGTCACTCAAACTGGGATTTTATCACCCGCACGGCCGACGAGCGGTGTGTATAATGGTCAGTGCGTAGTGATAGGCTGTACGCATGAATTTTGGAATCTTGTTTGGGTGATAAAATATAGAAGAACCTTAGGGCTCATCCTCGGTTGTGTGTACGCCCCATGGGAATTTTATATGTCCCTCGGGCTTCGCCCTTGGGTTGTGACGATTCCCTATGTGTCGTACACACACCCTCGGACGCCCCCCGCAGTTCTTCATATATTAGTACACCAGCAGCCATCTTCAGGGGGGAATTCCACCCTGCATCCCAGCATGATTTGCAGCCGTTGGTTTATGGCAGGTAGGACCATAAACCAGCTAGCAGACCAATAACCATCAAAGGGTTCTCCATGTAATTTATAGAGGGCCAATAAGGAATTCCTTACAGATTTTGGGTGGCCACTAGTAGCCATGGGTGTAAGTACCTATTATGCAAGAGGGATCTAGGTCATGAAAGGACTAGCCTGACCTGGCCGTCATACCGCTCACGACCGCCGATGGACCAATCACGTGCCACCAGCCTCGTTCCCGCTATCGCCGGTAGAGGGCCGGACCACTTGTGACCAATCGGGGTGTTTTTTGGTGGGGACACGGGCGGTGGGGGTTGGTATCAGTGGTGTACGGGGGGCGGCCCTGGGGGGAGTTAAGGGAAGTGGGCATAATGGGCCCACAGAGGGCTACAGGGTACTTAAAGGGAACAAACGACCATATGTATGGACTCAAGGTTTTTACAATGTTCAAAATACAATAAGTTTGGTCTACCTCCTGCCTACAAACATAAATTACGGCAAACTCTTGGCCTATACAAGTACATTAGTGATAGCGTTTACTTCCATTATGAATATCAGGGGCGGATCCAGGGGTGGTCCTGGGGGTCCTAACCCTCTCCTCCCCCTTTTGTGGGACCTCTAAACTAAAAGAAGAGGGGAAAACGTTATGTGCGTATGCAAGATTGCACACAGCTTTAGTACTTAGCATTCATGCTGAACTCCTCCATTTTGAAAATCCTGTTTCCGACCTTGAATATTCAAATTGGCTTTAGGTGACGTTATTCATAATACAATCAGTTGCTCTGTAGGGTAAACTGTGTAACGGATAACCTCAAAAGTCCCATTTCCATACACTACTAACATGCCGCAAGCACAGTAGGGTAAATACCCATCAAATGTCGCGTGTACTGTGAAACAAATCTCAGAAGGACAGTGTTTATTCATGCTAGCCCTTTCGCTAATATGATTTATACAGTGTTATTTAATATTTTGTGTACACGATCTACAATGTAAATGGGACCCCTCAAATTCCAATTCTGTACCATACTTCCGCCATTATATTATATGCTCATACAGTTGAATCAGTTCACGCGAGGCTGTCACATAAATAGTGGAGTCTATTGAGAGGACGTCTCGCATAGATGTATTGTTGAAGGGGCCAAGTTAATATCCAAAATAGCCCACTAACTGTGAATTGAATAACATCATTATGGTGTAGGTTTCTGTTTGTCATCCGCAAACATTCTAATTTATTTACCCAAACAAATGGAACGATATCGGTGGTCTCTGTAGGGTAAACTGTGTAAGAAATAACTTCCAAAGTCCCATTTCCATACACTACTAGCATGCCACAAGGACAGTAGGGCCAATCGCTTATACCGTGACACTAATACGTTATATTACATACCAATGCCAAAAGACATTACGAATACCAACCGGACACACAGAGGCAATATTTTCGTCGTATCGGCACACTGGTCAGTATTTCTTTGTACGGACCACCCTCCTTCGCCGTCCGCGGTCGCCATCTTTGATTTTCGGCTGAAGCTGGTACCCGGCGAGGCGAGCAAGGAGGTGTCGGGGCCTTCCGGCGAACATCGGCGGACATCGGCGGACATCGGCGTGTCAATTTGAATGTTTTAAGCGGTTATTTCACGAAAATGATATCATATTATTTCATTTGAGGCCAATTTAGACATGTATGTTGAATACTAGATCGATCTAAGCAGTAAACGAGAAAATAGAAAAAAAAAAACCGTTCGGCCATCTTTGGGTGTTTCCGGCGGAGGAAGGCTTCATCACGTGATCGGCTTTCGGACGTACGTACGGCCCACTTTGGTGCGGACATCGGCGTGTCAATTTTAATCTTTTTGGCGGTTATTTTTCAATATCGATATCATATTATTTCATTTGAGGCCAATTTAGACATATATAAACATTCGGCGAAGTTCGGGTGTTTCCGGTGGAGGAAGGCGTCGTCACGTGATCAGCTTCGGCCCTAGGCGGACGGCCCGTACGGCCCACTTTGCTCCGCTCGTGAAAACGGCATTATTTCTTGGATTATTCATTAATTATGGTATGTAATATAAGGAAAACAGACCTCGGTCGATCGTACGACCGTGAATACTCGGTGGGTCGTCAGAAAAAGTACTGCCCTCGGCCTAACGGCCTCGAGCAGTACTTTTTCGACGCCCACCTCGTATTCACGGTCGTACGATCGACCTCTGTAAGTTTTCCTATAATACTATTTTCCTCAGAATGACGGTATTTATGCAAGCCAGCCCCTTCGTTAATGTGATGCATACAGTACAGGAATGGTGTTTACCTCCAACTCGTATTATGCACCATCCCACATCCCCATGTAGTTTTCCCACAGGATGTATAGCACGTACATGACACCCCTCAAATTCCCATTTCCGTATACTACTTACACCATTATACATTGACGCTCAGTTAAATCAGTTCACGCGATGTTGTCACATAAATGATGGAGTCTATTGCAACTACGTGTCTAAAATAATCTCTTCATGGTTATGAGTCCTTAAGGATGGTACTTCCATTTTCAAACGTACAGTTGTAGTAAATAAATACTCAAAAGAAATCACCCAAGTGTGTTATTTGCTTGCGTTTAGTCTGCAATTACAATCGCGTGCTCCTCAGTGACATTTCCTTCTCCCGGTCTTTAATACTTATAACTGGCAATATTATCATTTAGGCTTTAAACACTTTTTGATATTCTCCCTTTAATATTCACAAGCTCTTCCTTATTGTTTTAGGAATCTTAATTTATTTTTGCGGTTGTAATTTGATAATTCAAAGCTTTCCAGCTCGGGGATGTTAACTCATTGCATTAGCTTCCGAGATGTTTTAGCCTAAAGCAATAGGTTCCTGTTTAACGGCCAGAGTGATGACTTTTTGAGCAGTGGTAATTTTCAACGACGTGTAACTTTATCAGAAACCTCATCTTCAGGGCCGACTAAAAGCATTACTTAATTACCCACAGAAATATGTTTCCTTCATTAAATTACGCCAAAGGAGAAGCAGCAGATATTGTTTAAGCTGAAATGCTGTTGTAAATAATTATGGCATTGATACCTTGAAATACAGAGAACTACATCAAAGGCCAAATACGCAATATAGAGGTCTGGGGGGTGGAAACTTGACATTGTGTAAAGACTATTTCTCATTTTGACAACAGAATACACATAACTTCTCCCGTCCTAATCCCAATTGCTTGTTCTGCTATTTCCTCTTTACTTTTCTTAAAATAATATAATTTACAGTAGACTTTTAATACGAAAATAGTAGTTACAAGTGTGCGAAGAGCCTATCAAAAACGCTTTATCCTGTTAAAAGATTTCAGATATTAACATAATCTTAAACAGTTGATACTGATTTGTTTTTCTTCACTAGTGATTTGAGTGTAAACTGCACTTTTAATTCCCACATGATGACTACTGACAGATTCACGTACACTAGCACAAATAAAGGGGACCAGGAACATTGATATTTTAGAAAATACGCTTTTAACAGAATTTTGTTCACCAATATTTGCTTATGTTCGATGATCATCAGAGGCATGATGAGGGTAGCGACCTGTGGTATTTATTATAAGGAGTTTCAGATCTTCCAAGGCGGGACGTGACGTAAATGTGATGTATCTTTTTTCTCAGCTGTTCTCAGTATATTTCATTAATATTTCTTTATAAGTATTTATTATCGAACCACTCTCTGGTAACATCCTTCAGTTATATTCAATAAAGCAAATATAAATGATTAGGTAGATTAGACATACGTTGACGATCTGGAGTTTCCTTTAAATCACCGATAGATTGGTCTACAACCAACAGGAGGCGGGGTGGGCGAGAGGTTTGATTTGGTCATCCTTCTCTTGGCCCTAATTGAACTGTACAGCAGGACTGAGACATGGGCGAGCACACATGCAAGTGGGCATGGCATAGGAAAAAAATACAAGGGACTAATGTCCATCTTCTCAATTCATGCCTTCCCCAAGTTCTTGCTGACAACGTGTTTATTGGTGAAATGTTAGCACCCTGCAGAGAGAACCCAACACTCAAGGACACCACCTGCACGACGCATCGACTCCTCCTTCTCGTAAGACAATACTCCTTCCTTTCAAATCAGCTGACTTCACTTTTTCACCTCGCTAAAAATGAAGAGTCATTTACAGATGATAAATGCTGATGGACCCAACCAGAATCTGCCAGGACTTTCTGGATAAAATACAGTCTGTCAATGCAATATGTTTTGACATTAAAGTCGTTCTTACTTGACTGATGGAAGAGACATTCTACTTCTAACGCTGATTGGTTGGTTTGATAAGACGACGGTGCATGTGAGGTGTTTAATGGGATGGGATGTAGTATGTAATATGTGAGTATGGTTCCCCCCTTCCCCTTAAGCCCCATACCCCCTAGGACATTTTTACTAAGTTTGCTGTTGGATCAGCCCTAAAATCGGCCGATTTTAGGGATAGAGTCAGCCAATTTCAGGGCCGATTCAGATTAAACATGTACATTTCAATGTACTGTACTAAAAGGCAACCATGTAGAATCGACCGATCTTAGGGCCGATCCATCGGCTGACTGTGTGAAAGTCGCTTAGTGGGTATGGGGGTTTAGTAGGTATGGTTGCCTATCCTTCCCCGCAGACCCGAGTGGCCCGTTAACTGGGTTTTGTGAACACCCGTGCGTGGTCCCTCAATCCGCTCACTACTGCTCATTAGTATGGGTCAGGAGGACCACCATGGGGAAGGGACAGGGGCGTCGAGGGGGGAGATATAGGATGTAGTCCATGCTGATTTTACCCATAACCCAAGCTCATATTGCATACAATTTCTTATTACTCAATTCCAATGGAAGGAATAAACTGTTCAATAGTTTGAATGGTTATTAGTTGTCATTTTTCGATCAATCCTAATAAGGAAAACTCAGCATCCATACATGTATACGCAATGAATATTTTATCCATATAATTTTGTGGACACCTTACTTTGCTACTCAGCCATTTCACTGTATGACATAGAATTTTTGTGATCTATTTATTAAATATTTGCTTTTGATTAGAATATCTCAAGGCCATTGGCATCCTGGATGAACTGGATGTTCTGTTTTGATAACCGAGGGCCAATTTGCATAATGATATTCTAATGATAGCTTGACAAAATGTCAAAGACAACTGTCTTGATAACGTAGTTGATTCTGAATAAAGCTATGTCTGCATCTTATTATAATTATTTTTTTATTCAGACCCACATCTTACAGAGTAAGTTTTTCATGCGGTTTAATGAAGTAAATAACAATAACATTTATACATCACCACCACCAAAAGTAATATTTACACCGTTTCTATAACTTTATTTTTAAGAAATCACAAGTTAATCTCTAGCTTTTCTGCAAACTGCTGTCGCTTTTGACATGGTATTTCAGAGGTGGACAGCCAGTTGATTAGGCGTGACCCGCCTACCTAAGAGGGCCCCCCCGCCCGCCCCCTCTTCAGGCCCCTCCCCCCACCCTACCTCCTGGTCAGTTAATATGCACGGTGCTCGTTAAGATCCAACATGCCAAGATGCCGGCCCCTGATTTCACGGTAATCAAGCAGGGAGTGCCTTCCGCCGGGCGGGTTTTACCATCTGACGACCCCCCGCGGAGTGGGGCGGTTGTTCCGGGCGAGCGGCCAGCGGCCTCCGCTCCACGGAACAAAGAAGGGCCCAACGACGGGGGGGGGGGGGGGGTCACTGAGTCCGACATTGTGGTTTATAGGCTGAAGAAGCCCCATTCGCCCTGGTCAGAGAGCCACGAAAAAAATAACTAGCCTAAAGCCCCATTCGCCGTGGTGAATGTGGTTTGTCGCAGACCTCTGCGATCTGAGAACGTTGGAAACGTTGGATTGTCGTAGCCCTGTACGACCTGCTTCCTTGCGAAATTATTCAACATGTTGAATATTTTCGTAGAGATCCTGTACGATTCAGGGGCAGATTTCTTGCGAAAATGATCGCAAGAGACCTAAGTTTCCAGTGTGAATGCTATACGATCAATTTTGCAGGCTTACGATCATTTTATCGCACCTGAGGTTATTTGCGAATCCTAAAGATAAAATTTTCGTAGATCTATGCGACAGAAAGATTGACCAGGGCGAGTGGGGCTTGATGTATTCGCAAATGACTTTAGATGCGATAAAAGTATCGTAGGCCAGCGAAATTGATCAAATAGCATTCAGACTGGAGAAAGAAGGTCCCTTACGGTTAGATGTGATACTTTTCACAAGCACGTTCATCGGGCGAATGGGGCTTTTGACCTAAAGACACGACTGTGGGACTGTGAAAAGATGGGCCTAACTGGTGCGGAGATGGGCCTATTTGGTGTGTTTCACAGGTGGGGGTCAGCTTTGAAACGCCGATTCTGATCATAGTGACTTGCCAATAAATATGTACGCATAATGTCTACCCTCCTGCAACCTACATTTAACATGTAGTATTTATGGTAAATGAACTAAAACTCCACCCTACCCTTGGTGCATACGTGATTAATTAATGGAAGGCTTCTTAGTAGTTTAAGCAATTCATAGGGAAGGGCTGACACGTAAATAAACAACTTATATATGAATAGTCAAGCAAGAATGTTCCAAGTGATGCAATTCATCCACTGTAGAACTGGAAAGAATCAAAAGAAGATCTAGACAATAATCATGACGGATGAAAATCATCATAATATTTAGTCTAAATGTACCCCAAAATACAAGAGACATTTGCAAGCCCAGCATTTTACGTTAAATACACTACAGCGACATTGTCACATCAAGCAACGTTATTTTGATGTCCCATGACAGTCCCATAATCAAACATGACATTCATGCTTTTTTTTTATTACCGCAAATAATTTCAAATGACTTAAGTACATCAAGGTGAGTTCGGCCCCAATTAATAAGATTGACAGAATAAGGTTCTCTTTATGTTTGATTTAAACTTCTACTTATCAGAATGCCATTATAATATTTTCTGCTTAGGTTTGCTACTACCGTTGACCAATGACAATATCAATATGAGGTAATATTATCATTTGTTGTATTCGTGAGTTATCAATCTTTCCTTCAAATAAGGTTGTGTAACAAAATTATCACGTAAATGGACCACTCAAAAAGAACTTTGTCGGAATGGCACTGTTACATTGTAACTTGGGTGGGTTGTATTGGGAGACCGGCACCCTATAAAAACTATACAGAAGTCGTGCATGGGGTTTTGAGACATTTTTTAAGACTAGAATGAAAATTTCTATTAATGTATCCCTTGCATATTTCAAAGTACTACACATGTCTAGATTCATATTGCAACTAACAAAGGGTTACTTTAGTTCTTTGTGCATTTTCCCAGGGACGTGTCACAGTACATACATACATATATGTGAAGTTAAGATCATTAAAGAATATTGTTTCTGCTGCCTGCTCTCTCTCTGGCATTTTATCGTCTTTTTCCAGGAAATGAGGACAGTGTCTTTAGATGCATCTTATAATCACCTTCCCTGCGCGCTAGGCTACTACATAGAAACAGTAATCCCTAATAGGGTTTGTATTGCCTTACATGTACAGATTATGATCTGGTGTTCATGTTTCAATGTATAAGAGGTAATTATGTTTCATCTCGAATATACCTCTTACAGATGTTTGTATAATTAATGGTGAAACTACTGTATAGGTTTGGACAAGCTATATCACAGCACACAGCTGGATAAGTAAATACACTATACGTTCATTTGTTGTGATGAGAAACAAAACGAATGAACGTATGAAGTTATATGATTGATAACAATGACTAAAAAAATACAAAACGAAAAAGATCCTGGTTATCAGAGTGTGATTACTGATGTGTGATGTATTCACGTCAAAACAGTTAAAGTTTAAACTGTAAATCAAGAATAATATCATGTTAATTGAAGATTTGAACCCCCAATTTAAAATTCCCCTCTGTGTAACCTCATAATTTGACGAATATTCCTCTGTGGATCTTTAGATTTCATACACCATTTTTACATGAAAAATGGAAATTCACAAGCATGGAAACATGATGTTTCTGTATTAGTAATTAACCAGTCAAAGTTCACATCAACCTAACTATTTGTCATAAAAAATCGTCACGATTGGTTCCTGGTTCATACTCCCAAGAAAGTAGGCCGAGTCCAAACCGCCTATGTACAAGACATGTATGAGTGCCAACCAAAAAGAAATCCACGATATGTCGGAATTTATCCTTTATACATTTTAAAGTCCATGGTACAAAAAACCCTATCCAGAAAGCACACATGATACATTGTGGAGATGAATAATAATAATAATAAAATCATTCACGATATAATTTAAATTCACATAATCATAATCCTTGTTAGTGTGTGTTTGAAGGACATTGGAACAATGTAGTATTAGAAAAAAATGAAACAAATCAAAAGAAAAATGTATGAAATATTATAGAATACTAAAATCGCACAATCACAAATTTAGCAATCTTGGGTATTTTAATGTATTGTGGGGATGAAATATCATAGATGTTTTTTGGTTGGTGCTTGAGGTGTATACGAAATCGCCTTTACTAGTTATAGGCAGGGTGTGCACACGACGTCACCTCGATAAGGCTTTATAAGGTGGAAACAATCAAACCACCTGTAAATTCCCATTTCTATGTACTACCAACATCTCGCGTGTATAACAGAATCAATGCAGGCGACAACCCACTGCCTATAGTAAACTGGCTACGTACGCAATGTCGTATATAGGCCTATGTATATATGTCACATCGTGCATATTATTAACAGTGTGTGCATGACGTCGCCTATATTAGATAGACAATGTACAACCATAAATGTATGATAAAAATAAAAGTATTGCTATCTTTTGATGAATATATTATACACTTGCTCATTTCATATACGTCACACTCTTCACCTTACCATTTTTCAATACTAACCACACAGGTATATAATTATTGTCGTTTATATGATAAGATAAACAAAGGTTATATTGTTGTATAAATAGTCCAGTTTGATGCAACGTCGTGTATGACAATCTATAAATTTCCATTTCCATATGTTACTAGCCTAATATGTTGCGTGTATAATAGAATCAATCCACGGGAAAAAGTTTCGTATATCATGAAACGAATTTATGTAATGTTGCGGTTACAGGCAGCACGTATTTCATGATGACTTCTTATAATATAAGATCACAATTACAATTCGATCAAATATATAAGAAGTCATCATACAATACTTGGTGATATAGAAGCACTCAAGAGATGTGTATTTCAGTGACCTTACTATTGGATATGTGGATGGCTTGTATGGTGCTTTTTGTCCAACCCTTGTCTAACCACTGGGACATACACAATGTGGGATGGGCTTATGAATAAGAAAGTGATATGTCAAATAAACAGAATCTCTGATTTTGAAGTATTATAAGGTCGTTCAACTGGTCTACAATATTGTGCGATGCAGTATATTGTTTTTCTCCATCGTCGATAACTAGAACATAAATCTGGGGATGTTCATTTTGCTAATTAGGGCTCATTTAGATAAGCTTAGAAACCCGTAGAATCCAGCACAATGAGAGTTTGAACCCCCTGGACCTGCAGCGGTTCCCCATGAATTGTATTTCAATGAATTCTTATCTCCCTTAAAAAATTCTTTATTTCCCTAGGAAACCCAAATATTCAGCTCTTCAGTAGGATGACATTATTACTCACCTAAACCTTAATTAAGAAACAATTGAAAAGTACAAGTACAGTGAACCGCGCGCTGTTATTCCTTAGTCAGTCCCTGACAGTAGGATACTGTCAGCAAGGGCTATATATATATGTGTATATATATAAATATATAAATATATATATATATATATATATATACACACATACACACACACACATTTATATATATATATATATATATGATTATATATCATATTATGTTATACAACGTCCCATATCAGCATACCATGGGGCCGTGCAGCAAACACAGTTTCAGTGTTTGACCATTGTTGCTTTCTACCTTCTGGTTTATGGTTTATGGTTTGGTCACTTGTGTGGGCACAACAACCGCTATCATTGGTAGCTGCCTGGGGAGTGGCCCTGTAAATATGTATTGGAGGGCTCCATGGCTGTCCATTAGAGGCCTTCCTCAGAGCCGGTGCTGCAGGGCCAGCTCCCTAAAGCCCCATACCCACTAGGCAATTTTCCCAGCAACCAGCAACCACCGATCTGGAAAGTCGCCAGTAAAGTTGCCGGGCGACTGGATATCAAGCAAGATTGATATTTCCCAATGATTTTCCCGGCAATTGCGTCAACTGGCACCGGTTGCTCAGAATCACACCATACCCACAGGGAGTTGCTGGGAAATCAGACGATTTGTGTGCCGATTTGATGGGCTATTGGTGCAGTGGTTGCCTGTCAAATCGGCGGTCACCGGTAAAATCGCCTAGTGGGTATGGCGCTTTAGGGGCCTTCAATGAAGTATGTATGCATAAAGGGGAGGAGAGGGGGGATCTGAAACTTTTGAAAATGTGCTTACATTTTAGTACACATCCTGGCCTTTCCTATGCATATTTTTGCCCAAGGGGGTGGGGAAGGGGGTTCTCGGATTTTCTAAAAAATGTGTGTACATATTAAATTGATGGCCCCTATAACAGTATCTGAGGCCACACGTTAAGTACGCTGGTGTCACATCTGGAAGGTTGCCACATCTGAGAAGTCGCGAATGGACTGCAATAGGTACTGCACATGCGCATGGAAATACATTCTAGTTTCAAGACATGTTTTGTCACTGAATTCCTTGAAATTTGTAATGGGCAGCAAACTAAATATATATCCCTCTCATCTTTTACCTATCTAAGATTCATACCTAAATGGCTAACTCACCCCTACTCCACAGTTTGTGAAGTGGTTTCAAGATTAGTTCCCTCCGACCAATGGGACGCCACCCAGTGTCGATCGGTGACTTCTCACATAGGGGACTTTCGAAATGCGACACCAGCCTTACAGACTCAATATCCACTTTCTGGCCTGGAGCCTAGCATTTGAAGAGCAGGTCCCAAGAAGGGGATGTGTCTATTTTAGATTGACTGATGGAAGTCCGATGACTCCCCGGTTAACAATGGGGTTACGGAGAATGGTATGGGGACAGCTAACACTGTGGTAGTAAGAGGAGGGGTAAATTTAAACTATTCCTGTTCACTTCTGAGTCTAAGTGGTCAGGACTGTGACTCATGTTCTAGGCCTAAAACGCTCCGTGCAATAGGCACTAATTTTGTAACCTTCACCGACATTTTTGATTGCTTTATGTCAGTTAAATGAAGCTTATCAAAACCTGTCTAAAGTACATTGATGTGAGTCCATCTCTATTTATAGACCACTCTGTAGCTGCAACTTACTTCCCCCTACAAATAATGTATACCTAAATACTAAACATTGCAGCAGTTCTTAACGACAATCTACTGCTTCATTTGCATTGACAATTTTACTGAATGGTCCTTAGCAGCATAAAGTGTAATTCTTTGTGTTCTGCTATGCCTTGAGTTTTTTTTAACAAATGAAAGTACGACTACCAAAAGATCATACACCTTTGTGCATCAATTATAAATAATATTGATTATCTCATTGTCTGTCTATTCCTGTTCCGTAATGATAACCATCCTAACATCACTTCAGTATGTTTCCCCCGTCTTAACGTTCCTCCTGTGCCGCCCGTTGAGTCTGTTTGCTGACCGTGCTGTTCAGTTTGATACGCCCAAGTACCCGACACACTGAGGGAGTGTGCAGAGAGCACACCCCCATTGTGGCACGGACGAACATGGTGAACAGTGTTCTGTTTGTCCACCATGACCTCCATGTGGACCGAGTATCCATACATGATTAGCCTCTACACTCTGCCCCCCCCCCACCTCTACGCCCCCCTCCCAACCTGTACACTCCCCCCACGCTCCCCTTAGCTGGTTCTTCAGGGAGATGCTCCGCGTATGTACATAGGGGGAGGGGGAGAGACTAAGGCTCTCAGCTGTGTATGGTGCCTTTTAAAAGGGTGCCAAATGTCAGCAAATCAACCTTCTTTACTTTCCCAACCAAGAATATGACGTTATAATACCGTTATTATAATGTTCTGTTTAGTTCTGCCTTGATTCTTGTTATTTTCTTTTGATGGCACCCAAAAACGTATTTAGAACCTAACATTGCAATGTTGCACTTTGACGTAATTGTGACATTCTTGTAATGTTCTTTCTCATTACTGAACAACCCGGTGACAAATAGAGGCAGTCTTGGGAGAAATAAAAAAATAATTATATTGATGATAAATTTGTGGAAATATTGTGGATGAATATGAGAAATATATTGATATAAGTTGATTTTATTATGAAATAATAGATTTTATTGATAATATAAAATAAAAAAGAGGATATGGGTGGGTGGGTGGGTGGGTTAAATTTATATTGAGGAGTGTTTTGTACATGTTTTAGTTTTAGGAGAAGGGGTAGTACTAGATATGGTAAGGTGGGATGGTACCAGGTGTCAGTAATGCGTCCCTCTTTCAGGCACAAGGGCCGTATGAGAAGACCATTATAATAACGTTATTATAACGTTCTTTTTTTGTGACGTCTCAACTCCACTAAAATATAATGTTATTATAACATTCCTTCTTAGTAATTCACAACTTTACCTAAAGTAATGTAACTGTTACGTGAAAATTGGGCAGGTTACAAACTAACCAAAAAAGTGTGTGGTTGTTATGTCACTACTGCGTGGGTTGTGTAGGTTATGGTATTGTTTTCATAAAAGGATTGCGTGTGTTCCATTAATTCCAAAATAAAACTGGACATTTCCCACATAGGCTTCTAACTACAACTTCTACCCTTTAGGTTGTCTGCATAAGTGTCACCTTATAACAAATACCGTATATGATAAACTCCAAATAAGTCAGTGATCTTTGAAGAAAATCTGCCTCTTGTGAGATATTCATTTTCACATAAGATGTATTTGGAAAAATCAAGGAGTCTACTTGGGAAAACGTTTTGAATTAAACGTTTCTTATCAGCTATAACATGTCTAGGTTTGCAATTTAGTTTACATGGCATAACGATGATCTCATTGTCCATTCTTGTTCCATAATTATAACCATCCTAACACTACTCCAGGCTGATTCGCCCATCTTGTGCTTCTCTGTGGTCTCTGTTTGCAGACCGTGCTGTTCGGTTTGATACGTCCAAGTAGCCGACACACACGGAGTCTGTGGAGAGCACACACCCATTGTGGCTCTCACAGCCGCTTGTGAACAGTGTTCTGTTTGTCCACCATGACCTCGGCTTGGACTGAGTATCCATACATGATTAGCCTCTACACTCTCTTCTTCCTACCTATGCCTGTACACTCCCCCCCTACCCCCTCTGGTTCTTCAGGAAGATGCTCTGTGTATGTACAAGGTTGGGGGGGGGGGGGGGGTCTGGGGCTCTCAGCTGTGTATGACATCTTGTAAGAGGGTGCCAAATGTCATTGAATCAGCCTTCTTTACTTCGTGTATGTTATGGTATTTCATGAAATAATAGACCTGTCCACTTTGCCAGCTAGCCCATCCCTTATTTCTATGATGTCAAGATTTCTAAAAAAATGTTCATCAAACTTGATTCACAGTAATTTTCCTAGTAATATTACCCACAACGTTATAAGCGATTACTTTCAATATGATGTTAAAAATGTAGCTGTGGGACTGGAAAGCAAAAATGGCATTTTCCCTTAGGGAACAGTATTAAAGCCCTTCAGCTTTGCTCACAATGACCAACCCCAAAGTCACAAAAACATACCTTATTTTGGTTCACCTAAAATGGAGGTAATTAGCTTATTGAGAGAAAATAATAATTCATCTTCATTTATCAACACCTTATTGACTTGGAAAACACAAGTACTAACTCATTCACTCAGATTTGTGTCAGTGCCTGACTTTTCAAAAAAACGCAATTGTGTTCGACCTCTGTTCGACCTCTGTTCGACCTCTGTATGACCCAATGACATTTTTGCTTTCCAGTCCCACAGGTCTATTGCACACTTTCCATTAATTCAAAAATATAACTGGACATTTCCCACACATGCTTATCCCTTAGGTTTTATGCCGAGATCTGACTACAGGTCAGGTGGGGGTGTTACAAACAGGTTGGTTTATTGCGTAATTTCTTAGATTCTACTAAATAGAAACAACGAAAGAACAGGACTTTATGTGTATAAAAAAAATTCCCAAAGCAGGCTGCCATAAAAGAGTGAAATGTGCTATTCATATCAGAAGAATTATGTTCTTAATGGTTCAAAGAAAAGGCAATATTTTATATATTTCACATTTAATTTTCTTTGACACTTGGCGCCCCTTTTTTTTGGCCCCTGAAGGCAGTGTTGTATGTATATGTGTATTGTGTAAACACTGGGGAACGTCTGGGAAGTTTAGAACTCGTCTTATCTCACTGCAGTCAGAAGGAAGAAGGCATGTAGCCACGTATAATTCGTTTTCTCCACTTTCACCACCAATACTTCATTCCGTATCACACCGCGACTAAAGCGGAATGGATTATACAACCCATTGATAGTACTGCTACCTATACAGAATTTCCCTTTTCATAATGCATTATGTGATTTGTATCACTTTAGGGGTTCTCTTTTGTTCTGACTGTACTTGTGTTGAATTATGGTTTGTGTCATATAAAACGGCGATGAATATCTTCTCCAATTAGTAAATTGGTCTTTGTGATAAATACATGTTGTGAAGGCGGTATGGGTTGAGAATATGCTACGTCAACTTCTCAGAGCTTTGTAGGAAATAACAATCGCCTGTCTTTCCTCTGTGCTATATTCCTAGTACTAACGAACATTGATCATTGGTGATTTGATCAAAGTAAAATTGATAGAATCGCAATATTACATATTTTCTCATCACTTAACCATACCACTCTCAAACATTACTACACTGTAAAAACACTTGTAGATCAACAGTATTTTATACATGTATATATTTTTTTATTATTATTAGTTTATTCTATCTCTCTTATACAGAGCTCTTCCGAAAGAGTTATATCACATTACAATGTTTTTCTAATATAACAGTAATATACTCTATATCATAACACATGTTGTTCAAAAATATACGAATACAAGTAAATAAACTAAATAAATTTACAAATATGTGTGTGCAGTGTCATTTGATTAACTGTAGAAGCAGTGTGAATTTAAGTGCAAGCTTAGAGTTAGTGCTATATATCAATTTTACCGTAGAACTTGGTGGCCACAATTCCTAACAATAGCGTTTGCTTTTTACATTGTATATAACAATGACTTTACTAAAGCCCAGCCATATTCATAAAGATACACTTTGTGTTCACTGGGTTGGGGATGCCTTTGTACAAACACGCATTGACGTTATTTCAGAGGCAGGCAAGCCTGAAATGAAAAAACTATTCATAAGTACCGTTGGCATAGGTTTTTAGCAAAGTACCCAAACAATAGGATTCTAAAAGCCTGGACTACAATAGAGCTAATGCCGTCGGGATTCTGGGTGGTACTGCAACTTATAAAATCATGAATAGAGCGTTCGCTTTATACACATATTTCTTAATAAAATGTTGTTGTACCGTTTGGTATGAATAATCACTGACTCAGTATTAAAACCTACAGGCATCATTTTAAATGGGGACGTATATAAGTACAGTATCAATGTGTATAATGAGATATGGACCACTCAAAGATCTGGGCACAGAAAGAAAACAAAGGAAATTGATCCCTAAGCCGCTTACAGACAAACTTACATGACCAGCTCATATACCCGCTAAGAGACCCCCTCACAGACCCCCCTCACAAACCCACTCACAGACCCCCTCACAGACCCGCTCACAGGCCCCCTCACAGACCCCCTCACAGACCCGCTCACAGACCCCCTCACAGACCCCGCTCACAGACCCACTCACAGACCCACTCACAGACCCCCTCACAGACCCACTCACAGACCCCCTCACAAACCCCCTCACAAACCCGCTCACAGACCCGCCCACAGACCCCCCTCACAAACCCACTCACAGACCCGCCCACAGACCCCCCTCACAAACCCACTCACAGACCCGCCCACAGACCCCCCTCACAAACCCACTCACAGACCCGCCCACAGACCCCCCTCACAAACCCACTCACAGACCCGCCCACAGACCCCCCTCACAAACCCACTCACAGACCCGCCCACAGACCCCCCTCACAAACCCACTCACAGACCCGCCCACAGACCCCCCTCACAAACCCACTCACAGACCCGCCCACAGACCCCCCCTCACAGACCCGCTCACAGACCCACTCACAGACCCCCCTCACAAACCCACTCACAGACCCGCCCACAGACCCCCCTCACAAACCCACTCACAGACCCGCCCACAGACCCCCCTCACAAACCCACTCACAGACCCGCCCACAGACCCCCCTCACAAACCCACTCACAGACCCGCTCACAGACCCCCCTCACAGACCCCCCTCACAGATCCCCTCACAGACCTGCTCACAGACCTGCTCACAGGCCCCCTCACAGATCCCCTCACAGATCCCCTCACAGACCTGCTCACAGACCTGCTCACAGACCTGCTCACAGACCCACTCACAGACCCGCCCACAGACCTGCTCACAGACCTGCTCACAGACCCGCCCACAGACCTTCTCACAGACCCGCTCACAGATCCCCTCACAGATCCCCTCACAGACCTGCTCACAGACCTGCTCACAGACCTGCTCACAGACCCACTCACAGATCCCCTCGCCAACCTGCTCACAGACCCACTCAAAGACCCTCTCACAGACCCTCTCACAGACCTGCTCATAGACCCACTCATAGACCTGCTCACAGACCTGCTCACAGACCTGCTCACAGACCCCCTCACCGACCCGCTCACCAACCCACTCAAAGACCCACTCACAGACCCTCTCACAGATCCGCCCACAGACCCCCTCACAGATCTGCCCACAGACCTGCTCGCCTCCCGCCAACACCTCCCACACTAATCGTTGATCAAACAGCGTGACCCCATGTCATGGGCAGGACCTCTGACCTTGGACGACCTTGGATGACCTTGGCCCGCTTCATAGATCCTTACACAGAGGACACAGCCAATCTACAGACCCAGGGCGGGGCAAAAAGGGGGAGCACTTCAAGGTCAAAGGGACAAGGGGAAGGGTGATTATTTTTTTTATTAATATGCACCTTTTTATGATGGTTTAATTATCAGCTGCAAGAAACGTTAACCTATTAAACACCATTTCTCCATATATCATGTGGGCATGGTTAACTTCCTTAGTATTTAAGCAAACTTAGCATCAAAGAAAATGCAGTGAAGTGAAGTTGAAGTGGTTGTGCCCCTCCCTCCTAGATTGACCCCTGCCGACCACTAACAGGGAAGTGGTATATTGAATGGATAATTGGGATGGGATGTAGCGGGGCGGCAATTTGTATCTGTGGGAGAGGGGGGTGTTTGGTGGGAGGGGAAACAGGGAAGACTGGCAGATTGGATAGGCTGAGAGGGAATCGAAAAGGGGGGTCAAGGAGAAGGCCTGTAGACCACCAGGGGTGGGTTTGGATTATATGGGTGTTCAGCATGAGTAGAGCAGAATACACAGAATTGTTAAGCCATAATGGTTACGGCTAAATTAACATACAAGGTACTTGTTACGTTCTGATCTAGTAACGTCATGATTGAACCTAACCAGAACATCACTAAGACATGCTGATTCCTTGAATAGCACAATGTCGTTGTGGTGTCGTGATAAGGTACTGTTGAAACCAAACCTTATCAGAACGGCACTGTGACATCATCATTAAATACAGTGTAGACCCAACCTAAAGTCCTTTTGACATACTGGTAATAAGGTCAAGTTAAGACCGTACCTAATTAGAATGTCACAAAGACATCACAATGTTGGCCACAGTAACGTATTTGTGAGCCATCAAGTAAATGTTGTTGCAACGTCAAAATCTCACATGATAAATGTGGGGGGTGGGGTGGGGTGGTGCAGTGGTCAACGTGCTCGACTTGCATGTGGGCGACCTGGGTTCAAGGCTGGGCTGTGGCTTTTACAACACCTCGCCTTGCCGTCGTTTCCATCCCCATCGATTTGGTCAGCCAACTGGTAAAACGCAAACGCGAGTGGTCCTGATATAGCTGAAAAATTCCAACACATCATCATCATAATAAATGAAATGGTTGTTCAGCAGGAGTAGGGTAGCATACATAGATAGGAAAGTGAGTGACCAGCAGTAGAGGTAGCCTGTATTATTGACCAGCAAACTGTTGGTGTGATATTAAGTCCTGACCTCGTTGAAACTGACCATGAATACACAGTGCTGGGGTCGGTGCAGGTCAGGCCCGATGCATACAGATGTTCCGGGATACCGCGGTAGGATAGTGCTTATGACAATAATATAGAGCGATGAAACAGAAACTGAATAGACACAGACATGAATACAGAGAATACTTTGAGGTACATTCTAGGCAAAATCAGTTAATAAAAAACGTTTCAGGCTTTACTAAAAGAAACTACCCAGCCAAGTAATGATGAAACCAGTGACCATACCGCTTTGGTCAGTGTGTAATTTGATGGCGAAGTTGCCATCTATCCATACCAGAGGTTTATTCTGACATTCTGATTAGGTAATGTCTCCACCTTACCCAAACAGAATGTTGCTTTGACTTTCTGATCAGGCAAGATTTAAACCAAACATAAACAGAACTTTCTTGTAACATTCTGATTAGGTGAAGTTTAAACATACCCACAAAATATGTTATAATGCCATACATAGTCAAAACGAACATAACATTGGTGCAATAGCCTTTCATCAAATCAACATTGCACCAATGTCAGAAAGTTCCAAAACAGCACCTAAAACAGAACACCACAGCACAGTGGTGCAACGTTATAGTTAATCACATGCTTGGCAGGGTGAGTACCTAACTGATCTTCTGATCCAATTGAATTCACCAAGTATGTAAATTGCAATGAGTGCACTGCAATTGGGATAGTATCACACTAAGTTGGGGATCGGTTACGTCCAGTGTTGACCTTGACGTCTGTGACTGAGGACACAGAGTGAGACTGGGTCAGGGGGAGGCGGTGATAAACACGGGCATTCAGGACCAAGTACTGACCTCCGATATCACTAAGCCCCGGCCCAGATGATACACACCGTCCAGTCCCATCCCCCTCCTCCCCTCATTCTTCCCCCTGCCACTATTGGTATTCCAACTAGGGCCCGGCAATCAGAGATGTCAGAGCCACCTAGTGAGAGCCGCGGATATATCTGCGGGAATGTCAGCCTGGTCAAACGAGCGCATGCTCAGGGGAGGCGCAAAGAACAGATCGGGAGAGGGTGAAAGGGGGAGGGGAGATGGGAGGTGAGGAGGGGAGGAGGGGGTGGGATCTTGCTGAAAGAGCTGTATACCAACCACAGAGCTCCCTGCTCATTTGTATTGAAGGACTTTTGCCAACACATCAACCCATAGCGTTTATCACAATTTATAAAAGCATCTTCAGGATTCCAAAAATCTTTTTTTGTAGTTGTGCATCTGTTCAGTCTTCAAAAACCATTACTTTAGGAGGCTTTTAACAATTCTGATTGCGCCTACCAAGTGTTAGGAACCATTTCAGTCGTAATGAAACCTTCTCAGAATAAATGTATCCTTAATTGTTTAAAGCCTCCTAAACTAAGGGTACCTTGAAGACCAAACAGATATATTATATATACATATCTTATATTTTCTGCCTTGAGTCATGGGAATACCAACAGTGGCAGGGAGAAGAATAAGGGGAGGAATGAGATGGGAGTGGACGGTGTGTATCATCTGTGCCGGAGCTTAGTGAATTCCGAGAATAGTACTGGGCCTTGAACACTGGTGTTTATCACTACCTCCCCCTGACTCGGTCTCATTTTGTGTCCTCAGTCAAAGACATTAAGGTTAACAGTGGGTGTAACTGAACCCCAACATGCAATTATATCATCCTATGGTAACTAAGTGTTAGCTACAGTTTACCTTCGGTACAACACAGACCGGGATTGAATATCTTTATCTTGATAGCTGTTGAGCTATATATATATATATATATATTCTACAAACATACCGAAGTACTACCAATATACATTGTACAGCTAACACTCTATTACTGCTCCATCATTAGTACAACCAACACGTCTCCTCTATTGTCACACTCCTCCCTCTACCCCCCTCAGTGGACATTCTGACCAATCAGGACGCCGGCAGCGATCACGTGGTCTGTCTGAGAGATGGCGACACTGGTATCTGATCAACATCCGGGCATTCATCTCCGGGCCCAGTGCGCATGCCCGGCGGACGGCCCGTGCTGCCACCTGACGGAAGGTTTAGGTTTATTTCTTTTCTGTCTCAGTCCGTCTGGCTCTCAAGCGTTTCTTTAAACTACTGCTGTTTTCTTACCGCTTTGAGCTTTGCATATTGTCTGCGGATTGATATGCGTTCTGAATAAAGCAGCCCTCTTCCTGCAGCAGGTTATCCCAAGGCAATTACAGATATGGTTAGATAAGGTATTGGCAGCGGCGTAGGGGCTTATCAGAGGGAAATTGAAATTCGCTATGATGTCAAAACTCTTAGGGGTATATCAACTTACTTAATGCGTTTTCTCGACATCCAATTTGCCTAAATTACCCTGTTCAGGAGTGGGATGTAGTATGCATGGTGCGGGATTTAGGGCCACTGTCAGTGACAAAGCCTGTGTCCAGAACCAATCTGACGGCGGCTTGTGGACCATTCTGGGGCAGAGAAAGTAAAGAGAGCTCTCTCTGTGAGGGCCTCACCCCTGGTCACCCCTTCCGGACACTGACCCCCCCCCCCCCCGCCGGACACTATTCCGCCCCCACAGACCTCTGTTTGTCCAGCTCTGTGTAAACAACACGTTATTGATGATACACTCGCGAGTTTCTGAACGCTTTAAACAAACCATTGATGCCATGAGAACAAAGCTCTAGAGATAGCGTCAACAAACTGCGATTTAAAGTTTCTTTACATTATGTATGCTGAGAGTTGAAGTATTGATCTTTTAACGTCATATCTTATTACTCAGGTAAGCTATAATTATATAGCTAATGCCAGGAAAAATCTTATTTCTTAGCATTCAGGCAAGCTCATTGTACATATAAATAACAAATCGGAACTCGACAAGAATAAAATCTTATTCCTTCATTGTCTATCTATACACTGTCTGGGACTCCAAACACATCAATATCACTCATGTTAAAATGTCACGGGTGTTCGTAGAGGTACACTTGCAGAGATATAATTATTCAAACTAAAAAAGGTGTCAAAAAAGCTAAAATGTTTT
Source organism: Lepidonotus clava (assembly GCA_936440205.1). Taxonomy (NCBI): domain Eukaryota; kingdom Metazoa; phylum Annelida; class Polychaeta; order Phyllodocida; family Polynoidae; genus Lepidonotus; species Lepidonotus clava. The sequence goes on along the minus strand of OW387141.1, from coordinate 49,212,298 downwards.
ACAAACAATTTTAGTGAGACATCTTATTGAATATTTCACTGTATTAATGTATCACTCTTTTCAAAATAGTTTTGTATTGATGTTTTTTCCTTTAGCTGAAACAAATATGCCGAAATGATGAAATTATCTCTAACTAGGTGAGTTAAACCAAGTAGATTTCCATGGTGGAGGAAGTCTTAATTTGAAACTCTGTTGCAATAGTGCTTCCTCCAAAAAGGAGCCTGCTACATTTGCCTCGCCAAATGCCAAATCATTGCTCCGAAAGTGGGTTTTGTTTTCCTCTTTGGGAGGCGTATAAAATGCCATCTCAGTCTAACTAATTGCACGAAGATGCCTAGTTCCCACTTTTTGGACATTTGATTCTGAATAATTCACCAAGTTCTACTTTCTTAATATTTTCTCCATGTTGTTTGTACTGGTGACCTTTGTTTGACCTTTCGGTGACTCTGTCCTCCAGTGTTGATCTCTCATTGTAGAAGTCAGGCGGTGATCATCGGGCGGCCTACTCAGCTCAATACGAATAGGTTTTGTAACATTAAACATGATCCAGCTTCCTTTCGGTTTCATCATTTGAGTTGGAGAACGGTGCTATGGAACTGGATTCTAGAAGTGGGTATGTGGGAATAGACTGCAGTGAACACATTAATTGTTTAATTCATAGATTGATAGCTATAGAAGAAAAATACTATGAAATATGTTAACATGATAATAGTCTTCGCTCCATATATATATAACATATATTATGCGTAGCCGTAATGAGGTGATAAGCAGGTGAGATTTAAGTTCCTATTTAGGTAACAGTGTTCTAGTCCACTCCTCCTTGTAAGGTTTAATGTGTTGGCAGTTTTATGCCGTGTCCCCACTTGGGCGACTAACGAAGGCGATTAGTGGTTTTCAGTGGCTACCAAGAAAGAAATGATAGTCGCTGGGTGACTAACTAGTCGCCTCGCGATTAAAATATTAATCTACACGTTGGGACGGTCTTGTTATAAATCTGCTGGCTACAAGAGGACTCTTTAGTACATCGCCTGGCAACCAACTAATCCTCCTTAGCTACGGGGAAATATCAAACATGTCAAATACCAAATCGTTGCTCCAAAAGTGGACTTTGTTTTGCTCTTTGGGAGAACTAGTGATTTAGTCACCAGACATCATGGCGCCCGTATCTAGTCGGTTGCCAGGTGATTTATGATGTTAGTCGTTGCCGATTTTTGAAATCTAGTTGCCCAAGTGGGGACCAGGCTTTAACCTTCACAAGAATTAGCTCCAAATTGCCTATACATTCCCTTTGATGAGTTATGTCGATTTCTTTGAAACTAATCAAAAGACCTGATACGAACACATTGTTTAATTAAGCTCATCAATTTCTATCGAATATAAGTATTTAAAAGGTGGTCATACAACATCCATATAGATATAACCAAATCAAACCAATATATATCAATATAACCAAACCAAAAAGAAAATCAGATCCTTCTCTTCAGAGACGTAAGAAAGGATTACCATGTTAACATCAGACGTCCTAGGGTGGGTGATACTGCCGCGACATGGGGCCTGCCATAGTTAATGATTCAAGCCGTGTGTTAGACAGCTTGTCCCCCCCTCCCCCCACCCCCAACCTCCACACACCCCCTTAAGGGATATACATCAGACTTTAACAACAGCCGTGTCGATAACAGCCCCAAGGGGCGTAAAGCAATTAAAGAACACCCTTTTTTCTCACCACCTACAATGTCAATATATCTTGCACGTCTTCCCTGCTCCTTTTTTTCCTGATAATTCTTGAATCTGTTTTCCCCCTGGTCTGGTGTTAAGCGCGCTCCTTTGTCTGTCAGGGGAGGCGCCTTAAATGAGGAGCTGTGGCAGGGGATGAGCTACGACATCTAGAGCTTCCTGTAGTAGGACTGAGACTTTACCCGCTGGATACTGAGTTTTCTGTATTGCTGTACGCACTGCCATATACTCAGAGTGCAATATGCACCAGGTATATTCTATGGATTCTGTATATGGTACATGTACAATACCTATATTTGATTGTTGACCATATAAATGTTAAACATGATGTTTCCAATTAGAATATGACAGAATTAGCAAATAGCTGGGGAAAGTTCAGGTTTTCAGACAAGGAGGGGTCTGCATAAAGGCTAAGTATCAAAACGTCGTGCATTTTCACTCCTTATCAAGGGTAAGTCTCCAACAAAAGTGGGGATCTGGACCCCCCCCACCCCAACAACCCCACTCCCCTATAACAATATCACCTACATAGAGTATTTACATTCCCAATAAAGAAAAAACTATAGATCTGACCCTGCAGTTACAGGTCTCGGATTATCACAAACTGTTTGTATTTCCCATATCAAAGCCCCTAGTCGCAGTAAGCTGTCCCTTTGCTGTGACCAGCCTTAACTGTCAGTAGTTATAAACGTACATCAGACGACGACCCCCAGTACTGACCGTCCCTGCTGTCAGGGCCAATCAGTACCCAGTAATGGCTGAGGATGAGGTGGTAAGGGGGTATTCCACTACACGACATGGGCTGCCGTATCAGTACGATATGACTTTATTATAGACACATTTGCATACAAGAGTGATACATTGGTTAAATAATGACACTTTGGAGCATGCGTTCTATGTGTAAGATATATCTTTATCTTTTTAGTATGTGCAATTTCCTTGTGACATCGTCATATCGCAGCCCAAGTCGTGTAGTGGAATAACCCCTGTACTGACAGAACGTCGACGTGCTTCGTTAATGTCATTCGTCTATCACAGCCCTGCGCTTTGTCGTCTTCTCTTGACATTGACATTATCTAAGCTCTCCCTTTCATTGGTTCTCTTTTATACTAATGTCAAAGACTGTTTACGTAGAGGATATCTTTTATTGGGGCCCCTTTGCTGGTCCCCAAATGACTGGCTGGGTAAAGGTAAACCTTGACCAGGGGTCAGGTGATTATGGGTCTCATGTGGAGCTGTCTGCTGGCCCCACAGAGTGGTAACACGTCTCAGCCATCATGGTTAGTCTAAATTCAAAGTTGATCAATTATATTAGACAGGTGGTGCACTTGTGCAATAGGGAGTTTCAGACACTCCTGTCCGAAGCATGGTGAAACATAAACGTAACGTATCTTTTTTCTCAGCTTTTATAATATAAATCAAAAATATGTCTGAATGCGTATACTGTTATACAGTTACAGGCCCGTAACGGGAGGGGGTGGTGGGTGTGGCGGACCCATCTCCCTCAAAGGAAATTTTTATAAAAAGTTACACCTTCCCTTCCAAAAATATTGAAAAGTTCCACTTATTGCTCGGCATCCCCCTTTTCAAGTTCGAATCATTGAAAATATAGGCAAACATTCTACTTGTGGAACCTCGCCACCCCCCCCCCCCCTCACAGCAGAGCCTGCAGTCATATTCCAAGAACCTATAAATTAGATTACCAAACTGTAACCTATATCCTGATATATGACAAGGTAGAGTTTACATACGTTGACGTGTGCGTTGTGGAATCTGAAACTCCCTATCATAACAAATCCCCCGCACTTTGCAAGCTCAATATCCTTACACAGTCTGTGAGGCTGTGTCCATCTGTTGGCTCGTCTAGGTTCTATCTCACTGCCTCTGCTCATCTCCTGCTTCATAACTCAGCCCCTCACCCCCTGCTCCCCTCCCCTCACTCCCCACCCCCATGTCCATCGCCATACCATCTATAGGAAATCGAAAGTTCATCTGGCGAGTCTGAGTTGATATTTGAGTGGTGGTCATCAGTGGAGACACCCTCGTTTGTAACCATGGTGATCTACGACCTGTTACCCGGGGGGTGGGGGGGGGGGGGAGGAGGAGGAGGTGTTTTACAGTTTATTCTAGATGTTACCGCGAATCTCTTTGATGATAGCAAACGTTATGTACAGAGGATTTTTTAACATTATTTTAATCCAAGGATGCGACATGATCATAATGTTGCAGCAATGTTCTGTTTATATTAGTTCTATATTGGTTCTTGTTCCTTTCTGTTGATGACTCCAAATAACGCCATTGCAATGTACTGCTGTGATGTTGAACAGTGATGTTATTACGATGTTCTGGTTATGTCTTCCAACCCAAACAGAATGTTCTTATAGTATTCTGGTTTGGTTTGGTTTATACCTCACCAAAAATAATGTAATAATAACATTCTGATTCAGGACGTTTTTTTTAGTATACCACACATGTATAACCAAGAATTGCATCTCTAATACTGTTACAATATCACGTTGTCACATTGCAGCTCATATAACGTATAATGTAAAACCCCCTCTTGTGTGATGAATGTGGAAAATCCACTGCAAGGCCTCTGGGTGGTTCTGTGGGCAACAGCGAGCATTGGAAAAGAGTCCTTGTTCAAAAGTGACAATGCAAAGATAACTAATAAAATGACATTTCAAAGATAAATAAAGAATCGAGTTTCAAAGTAAGGAACCCCTATGAAAGTTTTTGTTTCATTTGAACCTTTCACAAAATTTCAACCATTCTATCCCCCCCCCCCCTTTTATATTGCTGTTAAGAGGATTGTGCCATCTTTCTATGGGTTCCGTCCCTGTCTCCCTGTCTGTGGGGACGAGGGACACCCACACAGCCACTGATGTCTTTACCCTAGAGAGAAATAACGACAAGTCTTCAAAGTGAATTTAGCTCATGTTTAACCTTTTTCTTTTGCTGTTTTAATCAGAATGTAATTCCTTATTTGCTGTTGAGGGACTTGGAAATAACACGTGTCCTTATCTATAATTGTGAAGAGGAAAGGCTCTACTCTAAGGTTTAGGGAATGTGATAGGAAAAAAATGGTAAGAATCCTTGCACAACGTACTGGACACACTGTGACCATTTTTATTTGGTCAGTCTGTTACTTGTTATTTTTTCCTCAAGCAGTTGTACTATTTGTGAGTTTTACATTCACCGGATTAGAGTGTTACAATAACATTACATTTTACAGAATTTGAGACCTTACCAATAGAGAAGGTTTAATAACTTTATCGTTTCCTGAAGAACATAACCAGAATAATAACAATTGACGACAAAAATAATGTAATGATTGTAGGCATTGGGTGCCATCAATAACGTAACAAGAACCAAACTAGAACTAAAGAAAACGTTCCTGCAATGTCATTATAACGTTGCATGCTTGTCTAAGGTGATCCCTTTCAGCGAGTCTTTTGGGACAGTTGTCATCAATATATCATCTCATCTACATAGCAATGGCAACCTGATAGTCAGTGATGACATCTAAGTGGAGAACTCTGACAGTGTACTGTTACCTCGTTTGTTTTAAGGAATAACTAGTGGAAGATTTCATGCAGAGAGAAGGCTTAATCAAGACCTCATTTTTCCATCTTTGAGACAAGACACGAGTTATGCTCTTCTCCCGGCCGTTACGACAGGCTGATATGAACCAGTGAACAAACTGGCAACCTGACAAGCTCTGATGCAATCTTAAATGTTCTTGCTTTGCTGCCTTAAATATTGATCCCCCTTGTTCGCCGTAATTCAACAGAAGTTGCCTATGGTCCCAGAGGGCCAATTGAGGCTGAATAATGTAGGCTGGGAGGGGGAGTGCACTAGACCTAAGACAATTAGGGGGATAGTTATCGGCGACACGGCCAATTAATGTTGCATCACAGCCCGGATTGGGGGGCTTTGGAGCAGGGATGACAGCTTAAGAAGGAGACAGACAGCGGGGGGCTGACAAGGCATCCAGGGCGGGGAATCAGAGAGGGCTGTTCAAAGTAATTAAAGAGAAACAAGGGGGATATCATGATAGAAGACAGCTCAGATAGGGCCCTCACTGTCTGTCAGACATTTACAATTAATTTGGGAAACAATAACCAATTCCTTGTTATGTGAAAAAGAAACAGTAGAATGAAACCACACCTTTTGATTGATGGAAAAATAACTGTGGCTACACATTGACCTATATATCTTCTTTAAATGCATTTCCCCTCGATTCGTGCGGGTTGCCTGATTTCAGTACAATTTAATTCTGACTCTGTCAAGCGTTTACACATTGGAGTATAGATTACCGACGTTGGACATAGATGATCATACCCGCAGGGACCAGGCCTGTACCGCTATTTATCACTGCATAATCTGCACATGGTGTTGTTGTGCTGTTGTCCTGAATTTCCAAATTAAAATTCTTCAAAGTACTGTGATTTGCTAAATAACAATTAGTTAAAGGAATTAAGGATTGTCTGGCAGATTTCTTTATGAACCAGCATATATAGACATGCCACGATGTGTGAGGTTTGACCATTGGGATTTAAAAAAAGGCATGAAAAAAACCATATATCACCATATTATTTTTCAAGATATGGGTGTTCAAAAACGAGGTTTCACTATAGAATCTTATGAGAAAAGAAAACAATAACACTTCACCCACTAAAAATTCAACTAGCTTATATGGTTGAATATCATCATATTCTTAAGATCCTTACCAAGAAATTTCAGAAAAAAAAGTTGGGGTCAATGAAATCATATATGGAAAGTTACTCTTTATAGAAATAGAAATATTTGGCAACTCTTGTGTATTTCTATGTGAAAGATTCCCCTTCATATCTCCGTTGTTACACGCTTAAGTCAAAATGTGTGTGGTAAAGTTACTATTTCTTTGGAAAAGGTATTTGATACATGCGTAAAATTTTAGGCTCCTAAGATTGTCACCCAAGGTAGAGCCAAAAGAGCACACCTGTGAAATAGAACTATTACTCTTGAGCTGATGGAAGAAAACATCCCTCCCCCATTCTCCCCAGTGCCGACCCAGTTCCCTCCCTGTCCATACCTCATTAACCTGCTCCTTATATTGGCCCTCCTTGTCCCAGACGTAGTTGACCAGTTTCCCACCCGTTTAGCCACTCTCGGCCAATTTAGATTAATTTCTGGTGGCGGAGATGCTGGCCATCCCATCTCCGACTGCCTCAGGCTGGAGAAGGAATCGGCCGACATTAATTATAAAGCAGTTCCGGCCCAAAATGTGTAATGCAAGCAGAGAGGTTAAAAAGGTGAGAAAGGTGCTCAAAGTGCAAGTTTGGCTTGATGCTAAGACAAGCTAGTCCATCAAAATAAAATAATTAATGTTGTCTGAAAGACTAAATCTCCCATTAAGCTTGTTACTTTTTGAAAAGTAATTTTCCTTTTATTTTACAAGTGCCTTGTACTTCTTAACATGTAAGTGGATAGCTGATGTGCAGTACTTTAGGCACCAACAGGTTGACACACACAGGAAAACTATTTACTGTTGGTTTATCTGTAATGAATCATATATAAAAATTAGGAACAGAGATAAACGATGAAGGAAATAGTCAAGCTGGTTTTCTATCATGCTAAACAACAAAATATGCCATAGTTTAGACTCTAGGTTTCTTGGTTTAGACTAGTCTGCAGGTAAAATACAAGGTATTCATGGTGGGGAGAAAATATTCGAAAGTTATTTTTATTTGATTTCTAAGCTGGACGTATCAGATGATTGTTATTGCACCAGTTTCACTAATTACCTTTGGACGGCTAGTCTGTGGGTGCGTGTGTCAGTATCTCATACAGAAAACATGGTTTATCTACGTTACTTTTCCACAGCCACCACTGGCTCCATTACCAAAATCCAAAAGTTAAAAGATAATTGCCGTCACCCCCCCCCCCACACACACACATAGTCCATTCCCCACAAGCTGTACTGTAGTCATACATAAATCACTGGGTGGATTAACTAAACATAATTATTGGTCATCATCCAACCGGAGTTGGCACCGTTCTCTGGGCGTATCAGGTACTCTATCATATACGGAGTAATTTGTCTCGTGCAAGCCACCGTCAGTATTAAGAGAGAACAGACCACACGGACTGATGGGCACCTGTGGTGGTGGTGGTGGTAGTGGTGGTGGTGGGGGGGGGGGGGGCTGAGGGGTAGATGAGGATAGGCAGCCAGCAGTAAAACTCAGCATAATTATTTAAACGGCAAAGAGAATAATCACAAAGATATGGTTGGATGCAGGAATGTTCAACGTTTTAGTGTCCCTATATCATAAATCAATACACTAAAAGGTTGACAATATTATGGTAAACCCCCCTTCTTGAAATCTTATATCCACCTATATATGACAGCAGTATAATAATCTTGGAGCCAGGTTGCTCATTACTGGACTGTTTGTTTTTGATAATAAAGCGACATAATAAAGCCAAATCAACAAACATTAAGTAATTAGCATTCTCTATATTTATTTTCTACCAACGTTCATGTTTTTAATTCCCTGTGATTATAATTAGAAGTGCATACTCATTCTGATTTAAATCATATTCTGTAAATAATCACAATTAAACCATCTCTAACCAAAATATGCAGGTGTCAAATCTGATGTTTTTGTCAAAGCTTCTCATGTTATTCCCAGGACCTCCATGTGCTCATTTTCAACCAAAAAATCTATGAGCCTCATCAAAACAATTGAAATCATTAAATAGCTGTTATTATGAAAATAGAATCCTGATGGTAAAATAAAAATGGCAGGTAAGCTTAAATGCTGATGAGTTTAGGGATTTGGGTCTGCTTTCTACAGTAAAACCAGGAGCTGTGGCGCTAGGCATTAACTGCCGGGCTCTGAGGGAGTGGGGTAGATCTGACGCCTGAGTTAACTCCCTCCCTCAGAGAGGGGAGTTTAATTGGATCTGGGTTTACTGATCAAAACGGGAGGAAAAGCGGGGAGAAAGCTGACAGACTTTGATGGGGCTTTCAGGGCTGTTAATTGAATGACATCCCATAGAGGGACGTCTGTGTCATGTGTGTCTGTTCTTATGATTAGGTTTGTGAGGTGCAAACTTTATGAATAAATAAAGATATTGTTAGTTTTTGTTAGTGATCAGCAGTTTAAGGTTCATATGATTGTGTGCAACATCAAACCATTAAGTTTAAATACCAGTTTATTTTAAACACTGAATCTGAAGGTAGTTTAAACAAATCATTTCAATCCCTTGGGTCTCTAGATGCTGTAGTACCGAATATACCTACATTATAATTACTGCTGTTCTGGTCTTCAATGTTGCCTATACTTTCTCAGTGAGGTCATTCAATAATAATATACCCTTTTATTATGGACTATTTTGAGATTTAGCACCCATTTGGAGGGAACCTAGAATGTCTTTTTCAGGTATATTCCTGTATGTCTAAGAGGAACCACAATATTGTTTATATCTCTACTCAGAACTGATGTAATACTTGAATTATACATCTTTGATCAAGACTAACCAAATGCATATCAGTATGTAATCTTTCAATAGTAAAATGATCTCTTCTAACACAGTTAAGACATATTCTCATAGCATTATTTTGTAGTATCTCTCTATATATACAGAGAGTTTGGATTCAAACTCTCTCATGAAGACTACAGAAGTTAAAGTCTTAGAGGATCACAGGAGCCGTAGGGGGAGGGGGGATGGGAAGGAGTTAATCACAGCCTAGTTAATTAAACCACCAATCTGACCAATCTGCAAACCACACACACTACCCTAGCACTGAGAGGGCTGACTAATCAACCAACATTTTCTTATCTTAGATTGGGTTCCCAGTGAGACTCACATGTCCCCTTTCTCCGCCTGTTGAGGGACAGGTTACCAGTGCTGTATTCTTGTTTATGTAGAGAGATGATATGACCACCCTTCATCCTCCTTTAAGGCCATACCTAATAAGCGACTTTAGCAGTGATGGGTGACAAGCAACTGGGAGAATTGCTTTCATTGTTGTTGGGCAACTGAAATATTAAGCAAGTTTGATATATTACCTGTGATTTCATTGGTGATTTTACTGGCAATCCCGTCGCCCATCACTCAGAAAGCACACTATACCCACAGGGAATCGCCTGCCAATTCATTGATAATCAAATGACCCAGTGACTTGACTGGTGATTCTCCCAGTCGCTCGTTGCTTGTACATGTTAAAGTCGCCTAGTAGTTATGGGTATTTACATTATTAGAATGGGTATCATCAGAGTTACTGATGATCTTATAATTAGAAGTTCTCAAAACTCTAAATCATAGTCTTATGCAATAGTCTTTACTGTACAAGTAAATGTAGAACACATCTACAGTGTATTTGAAATGTGTTTGATGAAATTGAAATTGAATGAAATTGTACCATACAAGTCTGAATGTGTACATTTCCAATTTCTGTAATTTCAATCAGAAAAGTCAAAGTTCGGTTAATAATGACCCCTTTCATGCTGCTGACTGCTGGTAGCTGAGGCGGTGTGTAACTTTCACTAACCAAGCTGTGTTCAGTTTTAATCACTGGAGCTCCCTTGACACTAAGAAGCCACTCTAGGCACTGCCGGCTGAAAATGTGTCCCCTACAAAAAGCTAAGATGGTGAGGATTGTCGCATCATCTAATTTGTTTTTTTATATTCTAGCTCTGTTTTCTTTTAATTACGGTAACCAGAGTCGAGTCCACTGGGTAGGTGTCTGGGTAGGTGGTAGTCTGTGTTTTAGTGCCCGGCCTCTATGGAGCCTCTGTGTGCTTACTGTAAAACAACAATCAGTCCAATGATTAGTGCTCTCATTAACTACTGATATAGACACATACTGTTTGTGCTGAGCTGTGTTTGTGTTTGTTTTATTTCATGTCTCACTTGGGACTTTTATTTTGGTTTTTAGTTTCCCTGGCTAATGATGAATCAATGATTGCTCAATGGGAGGAGTGGAAAATAGCCAAGGTATGAGGATTAGTACAGCAGGGTGGTGTATCACTAATCATTATGCCTGAGCTCTTCGCTTTTCTCAAAAACAAATAGCAGCCTGCGCATTGTAAAGCCGGCTGATTGAGGTCTATCAATGATGCTGACATTCCATAAAGATTACAGTCAATGTGTTAGATTTTAACCTGACCAATTAGGCGATATTTCTCACGATTCGATCCTTTTTTCAGAAATACATTATGAATCTGGACAGAAACACTTAAATGCATGAGCATCCTGCCCCATTAATGTAACATAATACAATGTTGCAGGCACCTGATCAAGTTTTTGTCGACCCCGATCCAATAGCTCGTGGATGAAAACACATGCAAGACTACAGGGTGCTATCCTTGTCATATGTACCAAGCCTCAACTACATTGGGTACAAGGACAACCAATTGTGTTGCTATTCTATACCCTCAGATTTGGAATTTTGTTCTCCTCTATGAAAACTGTCAATAGCAGTGGCATTTTACGATGGCCTTCATACAAACATTGAAATTGTAAATTATGATTAATCCAGCCAAGAAGCGACAGGCCGGTGACTTTCTTCATTGTTTAATAACATTCTGCAGTATTCTGAGACATTATCAGAATGTTCCCTGATGTAACATCTGGCTGGGAACAAAGTGATACAATATCAGTGGATGTGGCGGCAATATTTTTCTATTTATGATTAGATTGTGTTCACTGCAGTAGCAAAAGGTCACACTTTGGCATGGTATATTAACACATATTATCACCATCTCTCAATGCAGAGCATGGCATTTAATCACAGCATAAATAGCCTGGAAATTGGAATTTGAAGCCTGTCAAATATATTCAATGAGACCGAGTGATGCTTATTGAGCTGCTTCAATATCAGCAACCCATACACATACTTTCTCCTTATTTAAGAGGAAGAGGAAGGTATTATAGGAAAACTGCATGAGGATGTGGGATAAGGCAGGATACGAGCTGGGGATAAAAATTTATCCTGCACGAGCCCGAAGGGTGAGTGCAGGATAAATTTTTATCCCCAGTGAGTATCATGCCTTATCCCATCATCCGAATGCAGTTTTGCTTTTATTATATGTCGAATTTATTTGTAAAACATAAAAAATAATCAAATTAGTCAGAATTTCAAAGTGTGCTGGTATCAAAGAATACTCAACGGGCTGCTTGCACTGCTGCAGAGCTTTGTGCAGGATGAAGAATACTCACTGGGCTTGTTGTTTTGTTTTCCCTAAGTAAAATATGTAAAAAAAGTGCATCCATGTGCATTTTCATGAATCTATAGTGCATCAAACGTGCAGGGAAAACGTATTTGTGATGAATTGAAAAAAAAAATCATGCAAATCCGTTGGATAGGGCCAAAGTTATCAGATAAGCAATCTCCGATGTTTGCCGTACGCTGCACGACCTTCACCTTGCTCCCCTAGTGACGGCCGTTGTTAGGCACTCTGTCCCGGCTCCCGGACCCTCCGCGTGAAACGGGAGGCCTCAGGGAGAATGACGCTGCAGGGGCGTGCGGTACACTCGGACATACCAAATGACGCGTAACATGGGATGATCGCTTAGTACTCATGCACCGACGTATAATAAAGCCTCTTCCTCTTTAAGAGCAAACATTCTCCCTGTTATATATCTTACATGAGGCTTATAAGATGAGGTTTTCTTCTTGGACACATAGAGGTTTAGTATTATAGGAAAACTACATGAGGATGTGGGATGAACCAGAATACGAGCTGGTGATAAAAATTGATCCTGCACGAGCCAGAAGGGTGAGTGCAGGATATTTTTATCACCAGTGAGTATTCTGGTTCATCTCATCATCTGAATCTAGTTTTCCTTGTATTATATGTCAAATTTGTGTCAGAAATAGCCCAAATAGCACATCCCTGCTCTCCTGAGACAACAGTTCATAGTCAACTGGTACCACTGAATACTCACCGGGCTGCTTGTGCTGCTTCACATTGTGTTAAATGTGTTAAATGTGCAAAATGGTTAATAAATGTGTATTCTTGTGAATCTACTATGCATTAGACGTACTGGAATAATGCCTTTGTCATAAATTGAAAAAAAATATCATGTAAATCCGTTGAAAAATGCCAAAATTGTAAAGTAAACAATCTCCGATGTTCGCAGTGCGCTGCACGTCCTTCACCTTGCTCCCGTAGTTAGGGGCGTTGTTAGGCATTCTGTCCCAGCTCCTGCCCTGGCCCGCACAATTGGGGGTGCCTCAGGGAGAATGCCACTGCAGCAGCGTGCGGGACACTCTCACATCCCAAATGAAGCGTAACACGGGATGATCGCTTAGTATGCGCGCACCGATGTATAATAATGATGTATACCACCAGGGAGTGCATGTATGTCCTCTTTTACTCGAAGTGAAATCCCTCACCAAATGAGCAAACATAGGTATAACAGTGAGTAAAAGGTATGCTTCAAGTAGATGAGGGAAACTTTTTCTCTTCTCCTTAAAGAGAAAGAATCCAAGTGTATGAGCTGATATCAAGCACGGAGTGCATCCAACATAACAATGCTGCATGAAAAAGAATACACATCACCTGCACAACACAGCATGGTTATATGGGGATTTTACTCAATACAGATAAAATAATCACATTGACAGCAGTAATTATATAATGAAAAAGTCTACCCAGGCAAGCAATGAATTAACGGGCATGTTCTACAACCATACTTATTTGGTCAGTCTGTTACTTGTTAAATTTTCATGTAACATTCATTGGTTAAACCTTACTAAAAAAGAATAAAATTGTGGAGAGAACATCCAACTTGACGACTGCTTGTACACTTTGATATATATAAAGACATTAAAAATGTGGTCGAATTAACAAGTTTCGGATTATTACATCCTTCAGAATTACTGAAAAGGAGTGTTTTAAGAAAATTACATTTTAGTGAAGTTGAGCCCTTTTAATAAAGGATGTTAAAATAATATTATCTTAACATGAAAGAACATAATAAGAATGTGACAATAATGTTACAGTGCAACGTCACAATGTTAAGTACTAAAGACGTTTTGGCATCAAAATAGCTTAACAAGAACCAAAGAAGAACTAAACAGAATGTTGCTGCATTCTCATAATAATGTCATATTCTTGCTTGGTTATGAGACCTTTTTCTCATAATATATTACATAGGAGATAATGTCATGTATACATGAATTGCAATGGGAGCAGCTCTATGTAAAAAGCTATGATACAAAGCTATAATATAAGTGATGTGTATGTGGGCTGCCCCAACCTCATCCCCTGGTCTCGGTTGTCGCGTGAAGTCTTGCATAAGAGAGGACAAAACAGTGGTCAGCCTGTGACCTTTAACCTCTGGGGAAAAAAGTTGCTTATTACTTGGGTAATCATAAGAAGCATATCACATCTACATGTGACTTATGCCTCAGGTGTGTGAAAACAATCTGCATGTAGGCTAATACACAGTGGGAGGTGGTATAAAGTTGGTGTAATGTGGGACTGACAGAAGTGTCAGTGGAGATATGTACACACCTTTTGATTATGTACATATATATAAGTGTATGGATGCTGTTGCCCCTTCTCTAACATATCCAGAGCAAGGAGCACTATGTGCAGGTGCTGAATTGGACTGTAATTATAAGATTGTAGTCAACCTGTTGGCGGACGATTATCTCATATTGCTTGGCTGGTTGACTAGATTTGTCAGTGGAGTAATTTATAAGAAAATTGAAAAAAAAAAAAAAAAAAAAGGTTATGGTGTACAATAATAATAACTAATATTTACAACAAATATTCAACAAACCCTTATCATCAAGCCAATATTCTTGTCTAAAAAGTAAACTTGTAATTTGTGTATAGACTTTAACCGGCAGTGCCACCAGTCTCTAATACTTGTCATGGTAGATTGACCAATGAAGAGCAGCTGATTGTACTAGTACTCAAGTTAATTGATGTTTATGAATGGAAGATTGCTGGCAGTGCCCTGTCCCTTTTCTCTTCTTGATTTACATACACATACTTTTTATACTGCAGCAGATGACACTAATGTTTAATAGAACCAGTTAAGGCATTGTTATGGATATATCTATTTGCTTAAAGCAGTTCTTTTTATGCTTAGGTTTTCTAGCGTGAGATGATTACATGATTGGGCAAATCGTAATCCCATCATGAATTGGTGCACGATAATGTTGTACCCAAGCCCATGTTTTACCTGTGTGTGTAGCCTAAACATGAAGGTCTAAGAAATAATTATATCTTCTGACATAAATATTCTCAGGATGTTGTCTTTCTTAGATTCTCCTTAAACCCCCCACTCACTTACTATAGATTCCTGCGGTGCCTCCCAATGTTAGCCAGCCCCTGACGTGCATGCTACAACCCAACAGTCACCAATAGTCAGTAAATACTGGCCAAACACGACATCGGTAAGAATGACTCAGGTTGGGTGACCATTGTGCAAGACATCATGGGAAACCAGACACCTGGAGCCAGGCAACACAGAGTTCTGCCTACTTAATGAAAGTATACCCCTTTGTTTCCAGCATCACGAAGACTACTACTTCTGTGAGAGACTGTCAGGATAATATTTGATGTATTGAATTATCTTTATTTGTTAAGAAATGATTAAGAATTGATAATGATAGAAAATAAGAGGTTGATAATAAGGAATAGGCCTAACATCATGTAGTTAGAAAACCATATAATTTTGTGACCTAAACATGTAACTGAGCCCCATCAAAATGCAAAAAAATGGCCAATGTTATCATTACCAGTACCATTCCTACGTTGAAAAAAGACAGAAAAGAAATGAAGAAATTTCCAATAACTGAGTGAAGCAAAAATATATGATAAATAAATATAGTTTTAGGTGGTGAATGGGCCATTTCATCGGCCTTTATTACTACAATGACCATAATTGTAGGCATATTGCTTTCCAAACTGTTCTAGTTCAGAAAAATATCAGAAAAATGTTGGAAAATGTTGGAAATATGGGGGGCTATGGCTGGTTGGGGGAAACTACCCACGGGCAGGTATGGTTGGATTGGGGTCTATCGGGTCAAATGCCACCTAATTCAACAGTAAGGTCATCAAACATGTCCTAAAAGGGGGCAGGAGGAAAATGTAAGAACAAAATTGACTACAGTTTTAATAGCAAATTCTGGTCAATTATTTCTGTTAGAGCTTTACCTGAAGATTCAGTAGGATAGAAAAAATCATCTTGTTAAATATCTTGTTGTATTAAAGTTTTACGTATCCAAATAGAAATAATCATACCTTGATGTATAATGTCTTGATTGTATGTAAATAAAGTTTGGGGGACCTGCTCCCCTTTGTGCTATAAAATTCTACATGGGATGTATGAGGTATTTTCCCAATAAACTTCCCACAAACCATGGAAGAGTTCCACTTCATGAAACTCATCTCATCCCCACAGACAACTCTATTTATGGCCCTGAATCACACACCTGTGAAATAAAACTATTACTCTTGCACTGATGGAAGAAAACAGAGTCCCCCCCCCCTTCTCCCAAGGGCTGACCCAGTTCCCCATCTCCCGCCATAACTCATTTACCTGCTCCCTATATTGGCCCTCCCAGTCCAAGAAGTAGTTGACCAATTTCCCGCCCGTTTAGCTGCACTTGGCCAATTTAGATTAATTTCTAGTGGCATAGATGCTGGCCATCCCATCTCCGACTGCCTCTGGCTGGAGAAGGAATCACCTGACATTAATTATTTAGTAGTTCCGGCCATAAATGTGTAAAGATAGGGTGAAAAAGTGAGAAAGATGTTTTCAATGCAAATATGGCTCCTACATCTTGCAAACTAGCCCGTCATAAACTCATTTTTGAAAAACTTTATCTCCCATTAAGCTTGTTACTTTTCAAAAGTTATTTTTCTTTAATTCTACATACGTCTTTACATGTAGTTGGCCAATCCTCCTTTTCATAAAGGGGAGTGGGGTGATGCAGTGGTCAACATGCTCCACTTGCTCTATTTGCATGCGCGGGAGCAGGGTTCAAGCCTGGGCTATTGCTGTTACACCACCATACTTTCTGTTGTGTCTATGCTCATAGATACAGTCAAAGAACTTGGCAAAGTCAAAAACCTGTTGTTTGCCTGTATGAGATGTACCCTAAGGAGTGTATTGCTGACAGGATTCCCCAGCTCCCCTTGTCCTTTTGGTGACCACTTAACGGCACAAAGAGTAATCATAATGTTATGGCTGTGTGCACGACTGTTCCTCTTTTTCATGCTTGACCTTTATACTTAAGCCCTTTTCAACATCCTGTATCTACCCCTATAACAATCTCAGATATTCTGGGCCAAGTCGGCCATTATTGGATTGTTTATTTTTGATTATGAAGGATAATTCCTGGGTCAAAGTAACAAGTATAAAGTGATTGTCATTCCCTACTTCTTTTATTTTTTACTGATGTTAAAGTTTTGCTCCTCAAAGAATGTGATTTGAAGTGCAAGGGCATTCCCATTAAAACTATATTCTGGAAAATCATAATATGAAAATAGAGTCCTCAATGTCAAAGTAAAAAGAGTAGATAAACCTAAATTCTAATGAGTTCAGGGATTTGGGTCTGCTCATTTTTTTATAGCAAAACCAGGAGGTTAGGTGCTAGGAATTAACTGCAGGGCTCTGAGGGAGTAAAGTAGTCTGATGCCTGAGTTAACTCCCTCCCTGAGTGAAAGGGGTTTAATTGGATCTGGGTTTACTGATCAAAATGGGGGGAAATCTGAGAGACATCTAACGAAATTCGATAGGGCTTCAGGGCTGTTAATTGAATGACATCCCATAGAGGGACATCTGTGTCATATGTGTCTGTTCTTATGATTAGGTATGTGTTTATAAATAAACAAAGATATTGTTAGTGATCAGCAGTTGAAGTTTCATAATGATTCTGTGCAACATCGAACCCGTAAGTTTAAACATCAAACCTTAAGGCAGTTAAAATGATTTATATATGTTCCTATTAGATGGATTGAATTTTGGACAAAAACATTTCTACATGTAGGATTTATTATCATGCTGAACATGAGCATTCGGAAAATCTGGACACAAAAATTCTACTGTAGTGATCTTGTTATTGATCTAGATATTGTTGAAATACATACTCAATTTTGGTCAAGTTTTCATTATTGTTGATGTGCATGATTTGGTTTAAGAAATAGATTACATCTAGTTTTATGCTGCTGATTTGTGCTGTTATGCATGGACGAAGCAAAGGATGGACAAGATATGATATAGATATAAACTAATAAAACGTTGCTACCAGTAGGGAGGTTCCATATCGTGTACATGGTGGCTGCCCCTCCCCTGTTTAATGCGGGCAATAGACCCGTATCAGTTGTAGACCCGGGCAGAATAATCAATTTACCGTTATCATACACAGCTGCTTGTCATTTCAAATAGGACAGTCTAGTTACCAAAGAATGTTGGCAAAAATACTAAAATAACAGATCTATAAACAAATAGCGTTCCCTTAATCTTAGAAAAGTTAATTCCAAATAACTTTTAAAAAGGGCCTAAAATACAAATGCATTTCAAAAAATGGCACATCATTCAATTTCCTCATCTCATTGTTAGGCCATATTCAAACATAACTGTATGATCATGGATAAATTCTCATAAATGTTCAGATGTATTTGTTAATTGTATTACTAAGAACACTATGTAATTCAACTCCACCCATATTAACTTTTGCATTTAGACAATGAACATGTGTAATATCACACCTCTAACAATAAGGAAGAACATAGAGATGGCTCAGCCAATAGACACTTTGAAAAAAACCTATATCATATTTGCGTTTCTTTAATTACATTAGATTGCAAAATGTCATTTAGCCTTGCATGCATGTAACATATAACACATTTCCTGAGATGCATTAAGCGTATCTCTAAATCTATATTATTTGTTTAAAGAAGTTTAGTTCATAATATCCATCAGGATTCCCCTGGTTTTCAGGAGTGTTACAATGAATTATTTATAGGTATATAAATGATAAGAACATATACATAAAATTCTGAACCCAAGTAATTGAACAATTATATCTATATAATTATATCAAAATGGGACAACAGTTTTTGAGGGAACCTTAAATGTCTCTTTCAGGGACATCCTGCTATATTTTGCAAGAACCACAATATTGTTTATATCTCTACTCAGTTGATACATCAGAACTGATGTAATACTTAAATTATACATCTTTGCTCAAGACTAACAAAACACATCTCAATATGTAATCTTTCAATAGTTACAGGACCTTTGCTAAATCAGTTAAGACATCTGTATCTGTGTATATATACAGAGAGAGGTTGGATTCAAACTCTCTCACTAATACCTGTTATAGATGATGTCCAGTTTCACATGGAGACTACAGAAGTTAAAGTCAGAGAGGGACACAGAAGCCCCAGGGGGTGGGAAGGAGTTAATCACAGCCTAGTTGATTAAACTGAGTCTGACCAATCTGCATAACACACACACTATCCTAGAACCGAGAGGGCCAACTAATCAAACCATGATATTTTCTTATCTCAGATTGCATTCTTGGTGAGATTGGACTCCCGTCAACTCAATGTCCCCTTTCTCCGCCTGTTGAGGGACAGGTTACCGGCACTGTATTCTGATTTATGTAGAGAACTGATGTGACACCCACCTCTCGACAGTATTGAAGTGGGTAATTCTGACAGTTGGCTGTATGATAGCAGGTTCTGTCAGAGCTACTGATGATCTGCTAATTAGGATTTGTGCCCATCTTTGTCCACAACATGCTTATGTCATAAAGACATTTCTTCCCTTTATTCATTTCATCATTTCTTTACATAGAGAAACCTCTTTCAGTGAATCATTCAGTTGAAACAAAGGTTAACTTTTTCCACCCCATAATTACAGCTATATAGAAACAATAACACACAGGTACATAAATACATCCTTAATAGTTATGTAGTCAACTCTATTCACTGAATTTTAATATTCTGATGAGAGCAGATTCTATAGATTCACACATAAATAATAGAATCTTAAGTACATGATCCTGATTAGGTTGGTCCAATTTCATCTTGATCTTATCATTAGTTTTCAAAACTCTAAATGATACTCTCATGCAAAATTATATCCTTTACGAACAAGTTTATAACACATTTACAGTGTAGTTGAACTAAGCTTGATGAAGTAGAATTTGAATGAAATCACACCATACAAGCCTGAATGTGTATATTTCCCATTTGTGTAACTTCAATCAGGAAAGTCCAATCCCCGTTGATAACGAACTCATCCGTGCGGCTGACGGCTGGTGGCTGAGGCCGTGTGTAACTTTTACCGACCATGCCATGTTTTGTTTTAATCACCAGCACTCCCTTGACACTAGGAAGGCACTCTAGGCACAGCCAGCTGAAAATGTGTCCCCTACAAAAAGCCAAGGCGGCTGGGATTGTCGCATCATCTAATTTGGTTTTTGTATTCTAGCTCTGTTTTCTTTTAATTAGGGTAACCGGAGTGGAGGCTGCTGGGTGGCTGGGTGGGTGGTAGTGTGTGCCTCAGTGGCCGGCCTCTATAGAGGCTCATTGTGCCAACTGTAAAACAACAATCAGAGCAATGATTAGGACTCTCATTAACTGGAACAGTAGACAAATACTGTTTGTGCTAAGCTGTGACTGTTTTATTTCAAGTCTCACTGGGGTGTTTTTTTAAGTTCCCTGCCTAATGATGAATCGATGAGTCCTCAATGGGAAGATAGGGAAATAGCCCAGGTATGGCAGTAATCAAGGCAGGGTGGTGTATTGGTAATCATTACATCTAGGCTATTTTTACCTTTTTCTCAAACACAAAAAAACAGGTCCGTGTAGTGTATAGAAGGCTGATTGTGGTCTATCAGAAGTAAATGATGCTGACATTTTATATGGATTATGACAAATTTGCTAGTTTTCAACTTGACCAATTGTACAGTATGTCATACAATCTCAGCCTTTTCAGAAATACAAGGGGATGAAAAATCATGCAAGATTACAGAGTGTTATCCTTGTCATAACCTACTGCAAACCATTTTAAAATATTCCTGATAGAAGCTCATATAAACATATATGAACCTACCTACCTCTCATACATTGACAATCCCTAATGATGATATGTAATAAAAGAAATTAAAAAAAATCCCAAATGCTTTTTTGATTTCCATGTCATGGCCTCTTAAAGGTTTATCATGTTTATCAAGAAATTAAGTTTTCTAATTCTTTAGAATATAAAAAGTGCTTAATAGAGGTGATTATTTCACTCACTGATTTCAGTTTTGAGAAGACAAAAACATTTTCTACATAACATATGAACAAATGGTCTCTTTATTTTTGATACTATTTTTGCTGTAACCATGGTAGCTTTATAACCAATATCATACTTCAAAATTCTCTGATAAAACATCCCATTTTGAATTACCCATGATTCATTGCTTATGAAAATGTTGATGTTTTAGTAAATGTTATGAGAATCACTACAAAATTTTATGTAAGTTAAATATTCCACATATATTTCATGATTAATGTAACAAAGAGTTAATTTCTGATAGATACTGCTAGATTTGCCCCAAATTTAGTGTGATGGCCTGTATTGCAAGTAGGGCTGCGAAGGAACTATATATTGTTGAACGATAAAACAAAGAGTGGATAAATCTCTGGGACTTTAGAAACATTATAAAACTTTTGGCTAGAAGTCAAAACTGGTGGCCAAATATGCCAATAGGTACCTTTACCTAAATATACTCCCATATGGCATATAAGTAGTATATTGGAATTTTTAGGATTGTCACACATAATATATTGAATGCAAGCGAACATCTATCAAATTGTTTCAATACCTAGTGTGACACATATAAGATAAATCATTGGCAATATCACTTGCGCAGCATCGCGTGACTATTTGGGGATTTTACAAACATGCAAAGATCAAAATATTGACTGTAAAATATAAAGGAAAATGATGTGACTTTTCCTTACATATTGGGTATAATTTATAGGCCATGTCGCATATACACAAGCAGATCCATGTATAAAGTTAAGTTACAAATGATGTGTATGTGAGCTGCTCGAACTTGGCCCCCTGGTCCTGTCTCATAGAGGACAAAACAGGGGTCAGCCTGTGAGCTTTGACCTCTAGACAAGATGATACTTACTACTTGGCTAATCATAAGATGCATATCACATCTACACTTGACTTATGCCCCAGATGTGTGAGCACAATCTACAAGTAGGCTAATACACAGCGGGAGGTTGTATAATTTTGGTTGGTGGTAATGTGGGGTTGACAGAGGTATCAGAATAGTGTGTGTGTTGCACACTTATGCCCTTTCTTTATTAAGATATTGTTTTCTGCATGCCCTCCTTTGCCTCTTCTGATGGTATATTGATGTGTTTGTGTGTGTGTGTGTTTGTGTGTAGGTGTGTATGTAGGAATATGGATGCCGTCACCCCTCCTCTAAGATGTCCCCTCCTGTTCCGGTATAGCTGTCAAATATAGATAGAACCACCACAATTTAGTTCAAAGGACAATGAGCTTATGTCAGGCTACAATTATCAGACTAGGCAGTAACCTGTCCCTTTTCTCATTTTGATCTACATACATTATCCTTTTTATGATGACACTGATGTTTGATAGAAAGATTTGACATGGATAGGAAATCGATCATATATGATCGATGGTCAATGATGTACAAGGGTATAATATCTATCAATTCTTTTTTGAAATAATTATATGAGATGTCTTACTTCACTTGTAGAAAGTCATATTTTAATCATAAAAAGAGCATTAATAATTTTGTGGCACTATGATTGCTGGTACTCTGAGTAAATTTGGCCTTTAATCAAAAAGGCAAACTTTATTCACCCATGAAAGATTATGATGTTTAGGTTTAAAAAGCCTTTTTAATGTTTATTGTTAAATGTTTAGATTGTGTTGGTTAAAATCAATTCTATATTTAATTTTCTTATGAATTATTTCAAATAAATTGCACCTCTTGTTCTTGCAAAATGCCCTAAATCTGCGATTTTGATGCAAATTCAAGATGGCCACCCTCAAGGTTTCATATTTTACAGACTTTTAGGATTTTTACCCCAGATTTTAAGGTGTTCTTAATCAATTTCGTCAAAAAATGCTCGAAAAAGTGCACAAGAATACTTAAGACAAACCTCAATAATATTCATATAATTACTTCTATATTTGTTGTATTACTTGGCAATTTGATAGCATAAGTAATAATAAATTTCTGTAAATCATAGGAATTTTGCATATTTTTGAGCAAGAAGTCCCCATCATTTTTGGAAAAAAAAAGAACATAAATTAATTCATAATGCATTACAATTTGGTACCAAATTGTAATGCATTATGAATTAATTTATGACAAAATGACAAGGGAACAACTTTTTAATTGACAATTTTTCTCAAAAATTGATATTTACTACACTTTTTGAGCATTTCTCTGAAAAATGGCTTCAAAATGTAGATTTTTTGGGAAATGTTTACCCCATTAGAAATGTTCTATGGTAACCATGGCAACCAAAATTTAAGATTAAAATATCTTGTTTATATCCTGTAACTGTGGGCTTCATAATGATATGATCATTTTTCATCAAAGACCCTTTCATGAAATTACAATTTGAATAATAAAACTCAAGCCCTCTTTTTTTTGGTTAAAAGCCATTTTGGTGCCGTCAGCAAAGGGTTAAAGCAGTTCTTTTCATGCTTAGGTATTTAGCATGAGACATTTACATGACTCAGTAAACCAGCATTCAATCAAAAATTGGTACACAATAACATTGTATAACCACCCTGTTTGTGTAGGCTAAACATGAAGGTCTAGGAAATGTATTTGGTGACATGAATATCCTCAGGACGTCCTCTTTATCAGGCACTTCTTATATCCCAACTCCCATGGTACCTCCCCATGTAAGCCAGCCCCCGATGTGCATACTACACCCCACCAGTCACCAATAGTCAGTAAATACCGGCCAAACATGACATCAGTAAGAATGAGTGGGGTTGGGTGACCATTGTGCAAGACGTCCCAGCAAACCAGACACCACTGGCCAGGCAACACAGAGTTCTAGCCCATTGATCTCGAATATGTCTCTTTGTTTACAGCATCATGAAGACCGCTGTGATAAACTGCCAGGATACTATCGAAAGTATTTATAAGTTATCTATATTTGTTAAAAATGTTTAACAATTGATTGTGATAGGAAATAGAATATTGATAATAAAGAATAGATTTAACTTTATGTAGTTCAAAAACCATATACTTTTGTGACCAAAACATGGTACTGAGTAGCCCCCTCACCCCTGCCACCTCAGTATTTCCTTGACTTCCTATTTGCAACTTGGCGTCTTTTTATTATTATTGTTATCTATAAAGTAGGACTAAAAGTCCCTTCTCAGCCCCAAAATCCGATTTATAGCCAATAGCCCTACTTGGGCCAACCGGCCTATCGCTGACCGCCTCACGGCTGACCAATCGGCGTGCCGTTTGCATAGAGCACTCGTTAGGTAGTAACCAATATGGACGATCTATAGGCCTAGGGCCCACCTAATACGGCTATGTACACATGGGGCTCCCGGGGCCTGGGGGGTGGGACAACATGACTGGGGGACGAACGGCTGCCCCCAGTCTCTGTTCCCTCCATTCCTTCCCCCACTCCCCTAGCCCTCACTCCCCCAGACCTCTCCATCTCCCTCCCCTCCTCCACCCCACCCCCTTCCTTCCTTACCACTAGTTAACTGGCCTCAGGGTTAATGCCAGGCTTCGGGCGATAATCCGCCATCTTGACTTTAGCATTTGGTGGGTATAAAGAAGCCATACGGTAAATATTGACTGTGGGAGTTGCGTATTAGACTTAAATTATTGCCTGGATTATTGCAGATTGATTGTAAACATCCATATAAGGATTCTACACTCAGCGCATTGGTGGCATTCAGCTGGAAAACTTACAAACCACACATTTAGGGCTGGTGTTCAGTTCTGGTTGGAAATCTGTAAATCCTTACTATTGATTACCTCCAGTGGCCAGCACGTGGCCCATTAGGTCCGTTCCCAGCCGGGTATGTAACGTTATTGTCATGGCGCAGTCATGGTGTTATGCATACATGTCATACAACGTTGGCGCATTACACCATACTAGATTTGATGGTGACCAAACACTGTGACTTCACACAGTAGAGTTCATGTGGCGTGATTCTCTGAGGCCACGTTCACACTGCTGAAGTAAATCCTGTAAAGAAATTAAAGGAAAATGGTTGTCTATGGATGTTTGGGTGGTGGTACCTTGCCAATATTTCTTCTTTGCCACTGGTGACCGGTCTGGCATATAAAGTGACCATATACTTGGTACCGCGGCACCCAACTAAGGGGACTCAAATACAGATATTAGCCCACAGGTACAAACAACTGCCCAATTTGTCAAAATCTGTCAAGCGTTAGGTCATGTGACGTTGCGTCAGCCGATGAGATTGTGTCAATAATCAGCTTGTCCCTGTGCCTTATCCTAATGTCTAGCAGAGTGAACCAGGAGTGGTTACACAGCAGGACCAGTGGACAAGAAACTATTGGTTTTGCCCATCAGCCTAGAACGGACTTCTCCCCCTTTTTGGTTGTTGGTATTTTGGCACTTTTGTTGCCATGAAAACAACATAATTTTAATACTGCCCCACCAAAATCCATACTTATAAATAAATGTCCAAACACCATTATCCTTCCTACATTAAAAGAAGACATAAAAAAATCTGTAAGTTGGCTCTCCATAACTCATAGTCAGAATGTTTAGTTGATTTACTGTTGTTATACTTCGTGGAAAAGCTTGACGTGGGTTCAACATATAGGCCTGAATTAAGGCAAATAACTTTAGTATCAAAACGTTGTCACCTTTCACCACTACCTTGTTGTCACCTCTATTAAACCTTTAATAAGGGCTAAGTCCACTCTCTTCAATACCCCATAGTGAACAGCCCCATAACCGGGCGGGGTAGGCGCGGCCTCAAATTGGTGTAAATGAAGCTCTCCCTGTGGTGGACAAAGTAAAAGGTTCCTGCCCCTGATGGTCTACCCCCCCCCCCCCTCCACCTTCAGGTGAAGGGCTGCGTAGGTCTTAAGCCCCATAACCACTAGGCGATTTTACAGTCACAGGGAGACTAGCAGAATGGCCAACGTTGTCGTTGTCGCTGGACAACTGTCATATCGATCAATTTTGGTATTTTTCCGCCAATTTTCTGGCCATTCCCATCTCCCGTTGTCTACCGCCCAGAATCTGCACCATACCCACAGGGATTTCCCAGCGCGATCCTAAGTTGCCCGACAACTTTACTGGTGACTCTCTCAGTCACCTGTCACCCGTCTTGGGTAAAGTTTTTCAAGCCCTATAACCTCTAGGTTATTTTACTGACTACAGGTGACAGGTGACCAGTAGGGTTACATTATCAGTGGGTGACAGTAGCCCGGCGACCATAGTCCCTGGGCAATTTGCCATGGACATAGTGTGTTTCCTGGGTGACAAGCAACAGACGACCGGATTACCAGGAAAATAACCAGAAAATTATCAAACTTGTCTGATATTCCAGTTGGCAGGCAACGACAACAACAATCCTCCCAGTCACTTGTTGCCCAACGCTGCTAAAGTCACTTAGTGGGTATGGCCCTTAAATGTGTACAGCTCTTTAGTGGGTATGGCCCTTTAGTGGGTATGGTCCTTTAGTGGTTATGGCCCTTTAGTCCTGCCGACAGGGCCTTGGGGCCTTGTAGAGGTCTTAGTGAGGCCGACAGGGCCCTGATCTACGCCTTCCTTCCCGTCAACAGGGCCCTCACAGGCTGGGACCAGGGCCCGGAAATGAGCCTTGCCGTCCTTAGCCCTAATGCCCACATGGAGTTTGAAACATGACGCTAAAGCCCTTAACAAATGGTCACCGGTGTGTGTGTGGGGGGTGGGATGTAATAGGCCGGGAGCATGCGGACATAGGCCGCTGTGGTCTCTTCCAAGACAGGACCATGGAGGACGGTGTGTGTGTTGGTTGGGTGTATGGGCATGGTTGTGGGTAAGCTATAACGAAGGATGCTACTGGGTGCACCAACGGATCGACCTGGGTCTTTTCAAAGTCAAATTAGGTCTCGTTTAATATTGTCTTATGACCTACGTATAAAATCCCACTTTTTCTCATAATGACTGATATACAAACTACATACAAACTACATCGAAAGTGAAGAAATATTGATTTTGCACTAGATTCCAAAGTGATGGCCTTGATAGATAAATAGACCGATTACCATTTTACTCTTTAGTGTCTTACACTGAAGAGGGGTTATAGGTAAGCGAGTTGCATGTTCCAAAGACCCATGTTAAAGGCCATGATCCACGATGCAACAAAGCGCCAAGCGATTTTCTTCTCTTGGATTTTTTGTAGAGTCTTTAACAAACAGATTTTCAAAATCGGTTTAAAATCAGCCCAAAATCGCATCATAGATCATCCCCTTTACTTGTTGCTCATGCAGTTTTTGTACTCTGTCGTATCCATAATAATAAGCCCATCCCAGTATACATGAACATCAAATTTTACCATTAAATTACATAGCAATTTCTTTCTGATTTAATCCCCAAATATAGAAGTGTGAGACAAAATGTACCATGGTGGTTTAGTTATCAAATTGCTCCTAAAATTGGTAAAATGCAGATTTATAAATTGGCCTTTTTCCCATAGGAACCAATGTTAAAGCCTGTCAGCCCAACCTATAATGTCCGACCCTATTTTCCCTAAAATGCAGCATTTTGATTAGCTGGCAAACCTGTACATCTATCAATTGGTGAAATTTAAGAAAGCATAATGTTTTATCAGTACTTGGGGATATAGAAAAACATAATTCTTAGTTATTCCAGTAATCCCAGCTCTAGGAGACAGGGATTGTTTATACCATTTTTTTGTCCGACCCTTGTCCAACCCCAGGATATACCCAATGGGGGATGGGCTTATTATCTTCCTCCCAATACGTCTCATGGAAAACACAGCCCACCTCATACAATACATTACATGAACGAGGCTACTTTATACAAGATTGCCGCCAGCACCTGCTTCATTAAATACCTTTCTAGTCTGTTGATACAATGATTCACATCGACAACTATGTATACAACACAATAAGCGGACGAGTCTAACCTCTGTCTCCCAGACCCAGCCGTCTCCCGTGGTTTCCCACCCCGTGTTATCTCCACAGCCTGGAGGTTCCCAGCCGGGCTCCCCCTGTGTCCAATCAACCATGACTGCCTGTGTAAATCCCACCCCTTCTCGGCTTCAGCAGCCCCCCATGCCCCAGTTACAGTAAAGGTCTAATTATACTATGCGATTACTGGCGATTTGCTTAGTCGCCCATTGCCCATCAAGGGTCAGATCAATTAGTGGGTATAGGGCTTTAAGGTCTCTTAAAATACATTACATGAACGAGGTTACTTTATATGAGATTGCCGTCAACACCTGCTCCATTAAATACCTATGTAGTCTGTCGATACAATGATTCACATTGACGGCCATGTATACAACACTATAAGCGGACGAGTCTAACCTCTGTCTCCCACACCCAGCCGTCTCCCGTAGTTTCCCACCCCATGTTATCTCCACAGCCTGGAGGTTCCCAGCCGGGCTCCCCCTGTGTCCAATCAACCGTGACTGCCTGTGTTGTGTACTCCCTCCCTTAGGCTTCAGCACCCCCCTCCATCTAGTCCTTTCATGACCTAGAAACCCCTTGCATAATAGGTTCTTGCACCCACAAGAGTCCATGGCGACCAGTGACCACATAGAATCTGTAAGGATTTCTTTTATTGGCCCTCTATAAATGGCATGGGGAACCTTTTTGATGTTTGTTCGGGTACTGACTGGTTTTTAGTCCTACCTACCATAAACCAGCAGCCCAAAAAAATGCTGGCACATGATGTGGGATTCCCATCTAAAATGGTTGCTGGTCAACAGTCCTAGTTTGACTTGGATCTTACCACAGTCTACACTTCCCCCCACTCCCGGTTACAGTAGCCCCACCTCCAAGTCAATACAAAGGCCCGTCTCCCACAATTAGGGCTTCTCCCCTGTATTGGCAGCCATCTGGCCCTTATCAACAGTCACCTTTCACCTGCCCATTGATTACACCCCTCCTGTGTGAGTGGGTAATAGGGGGGGGGGAGCATCAAGTGGGTAAAAAGGGTAAAAGAGGGTATGAGAGCAGCCAACCAGAAGGCCTGACCCAGAGAGAGTGCTAGTCTGAGGGTGCATGAATTACTCATCAAGGGGTGGATATAGGGACTGAGGGGCAAGTGTGGGACGGGGGCCGTTTTACTATACACTAGGCCAGGGGTAGGGTTATAGAGACTGAGGGGTAAGTCTGGGACGAGGGCCGTTTGACTATATATGAGGCCAGGGGTAGGGTTATAGAGACCGAGGGGTAAGTGTGGGACGGGGGCCGTTTTACTATACATGAGGTCAGGGGTAGGGATATAGGGATAGAGGGGTAAGTGTGGGACGGGGCCGTTTTACTATACATGAGGCGAGGGGTAGGGCTATAGGGATAGAGGGGTAAGTGTGTGATGGGGGCTGTTTTATTATACACGAGGCCAGGGGTAGGGCTATATGGACTGAGGGGTAAGTGTGGGACGGGGGCCATTTTACTATACACGAGGCCAGGGGTAGGGATATAGGGACTGAGGAGTAAGTGTGGGATGGGGGCCGTTTTACTATACACGAGGCCATAGGTAGGGATATAGGGATAGAGGGGTAAGTGTGGGATTGGGCCGTTTTACTATACATGAGGTCAGGGGTAGGGCTATAGGGATAGAGGGGTAAGTGTGGGACAGAGGCCGTTTTATTATACATGAGGCCAGGGGTAGGGATACAGGGACTGAGGGGTAAGTGTGGGACAGGAGTTATTTTACTATACGTGAGGCCAGGGCTAGGGTTGTAGGGACAGAGGGGTAAGTGTGGGACAGGGGCCGTTTTACTATACACAAGGCTAGGGGTAGGGATATAGGGGCTGAGGGGTAAGTGTGGGACGGGGGCCGTTTTACTGTACACAAGGCCAGGGGTAGGGTTATAGGGGCTGAGGGGTAAGTGTGGGACGGGGGCCGTTTTACTGTACACAAGGCCAGGGGTAGGGTTATAGGGGCTGAGGGGTAAGTGTGGGACGGGGGCCGTTTTACTATACACGAGGCCAGGGGTAGGGTTATAGGGGCTGAGGGGTAAGTGTGGGACGGGGGCCGTTTTACTGTACACAAGGCCAGGGGTAGGGTTATAGGGGCTGAGGGGTAAGTGTGGGACGGGGGCCGTTTTACTGTACACAAGGCCAGGGGTAGGGTTATAGGGACTGAGGGGTAAGTGTGGGACGGGGGCCGCTTTACTATACATGAGGCCAGGGGCAGGGTTATAGTGACAGAGGGGTAAGTGTGGGATGGGGGCCGTTTTACTGTACACAAGGCCAGGGGTAGGGTTATAGGGGCTGAGGGGTAAGTGTGGGATGGGGGCTGTTTTACTCCACACGAGGCCAGGGGTAGGGATACAGGGACTGTGGTGTCAATCTGATGATCAAGGATAAAAAAAATGACAAAATATGACCAACAGTGGACCGACAGTGGGCAAATTTCAAAATATGTTGAAAATATTTTCTACTGTAGACTGGAAAGACCAAGAGTTGGCGTTATGGCAAGTTTGTGCTTGGAAAGCTGAGTCGTGTATTAATAGTTCCTTTGACTCCATGAAGCCCAACAACTGTCCCTCTCAATGACAGAGTTATTTGTTTTACTCTTTACTTTTTTGTAAGACTCAAAGGTGAAGCCTGCGGGCCTCACTGCTGTTCTGCGGGTCGTCCCTCTATCAGAGGATGACCCCTAATGTGAATGTTTGTATTAGTACGTACCACTACTCATTTCCATGTTTTACAATTTACATTTTTAATCTTATTTGGGTGATAAACAATGAGAGAGCTTTGGCATTGTCCTTGGGTGACTGTATGATTCATTGGGATCATAGGAATCTCGGGCTTTGTTCTTGATCTGTGATGATTTCTTGGACACCCCACAATTCTAATGTCCTGGATTTCATCCGGATGTCCCGTAAACTTGCCAAGGTAGATGGCTCAGGTTACTGAGATTATCATCAGACTGCAACCCCTATAAGAAAGCCGAGACAACGTGGACACCCAAGATGATACAATGACTCCCGAGGCCTGAACGAACACGATCCATCCAGCTAGGCTGTTTTATTGGTTTGAAAAACATCCACTCGCTGTTGAGTTTCGGTTTAACTTCCTGCCTCGGCCGCAGAATGATCTGTTGGGTTTCCTGACTTTGGTCTGACTTGAATTGCATCGAGAGTTGTCCTTCACATGTATAAACATGAGGATGCAACAGGCAGATTAAAAAAACTAAAGTATCTGAGAAGAGTATTTATTTCAATTTAAACTGTACTTATTGTCACTGACGACCATATATTACCTATTTAGTAATTTATAATTATAATATAATGATAAATGATATGACATATATTATATGTCGTATAACGATTAACTATTATATGTGGTTATGTTTTTGCTTAGTATAATTATATTCATTCCTCTCCATTATCATAAATATGTTCATCATATAATACGCTGAAAAACAGAGGTGACTCTGATGCTTATTATGATAATAATAATAAAAAAAATTACCTCTCCCTCCATTCACTACTTAACTACTGCGCAGTTAAAATGTATTTCCCATCCGGAACCGCTAGAACCCAAAAGTATAGACACTCCCCCCAGTAAACAAGCTGGAGGATAAGCTCACAGCTTTTCCTCCCATCTTTAGGAGTAAACCCGGACATATTTTGATAAAAATCTATGGGAGCTGTGCGAAGGTCTCACCAGCCAGTGTGTCTATGTAGAACGGATCACCTGCGGCGTACAGGGATGAACACCTGGTCGGCAGCTCCAGTCTAATAGGCCTATATCAAAACAGATTTGCGTAAACAAGCATATATGAAAGCGACGGAGTACACATTAACCTGAAAGAGAACCCAAATTCCCTATACTACTGACACTTAATGTACATTCTGGACACGTTATTTCTATGGGAAAATAACTAAATATGCTTAGAACTACAAGCACATCATAATACCTAGGCATTAGGTCCTTTATAATAATA
This sequence comes from Lepidonotus clava, assembly GCA_936440205.1. NCBI lineage: Eukaryota > Metazoa > Annelida > Polychaeta > Phyllodocida > Polynoidae > Lepidonotus > Lepidonotus clava. Next base: position 49,180,391 of record OW387141.1, on the reverse strand, counting down.
TGAATATGTTCTTCTCACAACCCCTTATCTGTTAGGTCTAATAATAAGTAACAGTAATGCTGCTGCTGCCAGCGAGCCTATAACAGTGTAGCTACGATGGGTTTGCTACAGATGACTGGGAAAGTACGATAGCACCCTAAATGTAGAATTTTAACTCGACTTATCAGATCTATTACCGTATTTTCCCATACGTTTGAAAATAATTATTCTGTATACAAATTGTACATCTTAGATGCAAATAAAATGTATTATTCTTAGAACATAGCCGAAGGGCATACTTAGGAGACTTTAAACTCCCTTCAACTGCTGAGTTTAGATCAATCCAGTCTCCTTATGCGATAGTGTCTTTATTGATATCAACACTGTAGACAGAAAACAGTATTCTACATTGTTCTATAGAAGCGGATCCAGAAATTTTTAAAAGGGGTGGGGCGAGGGGTGGGCGCCTCATTGTAAAGATTTCCCCATGAACCTACAGGTCCGAGATTTCTACATTAAAAATCAATATTTGGCCAAAAAGATATAGAAAGGGGCTGGGAGAGTATGAAGGGAAGGGGTGTTACAACAAGGCAAGCAGCAACGTAACTAGCATGTTCTGTGATTTTATTTTGTTGTTAGTCTGAAACCTGCCCAATTTTCACGTGACAGATAGGTTACTTTAGTTAAAGCTGAGACTTAATAGGCCTAAAAATGAATGTTATAATAACATTATATTTTAGTGAAGCTGAGACCTTACTAAGAAAGAAGGTTATGACAATGTTATTATATTATATAAGAACATTTCAAGAATGTCACAATAACGTCAAAGTGCGACATTGTAATGTTAGGTTCTAAAGACATGGTTGGGTGCCATCAAAATAACGTAACGAAAACCAAAACAGAAAGTTACAATAATGTTATAATAACGTCATATTCTTGCTTGGGCAACACTGGAAGGGGAATGGGGGGCGTTTTATCCTTCATCTACTGGGAGGTACTGGCCGGGAAGTGGGAGAATTATGTTTGTCTTTCAGCCTTTTATACTTCAGGTTGAGTCTGTCTCGGTCGTCAGCTATGTATTCTTATCACATTCATATTTTTTCTACTTCAATTGATCCAGTTTCTTCCTGGAAGGAAATAGAGACTTGTATCTGTCTGTCTGCCTGTCGTCTGATGTTCCTGTTATAGCAGTGTCAGTAGAAAACACTTAAAACACATAGTCATATAGATGGCATATATATATATATATATATATATATATATATATATATATAAAACCAGCATTAGGTGTACACTACTATCCAAAAAAAACAGCATTAGGGGCACACCAGTATTAGAGGCACATATTTGTGTGCCCCTAATGTTCAGAGTGTTAGGGAACGTCTAAAACATACAACTGAATGCTAAATACAATTGAATTGGGTTGTTGAAACTTAAACAAGTTAGTTTTGATAACCTCGACAAATTTCCTATTTTTTTAATATTAGAATTTTTTAACTGAAATTTTCATACTGCATATCTTGTGATGCGAAAAAAACCAGCATTAGGTGTACACAACTATATCTGGCCCTATGCTCTAAATAGGGTCTATATGTTGCATTAGATTAATTTTGCATGGAAAACACACCAAGAGCTATCTAATTTATAATCAGAGTCTTGATTGATCATTGCATTAAAAATCGGGAAATTTATCACCATGGGTGAAGAGTGTTTTGGCATATTATTCAGGCATATATAAGTGTACACCTAATGCTGGTTTTTTATATAATATATATAGCCATAAAGTGCACATTGAAAAAAGTTTTAATGCCATATATCTTTGACAAAAATTAAGATAGAAACGCAAGCAAGGTGTCAAATTGAAGCATTTAACTAGTGCTTTTGCTTGTAAATGTTGAATTGGTATCTAGGTTGAGTTGGTTGCCATGGTAACCAGAATACCTTAGAAAATGGCTATTTTATCCCCCATTTTCCTTCTGAATGTTCCATATCTTGACTGCTACTTAAGATAGAAACTTAAGTAAGGTGTCAAATCGAAGTATTCAGTTAGTGCTTTTGTATGGAAGTACTAAATTTGATTTTACAATTATTTGGTTGCCATGGTTACCAGATTTCTTGTAAGAAATAGCCATTTTTTCCCTAATTTCTGTCTAAATGCACCATATATTCATTACTTATTAAGATAGAAACTTAAGTAAGGTGTCAAATTGAAGTATTCAGTTAGTGCTTTTGTATGGAAGTACTAAATTTGATTTTACAGTTAGTTGGTTGCCATGGTTACCAGATTTCTTGTAAGAAATAGCCATTTTCCCCCTAATTTCTGTCTAAATGCACCATATATTCATTACTTATTAAGATAGAAACTTAAGTAAGGTGTCAAATTGAAGTATTCAGTTAGTGCTTTTGTATGGAAGTACTAAATTTGATTTTACAGTTAGTTGGTTGCCATGGTTACCAGATTTCTTGTAAGAAATAGCCATTTTTCCCCTAATTTCTGTCTAAATGCACCATATATTCATTACTTATTAAGATAGAAACTTAAGTAAGGTGTCAAATTGAAGTATTCAGTTAGTGCTTTTGTATGGAAGTACTAAATTTGATTTTACAGTTAGTTGGTTGCCATGGTTACCAGATTTCTTGTAAGAAATAGCCATTTTCCCCCTAATTTCTGTCTAAATGCACCATATATTCATTACTTATTAAGATAGAAGCTTAAGTAAGGTGTCAAATTGAAGTATTCAGTTAGTGCTTTTGTATGGAAGTACTAAATTTGATTTTACAGTTAGTTGGTTGCCATGGTTACCAGATTTCTTGTAAGAAATAGCCATTTTTACCCTAATTTCTGTCTAAATGCACCATATATTCATTACTTACTAAGATAGAAATACAAGTATGGTGTCACAGTGAAGTATTCAATTAGTGCTATCATATTAAACTCCTAAATTTGATATTAGAGTGAGTTAGTTGCCATGGTTGCCATGGTTACCATAGTTTTCTTTTTAAATTCCGTTTCCCCCCCTCTATTTTCCTTCAGAATATATGATATCTTTACTGCTAATTAAAACAAAAATGCAACCAGGGTGTCAAATTGAAGAGTTCAGTTAGTGCTATTGCATGGAAGCATTAAATTTGATTCTTGAGTTTAGTTGGTTGCCATGGTTACCTGATCTTTTGTTAAAAATATCAATTTTTTCCTTATTTTCCTTTTGAATGTACCATATCTTCACTAGTAATCAAAATAGAAAACTAACTAAAGCGTCAAATTGAAGTGTTCAGTTAGTGCTATGGTTTTGAATTGCTAACTTTATTTTCAAAGTGAGTTGGTTGCCATGGTTACCAGGATATTTGTCAAAAACGGCCATTTTTCTGCTAAATTCCTTCTGAATATCTCTTTGATGCTAATTCAGATAGAAAATCAAGTAAGGTGTCAAATTGAAGTATCAGTGACATTGTGTTAAATTGTCAAGTGTGACCCCACCACATAATGAGGCATAAGTCTCAGATTTGAAAATTGAGATTATTACAGATTATAAGTGTTGATGATTTGATCTCTAGAATGGTGAAAGAATTTTGTTTCTAACAGTATTCACACCAAAGTTATGAATGTTTGAAATCACATCCATTAGATACCCCATTCTTTGAAAAATGACTTCAAAGATAGTACTTCTCTTCATGGTAAGGACAATTTCCATAGACTTTATAAATAGCCACCAGGAAAAACTATTAATTACACATATTGAATCCATAATTCCATTTAGTTTGTGCCTAAAATATGATATATAGGTGTTTCCCATGTCATTTCTGTAGAAAACTCAATTTTCTTTTGAGTTTTGTACCCTTTTGCCTTCTTTTGCCATTTCCTCAGAATTGATCTGAGCGACTTATGCCTCATTTAGTGGTGGGGGGTCACAAATGTGTTTTTAAAGTGAGTTTGGTGCCATGGTTACCAGGATTTTTGTTGAAAATAGCAATTTGTTCCACAATTTTCTTCTGAATGTAAAATATTTCTACTGCTATTAAAGGAGCAGTATCATGAAAAAGTTGTCCCTAATGTGAGTTCTATTAACTACTTATCATCCCGGCCCCCCTCCGCCTTCTGCCCCCCTCCCATTCCCCCTCCTACCCCCACAACCAACAAGACAGAAGGCATGGACTTTTACAACCATCACAGTAACCTGCATGGTCCCCAGGCTCTGGACATGCCCAGCACCAACTAGGTGCAGTCTACCCTAGTCAAGGCCCCTTCTTACAAAGCCTTTTTTAATTATCAAATTTCAGTCGTCTTGGGGTGCTGAAGCTGGTTCCTAATCTGTTTAGGGACTGGAAGGACAGCCAGTTTTTTTCCAGAATATATTATATGAATTAAATTTCAAATAAGTCTACAAAACTGTCAAATTTAAGAACTTTTTAAGGCCTTAGATTTGAGAAAATCAATTCAAGACCTTTTAAAACCTTTTAAGACTTGTGTGGGGACGCTGTCTCAAGTCAGCTACCAGCAGTCTATATACTTGGCCCGTACACTCAAGAACCTGAGGCCCAATCTGGGCTGATTAGGATTCCCCCCAGCCCCCCAACCCCCACCTCAACCCCAGTCTCTACAGGTCAGCCCAAACCCACCAGGCTTATTACATAATGTGTCACACAGCTCTGTTGTACCTCTGTGTCCTCTCGTTTGATAGGTTTAAATACGAATTTTTGAAAAATTTTCAAAATTGAAACATGTCCTTGGCATCCAGGGGATGGGATAAGGAAAGAGGTAGGGGGACCTGCCCTGGGTGTCCAGGGGTGGGATGGGAGAGGGAGTCCGGGGAACTGCCCTCGGTGTCCAGGAGGTGGGAGAAGGAAGGGGCAGGTCGAGGGACCTGCCCTTGGTGTTCAGGGTGTGGGATAAGGAGAGGGAGGGCAGGGGACCTGTCCTGGGTGTTTCTACTCCCTGGACACCTATAGGGCATATCCCTGGCCTCCCCCTTCTTTATTTTAAAGTTGAATATGCAAATTTTGGGCATTACAAATTATATTGCCTTAGCCTTCCCCTTCCTCATCCCGCCTCAGGGACACCAAGGGCAGGTCCCCCAGATATGTAGTATCATTACGTTTCCCTATCTATTAAAGATCCGGGGACATGATCTGAGCTACAATGCAAAAGGCAATAAACTTGTAGAATAATAAAAAAGAAACATTTTGATACGTACACATGGTTTCATGGGCCCAGCTATGCGACAGGCCAGCCCCTACTAACACCTGTATATGGCTCAGCCAGGTGTGACAGCTGACACTCACACCCCTTTACGCTGGCCATGTTGTGACGTCACAAGATGCCTTGATAGCATACTGATTTAAGGCTATATTCCACAATGCGTTCGGAGACACTTGCGTTGTCTCTAATTAGGAAGTGCAAGTTTACTTGCGTTCAGATACCAACATGTTGCATAGAACACATCAGTGGCATAGAACACATCATGGAATATAGCTTTTGGTAGCCAGAACACAAGCAAACTTGCGTTTCTGTAATTAAAGCAATGCAAGTGGCACTGAACGCATCGTGGAATATAGCCTTATAGCGTCCCATGAATGCAAGTATCAACGCAATTGTCAACGCAAGTAAAATGATGAACACAAGTACGTGAATGCATCATGGAATACAGCCTTTAGGCAATTTCCATTGTAAAGGTGGTGAGCGATTTTAAAGGTGCTGAGTGAATATAAAGGTGATGAGCATTTGAAAACCTGGTGAGTGTTTGCAAAGGTGTACACATGCCTGAGGAGTGACATACATGTCCCTTTATCGGCAGAATGTGGTATACAAAGAATAGTTAGGTGTGTGGGAAAGTTAGCTGCAAGAGTGTCTTCACCCATCTATAAATCAGCTGCTAATGCCGAGATTCCAAGACCAGTAATGTTCAGAGTATTTATAGAGATAATGCTAAAATGCCTTGTTGATTTTTCTTTCATCAGCACAAATTTCCTCACAGATTGCCAAAATTAGAGTAAATAAGGGTATATTGCGCATTATATTTAATGAGTACACATTTTTCTCTTGCATTTATCAGTATTTGCAATAAGAAAACCTGGTTTTATTATGAGGCGGCATAATACTTTCTAACCGTTTTACGTTTAAACGTTTAAACCCGCCGCCGAATTAGAGGATCACACTTTGCTAGGTCGGTGTAACGCGTTACCATGTCCCACCCCCGAATGAAACCCTGTCACAATCTCCTGGAACGGCTTAGATAACCTATACTTGGACTTATTTTGGCTTTCATTACTGAGATTTGGATATATAGAATACAAATAAATTGTCAAAATGGGCCAAATTGTGACAAATTAGACATACAAGCCAGGAATCCAAACCGTTATATCGGTCGGTAACCGAGCTCCCGGGCGCCATTGCTTACAGCCTCGCCCACCCCCGAAGGTAACCCTGTCACAATCTCCTGGAACGGCTAAAATAACATATATATGGGCTTATTTGGGCTTATATTGCTGAGATTTTGGCATATAGAATACAAATTAATTGTGAAAATGGGACAAATTGGGACATATTTGACATACAAGCCCGGAATTCAAACCGTTATATCAGTCGGTAACCCAGCGCCCGGGCGCCATTGCTTACAGCCTCGCTTTCGATCGGGCAGGAAGGGATCTAGGTCAAAGTTCATCAAATTTGCAGGCCTATTTCACCATGAAATCGATCGTTCTAACCTTAGTTATTGGTATACACAGATACATTTCGACCCATAGCTAAGCCTCCCACTGTCCCAGAATCGAAAATAATGCGAAATAACGCGTCTAAACGCGTAAATGCATCGCGCCATTTTCTTGCAATCCTTCGCCTCCCCCGGTCACACTGTCAGACCGCCCCACGCTGGCGGCGGGGACGGTTGGTTGTTACCGGGGGCTGCGCCTTCTCCGCCTGTTTACCCGGATTACGCCGGTATCTGATGCTTTCAATATATATATTTTGATGTCTGGATACCCTTAAACGCATACAACGCATTGACAATTCATGCGGGAACCATGCGTTCGTATTGAAGGGAAAACATTGGATCGATCGGACACGTGGAGGCACTGTCACAACATGGCGCCGTCAACCCTTCGCCGGGTTCTCTCCCCGTCACGCCTGCATCGATACTTTGAACTCAGGAAACCAGGATGACATTAAACGCATCAATTGGGAGGATATACGCATTGAAACGCATTGAGGACTCGAGGCGTTAAAGGTGGGTTCTTTTTTTTTTCAGCATTTGAAATTATACTACGCCTAAACTTGGCAAGAGGCCTAACGCGCATTGGTCGGACACTGGCAATCTGAAAAATAATTATTTAGACATTATTAGGCCTATCAAAATGAAATCCATGTATATATCTATGTTTTCCTATATCTCATGGTCCTATTTATCATATAGTTTGTTCATTTTAGGCCTGGAAAAGCTTGCAATAATATTTTACAGATGGTATGAAAAAATGACTGGACTCAGACTCAGATAGGCTAGGCCTAAGCCCCCTCCGACACTGTCAATATATTATGGCGTCTCCAAAAGCAATTATTTATGATCCAAAGATTAAAAGATTTGAGAAATTGTCACTATAGTGTCCTTTTTTCAGACCTACCACCAAAATATTCAATCTGAACTTTGATATGTCTAGGCCTAAGTCACTGTCAGTGTCTGAATCATTCCCATTCAATGATAAAACATAGGCGTCACACTGTCAATAAGTTTTTTTGCTGCTGTCAGTGTGTACACTTCTAAGTTTGATATTTTTTTCAGATTGTCACTATAGTGTCAGTTCAGACCTACCACAATAAATCATTAATATTATTAATATCGCCGCCTCATGTGTATCAAAGCTGGAAGCTTTGATACTGTATTAAAACCTTTTTTACTATATATTACATTAAAACATTAAAACATGCCGCCGAATTGATACAGTATTACTAGACGTTTGGACTTGTTTGTTTAATACACCGCTATAAGGCGTATCTGTTGATGATACTTTTCGTTTCTAAGTGTCATCCTTATGTATTAGGGCCACATAAGGTGATATACTAATTTTAGGCCCTATAAATTACATAGCACATTCGTCACGCCCATATCACATATAAGATATAAAATATAAATTTGATAATAGTCAAATTGAAAGTTTCGCCAAAAAATTAGTTTTATGTCAGCTCAATCTCTATACATTTATACATAAGTTTAGAATATTCACGCATAAGTTAATATGGTGGGAAATTGTCAATGATATATGTCACAAAACGTTTAAAAAATACCAATTACGTTTTCATAGAAATATCCAACAGGGTTGTATTGCGCATCCCAATACATATGAGAAAAAAACTATTACTATCATCACTTAATATTCATAGGGGTTATGACGCCATATCATGGTTAGTTCAACTATTACGGCAAATTCAATCAACTATCAACTATCTCTTGTCATTTTACATATATATCTATATTTTAGGATAATTGAGGAAAAAAATGTGCAAAATACCAATGTGTGCTATACCAACCTAGGCCTGTTTTATCTTATTATGTATTTGTTCACTCTAGCATAGGCATCTTGATACGTCACTTCCGGCATCCTCACTGTATCTAGGTCATCTGGCCCTATAGTCAGGTTCTACTCTTATTCTGCACATAACTTTACAAGACCATGAACCATAGTTATTTAGATTATAGGGATGTATTCATATTTCTATGTTGAAATATATTTTGTTAACGAGTTAGGGTCATGTCACTGGATCTTTAAGGGTGAAGGCTAGATACAAAAAATAAATATTGAGGTACAAGCCTCATAGAGTTTCATGATACAAAATGATAAGCTAGCTGGTGAGCCTAGAAGAGGTGTTGTAGCAGTGTAGGGTAGCCCTGAGCCCAGTGGCCTTAGTAGTTTTCAAATAACAACAATCAAATTGTATCACAGGATATTGTAAAGTAATGTTCAACCTTTCCCATCCACATACTATCTCATAATAAATATCACCAAAACTGTATTATCATTTTATTTAACTCGGATAAATAACATCAAGATAGATTAAGACCAAACGTATTGAATTTATAGACCTTTTTCATTAAGAGTGTTACGCCCCCTGGTGAAGTAAATAGAACCAATGGTTTAGGTCATTTCCCATAGTTAACCTATATGCTTCACTTCATATAGGTTAACTATGGGAAATGACCTAAACCATTGGTTCCATTTACCTCACCAGGGGGCGCCACACCCTAATGAAAAAAGTCTATATAAATACTTTTTGTACTTAGATTGGGTTATGGCTGGTGAGGGAAGAATACTGGGGAGATCCAATCATGAGTCAGGGTAAAAAAAGTTGTTTAAAAAACAAGAAGATTGACTATGGGCTGGCTGGTAAGCCTGGAGAGATGTTGTAGCAGTGTGAGTCAGCCCTGGGCTTAGGAGCCTAAAGGCTATCTTCCACTTTGTGATGGAGGGCCATTTGTGATGGGCTCATCTCCCACCGCAAGCAATTTGCAGTTTGCAGTTCAGAAACGAACTTGTTGGTTTCTGCCACCGCAAGCATTCTATAGAAAACATATAATTTTCACTTGTGATGGCTCTTGCGTTGGGCCAGCACAAGCAACAATGCAACCAAATGGCTATATTCCACCTTGTGATCCCCTGATTTACTTGCACTGGGTACAAACACTGCTAGTAAAATGCACATCGCAAGCAAAATGGAATATGGCCTATATTAGGCTGACTAGTGGCCAGCTGGTGAGCGTGGAGAGGTGTTGGAGCAGTGTGAGTCGGCCCTTGGCTTAGTAGCCTAATTGGGCTGACTGATGGCTGAGTGGTGGCCGGCTGGTGAGCATGCAGAGGTGTTGGAGCTGGAGCTGACTGAGGGCCGGCTGCTAGGCAGAGGTGTTGTAGCAGTGTGAGTCAGCCCGGGGCTTATTTCCCTCAGTGGGCTGACTGACAGCTGGCTGCTAACCTAGGCAGAGGTGTTGTAGTAGTGTGAGTTGGCCCTGAGCTTAGTAGCCCTAGTAGGCCCACTGTTGGCCGGCTGGTGAGCTTGGAGAAGTATTGTAGCAGGGTGGTGTGGCCCAAGGATTAGTACCCTTGGTGGGCTAACTATGTGTAAACAAAAAGATCCTTTCTCCTCTAATAGCACTGCACTCAGTCAGACATGGACATCTTCATCAATATTTGTGTCCAACCCGGTCCCATATTGGGGTTGGTAAGGGGTATTAGGACATGAGTAAGTGCAATTTATGGGTAGGAAGTGGAAGGGGTAGGGACCATGCTTGTCCACTTAGTTCGTAATAACTGTGGCAGGGGCCACTCTGCTTTTAAGTCAAAGTGGAGAATAGATTAGTTCCCCAATTTTTTCTGTTCCATGTTAGGTTTACTTAGAATTGATGTTATGACCAGTAGTTATGTTCTGGAAAATATCCGTCCTGTATGATCTGGGTGTTAACTTAAGATATCTATTTTGATTGGCTAGTCTCAAAGTGTCCTATGCAGTCCATGTTAGAGTAAAGTCTCGTATGATGAGGCTACTAGCTAATATCTGTTAAGGTTATGCATACATGATTCAAAGCGCATCTCACTGCACATCATTCTCTGGTATAAGTGTGTCAAAGCTGCAGAGTGTCTGACCACTCGGAGGTCCTTTACAGATAAATGTAAAAGACCCAATAGAAGATGCAACAAGAAATTTTTTTTTAGCTTTGGTGGCGAAAAATAATCATCTATAAACTAGGAAGGGGGGACAGGGGGGTCAGAGCGGACTGCTTCACTACTTTGCCCTCTTCCTCCAGGTCCCCCCCCGCCTCCACCCACCTGGCCTGGGGTCGGTAGCTGGGAGCAACCACCAGTCTTCCCCTCCCACCCCCTTTCCCACCCTCAGCTCCCCTCTCCTAGCGCTTGGTCAAGTCGGTCCACTGAGAGCACTGTGTCATGGTTGTTTGCCGAGGTTGATTTCTCTTGATGGAAAGATAGAAGGGGTAGGTAGAAGGTGGAAGACCCCCTCCCCCCCTACCACCAACACCCCTCCCGCTTGCCCGTCTCCCCTCCCCCCTTCCACCTCCAGCCTTATGTAATATACCACCCTACCCTACATCCTTAGGTTATCTGTCATCTCTACATCTCCTAGGCCGTCATGACCTGGTGAATTGAAATGATGTGAGACTTCTGTTTTCTGTGGGTCTCTAATAATGCAATAGAAGTGGGCTTTTAACCTAGTCTTCAGATGGTTCTTGCTCTGGCCCACATACTGCTTGCCGCATTTTTTGCATTTGACGGCATAGATCAGGTTGTTGCTATTGCAGTCAATGTTTGGCCCATGTAGTATTCCTTTTTGGTGATGTGCAATTAGATGTTGCCACCTATGTTGAGTTTTAGGCAGTAGTGACATTCCTTGTTGTTGCATGCCATTTTCTTTTGTCTAGCTGTGGCTGATTTTTTGCTGTTTTCTGTTGGCAGTTTGGCTCCTACAAGGATATCTTTTAGGTTTTTTCTTTTTCTGTAGCCAACAAGAAAGCTTTTGTCATGATATAGATACCATGTAGAGGAGGAACGATCTAGGAGGTCCCGTGTCTTACTTATCTGGTCACATAAGATCAGGGTCATGGGATTGTATGTGGTCATCAGGAAGATGGGATTTTCAGATGTTCTTCTTCTTAGAAGTTTTCTCCTTAGAAGTTGAATTGAGGCGTATTGACTGATCTCCTTTGGTTGCTCTCTTAAAGGCCTCTACTAAGAGGTGCATTTGGTAGCCATTTTAGATGAGCAAGGCGGCTGTTTACAGCATAGTGTGGTCATCAGTTTGAGCCCATTGAGATATACTGTAGTGTCTAGGAAGTTTATGGATGATGTAGATTTTTCTGTAGTGAATTTTATAGTCTCGTAGGCTGCATTGAGATATTCAATGAATTTCTCAATCTCTTGTTAACCATGTTGCCAGATATGAAAGATGTCATCTATATAATAAAACCAAGCCCTTGGTTGGAGATGGTAAAAGTAGACAAATCTTCCTTTGAAATCGGTCATGAATATATTCAAAAATACATCCACCCAGCAACAGCATGGCTGATGGATAATGGTGAAGTGAGGTTAGGTACATGTCAGACTGCAGGATTTATAACCAACAGCTAGGAGCCTCTGATGTCCAAAATATGTGGCTTGGAACACATGGTAAATGGCATTGGTGAGCCAGTAAGTCCATAACCCCCAGCTATAATGATATAAGCAGCCATGCCTATATCACCCATATTCCACCTTGTGGCACCTTACTGAGAGCAAGTTTGCAGCAGTTTGCTTGCAATTTTTCATGGAAACCCAAGCAAATACTAGGCTCAATCTAGGATTTGATCTTATTTAGCCAATCTGGTTAAAATCAAGTCAAGTTTTTCCATTTTCTTTAGCCAGATTCGAAAATCTTAGCTAAATTTTCACCCGCAATATATGGTGTGCATAACATCTGTTTATTGGTATCTATTTTAGAGATAAGTGACCAGCCGAGGGGAAAGGGTGCTCCGTGCGGGAGAGCACGGAGCACCCTTTCCCCTCGGCTGGTCACAATTATATTAAGTTTATTGATATAATATCATAGTGTATTTTCATGAATATTTAGAAGAAAAATATAAACTTTATAAGTCCCTGTCAGAGCTAGATTGTCATAACAACAGGAAATTTAATTATATTTGGCTACAGATTCCAGTCTTCAAAATTAATGTTTTATTTTGTGCGCCTGCCTGTTGCATATGTTTTGAATATGCCGATTTAAATATGTGCACATCAGTACAAAAACATCTAGATTCTGATGAAAAAACGTGCACACACTGGGTGCACAATGCCGAAAATTGTGTGCCCATCGGCGGAAATGTGTGGGCTGGGCGCAGGGCGCAGCGTTAATTTTGAACACTGGATTATTTTAGTGAAATCACTTATGTGAATAGTAACAGGGGCAGATACAAATATTTTAGAAAGAGAGGGGGTGCACATATTAACCGTTTAGACCCCAATCCGGCCATTGCCAACCAAGGGTGTGCTCCCTGATACGGCCATGGCCGCCCGGAAAAATGACATTTTCCCACAATTTATCCATATTTTTCAAAAAGGGAACACTTTAATTTATGTTAAAGGTACAGAAATAGCAAATATATCGTTTAAAAGCTGATTTAATTACACATTCCATGCTTCAAACCAGATCTCAATAATTCTAATATTAAAATGTGAGTAACTCTCTGTACGTTATCAATTGAAACAAATTCAAGGGATTTCTGAGGGAAATCCTGGGGAAATCCAGCAATTCATCCTCCTAATCGATGGGGTCTAAAGGGTTAAAAAGGGTTCCAGTTTTACATTAAAATACTGGGGACCTAAGTATACCTCTAAGACTGTGGATTATCTTCTGAGTAAATTGCTTTTGACAATTATTATCTTGCCTCAGTATTAGCTCAGTCTTAATAATCTGTTTAAATAATTTACTTCATGAGAATGTGCATGAAATTAGAATATCATGCAATATGTCAAATGAAAGCTATGAGATTTCTTTCTGATCAAAACATTTGCCAGTCTGGCAAATTTTATAGCTTGTTTTTCCATATTTTTTGGCCAGTTTGAATTCAAATTCGTCCCACACAAATTGGCGAACAGCCAGCATGAGCCATAGAAGTACATTGTAATATAGCCTTAAGCCTCTTCATTGGGGATGTAAATGCACAATGAACTAACATCAAGAATTTCTGAACCTGTAAGGTTCTTGAGATCAGCTGTTTCATTTAGGAAGTCTGTGGTGTCACGTATATATGACTGACTTTTTTTGATAATTGGCACTAGGCAGTGGTCAACAAAGGCTGATATGCATTCGGTAGGCTTTTGTTGGTGGACACTATTGAGCGGCTGGGGAATGGGAAAATCTTGTGGATTTTTTGGTAAGAGGTAAAGATGAGCCATGTGTGGTTCTGAGGTTCTGAGGAATTTCTCAATCTTGTCCGTGATCTCACCTTGTAGTTTCATTCTTCAAGTTGTCTCTCTATCTGTCGGTTGTGAAAAGTCATGAGGATTGACTCACTCTTCATATAGAAGTTCTTGTCCTTAAGCTGTCTCTCTCCTTCACGTATATAATCCAGCATATTTGGGATGACAATAGCCCCACCTTTATCAGCCCACTAGGCATGGGCAGAGAGGGTTCCTTCCCTTGAAGTATGCGAATGCCCTCATCCCATACAGCTTCTTATGATGACTTGTGTTTGTGCTGTTCAGCCACTTTCCAAGCTGGCATAGCGTGTCCTCATTAGGGTTCCAGGCGATCAACGTGAAGCACCCCCATTGGTTACCCTTCTTACAACTCACCAACCTTGGAGACCAGACTCAGTAGCTCAATTGGAAGAGTGCCCGCTTCGAGTCTGGGAGGTCTTGGGATTTATCCCTGGCAAAGTCACACCAAAGCCTTTAACAATGGCAGTGGTCACTGCTTGTCTGGCACTTGGTAATAAGTCAGGACCATGAAACATAACTGGTCAGCCCGGTGTCAGTATAATGTGACTGTGTGGGGTATTGTGTGGGCCTTAGTGTGTGGGCCTTAGATATCTTAGTGTGGCAGCAATATAAAGAGGGCATTGGGTCCCACTGCTACAAATAGGCACCTCATCTCATAGATTCGGTCACAGTCCATGTGGTGTAAAACTAGCTGCACAGCTTAACCCTGTGCAGTCTGGTGAAAGAACTCTGACGGGTTGGCTGGATGTTAAACTAATCCAAGATCCATCATCTCACCAGCCCTTCGGCCCCAATCCAATACGTGATCAGTGCTGGGCCAGTCCATGGGAACCTCAATTTTGTTCCTTTCTCTCTACCACTGTATCATTTAGCCAGACCAATTCAAGGGTGTGAAACTCTTGACAGGTCACCTATCCATTGGTGAATGGTGGCTGGTTTCAATCCCTTTAATGCCCATCTTTAGGCCTTGCGCAGCTCCTCCTCCAGTGACATCAAGAAGTCTCCAATCTTCTATGGCGGCTTCTTGAGCTGCAATGGTTTGCCATAGATTGCCTGCTGCAGCATCGTTGTCTGTCTACCCAACATTATCATATTCGGGGTCACCCCAATACTAGCTTGTGGTGATACATAAAAACTCATCATGATCAAAGGCACCATCGCATCCCAGTCTCGTCCTGTTGTGAGGCAGATTGTGCAAAGACAACACCCTATAGCCCAGAAGCTTTGTTCGACGTATCCGTCCCTCCGCGGTTGATAGGGAGTGGTTCGCCTCTTGTGTATACCAAACAATACGCAAACCTCCGCTACCACCTCTGACTTAAAGTTCGTGCCCTGGTCTGAGTGCAACTCTCTGAATGCCACCATCTTCTCAGCCACCATTATGGCATGTTGGTCTGGAATCGGCAAACACTCTAGCCATTATTTTGGTGAAATAACATCCCACCACCAAACAGTATTTGTTTCCCTGTGCAGTGACCAGATACAGGCTATATCCATCGCCAACTGTTTCATTGGCTCCCCTACCATGTATTGGTGTAACGGCTCATGCCTTTCTCTTCTCTTCTTCAGCAGGGCACAATCAAATTGCCAGCACTCCCACTGCACATTCTCTCAGAGCCCCGGCCAGTAGAATCCCTGCTTGGGGAGTCCTCACCACCCCAGAGCGAGCTCTAGATGCCACACAGTGGTACTAACTCTGCCTGTTTACTCTGGGCATGACTAGCTGGTATCTCCATCCTTGACCCTCTAGTTCATAATATTTGCAATGCATAACTCAGTTAACTAAACTTAGTCTCTCCCATTGTCTCAGCAGTATCTTATCTCTCTTGACTCCGCCATTACAGCTTCCCACTTACCAGCTTCTTTCAGCATGTACATCCATCCCAAATCGCTATCCTCTTTCTGGGCCTCTCTTATCTCCTAAGGCAACCCTGCCAGCTCATATTCTTGACTCCTCCTGACAGCCCACACATTGTGCTTGTGCTCTCTGCCACACTGCTTGCATGGTTAACAAGATAAAGTGTCCATGTTCTCATGTTTCCTTCCAGGCCTGTGCTGGAACAATATTGTGTGCATCACTCACGTTGATCCAGTGGGTGGCTTGCTCCATAGGTTCTTTTCTTTTCTGCAGCCAGCTCAACGTGCTGTTTTCTGTCCTGAAGATAACTTTACTGTAGATGTAATATCAGAAGTGCTTCAAGTCTTGTATAACAGCTAACATCTTCTTCTGGATATAACAGTATTTCTTTCTTTTTTCATCCGAGGGCTTTGCTTACTTGATCTTGCTAGTGAAAGAGCATGGCGCTGGTCCCTACATCGCTGGCGTCCATGTCCATCCACCACTGCCCGTCTACCTTGGGAAACCAAAGTATCGGAGCTGTGATCAATGCCTGTTTCAGGATGTCAAAGGCCTTCTCTGTCCTCTTGTCCCACTCAAATGATGTATCTTTTTTGGCTAACTTGTAGAATGGGGCTATGAGCTCCTTGAAATGTTTTATAGGACGCCGATAGTAAGAGCAGAGTCCTATGAAAGTGCAAACATCATGCAAATCTTGTGGTGTTGGCCATTTGGTCACCCACTAACATTTTGCTGGATCAGGCTCAATTCTAGGGACCCAACACAACATGTCCAAGGAACGGAATCTTCTTTTGGAACAGCTTTCACTTAAGTTTCCGGCTGGCGGCTCGCAGCTGGTCAGGCACTTGTACCAGCAACTCCAATGTGTCCTGGAAGGTTGGGCTGAAGACCAGGATGTCGTCCAGGTAGACCAAGCACTCTTCCTAAGTGTTACCTTTAAGAGCACCTTTCACGAGGTGTTGGAATGTTGCTGTGGCATTGACTAACCTGGACGGCATCACCTTAAATACATAACTGTCAGTATCCACTAGCCAAGTTAAGGCTGCAGAAGAACAAACTCCCTTACAAAGTATCTAAGCCATTCTCTATACAGGGAAGGGTATAGGTTCAATGGCTTGATTTAGTTTCTGATAGTCAATGCAAAAGCGTTTGTCCCCATCTTTTTTCTTAACCCTTTCCACCCGCCAGATGCTTTGAGGCATCACCAGCGAAAACACGTCAGATGCATTGAGGCATCACCAGCGAAAACACGCCAGATGCATTGAGCATCTTTGCCATAAATGTTGTTTTAGTTGATTTAAAGCCAAATAGTGAAGTAAAGATAGCAGTTACTATTTTAAAACAATTAAATCATCCCTAATATCCTATATCTAAAAATAAAAATGTCAAAAATAATTCTTTTTCTTTCATATTTAGCCTAACTTAGGTCTATATAGTGCCATTATGTCATAAGTGGCGTATTTTGAGACTATTTACTACTATAGATTGGCAGTTTTATAAATCATAAATGAAATGTAGGTGGCGTAGTGAAAGGGTTAACAACCATGGTCAGACTGCTCCAAGCACTGCTGTTTTCTTGAATGATCCCCAATCTCAGCATTATCTTCCACTAGTCTTTGCTCTTCCTGGCATGCCGCTAGGTACCACCTCACATGCTGATTAACAGGCATCTGGTCCCCCATGTTGATCTGATGCTACACCAGGTCTGTTCACTGGTTGCCTCCTGCAGCATTTCTGCAATGGCCTCGGGCTGCTCATGCCAACAATGCTCAGGCTCCTGGATCTCTTCTGCAGCTATTCTTGCAGTCCTGAGGCGTGGCCTTTTCCTGGATGGTGTAATCATTGATGAAATATGCCCAGGATGCCAGTTTTTGTGCGTTATCTGCTCCTTTGCTGACTGGTTCTTTGCATGCTTTAATTCTGCTAGCTCCTGCAGCATGTTGCAGGTGTCCTTCTATTGCCCAAACCATCGTCTGAGGCTGTCGAATCTTGCTGTGAACATTAGCCATTCTCGGGCTGGCAGTCTGATGAAATATATATGCGTGCTGTTCCTGTCAATGATAAGAAGAGCAGCAATGCCTTCGCCTCTTCGGTCCACTGCCTCAAGGCTGCATATTTTTCTAACTGATTTATCCATTCCTTTAAGTCCACATTCCCATCATTTTTCTCTGGCCGATGGTTAAACCTCTTTAATTTCAGTCTTGTGTCCTCCACTTGTTGCGCATTGGCCTTTTCAGCTGTCAAGACAATCATAATCTTGTACCATTACTTGAACAAGAAGCACGAGCCCGGCCATCTAATAGCCTAGCTACCCAATCGGCGATCCCTGTATCTAGGGTTTGGACTCAATTTTTTATCATAATTTTAAATCAATACAAAATTTTGAAAATTTTCCTGGGCAAACAAAAAGGATAGGTGATTTTTTTTTTTGGTAGTTCTTACTGACCTCAAGGTCTAACACTTTGCATATTTACAAGATCACAGATTAATTCTTTTGTGGATCAATTCATGTAACTTTAAAATAACTCTATTTAATTTTCCTGGGTTACCAATTAAAGTTAGGGGATTTAAAAAATTGTGATAATTTTCTGGGTGCTTGGGCTTATGAAAAAGTAGAAACAAACCAACAAATTTCACATGTCAAAACCATGCAAAGTAGTTAGATAAGTAAACTGTATTGGTTGATTTGGTTGTTTCATCTAAGTTATTTTCAGTATACATGTTTACCAAAAGACCATTCACTAGGGTCATTGTTTGTATAAGATAAACAGTGTAAGCATCAGTAAAACACCCATGCCCAGAGGGCAACATGTGCTAGATTCACTAGGGTAATTGTTTGTATAAGATAAACAGTGTAAGCATCAGTAAAACACCCATGCCCCAGGGGCAACATGTGCCAGATCAATTGCCCCCAAGGGCATCATGTGCTAGATCAATTAACACACATGCCTTCCTAATTGTTGATAAACAGTCTGGGCCTTTGATCTACTGAAACCTGGAAATGCTAACATAAAAGCAGCAAGAACATTTAAATTCACTAACAAAAAAGGCTCATTTATCATGCTTTGAGAAAATAGTTTGTTTCAGTATGCCCAAGTTCAAACGTTGAAGTGTTTTCCAATAGTGCTTTTATGTTTTCAATAAAATTGTACAGTAAACTTTACCTCCGAATTTGGTGACAAAATGACATTACAGACAGCCAATACTATAGGAAAACCACTGTCCAAAAAGGTCTTTTGTGACATCACAACTGTTGCAAGTGACTTAAGGCCCAGTAAAAGGCTCCCGGAGGATCGCCTTTTAATAATTACATGTATACAATGATAGTCTACAAACAGACAATTAGTTCATGACTTTAGCACATACAGTGGTCCTTCTATATACAGCCCCTCTCACCAATTGTCACCTCTCTTATGTGGCCAGATATTCATGGTACAGACACTTTTCTCTCTTTATTTACCCCTCACTAGCAGCCAAAAGGTCCTATCAATGGGCCAGTGTCCAAAATTAAGGTTTAAATATGTGCACTCACTGGTTGCATAGCTTTGAAATGTGTGCAGCGGGGAGTCTTTTATTGCACCCTCAGTGATATAGGGCTATTTATTCCAATAAAAATGTCTGCATCTGCCAGATGTACACTATAAAAAAGCATGCACCCTGCTGCAAAAACATACACCCTTAATTTCGGACACTGATTGTTGGGACATGCTCAGAGAACAATAAATGACTGGTCGCACCTAAAATGATAAAGAGGGAGGTGTAAGGGGTGATTAATCACACCTACACAGTGTTCAAAACTAACACCGGCCCGTCAGTCAAAGGCCAAGAATTGTTTTTTTTACAAACAAATGGTGTGCCTCTAATGGGACTTATAGCAATAGGAATCTTTTAAGGATTATTTCTAACTTAAATGTTCCCTAATTGTGGTAATCAATCACGCAATCTAGATGTGCCACTAATGCTGGTATTTTCATTAGAGGCACATATTGTGGTGTGTCTTCTATGCTGTTTTTTAATGCAAATATATATGTATATAAAACATGGCACTGATAACAAAAGGCATCTCTTGAGAAATATTATGTATTAAATGTGCCACTAGTGTGGTGCTTTATCAAAGAATGTATATGTGTCACTAATGCTAATAATTATCTTATGACAAATTCCACCTTTAGTGGCACATACTATGGTGTGCCCCTAACGCTGTTTCTTTATACACATATAAATGGTGTGCCTGTAATGCTGCTTTTTTATACACACATATATATATGGTGTGCCTCTAATGCTGTTTTTTCATACACATAATATATGGTGTGCTTCTAATGCTGGTTTTTCATACACATATAAATGGTGTGCCTGTAATGCTGCTTTTTTAAACACATATATATGGTGTGCCTCTAATGCTGTTTTTTCATAAACATAATATATGGTGTGCTTCTAATGCTGGTTTTTTACGCACATATATATGGTGTGTCTCTAATACTGTTTTTTTATATACATATATGGTGTGCCTCTAATGCTGTTTTTTTTATACACATATATATACGGTGTGCCTCTAATGCTGGTTTTTTATACACATATATATGGTGTGCCTCTAATACTGTTTTTATACACAAATGGTGTGCCTCTAATGCTGTGTTTTTTTACACACAAATGGTGTGCCTCTAATGATGTTTTTTTTATACACATATATGGTGTGCCTCTAATGCTGTTTTTTGTATACACATATATATGGCATGCCTCTAATGCTCGTTCTTATATACATATATATGGTGTGCCTCTAACGCTGGTTTTTTATACACATATATAATTATGGTGTGCCTCTAATGCTGGTTTTTATACACATATATATGTTGTGCCTCTAATGCTGATTTTTTATATACATATATATGGTGTGCCTCTAATGCTGTGTTTTTTACACACAAATGGTGTGCCTCTGATGCCGTTTTTTTTTTACACATATATGGTGTGCCTCTAATGCTGGTTTTTTATTTACACATAATGTGTGCCTCTAATGCTGGTTTTTTATACACATATATGGTGTGCCGCTAATGCTGGTTTTTCATACACATATATACGGTGTGCCTCTAATGCTGGTTTTTTATACACATATATATGGTGTGCCTCTAATGCTGGTTTTTTATACACATATATATATGGTGTGCCTCTAATGCTGGTTTTTTATACATATATATAGTGTGACTCTAATTATGTGTTTTTTACACACAAATGCTGTGCCTCTAATGCTGGTTTTTTATACACATATATGGTGTGCCTCTAATGCTGGTTTTTTATATAAACATAATGCTGTGCCTCTAATGCTGGATTTTTATACACATATATATGGTGTGTCTCTAATGCTGTTTTTTTATACACAAATATATGGTGTGCCTCTAATGCTGCTTTTTTATACACAAATATATGGTGTGCCTCTAATGCTGCTTTTTTATACACAAATATATGGTGTGCCTCTAATGCTGCTTTTTTATATACATATATATGATGTGTCTCTAATGCTGGTTTTTTATACACATATATGGTGTGCCTCTAATGCCGTTTGTTTGATACACATATATAAAATGTGCCTCTAATGATGTGTTTTTTACACACAAATGGTGTGCCTCTAATGATGGTTTTTTTATACACATATATGGTGTGCCTCTAATGCTGGTTTTTTATATACACATAATGGTGTGCCTCTAATGCTGGTTTTTTATACACATACATATGGTGTGCCTCTAATGCTGGTTTTTTATACACATATATAGGGTGTGCCTCTAATGCTGGTTTTTTATACACATATATAGGGCGTGCCTCTAATGCTGGTTTTTTATACACATATATATGGTGTACCTCTAATGCTGGTTTTTTATACGCATATATATGGTGTGCCTCTAATGCTGGTTTTTTATACACATATATATGGTGTGCCTCTAATGCTGGTTTTTTATACCCATATATATGGTGTGTCTCTAATGCTGGTTTTTTATACACATATGTATGGTGTGCCTCTAATGCTGTTTTTTTATACACACGTAATGGTGTGCCTCTAATGCTGGTTTTTTATACACATATATATGGTGTGCCTCTAATGCTGGTTTTTTATACACATATATGGTGTGCCTCTAATGCGGGTTTTTTATACACATATACACATAAAAAATTATAATCATAGCGAAAGGAGTCTTTTGAGATATATTTTTTATTCAAATGTGTCCTAAGTATGGTTATTTATGACAAAATGTGTGTGTGCCTCTAATGTTGGTATATGAAAAATACCAGCATTAGAGGCACACATTTCCGTGTGCCTCTAATGCTGGTTTAATCATTAGAAAAATATTAGGGGCACACAGAAAAACCTATATCTTTTGGTATTCATAGTACAATGTTTATATCGATAAGATCTGTTCTAGCCTTTAATTTTAACATTTCATTTCAATATGGGACATATATGTATTGTTGCCAAGCAACCCTGAAAGATTCTAGATATGTGCCCCTAATACCTGTTTTTTTCATAAAGAGCCACTAATGCTGGTTCTAGGATTATATATATATATATATATATACATACATATATATCTGTGCATATGATATATATTTATATATACATACATACGTACATATATGGAAAAAGAGATAAAACGTGACTGATCCTATATGGTTAATCACACACAGCCACCCGAGGGCCTACAGCCGTCAGAGCATCTCAACACCCCACTCTCCTGTGAAATATAAGTGTTTTAGTCACATTAATGAGTACATTCCGGCTGCAGTCTTAACATATTTTGCCGTATTGCACAAACCGAAAGTATAGGCTGCCGATACTGAGCATCTCCATTGAAACGTTCCATATCAGGAGCATAAATTTTTGGCGCGATTTCAGCAGCCGAAAGTTGAAAATCGGTGGCCGAAAGTGAAATATATCGACAGTGAGTACAAAATCGGCTGGAAATATTTACCAACATGTTGGTATCTTTTTAGCGGTGAGGCCGCCGATTAGATATTGGTATTACCAAAAGTATACAGCTGAAAATTGGCAGAGCATTATGGGTATGTGGAATACGGCCTTTACAGCTATATGACCGTTCTTCTGAGCTAGTGTCTTGTGGTGGCAATGTGACTCTTAGCAGCAGATTGTTGTCAGTTAGTGACCTTTTGCGACAGTCAAGATGCTTGTGTTCTGAGACCTTCATTCAGCCTGATCAGAGGGAAAATTAACGTGACGTTCGTGTTAAAAAGTTGTTTATTTTTGAGATTGTAAATCTAACGAATCTAAAAATGTGCTACATATCTAACTATAGACATAATGAATGAATTTTCAAACCACCCTAAACGGTTTATTTTAAGGATTTCTGTGAGAATTGTCTCAATGAATATTTGGTCCATTTTAAAGATTTCTGTGAGAATTGTCTAACAGCAACTACAACAAATCGTACCAAAAGCCGTAGTATTTGTACTATGCCAGATATTCAGAGGATACTGGTGTATTTATAAGAGTTGTCCACACGATCCCCTTGGATCCCGCAGGATGTGTTTGCGTGTGTGTGAGTGTGAGTGAGTGAGAGTGAGTTTGAGTGAGTGGAAAAGAGTGAGTGGTATGTGTGAGTGACTGTTTGAAACGAGTGAGTGTATATAAGCATTTGAATGTAAGTCAGTGTGTGAGTGAGTGTGAGTGTATGAATGGGTGTGAGTGTACCGAGTGTGTGTGAGCGTGTGTATGTTTGCGCGTGTTTCAGAACCCCGACCTGTCCTGGTTCAGAAGATGTACCACCCAGGAGAACGATCTCCCCCCCCCCCCCCCCCGTCCCGCACGCCGGTCTGGTTTTAAAACCCGTCCTTGTCTCCTCCTCCTGGGCTTTGTGCTCACTTCACTTTGATATTTTATCTGATGGACTCCATTTGAAATTCTTCACAGAATTGGTGGTTTCTTCCCGCCGCCTTAAAGATTCATCACGATGACCTTGGCTTTTGGGGGCCACAAGCCTGGGACGCTCCTTTTAAAATGTTCATTTTGCAGTACATCGCAACACATAAATTGCTCATCTTTATAAAGGTACAAAGCTAGATAGAATTACATCTGCAATTCTGTGTATCCTTCATGATATATCAGTTTAAAGCATAGATAATAATTATATGTTTAGAAATTAATATTCTAACCTTTTAGATTTGATCTTGAATCTAATTTTGAATTAATTCCCAGCGGTCAGCTGGTGACATTGAGGTACCCCTCTTTTGACTACCAAGGGGTCGGGATGGTGTAGTGGATAAGGTCCTCGCTTGGCACGTGGGAGAACAGGGTTCGAGGTTGGGAAATGCCTGTTACACCACCATGCCTTGCCGTTGTTTCCACCCCCATAGATTCGGTCAGCCAACTGATAATTACAAAAATGTGAGTGGTCCTGAAAGATTGCTGAGCGAAGGTTCAACTGCAACAATCATCATCGTCGTCTTTCAGCTACCTGTATATGATCTACTTCAGCTTATACTTTGAACAGCAGATAGGCCTCTAGGTGCTTTGCAGATATAAACGGCTGGACTGACTTTTGAAACGTTTCTTTATTATGTGGATATCATGTAGCCGAGTGGTTGAAACGTAACAGGTGCGATATGTAACGGGAGAATCAGAGTCAACGTCCTAATGATTGGCAGTTCAGTATCCAGTAGTCTGAAGACTCAAGATTATCGCACGATAATCCCAGGTTTATGGTTTTATTGGCGAGGAAGAGAGGAGGAAAGAAGTATCAATGGCAGTTGGTGAACGAGCATAGATTTTAACTGGCTGTATGTATTCTATCAATGCCCTTTTCAGAGTTAGGAAAAAACACCTCAAAGCATATCAAATCTCAATATATGCTATTTTCCTTTACAGACTAGGTTCAAAAGGTGGAGTGTGTCTCCATTGAACTATTCCCTAGCCAAGTTGCGATGTACTGATAGTCTGTAACTTCACAACATTGCACATACCGGTTATGTTATGGTAAGATTGGGACCTCATCAAAACAGAATATTATCATAATATTATCTTACAGTCATTAACTAATAAATGACTAAAAATGACTGGCCAGTGAAATGAAGACTAGAAGCGTCTCATTGGACAATCGTACTGCATGGCATCCAAAATATCGTATCAGGAACTGAAATGAAACGAAACATAACATCACTGCAACATAATATTACACTCTCGTTGTCTGTGTTCAATTTGAAAGTGGTATCTATTTGCAATACTGCCTACTTCTGGTTTTAGAACTCACCTTACAATATTGTAAACCATATTGGCGGCTTGATATGTAATAGCCTTCTCTACGTAAATGAGACCGGTCAGTAAATGGGCTGGGAGACAGGAGCGTTGTATCAGTCGAACCGACCACTCGCTGTAGAGCTGAGACCGCTAGCATACTGTGAAACAGGATGGACTTAAGCCACTAAGCGACTTTTACACTGTCGGCTGATGAGACAGCGGTAAAATCGGCTGACTCCTATGAACGCCTGTATGTATATCATATTAAAATGTGTGCATTTGAAATGAGTCGGTGTTAACATTGGCTGATTCTACTCTTAAAATTGGCCGATTTGGCTGGGCGACAGGTGATTGGGAGAATCGTCATCGCCATCAATGGTCAACTGTAATACAAAGCAGGCTTGATATTTCACCAATTAAATGGACGATTTTATGGACGATCCTGCGCCACCTCACCCGTTGTCCAGAAAGCACACCATGTGACTTCACAAACATATAAGGAGAACAATTTAAAATACAGGAAAAAAATATAATCTGAGAATCCTCATATTTTGTATTCAATCCTCTAGCGCTTTAAATCATGATATAAACTAATCCATGTCAATAATTTGCAGTCCAAAACTCTTTAAAGGTAATTAAGATTTCAAAATGTGAAAACAAGTATTTTTTGTCTGACGTCACGCACAGACTTATGTTTTCTGGAGGGTCGGAGGAATCAGACGTTTCTTCAGATTAAATCATATAATTTATACACGAATGAGTAAATCTGTGGGATAAAAATTGTTAATATTTCTATCTTAGCACTACACCCAATCTATAAAGGGAAAAATAACCAGAATTAGAATTTCACCGGCCTCTCTCTTTAAAGGCAATTCGCTGCCCCTCTCTTATATACTACTAGTCTCCTGACTAAATGCCCGTGACTGTGTTAGTCAGCCTGAGGAAAGCAGCCTCGAGTCACACCTCGATGACAAGAGAAATAACTAAACAAAGACGGACATTCACGGGGACGTGGAGCCCAGAAATCAATGCATGGGGGAGCGGGGACAGTCCTAGGCGCCAGAGACTGATGCGGGTTGACATATGGAGATTGTGGGCAGAGTGGTGCGTTCTGATTGGTATTCAGCAGTCAGGGCTGGCCAGACTGGAAGTTGGAGCCCACCAAGACCTGGTTGGTTTGACTGTATGTCCTGGAGAATGGAGGTAGTACTTGAACAGCGGAGGCAGTACCGAGACGAGGGAGGCTGCTTAGGCAAGAATATGACGTTATTGTAACGTTATCATAATGTTCTACTTGGTTCTGGTTTGGTTCTTGTTACATTATTTTGATGGCACCCAATAACATCTTTAGAACCTAACATGGTGACATTGCACAGCGATGTTATAATAATATTCTAGTTATGTTATTTCATATAAAAATTACATTATTATAATGTTTTGTTTTGGTTAGGCCTCAACGTCACCAGAATATAATGTTATTATCAACACTCTGTCTAGGAAAGTCTCAACCTTACATGAAATAGCTTAAACTTATGTGAACATTGGGCAGTTAACAGACTGACCGAAAAAGTATTGTCACAGAGCGTAAGACAAGGAGGCAGGACTGGGGCAAAGGGGGGCAGTTCTTGTACAGTAAGGGTAATACTTACTGGAGGCCATTATTGAGGAAACATGTGATTGGTGGATGGCGGGAGAGCTGATGACGTTATGACCAGAAGTGGGTGAGATATAACTTGATTGGCGATGAGTGCATGGCAGGTGGATGAGTTGATCAAGGGTTTAAGGGTAGGGGCAGGCAGCATGGGAACATCCAAGAAATGAACCCTGGGTAAGTCACCATACAAGTCACCATGCCAACCCGATTGGTTTCCCTCAGGAGGCATTACTCAAACATACTGTGCTAGGTTCAGACTTTGCCTATATCAGTGGCTGTAAGTTTGTATACACCTATAGGAGACTGGTGACCAGCTGGTGTCACAGAGTGCAAATTCCCTATCATACTTCTGTCGACACTTTGTCACCAATTTTGTCATAAGCTTTTAATGTACGTTGTGTGTAGGCAGTGCTATCTCAAAAGTAATTATCAATTATAAACCTTTCCTCAAAATCTCAAAGACATTTCGCTTAATATATTGGTTGAGTTTATGGGAATATATCTATTCTCGGTGGTGATCCATGATACAGTTGTGGATCGATTTTGAGCTGATTGGTGTTATCTGTTTCGTAAATTAATATGCAAGTTAACACACTGACTAAAATAACAGTCATCATGTAAATGTAGTCTGAACTCCTGAAATTTATTTCTTAATTTATGGCAAGAATGTGAATCGCCTGACGATGTGTTGCCTGGTGTATCACTGATATAATGCCTACGCAACCCCCCATAGACTGGTGAGGGTCGGGGACTGACGTGTGGTCTGGTATATCATTGGCCCAATGCACCCCACAGAGTGGTGAGGGTCGGGGACTGACATGTCGTCTAATGTATCATCAGCCAAATGCCTACACGAACCCCGACAGTCTGGTAAGGGTCAGAACCTGACGCATCGTCTGGCGTATCATCCGCCAAATACCCACACAGCCACAGAAAGGTGAGGGTTGGGGACTGACGTGTCATTTGGTGTATCATCGGCCCAATGCCCACATGACCCCCCACACACTGGTGAGGGTCGGGGACTGACGTGTTGTCTGGTGTATCATCGGCCCAATACTCACACGACCCCCCACAGAGTGGTGAGATACATCAGACATGTTGTGTTGTCGTGTTGTCTTGTGTATCATCGGCCCAATACTCACACGACCCCCCACAGAGTGGTGAGGGTCGGAGACTGAAGTATCGTCTTGTGTATCATCGGCCCAATACCCACACAACCCCCCACAGACTAGTGAGGGGCAGGGACTGACGTTTCTTCTGGTGTATCATCGGCCCAATGCCCACACGACCCCCCACAGAGTGGTGAGGGTCGGGGACTGACGTGTCATCTGGTATATCATTGGCCCAATACCCACACAACCCCCAACAGACTGTTGAGGGTCGGGGACTGATGCATCATCTGGTGTATCATTGTCTCAATACCCACACGACTGGTGAGGGTCGGCGACTGCCGACTAACACCCACCGGCGGCCTCCTCCTGAGGAGGGAAAAACTCGGTAAAAACAGCCCAGCACGCCCTTTACTACATGTTCATTTCAGTGATCATGGCATGACTACCAAGTAAAACCCCCACGCGGGGATCTATCGGTAGAAGTCCCGCCGGGTTTTATACCCACCCAAAGGCCTTCTTGCGCGTGGCGTGCATACCGTCGGCAAGCTTCAGTCGCTTTTTCAAACTCGCCACCAATGGGTTTAATGAAGGGAATGCCATGACAAGCCAATATAATCAGACCGTCCGACTCGGGAGACGGCGACTTCTTCTGCTAATTGGAGTCAGTGTCTATCGGATTTCCCCCAATCTATGGCCGACTGGCTCCTGTATGGTATACGGCGGGAGGTATACAGCTAGGCCTAAGGCAGTCATTCACAAAGTAAAAACAGGAAGGAAATAATAGCCGGCGAGCGGCAGGCCTGGAGGGGGCCTGCATTAGAACAGAGAACGTACCGCCACTCAACGCAAGGCTGGGTTCCAATACATGATGTAACTCGTGATTTCAGAAATCATCAGAGGCAACAAGGATTGAATATAGACATGTTATATATCGTTAGAAAGGGCTTCGTGTGTCCTTTCAAATGAATATGTGGTATGCAAAGGTTGCGTTCATATTTCTAATAATAACTTAGAAATTGCACAATTCTAAGGAGTCAAAATCGCCTGGTGGAATAATATTACAGGCTTAAAACGCTATGAGGGGACCGAGAACTGGCTCAATGTGAGTGGTTGGGGGGGGGGGGGGGGGACGGTGAGGCTTGGGGGGGGGGGATTGGTCTCAGTAAATAGCGGCACTTGTCGGCGGGGACGATCTGAGCAACTCGGCCTGCAGCTATAAGGGGGGGGGGGAGGCTACAGTACCCGGGAGCAGGACCAAGCCAAGGATGCAACGTTATTATAACGTTCTGGTTTGTCCTGTATTTGGTTCTTGTTCTGTCCTTTTGATGACTCCCAATTATGTTGCTGATTGTGCACATTATAACAATGTTCACCATCAATAATGTAATTGTTACTTGCCATTTTAGTAAGTAACAAACTGACTTAAACAGTACACTGTAAAAAGTTGCTGTTAATTTACAGCAGTTCTTGCAGTAAATTTACAGCACTTTCTGCTGTCAGAAATTAAACAGCAATATCTACTGTAAAATTACAGTATCGGTACTGTAAATTTACTAAATTACAGCAAATTTGTAATTTTACAGTACTTTTTCTGTAAATTTATTCTCCACCAGGTGGGGCAAATGCTTATCATCAGCAAAACGTTGGTAGTTTTTACCTTAAAACTATATTTTAAGTTGAATCATTTACTTTTAATTAAGATTGAATGTGATGAAGATATCCATAAACTCATCTAGTATATCACATAATAGATATTCCTACTGTGTCTTAATAATTTCAAGATAATTGTCTGATTGAGACACCTTTTTGGTAGCAAATCACCTTCATAGGCATGTGTTGGATTGGTAGTGCCTCATCATACCATCATTCCATGCATGTATTTGCTGATACACTTGGCATAAATTCATCCCTCACCCAATATACAATGGGTTTGAGGTTGGAATTAAACCTTTTTCCAACATTTAGTTGGATTTAAAAAGGAAATCAATAAAGATAAAATTGTAAAATGTTTGATTTAGCATACTGTAAAAATACAGCAAGTACTGTAAATTTACAGCAAAAATTGCTGGAACCTTTGCTGCCAGCAACTTTTGCTGTAAATTAACAGCACTATGTCTGCTGTAAATTTACAGCATATTTTGCTGTAGGAATTAACAGTACATTATACTGTAAATTTACAGTACATAGAGTGCTGTCAATTTACAGCAAAAATTGCTGGAACCTTTGCTGCCAGCAACTTTTGCTGTAAATTTACAGTAGTTACTTCTTACAGTGTATGGTTGCAGAACGCTTCTGTTTCGTCGCAAGCTGGCTGGGGAGGCAGGGCCCACCAGGGTGGGGAGTTGGTGGGGGAGGGAGGGGAGAGGCAGGAGGCAGTGAGCCCACCGGCCGGCCTGTTGTGGTAGAGGGGAGGGGGGGAGGGGGGCAGTGAGCAGGGCCCGTCGACCGACCGGTTGTGGTGGCGGCGGCACACGACCACGTGCTTCTGGTGGCGCCGGTATGCACAGACCAGGGCCCGTCGAGCAACAACTGCCTCCCGCCTCCCCAACCGCCTCCCCGCGGCCCGGACTGAGCTGCTCTGAGCGGCTCGCTGCGGCTGGCGTCCCCTTTAAGAGCTGCTCTAATTGGGCAGGTCTCAGTCACTGACGCCGCTCCCGGTGAGCGGTAACTGCGGGCCGGGCTCGGAGCGGAGACCAAGGTTTGAGAGTAGACAGAGGGAGCGGGTCTGAGACAGAGGGAGCAAGTCTAAGACAGAGCCGGGAGAGGTAGCTCTAGGTGAGCTCTGTTTGCCTTCAACAGTCAGAGAATCCAGGAGTCAGAGCTCTCCGGAATCTGGTCTTCACAAGTTGTCTGCCGTAAGCTCTAGGAGCTGCTATTGGGGGAATACGACAGGAGGGGTGAGGCCGGTGAGCTAGGGGGAGTGTGGGCTGGGTGTAGGGAGGGCGGAGTACCTCTGTAGGGGTTTACGGAGGCCCAGTATCTGACCAACGAGTATATACAGAAGTCTCGTTGATCTGACTATCTGTGGCTGGGTGCAGTGTAAGCTTGGTACCTGTGGCTGGGTTCAGTGTAAAGTATCTCTGGCCGGGTTCAGTGTAAGCCCACTATCTCTCTACCTTTGTCTGGCTTCCCCTACCCCTGCCGGCTGCCCTGGGCGACCGTCTGGGCCCCGCATCCTTCCTCCTCCCGCTTCCACTCGGTCGGCTCAGGGAGATCAGGGCGACACAGTCGGTTAATGATCGGACATCACACGCCAGGCTTCCTGCCACTTGACTCCCCCCTTCCCCTTCTCCCCTCCCCCTCTCCCCCTCTTCTCCCCCTCTCCCCCCTCCAACCACCTCCTCCACCCTCCAGGCGGCGCTTGACGCTCGCTTTCTAAGATCGTCGCCGCTTGGCCGCATCAACCGCGGGCCATTTCCTCCGGCCCAATCAGATGGCCGCTTACATCCCGCGGGCGGCAGGACCGCCGCAACAGTGCGCAAGCGCAATCTGATCTCAGTCTGCGGGAGTTGACCAGAGCAGCGCGTCCCGCCCGGACCTGGAGCAACCAGTAGAGAAGGACTGAGCTATTGGAGCAGTAGTAGAGACTGGGCTGAGTTTCTACAGGAACAGAGCTTAGGCCTGATCCACTGGAGGAACAGACGGAGTAAGAAAGCACCAAGGGATCCACGCCTCCTGGGCTAAATACCAGTCTTAAAGGATAGTTTACTTTTAACCCCCAGAGGGCTAAACCCCGCCCTATAGGATAGCCGAGGCTGCCCAAGAGGATAGTCTACTCTCAGCAAAGATTCGCTAAACCTCGTCCTATAGGATAGTCTACCCTGTCCTATAGTATTGTCAACTCTCATCAAGTACTGGCTATAGGATAGTTTACTCTGCCCCATAGGATTGTCTACTTTCATAAAACTGGCCAAAGGATAGTCGACTCTGCCCCAAGCGGCTGTCCCTGAGCAGTGCCCCCTGGTGGGACCGACCCAGCCCCCTACCGGCCGGGCCCGGTACTGATCTCTCCACCCCCTACAGGGATCAACCCACCGACAACCCCCCGGATTATACGGAGCGCCGCCCGCGTCAAGGTCCACTTTGTACACACTACTCAGAGAGACAAGTCGGGATTTTACCATGGCCGGCCGGACAGCCTCCTCTAGCCTCACCCAAGGTAGGTGGATCGGGGAGTGGGTGACGGGGCTGGTCTTTTACATGGGCTTAAGCCTTGGGTAAAGTTGGTGGGTAAACGGTAGGATTAGGTTTGAACCTTTACAAGGTCTGAGGGGGGTGGGGTTGGGGGAAGGTGGTAGGGTGTGGTTTGTAAGGTGGTGTTTATGGGACAACTGTCTGTGTACGGGATACACCTGACGGCCTGGTCTACACCAATAGCAAAGTTCTAATCTGTATTTTTTCTAAATAGATATCTTATTTAACTTATGTTAAGTATGTCAGTTAACACTGTTTTCAGCAACAGCCAGGAAACAAAATAGAAATACCAAGACTTATATGGTCAGATACAGAATTGCCCGACACAAAGCTAGAGATAAACTAACTTATACTGTATCATGAAGAAATAGATAAACGTATGCATAAAACGCATCAGTAATCATCAGAGTAGAGCATGTATACCAGAGTGCCATTTTGTAATATAAAATCCTATTTGTTGTGCCCTTATGAATTGTAAGTGGAATTTTCTATCTGATAAATCCGGAAACAGTAAAAAAAAAAAAAAAAAAAAAAAAGGAGAAGCTATCTTGAACCCCATAATGTAATGAAGGGATTATAATTTCACTCGTACCTGTTCTGTGTGAAACAATTGAATATCAGATCGCACTTACATGTACACCCAGATACCTGAGTATGGACGTTAGACGTGGTCCATAAAGTACAAGCGAGGAGGGCATTTCTTCCAGCGAGTTAAGGATAGATACATACAGCGCTGTAATATGTATATAAAGCTAAGTAATGTCATTGAGACGACGTATTTTCCCTAACCATATTGTCCTAAATAATGTTTTTTTTCAAACACGTAAAACTGCACTTACGGACTTACAGTCCATCTATGATATATACTTCTGCGCCTGCTAGGAATCAGGGGCCCACTCAGTTTGACGGCTTACCCACCACTCGGGAAAGCGGGGCTGACACTTCAAACGTGATATATGAGGGGATTAGTGGAAACAACCAAATGAGTCCTACATATACCAGCCTTGTAAAATTCATTTCATTATTTACAATTCATTATTTTTCGCTGTACTTTGGGCATGTTCTTGAGAGCCTTCCTTGAGTCTGATCACGTTTCTGCTGTATACAAAAAAAAAGAAAACTGATGAAGAAGGCCCCTATATAAAACATTTCACACAATAGATGGTCTCCCAGCAACAATTCGCCGACCGCTACACCACTTGATGCCCGTTCCATCAGCTCCCTTCACTCCCCGATCCGTCATAGTCCGTGGGCTCCAGTTCTGGGGCTATTCTACGACATAGAAACGCTTTAAAATTGAATCGTTATTACATTTTTATTCCATAACGCCAGAATGTGTTGAAGAGATGCAATTTCTGGTCTATTTCTAATCTATCAAAGTCGGCGCGGCTTCATTTTAAGCGTGCATAGGAATCCACTAAAAGGGTTATCTTTATAACGTTTCCCTCCCCTAACAGCGCAATCTTTGCCCGGCAACTACGCCATGGTATAGCCATAATCAACAGCCCCACAGCCACATTTCTATTGGGCTCTAAACCTGAGAATGAAGCTGTTTTGTACGGCGACCACGCCGTGAATGCGGGATATAAAACGCTGGCTGGTTTGGGTATTATATAAGCCGCTGTGTGCGGGGGGTGTGGCGGTTTGATGGAATGGCCGTCTTTGTGCGGGGCCGCCGTTTGCTGTTCACGGCCGGTACCCCTCTGATCCGACCCCCTGGCGGCAGATTAGTGCCCCACACAGACGCCGGGCGTTCCCCGCGCCGGGCGGGACGTACCGCTCATACCGTATGCACCGCGCGCACCCCCGGGCAGTACAGAGCCCTGCGGCGGCGCTTTTTTCAGACGGCGTGCGCATTCATAAAACCAAAAGTTATTGTTCCTGTATATATATGCCGCGGTATGTGCTCGTAATGCAGAATGTACGGCGCGCGGCGGGCAATCAGGCCCAGTTTAGGCGAGTTAGTTTTATGGCGTCTTTACAGGGCCGGTGGGGGTGGTTAGCTGGGGCATTTTAGTGACATGGTGTGACGTATTAGTGACGTATTAGTGACGTGTGCGTGACGTGTGTGTGACGTCAGGAGTTACCAGGGGGACTGCACGTGGCGGTAGGGACCCCCACCCTCATTTACATAGAGCCTGGTCCCCACTTGGGCAATTAGATTTTGTTACTCCCAAGTAACTAAGCTAGTTAGTCGCCTGACGATGAAGTAGACACTGGTGCCATCTGGCGACTAACTCACTGGTCACCGGGGTTTTCTAGCTTTCTAGCTTTCTAGCTTTCTGTTGAAATGTTAAGTATTTCCCACTTATCGATTAGTGCAGTTAATCTCCGGGCTAGGCAACCAAAGTGACCTCTAATCGCTGGCAGTTTGATGGGAAGAATGTCCCAACATGGTGATTAGTTTTTTAGTAGTCCAGTGATTTAACAGTTAGTCGCCAGACAACATACTAATTCTCTAATCACCGGGGGATTAACGTTAGTTGCCATAGTTAATTGCTCAAGTGGGGACACAGCTTAACCCTCCCCCACATACAGCGGGTACTGACTCAAACCACTAATAGCATGTACCACTGAACAGGCTTTCAAGCTGTTATAAGAATGTATATAACAACGAGATTGCTGCTTTAAGCATGACCCTCTAACTACTATAAGCATGTACCCCTAAGTAGGCCCTCTAACCGTTCTCTACTGACACTCCAGTGAGCCGAGTTCACCCGGCCCAAGTCTGTAGTGGCTCTCCAGTTACCCTGCTAAGAAGGCCATCTAAGAACTATAAGCATGTACTACTAGGTAAACCCTCTAACCCCTATTATGGTCTATAAGCATGTACTGCCAAGTAGGCCTCTAATCACTATAAGCATATATATATAACGCTAAGTTGGCCCTCTAACTACTATAAGCATGTACTGTTAAGTTGGCTCTCTAACAGCTATAACCACATATCTCTAAATAGGGCCTAACTGTTATAAGCATGTATCCCTAAGTAGGCCCTCTGATCACTGTCAGTGTGTATCGCTAAATAGGCCCTCTAATTGCTATAGGTATGTATCACTAAGTAGGCCCTCTAACCACTATAAGCAAGTACTGCTAAGTAGGCTTTCAAACTGCCATAAGCATGTATCGCTAAGTTGGCCCTCTAACCACTATAAGCTTGTAGCACTAAGTTGTCCCTCTAAACCCTGTAAGCATGTATTGTTACTTGGTGCTCTAACCACTGTTAGCATGTACCGTTAAGTTGGCCCTCTAACCGCTTTAAGCTTGTACTGCTTAGTTGGCCCTCTAACCACTCTAAAGCCCGTATTCCACATACCGAAAGTGCGTTGCCGATTTGACGCCGATACAATTTCGGCAAGAATGGGCAGCACTGCCGATAAAATTTACGAACATGTTGGTAAATTTTTCCTGCCGATTTTGGACTGGCCGCCGATAACACAATTTCGGCCGCCGATTACAGACTTTCGGCTGCCAAAATTGTGCTGAAACTAGATGATCCAGATATGGAACGTTACCATGGAGATGCTCAGTATTGGCAGCGCTCACTTTCGGCATGTGGAATACAGCCTTAAGGTTGTACTGCTAAGTAGGCCCTCTAACTAATATAAGCATGTACCCCTAAGTTGGCCCTCTAACCCCTATAAACATCGCTAAGCAGGCCCTCTGACTACAATATGCAGGTATCGTTACTTGGTGCTCTGACCACTATTAGCACGTACCACTAAGGATACTGTTATAAGTGTCTACTGTTAAGGAGGCCCTCTAACCCCAATACGCAGGTATCGTTACTTGGTGCCCTGACCACTATTAGCACGTACCACTAAGGATACTGTTATAAGTGTCTACTGTTAAGGAGGCCCTCTAACCCCAATACGCAGGTATCGTTACTTGGTGCCCTGACCACTATTAGCACGTACCACTAAGGATACTGTTATAAGTGTCTACTGTTAAGGAGGCCCTCTAACCCCAATACGCAGGTATCGTTACTTGGTGCCCTGACCACTATTAGCACGTACCACTAAGGATACTGTTATAAGTGTCTACTGTTAAGGAGGCCCTCTAACCCCAATACGCAGGTATCGTTACTTGGTGCCCTGACCACTATTAGCACGTACCACTAAGGATACTGTTATAAGTGTCTACTGTTAAGGAGGCCCTCTAACCCCAATACGCAGGTATCGTTACTTGGTGCCCTGACCACTATTAGCACGTACCACTAAGGATACTGTTATAAGTGTCTACTGTTAAGGAGGCCCTCTAACCCCAATACGCAGGTATCGTTACTTGGTGCCCTGACCACTATTAGCATGCCGTGGGCAGGGACCCGGGCCTGGAGGCTGGTGATAGAGGCCTGCCCTGGGGATAACGCCCCTAGGGCCCCCTCCACCCACGTAACTCCTACCCCAGGCCTGAGGGCACAACGAGCACAGGGGGACTAAGGGTACCATAGTTATCTTCAGGGTGGGGTTGGATGGTATGAGAAGGTCGCG
Source organism: Lepidonotus clava (assembly GCA_936440205.1). Classification (NCBI taxonomy): domain Eukaryota; kingdom Metazoa; phylum Annelida; class Polychaeta; order Phyllodocida; family Polynoidae; genus Lepidonotus; species Lepidonotus clava. Next base: position 49,143,907 of record OW387141.1, on the reverse strand, counting down.
TTGTTTAAACAGGTGAAGGGGACCTGTCATATGGCGGAGACCGCCGTGACGGGAATACAGGGACTGGGCCGTGGGGAGGGGGAGGCAGGGAGCAAGAACAGAGATACACTAAAGAGGTAGAGGACGGAAGGGATAGAGTATAACTGTTAAACAAGGAGTGGGATGCAACAGGAGGACACATTAGGGAGGTTAAGCAACACCCAAACATCTTGATACGTCAACGTATCTCAATATCTTGAGGCTTTCAGCAAGAGTACTATGAAAGAATCTCTTAAATTTGAATTTATATCATACTAAGATATTTTATAAATTGTGATAGTTGAGATAGAAGATACGTTGCGTTTACGTTAGGTGGTTTGTTGGCGCTTGGCGTTCTTTAACCTCCCTACTAGACCTGGGGTAGGATAGGGCCTCCATAGTGCGTCGACGTGCCTGTATGTCCCAGAACGAGGAGGGGAAGGACATAAACTAAAGCAGGGTCTAAAGTTGAAGGTGACCACCCGGTGACCGATGTCCAGCGGCACGCAGCAGAGAAAGGGGAGTGTGTGGGAGGCTCAAGGTCGGCTCTAAAGAGGAGGGGAAACAAGTTGGACGTGGAGAGATAGAGTGACCCATAGGGGATCGTTACAAACCGAGGGCGAAGCCTGAGGTTTGTAATATGATACCCTGTCGGTCGTACAGCCATCCTCGGACGCCACCTGCTGTTCTTCTTCTTATAGTATGATTGAATGTAGGTGGATGAAATTGGCAGCGGCATGACAAATGTAAATACCATTATAAGCAGAAGCATTACATAGGCGTGTTACTATGTGAAAACTATTGGTAAAACTAGGTAAAATACTAAGGTTTCTCCGAGATTCTAAAGAGTCGAAAGTGAGAGGTGGGAGTGGAAGTGAGCACCCGATGACCGATGTCCAGCGGCACGCGGGGAGGGGGAAAGGGGGTAGGGGAGGAGGCTACGTGTCTCAAATTCAGCTTTACAAAAACGGGAAAACAAGTAAGACGTGGAGAGATGGAGAGAGTCTACAGGCTGGGCCGTACCACGGGACGGGTCGGGCGTGGGCTGGGGTAAGGGGTGGTGAGGTGGTTGGGTGGTGGTAGGGGACTTAGGGGGGAGTTGTCCTCCTGTTGAGTTCCCAGTGGTACCCACCCACTACACACGGGTAAACACGACTAGAACCCCCCCCCCCCCCCAGTCCCTTACACCAAGCCCTCGGAGATCAATACGGTACAGGATAGGGACGGTCCGGACAACATGCTCCCTGTGTTACAACAAGGAGGTGGGGATGGAGGGGGCAAACAGCCAGTATGGACAGGGGGTGGGGAATGAGATAATGGACTGAGAAGTGAGAGGGTTGGGGTGGTGCCCTGCCATTTTGCGACATAGTAGGAACTTTCTGCAACCATACATTTTTAGTCAGTTTGTTACTTACTAAAATGACACCAGTATCAATTATGTTATTGACAGTGAGATTGAAAGCTCACCAAATATGAATGTTATCATGACATAATTTTTTGGTGAGGATAGGATGAAAACAAAACAGAACATTATAAGAACATTATGTTTAGGTTGAAGAACATAACCAGAATGTTATAATAACGTTGCAGTGAAATGTCACAGCAGTAGGTTGTAGCAAGGTTATTGGCAGTCATCAAAAGAACGTAACAAGAACCAACCCAGAACATTGCTGCAATGTTATTATAATGTCACACCTCCAGCTGGGTGGAGGTTAGTACAAATGGGACGTAAGGCAGATCAGCGGGCCAGTTAACAGACTGAGAAGTGAGAGGGCCGGGGTGGTGGTGGTTGGTACAAACAGGACGTAAGGCAGAGCAGCGGGTCAGTTAACGGACTGACAAGTGAGATGGCTGGGGTGGTAGTGGTTGGTACAAATGGGACGTAAGGCATAGCAGCGGGCCAGTTAATGGACTGGGAAGTGAGAGGGCCAGGGTGGTGGTGGTTGGTACAAATGGGACGTAAGGCAGAGTAGCAGACCAGTTAATGGACTGAGAAGTGAGAGAGTCTAGCTGGTGGTGGTTGGTACAAACAGGACGTAAGATAAAGCAGTGGGTCAGTTAACGGACTGAGATGTGAGAGGGTGGGGGTGGTGGTGGTTGGTACAAACAGGACGTAAGGCAGAGCAGCAGGCCAGTTAATGGACTGGGAAGTGAGAGGGCCAGGGTGGTGGTGGTTGGTACAAACGGTATGTGAGGCAGAGCAGCGAGCCAGTTAACGGACTGAGAAGTGAGAGGGCCGTGGTGGTGGTGGTTGGTACAAACGGGACGTAAGGCAGAGCAGCAGGCCAGTTAATGGACTGAGAAGGGAGAGGGCCGGGGTGGTGGTGGTTGGTATAAATGGTACACAAGGCAAAGCAGCAGGCCAGTTAACGGCAGGCTGTACGACCTGAGGCATGCCATAAAAATACTTGTCCATAACATTGACTTTCCCCTCAGCCGGCCCCTTCATGCCCGGTGGTGTGCACCTGGAGGAGGCCGCAGCTGTACGACCTCAGTGAGCAATGGTAATAGGCCTGTTTCTGAACAGCGCCACCTTGTTGGAACTTCAGCTGCCACCTATACCCATATATGGAAGTGTAAACAGAGTGATGACTATACATCTGACTGAAACTTGTATAACCCTTGGGTAAAGAATAAAACAGAAATACCTTGGGCGTTAGGGCAATATAAACAAAACTAATGTGCACAGAACAACAGGCCCATACCCAATAAAGTGTTTTGGCCCTTTTTCCACTGAGGTTTATGACACACTTCATACTTGTTGATGCTTGGGAGTTTCACCACCCCTTCAACATCCAAAGCAGATATTATTAGTGCTGCACTGTGTATGGAGTAGTATGTTAGAGGCATACAGATGAAGGTTTCCATGGTAGAAGGTCTATAGTGGCCCCTGGTCCCCCTAGAGGTCCCCCCGCGGGTACTAATGGTGCCATGATTGGTCACGCCTTGGCAAAGGTCAGCCTCATCCATACAGCGGACACGGACTCCCTGACACTGCCTCCCACCTCCCACCCTTCCACAGTCATTGCCCTCCCCTGTAACCTCCCACCCCACCACACCTCCAGCCCTGGTGCTGGGTGCCTGGGCTGGTCAGAATATTCACGGGCAAGTCAGAATACGTGCGGGCCGGTCAGAATACTTGCGGGGCGGTAAAACTGATTAGAGGCTCGGGCGGGCCCCATGAGGGACACCCTGTCACAGCCGACGGGGACTGACAAACATACAGCCTCCTCTACCACACAGGTTACACCAAGTACTTTGTCAGTCAGCAGGCTTAGAGGTGGGCCGCGGGACGTGAGGGATATAATACAGGGTGAGAGTGGGGCTACTGGTGGGGCAGACCCAACCTGAGAGGTCCCGTTATACTACAGACCACCAGTCACTGAGTGGGGCTACTGGTGGGGCCGACCCAACCTGAGAGGTCCCGTTATACTACAGACCACCAGTCACTGAGTGGGGCTACTGGTGGGACCGACCTGAGAGGTCCCGTTATACTACAGACCCCCAGTCACTGAGTGGGGCTACTGGTGGGACCAACCTGAGAGGTCCCATTATACTACAGACCACCAGTCACTGAGTGGGGCTACTGGTGGGGCCGACCTGAGAGGTCCCGTTATACTACAGACCACCAGTCACTGAGTGGGGCTACTGGTGGGACCAACCTGAGAGGTCCCGTTATACTACAGACCACCAGTCACTGAGTGGGGCTACTGTTGGGGTCGACCTGACCTGAGAGGTCCCGTTATACTACAGACCACCAGTCACTGAGTGGGGCTACTGGTGGGGCCGACCCGACCTGAGATGTCCCGTTATATTACAGACCCCCAGTCACTGAGTTGGGCTACTGGTGGGACCAACCTGAGAGGTCCCGTTATACTACAGACCACCAGTCACTGAGTGGGGCTACTGGTGGGACCAACCTGAGAGGTCCCGTTATACTACAGACCACCAGTCACTGAGTGGGGCTACTGGTGGGGCCGACCTGAGAGGTCCCGTTATATTACAGACCACCAGTCACTGAGTTGGGCTACTGGTGGGACCAACCTGAGAGGTCCCGTTATACTACAGACCACCAGTCACTGAGTGGGGCTACTGGTGGGGCCGACCCAACCTGAGAGGTCCCGTTATACTACAGACCACCAGTCACTGAGTGGGGCTACTGGTGGGGCCGACCTGAGAGGTCCCGTTATATTACAGACCCCCAGTCACTGAGTTGGGCTACTGGTGGGACCAACCTGAGAGGTCCCGTTATATTACAGACCCCCAGTCACTGAGTTGGGCTACTGGTGGGACCAACCTGAGAGGTCCCGTTATATTACAGACCCCCAGTCACTGAGTTGGGCTACTGGTGGGGCCATGCTGCTTATGGGACTATAAGCAGCATTGCTCAGCTGACCCCTACAGAGCTGTGCATTGTCAGTGTCAATTAAATGATCCCGTTCTTCGCCGTTGTTCTTGTGCCAAGTTGAGGGAATTATCTCGCAGGGAGTTGCCGTAGGTATGTTGTTGGTACGAGTTGAGGTTGGCCCTCCCTGACTCTAGGCTGAAAGGCCTGACGCTATCTTTATCACCTGAACTGCAGGCGAATAGTGTGAACGAGGGGAAGTGCGTATTTAGAGACTGTACGTTCTGCTCCTCATTCTCTTAGTTTTCCCCATTATTTCGAATTTAGATTAGGTGATAAAATATAGAAGAACCTTAATGGGTATCCTCAGGAGCGACGACCAAAGAAATTTCACGCATCGAAACGTGTCCACAAGGATCTCCAGAAAACCAATACGCATCTGAAAAATGATGCGTGAAAATGCAAAAAAGATGCGGGATGGATTCGTGGGGGAAAATGTCCATCTAAAATCATGTTTAAAGTATAAATATTTATGTAAAATAGTTCACTGTAGCCATTACAAACTATCTACAATTTCATCAGAGTGTTTCTACCAAAAAAATATCTCACGAATCTAAAGTTTTGTGTTATTTCACGCATCCAAATTTTGGAATCGTGGGTATAAGATTCGTGAAATTTCTTTGGTCGGCACCCCAGGTGTCTGTACTACCCATAGGGGATCGTCATGTACCTCAGGATTCGCCCTTGGTAGGTGACAATCCCCTTTGGGCCGTACAGATACCCTCTGACGGCCCCTGTGGTTGTTCTTATATATACCAGTTGTCGGTTCAGCAGGTTCTACTCTATATATGTCTGAATTGAACATCGGACAATTTGAAACCATTCAAGTAGTATACAGAAATGGGAATTCGAAATTCGGCGCGAACGTCACGTTGAAACACTTTTATTGTATGAATTTCATATCGTGCACGGAGCATTGCCTATATGGACGACATCGCACAAATACTTCCAACTATATGGACGGTCACTTTAATTGACTACACAGTATACTTGATAGATATATTAAACTTGATACACCCGACATGTCAGGAGTATAGACCTAGGGAATATTGGAATATTGGAATCTATCGCGTTTATAGTATAACCCTTTCAAGACGCCACATGTACGACCATGTTTGAAGTTAGATATGTCAACAAGTAGGGAGTTTTGGGCTTTAGATACCTGAAAATAATTTTAAAAAGAGTAATTACAGCCAGAGTTATGGCCATTTGAATTATTATACCTCTGTTGCAGTTGAATTAGGGAGTTTGACATGGGCCTCTAGATGACAGATATTTAAGTCATTAAATATTTTCATTCAGATTTATATCAAAATGCTAAAAGTGAGACAGAAGGCTATAACTTTATTTAATCTTAAAATCTGCTTATTTGATGTGCTGTACCAGGCCCGTAACTAGGGGGGTAGGCGAGGTGGCACGCCACCCTCCCCCCCACAGAGGAGATTTGTTAAAAAGTTCCACCCTTCCTTTAAGAATTCACTGTGACCCCCTAGGAAAATGGAAGAAAATATTGAAAAGTTTTACTTTGGGAACCTCGCCACCCCCTTTTTAAGTCTAAATTATTGACATTATAAGCAAAGGTTCCACTTAGGGATTCTCACCGCCCCCCCCCCACCGCAGACCCTGGGAACGGGCCTGTGTACAGTATTGCAGATGGAGATCTCAACATGCTTTTAGTATATAGAATATTGGGGAATGTTGAACGTGTCACATACATTGTTTAATGCGCATATTTGACATTACACAGTTTTGATAATCCAGGGGGCCTATTATAGGGACATTTTACGAAAAATTCGTATTTCAAAATGCATAAATACCTAGCACATTTTTCAGCCAGGGAATATTTACAAAGAAAAAAATGATCTTTTTTATAATTCGTAAATTTTTACTAAGGCAAATGCATAGTAAATGCTAAAATATGCGAGTAGGAAAATCGGGTCCGTAATTCTTTTATTTCCAAAAACACGGATAGAATACCTTCACAAATTATAGAAACGTATAATTCTACTTATTTGTTAAGTTTACATAAAGAATTACGAGGTTTAAATCGATTGTTTTAATGTTTTCAAATTCACGAATTATGATTAGTAAATTTACAAATCATTTTCTTGTGTCTTTTTACGAATTTGGCCTCTCCCTGGTGCAAAAAATATAAGATATTTACTTCGTATATGTATAATACTAAGCATTTCGTAAATTGTCCCTAAATTGCCACCCAGACTAGTCGAATATGAAAGAGAACATTCTCAAAGTATTTCTCCTTTTTCCTTGGGATATTGTATTGTACATGTTTTATAAAATCCTTATGCAAGTGCTAATAATCTTGAGCTAACGTGTATGAGTAGTATATAAAAGAGCATTTTGATTCTGGTCACGTACAGTAGATACACCACTTGCCGTATGAGTGGAGGGAGTGGGGAGGCGGTCGGAGTTCAATATCCCGGATATTGCATATCCGTTACATTCATGATCCCGTAACCTTGGCAACGAACATGTTTTACAAATCTTTTAAGAAATGTGGTTGAAGCATTCTCTTACAAATCAATGGATGCACCCACTAGGTCAAGTCCATGCCATAGAAGTGGGCGACACCCGAGGTGGTCACTTGATATTGGTTTTAACACAATTGCATCGTGGTGAAAAGATTCAAAACTATGGATTTCTGCACCTTTCACCTCGTGGAAATGGATTTGAAACCATTGTCAATGAGAACACAAACTGGGACTTTATTACAAAATGACACTGTGCAGCACCTTCCATTGGAGTGTAACATTCCCATTGTTTTTGTTAACAAGAGAAGACACTGCAGGCAAGCAGTGATGTAACAATCACGTTCTGCGCCCATACCTTTTTGGTTAGTCTGTAATCTGCCCAATTTTCACATAACAGTTTTAGGTGTAGTTGAGACTTGCTAAAAAATAATGTTATTATAACATTATATTTTAGTGAAGTTGAGGCTTTACTATTAAAGAATATTATAATAATGATATTATAATGTGAAGGACATTACAAAAATGTCACAATGACATCACAGTACGACATTGCAATGTTAGGTTCTAAAGACAATCTTTGGTGCCATCAAAATAACGTAACAAGAACAAAGTAGAACCAAACAGAATGTTATAATAACTTTATAATAACATCATATTCTTGCTTGGGACAGTCATACAAAGAAAGGTAATCTGCAAAGTATTTGTTGAGAAATCCATGATGGTTGAGTTGACATTCTCTTTATATATTTAATTACTGTGAGGCTACTCATGGTGGGATGAATCTGATTATTTCTCTTCTCTGAGCAGCCGGGAATCAAGGGAACGTATCTAGTCAAATTACAGAGATCGCAATGAAGGATAATATGATAGACACATTGCCCTTAAAAAGAAAATGGCTTCACAATTTGAAAATGTCAATGATTCTGTCTGAAGAGGGATTGATTTTCACACATATGATAAATATGATAGGCTCACTGACCACTTTTTCTTCACAGAGGAGTAGGAATTATTGCCACACGCCCTTTCGCATTACCTAAGGTGGGCACTGTGTGAAAAGATAGGCCGTTATCAGAGCAGAGGGAAGAGTATCATTGGCCTGAGCATCGGAGGCTGGGGACTTCAGGCTGGAGACGCTAAAGGTAGTATTACACTACTTGACTTGAGCCTCGATATGACGATGTAGCCGAGATGTCACACCATATATGAGATTCTTTGTTACACATATATTACATGATCTAATCTGCCAATCTAAACCAATTAGATTATTCCCGTATTTAAATCTGTATGTCATATCTTCATATCGCATCACCCAAGCAAGAATATAACATTATTAGAATGTGCCATTTAGTTCTGCTTTGGTTCTTATTATGTTACTTTGATGGCACCCAGAAACGTCTTTAGAACCTAACACTACAATGTTGCATTATGACATTATTGTAACATTCTTCCATGTCATGATAACATTATTATAACATTCTTTATTAGTAAGGTCTCAACTTCACTAAAAACATATTGCTATTATAATAGTAGCTTTTAGTAAGTCTCAACTTTACCTTAAAAAAAACTGTTACATGAAAATTGGGTGGGTAACAGACTAACAAAAAAAGTATGGTCCAGAATGTGCTTGTTACATCACTGCTTACCTGGGCAATATCACAGCCCCAGTCTTGTAGTGTAATAGAGCCCTGAGACAGAGGGCAGCAGACAATACCGCACCATACTGGCCGGAAAGGGGCCAGGCAGCAGACAATGGAGGCCCGTATGAAGGCCCTATTACACTACACGATTTGGGCTGTGATATGGGTGCATTATGATGATATACCAGATAAAATTTAATTACACACGGGAGCGATATAACTGTGAACAAAATTGCAATTTGGAGTCTCTCACATAAGATTAACAAGTAATTGACTCTATATTATATGGAACTTCTCTGCATCATCGTCATGTCGCTGCTCATGTCGTGTATTGTAAAACCACAGAAGGGGGTATTCCACTACATGACATGGGCTGTGATATGACGAAGTCACTATATAGGAAATTGCACATATTACAAATAACATTCTATGTTACACATATCCTTTATGCTCGAAATTTCCAATTTTAAGTCATCTTATCACTCCTATGTGCGAATTTGTCTTTAATATCGTCATATCGTGCTGATATCGAAGCCCATGTCGTGTAGTAGAATACCCCCTTACGACGGATGGCAGGGAGGGGGGTGGGTAGGAGAGGGCCCCACCACCCCGCCCTTAACCTTATCGATCTTCGCTCTACCCTCACACTCTGCCCCTTACCCCCCGCCCCTCCCCTGTTGGCGCCTTCCCTCCTTTATATTTGGAGCTGTTGACAGTGAGATCTATATCTGGTCTGGGTAGAGTATCTGCCATGGTTGGGGCGGGGGGGGGGGGGGGCAACGCCGCTGCTGAGTTCGATTGTGAGTCATACCTTGGCATGACCCTAACCCGATTCTTTCTCTGATTGGCATCCCAGTTTCTGGGATTGATTGCTTACATAAAAATCATACGTGCATGCATACACACATACGTACATGTTTGCATGTATGTAAAAAAAAACCGCATTTGACTAAAAAAAAAGGTGGGGATGCCCCTCCCCATTGACCCGTCCCCGATTGTCGCCAATGCTAAATCGTTCGGGGTTAAGGCAATATCCCATTGTGTGGTGTTTTACTCACGGTGGGTGTTTTGCTCGCGGTGTTTGTCCCATCGCAAGTAAATCAGGGCACAGCAAGGTGGAATATAGACATTACTTGTGGCGGTACTTGCGATGGTGCTTGCGGTGGGCCAACCCAAGTACCACCGCAAATGATTTTATTTTTATTTTTCATGATTTTTGAATTTTTTTTAAAAACTTTCGTTTTTTTTAATGATTTTATATTTATAGTCTACACTGATTTTATAGAGATTTCTATTGAATGCTTGCGGTGGCAGAAACCAACATGTTCATTTCTGAAATGCAAATTGCTTGCGGTGGCCAAAAATATCACCGCTAGTGGTCGCCCACTACATAGTGGAATATGGCCTTAAGCCAGGCTAAACATTTGATCCCTACATTACACTTCTCCAGCCACAGTAATTTCTCAAACGGAAAATCCTTAAAGAACACAGGAAGCACTAACCACCCACGCCTGAGTAAGGGAACAATAGGCGGGAGGTGGCGAGGGCCATATCAGATACTGAGATCGCCATGATGTGAAGATCCTACCACATTTCAAGACTTTAAGCTTTGAAGGGGTATTACACTACACGACATGGGCTGCAATATGTCAATGTTGCAAGGAAATTGCACATATTACAGATATAATTCTATGTTAAACATGGCATGACAGGCTCCAAATTGCTTATTTTTGACTATTACATTACTCCTGTATGTGAATGTGTCTGTAATATTGTCATATCGCGCTGATGTCATAGCCCATGACGTATAGTGTAATACTGATAGGGCCTTGAAGGGGGTATTCCACTATACGACATCTGCTGCGATATGACTACAATACGGCTGCGATATGATCACAACGTGGTCAAGTCATGGACCCTTACCATATCACTGATGTCGCATTTGTGTAATAGAGTATGTTGCAGTTGCTATGACTTTAAAGCCGTACAATATGAATTTTATCACAGTGAAGTTTAAAGAAATAGATGTCGAAGGCAATAACCCAACCCACGACTTTATTCAACATGTTGAATAATATAAGATGAATTGTGCGATAATGCTACAATATTGCTGTCATATACATATAAAGGGTTAGACAGATTGGCACCTCCTCCTGCAATACCAACTAATGATATCGTGTGATGTGGTGCTCATGTCGTAGGCATCTGTTATTGTACATGTGTAGTGGGATACCCCCTTTAGTGTGAAAGGCCTGCTGTGTGGGTGTGTAGTAATTAACAGGTGAGGATCACATAGCCCCGGGCCGTCCTCTCAGCCAAGGAGAGACAACCAAGATAGGTATCGGAACTCCATAATCCATTTGTTGGTTATAAGCTTAGATCAACATGATCCTGGCTACATTAGGAGTGCATACCTTATGGCGTTAATGCATGTGCATCTCCCTAGCTATCAGTATACAGTTTTAATCCTTTATCTAGCGACTTTACTGAAACGCTAATGATAATCCTAAAGTTGTTTGAAAAATAAGGTATGCACTTGTTATCCCACAGTCATGCTACACCATTATGTACCGCAACCCAAGCGAAACGCATTAGCTGTATACCTTATTAATATAGCGACTCCATAATTAATGTCGCTCCTAAATAGCTTCTCTGTGCTCAGGCACAAATCCTGGACTGATATTGAGACTTCAAAGACGAGAGAGATTATCCTGAGTGCTGCTGGATGAATCTTGGATGTGATACAACTTTCAGGGACTGCCTTTGATGGAGATTTTATTGAAAAGTTTCCAGGGAGTTTCCAGTGTCCCCCTAGGCGACTGTGGCCTATTGTCCGGGAACTGGGTATATGATATATAGCTGGCTGTATGATGTATGGATGGAGTTCACTGTTCTCAGAGTGCTGTATAATAGAGGAGGGGGAGTGGCAGGGGAGGTTTTCCTCATTAGGGGTCACTGAGTACAGCAGTTCTTGATATCCCTGTGCACACAGATCTTAGAGCTGGGATCTCTACCCAAGGGGGGGGGGGTGAGCTATTTCCTTGTTATCCCCCCCCCCCACACTCAATACCCCCTCCCCCCGCCTTGGCCAGGTAGAGACGGACGGCGGTGCTTTCATGTGGTCGGGTTCTGTATCGTTTTTACTGTGTCTTTTCGAACCCCTCAAAAGCCTGTTTTCCGCTGTGCAAAGATCTTTTGGATTTGGCTGCAGGTATGCTGGGTGGGGCCGGAAACCAGTTATGTAAACTGAAACCCTTATAGCCTAATACAATACTAAAAACATAAAGATATAATTCCTCAGTTGTTGTTAATCACTAGGTTTCGCCAAAAACTTGTAACATTCTATGTAATGGCTGCGGGCCGTAGTGGTGCGTATTGTGCCGTTTTGAACAAAATAAGCACCCCTGGAGACGAGATGAATATATCCTGGTAGATATTTACCCTAGCGGATTCCAAACCAAAAATGCACCACGTGACGCATTTTAGCCAATGGGCGCTGCGCATTAAATATACAAACAAGATGTCGACATCGCCGTTGCTATTTATTTTGCTATAAACTGATGATTTTCGTGTGTAGCACACTTATGTCGTATATCGGTGGGATATATTTACCCCCAGTACCGATTGTACTGCGACCGTCTCATAAGTGTTTCTTCTTATCATAATATGATTTATTTGTTGGGCGATATTTCCGCCTTCACGAATCAAAAGCTGCAATATCATATCGTAAATAATAATACCATTAGGTGGAGTTTATGTTATAATCGGACAAAATGGTGTATAAACTATTAGCTTTGTCCCCATAACCTGGGCCTTCTTTCCTTTCTTCTCTCGGGTAGATGACAGACTCTTTGTCCCACTTCTGGACCACGTGATTTTCAGTTGATGACTATAGATGAATACTGATGCTCTGCAAAGCTGAAGTTTCAGCAATCGATTGTGATCGTTTATATAAAAATATAAAGCAAGTGTGGAATTATCTAAATAATATCTTTAAATTAGTCGTCCAAAGTGTCCAAGTATCACTGAGGTTCCTGACAATATTTCAGCTGTTCAAAGGAAGAGCCGTTCAGTTTCAACGAGAGAATTGGTCGTGTTGGTCTTGACCCGACCTACTAAGATTGATTCATTTACTATATGGATGAGGTGTTTATGATATTCCTAACCTATTCGTATACAGTGTTGAACTGACTAAAGAATGTAATGCCAAGACCAGACCCAAAAATCTTAAGGTAATGTCCTAATAGTGCGTAGGACTAACCTGACATTGCAAAAAGCACATGTGCTAGGTGAATTCTCAAGAGCTCCTTCTGGTTACGTAACCAATATGTTGAATGGATGGTAAATTACAGACTGACCAACAAATAATAGGGAGTTTCAGATACCACAACGCATCTCGATACGTCAAAGTTTCTTCACACTTCCCAATCATATAGAAGAGTATAACTGCACAGTTTTGTATTATTAATTAAATGCTCTTGTAGGATAGCAGTAAGATAGAATGAATATAGAAGAGTATAACTGCACAGTCTTGTATTATTAATTAAATGCTCTTGTAGGATAGCAGTAAGATAGAATGAATATAAAGAACTGTTTGTGAAATACCTTCCAAAAGCTGAGAAGAAATATTCATTACGTTAACTTTGTACCGTGCAGAGGAGGTTTTGAAACTTCCTAGTCTCTGTTACGTTAGTGCTGGGCGGGAACATGCTAAATGCGGCCAGCAAGTTACAGAACCTTACTCACAGCAGCTAGGAATTGTGGATATTGACGCACACAAAATGAACTTTCTCTTTACTCTGGTATAGAGGTACACATTGTGGGCTTAGGGGGTCCAGTTGGACACAGCACACAAAACGTGCATCCATTCAGTTACCCCGCCATTCCCTCTCTCCCCTCTCCTGGTCGGAACCTGCTCCGCGCATGCCCAGCAAGAGCCACAGAAAGACCGGAAGCGGGGAACCGGAAATGTCAACCGGAAGTGTTTGGTCGTCCGATCGATGGTGGTGGAGGGATCACGTGACCCAGTCCCGACGGCAGACATCGACTGGAGGAGGCGATTTGCGGCCAGTAGCCGATAGGGGGCGTGGGTAGGGGGGTGGGGGGCAGGTGGGGGATTGGGGGTAGGGGAGGGGAGGGAAGGAAGGGGGAAGAGAGGAGGAGATTTGCGGCCAGTAGCCGATAGGGGGCGGAACAGGGGGTGAGGTAGGGGAACGGGGGTGGGGGGTGGGGGGTCCCCAGCCAGCATGCAATGTAACAGAAACTTTCTGCAACCATACTTTCCTAGTCAGTTTGTTATTACTTACTAAGATGGCACATAACATTTACGTTATTGATGGTGAGGTTGAAACCTTACCAAATCAGAATGTTATTATAACAATATTTTTTATGAGGTTAGGACGAAACCCAAACAGAATGTTTGGGTTGAAGAATGTAACCAGCATGTTGTAATAACATCACAGTGCAACATAACGTCAGTACATTGCAGTGACATAATTGGGAGTCATCAAAAGAATGTAACAAGAACCAAATAGAGAACCAACGAGAATATTGCTGCAACGTTATAATAACCTTGGCTGGGGTAGAGGGAAAGGAGGTAGGGGGAAGGGGATAGGGAAAGGGGCAATAGGGAGGGGGGGGGGTGACGGGTAAGGGTTGCGGAGAGAGGGGTAGTGAGCGATTTGCTACCAGTAGCCGATAGAGGGCGTCGGGTCGGGAGGGGCAGTGGGATGGATTGTGAGCAGTGGGCGTTCTGTGGGCGTTGGGTATCAGGGTAAAAAGACGGAGGGGTGACGTGAGAGGCGACAGCCACTTGCCATATTTATTTAGGAGTGAGATCCATTGAGAATCTCTGCATTTTACAGGTCTGGGTTTTGTGTCAGGCGCACCATTCAGAGGCCGAGCACTGGTCGCTTTAAACCTAACAGCGTGGTCTAAAACTCAGGACTCAGCGGTACAATGTCGGTTGTTGCACGTTGGACTTCGCTGCAGAATGACACTAGAAACGGTTTTGTTATCCGTACAGCTCTATTTGACCAACGTCTCCTGATATCAATATTCTAATATGAAGTGATCAAACTAGTGTTTAATCTCAATGCAGTGTTGCACTGTGTTTTGGAAGAGATTTGTATTGTCCCTTGCAGTTGCAATCAAATTTTAGTAACCATAGCACTAATATTTTCATATATTCCTACCTCACCCTTTACAGAATTAAAGATGAACAGCCTGCTGTCTGTCCCACTGACACCTAAGCAAATGGTCCTTATATATGCACAATTACTGGGAACCTTTTCTCGTTAAAAAAGAATTATATATTTAGATTCTGAAATTGTTTCTCTTGGTCCATTGCCCTTGGATGAAATACAAAGTAGCCTCAAAGTAGAAAGTATCTCAATCTCTGCAAAGCAAACAGTTCTGTTCAAGAGCCAAGGTTAACTGAGATACACTAACCAACACGGTTTTTGCAAAAAGGCTTAGGAGGTGTAATAAGGTTAGCATAGCAACATGAGATTAAAGTTAGGGGTTAGGGTTTAGGAAGTATCGGTGGCAGGAGCCTTCTTGAACGGATGGGAGAGAGAGATTGATTGCGCCATAAGATGTATGTCCCCTGTGAAACAGTCAATACCCATGAGGTCAACGCTAACATGACTTGACACATCACACCAACTTTACAAACGAGTATTGCCGACTGTTTTCCTACAGCTACTGTGTTCATTAGAAATCACAACAAATATCGTATAGCTATAAATATACAATGAAATGGCTTGTATATATACTTTTGTTAGACTTCAAATACTTCAGGCGAGATTGAACATATAACTACACTCTTTGATACATGTTGACTAGCGAGGCTACAAAACTTCCCAGAAAAGAAAATTATGGGTAAATAGATCTACCATTAATCACTTTGAACATACAGCCAAACTAAATAACTAAGGGTTTTGATAATGCTGTATTATACAGTGCTTTTCTGTATATCATACGCTTACTTTCCCCCATTGAATCCAGCTGACAGAGGGTGAAATCCCAACCCAAGGTGTGTCTCAGCAGCACGTGTTGCTATTTTAGTGTCGAGGTGTTGGTCCCTCTGAGTGAGCTTCTCCCATATCAGCTTATCAGCTCCACTTACAGACCAATGTGAGGGGAGAGTGATGAGCTGACTGAGAGACTCTGGGGGGAGAGTGATGAGCTGACTCACATACTCTGGGGAGAGAGTGATGAGCTAACTGACAGACTGTGGGGGAGAGTGATGAGCTGACTCACATACTGTGGGGGAGAGTGATGAGCCAACTGACAGACTGTGGGGGGAGAGTGATGAGCTGACTCACATACTGTAGGGAGAGAGTGATGAGCTAACTGACAGACTGTGGGGGGAGAGTGATGAGCTGATTCACATACTGTGGGGAGAGAGTGATGAGCTGACTGACAGGAGGCTGTGGGGGGAGAGTGATGAGCTGACTAATAGACTCTGGAGCAACAGTGATAAGCCGACTGATGGCCTCACTATACGCTAAAAGCCAATCCTCACAGCTTTAATGGTGGCTGGAAACCCACTTCAACAAGTTGAGGAGACGGTGTACCTTTTAGACTAAGATATTGATCTTGTAAGACAAGATCTCAACTGGATGAGTTTGAAACAGCTCGATGTGATGTAAAAGTGCCATAAAAGCTTCTGGAAGAAAGGAAACACTTTGGAGAAAGCCAGGACTACAAGTATATGGTCTTACTGAGTCCTATCGATGGAGCAGCCAAATGGCGAATTCAGGCAGGCATCCATTTTGTAAAAATGATGTTCAAACCTCTTTACCGATAAACACCCAAGTTGATGAATGTGGATCTCCCCATACTGCGTCTCCATAAGTGACAATTCTTTGCAGTTCCATACTTAACACCAAAGGAACGTTTAGTGTATAGCTAAACTCTCTTTGGTTTATGCTTCCTATGAAAAATAGAATGGCTGTAGTGCCACAATACGTTAGTGTTGGTGCGATCAATGCCCCTATGTTGTGGCATCTGAAAGCCATCAGGGACATGTAAATAAGACATTGATCTGCAGGTTCAGGGCCTAAAAGCAGAGACCATCGACAACACCGACTGGCCCGAAACATGAATATTTCAGCCCGAACAACAGATTGGATGACCGCCCAGTGGTTCGGACAGGGCCCGACAGAGGGTGTTGTGTATGTATGGCGGGGGGCGGCCATTGGTCAACTACATCCGGGGCTCGGTCGGCGCTCACAGCCTGGCGGAGACGGCTGTAACCTGTTGTTGGAGCTGAAGGCCCGGATGGTGGGGGCGAGTCCTGATCTATTGACGGGGATCTGTGGACCGAGGTAAACGTGTAAGCTGAGCCCCACCAGCCCAACCACTGACGGCATGGTGCCGCATTGATGACATAAGGGGTCACCCTCTGCAAGGCCCTATGGAAGGGGAGACTGTGGTCACACCAAACTGTATGTTTACTTTTGGACACAGATATGTTTACCTATAGACCCAGCTATATGTTTACTTATGGACACAGATATCACCTTGCCAGGGGGAGAGGGGGGTTGATATAATAGATTTTTGGTAGGCTATTATTCCGTACATTGGTACCACACCAATGATAGATCAAGACCAGTCACTGTTCTCCACTCCATTAGGGTAATTTGCTTTTGATTTGGTCACCAGTCTGAGGGCTTGCTATCCAAAAGTTTAACATAACCTTTCATAAGATAAACTTAAACATATTGATTTTTATGAAAAGGTAGTTGAAATTTATGGCTAGGCCAATGAAAATATTCATTGTAATTCGGACTTGGTATTCTGAATAAAAGTTATGGTTGTGGAATATGGGCTTAAAACTCACCCTGTTCCCCTTGAATCACATACCTTGGTTCCTGTCCTATGGGGTCGGGGTGGGGGGTTACTTTTCCAACCACAAGGACCCACTAGGCTGAGTTATTACAGGCCCTACCAGTGTGGCCAGACAGGAGAAGTACACCTCGTTAACAAAGATATATGTAGGACACTAAAATGAGAGTAACCTTCCAAACTGGGGTACTTTATGGTTGGGTTCTATCAATAGTGTAAATCTTCAATATGTCACCTGACCCCTCCTGGCCAATCAGACCGTCTGAGGCTGTGGATGTCGATGTGGTTGGTAATACATACAGCTCTTCCTCATGCTCTGTTGAGACCAAATGACACCAGTATACCCAGTGGTTGGGACAAGGCCTAACAGAGAGAGCGGTGTATTTTAAAATGGGGCGTACATCCAGACCTTAGTTCTGTGGGCCACCTAGCCAAGCCCAGTGTAACCTGTTGTTGGAGCTGAAGGCCCGGATGGTGGGGGCGAGTCCTGATCTATTGACGGGGATCTGTGGACCGAGGTAAACGTGTAAGCCGAGCCCCACCAGCCCCGACCACTGACGGCATGGTGCCGCATTGATGACATAAGGGGTCACCCTCTGTGGGGACTCCTGTAAGGGGAGAACTCTGGTCACACCAAGCTGTATGTTTACTTCTGGACATAGATATCATCCCACCAGTCAGAGGACAGGGTAAAAGGGGTCGATATGTTAGGTTTGGAGGCTTTGTTCCATAAACAATGGTACTACACCTTATATATAATGTGAGTTCCGAATTGAGATTAGCCACTGTTCACTGCTTCATTAGAACCATTTACACTTGTATTGAACTTTCAACATATATATGAAGTAGCATTTTATTTGTCCTGGTTATGATTCTTTTGTATTATTTTATTTCAAATATAATCTCTTGACTCAAACCATGCAGAGTATGAGAAAATCTGAGTAAACTCTGCATATCCAAACAAAGAGTACGGCCATGATGTGTGGCTGCATGGACCACATTTTTCTTAGCGAATAACAGTGAAAAGGCTATTTTCTCACCCTTATATCCTTTTTTCAAAATTTAATGGTGCATCTTAAAGCTAAGAATATTGATTCAAAATGTAAGTGTTGGTTCTGTTGTTTTGTGGCACAGTGTTACATGTACCACATGTGTTATAGCGTTAGGCCGTTAATATCAGTGTGGTGGGTAAGGCTTTCCTTAACCCGGTCACAGCTCCCCTCCCATAGTTTGTTATGACCAACTCACACTGCTATACTTTATGACCATCTAAAACTGACCAGTTAATCTCATCAACTTTTTTGTCATCCGCATTGTGCCAGCTCCTTTATTCTGTATCCACACCTTAAGGATAAACGCTGGGGTTTAAAATAAATTAAGATTGCAATTTCAAAATGATAAGGCCGTTCATGTCCCTTTATGAAATAGTCCTAAAGCTATTGATATTCATCTAAAACCGAAGTGTTAGTTTTGCACAGTATCACGTGAACCATGTGTGTTATATGTCTTAGCATGTCTGTAAATGTCGACGTGGTGAGTAAGGCTTTCCCTAACCCGGTCACAGCTCCCCTCCCATAGTTTGTTATGACCAACTCACACTGCTATACTTTACGACCATCTAAAACAGATCAGTTAATCGCATCAACCTATTTGACGATCTCATTGCGCCACCTCCTTTATTCTGTATCCACTCCTTAAGGATAGACGCCTGGTTTTAGACTGAAAATTCAAAAAGATATGGCTGTTCTCTCCCTTTCATCTTTTCATCAAATGGTCCATCCTAAAGCTAGAAAGATTTGTCTGAAAAATGTAAGTGTTGGTTTTGTTGATAGGGCAGCACAGTATTACATGAATCACACGTGTTATATGTCTAAGTGTGGCTGTGAATGTCAACGTGGTGAGTAATGTGCCTGAACCAGGTCAGAGTTTCCCCCCACAGTTTATGATGACCAGCTCACATGGCTATACTTTACGACCAACTAAAGCCAATCAGTTAATCACATCAACCTATTTGACGATCACATCGCGCTACCTCCTTTATTCTGTATTCACACCTTAAGGATAGAGAATGGGTTTTACACTGTGAATTCAAAATGATATGGGTATTCTCTGCCTTTTACCCTTTCAAAAAACGTTCCATCTTAAGCCAGGAATACTTGTCTGAAAACGTAAGTGTTGGTTTTGTTGATGGGGCAGTACAGTATTACATGTACCAAGTGTGTCATATGTCTGAGTAAGGCTGTGAATGTAAATGTGGTGAGTAAGATATGCCTAGACCTAATCACAGCTCTCCTCCCATAGTTTATTATGACCAACCCACACAGGCTATACTTTACGACCAACTAAAACAAATCAGTTAATCTCATCAACCTATTTGAAGATCGCATTGTGCCACCTCCTTTATTCTGTTCCTAAAACTAAGGGATAGGTTTCAGCGAGTGTCTTACTGTGCCACCAATACTTTGTGACTCATTAGAATATTTTGATAAATGAAGGTTATTATCACTGGAACTGTTAGTATATAAACTTTCATTTTGTATAGGAAGAATAGTTTAGAAAATAAATGCTGAAAAGGAGAGGTAAATCATATATAAGAGAATAAAAAGGAGTGCCTAGTTCCATAATTAGAGAGAGTCATCAAGATATAGCCAAACATAAATGAATATTTCAAATTATTACAGTCTGTAGTTACTGAAAAAAACGTTGGTAGAATTAAAATGAAAAAAAAAACCCAACAGATTTTGATTCATCACTCCTTGATTTCTACCTTAACTGTGAACTAATTAATATCATTGAATAGAGAAACTGCCTTTGAAATGAGCTATGCTATGCCATTGAAAGTTTAAACGTTGTTAGCGCATGTGCTGGATTGCAGTGCGGTGCAGGGCCTAGGGCTCCCTTGTCTACCCTTCAAACCCCACACCCAGCCACCACCCTCGGCTCCCGCTCCAAGCGTACCTCCCTAACTGCATTAATTAATTAACTCAAAAAACCGCCCGGAATTTCCTCTCCAATGGATTCCAAAGCAATAGATTGTCAGTCAGGGCCCCCCCTGTGCCTGGACTGGGGCCTGGTGGGTAGGACAGGCAGATAAATAGTCCATCAGTAAACGACCAGCATACAATTAGACGGCCGGCGGCGTATAGACGCTGTGCACATGACGTCACATGCTACAAAATAAGCTGGCCGCCATATTAATGATCAGATTTTGATCCAGATGAATTGTCATCTTGAAACGCTAAGTATACATTTTATGGTACATTTTGTTATAAAACAATCTCACTGAATCATTATTTACTTTCACTATCATTTAGAACATTAAATTTTGTATCTATTTCATACCCACGTAGTCATGATCACCACATGGTGATCACCAAAAAGTGGTCAGGTGACCAGATTTTGGTGATCACCACGTGATCACCACAAGCACGTAGCTCTGATAATATCAATAATTTATGAATACTGATTGTTGATTAGGATCTCATGAGTTTACTTCATGTCAATTTTAAATAAATATCTATGTTCTAGATGTTTTAGAATCCTAAATAATAAAAGAATGCAAGTGATCACCAATATGGCACCCAGACTATTTTTGGAGGTGTGACTTTATGTGCAAAACATCTATAGAGGGGCTCTGATTAGACGACTCAGCGTGAGGGGTGTGTGGCCAATCTGAACATTAATATCATATGGCAATGCACTTCTCAATTGATTGTCACACTAGTGTAGAGGAAAAAGTGAAGATCTAGGCAGTATCTATAGGATCAGGAGAATAAAACATCCGATCCATGTGAATTAGATTTTAGGGTTTCTAGACTATAGGCGTATAGTATACAAAGTTCTGAAACCCCATTTGTCACCTATGTTTGGGATTTGCTCATTGAATAAAAGGCTCCAAGAGTTTCTTCTAGCCCCACTCGTCAGAACTGCCTGAACCCTTAAAGCCCCATTCGCCCTGGCTGTCGATGGTCTCTGTGATCTGCTAACGTTGGAAACGTTGGATTGTCGCAGTTCTCAGCGACATGCTGCTCTGCAAACTTATTCAACATGTTGAATATTTTCATAGAGAACTTGTGGGATTCAAGATGAGACAACAGGGAGGGCCTGTTGTCAAGGGGGGGGATTGTTTGCGACAACGATCAGAAACCACCTGCCTGCTCAGTGTGAATGCTATGCTGACTACAAAACAAATAAGCGCCACAGTAGCGCCACCTCCAGAAAGTGTAAGGACTACCCAAAGAATTTTATCTCCCACTGTCACATAGGACATCAAGACGGTATGAACAGAGTCCAACGAACTGGGCCTCACAACTCGGTCAAGCCCCATTCACCCTAGTGAACGTGGTTTGTCATAGATCTCTACGATCTGTGAACGTTGGAAATGTTAGATTATTGCAGCCCTGTGTGACCTGGTCCCTTGTGAAATTATTCAAAATGTTGAATATTTTCATAGAAAATCTGTGTGATTCAAAAGGGAAGTGCTTACACAAATTATCAAAAGGGACCTCAATTCTCAGTGTGAATGCTGTGCAATCAATTTTGCGGGCTTGCGATCATTTTGTCATACCTTAGAATTTTTTTAAATGCATTCAATAGTTCTTTTACGGGTCTCTGCAATACAAACATCAACCAGGGCGAATGGGGCTTTAGCTGCACTGAAATCGAAGGTTGACCACTGCCCCTGTTTGTGACATTCAGATTGGGGCGCAGTGGACAGAGGGGTTGATGGCGGATGGTGTAAGAGTCCTGATGGGAATCGACGTGTGTGTGTGCGTTGGGGTGTTGGGTGTCTTACCCTGTTAACACACGCCTCACCGCCTCCACAGCCCCAGGCTCATTACTGAACATCCACCTCACGTACACACCCTTAGCCAATATGTGTATGCGTATTGGGGGGTGGGGGGGGGGAGTGGGGGGATAACATGTGTCCGTGTTTGGGGCTGTAAGGTGCCAAGCGTCCATACATCAAATTTCTTCATTGGGTTGAAATTGCGAAATACAAATTCATTGATTTAATAAAACCAAGAATGTTGTATGGAATCAAGATGGTCATTAAACATAGTGTTTGGATATTTTTCACAGGATCTGTATTGCATCGGTTAAATTTTGATCGGAAGGCTGTCTCTAAGATTTATAATTTGTTTGAAATATTCACTAAATGAATAAAAACAAATTACCGAAATTGATTTGCATATATAATACGCTATTGCCCAAACGTATGAACCCACTTGTTATAGGTTGCAGGAAAAGGTTGAGGAAAAAGAAAGGATAAGAGGTTCTTAACGTTGACAATCGTAAAGGCGAATATATACAGTAGCAAATCCAAGGGTGGGGGGTCCTGGAGGTCCTGAACCCCTCCCCCCCTCTTTTGGTGGACCCCTAAACTACAAAAAGAGGGGGAAATGCCCCTTGCATATGCGCGATTGCATGCAGTTTAAGTACATAGCCTTTATGCTGACCCCCCTCCTCTCCCCTTTCGAAAATCCTGTATCTGCCCCTGATATATGCTGTGTATCGCAAGAGTCTAAATTCCCGGCCGCCACTCGGCGCCCCCCTCAGCAAAGGCTGAGCTGCTAATACCTGGAGATTAAAGGGGGATAATGGGCTAAGTGGTGGGTTAGGGGGGATTACGGAACAGGTGGGTGGGAACAGCAGCTGGTAAAAGGGGGGGGGGGGTTTACAAAGCGACACTTTCTCTACCTTAAGTCCCATCCACTCATTTGTTAAATCATTACAAACAGACTTTAAAGACAATGTTCAGACCCATAACCAGTGGGGGCGGTTTCATAACTCCCATCTATTCTAAAATCTCCGAACCTCCCTCAGAGGGTGAAATGAATGATTTATTTTCATATGTATTGTATGCCCCCTATTCATCCACAAGAATATTTGAGCCCTATTGTTCAAAGAATGAATCCTCCTCTGAAAAACGCTGGCTGCGGGCCTGTTTTTAATTAGATTGTAAACATGTCCAACCTTCTTTTGGCATGACATAAGACACCCACAGCATTAAGAAAATAACTTGAGTTGTACGACCTAAAGGGTGTGAAGCGATTTGAAGGATAACCTTAATTAGGGTATAAACATGCCCAACCCTCTTTTGATATGAAATATCATTCGATATTTCTCTTGCAAATAAGCTAGCGACAGAGTAAGAAAGAGGCCAACAGCGTATAGTAGATAATGTGAGTTGTAAGACCGAGGAGACATTTCTACGTGCCTAGTAAAGTAAAGCGATGCCTTTGATTAAAAGACAAATTGGAGCACTAAAGAGAGGTGAGGTATTCCTCATCCATTCTATCTACTGTTAAAGGGCGAAAATCTGTGCACTTTTCTCTATGGGTATGTTGCTTTCTTTGATTTAAATGGATTGGTCCTCATTTCTCTGTATGCTTATGATCAAAATATGGTAGTGGACAAGCTGCAAACTGCTACTTGAGTCAAATTATGGAGACTCTAAAAATGCACCTTACTTGTAGATCAGCCTCTCAGGAAAAGCCACTATCGTTTAAAATGTGAGATGCCTGCATGAAGATGCCCTAAAGTGGCCTGCCCCAGTAGGGGGCAGTTCAGGAAAGGTATTTTGGGACTCTGTGCAGCACCATCTTGTATCGAAGAAATAATCAGCCTAAAGACCAAATTCATAATGAACAAGTTTTATACCTTAATGAATATTTGATACTTCGAAAAGACATATTTGACTAGGCCTAATGCAAAAGATTTTGTAATGTTTCTTAGAGTTTTCCCAAAGAACCCATAGTTAACCACACAATATTTTCTCTATGTTCTCAAATATCAGCACGGTCACAGAAAAGTTAGTTCAGGGTTTTGTATTCGCATGTTCACGAGTAGGCTAACATCAGAAGGTTTTTTGTGGGACACGTCAGGGTTTTATAGATAAAGAAAATCCTCTCAGGTAATCAACATTGCCTTTGAAGTCTTACAACTGTGTACCTGGACGGAGATGAACGATCTCCAGGGGTTGGCTTAAGGGGGATTTACGTGGGCCCTCAAAATATATGATAATGGTAATCCTAAGTCTTATGAGGGTCACTAAAGTTCCTATACAGTTCCTCAAGCCTCATACCCACTAAGCAACTTTTACACAGTCGGGCAACAAATTGGCGCTAAAATTGGCTGATTCTTACGATCACCTGTTAGTATGGTGTATTGAAATGTGCGTGTTTGATCTGAATCGGTGCTATAATTGGCTGATCTAGGGGCAGATGGGCAGATTTTAGCACTGATCTGTTCCCCAACTATGTAAAAGTTGCTTAGTGTGTATGGCGCTCAAGGGTCAGCCAGGTTTCTTGTGATGTGTTGCGACAATTGACATGCATAATCGCCTGCTCAAAATAATGATTTATTTGTGAGGTCTCAAGCAAACAGATCCAAAATGTTGAATCTGTTTCATTTGAATTCCATGCTATTTTGAGGGATAGGCCTACATCCTTGTGAAAATGATCGCATCCAACCACAAGGGACTTTCCCTCTCAGTGTGAATGCTATTTTTAAAAATTTGGTTGACATGCAATCTTTTTTATCTCCCCTCAGAGTTGTCTACAATGCTAGAGATAATTTATTTCATGGCCCTCTGTAACACAACCATTGGCCATAGAGAATGGAGCTTGACTTTAAATCTCTACTCTATATTTGTTTGACCAGAATCTGAGGTAAGACACCCGTCTTTAAGGCGCACATACTTCCTTCTTCTCAGTGTCAGGTTTCCGTCCTCAGAGTATAACTATTTGTCAGACCCTGTTTGATCAACCTGATACTCGGCATTGTTCCCCCCCCCTCCAAGTCTGCGGCCTTGACAACAGGCCCTCCCTGTCGTGATACTTAGTGGTACTTAGGTTTTATTACCCCCTACACGCTAAGATTAAGGGAGCTTTAAGGAGGCGCAGAGTGACTGCAGCCAATGTGGAGACACACGATACCTACAGACAGGGAGAGGCAACACCAATAAGAAAAGTGTCTGAGGTGTGTTGGAATATCTATAATGTAGTACCAAATCATCTATATAGACTGACTGAAAGGATGCTTATCTTGTGATGAAAGGATGTAACGTGAGTACTTCATGATGAATAACATGACATATAAAGACAGACCAAATAGTCAAGGTTGGGCAATTGTACTATTGTTGTGATTGCAATCAGGATAAATAGTTAAGGATACGAAGCGATGTCTAGGGTAAACCAATGTCATCCAAGGCCTCAACTCAACTCAAGTTGACTGTTTAGTTGAGATGTTTCTGTTGCTGGGGCTGAAAGATAACAAAGAATTGATTTCACCAGACACATCCACTTGTATTTCAACTCCTCTAGGTCCTGGGTGGCTCTCAGCCAAAAGTCATACCCTCCTCCCAGTCATCATTTTCCCAGAAAGTGTAAGGGGAAGCCTACCGTGTGTCCGTCCAGATAGTGGCACCACTCCAGCCACAGTAAAGAGGGGATCAGTCAGGATAGAAAGGTGCCTACTGTTAACTAGCTACAGTGATATCACATGTTGAAGATTGCTATATGTGTGCTCAGTCTTTGCTATATCAGGATTTGACTTCTACATTTATATGATATTATATCATTTGTTATATTCTTTGCAATGTTAGGGTATGTTACTTTCTTTGTAGTGCTATGAATTAGTCCTTGCTTCCCTGCATTATTATGATCAAAATATGGCAGGGGACGAACTGGAAACTGCTATTTTACGGAGACTTTGAAAATATGTCTTGACTGTGACTCAGTGTCTCATGAAAAGCCACTATTATTTCAGTTGTGAGATGCCTGCATGATGATGCCCTCAAAGTGGCCTGAGCAAGTAGGGGGCAGTTCAGGATTTTTGGTATTTTTGGACTGTACATGGCACCATCTGGGGTATTGGAAAAACAATTAGCCTCAAGGTTGAATTCACAATAAAGCTGTTTTATACCTTTATGAGTATTTTGATATTCCCAAAGAACATATTTTACCAGGCTGAATGCAAAAGTGTTGGCAATGTTTTTGTCAAGATGCAAAATATGAGGTTTCCCATAAAAACTATAGTTATACCCATACTATCTTTTTCTGTTGTCTGAAATATCAGTATGGTAACACAAAAGTTTGTTTAAGGTTTTGTATTCACATTATAACATCTGTATATCTTATGGGGATGTGTCAGGGTTTCATAAATAAAGAAAATCCTATCACATAATCTACATTGCCTTTGAAGTCTTACAGTTGCGTACCTGTTGAAGGACAGAGGTAAAGCTCATCCAGGGACTAGATCAAGGCCCATTCCCCCTGGCCAACCAGGGCACTTGCGATGTGTTGCAACATTGTTGGTGTACATAATTGCTTACACAAATGAAAATTTATACATAAGAAGTCTCAAGGAAACACATGTTTGAACTCCATGCGATTCTGAGGGATAAGTCCTTGTGAAAATGATCGCATCCAATCACAAGGGACTTTCTCTGTCAATGCTATTTTTTTAAATTTCATTAGCATGCAATCTTTTTTATCTCCCCTCAGAGATGTCTTCTGTGCAAGAGATAATTCATTTCACAGCCCTCTGTGACAGAACCATTGGCTGTAGGGAATGGGGCTTGATTTTAAAGCTCTCTGTATGGCTGTGTCCAGGGTCTGAGCAAAGATGCCTGTTTTCAAGGCATGCATACCTTCTTATCAGTGTTAGGTTTCTGTCCTCGGAGTATAACTATTTGGCAGACCCTGTTTGATCCACCTGATACTTGGCATTCCTTCCCCCCTCCTCACCTGCTGCCTGTGGCCTTGATGACAGGCCCTTCCTGTCGTGATACTTAGCGCTACTTAGGTTTTATTATCCCCTACATGCTAAGATTAAGGGAGCTTTAAGGAGGGGCAGAGTGACTGCAGCCAACATAGAGACACATGATACCTACAGACAGGGAGAGGCAACACTAATAAGACAAGTGTCTGAGGTGTGCTGGAATATCTATAACGGAGTACCAAATCACCTATATGGATTGAGTGAATGGGTGCTGATCTTGGTATGAAAGGATGGAACTTGAGTACTACATGACGAATAACATGACATATAAAGACAGACCAAATAGTCAAGGTTGGGCAATTACACTATTGTTGTGATTGCAATAAGGATAGATAGTTAAGGATACAAAGCGATATCTAGGGCATACCAATATCATTGAAGGCCTCAACTAAACTCAAGTTTACTGTTTAGTTGAGATGTTTCTGTTGCCAGGGCTGAAAGATGAAAAAGAATTGATTTCACCAGACATATCCACTTGTATTTCAACTCCTCTAGGTCCTGGGTGGCTCTCAGCCAAAAGTCATACCCTCCTCCCAGTCATCATTTTCCTAGAAAGTGTAAGGGGAAGCCTAGTGTGTTGCCGTTCAGATAGTGGCACCACTCCAGCCACAGTTAAGAGGGGATTAGTCAGGATAGAAAGGTACCTACTGTTAACTAATTGTAGTGATATCACATGTGGAAGACTGCTATATGTGTGCTCAGTTATTGCTATATCAGGATTTGACTTCAACATTTATATGATATTGTATCATTTGTTATATTCTTTGCAATGTTAGGGTATGTTACTTTCTTTGCAGTTTGATTTTTATGAATTAGTCCATACTTCTCTGCATTCTTATGATCAAAATATGATAGGGGACAAGCTGGAAACTGCTATTTTAGTCGAATTTCAGAGACCTTGAAAATACATCTTGCCTGGAATTCAGCGTCTCATGCATATGAAAAGCTGCTATTGTTTAAGCTGTAAGATGCCTGCATGACAATTCCCTCATAATGGCCTGACCCAGTAGGGGGCAGTTCAGGAAAGGTATTTTTGGACTGTACATGCCACCATCTGCGGTATTGGAAGAATAATTAGCCTTAAGGTTGAATTCACAATGAAGCTGTTTTATAGCTTTACACATATTTTTATATTCCAAAGAACATATTTCACCAGGCCAAATGCAAAAGTGTTGGCAATGTTTTTGACGAGATGCAAAATATGAAGTTTCCCATAAAAAATATAGTTATATGCATACTATCTTTTCTGTTGTCTAAAATATCAGTATGGTAACACAAAAGTTTGTTTGAGGTTTTGTATTCATATTCTAACATCTGAAGATCTTTTGGGGATGTGCCAGGGTTTTATAAATAAAGAGAATCCTCTCGCATAATCCAAATTGTCTTTGAAGTCTTACAGTTGTGTTCCTGTTGAATGACAAAGGTAAAGCTCCTCCAGGGACTGGATCATCAGGTTTGGGCTATGACCGGAAAAACGGGACGTCCTGTTTTTTCAGGACATAGCCCTTTAATTCATTCTAAAACATTCTATTATGATTTTTTTCAATTTCAATTATATCTCTACATGACAAACAATCATTTGGTTAAATAAGAATCCAATTCAATCATTATAATCATGGTTTTAAAGGTTTTCAAAAGTATGTCTGAAAAAACAGGATGTCCTGAAATAACGGATCACAAAACCGTCCTGTTATTTCAGGACGAGCCGTTTTCTTGGTATGATTTTTGTAACTTTTAGAAAATAAAAATCAATAGAAAAAAATCCAACAATAGAATGTGAAAATGCAACAACCATTTTGATGCAAAAGATGTGTACTTTCATTACAAATATTTCTTTTAATTTAGCAACTTCCCCATTTTCTGAGCACTTTTAATTATGTAAAAATATTGATTGTGAAATTATTATTTATGTATTTGTCGAAATGGAAAGTGTTATTAAATTCATGTTAAATGCATAATTTCATAATGTTTGCAGTTTACATATGTAGAAGTATTATATCATATTTGTCTTGTGTATTATTCACATACAATTTCATCTAAAATAATTAGATAATACACTTTTTCATATTTGCCTTTTAATACAGGACGTCCCGTGTTTACAGGACATCCTGTTTTTCAGTGGTAGCCCCAACCTGTTCAAGGCCCATTGGCCAACCAGGGCGCTTGCGATGTGTTGCGGCGATTAGGAGGAGAACAACTTTTCTGGGCCACTGGGTACCAGCCAAAGGTTTTTGTTGTACATGCCAGGCACCAGTGGCCATGAAATTTAAAGATCCCAGCATGCTACACTGATAACCATCTGCTGGTACCCAGTGGCCCAGAGAAGTAGTTCTCCTCCTTATTGATGTACATAATTGCTTGTGCAAATGATAATGTACACAAGAAGTCTTAAGCAAACACATGTTTGAATTTCATGCTATTCTGAGTGACAAGTCATTGTGAAAATGATCGCATCCAATCACATGAGACTTCCCCTCTCAGTGTGAATGTTACTTTTTCATTTTCGCTGGCATGCAATCTTTTTTATCTCCCCTCAGAGATGTCTTCCTTGCAAGAGATAATTTATTTCATAGCCCTCTGTGACAGAACCATTGGCTGTAGGGAATGGGGCTTGATTTTAAAGCTCTCTATATGGCTGTGTCCAGGGTCTGAGTAAAGACGCCTGTTTTCGAGGTGTGCATACCTTCTTATCAGTGTCAGATTTCCGTCCTCAGAGTATAACTGTTTGTCAGACCCTATTTGATCAACCTGATACTCGGCATTGTTCCCCCCCCTCCAAGTCTGCGGCCTTGACAACAGGCCCTCCCTGTCGTGATACTTAGTGGTACTTAGGTTTTATTACCCCCTACACGCTAAGATTAAGGGAGCTTTAAGGAGGTGCAGAGTGACTGCAGCCAATGTGGAGACACACGATACCTACAGACAGGGAGAGGCAACACCAATAAGAAAAGTGTCTGACATGTGCTGGAATATATATAATGGAGTACCAGATCACCTATATATGGATTGACTGAATAAATACTGATGATGTGATAAAAGGATGTAACTTGAGTACATCATGATGAATAACATGACCTACAAAAACAGACCTATAAGTCGCTCAGAATAGATAGTTAGGAACACATATCCATGTCTAGGTAATCAAGTGTTATTCTAGGACTGCTTTCAAATACATGCATTTGCTTTGAGGTGAGTTGTGTTTGGTGACAGGAGTCTAATTCATAGTCGACAAAACCCTTTGATTGCTACCAGAGATTAGATCAACCGTAAGTATGAAAACAAAAGCAAAATGCTACCTTTTCAAAATTAAAAATGAATTGGAGAATAGCTACCTGAGATATCTCATGCTGTGCATTAAAATCATTTGTGTGCAAATTAGATGGATCAACAGGAAAGTGGATTTTGAGAAGGTGCAAATGGTCGCCCCGAATTGCCGTCATTTCACTAACCACATCCACTTGTATTTCGACCCCTCCAGGTCCCAGGGCAGCTCAGCCCCTTGGTGCCAATAGCCACCCCCCCCCCCCTCCCCCACCCGCCACTCCCACACTCCCGGTGATCATTTTCCCAGAGCGGGTAAGGTGAAGACCCGCGTGTGTCCGTTCCGATAGTGGCACCACTCCAGGCACGGTAACGAGGGGATCCGTCAGGGGAGGACGGGGCCTGATGTTAACTGACTGCAGTGATATCAGAAATGGAAGATCTCTTTAAGTGTGCTCAGTCTTTGCTCAATCATGATTTAACTTCTAAATCTATATGATATTATCATGTGATTTGTTGTATTCTTTCCAATGTTTAGAACCTAAGGTGAATGGTAAATGTTTGATATAACTTGTTGAAAGATATCCAAAAATATGGAAAATCTATCCGACAACAACCCCAGCAAAGGATGTGACGTTATTATAATGTTGCAGCAACGTTCTGGTTAGTTCTGTGTTTGGTTATTGTTTTGTTCTTTGATGACTCCCAATTGCGTTATTTCAATGTACTGCCGTGACATTGCAATGTGACATTATTAAAACATTCCTGTTATGTTCTTCAACCCAAACAGAATGTTCTTATAATGATATTATTCTGTTTTGATTTCATCCTAACTGCACCAAAATATGATGTTATGATAAAATTCTGATTTGGTGAGGTTTCAACCTCACCATCAATAATGTAATTGTTACGTGTCATCTTAGTAAGTAACAAGGTGACAGAAAAAGTATGATTGCAGAATGATTCTGTTACGCCGCAAGCTGGCTGGGACAAAAACAACTCTTCCCCAAAACAACACAGTTCGCATAAATATGCGCATGTGTTTTTTCAGCTCACACTTTGCGCTAACCAGACTAAGGCATGAGCTGTCAGAGTGTCTGACGGATGGCACCTGGGCCTTGACTGGGTTAGTGGGTATTGAGTAGATGGGGTTTGAGGGTTCCGAGGCAGCCAATCAGAAGGAGTGAAATAGGCGGTTGTGGAACGGGGAGCCACTCAATTTCGGGAGCGCAAATGGGATGGAAAACCAGAAAATCATTTCTTTGATTAACCTTAAAAGCCAATGGCATGACAGAGTATTCCCGGATATCAACGCAAACTTCTCTAGCTGGCAAATCTGGGGGAAAGGCGTGGAGAGGAAACAATGTCAATAACCTAAAACATGCTGGGAAATATGTCGACAAACCATATGGCTTAAACATGTATCAATCAGGGCATTATTTGTAGATAAACGTTATGAGAAACTAGCATTACATATTTTGTCAGTAGAAATATGTTTATGCTTTATATTTCTAGGTTGGTCTGAAATTTTATTTATCACAGATGGTTATATTATAGCAAATACTTTCTTATTTTCTATAGTTTCCCCTATGTTTTTGTCGACAAATTTAGTCCAAATTAACCTGCAGGTGCTTGAAATACTGGAAATCAGCTATCCTAGGTATGGAGAATGGTTCTTTATGCTTACTCTGCTTTAAACGAACACCCAGGTTATACTTAGCATAGTTATAACAATAATAGTTCGCCTGGCTGAGGTTTTAGAGTATAACCATCGAAGAGTGATTCATACACGCAAAAGTCTGATGATGACTGACTTTGGTACCTTAAGCCTGGTCCCCACTGAGGAAAAATTTGGCGAGCGACAAACCGTGTTCATTTGCGAGCGACAAAGTTGTGGTCGTCGGCGAGGCAAACGAAAATCGGCGCCAGTGTGTCTGGCGACAAACTCAGAACGACGGTTTTTGCGAGCGACAAACTGTGATCTGCCGGCGACAAACGCATCCCAAAGGCCGACAACTGGAGGCTAAAAATAGGTTTTGCCGGCGACAAAGTGACTGGGTTTTAATTGTTTTGCCCGTGTTTTATAGAAGTGGAACCCGTAGCCCCATCTGCTTATCTGCTCAGTAGAGAACGACGCAAGCATGGACGACAACGCACTGCTCTTGTTGGCAGTTCTAGTAGATGATGAATTTGGCGATGAGCCCCCCAAGAAGAAGAAACGCAAGCCTCCTGTCGTGTGGGAGCGGCCCTGGCTCTCAATGCGTGCAAATCCGAATTGGGAGAATGTGTTCACTCTACAAAATCGGTTAAGGGAGGTGAGAATGATATGTAATATATCTAGTGGTATATAGTCTCTTGCTGTTACCACAGGTAACACTGAACGACATATACCAAGTCCATGCAAATAATTTTGGTCTGTCTCGGCGACATTCTGTTTCATTTCGACTGAATGCTAATGTAATCTCTGAGAACGATGTATAGGAATATTTAAACTCTGCCCAAATAGCAAATTGTAAGATAGTCTCTTTCTCTATTTCCAGTACCAGGATATTGCTGAATTCAGGCGAATGACCCGGATGGACATTGCAACATATGATTATCTGCTGGAGAAGGTACGGGCAGACATACAGAAGCAAGATACAAATTGTCGTCGTGCCATCAACGTCGACCAGAGACTGGCGACTACACTTCGATATCTTGCCCATGGTATGTATTTTGAATATTCTGTTTACGCAGTTACCAAGAAGAGAGAACAATTTTTTTCACCGACTACAATTATCTTCTGTACCGACAATAATTATATCCAATGCACTAAAAATGTACAAGTCGTCATGCAATGTTTCAGTAGTACCCATCTATGTTAACCAAATAATATTTAGAAATATATATTGAAATATAATCTATTTGATATGTAGGGCACAGCTGTCCGTCATTGACCCACCAGTACACAGTGTGCAACTCCTCAGTTCACAGAATCATCGACGAGACCGTCCTGGCAATAATCCGCGCTCTGGCCGATGAGTACTTATCCGTAAGCATTAATTTATTTGTTCGACTTTTTTATATGAGCCACTTAATCAGAATGATATCACCAGCGAATTCGTCTTTCTCAGAGACGTATTAGCCCTTTTAAATAATTTCATTTTGAACTTGATATTCAGAAAAACGTCTACGTACACATGAATTCATATACTATGTTTATGTATCATATCATAATATCATAATTAAATTTATAGTTTGTTTATAAAGGGTTTATAAGAAATGAAAATAAATCAAGAATTATTTTTACTTTCCCAGACTCCGTCCACGCAGGAAGAGTGGGAGGACGTCGCCAAAGTCTACCAATGTCGCTGGAACTTTCCTAACTGCATTGGTGCTTTGGACGGAAAGCACGTGCGTATACGTAAACCAGACAACTCCGGCAGCACCTACTGGAACTACAAGGCTTTTCATTCAGTCGTTCTGATGGCCTTAGTAGATGGGAATTATGAGTTCATGTATGTTGATGTGGGTGGCGAGGGCCGGCAGTCTGACGGTGGCATTTGGAGAGACTGTAGTATGAGGGATGCTATGGTCAACGGTGAAGCCGAACTGCCAGGCCCACGTCGTCTACCCGGCAGTAATGTCGCTACCAACTACGTCATTGTGGGCGACGACGCCTTCCGCTTAGGACCTCACCTTGTGAAACCCTTCTGCCGTCGACATCTTACCGAAGAGGAACGAGTGTTCAACTACCGATTAAGTCGGGCACGGAGGTGTTCGTAGAATGCATTTGGCATTCTAGTGAGTCGCTTCCGCATTTTCCAAACGGAGATCCACGCCTCTCCCGATCAAGTAACGAACATCGTGCTCGCTTGCTGTGCCCTTCATAATCTACTGAGACGTCGTTGCGGCCGAGGTTACATGCCGCCCGGATCCATCGACATGGAGGATGCCAACAACAACATCATTCCAGGGGAATGGAGAAAGGAGAACCAGCTCACACCTATACAGGCCGACCAAAAGAGGAACACCACCGATTTCTCTAAAGCCCAGCGCGGCGCCCTCAAAGATTACTTTGTTTCACACGCCGGCTCTGTGCCCTGGCAGCTTGACAGCATAAAGTAAAGGATAACAGTTGAGAACTAACCAATTAAATGACATGTGTTTTATTTAAAACCTTTAACACAACCACAAGTCGTTAAGAAATTGTTGAACTGCGCTATGGACGATAAGGGAAGACTTAAATCTTCAAACCAAACTAAACAAATGTTCCATAGTATGTCGTTGTCAAAATACAAGAAATAGTCTGTAAAAACGACGAATGTTATGCTAAAAGATTTAGAATTTTCTTCTCGTCGTTTAGTGGCTTGTATACAGTGAACTACATGTTCTCTGACAAATAGACCATTTTTTTTGCAGTTTCTCTGTCTCTGTCTCTGCACACCATGCATAGATATGCCATTTATTGTTAACATTGTTCTTTTTGAAAATGTTGGAAATAAGCTGCGTCCCCACTTGGGCGACTAAGATTTTAGTAGCTGGGCGATTAGTGGATACTAGTGTTAACCCTTTCCAACCATGGCAACCAATACCCCAAAAAGGCACTAGTCGCCCATGAGTGAAGGGGTTAACACTAATATCCACTAATCGCCCAGCAACTAAAATTGTAGTCGCCCAAGTGGGAACGCGGCTTTAAACTTAGCTTATAGTAGATTAGGAAACACCTGTCTTTCAAAAATGAGACAACCGATAAGAGTTAACTTCCACAATTATAATTTTCTTTATCGTTCTAAGGTTCGTTACTGACTGCAATGGGTCTCTTGCAGAAAATATAATCTATAGACTAGCGACAATGGCAGTGCCAATGTAATATTTTTGACAATATAGATTTGCGCACCTGTTAAGTCGCCAAACAAAAATAAGCGAGGAGAAAATTATATTTCTCGTCAACAAAGTTTGTTGGAACAACAACGTGAAACTTAAAAGTATGTTGTTAGACAGTTCACTTTTTTGTCTATGTAAGTCCATCAGGGACATAGTATTTATCGCACAAAGCGACGAGGCATAAAATAAAGTGTGACTGCTGTAAACCACAATGATGGTTTCCGTTAAAAATAAATGCCACAGATCTACTACCTATTCACTGTTTTCCTGAGTCTGTTTTCTGTCTGTTATAACACCTAACTTCTAAATAATCTTAGATTCTATTTAAAGGAACATCAAATGTCACTAAGAAGATAAAGATGAACGCTTGCCTTCCTGAACTGTAAGACACAACAATCTAAAATAAAGCACATGTCGGTGAGAGAAGAACAGAGCTTCTACATGTTGGGAAACTGCTGGTTTTGAATCAGGTTTTGTTGCTGGATATCCATCCCAGCTTGCTGGAGCTGTCTGAAATTGGAAAAGACATTCCCGGTATTTTGCTGCAATGGGGTCGCTTGCGGACCTTGCGGAGGGAAGGTGTTGAACCCAAAGTCGCTTGTGGTTCTTGTTGCTGACGCCGACGTAGATGGGAATTGTCGTTGCTGGAATTGATCGGCGTTTGCTCCACTCAGGCCGATATTAACCCCTGAAGCGTCAACCCTGATGGGGTTCATCGGTGGCTGCTCCGGCTGTGTGAATCCACTCGCAGTCCCCCCGCCTATGCGGCCTTGGCGGGAAACATCATGTTGAGGGAAATGCGATGCCTGTTTTATAGCAGGTGAGCGAATAATGACGGTTGTCTGCGGTGGAGTGTGGTCGCCAGACGCATCACACAACGAGCTGTGGCCCAACGACAGGAATTGAGGAGGCTTCCATGTTCCTCTGACTGCCTCTTTCACAACCATATTGATATAGTCCTGGACGTCTTCACACAAGTCTTTATTGTCAATTTTTCGGAGACGACGACATAGCAGCTTACCCCACACTCCTATGTCATCATCGTCAGCAGCTTCGTCGACATGTTTGACTGTTTCAGGTGCAGTAGGGTACTGTGGGGGAGTTATAAAGATCTGGGGTTGTGTCGGATGACTACCAAACTTGTCGCTTATGCCCTTCAGGAGATCCACCCTCTGCTGTTCAAAGGATGCTTTAGCAGCTGCTATGTCTTTTGCCGTAACCTTCTTTATATTTCCGGTCGAGTTCCTCCTTGAAGCTAGCACCGACAACGGGTTGCCGGGGACCCTTACTGCAGTCTTTGTGGTTTGCACTTTGGTTGGTGGTGGGATGTTGTTCCTTGCGCCCGAACCACCAGCACCATCGTTGTCGTCATAGTCTTCAGCGTATTTTTCAACTTTCTTGCTCCTCCCACCTGGGTTGGCTTTGGCCCCACCAATGCCCGAGTCCTCGTTGTAGTTCACGAAATTGAATTTCTTCACCACACCTTGACCTGTCTGCCTTTGCTCGGTGGTGTTCGATTGTTGTTGATAATTTGTCCAGTCCTCCCTGAACTTGTCCAGCACATTCTGCGCAATCTGTGTCTTGTCGACTCTTTGCTTCTTTGATCGTATCTCTGGGAGATCATCCTCTCCACCTGGTGTAGGAGAAGACCCGCGCGACTCATCCTGGTCGCTTTCAGCAACGACAGCAGCCTTCCGTGCACTTGTCTTTTTCCCGATTTTTGCGGACGCTTTCCCCTTGGGACCGGGCTTACCAAAGTCGTCCTCATCGTCATTGGCGTCCTTGTTGTCCCCAACGACGTTGTGACCATGGCTTGGTCGGTTTGACGCCACCTTGGCAATGTCTGCCAGGTCGTCTTCTAGGGCAGGGTTTACTTCCTGCACTTCGTCGTCCTCGACGGCTCCAGACTCGTCTTCCATGGCACTCCCCACTACCACAACGTCGCTTTGATAGCCACTTCCAACAACCATAACGTCGCTTTGATAGCCACTCCCCATTGCAACAACGTCGCTCCCACTTGTCATGTCGATGTCTTTCTGGGGGGCGAGGGGATTTTCTTCTAGCATCTCCACAGGATCCTCTGCGTCCTCGAATTGCCATTCAGGCGGCGGTTCTTCTCCCTCATCATCAACTGATTCGTCCGGATCATAGTTGTCTACGTCGTCTTCAGCCAGTTGAGCTGCTGCGGCGTGCCGTGTCTGAAAAAGAAAATGTTGATCAGAAGGTGCAGACAACCAGTTCAGCGTCATTGTTTTATATAATAATATAACGATTTAGCGGGTGAACATTTTATCTTCTTATAGAAATAATTTTCTGCCACCATAACGACAAAGTGCAGAAAAAAGTTTTTTTTTGGATGACGACATGTTTTTTTCTTCTTACCGTCGTTCCAAGAAATAACTATTTTCAAAGCTCGCCAACAGTTACAAAGCTGACTGATACACCATCACAATATATATATGAAAGACAAATACTTACCGACTTCATCGCTAGGTTCGAAGTGTGTCGTCGGCCACGCGAATGCTTCCGCAGGAACTCGAGTTTGGTGAACAGCCATTTCTTGCGTGCAGTCAACTTA
Organism: Lepidonotus clava; assembly: GCA_936440205.1. Classification (NCBI taxonomy): domain Eukaryota; kingdom Metazoa; phylum Annelida; class Polychaeta; order Phyllodocida; family Polynoidae; genus Lepidonotus; species Lepidonotus clava. Next base: position 49,106,011 of record OW387141.1, on the reverse strand, counting down.
GGGAGCGCTCCGCTGCCGCTGGGCGTCTGCCTCCCCTCATTTATGTGTTTCGTGTATTGGGTGCGGTACCCCTTCCATTTGGACTTGACCTCTTTCGCTGGAAAAGATGATAGGGGAAACATTAAAAGATTTGTCTTCCTGGACGACATTACTGCAACACGTCGTCAACAACTTTGTCGGTGTCCGGTTACATCGCTTTCAAATTTGTCTCTAGCCTCGATTTGAAGTAATATATTTCCAAACATGTTCGTCGCCTACAGCGACCTGGACGGTCTACAGAGTCAGATTTGACAAATCGTTGACAATCACTCACTCATTCAACTTCATTCATTCACTCACTCACTCACTCATTCATTCATTCATGAACTTTCATTCATTAATTCTAGTCGCTGGTTGAAAGATACACTGCACACGCCGAGATCAATACACAGCTTAACGCCGGGTCAAACATCGTCCACAAGTCTATTTATATGTTTCTACCAAAGTATTCTAACATGGAATCACAAGGTTAGGCCTCGATCTGGTATTACATTTCTGAAACTTACATGGAATGTTCATCTCCTCGGCTAACCCGTCCAGAAACCGATCCTTCTTCAGGGTATCGAGGTAGTCTGTATGGCTCATATTGTAGATGTACGATGCATCCATGACACGATCGATTAACTTCTCCTCCTCCTGAATGGTCCATTTGTGTTTGTTGGCGTAAATCCGAGGAGAAATGTCAACTTTGGCCGGCTCTGGAGGAACTTTCTTCGTAGCTGTTTTCGGCCGCGTCGTGCGTTTTCTCTTGGGCGCCATTTTGAACGCCTTCGTACGAGGCGTATCACATGACCAAATGCCCGCTTCTGATTGGTTGCTTGCGAGCGATAAACTTTTCTCGGTCGCTGACCCACTTTCGGCGCGTCCCAAAGACCGACAATGCTGGGAACGACAAAAAATTTCGGTTTCTGCCACCGACAAAGTACTTCATCGCTCTTGGCGACAACCAAAAAAATCCAACATGCTCGATCGGTTCGTCGTTCTGGACGACAAACTTTTTGTCGGCCACAAAATTGTTGCTGGCAGGAAAAACATTTTTTTGTCGTTCGCACCTTTGTCGTTGACGCACCCCCACACGGCGATAAACTTTTTTTTTTGCGAGCGACAAAACATTGTCGCTCGCCGACACAAATTTCAGTCGCTTGGAGTTTGTCGCTGACGTTTTTGCTTTGTCGCTCGGCGACAAACGCTCAGTGGGGACCAGGCTTTTATGAAACACGTTCAATATGACATTGACTCCCCTCGGTGATTCACCAAATGCTGGAAATACTGATCAGTGGAAAGCTGAGCTAACATTTAGGGCTGGGTGTGTTGGATGAAGGTAATTTGAGTGTTCTGATTCAGGTAATGAGAATGACCAAGAGTGCCAAACAGAAAACATCCACGATAAGTCAAAATTTATCTTGGTGGGTATTTTAAGACCCATGATACAAAGATCCTATCCAGAAAACATCCACGACACATTCTTGACTTCAAAGATATCTGAAAAATCGTAATATAGTGATTAACAATAGATGTCAATTCACATATAATACTTTATAATGTGTGTTTGAATGACATTGGAACAATTATGGGTAAGAAAAAAGTGACAAATATTGAAAGAAAAATCCATGATTTATCTTGGGACACTAAAATCCCACGATCACAAATTAAGCTAAAAATGTGGGTATTTTAATGTATCGTGGGGGCGAACTATCGTGGATGTGTTTTGGTTGGCACCCCAGAATCAGTTGGGCCCGGAAGCCACTCTGTTTCAGTGTTGTAGGTTAAGTTTGATGTGACATTAATATCTAATAAAACCTCAATAGCAGTTTGGCGACACCCAAAGCGAGAAACGTCTGTGAAAGTCACTAATATTAAAACGTCTATTAATTAAGTTTTAATTACAAAATATTCATTTCATTGAGGCGCTTTAGAAAGTAACCAGTTTCAATAATCTTGAACGTCTATATGTTTGTGTAAACTCAACAATAAGTCTCTTCATCGACAGTTTAGTTTTATTTTGAATATTGCCATACTAATTCAGCGCGATGGTGACGGCCAGAAAATACAATTTCTGTATTGAGATGATCCATTTTGGAGGTGCTAGGGGGGCTGTCTCTAATTAAGTGCCCCAAGTAACCAAAGAAGAACTAATCAAGCTGGGAACGCGCGCTCTGATTAGAATCTGATGTTTCCCTCCAGCTTTTAGGGTCAAGTAAATTAGAGGAGGACTTTTATCAGTATTCAAATATCTTGGCAGTCTGGGATTGGAAATTGTTCAAGGTCTTGGCCTATTCAGAGATCCTGCCAATAGTTTCTGGGTAAATGGCGATTTTAAAGGGCCATACCCACTAGGTGATTTCAGTAGCGAAGGGGGATGGGTGACTTGGAGAATCGGTCGATTCTTATGATCACCTGTAAGTATGATATATTGAAATGTGCATGTTTGGTCTGAATTGGTGCTAAAATCGGCCGGTTATCGAGGAAAAATTGGTCGATTTGAGCACCAATCAATCGGCCGACTTGGTCAAAATCGCCTAGTGGGTATGGCCCTTTATATCAAGCAAGTTTGATATCTTTCCAGCAATTTCACCAGTGATTCTGCTCCCCCTCACCTGTTGCCCAGAAAGGACATTATGCCCATAGGTAATCACCTGGCGATTGTGATCGCCCAGTGATTGTGCGGAAAATTTGACGCTTGTGTCGTCACCCGGTGACGGTAAATCGTCCTGGAATCTGTCTCTGTAGCCTGCCTCTGGCAGTACCATTGTCATAGCCGTATTGGATTCTAATTGAAGCTGGTTGTATTACTGTTCCCTGTGACATAACGCAGCCTTATTTATGATTGAAAGGTTAATGAAATAACCTGTAGGATGATAAGGATCGCACATCGCAAATAATTCGAGTCAAAAGGTGATATGAATCAATGCACATTCACCATGTAGTTGGAGCACAGTTCTCACTCCTGGTGGCGTGTAGGAAGGGCTGTCACCACATATAGCCACAGACACACACACAACCACACACACAACCAAATAGAAACACCAACACACACACAACCGAACAGACACAGACACACAACCAAACACACACACAGACACACAACCAAACACACACAGACACACAACCAAACACAGACACACAACCAAACACACATACAACCAAACACACACATACACACAACCAAACACACACACACAACCAAACACACACACACAACCAAACACACACACACAACCAAACACACACACACAACCAAACACACACACACAACCAAACACACACACACAACCAAACACACACACACAACCAAACACACACACAACCAAACACACACACACAACCAAACACACACACACGCAAACACCCATGACAGCCAAAGAACATGATATTTTGGTACTAGTGTATTATTTGCTGAGAATATCTACTTCACGATATGTATATGTTACCATTGACATACTGAAGAGCTTTCACTGTTTCACTTTGATGTGCTGTAAGGTTTACTGCCAGTTTAAGCCTTATCCTTCCTAGTACTCCGCAGAAAACACCACAGGCTGAGCTCTAGTAGGCTGTCTTCCTGTTGACAAATTCTAGTTCATATTCAATTTAAAAACATTTCAGATCGTGGGTTTTAAAGGCCAATAGGCTTACACTGATTTGGACGTTTTCAATGCATACTTCCATTGATCGTTCATAAACGTCCAAACAGTGTTACACTGTGTACATATTTCATACCCACCTGTCAGTTGACGTGTGAAAGGTGTTCATACTCTGATTACAATGGACACTACCCGCCAGCCCTGACAGAGCCGCCCACCGCAGGTAAACACTCACCTGTGGGGGTTGAGTAGGGTGTTGACGGGCGGTTCACAGCCTGCAGCCACGTGTTGAGTGGGTCTGATTATACTTATACACACCTGGGCCACCGTAATGAAACATTCAAAACTCTACTCACACACATAGTCCCATCGTAATGAAACATTCAGGGTCCTGCAGAGCAAACACGTAAGTACAATGGGGGCCTTCAGTCGACGCCCCAGTCTGTCGACACTGCTCTGGGACACAGGTTGTAATGTTTACTTATATCAAGTTTACAGGTTATAGCTGTCAAAGATTGAAGGTTTATATGGAGTGGGCGCTTAGTTTATACGTCTAGACAGGACATTGAGTGTGCCCAGTTAACCTCCACCACAGACTTTAGGACACTGAGTGTGACCTGTTGACCTCTACATAATCTCTGACCTGGTAACTAATGGCGCACAATTGTTGGTACTTGAATTTTGAATTTCTAAACATGTTTTTTGACATTGTAGGGACATCTCAACATAATTTGAAGAATTTTGATGTTTGGGCTATATGTTTATTGGCAAGAACCTGCTTCTCAGAAACAGTACTTCGTCCAGAGTAGATGCAACCAAACAATCCAAAATTGTGCATAATGGGAGCAGTTAAAAACAGCAATAATAACTTTTAATATTAAGTGATAAATTGCGACACCCAACTTTGTTCCCCAGTGATGCCAAAAGAGTTTGACTGATGGGCAGGTAGACGTTTCCTGGAACTACAGGGATTGTCTGCCGGAACGGTCTGAGTCCACACGATTAGCATAGCACCAGCTCCGCCGACCAGACCCCCCAACCCCCCAACCCCCCTACATCTCCCCCCCCCCCCCCCCCTCAAGCCGCCCGTACCTGCCTAATTGGGCGGCGGCGGGGGCCAAGGCTGGCTGGGCGCGGCCGATCAGCTCAGAGATAGCCCGATCAGGGCCGTCTAATTGTGTTGGTGCCGACGTGCGCTGAATAAGTCCCGGCATCAGGGCTGGGCGTCAAATGACTGTCTCTGTCCTCCAGGGCAGGCCTAGTCTCCTCCAGCATGGAGCCGTTCTGTCGTTCTAACTAGGACTATACCTGGTGACTACTGAGCCCTGGGCCTGTGGCGTTTTGCCCAATGGTTTCTGCACTGGACGATGGTAGCAGTGTTGTCTTACATCCAGGTCTGGCTACTGTTTGTCAATTAGACACTCATTTAATTTGTACTGAAGAATCAGTGTTGTGACACCTTATCATATTTCCTTTGCTCGCTTAGTTGTCCTGTGTGCGCATCTCAGGCCTTCTCAAAGAACATATAGTAGACTGGGTTTGATACCTGGCTGATCAGATTATGATTATTGCCATAATAATTCTCTTTGTGATTTACTGCCGATAATAATAATGGTAACATAAAATGGCGAAATATGAACATGCGGTTTACCGATAGTGCTGTGCAACATGCTGCTTTTCATGTTGCAGTCAATGTAAATTGTGTCTGTTTCAAGCACCCGATTATGGCGTGTGATACCCCAGTTTTATTGGTAATATTAGTGTATTGCAGCCTACACCAGCTCAAGAACCAGGTGAAGTGTGGTCAGTAGTACGGTGGCAGTGAGGTGATGTTCATGTCGTTTGTTCCACCCCTACCCTGACAGTCAATTTCAGTGTGTTGGTACGGGCTTTTCCTGCTTACACAGGGAGAAGAACAAGCCGTATCTGTTCTCTGAGACGTCTCGACGTGCATCACAAACAGGGCTCCCTACGTGTTGGTCACGTCTTCAGAACTTTCAAACAGCATGCGTGCATACGTTCCCGTTGTCTCAAAGGGAATTCCCACTTCAAGTGCAGACTTGCGACATGTCTTATATGAGAGCATTTGAATGACACTATAGCTTCCAAGGGCTCTTCTGGTCCTATCTTCTTCTTCCACAGCCTCTTAAACACAGCAATCTGAGGTTTCTTTCATATTGTTTTAAGTTATCTTTAAACATTAGCTTTGACACCAGTACCATCAACAAACGCATGAATAAATTGTTGTTATCCGGTTAATTCGCATTGATATCAGTATCGCACATATTTTGAGGAAACATTGCACAAGCAATTTCCCAGGCCAACCGCTGTGCGTGTGCTGCCTGCCCTGGGAGGTCCCTCACACCTTCACCTGCCCCCCCCCCCCCTCACACACACACCTCACCGTGTGAATTCCTATCTGGCCCTTCAATTCCCCTCCCCCTGTACGGCTTCCATACTTCATCCCCTTCCTCTCTTATCACCAGGCTCAGGGCAGCACCAACAGCATTCCCAGGGAGTCTCTCCCTGTCATTTCCTATTTTATGGACTTTATATTCAATACCCCATTTTTACCGAACGCAATGGCTATATTTTGTGTTCCGCTGGAATTTAGGACCATATTTCTCCTTGAATGTATTGCAATGCCTGACATACTTTAGAATCCATATTGGGCCCTTTTCATTTTACTCCGGCGTATTTCTTCTCTGTTCACTGGAGGCGAATGTAAAGCCCTATACCCACTAGGCGATTTTTGCACAGTTGGCCAACGAGTCGGTGATAAAATCGGCTGACTCCTATGATTCCCTGTAAGTATAGCATATGGAAATATATATATTTGATCTGAATCGTTGCAAAAATTGGCCGATAATTGAGGTAGAATTGGCCGATTTTAGCACCGATCAGTTGGCCGACTTGGTCGAAGTTGCCTAGTGGGTATGGGGCTTAACACTCGATAGAGCAGCCTTTTCCCAGTCCCCCTGTTAAAAGGCTATTCTTCTCAGCCGACTGAAACATCAATCCACACATTCCAGTGTTTCCAGTCAACAAAGCGGAAGGTACATTTTACCCGCCACTTCCGCGCAGAAAGCAGATATCAGCCCATTCTTCTCCCGGAGATACTTCTATGAATAGAACGGCTCATCGCTTTTATAAGTCCTGCCTGGCGATATCGAGCAGGGATAGGGCTTAGTTATAAAACGGTCCGCCTTATGAAGGCTCCGCAGCTTTGTCTAAAGTATGGCTGGGGATTAATCAAAGTCTGAAGGACTCCACCCAGCCAACCTGCGACGTAAATAAAACCTTCTGCAACCATGCTTTTTTTTTTAGCAGTTTGTCAGTTATCAGTTTGTTACTTACTTAGATAGCATGTAACAATAAGCCCATCCCACATTGGGTATAACCTGGGGTTGGACAAGGGTTGGACAAAATAACCCTATAAGCCACCTTTGCCTCCTAGAGTCAGGGGTTACTAAAATATGCAAAAATCATATTTTCTATATCCCCAAGTCCTGCTACACCATTATAATTTCTTAAATTGTATCAATTTATAGATTTTTGGGTTTGACAGCCAATCAAAATGCTGTATTTTAGGGAAAAATAGGGTTGGACATTATAGGCTGGGCTGACAGGCTTTAACACTGGTTCCTATGGGAAAAAGGCAAATATATAAAGTTTCATTTTAGAAATTTGGGGAGCAATCTGTGAACCAAATTGCTTTTGTTAATTTTGTATAATGCAACTCTTTTGAGGGATTAAGTGTGGATGCAATTTTGAAAATATTTCATGGTAAACACTTATGTTGGTAAAAACTGGGATGGGCTTATTCATTATTGGTGGTGAGTTTGACACCTCACCAAATCAGATAATTTTATAACATTATTTTTTGTTGAAGTTAGAATGAAACCAAAACAGGAGGTGATAAGAATGTTCTGTTTGGGTTGAAGAACATAACCATAATAATGTCACAGTGCAATGTCACACTAGTAACTTGCAGCAACATTATATGGAATCATCAAAATAATATAACAAGAACCAATACAGAATGCTGCTTCAACGTTCAACGGTTGTAATAACGTCACATATTTTGCTGGGACTGGAGGTGTCACATTGTGCCCCAATTCCTCCCAGCTGACCCAAGGCCCTGTTACCCCTAATGGAGCCCGGTCTGCCCGGTTCAGATACGTCCCCCAGTTTAAGTGAGGTCCTTGTCCCCTCCACTATAGCCGTCACCTCTCCACGCCTTGCCCTGGAGGAGGCCGACTTCACACGGCCAAGGACAAAGTGGGACCGCCATGCTTCAAAGGACGCGTCAAGGTCATAGAGGGAGGCGGGATGGAAGGTCAAGGTCAGAGCTGGACACTCTCACAGCACATCTAGGGTTGGGGTTTTCTCCCCCCTGAGTCTCTGTGAACCTCCTTCTCCCCCCTGAGTCTCTGTGAACCTCCTTCTCCACCCTGAGTCTCTGTGAACCTCCTTCTCCCCCCTGAGTCTCTGTGAACCTCCTTCTCTCCCCTGAGTCTCTGTGAACCTCCTTCTCCCCCCTGAGTCCCTGTGAACCTCCTTCTCCCCCCTGAGTCCCTGTGAACCTCCTTCTACCCCCTGAGTCTCTGTGAACCTCCTTCTCCCCCCTGAGTCCCTGTGAACCTCCTTCTCCCCCCTGATTCTCTGTGAACCTCCTTCTACCCCCTGAGTCTCTGTGAACCTCCTTCTCCCCCCTGAGTCTCTGTGAACCTCCTTCTACCCCCTGACTCTCTGAGAACCTCCTTCTCCCCCCTGAGTCCCTGTGAACCTCCTTCTACCCCCTGACTCTCTGAGAACCTCCTTCTCCACCCTGAGTCTCTGTGAACCTCCTTCTCCCCCCTGATTCTCTGTGAACCTCCTTCTACCCCCTGAGTCTCTGTGAACCTCCTTCTACCCCCTGAGTCTCTGTGAGCCTCCTTCTCTAACCCAAGTCTCTGTGAACCTTCATCTCCATCTGAGGTTTCCTCCCTCTGCTAGGGTGTCCTCACCCCGGAAGGCACCTTCCGTTCAACCATACACTTTACATACATTCTGCCATATCATCAGACCTTTGAAAACCCAATGAACTTCCGGTAATGGTTTCCTTCACAAGAAAGATGTTTTTGCCTTCATCCTCAACCCCGTCATGAGAATAGATATCAGCATCACATTACTTTCCATTTAATTGTCTATACTTTATCTTTCAAACTTTTTTGATATTCAGACTGGGCCTTTACACGTCAATCATATCACAATTGTTCAACAAGGTATGTCTTTTGTGTCCTTTTCACTATAAAATGCCACCCGGTCGAAATTCCAAACTTTGTACACTAATTACATGCTGTTCATATAGCATATAATTCCACTTTGATCCTTTTTCCTCCACGTCTACTTCATTAAATAGACTATAAATTTGTTAATAATATTATTTCATTTGATTAAAAAAGGGTATATTCACTATGTAAACCCGACAATACGACTAATCCCCTCAGTCATCAGGTGGTCGTGGGAACCCGCACACTGCCGGTGTTCTACCCTTAATGATACCATCTGACTGGTAGCTAGGGCCTGTTATTGGGTGGCGTATGTCAATGATTGAACACGGGTTACGCCCGGTATGTGTACACACAGAACCCACACTGGGCCCACAGACTCTGTGGACCTCATCAGGCACGCTGATTGGCTGCGGGCAGCGCTAATACCCGGATGTATCCATCTGATGAGGGATCAGATGGATGTGATAACTAACACACATAGCTTACATAGTCTGTATGAAAGGGGGAATAACGGATCATTGTTTGAGGGTACTCCGCCATGTGTCCAATGTCGCTTTAATTGGTTTACAATGTTGTATAATGAGGTTGTGTGAATTGACTTTTGTTGGTATGAACGGTGTGTAAGTAGTATATGGAAATGGGAATTTGGAGCGTGTTGCAAAGTTTATGGAGTACAAAAACGTCTTTTGGTACCCATATGAAAAAAAAGTAAAGGTCCTGCCAAAATATGTGTGCGACCTTGCATCACAAAAATTATTATCAATTTTCAATACAATGTCGCTTCCAATGGAAAACCCGACAAGATATAATTCTGGTAGTATACAGAAACATGTTGTTTTGCTTTATCAGCTTGTGTGTAACGTCATGTGTGCACTATATTTGATAATATTACCCCAAAACAAAACTTTACTTACAGGTCTTTATATCTTGTTTGTGAAATTGATTATAATATGTGCAATATGTTAAAGGGAAGTTGACTATTTTTGTATACATTGGTAACTACCCAGGCAAAATTGTCGCATTCTGACAATGGTGAAGCAACTTTCTTTTTAGTTCTGGTTTTGTTCTTTTTACCTTCTTTTGATGGCATCCAATAACATATTTAGGACCTATATATAACACTGTGTCTTTGAAATGTGACATTATTGTTACATTCTTTCACATAAAAATAACGATATCATAGCATTCTGTACGAGTAAGGTGTCAGCATCTCTGTAATAGTTTTTAAGTGAGCCTTAATCTTACCTACAATAACGTAATATTTATTTGACAATTTAATTGTTGTATGACAATTAACAAGTAACAGACTAACAAAACAAGTATGGCCACAGAACGTGCCCGTTAAGTTGCTGCTTGCCTTGGTAATATAGGTGATGGCATCCACTTACTTTTGGCTGTTAAAATGACGTCCACTTGGAGTGTAATATATGTAAATCTGGGCACCCAGCTCTCAGTAGAAACAGACAGCTCTTTGTCATTAGCAGCTACTTTCTCCACACTGTTGGGAGAATGGTAGAAAGGACGACAAGCCGCCATCACACAGACTTAAACTCCTCCCAGACCAATCTGAGGGTCCACACCACAGTCTTAGACCGGCCTACACTACTACTAAACAAGCGGTAAAACCATCTCTCTGTCTACGCCCACTGTCTACGGTAACTTTATAGAGGGCCCCTTAACCCCAAATCCCACCCCTTCCCTCACTGATGTCCCCAGTAAGGTTACCACAGGAAGCTTAGGGTGACACAGCCCTGCAGCAACAACTAGCTTCACATACGGTCAGTGTAGAGGCTGAGACGACAGCTGTCTCTTTGCAGCAACAAATAAGCACGCTGTCAAGGCTAAGATCACAGATGTTACTTGTCCCCCTGCAGTGACAACTGACCAAACGGGGAGTGTTAGGACTTAGCTGACAGGTGTCCCTCGTCCCCTGCCTGAGGTCGGCCTCCACTGTGGACGTCCAGTCTTAGGCTGAGACCTCGCCTGTGTTCTCCTACCTCCCCCCTTACCCTCTAAACATACACACAGAGGTTTGTCCGGCGGGCTAACTCTAAGGCCTGGGTATAGACCTTGTGCAGATGTGGTCACATGACCACTTTTTGGTGATGACCACGTGATTATCATACCCACGTGGTTATGGATTTTGTCCATAATTATCAATATCTAAAGGAAGATAGTTGTTGATAATATTTTAGTGGGCTTGTTTAAGATACATTTTGATTGAATGTGTGATATATCAGTTTTAATTTTGAATGATTGCAATTTTAGACTGATCACCAACATGGCGTCTATCTGATTTTGGGGTGGTGAGACGTCATGTGCACAACGTCTATAGACCGACAGGGTGGCTTCTCCGCGCCTCTCAGGGGTGGAGGAAGCCGTTTGTTTCATTTGTGCTGCCCGGTGCAGGGATCAAAGACCCGGGCTTTTTGTAGGGGGCCGGTCGGACACTGTTGGGCCTGGACAGGGCCCCCACACCCACAAAGACGGACATGAAGGGGTGGACGGGGGGGGGGGGGGGTCATCAAAGAACAGCCGGGTGAAACGCGCCTTCAATCAGGCAGATTAACCCGTGGGGGAGGGCCGGGTGGCGGTTACACTAATTGATCAGCCTCCCCCCGCCCCGGGTGTTGTTACATGGGCGGTAACGGGGGAGTGAGGGCGGCTGATGGATCGGCCGGGGGACGGCCGGACTCCAATGATTGAATTGTCTTTATTTTAGGAGGAGGTCGAGTTGTGTGGGCACGGCCTCTTACCCATTAATGTTGGCGCATTCAAAGTAAATGGGATGCCCAGTTTGTCATTGAGTCTTTCAAACTCAGCACATTGTGCATTTGCTGATTTCACATTCTTTTCACTTCCTGTTTACAAAGCCGTATCGCTTATTAATCAGTTTTCCTATCCTACCATTCTGATATGTTCAATGTTCGCATCTATATAATTTCATATGTGTATGTATTTTTATGGTTTTGGACTAGGAAATGTAATCTACAGGTTTCTGTCCCTAGCCCCGTTCTAAAGTTCCATACCCACTAAGCGACTTTAGGCTATATTCCACCTTATGGTAGGGTGTACTTGCGGCCGCTATGCTGTAAGGATGCTGTAAGCAGTTTGCGGTTCTGATACCAACATGTTGTTATCTGGTACCAAAAGCAAACTTTAGAAATCATAAATAAAATATCAGTAGCCGCAAGCAGTGGCCGCAAGTATATTCCACCTTGCGGTACCCTGCCGCAAACAAGTTTAGCGGGCGTTTGGTGACTGCAAGCAAATACAGTACAGTGGAATATAGCCTTATCTAGCCTGCGGCACCCTACCGCAAGCAGGGTTGCAGCCGTTTGTTTGCGTCTGTTCATGGTACTGCAAGCAAATACTGTATAGTCCAAAAATAATCGTATACATTTTTCTTGATAGAGTAGCGCCCTGCTAGCGTAATAGGCCTGAACAAGTTATTGGGATATGGGTTTCAATGGGAATTGTTGGGAACAAGGCTTCTATGGGAAGTTTCAGTGCGCAGGTTCGTGGAAAAGGTGTATAAAACCTTGTCAAATTAGGCCAATGTATATGAGGCCACTACGAAAAGGAAAAAAAACAATCATCATTTAAAACAATGCGGATACACCTCTTAACAGTCTTCACTGACTTAACTGACTTTTGGTCATCCTGGCACGATGAGTTTATACAGTGCTTGCTGTATGCAACGCATTGAGTCCTGTTTCCACCGGCCGATTTTCCTACCAATTTCAAAAATTGGCGGTGCAAATTTTAGTTAATCGGGAACATGTTATATACCATCAGAAAGCGTTTTTAAATCTCTTTCAAATGGTATGTAAGATATGTAATCTTTTGTTATGATAATAATTAAAGAAGATAAGTTACCAAATAATTGGCGGTTAAATCGGTTGGTAGAAACAGGGCGTTCTGAACATTGAATAAGAAAACAATCTCTCTCACATTATTCTGTGTACGAACTGTCAACACATGTGACCTCATTATGAATCTCCGGATGTCATGGACCTTAATGGAAATGTGTACAATACATCCCATTGAAAAAAAATCTTGAAAATGAAGCCTTTAATGTGTGACTAAGTGCCGCGCTCCCTGTAACAAAGACGAGGTCATACACAGATCATTGAAGGTGGTACGGATACCCTCCTCAGGAGAGGCTGTACTTTTTACTCGCCTCTCGTCGTCTTCAACAAGCACCACTCAAATATTTCTTCACAGAGACGGCGATAGAATTACGACGTGCGCGGCTCCAAGGAAAGGCACTGTGTACATTCTGAGAGGGAGGTTAAAAACGGACAATTGTAGGGCGACTTGGAGCTGGGCTGGTTAAATAGGATCAAGAGGGGGGGAGTCTGTATGACAGGGACTGACGGTTGGCTTCAGGTAAGGCCCATACCCACTAGGTGACTTTACCGTCACTGGGCGACGGGCAACGGGCAACGGGCAACGGGCAACGGGCAACGGGCAACGGGCAACGGGCAACGGGCAACGGGCAACGGGCAACGGGCAACGGGCAACGGGCAACAGGCAACAGGCAATTTTAAAGGTGGTGTTATGGGTGATTCTGCTTCTTGTTGCCCGTTGCCCAGAATTCACACCACACCCAACTGGAATCGCGGGGCAATTATGCTGGCCGAGTCCCCGTTTGTATGGTATAATGTTCTGGGCGACAGGTGACAGGGAGCAGAATCGCCAATCGCCTGTCGCCTGTCGCCAATAAAGTTGCTTAGTGGGTATGGCCCTTGAAATTACGCAAGTTTAATGTTTTACTGGCAATGTTACCATTGATGTAAAGTCCCATACCCACTTGGCAATTTTTATTTCTGTGGTTGTGTTTTCAACAGATCGCCCGTCGGTATGCTATTGAAATGAACATGTTTGATAAAGTTGGTGATAAAATCATCCAGCAATTTTCCCGGCGACTCAGATCAAACATGCACATTTCAATATAGTAATAATATTATTTCAATATGCTGATAGGCGAAAATAGAGGATCTTACTGGTGATCACACACCATATCCATATATCACAGTCAGCGGGCGATGTGTATCTCGTGCAGTAGCCCGTGGTCTGTAAAATCACCTGGTGGATATGGCACTTAAAGGACGTCTTTATCAGACCTGTTGACAAGCGCCTCTTGGTGATTGTGGGTCCTCCTGCTCAAACAATAAGCGTAATTTGTTGCGAGATAGCAGTTCAGTTTTTTTCATGTGCTGACATTACATGCAATGGCTCTACCTGTAGGGACAAAGAAAACTCATTTGAAAATATTCCTGTATAATTCTCGACCTGCATCCCCATACATGGCACATCGGACATTCACCCCAAGGACGTCCATTACCATGGCCAAACCAGATGCTATAGGAATTAAGGTCTCTGTATATTTTGTTATGAGATGAGATTATTGATAACAGGTTTACTCAAAGGATATCCATACCTTAGTATTTGATTAAATTCAACATATTCAAATATCAGGATTCTAGAAACAAGATTCAGACATAACATTTTTTTCCATTTGTTACAGTTTACAGTCCTTTAGCTCAAACATTATGTGTGATTTGTTGCGAGATAGAAGTTCAGTTTTTGTTTGAGTGCTTAGATAACATGCCAGAGCTGTACCCGTAGGGACAAAGAAAACTCATTTGAAAATATACTTGTATTATTCTCGACCTTCATCCTTATACATGGTCCCTAGGACATTCACCTCGGGACGTCTTGTACCCTGACCAAGCCCGATGTCAAAGGACTTATTGTTATTCTTATGTGAGATAAGATAGGTGATAACAGGTTTTACTATAAGAATACCCATACCTTAGTATTTGATTGAATACAACATGTTCAAATGTCAGAATTTTAGCAACAAGATGTAGGCAGAAGTCTAATATTCCATCTCTAACTTGATTTAGACATGACATTTTTCCCATTTGTTGCAGTTTACAGAAAATAGCTCTGTTATTCAGATTACATCTTGTAACCCTCTCCGTTCTATTCATATTCAGTCACAGCTTGGTACCATAGGCCCTTCCACTTGATCCATAGATCTACTACTAACAATACCAATTACCGTATTATCATCGGTAAGAAAGACCTAATTTGAATATGCTCATTTCACCAAATTTAACTTTTGATAAATTGATAATGATCCAAATTCAATTATTATAATAAATCCCTTGCTGAATTATAACAGCCTATCATAACCCATCGCTGAAATCAATACTTTATAGTGTACATATGTTCTCGCGTAGTGTATACTGTTTCCATCTGAGAGCTACGTGAAAATACCTACGATCAATAGTTCACGCTTATTGCATTTTCTTACAAGGTAAAAAGAAAGAAGGTGTAAATACTCCCCCGGGTGTCAAAAGTTGCGTGAGAGTGTCACACGAGCGCACTTGAACACAGATACATAGAACCCAGTCTTTGGCCCTCACAGCTGCCATGACGTTGCGTGTTAAGTCCGTGGTTTTTGCTTCAATCTGAGAACTGTGTGAAGAGCCTGGGATCAATGGTTTAGTCGTTTACAAAGGCTAGGCACTGAACATTCTAACTGAGGTAAAAAGAGAGGGTATAGATGCTATTCATGAGGGCCATTCCATAAAAATGTTGGACATTTATAATTTATATTTCGTTCCAGGAACAAGATATGAACAAAAAATGCCATGTCTATGTATTGAATGCAGGTACGCAAAAGTTTGCGTATACCTTTAAAAGTTGCGATAGGTATTGCAGTGTTCGTAGCTTTTTTTCTTTTAAATTCATATATTTCTTTCACCATGAAGTTATGAAGATTGAAGGTATGATAATATATCAGGTGCCATTGAAAAGGAAATTTCCTACCAAATACGTTGCTGAAAACCAAATAAGAACCAGTCAGTTGATAACTAAATGGAGCTTTCAAGGAAAGGGTGATAATTATTTAAGTTCCAATCTTTTTTAATTTGTGAACATTTTTTAACGTACAGTGTATGTAGTGAGCTATTTTTGACACTACATAGCTTTTTCTTACTAACACTATTTGCATACAAATCCAGAGTGAATCATGAAAATGTGCATGGAAGTTTTTTCTGTTTTATTTTATTTTATTTATTTATACAGGATATAATTCAAACAGTCTGTCTGGTCTCCCATTGTGGTCCTGTCGATCATTTGGGCACAATTCCGTGCAGGGGTCATCCAATTGTCCTATTTCCATTCTGCACTCCATGGGACTTCACGGAAGTAACTGGGAATGTCACACCTTTGACAACCGGACATAGAACCCAGCCTTTGGACCTCAAAGCTGCCATAGTGTTACGTGTTGCTTTCAGTCCGTGGTAACTCCAGCCACCATTAGAGAAGGGGACATTTCAAGTATGTACTTTGCACCTTCAGCATAGGGTGAAGCCTGAATGAGCACATCGATCGACCAGAGTACAGGCCCGTCTGAAGGGAGGAATGATTCAGGAAAAAACACACACAAAGTCTGCCTTTATAGTCTAAGTTCAAAGAGACTCACAAAGAATCGGCCACCAAACCTTGAATGGATCGAAAACCACATCAGAACGATGTCAAGCCTGTTTTTAATCAACTTATATATCAGGTTGAAAGCGTGTGGTGGAATGTGTTTCCATAGAGATGTGTGTGATAAAGTATCAAAGACCTGAAGCTCCCATTGGTGTATGGAGGTAACTGTGGTAACTACCTACCTGGTTCTCTACAGTGGGAAGCCATTCACATATAAAGGCCGTATTCCACATACCAAAAGTACGCGCTGCCCATATTGACTCTTCATATGGTAAGATTCTTTACCAGCAGCCAATACTTTTTGCCGCGGCTGCCATCCACTAGCCAACCTAAAATAATACTCAGGGATTAGGGTTGGATGGCAGTGCCGGTCAAAGTGTATATAAGAATTACAAAAATACTTTCTAGGCAAGAATATGGAATTGATTATTCGTTTTTGTTTAATATTTGTTGTAAATATTGATAAGAAATTGGGCACCGTGCGCCCAAACCCCTCTTTTTCTTTTCTTTTTTCTATTTTCCAATTTTCAATTGCTCCATAAACAATGACCGACCTTAGACAAACAGTAGGGGATTATCTTCTGTCAACACGTTGACCACTGAGGTGATCCTTTGTTGCACTTCCGTGCTGAAAGTATGTCGAAAGGGCATCCTGCTGATTTCCACTTGTAGAATTGACTGCCGATACATGATTGGCAGGAAATAATTACATGTAGGTACATTTTTTTAGCGATGCCAGCGATTTTAAATTTACTACCACAAAAGTGTATCAGCAGTGAAACACTGAGGTATGCGGGGTATAGGCTTTAGTCTTTATAGGTTTTTTTGCACGAACTTTTGATACTGGTCTCAAGTTGAAAGCAAGTATAGCAATGCTTATGTTGAGTTTTCCTTTATATTCATCACTCACCATAAGTGGCGGCCAAGGGGAAGAACACTATACTACCGCCTTTGAATCCGGTCAAAGATTTCAGTGGCTGAATTGACATGTCTTTGAAGTGTGGAAAAAGCACCTGAATTGGGAACAAGGATGGAAAGAGAAGAGAACACTTTTAAGTTAGTAAATAGATTTACTGAAACATAATTACAAGCTGAAAAGACACCTTGAAAGAGACTCGGTAAAAAGCAGGCACTGACAACAGTGAATACTGTTTCACAATGTGTTTGATGTTGCAACCATGTGTTTTTGTTCGTAGTGTTCGTACTTCATATTCCATGCTAATGCATTGTCCCCAATAGAGATATACATACGCTGGAGTCGTCATCTGACTGTGCGCTCATTACTTACACAGATATATATGTGTAATACGAAACCTGGATAAGGAATATTATAGCAACTGACACATAATATGGACTCTTGCATACATGTCTCTGTTTGTGTCTTTGTATAATATATCAGAAATCAGATGATAATATACGGAAGATATACGGATGTAGTTCACTTCTTTTTCCCAACTTATTATTGATTCTATCAGTTATATAATTCCTGACCATCGATACATGATACTGTATTACACATTGAAAAGTCAATATCAACCAATCAGCAGGTATAGGGAACACAATAAGCCCATCCCAGATTGGGTATGTCCCAGTCTTAGACAGGGGCTAAACAAAATATATGTATAGGCCGTTCTTGTCTTCTAGAGTTGAGGTTACTGAAATCAGCAAGAATTATATATATTTTTCCATATCGCCAAATATTGTGAAAACATTATGATTTCCCGGATTTCATCCAATTGACAGCTTTGCAGGTTTGCCAGTCATCAATGGAAATGCTCTTTTTTAGGGAAAAACAGGGTTGCCCATTATAGGTTGGGCTGACAGGCTTTAGCCTTGGTTCCTATGGGGAAAAGTCCAACATATAAAGCTGCAATTTACCAATTCTAGGAGAATTTGCTTTTGTTAATTTTGTATTATGCAACTCTCCATGAAATAAGCATGGAAGCAATTTGGAAAATATGTTGTGGTACACTTTGATGTTGTTCTGAAAAAGTTGTTAGGAACTGAATGATACTGAATAGTAGTAGTGTTCAATTTCAAATAATGACGTGATGAATTCAGATTACTATAGTCAAGCCTTGTGTCTTGTTGACATATTACAAAGCATGCATACACCCAGGTCGTGATCAAGGCTAACCTGCAGGTAAAATATATAAAATTGGCCTTTAATGGTAGGAAAAGACATGATCTAGTTTAGGAGGAGTAGGCAACTGAAAAAATATTTTTTGGCGGTCTAAAGTATGGCATAACCGTGAGAGTATGATCTATTTTTGTCATTAAAATTCATCTATGACCAGTTCAGACCCCAAACTTCTACCATCTGGATACTAATCATCCCAGTCTGTGCAATATAGGCCTATGTGTACACACTATTGAAAAACGGCAATTCGAATCAATATGAACACACCAAATATATTTTCCAGTGGATTTATTGGAAAAAACCTTCAAATAAAATACGTGCATGCATACATGGCATATCTATAAGAACGGTTTAAGGATTCAAGGAAAGTAAGATTAATCTACCTCGGTGGTTCTAAGGCCCATACCGTCTACATGGTATGGGGAGGGGTCTTTGATCTGCGGCTGACTGGTCGATCTGAGGGGAGGGGAAGGGGGGCCAGGCTTTGAGACTGACCACCTTTTTTACTGTGATATAGGAGTGCCCTGAGGTGCCTGGTCCCCCAGTAGGCTCCGGTCGATATATACCTGAACGGGCTGCCATGCATGAAGGGTATTCCACTTTAGCCTTATCGCCATTAATTTGAGGACTTGAGCGGACAGGGTGAATAAATATGTTTATTGGACGTGGAACTTGACTGGGCAGAGTTATAGAAATGGGAAGTCATCTTAAGAAGTACAGCAACTTGATCAATTGGTCCATGATTCCATTGGTGGTCTATTGAATAGCACCGCCGAGGCTTACATGCATATGCAATATTGTTCTGGTACTACTAATAGTAGGCATTTGAACATATAGTCCCTCTTAAACTAGGACATGAATGGAATAAAGTTTGTGAGAATGGATGAGGAGAACAGTGCATGGCCTGATCTAGGGTTTCTTATCCATCATGCGTAAGCTTGTTTGAATGCGACGCTTTTCATGCTGTGTGTAGTTGAGCCCTCACCGTATCGTGGCCCCTGGTGAGTCCACCAATCTGCCATATACCCCCTGGAGAAGGATTTGTAGAACGGGAGGCTTCTGGTTAATGGTGAAATAGACCAATACTTTCTTTTATTGACAATAGTCTTTTCATCCTTGAACTATATGATTTTACTTTATGATTATGCATAAGATTGCTAATTATTGTTATTCCTTATTAGTTATTACAGTATGCTAGCTCGTGTGTATTGTAGTCTTCCTTCCCGTCTCGACCACAGGTCATCTGAGAATGTAGCTCGTCATTAAGAGTTGACAGAACACTCAAATGAAAAGGTATTATTTTTTAAATCCAGACATGTAATATAATCACTGCACTCCTGTTGACAACTATCAGTTCAGAGAGGTTGTCCACTCAGCCACATGCAACCAACTAACACCCAGAGCCTAGTCCAACAACTCAGTCCCACTCACTCACCCAACAGTGACCTGAGTTCACAGTGCAGCTTACTCCATGAGGTTATGCCTTTCGGCTTACCAATTACACTCTTAGGCTGCTGGCACTTCCGCCTCTATTTTACCAAACTATGATGCAGCCTCTAGGCTTTCTACCTGTACCAGAGATTCATTCTTTGCCCTGATCCCTATTTTCTTAAAAGTTACCTAAGATTTTACGCAGTGGACTGACACCTGCAACAGTACATCCTGTCAAATATGTAAACCTGTAATGCAATAGATGAGCTTTACATAAAGAAATTTTCATTCGTTTCATTGTGTAGAGTTAACGCGATACATCAGGATTGACAATTAAAACACTCACAGATTTCCCATAGCCATGACAGGAAAGCAATATCTGAAAACAAAGGGAGTAAATCAGTGATGGACTCCTGATTTAATCAGAGTATGCACACATATATAGGGGAAAGTTTTGTTTGATAACCCCAGAACCCAATTTGAGACAAACCTCATTGTATCGCGGGAACAAGCCACCAGTACATCATGGTCTGTAAATTTACTAATCCCGGCATCCCGCTAGGTGTCACTGCCGCATCACCATGGAGATTGAAAAACTGGTAATCCGCCTCTGCCTGCTGCCTTGGCAGGAGACGAGCGTATTATAGAGTGATTTATTTTGTGTTAAAGCTAGAAATTGGCCCTCTCTGTCAGCACAATGGCCGACATATGGGCGGCGGGCGTGCTGCCATCTAGCGGTGGTAATTAACCAAAGCCCGTGTCGTACACGAGGCCGAGTCATTAGTGCGGATCAATACGCTGTCAGCAGTCACTCTGCGGCGAATCACCCTCCACGCCAGAAAGAGAGTCTGTGAGAACTGACTCTGCTATGTAGGTCATTAACTATATACCGGCATTATAGTGTCACTACACCACACAGGCTAAAATCAGTCCCGCATTGTTGCTGGTTGGCTGCAACTACCCAGAGCTGGATCGGGTGGCAGCTACAGTGCATAGATAACTCTTGGTATGAGGTGTCCATGTGGCAGAGTGGTCAGCAGTAGGCCTCGGGACGACTCGCCCAGCCCCAACATGACAGCCGCTTTTCCAGCTCACCGGGCACCAGCAAACCTGACAGCTGCTGGTTTATTTACCTGCTGACAGACAAAGCGTTTCACCAGGGGGCGTGAGGGCGCAGTGAGGCGTGAACAAGCTTATACAAACAGGGCTTAAAGGCCCCTCGCAGGGCTTGTACGACCCTCACAGGGCTTATACGCCGCTCACAGGGCTTATACACTCCTCACAGGAATTATATATGCCCCTCACAGGGCTTATATGCACCTCACAGGGCTTGTATGCCCCTCACAATGCTAATACGCCCTTTCACAGGGCATATACGCCCTTCACAGGGCTTGTACGCACCTCACAGGGCTTGTATGCACCTCACAGGGCTTGTATGCCCCTCACATGGCTTGTATGCCCCTCACAGGGCTTGTATGCCCCTCGCAGGGTTTGTATGTCCCTCGCAGGGCTTGTACGCCCCTCACAGGCCTTGTACAGCCCTCACAGGGCTTATATACCCCTCACAGGGCTTTATGGCACTCACAGGGCTAATATGCCCCTCACAGGGCTTATATGCCCCTCACAGGGCTTATATGCCCCCCAAAGGGGGCGTGGGGGCGCAGTGAGGCGTGAACAAGCTTATATGCCCCTCACAGGGCTTGATGCCCCTCACAGGGCTTAAATGCCCCTCACAGGGCTTAAATGCCCCTCACAGGGCTTGTATGCTCTTGACAGGGCTTGTACACCCCTGACAGGGCTTGTACACCCCTGACAGGGCTTGTAACTCCTCACAGGGCTTAGATGCCCCTCACAGGGCTTAAATGCCCCTCACAGGGCTTATATGCCCCTCACAGGGCTTAAATGCCCCTCACAGGGCTTATATACCCTTCACAGGGCTTATATGCCCCTCACAGGGCTTATATACCCTTCACAGGGCTTATACGCATCTCAAAGGGCTTATACGCACCTCACAGGACTTGTACACCTCACAGGAGTAGTACATACAAGGGGTTGGGTGTACTGACAGGTTGTACTGCTGTTTGAAACATAAATAAATCACTGCTTGGGTTATGAAATACGGAAGACCCTTTTGGGTCGTCCTTGGGGGTATGTACCACCCATGGGGATCATATGTACCTCGGGCTTCACCCTCGGTGCATTACGAACCCCTTTGGGTCATACAGACACTCACCAACGACCCCCGCGGGTCTGCTTATATTAATACACCCCTCACAGGGTTCAGTAATGACTACAAATTTCTAGGGTAGTCGTCCATCCATAGCACTTTTCTAATGAATGCATCTCTTATCTGTATGCTGGAAAGGAGTATGTCGTCAACTGAACTGAATTAGACGTGCTGTGCAAATATTGACGTACTGTTTAACGGAATTGTAGAGCTTTGCCATTCATTTAGTTATTCTACTTAAATACCTTTATCCTTCCATTATGGAGAATTAAGCTGCAAATCACTCTTCTCTTACTGGAGGATAAAGTGTAGGTCCTCTCAGATCTCTAACGACTGTTCTAAGCTATGGAGGTAGGGGTAAAAGGTGGTCCAACCAGGAGGGGAAACCCCCGGTGACAATCCCCCTCCCCCCTCCCCGCCCCACACCTCGCCATTCCTATTGACTCTCCACTAAAGTGGCTCTGCTATCAAAATCAATATCCTTCAGCCAGAAATTGAATTCAGTGTAGCGGATGACACGGTTCTGCTAGCTAGAGGATTAAGTCTGTGTAAATGGGATGAGGTGTGGGGAAGGAGGGGGGATAGGGGGTTTAGGGGGGACCTGGAGGAGTGGGGGTGTCACTCGGCTTGTCAGAAACCAAGGGGACATATGGATCCTGGCGGCTCGGGTTTAATCCGGCCTGCTGAGAGATAATCCCTGGGACTAACCCCTCCAGGGTGTGGGCTGAGGACTAACCCCACCGACTGTAGAGTGGGCCGGGCCTTTCAGTACTGGGCCGGGCACAGCTACTCTGGCCGTGGACTTTGGGGAAGAGGGGTGGGAATGGAGGGGGAGTAGAAGAGTGGGGGGAGGGGGGGAGGAGGGGGGAGGAGGGGTGCTTGAAGGGGGATCGGAGGGTGGAGGGGGTGCAGAGGGCTGGAGGGGAAGCAGGGGAAGCAGGGGGCTGAGAGGGAGCAGGGAAGAGGAGTTAGGGGGAGGAGTTGGGGGAACAAGGGGGAGGAGGTGGTTGGAGGGGAACAGTGGGGGGAGCAGAGGTGCTGGAGGGGGAGCAGAGAGGGAGGAGTTAGGGGAAGCAGGGGGAGCAGGGAGAAGGAGTAAAGGGAAGCAGGGGGAGGAGTTAGGGGATGCAGGGGGAGTAGGGGGCTGGAAGGGGAGTAGGGGGAGCAGGGGGGAAGAGTTAGGGGGCAGGGGGAGCAGGGGGAGGAGTTAGGGGAAGCAGGGGGAGGAGTTAGGGGAAGCAGGGGAAGCAGGGGGAGGAGTTAGGGGAAGCAGGGGGAGCAGGGGGAGGGGTTAGGGGAAGCAGGGGAAGCAGGGGGAGGAGTTAGGGGAAGCAGGGGGAGCAGGGAGAGCAGGGAGGAAGAGCAGGTGGAGTATGGGAAGCGGGGGGAACAGTGGAAGCAGGGGTAGCAGGGGGAGGA
The DNA here is from genome assembly GCA_936440205.1 of Lepidonotus clava. Lineage (NCBI taxonomy): Eukaryota > Metazoa > Annelida > Polychaeta > Phyllodocida > Polynoidae > Lepidonotus > Lepidonotus clava. The sequence continues at coordinate 49,082,386 of OW387141.1, read as the reverse complement.
GTTAGGGGAAGCAGGGGGCTGGAAGGGGAGCAGGGGACTGGGGGGGAGGAGGGGACTGGAAGGGGAGCAGGGGACTGGAGGGGGAGCAGGGGACTGGAGGGGGAGCAGGGGACTGGAAGGGGAGCAGGGGACTGGAGGGGGAGCAGGGGACTGGAAGGGGAGCAGGGGACTGGAAGGGGAACATGGGATCTGAAGGGAGCAGCGGGGCTGGGTGTTAGGGAGGAGCAGGGGAAGCAAACACAGGGCCTTAAGGGTCCCCTCCTGGACTACGGGGATTAGGGAGAAGGACCATTATAACTCCGGCCAGATTAGACCAGCATCCCCCCGTACCCACCCAGGGGCTCCCTGTATTGAGGGAAGCCATGAAAATCAATTGAGTGGGTCATGAGCCGAGCTGCTCGGAGCTGCTCGGAACCCCTCAGCCCCCCGCATAATCCCCGGGCTCATGCCTGGCCGTATCGAGCCGCAGGTCCCTACCAGCTCCTCCCAGCTGTCCTGGTCGCATAAATCGAAGGTTCTTTGCTCCTTTGGGAAAGACCGATCAAAGGGCACCAATAAAGTAGGAGACTTTAACGTCCTTGCCACAAAAAGATGGCTATTTAGTCGGCGGGGCTGTACTTGGCTGCTGGGGTGTCGGCAATGGGATCTCAGGAGTCGGTCACATGGTTTATCTGAATGGGTGTATATTAACGTCATTATCGGACTGAGAGAGGTACAGGTTTCTGATTTCTATTAAGTGGAACCTTGGCCGACGGTTTTCCATGTAACCAAAGGAGAAGGGGCAGGAGGAGGGGGAGGGAGGGGGGCATGCCGTGCCATAATCCCTTACGTTTGGCTTCATCTCAGCGAAAACTATTATAGTGCCACCCGATCTTTTTAACTTTTCTATGTCCTCTTCTAAACAGATAACTGATTCAAAATTAGAATAGTATTACCACTTTATTTCTAAAAGTATTAGAAATAAAGTTGTGGCCCATCGTTGATAAAACATTTCCGTAACGTTTTTTGAAAGGGGAGAATAACATTAGAAAAAGACGCATTCGATGTAATGCGCTAGTTTGTACGTAATATAATGTGATAGTAATTATTATGATATGATATTCTTATTCTATGATATCATAACTTACTTACTTTTATGACTTATATTGCTTTTTCTCACAGAGAGATAAGAACGATTAAATCACATACCATCTACATAATGTCGATACAGTATTCTCTAAGTATTCTGTATAAAAACGCTGCAATGCAGACATATAATGTGTAATGTTGTTGAGATTGCTTCACATTCTCCTTAATCACTGTTTTAAGAAGTTGCAGCCATCAATGATTTTTCGCTGATAAAGCATATTCCTCTGATTTGAAGAGAAGTATCTTTGGGGAGTGGCTATACGCCCGACAGTCGCGCACGCGATTATGGCGTATATAGAATTTCTTACACACGTGGACATAAAGTCTGCACATACATACCTGCTTACATATGCGGACATAGGGTTAGTTGGTGTGTTAAGTATTTGCAAGGCTGTATGTGCGAAGAAAATAGATTTAATAAATAAATAATAAAAGAAAAAGGGGGTTTGGGGGCTCAGCCCCCGATTAACAAATAATATACTGATGAAAAAAAAAAGATACATCCGCGTGTATAACAGCGTGTACATACACAATCATAACCCCGAGCATACAGATCTACCAGTGTGCGCGAACTTTAACGTCCACGACCTTGTGCAGACGTGGTCTTGTGACCACATTTTGGTGATCACCATGTGCTCATCACAATCAAGTGGCTTGTAGGTACATCTAAAATTTACAAATGTTGAATAAAGAAAATTGCTTATTTTTACTGTGACATTATATCAGATACATTAAGCAGAATTGTTTGTTCTAGATACCTTTAAAATGTGTAAGATCACACTTTTAAAATGATCACCAAAATGGCTTCCTTACCAAATCTGAGACTTGTGACGTCATCTACACAACGTCTATACAAGCAATTCTCTGTGCGCGGCATTCTGATGCTATGTCCGCGCGTATAATTCCTGCCGTATTTTTGCACTAACTCACAGATTTTAAGTGGTATCAATCGTATGTGCTTTTATAGTTTACATGAATTTACAAATCGTTAGGAACGCGAATACCTGTCCCCCACCAGCCCCCTGTCACACAGACACCCCCCACTTCCCTCCCCCCCGTAGACTGGACAGTCCTCCGTCGAATCATCTGATTACCCTCACTTAGTGTAGGTATTGCCAGTGACCGGCTCGGATTTAGGGTCACAGAAAAGATGAAGCTAATACGACTTTTTTCATCACTCGTTTCCTATTTCCAATGATTCAATAACCAGCGCAGGAACGTGTTCACCTAGAGTACGCTTATTGAACAGCGTTATATTTCTTACCAGTAGGCTTAGAAATAATTCGAATTCCATAAATCAGCATAAATCATAGATTACCTGAAAATGTCTCAAAATAAAGTGTTGAAAGGTAAAATGGTTTCATGTAATCCATTTTATAATGCATTTCACAACAAGAGGGACAACATTTACTAGCCCTTTAGTTCTTATTCAATATTCAAAGTAATACCTTAATTTCCTAGGTTGTCCCAGAGCCAAAGGGTTAAAGAACACAGCGATCATGTCCCATGACTAACGGGTTAAAGAACACAACGATCATGTCCCATGACCAAAGGGTTAAAGAACACAGCGATCATGTCCCAGGGCCAAAGGGTTAAAGAACACAGCGATCATGTCCTAATACCAAAAGTTTAAAGAACACGGTGATCATGTCCCGGGGTTAAGGGTTAAAGAACACGGCGATCATGTCCCAGGGCCAAAGGGTTAAAGAACACGGCGATCATGTCCCATGGCCAAAGGGTTAAAGAACACAGCGATCATGTCCTAATACCAAAAGTTTAAAGAACACGGTGATCATGTCCCGGGGTTAAGGGTTAAAGAACACAGCGATCATGTCCCAGGGCCAAAGGGTTAAAGAACACGGCGATCATGTCCCATGGCCAAAGGGTTAAAGAACACAGTGATCATGTCCCGTGGCCAAAGGGTTAAAGAACACAGCGATCATGTCCCGTGGCCAAAGGGATAATTAGAACGCAGCGATCAAGTCCTGGGACCAAAGGTTTAACCCTTTAGATCCCAATCCAGCCGTTGCTGCCCGAGGGTATACTCCTCAATACGGCCATGGCTGTCGAGAAAAATGGCAATTTTTCCATATTTTTTCTAGATTTTTCCAATGGGAACAATTTAAGTATTCAACATGCAAAACGGCAAATATATCATTTAAAAGCTGATTACATTCCCTTGCCAATATACTTCAAATCTGGTACCAATAAATTTCATCAATAAGGGTGGGTCAACTTTCCTATGGAAATCCATGGGAATCCTAGGGAAATCGAGCAATTCCTGATTGCAATCAGTGGGGCCTAAAGAGTTAAAGAACACAGCGATCATGTCCCGGGGCCAAAGGGTTAAAGAACACAGCGATCATGTCCCACTATCAGTTGTCCTATGAGAGCCCCGCCACCTTGAACCTGATATTGTGGAGCCTGTTTTTTGTAAACCGACCGCTTATCCCCCTCCTATCGGTGAATCTGACTCCTATAACCATGGCGTGCTCTCTTCCAGGTCTCCTCATCTTCCTGCTCCAAGTCGCGACGTTAGGCGTGCGCATGCGTGTTCCCATGACAGCCTATCCACCAATCAGCTGCCTCGACGGAAGCGGCGCATGCGCAATGGATTCCCACTGTCACGTGATGCTGGAAGCGATTCCCCGGATCTGCAACATGACAGGTGAGTCGGGAGGGGGTAATTGCCATGGAGATCTGTTCCTTGGTGGGGGGGTCCGGAGGATGGGGTGTCTAGACCACTGAAGTCCAATAGACGTTGTGCAGATGACGGCACATCTTAAGAATTGGCATGGACGCCATTTGGTGATCACTTTAACTTTGTTATCATTTACAAATCGAAAGCACATTTTTGTTTATTCAATCAAAGAAAAGCTCATTGAATCATAATAAACAATTATTTTCAATAAAATGTGGATATATTTCATAGCCATGTGGGCATCGTGACCACATGGTAATCACCAAAATCTGATCACGTGACGCTGTGTGCACAAGGTCTATACCCACTAGGAGAGTTTATAGCGATGGACGACGGTTGACTTGACTGAATCAGCTGATTTGTATGATCATCTGTCAGTACGGTATATTGAAATATGCATGTTTGATATGAAACAGTGCTAAAATCGGCCGACTCTCAGGGTAGAATCGGCCGATTTCAGTGCCAATCTGTCGGTCAACTATGTTAAAATGTCCTAGTGAGTATGGGGCTCGTCACTCGTCGCCCATCGACGGTAAAATCGCCTAGTGGGTTTGGCACTCGAATGAGAGATAAATACCCCCTTAGGCACAAGGTACATCTGATTAGAATATCGATACTTCTCCTTTTTGTGTTATTCAAGAAAGGATGTTCCTGCCATTCTCCGGCTTAATTACCGGTGTCCCGGAATAGACCGGAGATATCTTACATTGATTACTGATGCTCACTTTTTACATGTCTACGTGCATGGCCTCATGATTAACCCCAGCAACATGTCTAGCTTTAGGGAGACATTCCCGATTCCCGATGCCTCAATGATATCATTGATAGCTCTAATATTGAGAAATTCCCACTGACTAAGGGTCAGCAGCACCTGATACGTAGAACCATTTGAAGGGGCCTCCAAATACAGACAAGCTAATATGACTTTTTTCATCCCTTGCTCTGCAACCATACCTTTTTAGTCAGTTTGTTACTTACTAAGATGGCACGTAACAATTCCATTATAGATAGTGGGGTTGAAACCTCACCAAATCAGAATGATATTATAACAATAATTCTAGTGAGGTTAGGATGTAACCAAAAACATGTTGCGATAACATTCTATTTTGGTTGAAAACATGACCTGAATATTGTTATAACATCACAGTACAACATCACATCAGTACGTTGCAGCGACATAATTAGGAGCTATCAAAAGAATGTAACAAGAAATTAAATACAGAACCAAGCAGAACATTGCTGACATGGTATGATAACTTCACATCCTTGACTGTGGAGATCATTGTATGAGTAAAGCAGAGTTAGTGTTGAGTGTAAGCATCACACAGCACACGCTGAATACAAATGCCTCCAGGCTTAATCCGGCCATCAGTTTAATTCTCACATACGTTTTGCAGCAGGGGGCTTTCAATGAGGTCCTTATGTACCAGGGTAGGCGTTAGAGCGGCATGTTGCAATTCGGTGCGACCAGCTAGCATACCCTCAACTAACCACCACAAGGGGGCGCTGATTACATGGGGGGAGGTAGAGTCGTAGAAAACGGTAAAGACCATATTGCAGTACGCATTGGGTAAAGTTTACGTTAGCCAACGCGTCTCCGCGTTGGCCAACGCGTCTGATTCGTGTAATTTTACAAACATGTTTGTAAAAAAAACATGTGCCAATGCTTGCCAAAGCAACCCTAACGCATCCCAACACGACCCCAACGCATGCAAAAACGCGTAGTATAATATACTTTGCGTCGGGTCGCCTTGGGATCCAACTTGACCCAACGCAAAGTGTAATATTGCCTTAATACACCCCTAACGCAAGCTGGTCGCGTTGGGCAATACTACCCAACACGACCCCAGACCCGACATATATAGTATAATAAGGCCTTTAAGGGTTGGGGGTTGGCGGTAGACTTAGAGCATGTTAAAGGCAAGGGGGTTTGGATTTAGAGTCGTACAATATGGTAAAGAGTAGATGGGCTGGGTATGCTCAAGGGGGAAGAAAACCGGGAAAACAGGTGTTATTATTGGTCGGTATGAAGTAAGAACCACAAAACATAACGGGTCGGCCTGGTGTGAGTATAATGTGACTGGTAGGGGTATTTTGTGGGCCTATGACACAATATAAGTAGTACGTGCTGGGTACAACTAATTTGTACACATATTGTTGTAAATACGTTGTATTATACCTGTATTACTACGTCATGAAAAGCACTTAATTGTGATGATGTTGAGCTCAATAATATATATCTTTGGCCCGTGGGGGTCCAGGTAAGAATAGGCCCCCAGTAGCCCCTGCTGTAATAAGAGGTGATGATAGGGGGACTGAGCACTGACCAGGTGGTTCTGTGGGTTCAATTCTCAGTTAGTGATGTGGTTCACTAAAGGATGAGGTACAGCAAAGATGATTTTCAGGTTTTGATCTCCTGCTGTTTCCTGCCCTATAACCTTCATCTCATAGATTTGATCACCAAAGACAGAATTTTTCCCAACTGGTTTGCGTCATGAAAATGATCCTGGCTGTTGGTATGGCATAAAATACCCAACACTTACTCACTCACATTATCTCAGTATGGCAACACTATAAAGAGGGCATCCATTCCCACTACTGCAAATAGGCACCACCCTTGATATGACCCTGACAGTTAAATAGGGCATAACGCAACCAATACCCAACCAATCATATATATATATATAGAGAGAGAGCCTTGTGTAAAAGTTACGTTATATATTGCTGGCTCATGCTGTGTGCATTGCATTTAAAGAAATGTTTACCGTTTACCGTGGAAAAATAAGAAAGAACATATATTACAATGTCATCTATGTATACTACAGATGGCTGTTCCTCATACTAAGCTAACTCAGTGTTGTGCCTGTGCACAGCTACGGTATCCAACAAGTAAAAGGCAAAGTATGGTGAAGAAATGTTGATACAACAGGTTGTGGCCAGACAGTGACAAATTATATAATGCTGCATCCCCCAACAACAGTAACCAATATGACCTAATAAACCCCCATACCCACTAGGCGAATTTGACTGTATTGGCCGACTAGTATCGTGCGATTATTCTCATAAAATCAGCTGATTTTTTAGCACTAATTCAGATTGCCAGTCAGTATGCCATATTGAAATATGTATGTTTGATATGAATTGGCACTAAAATCGGCCAACTCTTTTGGTAGAGTAGGCTGAGTCGCCTAGTGGGTATGGGGCTTTAGTGGCCTGAAATCGCCCCAGACTGGTGTCAAATAAAGTAATGCTAATAGTCCTAACGGTTTCCGAATTCAATGGATGACAAAATATCTTTATGAAAACGTCTTTTACAGTTGTTGAGTTGGATAACTGCTTGTTTCCATCGGACCACTAATTTAGTCTTTTTTCAAAAATGGGCGATTTTTGTTGTCTCCGATTGTCTATCTGAAATCACTCAATGGGAACACGAGGAGGTGAATGCACTTCATTGTGTCTTATTGGTTGTGGTGGAAAATGTCCATGAGGAAATTAGAAAAACAGACAAACTGATTTGATTCTCGTCTTCCGTAAATCGTTTTTCTCCCCCAGTTGTTTCAATTTCATGTTTGGGCGGGACGATTTCAGCACATGCCACTTAGTGCAGGATGGTGTTCGCCGGGGTGTAGGGTGGTGGTCAGAGAAAGTAGTTCACTCTGCAGTGCACGCACCTCTTCTCCGGGTAAATATTCTGTGAGAGTACTCTCTGCTATGTAGGTCATTAACTATACACCTGCATTATAAGATTACTACGCCACACGGGCTAAAAAAAAAATCTTTTACTTGACGCATACAACTACCTGCGGCTGTACCAACTGGCAGCTACAGTGCAGAGATAAGTTTCAATAAAAGGTGTCGATGCGGCAGAGTGGCTTATGGCCGATTAGGAGGTGTTGTAAAAACCATCAGGGGAAGGACTAGGCGGAGGTTCTGGAGGTGTTAATGTATGCTGGAGGGGCGGATTCCCAATGGGAGTGTCAAGGCCCTACCCACTAGGCGACTTTTACACAGTCGGCCGACAGATCTGCGCTTAAATCAGCCCACCTTTGGAGTAGAATCAGCACACTCCATCAGCAATTCAGATTACATACACACATTTCAATATGGTATACTTACAGGCAATCATAGGAATCAGCCGATTTTAGTACTGACTTGTTGGCCAACTGTGTAAAAATCACCTTGTGGGGATGGGGGATTATGAGGGGCGTGAAAAAAAGGGGCGGTGTACAGGGGTGGGTGGGAGAGATGGCTATTTGTGTAAGGTGTGGTGGGCATGAGGTGTGTGGTGTGAGGTGTGTGAGGGGAGGAGGTATGTAGGGGATGTAGTGGGGCGGGTTATCACCATGCCCGGAGGAGGGGGGAGGGACCCTGGGCTAAGCCGCAGCAAAGCCGACGAACATGGCCTGAATCCATGATACGTGTTTGGGGAGGTGTTTACACCCGGGGGGCATGCAAGGTGTAGGGGCAGGGGGATGGAGGGGGAGGGGGAAAGGGGTAAGGGGAGGGTGTAGGCTGAACCAGCTTGAAATGTTCTGCAACCATTCCTTTTTAGACCGTTTGCTACTTACTAAGATGGCACATAACAATTATGTTATCGATGGTGAGTTCAGAATGTTTTCATAACATTAATTTTGATGAGGCTAGGCAAAACCGAAACAGAATGTTAAAGGAACATTCTGTTTGGGTTGAAGAATGTAACCAGAACATTGTAGAAACGTCACAGTGCAATGTGACGGCAGTATGTTGCAGTGACATAATTGGGAGTCATCAAAAGAACAGAACAAGAACCAAATACAGAACCAACCAGAACGTTGCTGCGACGTTATAATAACATCACATCCTTGGCTGCAGGGGGATGTCATAGTCTCGGTTTTACCTCCAGCATCCCTCCCCCCCTCCCCACAGGCCACCTCCTCCTAACAGAATTAGCAGGACGCCCGGCCACAGGAGGGGTGAGGGGTACCTACCCAGGAGGACAGACGGACCCCAAGGGACCCCACAACTGGTACATAGTTGGTTCCCCCAGCCCCTGGGAACCCCTCCCCAGCCCCCTTTCCCTAGGTTAGCCCTTTCCCTCCCCCTACTTCCCAGCTAACAGCCGAGCCTCCATCTGTATGCAGCAGTGCGCGCGTCGCCCGCTAAAGGAGGGAAATAGAAGGAGGCCCGAGTTAGAAGCACCTTTTATAGTACTTCTTATTAGTCCTGAAAGGCAAAGACTTTGCCGGGCGACGCGGTAGTACGCACTGCCATAGACCTCATTTCGGACTCTCGTTAATGGCGAAAGGCTGCAATTAGTGTCCGAGGGGACGTTCTGGTTGTAGGGGTCGTCTGGTATGGCGCGCCGGCCGTCTGCCACGTCTGAGGGGTGCGCCATAAAGACGCCATTATGACGACAGAGGGATGACCGCGGAGTGACCTCCTCCAGCGGGGCTGCTGCACGCCATGCATATAACGCCATTTACGTAGTTAGAGAGGGCATGTAGGGACACGATAGGGCTTTCAGAAATCCATCTATGGTAGGCGCAATGCACGAATCCTCCTCAGGAAGGAGCATTATAGAAAGTGGCTGATGGGTAATTGCACTGTTATTACTCGTTATTCAGGCACATAAAGAGAGTATAATTTCTCATTCTATCCAGCAAAGTGTCCATTACTTTTGTATTAATCAAAATTATAGAGGTAATAAATAGTAAAGACTTTCTGATATTTGTTGCTTTACCACAAAAACAAAGTTCTGAACGTTAGTTCATATGTATACAGGTCTTTGCCAACATAAGATGTTCATCATATCTATCTTAGATGGTCAGCATGGAATTTAGTGTTTCTTTATTATAACAAGGCAACTATCAAACATGGCTCATAGCATCACATATTGGTCATTTATCAGATTGTTTCTACATATGTTGCTTCCAGTCAAATACCATTTACACCTGGACGACTGTACGAGCCTTGTATTGCGGAAACTGGATTGCCTCGACAAGGGGAATGAAGGGCAGCCTGGGGAATGACGGGCGGGCCGTATCCATGGTTCCCCACCAGCTGCCAGCCCTGCAGAGGGCGTTGCGGCATCTCCTGCCATCACGTGGTACCGCTAACGAGGTTTCAGGTCCCTATGTGATCGGGGGTCTCACCCCCTTAGCCCCGCAGACCTCCATTATGGCCAACAGTGGCCCCACTCCCCGGCCCCGGGATCGCTTTCCACAATGGCCCAAAAGGCAAATCTGGTACTCCGCAATGAAATCAATTAGATCGCATAGTAGGACATCAGGCCAGAACCTTACAACTTATAATTGCATGATTTTTTTTATCTTTGTGTCTGGCTGTAAAGCCTTTTGGCAGCAGTTTGTGCCTCTTTTTGCCTCTCGCGTCTGATCGGATAGCCAAGGTTCTTCTGTAGGATGTAAACTGATAGGTCCCCTCTCACAGCCTGACCTGAAGGCTTCAAAGGTTTGCCATAGGTGCAATCCTTTAGCCTTGACTAAAAGCCAACAAAGCTCCCCTTAATTTGATTTCTTAACGCAGCACTTTTAGAATATAAAGTTACACTCCCCTTTCAATGTCTTTCTAAAGATAGCTTTTGATTAATCAACTGATAAGGAAAAGTCTCAAATAGCTCTAAAATACAATGCAAAACTTGAACAATGAATACTTCTTTAATAAATACCGATATGTTTGATAAAAACAAGGACTGAATATAGCTTAAAGGCCAGTCCTGACATAGGCCTTTAGGTGGTTTTACATTGTGCGATATGAACTGCGATATAATGATGTCTCAGTGAAGTCGCACATATTAGAGATAACTTTCTTAGTTTAATATGTATGTATGAACTACATGAAATAACCAATTTCAAACAATTATATTGCCCAAGTGTGTGACTTTTCTATGATGTTCTCATATCACCCCAATATCACAGCTCAACATAGGTGTAAAAGGGCCTTACATGTCACAGTGGTGCGCACTGCTGCCTCTTTACACTTCAGACCTCCACAGGCGCTGTTCAATATGGTATTTTTAGTTCTACAGACGGCAGTAAGAGAACAGAGGCCCACGCGTAGACAATGTTGTGTATTGTTTAGGAGAGTCTGTTTTAAGGTGGCCTGGAGGGAGTGCAGGCTGGAAGGGGGCAGGGCAGGGGTGGTCTTACAGTAACAAGGAGTAGTAATGAGTTGAGAAGTTGACATACAGTAATGGGGTTGACAACTAGTGTCTCTAATACCATGGTGTATGTTTTGGGAGTTGTGGCTAATGGGATCTATATTTCCCATCTATATGTGTCAAGGTGTCTCAAGACCTGGTTATATATGTGGCTGACTACTTTGACTTTTAAGATTGCACTGTTCAAATAATGTGTCATTACACTACCCCTTTCTACTACTTAGGCAATGCCATTTTCAACAAGGTATTATCATAAATAAGCTTAAATAGGTAAGAGACATTGTTTTGCATATTTTATCAAATAACTTATTTTGTGAAATTGTTCATGTTAAGGTACCTACTTCTAATTGTAGAAAAAAAGAAGTACTTTCATTAAGATCAACAGAGTCACTTATAACAACGTGGGAATGTTCCCTTGCATTCCAACCTAAAAAACATCCACCTGAGCAATTGCTGTACAATTTGTCCAGCGATTCGTGTGGTGAGGCACATTTCAATAAAGCATACTGACGGGCAATCAACATGAAACATGATAGGCAAGGATCAGATCGCCCTGGTGGGTGTTGAGCTATATCCTGTCCAACAAGAAGCAGGCGCAGGACTGTCACTGTAGACATATTAGAATTATATATGTTTATCACACCCTAGAGTGATACAGGTTCAGTAGTTAAGAGTTTAATTCATCACCGATACAAACAGGGTAATAACCAAAGTGTTATCACCTTACAGCGTGTTAGGGGAAAGAAGTTATGGCAGAGAAAATAGTTCCCCTTGTTACGTTAATCCAAGCTTTAATGAACCCCAGGCCGATATCGCTGACACACCTTGTGTTGATGATCCACCACAAACATCCTCCCCAGTTGGTTATACATTATGTCATAGACAGAATTGTCAAAGATATTTATGAAATAAGTCTCTACGCTAAACTTGTAATTTGGAAAACACAGACTTGGTGATCTGCTTGCTGTGACAGATGTTGTTGAGGTTTTCTGCAGGCACCACTAACTAGAGCCACAGACAAAGAGGGGGGAGCACTCCACTGCAAAACGGGCCCAGGAGCTGTGGCTGTAACTGTGGTCTAGGCTGTGGCTGTAACTGACCCAGGAAGTCCCACAATGTGGGCTGTCAGGGACACCATACTGTGGGAGCTGTTGTGTTTGGGTAGTCTAATCAGGGAATAAGCATTAAGGATTAACCACCATGATTGCTTGTCTTACAATTTTGAGGTAACAACTTATTTCTTAGCTTTCCCTGTAGGTAAATGGTATGGCGGCTACAGTTAAACCAATGGGCTGGCCATTAATATCTTAGAAAAAAGCAGGCTGTTAAATCAAAGCAAAAGGCTGTCTTACCAGAAAACCCGGAGGCTGTAGTTTTGTTTTGAGTACCTACCCTCATAGAGTCAATGCCCCCCCCCCTCCCCACTCCGGAGCCACAGACGAGCCGACAGGACGCGGTGTAAAGGTCACGTCTGTGTGAGGTGTTACAAACTCCAGCCCGACCCAGACCCAATCTGCACCACCACAGGGTTACACCAAGGTTAAACTGTTGACTTATGGGTTTTCTACTACTCAGCATGAGTCGACGGGCTTCTGTCATCAGCGGGTGGTATGAGTGATGGTACGTCCCGGTGGGTCGTTACCGCAGCGGGGTAAAGCTGGATGGACGGCTTCACACTGCACGACTGTCAAGGGGGTATTCCACTACATGACTTGGGCTAAGATATGAGTACGATATGATGATGACACAAACAAATTCGCTTACAGGTGAAACAAAATGGTTAAAAATTGGAAATCAAATGAACATGTAATATATATTTCATATAGAAGTGTATCTGTAATAATTGCAGTTTCCTTGTGACATCGTCATATCACAGGTCATGTTGTGTAGTGTAATACCCCATTTACTGTTATGATGAAATTGTAATATTATTATACCCTTAAAATACTCCTTTCTTTACATCTTGGGCTTTTCTAACATTGCAATTTCTGTATAGGGCTCAAAGGATCCCATAGTTAAAACTTTCCAATTGTCTACCCAAATTAGGATAAATGACTAGAAAGTAATCCAGTTGTCCCCAGGAACAAAAGTATATGGGAAGCTTGGTTCATGAATTACAAACAATACTGTGAAAACTGGGCAACACACTGATACTCGTAAGGAATAATGCTAAAGCTGGCAGCTTTAGTCATAGTATCTGACCGACCATACAGCAGTTTAATTGACTGGAAAAGCAACAAAGGTGTTTGATGAATACACTTTATGAAGTGTTCATCTGTTCACATCCGGCACTCTCCCGTCGGCCGGTGTGATCGAGGCCAAACAGATACTGTGACCCCCCTCCCCCTCCCCCCCGCCATCGTCACTCTCACAGACCGCTATTGGTGTCATTGGCTAAGCCAGTCTCACTAGTAATGATTGAAACCAGAAATTCAAAGCTAGGGTGGCACCGACATTTTAGTTAGCAGTTAGGCTTTTCACTTTAAAAGCATATTTTCTACCGGTTTCACCTCATTATAGACCCTCTCGACCCTGAACCCATAGACCCTCTCGACCCTGAACCCATAAACTGTCTATTGCTTATTCCGTGCAAAGAAGCGAGAATTCCATTATCTTGTTTATTTGAATGTGAATATCAAGATGAGAACTTTTGTAAAGGGTTACACATTGGCAGATCTAAGCTGAAGCTACGCAGAAAACCCAAGTTTTGGTTCATTATTAGCCTAATCAAATAAGGCATACTGTTTGTCCAGTCCCTGTGTTGCTGTTGGACCAGAGTCCTTGTTAAGTGTTTGTATCGATAGGATAATTATATCGAGACTAGAAAGCTTCTCTTTGACCCTATGTGACCTGGTGGCTGGTAGGATCAACTATGACCAGAGTCTGGCCATTACAAATGTAATTGTGGAATAGCCAGTGGCACCATACTGGCTATTTTTAACATGGACATAATGGTCAATCCAAATCTAGTCCAATCAAGGGCCAGGTGACAGGCCTGTAGTGCATAACAGGTTTACAACTGGCTTTCCAATCTCGATATATCCTATATACATACAGGGTCTCTGGTTGGACAAAGGTACAAAAGGAAGGGGGCAAATTATGTTGGAGCAGGGGCTTACTCAGAATTTGTGAATATAATATACTGTTTGCATTAAATACAAAGGTCATTTAGGGAGAAAGCCAATAGCTCTTTCACTGAGAACAGCTCTGATCTTCATCTTTTGATGCTGTCAAGGGCACCGGCCGTCCTTGCTTAGATCCCCTCTACCTAGCATTGTAACTAGGCTCCCACATATTATCTTACATCCCACCGCTGTGAAAATAAGCATGGGGTGTCGTTTGGAATTAATATTGCTATTGTACAACCACTTCATTACATATAACATCCTGACATTTATAAACCATCTCTGACACACTCTGTGATCTGATTGGTCAGGTGACTCACATGACCACTTGTGTATTGGAGACGTGCGAACGGCCTGAAACTGCAGTAATGGGAAAAAACGGAAAGAACCTTATAATAAATGACTGTCAAGTGAGGTAGCTGTCAGAATGGACAGGTAATTAGGAAAGGTGATAAGTAGAACCATTTGACTGGAGGGTAAAAACACTATATATGACATATAGATTGAACCTGTACCTTAGATCCCAAGCATTGTTTAACAGTTCAGATATTAGGAACAACTCCTGAAATGATTACATTTAGGGTAAGGAGTTACCTGTAGAAATATAGATTTATTTACAACTTGATGAAAAGAAGAAGATGCTTCCTACATTACACTCATATCTATATTCAATGCATATGTATTAATGTACTGGATATAATGCTATCCCAGCTCCCTGATTCGGAAGGTTCCCATTGTTAGTGACTTTCCCTGATGAAATGATGTGCTTGACTGTTATTTGTTCTTAATTCTCACTAATGGGTTTGGATGTACGATATGTTTCCATGAGATAATTATCTACTGTTACTTTGACATAGATATACATATTAATATGTATCTAAATCTAATAGGTTTTCTTTATACATGCAACTCTTCGTTGAAAGCGATGCGATATTTACCTACTTTGTTTATCATGAACAAGCTAATGATTTACTGTTGTTTAAATTTTGTGTGTTGCTGAACATTTTGTCTCTGTGACCCGTTACATTTATTGCACACATTAGCTCTACCCTACCCCATTGGCCAAGTCTACTGCTCCACCTTTACAAAATCATGAACCCAAACCCTGTATCTATTGGCATCCTTTCTGGAGTTGCTTTTTCTGCTCATTCCTAATATCCAACCTAATTCATGTCTTCCTGTCAACATCCCTATCTACATAATTACCGCACAGTAAGAGGGGAGTTGTAGTAATGGCCAAACATAGATACCTCCAGAATAGAGTAAAGTGGTTAGGAGCATAATCTGGTTGAAAGGATGGCACTTATGTACCAGTAATATGGCGTTAACAGACACAGCTGTGGCCCTGGGGTCCAGTCAAGGAGACATGCTGTCGGTAGGTCCCACAAGGAGACGGGCCGTTGGTAGGTCCCGCAGTGTTTGAGGAGAGAGACGGGGCTGATTTACCTGTGGTGGGGTTAGAGGAGGGGAAATGGACCCTCCCTCCTCAATAGGCCTCCGCAAAGACAATGACATAGTGGGCAATTTATTGGGATGCGGCACCAAGTGGGACGGTGGTGGGGAGTTGTATTATCAGGCGCGTGAGTACATTAATCACCCTACTGGGCCTGGTCTGCGCCCCGGAGGAGTGCGGCCCTACCCGTCCCTACCCGTCTCTCCACCCAGCCCCCCTAATCCTCGGTCCGTGCCAGCCAGGGGACCATTAAAGTAATAGAGACAGATGGTGCGGGGCCACGTGTGGAGGGCCAGCCCCACATATGTTAGCACCTTTATGAAGATCCAGAAACGTAATGAACGACCACCCGGCGTCACCCGCGAATTAATTGTTTGCCCATACATCGCAATCAGGCGCCAGTATTTGTTAGACACGTGATCGGGCTAGCTGGGGCTGCAGATAAATGCGGCCAATAGGGGGAGTGACGGTATGGAGGAAGTGGGGGAAGGATGGGGAGGGACGGGGACAGGAAGATATGAATTAGGTTGGATATTGGGAATGAACAACAGGATGTCATACCACTAAGGAGGCCAATAGATACAGGGGCAGGTTCAGGATATCAAAAAGGAGGAAGGGTTGATTGGCGGGGTTTGGCTGCAGTCAGGATTTACAATACTAGTACTGAATCACATGCACAATGGTGACATACAACATTAAAGCTTCAAAAAATCATTGGCCACTTTATACTGATGAATGAAGCACGTAAAAGAAGTCATTTATTGCAGTGATCAAAACCAACTTTACAACATATAAACATCTTATTATGTTAAAAGTCCCCTCCCGCTTCCTAGAATGATTGATGCTTTATTTGCTCGA
This sequence comes from Lepidonotus clava, assembly GCA_936440205.1. NCBI lineage: Eukaryota > Metazoa > Annelida > Polychaeta > Phyllodocida > Polynoidae > Lepidonotus > Lepidonotus clava. The sequence goes on along the minus strand of OW387141.1, from coordinate 49,065,965 downwards.
TTTTAGCTGTTCTATAAGAGACAGGAACATAGGATCATTTTATGGGAAAATAAAAAAGAGGATATCGTTGATCTTAAGGTTATCTTGGAAGGTTTGTCATAATTTACTGGAAAAGTAACAACTCTACATGATGTAACAGTGATAACAATGGCATTATGTAAGAGGGGACAGGTGTTTATCAGTTGGGACGCCATACTAGGTACTGGGCATAAAAGGATCGACCAACGTCGAACAAATGGTAGAAGGGGCAGGCTGGAGCCAAACAGGAGGTGCCCCCTGCCCCCTTAACTAGCCCCTTCCGCCGCCATCCCTCTCGTGTGCCCGTTATATAAGACTCCATCAGACGTCTCCCACCACCTGATCCATACCGCCCCCTTACGAGGGAAGCAGTGACTAATCGTCACACTGATCAATACATACCTGACCCCTTCATGGGGACAATCTCTCAGATGACAAGCCCAATCTTACAGCCCCATACCCACTAGGCGATTTTTACTAAGTAGGTCAACAGATTATTGCCAAAGACAGCCGATTCTAAAGGTAGAATTGGCTGACTTTAGCACCCATTCAGATTAAACACACACATTTCAATGCATCATATTAACATGCAATCATTAGAGTTGGCTGATTATAGTGCCAATCCGTTGGCCGACTCTGAAAAGTCACTTAGTGGGTATGGGGCTTTACAGCCCACCATAACACTGGCCTTCTCATTCTCCTTTTTGGAACTTGCTAATGCTAGATGTTAATCTTGTTCAATGTACTCCTGTCATCCTTAACTTGTTGTACCATACCGCCCCCTTAGATGACGAGTGGTGACTAATCGTCACACTTATCAATACACACCCGACCCCTTCATGGGGACAATCTCTCAGATGACAAGACCAATCTAGAGGGCCATATCCCCTAAGCGATTTTTACACAGTCGTCCAATCTATCAGTGCCAAAGTCAGCCGATTCTAGAGGTAAAATTGTCCGACTTTTGCACTGATTCAGGTTAAACATGCACGTTTCAATGTATAGACCTTGTGCAGACGTGGTCACATGACCACTTCTTGGTGATCACCACGTGCTGATAATGACCATGTGTTTATTTTAAAGATCTAGAAATCATGAATTTTATGTAAAACAAGTTATTCATCATGATATCATATGATTATATTTAGATACATTGAACTGAAATTACTGTTCTAGATGTTTATATAATTTTAATATCATGATTTCAAAATTGATCACCAATATGGCGCCAGTCCCTTTCTGGCTATTATGGCGTCATCTGCCCAACGTCGCTTAGTGGGTATGGGGCTTTACAGCCCACTATAATGCTGGCCTTCTCATTCTCATTTTTGGATCTTATAATGTTTGATGTTAATCTTGTTCAATGTCCTTCCCTTATCCTTAACCTGTTGTCAAGTTGCTGATAGTGTTAAAAGTGTCCAAAAGTAAGGTCACCATTGATTTTTTTTTTTTTTTTTTTTAGGTAAATTTATTTATCCTGGGAAGTTCTTCAGGCAATCATGCCCGGTTTTCATTGCCTCCCAGCAGGCTGAGTACAATCTGGGATATTTGGTTCAATAAATGATATTTGATGTAAGCATAATACACACATTGTCTAATAACATATATACTAGGTAATTACACAAGAATAACTAAAGGGATTCAACAGATTAGGGGTTCCGGCAATATATACAGGATATATATGGAAAATTTATACAAATTTAATATGTATCAATATTGTTTATCCTTCAATAAGGATTTTGTGTACTTCCTGAATTCATTACGATCTGGTAGGTTTCTGGCAAATATTGGAAGAGAATTCCACAAATTTGCACCTCGTATAGTCGTACATCTATGTAGATTCTCTTTATCAGTAAAAGGTACTTTAAAGGTTATTGCTGTATGTTGCCTTGTGGGTATGTTCCTGGTATCAGTATACTCGGGATTGTTCCTCAGGCAATACATATGATTCAGTAAATGGACATTTCTTCTGTCCTCTAATTTAGCTATTTTTGATTTGTTGTGTATAAAATTGGTATTGGTATCCATGGGTAACTTAAAACATGTTTTGATACATTTGTTCTGTAATACTTGGAGTCTATTTAATAAATCTTGTGTACATGATGCATACAGAAAGTCCCCATAATCTAGATGGGGCAATATCATGGTTTTGTAAATTGCCAAACTCGATTGATCAGTCAAGTAATATCTAAGTTTCCGTAATAAAGACAGTTTATGAGTAACCATTTTGACCACATTATTTACATGTAATTTATAATTTAAGTTTGTATCTAGGGTCATCCCTAGGTATTTGTAGGAGTCTACAATGTCTAATTTCTTATTATTAAAATGTATACGGACGATATTCTTAAATGAGAAATTCTGCTTACTGGAAAAACCCATAATTTTTGTCTTTTTTGAATTTATTGTTAAGGAATTGTCCTTACACCAATTAGATAATAAGTCCACATTATTCTGAATAGTCTGTCGAGTCTCCTCAAGGTTATCTCCTGATTTAAAGATAACAGTGTCATCAGCAAACAATAAGTATTGACAATTTTTTAGAGATAACCCCAGATCATTTATGTAAATAAGAAACAACAGCGGTCCTAGGGTGGAACCCTGTGGAACTCCACAGGTTATTGGTAGAAGGCCAGAAGTAACACCATTTGCTATTGTGCGCTGATACCTATTTGAGATGTAGTTGTTTAACCAGGTAATAATGTCATTCTCTAGTCCTAGTTTTGGTAATTTCTTAATTAAAATGGTGTGATTTATGGTGTCGAATGCCTTCTTAAAATCCACAAAAGTTGCTAGTGTGTCCTTCTTTTGCATCATATTAGTATTTATATGATCACATAATTTGAAAACAGCTGAAGTAGTCGAATTATTTTGCCGAAAGCCAAATTGGCACGGGTCAAGTAAATTATTTCTCTCTAGGTATGAGCTGATTCTATTGTAAACCAATTTCTCTAATAGTCTCCCTGGTAGGGGTAATATAGAAATCGGCCTAAGATTATTAACATCTTTAGGGTCGCCATCTTTAGGTATTGGTGTTACTGTAGCTATCTTCCAAGCATCTGGGAAAGTACCTTTTGTCAGAGATAAATTAAAAATATGCAACAGCTGGTCTGGTAAACAAATAAACAAGTCTTTCAACACTCTTGTTGATAGGTTATTAACAGCAGATGATTTAGTTACATCAATCTGTTTTATAATAGTTAGTAACTCATCCACGGTTATGTTGTTAAAACTAAGAGAACAATGTTTGTCAGTGTCCTGTGAAACATAGTTGTCTGCATCTTTCCTAGCTAAGGATGGTCCTATCGATGTAAAAAACTCATTTATAAAGTCAGCAGTTTGTGATGGATTAACATCTTCACCATTGCCATCTATCAATCCTATTATATTTGACTTTGTAGGGTCAGGTAATATATTTTTGATATTACGCCAAAATTTCTTCGGATTGGAGATATTTTGGTCAAGTTGTTCTTGTATATACTCAGCCTTAGCATGTTTTATTAAGGATTTGGCTCTATTTCTATGGTATTTAGCCATCCGGATATCATCCTCTTGTTGAGTTTGTTTGGCTATAGTCATGAAATGATCTTTGTCATGTAAGATTTCCAATAGATCATTTGAAAGCCAGGGATCCTTCTCCTTTTTTATCTTAAAAGTCCTAATTGGGCACATACCTTCAATAATAGGAGTAAACGTTTCTAGTAGGTATATCCATGCTTTAGTTGGGTCTTCTAATGCATAGTATTCATCCCAATTTGTATTCTGTAATAAGTCATTCAAAATTTCAGCATCATATAATCTGTACGATCTCCCTGTAAAAGTACATGAAGACTTTTTCTTTTGTTGGTGCTTTTTTGTAATATAAATAGGGAGATGATCACTAATGTTCCATGGCAAAACTCCTGTCTGTGAGATATTGGAACTGTTTGTAAAAATAAGATCTATAATAGAGCCTCCACCTGTAGGGTTTAACCTCGTAGTAGAACTAATTTGTTGCTTCAGTGAGTATTCAAGTAAGAGATTTTTTAAGTTAGTACGTGGTGGATTTCGCGTTTTAGCAAAGTCAATATTAAAATCCCCTAGTATAAACAATTCTATTGTATTATTACTTAATACTATATCTAGTTTATTTCTGAAATAATCCAAAAATTCATCAATATTACCTGTAGGGGGTCTGTATAAATTAATCATTATGAATGGTTTTTGTTTTGTTGGTTTAATTTTAATCCATTGAATCTCAATGTCAGGTGAGCTGGCATTGTGTTCACTATAAACAAAGCTATCAAATTGTAGGTCATCTCTGATATATGTAATCAGGCCGCCTCCCTGTTTGATGTGCCCTGTTACCGGATTTATATAATTCCGGTCGGATCTCACAATATTATAACCTGGTATTGATACCAAACTATTCGGAATTGTGTTAGACAACCATGTCTCAGATATGGATACACAATGTATGTGTTCATTGATAACATATTGTTTTAAGAGATCTAGTTTGTGAAATATACTTCTTATATTTAGGTGCAACATGTGCAGTCCTCTATTTCCCAATGGATCATCCATATATCTTATTAATGGCTATGACAAATAATTTTCCATATATTGGGGACGGGGGAGAATGAGAGATAATAGCCAATCGGCGATCTCCCATTTTGCGCAATTGCGCTGATGTGGGTGACAGAAATTAAGGAAGGGATTATATAACAACAAACCATTCACTCCCTGGATACTAAATAATGAATTAATAGTTAACTGTATTACCTGGTAGCTGGTGAGAACTGTGTCCTTAAACCTTTATGCAACTTCCCTGGTAAATTGGATACTCAGTAATGGGTCGCCACTCACCATGTTGATGGTATTTGAATAAAGGAAGAAGGAAAATAGTTAGGTCAAATTAATACAGGGTTATACAGTGAACTTATAAGAATTAACATATAATATAATGGAATTCTATTAATGATTAAAGTAACTGTAATAATAGTAGCAATAGTTCACCCCAGTGGGTTTAAGCATCTTCTTAACAATATATACTGATATTCAGTTAAGAAAAAAAATCATATACTACAATACCACAATACATTTATTCAGACTTTTCATCCCAGTGGATTTAAAGTTTTTTGTTCGAAAACGCTTATGATCATAGTTGTTCCAAGGTAAGCATTGCAGTACGTATCCCAGTGGATTCCAGAACTGGTGCTTATATTAGTTCAATATTGGTTTTAATTGATTTTGCATATGCTTGGCCCCAGATAAACCTTGTTTGGTAAGTTGGGTGAATTCCGTCATAAAAACGTGAGTATTTATGAATTCGTCGACCTCTGTTCAGGCAATGTACTGAGTCTTGTATCCATGGTGAGATAAGTCCGGAGTCTATATTGATCAAGGCAATTGTCTGATTTAGTATGGGTACCCCTTGGTTAACAATGTCTTGGGCTGTTGAATACGGGGATCCCGTGTAGTGGGGGTCCTTATAGTGGTTGTAATGCAGGTAGCAGAGGCCAGTTAATTGCGTGATAACTATATTTGGGCATCTGCCAATTAGTAGTCTTTTTGCATTTATGTACGAGTCTGTCAATTGATTGAATATTGTGTCATATATATTAATACAAATATTGATCTTATTAGAGCACATGATGTATGAATCCAAGGCATTCGATGACATTGCTTGTTACTAAACAAAAGTGAATTAATTCTGAATTAATTGATTTGAGCTGTTTTTTACATTTTGAAAGCAATATGTATACTCTAAATTACCGTATTATTGATTACCTGTGTCCCTTCCTGTCACAACAGACACATCTGACCCTGATCTCCCCCTTCTCCTCCCCAGGCAAGCAGTGCACCCCCCGTGACCGCCTCCAGTGCCGGGCCGTCCAGAAGTGGCTGCAGATGACGTCACTCTTCCAGGGATGTCACTGCCGGGTGGCCCTGGCCGACCGCGCGCAGTGCATGACGGTCCGGAGGTCCATCTACCACGAGCAGTGCGTCCACAGGGGGGCCGCCTCAGGTAGGTTTAAACTTATATGTGACAATACATCTTTCATAAAAAGGTATATTTATGTAGTAAAATGTATCTCTGATTTTTTTATTTAGTGACTTGTGAACAGTTTTTTGGTTTAAATTGGGTTAGTGGACACAAATCAACCACTACAGGGGCGTAGAAACGCCAAGCTGGTTTCATGTCAAACAAACGCCTGATTTTTGTAGTAATAAACATGTTGTTTACAGATCTTTTCTGATATTAAACACCGTTCAACCTACATAACCACTGTTTGACTGGGAAACCCCCATTACTAGCGGACTAGCTTGTTGGAACCAGGCTTTTAATACATGGACAAACAGTAGTTGACTAAACCTATATATACTTTACAGAAGGCAGCCTAGAGCATAACCCTCACAGCAAGTTGTCTTAAACATATGTACAGACCTTGTAACCGTAGACAGCCTAAAACAAACACGTGTAGAAGTTAGCATTGAACAAGGACCTTAAATACATAAAGGACTTTTATTCATAAAAGGAAAGCAGCGTTAGCATGCCCTGAAAGAAGGTGTCTACATAGACCTAACAGTAGACCTTGTAAAACATGACAGAAAGCCTAACAGGAGATAGACTAAAACAAACTTCATATAGAGGGTAGCCTAAAAGAGACATAACACGAGGTTGCCTTCTGAGCTTTGTAAACTGCAAAACTGACACTCATCATAGTTATACATTGAAAATGTTATTCATGTGACTTTTTGTATTTGCAGCATTCCATAGAGACATCCTGATTTTTTGTGTGACTGTCGTCCCTTAGATCTGTTTCACAATATTGGCGACTTGTTAGTAGTACATGGAAATGGGGATTTTAATCTGATTGGAACTTTGTACTGGTGTACAACTCCAGTTGTAATACTATGACACACTGAAGGACTGAGCCCAACTGAACTCAACGGTCCACTTGAGTTGAGTTGAGCAGTTTGGTCGGGTCTTTACCCCTCCACATCCCGTTAATAGAGTTGTGTTGGCCGATCCTTTGCACAGCAGTAGCCAGGTGTACACACACACAGTAAAGCCAGTAGAACACTGGGTCCTAAGATATAATCCTAACAGCACGTTTTTTTGAACACAGACCTTGTAACAGTGGACAGCCTAAAGCAAACACTGTGTAGAAGATAGCCTTGAACAAGGACCTTAGATACATAAAGGACCTTTATTCATAAACAGAAAGAAGCTTTAGCATGCCCTGAAAGAAGGTGTCTGCAAACACCTTACAGTAGACCTTGTAAAACATGACAGAAAGCCTGACGGAACAAAAACAAACCAGATCCAGGGGTAGCCTAAAACAGAAACATAACACGAGGTCGCCTTCTGAGCTTTGTAAACTGCAAAACTGACAATTATCATAATTATACATTGAAAATGTTATTCGTGTGACTTTTTGTATGTGGTATTACTTCTTTCATAATAATATTATCAAAGTCACACAGATGTAATATGGATGTATATATAGGGACTAATTTGAAACTTTGATGCCACCATCATTAGTTTACAAGATGATTTATAAGTATTGACAAATGACTGTTTACCCTTGGCTTAAATGGGTAAAATAAGATTTTCCCCTATTTAGACACAAATTTCGATAATCTCGACACCTGAGGAGCTTTGAATGTTTTGAGAGGATTAGATATACATTTCAAGATACATTTAAAAGGGTTCACCATACAATATCAAAACCTATTTCTGAGAACATCAAAAAATGCATTCTAAAAGAACCTGAATCCCTGGATCTGCCGCTTAAAAGGATGTTGAAATGGTAAGCCAAACAGTACAAGTGGCTGCCCCACATATCATATCATCTTCTATTTGACACTTCGTTTCAATTAATGAGGAAAGATATTGAAGAGAGGACTCTGTGATCATACTACAGAAGGAAGATGTTACTTATCAGTATTCATGAGTTATCTTACTGATAGTATGAACCAGACATTAGAATTGTGTAGGTTGGATCAGATTGTGCACAATAACACCCAAGAACACTGAGTTTGATTAATCCGGACATCCGGGTGGTGTGCACAACCTTTGAATCAGCAGTATAAGGACTCAAACACCAAACCACAGGCTGCTGACTGGACACTAATGCCTGGTCCCCACTTTGGCGACTAGATTTCAAAAATTGGCAACAACTAACGTTGTTACTTGCCTGGTGACCAACTAGATACTGGCGCCTTGATGTCTGGTGACTAAATCACGAGTCGCCGTGGATTTAGAGCAAAATATTTGACATGTTTAATATTTGTCTATATCCATGGGCGACTAGTTAATTGCCGGGCGACGTACTAAAGTGTCCCCTAGTCGTCCGGTGATTAAATACAAGAGCATCCCAACGTGGCGATTAGTTGTTTAGTAGCCCGACAACTAGTTAGTTGCCCGACGACTATCATTTCCTCGTTGTTCGCCACTGAAAACCTCCAATCGCCATCAATAGTCGCCCGAGTGGGGATGCTGCGTGATGCTGATGATCCATGGTGCGATTATTGGTTGATTGTGGACTGATTTCAGAAATCAGTTTAACAAATAATGATTATTCTTGTAGAACATGTCATTTCTTATCAATCTTATCTGAGTTGCTCTGACACTGAGGGAATGTTTACCCTAAAATGTATTTCGAAATATATGAAAAATAGTATGAGAAGAAAATCAGTTGGCGTTTTGTCGCATCGTGGATTACCGGCCTGAGTGTCCCACACTAATACAGGCAGCTGGCCTGACTTCCGACAACAGTTATCAAGTTGCATAGTCAGTATAATACATCTATTTGATGTTACTTGAAAATAATCTGTGTTTTACAGAATATGATCTGTTGTCATCACTAGAGGTGGTACTGATTTGAGCAGCAACTATATACATGCTTCATGCTGAAAATAAGTAGAACAGTATTCCTCTTCTAAGTAGAGAGGAAATATTGAAACATGAGAGATCTGAGGAGATCTGGGGAGATAAACAATGTGGAAAACAATAATTAGATTTACCATACAGTTAATTTTATTAATTTTAAAGACAAAGTGCAAACCTACAGTAGAATATCTAGCAGGCATCCCTTTCTGTCATTAAGATTGTTTTGACTACGCTTTAACAAAATGGGAAATATGATAATCCTGATGGACCTGATGGCTTCTAATCTTCATGTAGCAGAAATTAAATAACACTTGTTCACAAAGGGAAAGGCCCTTTATGAAATCATGTGACATTTTCCTTTGTGAAAATAGATGACTGTATTAACAACATTTCCAGAATTTCAAATTGAGTTATGCAGAGAAGTAAACATCCCCTCCCCGCCCTGCTTCCCCACTTACCACATAACCTATGGATGACCTTCAACCCACGAACTGAGTGGGTTGACAATCTGCGTGGTCAAGTGCTGTGCATGTGCAAATCTTTGAGTCTGTTCCTGTGTGGCAGGAGATGACAAGAACTGTAGTAAAAGCAGGAGTTGGGGTCTAAAGACGTGCTGCTAGTCTCCTCCACGTGTTTACTGGGTGTGGGGCTGTCAGAACGGGGCATGCAGCGCCACGTCTTAACACCAAGAACAATGGAGGCTGGGAATGGGAGGGAGGCAGGGGAGGAAAAGGTCTTTCCGAGTTAGCACCGACTGGGTGTGGACTGAGTGATGTGTCAGGCCATAATGACGTCACTGGAAGGAGGAAATGCACGTCCGGATTCTTTAACAGTGGAAGAAAACAATTCTGAATTAATCTAAGGTGACCAAGTCCTCTCAATTTGTCATTGTAGATCGGTGATTTGATATAAGCTGCTCTATGATTTCTCAAAAATGAAAGTTTTTGTTGGGCTAGTCTTTCTGTAATTATCTTGATGAAGAAAGTACACATGGATCAGTTTTCTTTAATCTGTCTCATGAATATCAGGATTGCTTCTGTCAAACATTATGAACCTGGACAAGTTGCCATTTAGAACTAACCAGTATAAGAAATCAACGATACTGAATTGTTGGCCCAGGACAGGCCGCTTTACTAGGTACTGAGCATTGCATGTGAATTACCCAGATGTGAATACAGCTGGCCTTCTGGATGGCCTCATTTCAGGCTGGCCCGACTCTGAAAAAAAATTGGAAATTGCATCATCAGTGTGTATCTAAGTGATGCGCCTTGAAAATAATCCTTCATTCTGATGTGTTTATGGTAAATGATCTGTTCTTGTCAACAAATTGTGTTACATTACACAATACATTGCACAAAACCTATGCTCTCTAGAAACATATACATTAAATCCATGATAATATGATATAAAATGGATTCTAATTTAGCAATACCTTTGTAGCCATCCTTAGGCCAATCACTACATAGAAACACAATCAATCTAATGTTTTTAAAACATTGAATAACAAGAGATGGGGTCACTGGATAGAGACCAAGGTGTCACAGGCCCATCCCAAGTAGGAATATGACGTTATCATAAAATTATAATAATGTTCTGTTTAGTTCTGCTTTGGCTCTTGTTATGTTATTTTGATGACACCCAAAAATGTCGCACTGTAACATTATTGTGACATTTTTGTAACATTCTTTCACATTATTATAACATGCTTTATCAGTAAGGGCTCAACTACACTAAAATCTAATATTATTGTTACATTCTTTTTCAGTAAGTCTCAAATTTACCTTAAATAATGTAACTGTTACATGAAAATTGGGGAGGTTACAGGCTAACCAAATAAGTACAGTCACAGAATGTGCTTTTTACTTCACTTCTTGCCTGGGAAGATTCACCAGTGGGAATATGTTTGGCAGTGTGATCTAAATATCAACATCATGACAGGAAGGAACTGCATTAGAAACAGAACAATATCAGGTTGAGTTGTACAGGGATATACACATTCTCCCTCACACACATACAAACTAACAAGATTTTAGACCCTGACCCCCCTTTGACTCACCACATAACCTACTAGCAACCTTTCAACTGTAGACTGAGTGGGTTGACAATCTGCATCCAGAGTGGTGCAAGTGTATTGCTTTGAGTCTGTTCCTGTCTGACAGAAGGATACGAGAACTGTGGTAAAAGCAAGAGTCGTGTTCTGAGGACATGTTGTGACTCTCTTCCACATGTTTACTGGGTCCTGGGCTGTCAGAAGAGGGGATGTGGCACCACATCTTTAGCTGAGAACAATGGAGGCTGGCAAAGGGGGAGGGAAGGAAAAGGTCTTTCCAAGTGAGCACCAACCAGGCCTGGACTGAGTGATGTGTCAGGCTATATTGACGTCACCGGAAGGAGGAAATGCGCATCCGGAATCTGTAACAGTGAAAGAAAACAGTTCTGAAATAATCTGTGGCAGTGAAGTTTTTTTCATTTGTCATTGTAGATCTGTTATGAGTTGGTCTAGGATTTCTTAGAAATGAAATGTTTGTTTGGCTAGTCTATCTGTAATTATCCTGATGTAGAAAGTAAATGCAGATCAGTTTTCTTTAATCTGTCTCAAGATGGCTTCCTTCAAATGTTATGAAGCATGGTAAGGTTACTGTTTATAGCTAATCAGTGTCAGAAATTAATGGTACTGGATTGTGTGCACAGAACACACAGTACTTCCACAAGTTATAATACCTGTATACTATTCGGAGTTCTGGCCAGCTGCTGGAAATGCATCCGGATGAGGCACAAAATAAAACTTTAATTTTGAACATTGCTAACTACATATCAGTTACACTTTACAGTTATAAATATTTCTCCGATTACCAAAATGGAAATTGTACATACAAAAGCCTAATGCCAATCCATTTGGGCAGTTAAGGATTAACAACCATCTGCGTGTCAATCCCCAGCTGCTTTACCAGCCCATTACCCATGGGTTGTGCCACCAAAAGAAATTCCCACGGAGCGATTCCGTGATTAAGCAACCATTGCCCATTCAAATTCTCCTTACCAACCAACCAACCTGTTTAATATTTCTAATGGGCTGGAGAAGTTAAGCAATGGTTTTATTGTTGATTAGGGGCAGATACAGGATTTCGAAAAGGAGGGGGTCCACATATAGGTTAAGTATTAAAACGGCGTGAATTAGCATGTATATGATCGACGTTTTTTTCTTTTGGGCAAGTTGAAGTCCCCACCAAAGGTGGAGGGGGGGTCAGGACCCCCTCGACCCCGCCACCCTGGATCCGCCCCTGACTGATCATTTATCCAACCTTAAGGGTATGCTGCTTAAATTGAGCAATTTACAAAATTTGTTGTGGCAGCTCAGAAGAGCTATACTATAACTCTACCTGTGGGACTCTTTCTGTACACCGATGTATCACCGTGCCCAACACCCCCCAGGACAGATGGGCCATTCACCTCCATTATCGCTCACTTTCCTACAACTGGTGCAGGGAGCAGGGGACTGTTAGAGATGCAGCCGTTGTCAGCTGCAGCAACAAATTGTGCTATGGGATTTTTCTTGAGAACATAGTTGTAAAGATCATAAGGAGAGGAAATAGGGCGGGCGGGCTGCTGATGGGCGGCGTGGGAAAGCGGGGCCAGCGGGCAGGTGGTGAAAACTCACTCACAGTGGTAATCGTGTCTTCACTGTGGGCAATATTAGGGGCACGCGAATCGCAGGGCGGAGATGGGGGAGGGGGGCAGAGGGAGTGGGGAGGGGACAGAGGGGGACGGGGGCAGAGGGGGTTAGAAACATCTCTGATAAACATTGTGCTAGGAATCTAAAGAGCTGTATGGCTCAGTCTGCATTAATTTCCATGTGTACCATTCAAGTAAAGTATAATATCTACATATCTATATATCTCTTCCTTTATCCATCTATCTATCTATATGTAATGGCAATAGATATATAGATAGATTAATTGGTAGATAAACTAAAGTCCTTATATTTAAACTGAGTTATGTGGAATGGAGGTTGCTAGTGATAGACTAAGTGGAGTGGGTATTGGGATTCTTATATTTGGTCTCCTCTAGTGATCTAGAGCCCAGAAAAAGGTGAATTCCAAATCATGTCACTTTTCTAAAGGACACAGCCTAGACTATTAAGCATTATGGGGTGTTTTTTTTGTATATTATAAGTACTTAAAAATTGCACATACATACATATCCACTCTCTTTTAGTAAAAGTCCCCAAAATCACATTTATACGTTCCCCTTCAAACAGTCCCTTTCAATGCTTAAGGCTGCATTACACTACATGACTTGGGTTTCGATATCGACACAATAATTATGGTGAATTTACTGACAAATTCGCATAAAGGAATGATATATTTGGTAAAAATTGACAATTTCGAGCATATCACATAATTATGTGAAACAAATAATCTCTATGCCATTTCATTAAGGTATCATCATAATATTATCTCAGCCCATTCCGTGCAGTGTAATAGGGCCTTCAGACCTGACCGGATAAGGTGGCGGGGCCGACTTGTTGACGACACTGGCCGTGCCCTTGGGCCCCAGGTCCCCAGGGATGTGTCCTCAGGTTTCCACCCACGCAGCATTGTGCAAACACCACCAGCCACCAGCAAGAACTCAAACAGGAAAATTGACTTTCTACATTTGAAAGGTGAACCTTGACACAATTCAAAGTGATGCATGTTGTTGAACTGATGTTGGGGTGTGTATAAAGGCATAACAAAGAGTGTCATCCAGGAACAATAAGGGGCAGCCTTCACTTCAAAATTAATATAATTCATATCATCATAAGTTCAAGGCTTTAAACACTTGAATTATTTTTTTCAAAAACGATTCATATGAAACTGTATTGATTCATTGTCAGCCCAAAGTTAATATAGCCATGTGTCTAAGAGCAGTGTTAGGGCTAAGAACATAATTGTAACTCTTCTTGAAGGTGCTTGAAGAGTGTAGGTGAAGTCAAGGGACCAATGTAAAAGGAGGGCCAGTAGTGGGCGAAGAATTAGAATGTACCAAGCTAGCAGTTGAGTAACACCTTAGATAGGACAGGCCGGGGAAAACTGGGATTTTGTTCAGGAGTTTCTGCAGACTGGCTGGCAGAGAGAGTTGGCTATCCAGGTTGGGTGGACTAAGCCTCTTGGACTAGCCTCAGTGATGTATATTACTTATTTGGACTTTACTAAACAACGTCCTTTCATATTAGTGTTCTTTCACCTCTTGATGAAGGACTGTTTGAGATGACCTGCAGCTTGAATGGAGAAAAGAATGCAACTTGGACTAGGTAATATAATGGCATCATTAAAGGGAACATAATGCTTAAATACTCTCCAACAAATAGCAGTAAAGTAAAATAATATAGTTCAAAATGATGGAGGTTAACCTCACACAAGATGGCCATGTCTGGTGTAAGTGGGAGTGTAAGCGGGGACCTATCTATCCCCCCGACCGGTCCTGTCACTGACCCCGGCCTGACCCATCTGTCCTTGTCTCTTGCCCTTTGATCATGGTCAGCGCTCTGCAGCAGTCACACGGGGGACCAGCAGGCCCTGATAGAAGGTAGAGGGCGATTCGTCAGGCCATGGTGGACCTGGGACAGACTGACCGACCCCCACTCACTACAGGCTGGTATTTCTAACAGACCACATCGAATAGATCACCATTTTGATGAATAGATTAAGGTGATATATATATATATATATATCACCTTAATCTATTCATCAAAATATATATATATATATGCGCTGGATGTTTTATGAACCCGGTCCACAATTCACACAACAATTACCCTTGAATTGACACAGGGGTAGGCCTATATGCGACCAGATTCTGATGATGCGAGTATACGTAGTCTAAACAAATGGCAATTTTGTACCCGACTACTATATACATACATATATATATATATATATATATATATTCCCTGCCTATTTCAGCAAGATTTTTACCTAGATTTTGTTCGAATATACACGATATTTTCGAGTCAGTTAGGCTATTTCTTATGTATACATTACATGTAAGTAGTATCTAGAAATGGTAATTTGAGGCACATAACATAGATAGCATTCATTTAATCCATAACCTATCTTTATACAGTTTAAGGAGAGATTACTTTTATTCTTGTTGCGTTTAGTACAGGGGACATTCTGTGCACACCTTTTATGATACAAACATTGCATTATATTGATTCATTTTAGACAGGCCAAAGTAAGAAGATATTAAAACATATATAATTATAATAGTAACCTTGTGAAAGGACAATGAAGTATCTCGGCTAAGAAGGTTGTTACCTTGTCAAACCTCGTTTATCGTCCCAATTGAAAAATATACAACTGCACAGAGAATGTGTTGTGATACGCTCAGGGGACCCAATCTTACCCTCTCCTTATTCGGCTCATTACCTGCTATGCATATATATGCACTATAATGACTTAAGTTAACAGGTTTGTACTTTGTCATTAACCTCCACCTTACACGACCGATGCCTGTACCTTGAAGACTCATTATTTTCAGGACTTTACCTCCTGCCCTTAGCTTGGCCTTAACATTGTCTTTTTGTTTGAGACTTCTCTAGGCAACATCACAGATATGTACCAACTAACAGTGTCATTTCCAGGCCTTGCTTTTTTCTGATTTCGAACCTTTCAACTGATATACGGAAACATTCTGCGAGACTGCATACATGGGAGAAGGTTGCTCATCTGATGCCTTGCGGTGGTAGGAGTAAATATCGGCAGGAGTTCTGAGTGATTTTAATGCTCATTGATCTGTATATTTCAATAAGGACGATGAAACAACTGATATGTCCTGTCGGGGGGAAGTAATCACATAGGCCCATAGGACAACTTCAGGGTCTGTTTTCATATGTAGACCTGTATGATATGCCTTATTAATTTCTATGGTCAGACTTAAGCCCCATACCCACTAGGCAATTTTGACCACAGTCGGCTGATTCACTGGTGGTGCTAAAATCGTCCTACTCTACTAGAAGAGTCTGCTGATTTTAGCATCGACTCATATCAAACATGTATATTTCAATATGAAATACTGACTTGTAATGTGAATTCTAAATGCTAAAATAAATTGATTTTATGAGAATAATCGGCCAATTCTAGTCAGCCGACCCAGTAAAAATCACCTAGTGGGTATGGGGATTTACTATCAACCGTGCGGGACTTCTAAACAGGCTTAAGGCTACAGCCTTGACACCATGGGATAACGTGTAGCATATGACAATAACTTTAATAACTAACTAATCACTCCATTTTCTCCGTCCCTAGACGCCCGGTGGGAGTACCACAACACCACGCCCTCCCCCAAACCCCCCTACGGCCGACCGCGCATGCGCCAGGCGCAGCAGCCGGAAGTGTCGCTGTCTGACCTTGAGGACGACGACTTCCCTGACCTTGACGAGGACGACGAGGCGGAGGACCGGGAGGAGGAGGAGCGGCTGGCGGCCGAGGGGAAGATCTCCTGTATCGGGATAAGGAAACGGTGCCTGCTGGAGGACGACTGTAGCCAGACCCTCACCGACTTCCGGCGCACATGTAGGGAAAACAAGAAGACCGCCCAATGCGTTGCAACGGAAAGGTAAGGAGCGGAGTGTGCCTTTAAACGGAGCTAAACGGTCAGAACTTTGCAAATTCTATGAACTATTGAAATACATTCTGAGGCTGTAACCAAGGGCTGTAGTAAAATATGGATCACGAAACAGGGCTGAAACTTCATGAAATACAAGTAAAAGGTTTACAAACATTGCTGTATACAAGCAGAAATAACTAGGGTTTAAAGTTAATTTTCAAGGGTTTACACTATACGAATTACTAAAGTTAGACTCATAGATTGTGTTTTTAGAGTTTGCAAAATGTTGTCAAATTTCAACACAACATTGCTTTTGGTTCAATTTGAGGTTTGAACTGTAGTCTAGAGACAGGTACTTTTTAGAAATGTCTTTATTTATTCAGTAATCAGTGCAGTGTTATGGCGAACAAACAATGCTGCTAACTTCCATTCTCCAGTTACAGTTTCGGTGAATCATCTTGTGAAAAAGAATCATACTGTACATCAAAGTGTTTTATAATGTCTATATCCTTGACATACAGCGGGTAGTGTGGGCGTCTTATTATCCTGAAAACATACAGTGCTAAAGCAGATTCCATAATATATATATATATATATATATATATATATATATATATACAAAGCATGTGTTTATACATGTTTGTGTGGGGGTGGACTGGTGGGTGTAAAGAAGAAAGATCATTATAATGACGAGTTTTCCCTTGGTGTATTTTTGAATATTTCTATTTTATGGCTATCTAATACATCATGGACAGCAACAACATCATTGATATAACTGTGTCAAGCCATTTAAGTTGAGCCTGTGGGGTGTTTCATAAACGGTTGTTGCAACCTGAGGTTATGTGAGCTTACAGAAACTGTACACGTGTTTGAAATTCTTGTATGCAGCTGTTTCAAAACAAAACTCATGAAAATCGACCCAAAACTCACGTAAATCAACTCAAAACTTACATAAATCGACCCAAGCCTCGTATAAGGCCACCCAAACTCCTGTAAGCAAAACCAGAACTCACATAGCTACAATGACAGTGAAAGATGATCGTAACTTATGAAATGCAAAATTTATGGAGGCTTGTTAAGAAACAGGCCCCTGGTATCATTATGATATCATTCTGAATGCACAGTCCACTGCTCGTTTTACAGGCGTACTAGCATACTAGTCTCAAATCTGTACAAACAGCCCGTTTACCTGCCAAGTGGAATCAGAGATAGAAGATATCAGTTTCTTTCATTTTTTTTAATTGAATCAAACATCATCACTTTACAGTGCTTTTGATGACGTTATACAGTACTCAAATCTCACGTGGGAGTAAATTAAAGGCTCACAATATTGTGTATACAAACTGCTGTCTTCTGCTTTACATGCTTTCCTACTGTGTACTGATGTAGTCGGGCTGGGGCGGGGGTGTCAAGGCACCATTAGACTACATAGATTGGAGGTTTGATGTCGGCATTATAATGATATAACAGAAAACGTGTTGCAGGAGTGACATAGTTATGTGAAATTGGCAATTTTGTCTATTTTACACATGTTTAACACATGAGTATTTTTCTCATATGAGTGGTTTCTCAGTGACTCATATCAGAACGCAAAGTCATGTAGTGTAATGTGGCCTTTGGAGGGACAGAAGGGCCACTAGGTCTGCAGTCTCTCAGCAATTTAATGAGGTGTAACCATTAGCAGACTGCTCATGCATAAACCAAATCTTCATAGCTATGTTTTTTCTTGTTCCTTTAGGGACGAGTGCTTTAGGACGATACAGGACCTGAAAAAAGAGTCTGATATCTTTGACTGCCACTGTGAACAAGTAAAGAAGTACAGAACAAGGAAGAAATGTGACCGGATACAATATCGCCTCTCTAACAACACCTGTCTCGGTAAGTAGAAATGTGGCCAGATACATTATGATACCTAAGGGAGATACTCGTAGAGTTTAATGCATGCCGTATTGAACCTGGGTGATAACCAGCCTCCATGGTGTATCTTGATTTGTACTTAATTGCTGGGTAAGTTCATATGTAAGCGTTAAAGGGTTGGAGGATCACCCTCCATGGTGATACAGAAACTTTTATTTTTCAATAATTCATAAGAAAAATGAAATCATTAAGAAATGAAAAAATCTAGCATATGTATCATCTGCACGACATTCCTAGCTACATTTTACTCGCTTACTGTTTGTGGATTTGATGGATATCAAAAGAGTTATATGAAGAAACATAAAAACATTAGCATCACAGCCCCACCATCACTGATTGTTGTGCATCCTTCTTTGGGTGCCCGGATCTAACAGAAAAGGTTTAATAAATCCATAACCGACCTTGAAGGGGGTCCTCAGGGAGTCAGCACTCCTCAGCTGGACCCCGTTATCAACCTGCGAGTGCTAACCCCCTCGTGGCCCCTTTACAGTTGGTTATATGTTTGTATCACTTCGCCAACAACACCTGTACTGGTAGGTGGAAATGTGGCTGGATACAATGTCTGTCTTGGTAAGTGGAGCACAGACCAATTACCTAGAATGATGTTTACAACATCCGTACATATCTAGTTTAAATGAGCGACAAGTCTATAAAATGACTGGCTATCAAATAAAATTTTTTTCATTAAACTTATACATAGGGAAGACCAGATACGGTAGGGAGTGTATGAAATTTGTTATTTTACCCTAGTTATGATTTCATTGTGAGTAGAAAATTTACTTTTCAAAAAATTTAGGGACTGTTTTCTTCATATCTTTTATTCTATTACAGTGATCTTTGTAATAACAATAGTAACACCAGGGCACGAATCAGGAAATTCGATTGTGTGTGGCTATATTAAACACAGACAGAGGGAGATGAGAGGACATCCCCCTCCTACGGACCTCTGAGGGTTACTGTGTGTGGCTATATTAAACACAGACAGAGGGCGGTGAGGGGACGTCCCCCTCCTACAGACCTCTGAGGGTCACTGTGTGTGGCTATATTAAACACAGACAGAGGGAGATGAGAGGACATCCCCCTCCTACGGACCTCTGAGGGTCACTGTGTGTGGCTATATTAAACACAGACAGAGGGCGGTGAGGGGACGTCCCCCTCCTACAGACCTCTGAGGGTCACTGTGTGTGGCTATATTAAACACAGACAGAGGGAGGTGAGGGGACGTCCCCCTCCTACTGACTTCTGAGGGTCACTGTGTGTGGCTGTATTAAACACAGACAGAGGGCGGTGAGGGGACGTCGCCGTCTGTGACCTCTGAGGGTCACCACCCATCGTGTGTGGCTATATTAAACACGACAGGCGAGCCCCTCCGATAAGCGTCCGGCCCCAGATGGCGCCACTGAGCGGCCTAATTGAAAGCAAATGGCGCCGTTAGCGTTCCGTGCTGGAGAACGGCGGGCGGCTCTTATGACAGCATTACGACAGGGCGGGGTAGGGCAGGGATGGGGGTTGGGGGGTGACGCCTCTCCTGACAGCATTACAGGGGTCATCCTCCACCCTCCTCCCCCCCCCCCCTTGCCCCCAACTCCTACCCTGCCCCCAACTCGACCTCCTGCCCCCACCTCCAACCCCCACCCCATGCCCCCACTTCCACCCCCCTCCTACACCCTACCCCGACCCCTCCTCCTGCGCACGCAGATAAGACGCCCCGAGTCTCGCGCCGAATCTCGCCGCTGTCTCGCGCGCCATCTGGCGACGAGAAGTGTCCATAAAGCCCCGTAAGCGGAGGTCGTAAAGGGCCCGGCCCCGGAGCCCTGGGATGATCGGCCCTGGGGGAGGGCTGAGGGCACTGCCCCAGGCCCGTCACCCTGACCTGCCGGGGTGAGGGCACTAAAGGTCCTAAGCCCCATACCCACTATGCGAAATGGGCTCACAAATAAGCTCAAAACTAACAACAAAACTGGCCGATTTGTACACCGATTCAGATCAACAATCAGTATGTAATACCGACGAGTATTGTTTTTTATTCTTTATTATCCTGGCCTACATCGGTATTATCGGTTTTCATGTGTATACATAGAAGCTTCTATGAACGAGTATAGCCTACATAGAAGCTTCTATGAATACTCGTTGGTAATACTTAATTGTATTACATTTGACATGTAACAATACTAAAATCGCCCAATTGTTTTAGCGGAATTGGCCTTTCTGTTTTAGCGCTGATCAGTCAGCTGACTAAGTCACTTGATCAAATTTGCCTCGTGGATATGGGGCTACATTCCAGATGCCTATATTCCACATGCCAAACCCAGTGGTGGGTTTAGAGGGTGGCGCACGCCCCCTCATTTTCTTTCTTTCTTTCTTTCTTTCTTTCTTTCTTTTTTGTTGTTGTTGCCAATTTTAGACTTTTGTAATGTCAAATTCTTCCCAAAAGTCATGAAGGAAGATTTTTTTCTAATAGAGCGCCCCCCCTCCCTCGCCTTTTCAAAATCCAGGATCCTCACTGGAACCCGCTCTTAATTGTTAAAATTGACAGCGGAAATATAGTTTGCGAACAGACTGGATGGTATTTTGGATGGGTGTTTATGTTAGCCATGGCCATATTCTCAGACAAAATCAGAAAAATCGCCATCGTCAAAATCGGTGAGTGGAAGACAGGCTTCAGTTTGCAGGATGCGCGAACCGCCCTGAGCCTTAAACCTCCCGTCATCCAATGCCCGCCTAGACACAGGTCCACGAGAAGTGTGCTGGTGGAGGTTGGAGGGAGTCACCCAGGGGGACTAGGGGGTAGTCTACGGGTGTTAAGGGCTGAAGGTTAAGGCCAAGTGTGGGTAAATCGGCTCTAGGAGCTACAGGGGCCCTGGATGGGTAAGGGGCAGAGTATGGGAAGTTGTGGAGATATAAGCTACACATGCGTCTTCAGGGAAGCTGTGCACGCCGATCACATAGGGCCGACTGGAACCCACTCTGACCTTACGGAGACTGAACCCAGCCTGAGCCACAGAAGGTTACAGGGCACCTTTTTATAGACCGGCAAACCTAGGATTGATGTCGGGGTTATGAGCCTGACTTTGAGCTTAAATTGCTGTTTCGCAAAATTATTGAAATATTTAGCAAAATTATTAAAATATACTACCTGGTGATCCATTCATATGGCGATCCCTCTGCCCATGCAATTGCAGTAAACTTGCATTTACAAACGACCAATATGAACATTATCAGGCACAGGATGCGAAGTAGAGACAGTGATTCAGTTACTGAGGCAGCCAGCCAGCTGGTATGTATACACAAACGTGAGTTGGTATTGATATGCCTGAAAAGTTGCTGAATACACCTTAAATTCCAACAAACGTCATCATCATCATCAAGCTAAAATATCAATATGTTGTTTCTAGCCGTTCCTATATATACATGTATATGTATAATATACTATATGATTTATATAATAACATAATGATTATATAAGTCCCACAGGGCGCCGACAAGTCGACCTACATGGTAACCCCCCAGTTCACTCCGTGCATACCGTGCTGTCTCCTAAACTCGTATTTTAACTGAAACATTCCGCCTCCCTCCCTCCCCCAGACGTCCTGATTGAAACAGGAGCCGCTCAAATCGCCCACTCGGGTTTCACAGGCACCTTTGATCAGAGAGAGCGGCTGTATTTTCTCTGATAACTTTATCAAAGCAGCATGCGAATTTCACTATAGCGAAACGGAAAAAGTAAACATTGTGGGGACTGTGCACGTGTTTTATGCATGGACGTCAAACGTAAACTCCACACGCACCCCACGTTGTTACGATTAAGGCCATGTTACACTACGCGTCAGCTGGCTCGCGTTGGGGCCGTTTTAAAATGCGAATCTTGCCCAACGCAAAGTGTAATATATATAAAAAAAATTCGCATTGGGAACTAGACCCAAAAACGCATAGTATAATATACTTTGCTTCGGGTTGAGTTTGTACCCAACACAACCAAATGCTAAGTGCAAAATGCAAAAGTGCAAAATGCAAAATGCAAAACGCGAATCAGACAATAAAGCAATACGTGCAATTGATAAATCCATATAATAATATCTAGGAGAGTATACAAATCCAATGATTTTACGTAGGCCTATTATGCGGTTTGTAATTCACAATGTAAAGTTAAGAATTGTATAGTAGTATGGAATAAAAGTGAAACATCCGGCATTAAAGCTTTTTAGATAGTACTTTCTATTCAAACCCAATGTAAATACCATTTATACCAATGTTTTCATGATGTTTATAGTCAGAATTAACTGATTGTATGGGCTTATATTTTATTGAATTTATGCATTTTCAGCTATTTTAATTGCCATAAGCACTTGTGAAATTCGTAAAAATGGCTCCACCTATTTTCAAACCTTTCGCAGATTTTCCACAACTTACTGTGCATACTTAGAGACACATACGGACCCCTTGCATCTCACCCACTACCAAAATGGAGATATATTACGGATCATCTCCTAAACTTAGGAATCTAGGGACAGACCTGACGCGTAGTGTAATCAGGGCCTTAGTCCCCCTTCATGTCCAGGCCCGGGCCGGAACGCGGCCACAATCAGAGACAAAAACTCAAATAAGGAGACAAAAACCCACACACGGCAGTCGATATCAGACAACGAGGTGCGAGCGGCGGGAAAAAGGGAGTAAAATAAAGGTAAAAAGCCCAGAATTATCCCCGAGTGGGCTCGTCAGCACGTGGGAATAAGTCGCTGCTATCGACGTTTTTCTCACCGCCCGTCGCCACTTGGAGGGACTGAGACGTTAAACACAGTTAATGCCAGGATTATTTCTGCGGCTTTTATCGGATTGAAGATAACTGCCGACTCAGAGGACACTCCGCACCCACGTGATGCTGTTAACGGGACTTTTGTCAGGCTAAATACAGCTAATATTTTAAAAGAAACCCTCTTAAATCTGTACTCTAAAACCCAGCAAAGCTTATTGGACTGTTGTTTATCATATCCTTCTATTAACGATGGAATCAGCATTATGCAGACGACGTTCATTAAATAATTAGTTCATGATCATCGTACTGTAGTTTGTACCAAGCCACCCCACAGTGAAATAGACTGCGACAACGTTGTATTGGTTTTCTGGTCCACACTGCATCAACAGTTTTCATGATTAAGTGAAAAATGTGGAAATGTAGTGTCACTGACAAGGGGCTGTCCATAAATGACGTCATGCATTAGGTTGGGGAGGGGGGTAATGTCTCCATGACCAAACATGACATGAGGAGGGGGGGGGGGGCGGTCATGTGGTGCATGACATCATGTGGTGCATGACATCAATTTCAATTTAAAAAATTGCAGAGACAATTTTAGATTGGGTTGGAATAATGAAGTCAGATTTTTTGATTTTTTGATTTTTGAAACATGACAAGGGGGGAGGGGGGTAAAAAATGGTAAAAAAAATAAAAATAGCATGCTGTCATTTATGGACGGCCCCCTACCTACTGTGTTACCTTTATATTGGCCTAAAATACCCATTGAACTCACACCCACACATTTTTAGCATTTAAGATAAAACCCATGGCTGTTTATTTTTTAGTACTGAAAACTGTACTTTTCCCCATAGACTCCAATAGCAGTCAGTTTTTTCGATGCTCATATTTCTGAAATTGACATGGTGACATAGGATTTTAAAAGTTTCTTTATATTTCTTATACATCCCCGAACCACCCTGTGGGTTTCATAATGTTGTCAAGGTTTTTAAGAAATCATCCCACACTTCCATATATGTACCTTCAATAAATATGATCATGTGACGCTTAGTACGGCAGGTTTCTCGTTTAATCCCTTCCATACATACACTAACCCCGACCCGTCCCAATCCTCAATCCACACTGCCCATACCTATTAATATGGTGGTACCCGCTATCTCTCAGCTAGGGGACTGGGCGTGAGAGACTGCAGGTTCACTCCATTTTATCTGGCAAACTGATTGGTCGAGAAGTGGTCACGTTACCCAGAATCCTTCAAAATCTGACAAACCTGGCGGTAGGGTTGACCTGTGTCTATTCATGACGTACGGCGAGCGTAGCAGAACATGAGTTGATGGCGCAGGACCCCAGCAATTACTTATTAAATGCTCACTGCCCCCTCTCTCCCCTCCCTCCCCCCCTCCCCTAGTCCATTCCACCCCATCGCAGTGCACCCTGGGAAGGCGGTGACTCAGACCGAGGTTGTTAACCCCACGTGAGTCCCACCGGAAATTGTGGTCTCTGGTCACGTGCCCCCCCCCCCCCCCCCGCCAGGTGTCGCCTGTTCCCGCTGGTTGTATCGGGGGGAACCAGCGGGGGCGGGTTTCCCGGGACTTCCGGGAACACAGTGCGCATGTGTCCACGGCTATGATTGGCTGATTTAGCCCGGGCCTGCCATTGGCCGACGGATCCAGACTCGGCTTGTCCCTGGTGTTCACGCTGATTGCTATTGCTCAAGTCGCGGCATTTGGACAAGCATATCCGCCGTCAGTCCAGACGTATTATTGGAAATGTTGTAGCGGTTTCTCCGCTAAGACTTAGCCGGCCTATGTCAAATAACCGTCTGTGGGGTCTCCTGTGAATTTTACTGGGTTTAAAACTGATATAAATATTCTTCTTTTGGGTGACGCAAAATTCCCGATACTTGAAATTTCCACTTCTAATTAACATACACTTTTGAAATTGTACTGACGTGGGTGGTCAGTCCACACTCAAAGCTTAGCCATAGTGTGTTAACATCAGGGCACACTTTAGCTATTACTCTTTGTCATAGGTGAAGAGTAGGAAGGAGTCTAGTAAGTGACGTGTATTGTACCATCCATACATAAGTGCCATTCGGGCAGCACCAGTCAAAGAGTTGACAGTAAATACTCATGTCTTTGTGATTTCTTAATCCTGTATGTGACGGTGACCCTTGCCCCCTCACCTTGCCTGTTTCAGACCCCCTACCTGGTCCTCCCCCAGTATGTGACACTGTACCTTACCCCCTCACCTTGCCTGTTTCAGACCCCCTACCTGGTCCTCCCCCAGTATGTGACGCTGTACCTTACCCCCTCACCTTGCCTGTTCCAGACCCCCTACCTGGTCCACACCTCCCCCAGTATGTGACTCTGTACCTTACCCCCTCACCTTGCCTCTTTCAGTCCCCCTACCTGGTCCTCCCCCAGTATGTGACGCTGTACCTTACCCCCTCACCTTGCCTCTTTCAGACCCCCTACCTGGTCCTCCCCCAGTATGTGACGCTGTACCTTACCCCCTCACCTTGCCTGTTTCAGACCCCCTACCTGGTCCTCCCCCAGTATGTGACGCTGTACCTTACCCCCTCACCTTGCCTGTTTCAGACCCCCTACCTGGTCCTCCCCCAGTATGTGACGCTGTACCTTACCCCCTCACCTTGCCTGTTTCAGTCCCCCTACCTGGTCCTCCCCCAGTATGTGACGCTGTACCTTACCCCTCACCTTGCCTGTTTCAGACCCCCTACCTGGTCCACACTTCCCCCAGTATGTGACGCTGTACCTTACCCCCTCACCTTGCCTCTTTCAGACCCCCTACCTGGTCCTCCCCCAGTATGTGACGCTGTACCTTACCCCTCACCTTGCCTGTTTCAGATCCCCTACCTGGTCCTCCCCCAGTATGTGACGCTGTACCTTACCCCTCACCTTGCCTGTTTCAGATCCCCTACCTGGTCCTCCCCCAGTATGTGACGCTGTACCTTACCCCCTCACCTTGCCTGTTTCAGACCCCCTACCTGGTCCTCCCCCAGTATGTGACGCTGTACCTTACCCCCTCACCTTGCCTGTTT
This sequence comes from Lepidonotus clava, assembly GCA_936440205.1. Taxonomy (NCBI): domain Eukaryota; kingdom Metazoa; phylum Annelida; class Polychaeta; order Phyllodocida; family Polynoidae; genus Lepidonotus; species Lepidonotus clava. Next base: position 49,039,751 of record OW387141.1, on the reverse strand, counting down.
CAGACCCCCTACCTGGTCCTCCCCCAGTATGTGACGCTGTACCTTACCCCCTCACCTTGCCTGTTTCAGACCCCCTACCTGGTCCTCCCCCAGTATGTGACGCTGTACCTTACCCCCTCACCTTGCCTGTTTCAGACCCCCTACCTGGTCCTCCCCCAGTATGTGACGCTGTACCTTACCCCCTCACTTGCCTGTTTCAGACCCCCTACCTGGTCCTCCCCCAGTATGTGACGCTGTACCTTACCCCCTCACCTTGCCTCTTTCAGACCCCCTACCTGGTCCTCCCCCAGTATGTGACGCTGTACCTTACCTCCTCACCTTGCCTGTCTCAGACCCCCTACCTAGTCCTCCCCCAGTATGTGACGCTGTACCTTACCCCCTCACCTTGCCTCTTTCAGACCCCCTACCTGGCCCTCCCCCAGTATGTGACGCTGTACCTTACCCCCTCACCTTGCCTGTTTCAGACCCCCTACCTGGCCCTCCCCCAGTATGTGACGCTGTACCTTACCCCCTCACCTTGCCTGTTTCAGACCCCCTACCTGGTCCTCCCCCAGTATGTGACGCTGTACCTTACCCCCTCACCTTGCCTGTCTCAGACCCCCTACCTAGTCCTCCCCCAGTATGTGACGCTGTACCTTACCCCCTCACCTTGCCTGTTTCAGACCCCCTACCTGGTCCTCCCCCAGTATGTGACGCTGTACCTTACCCCCTCACCTTGCCTCTTTCAGACCCCCTACCTGGCCCTCCCCCAGTATGTGACGCTGTACCTTACCCCCTCACCTTGCCTGTTTCAGACCCCCTACCTGGTCCTCCCCCAGTATGTGACGCTGTACCTTACCCCCTCACCTTGCCTGTTTCAGTCCCCCTACCTGGTCCTCCCCCAGTATGTGACGCTGTACCTTACCCCGTCACCTTGCCTGTTTCAGACCCCCTACCTGGCCCTCCCCCAGTATGTGACGCTGTACCTTACCCCATCACCTTGCCTGTTTCAGACCCCCTACCTGGTCTTCCCCCAGTATGTGACGCTGTACCTTACCCCCTCACCTTGCCTGTTTCAGACCCCCTACCTGGTCCACACTTCCCCCAGTATGTGACGCTGTACCTTACCCCCTCACCTTGCCTGTTTCAGACCCCCTACCTGGTCCTCCCCCAGTATGTGACGCTGTACCTTACCCCCTCACCTTGCCTGTTTCAGACCCCCTACCTGGTCCTCCCCCAGTATGTGACGCTGTACCTTACCCCCTCACCTTGCCTGTTTCAGACCCCCTACCTGGTCCTCCCCCAGTATGTGACGCTGTACCTTACCCCCTCACCTTGCCTGTTTCAGACCCCCTACCTGGTCCTCCCCCAGTATGTGACGCTGTACCTTACCCCCTCACCTTGCCTGTTTCAGACCCCCTACCTGGTCCTCCCCCAGTATGTGACGCTGTACCTTACCCCCTCACCTTGCCTGTTTCAGACCCCCTACCTGGTCCTCCCCCAGTATGTGACGCTGTACCTTACCCCCTCACCTTGCCTGTTTCAGACCCCCTACCTGGTCCTCCCCCAGTATGTGACGCTGTACCTTACCCCCTCACCTTGCCTGTTTCAGACCCCCTACCTGGTCCTCCCCCAGTATGTGACGCTGTACCTTACCCCCTCACCTTGCCTGTTTCAGACCCCCTACCTGGTCCTCCCCCAGTATGTGACGCTGTACCTTACCCCCTCACCTTGCCTGTTTCAGACCCCCTACCTGGTCCTCCCCCAGTATGTGACGCTGTACCTTACCCCCTCACCTTGCCTGTTTCAGTGGAGATCCCCTACCTGGTCCACACCTCCCCCAGTATGTGACGCTGTACCTTACCCCTCACCTTGCCTGTTTCAGACCCCCTACCTGGTCCTCCCCCAGTATGTGACACTGTACCTTACCCCCTCACCTTGCCTGTTTCAGTGGAGATCCCCTACCTGGTCCACACCTCCAACAGTCGGGTCTCCTCCTACAGCGACCTCCTCACAATCGTGTCGTCACCCTATGTGGAGGCCCCTGCAGATGAACAGCAGTACGACCCCTGGAGGGATGCCATGCACAAGGCCAAAGGTGAGTGGGGGGATGAATGGTTGGAAGGGGAGAGAGGGGTTGGGGTTTTTTATTTTTATTTTTATTTATTTATTTATTTATTTACTTTTATTTCTTATTTTTGTGGGGGGTGGGGGCTGCAGGGGACAGGTTAGGTGTAGGTGGGGGCCAGGGGACATGTACGTGTGATGGTTGTTACAGGTAGAGGGTCTTCTGTAAAGTATTTATGCACCAAAGAAGGGAGGGGAGGTCTTGGATTTTTTTTAAGTTTGCGCATGTTCCTTTATGAATCCAATGCATACTTTGGCCTAAGGGGACTTGGGTGGGTCTGATTTTGTTTTTCAAATTTGAGTGTGTACTTAATGGAAGGCCCCTATATTGTCTTATAGTTTGGTATAGTGTCGTTGAAGAACGGTTGGTGGCACTTTTTGGGGTTTTCGGGGACTGTTAAGTAAACCGACTTGCAACAGTAAAGTCTGGTCCATCGCCAGCTTAAGGGGGGTTTACACAGGCCGTCAAAATGCTTACGATGGTTTCCCGACAGTCATTATCGTAAGCCTTACGACAGTCCCGATGACTGACGGAAGCCTTACGACAGTCCCGACGGTGTTATCGGCCTGTGTAAACCCATTTTATCCTAAGGATTTCATTATCTTAAGGCTTACGATGAGTCATCGGGACCAGTTCCTTAAGATAATGGAAATTTCAGACGTGTTTGAAATTTTTTGGAAAATGCTTACGAGAATGGGCCTACGACAAAGAAATTGGGCCTATGAAAACAATTTTTCTTATCTTAAGAGCGTCTGTCGGCCTGTGTAAACGCCCCTGTGGTATATTTTAAAGGATTTTTATTACCCTTACGATGACCAATATTAGGCTTTTATCTGAAGGAATTGTCGCGCTGTGTAAAGCCTTCATGACCATTGTTCTTATGACAATAGTTACCGATAACCTACGATAGTGACCTATAAAAACATTTTATGGCTTACGATAGCCAATTAACGTAAGGTTAACGTAAGAGAATTTTCGTAGGGACCCATTGTCGGCCTGTGTAAACCAGGCTTAACTGGGGTGCCAGCAGATGCTTTTTGAAACCGATAGAAAGGCTTAATACCAGGCAACCGACAAAGTCTACTAATCGTCAGGGTTTATTGGCCTTGTGGAGACCCTCTTTTATAGCCCTTACTTTATAATAGTGGGGGTTGCATTTGATTCTTAACAAACTGTTCATAGCGGGTAGAGTTGAGACTTACGGAAGAAGAGTGTAATAATAACATTATATTTGAATGAAGTTGAGAACCTACTTATAAGGAATGTTATTATAATGTTATTTTTATGTGCAAAAACATAACAAGAATGTCACAATAACATTACATTGTGACATCACAAAGTTAGGTTCAAAAGACATCTTTGGGTGCCATTAAAATAACGTAACAAGAACCAAAGCAGAACAAAACAGAACGTTGCTACAAAGTTATATTTACGTCATATTATTGCTTTGGGGGGGGGGGGGGTGTCAGCCCACCTCTCAGGCCCTCAAGAGGGATGGGGGCGTTGGAACCAAATGTTAGTGGGTTAAAAACACTCATACCTTTGGTGAAATTAGTTGTATCATAACTCATGCTTCTCATGTCTATCAAAGTGTGTATCATGTTGAATCTACTATAGCCAGACTTCCCATAAAACCGAGACTTAAGCTAGTCCTTTATTCAGATATTTAATATCAAGTCATGTTACAATAATGTTGTTTTTACTCCTGATAAGTTGCCACATCTCTCATTCTCTGCATGCGTACACGGGAGGACGCTGCAGTGAACCTACCAATAGATCTGTTCAGCAAGAAACTTCACATTTTGTGTTCCTCTTACTATGATATAGTGAAAGCTATGGGTTCTGGCCAGATATTCCATATGACATTCTGTACATTAACAGGACACATACTGTTATTACACCTTGACTTAACCATTATAGAGTTGCATTTTGGTGAAAGGTTTACTAGACCATAGGAAAAGACAAACTGACAGGAGGTGACAGACAATATTCAGGTTTCTGAGTTATTTCTTGTGTCCCAGATCTATAGGACGCTTGGAGGAACTTGACGTAAAAGCGTTATAGAAATGGGTCTTAGATAACCCGCCTCCATGAGAAGGAGCAACAGAATGTCCTGCGGAAAACTCAAATTCCCCTATACTACTCTGAAAGAGTGCATCAGTCAGGGTTAGGTGGTACATAATATTATGGGCTTGTGTTTCAGAAAATAAAATTCATGTCTATAGTTTGGGTGCCGACCCGCAGGCCCATATGGGAAGGGTTGGTGCGTCAACCCCCATACAGGAAATCTTTAGAGACGTTCCATCTTTCCTTCAAATTATTTGTGAAAATTTTTGAAAAAAATGTAAGAAAGTGTCGAAAAGTCCCACTTGGTAAACCTCGACATTCCCCCTCTTTAAGTTAAAATTGTTGAGATTATAAGCAAAATTTCCACTTGGTGAACCCCGGCACCCCTCGAAGCAGGACCTGGGTACGGGCTTGGGGGATCCCAGATGGCTATTTCACCCCTACCTAGCTGGGCACCACCTCTCCCTCCCAAACTCATCAGATATGGCTGCATGTCTGCGCCCATTTCCACTGCTAAGAATAATTTGACAGACGACGAGAAGGCACAGCCCACGGGGGAGGAGAGGGGAGGTAGGGTAGGTAGCAGAGGGTAGGTAGGAGAGGAGGGGGAGGGGAGGGGCAGCAGAGGGACTGGGGGGCGGGGCGGGGGGCAGGCATGTCCGGCAAATCCCCACCAACAAACCATGCATCTCTGCGTCACAGTTGGGAATCTCTAGTTGCAGACGTGGCCGCTTGGGGCAGCACCTTATCAGCGGGGGCCAGCCAACCGTCAGGCGCCATTTGCCCCACGTGACGAGGGGCGCCCAGGGGCAGGGGGGCGGGGGGGGGGGGGAGAAGGGGGAGGAGTAGGGAGGGGGGGGGGGTCTGTGCTCAGTATTGTTGGTCCTGTTGGTCCAGGTTTAATGAGCCGACCACGGGTTGTAACTAGGGCCTGTTTGGGGTCGATTGGGGTGTTCCGTCCACTCATAGATAGAGTCAATCTCAAGTTATCTGCATTGAACGATTTCCTCTCATTTATCTGAGATGAATCTTATTTTGGACAATTATAATCTAATCTGATTCTTTGAACTTGAGAATATTATAGTTATCCTTATTTTACAACAGATGTATGAGACTAATTGTAATTGAAGTCTCCATCGCATACAGGAACTATTTGCACAATCATCAGCAGTATATAAAAGCTGACTAAGGAGCATTAATACTCATAATAATATTTACAGGGCACCTTGACACGTCTCACCCTAAGATTACTAGCTCTCTCCATGATTTCTAAACACGTTTTGTGCATGTAGAATAAGTTTTCGAATTTTGACAGTATTTAATCATTTCTAAAACTCATTATTAGACTTGTAAGTAGAACTGTCCTGATTTCAGCCTCAAGCCTTGTACAGGCCATGGTCGTACCGGTTATTTACGGACCATGTGGTCCTTAACCCCTCCACACCCCCCGCCCGTGATGGTAGATGGCTTCTCCTCCTGAATAATTCGGGAGACGTCCAAATTGCTGGGGATGGGGGACTAAGGGGAGTGGGGGGAGGTGCGGAGATTTACATGTCACCATGGGATCCGAGTCAGCGTCTGCCTCTGTGTCAAGAGATGGGACGGTTTGGATTCTGTGTTACTGATGTCCCATGCGCCTCACTTGTTTGCACACACGAACCATACATACATACATACATACATACATACATACATACATACATACAATACATACATCCGTGTATACATACATACATACATACATACATACAAACAATGCATACATACATACATACATACATACAATACATACATACATACAATACATATAACACATACATACTTACTTACTTACTTACATACTTATATAGATACATAAATACATACATACATAGATACATACATACATACATACATACATACAATACATACATACATACATACATACATACATACATACATACATACATACATACACACACACACATACATACATACATACATACATACACACACACACACATACATACATACATACATACATACACACACACACACACACACATACATACATACATACATACATACATACATACATACACCCACACCCACACACCCACACACCCACCCACCCACCCACACACACACACACACACACACACACACACAGGTAGGTAAAAAAGAATTGAAATCAGTATAAGGTCAGTTTTCTAATAGTCAAAACAGCCTAATACGTTTGATCATATGGTGACCAGCCCCCCTTGGCAAACAGTGAAAATGCAATACTCTTACAGCCCAAGTAATGTTATTTAAAAAAAATAATGTATCATGTAATTTGCATATTTTCAACCATCGATAGCAAATTTCAGTTATTATATCATTATTTTGTTACTCCCTTTAGGAGTTATTGCTTACGAATCTAACTGTAAAAACTCTTGAAACACAAAGTGTACACTGAATGTTCCTAGTGCATATACCCAATTCATCATTTAGGAAGTAGAATAGAGAAGCCAGCTGTCAGGTGAAGGTTTGTGTAGAGATCAGACCTGACAGCCCCTATACCCCACCCCCACCCCTACCCTACCCCTCTAACCTAATCTCGCTGACGGATGTTTTAGTAAGCACCTGCATGCCAGCCTTCACACTGTGTACCCAGGACCCCAAATGCTCCCTACCCAGCCTCCTATATTCCTACCCCTGCCCCTGCTCCATATCTTTACCCTTACATGCCTCTACCACAGCGCCCTGTACCTTAACCCCTCACCTCCCCTAGTCTACCCCTCTAACCTGATCTCCCTGACGAATGTTTCAGTGAGTATATCTGTGTGCCCGCCTTGACCCTGTGTATTAAACCAGCACTACAACTGCCCCCTATACTCCTACCCCTACATGCCCCTACCTTTACCCCACCCGCCCCTTACTCTACCCCAAACTCTACCCCCTACTCTAACCTGATCTCCCTTTCCTTGGTTTCAGTGAGTACCTGTGTGCCAGCCTTCACCCTATGTAACCAGGACCCCAACTGCCGCCTACGAATGGCGGAGTTCCTCAACATGTGCTCCTGGGACAGGCGCGAGAGCACGTGTAACCGCAACTACTGCCTCGCCACCATCCGCAAGTTCTACCTGCTGGTGCGGCCGCAGTTCACACACGCCCTGCTGTACTGTCAGTGCGCCCCGGGGGACGTTAAGTGTGAGGCCGTGAGGCAGGCCGTCTACCCGACCTGCTCACTGCTCGAGATGCCATCCCCGTCCTGCCTGGACATCATCGACCGCTGTGAGGCAGACCCTGAATGCAGGTAGGTGGGAGCTGGCCAGGTAGGCCTGGGACAACTAAAAAACAGCATCCCCAGTTGGGCGACTAAGATTTTAGTCCCCCGGCAATTAGTGTTAATCCTTTCTTCCACTGGTGACTAGAGCTTGATTTCTTTCTTGCTTGCTGTGCTTGAAAACGGTTAACACTAATCGCCGGGGGACTAAAACTTTAGTTGCCAAAGTGGGGACGCTGCTTTAAGTCCTATACCTACTTAGCAATCATGCCAGCGACAGACAATGACTGATTGGGAGAATGGCCGTGGTCATTACCAGGTGACTGTAGCCTCAAGCAATTTTGATATGTTACTGCTGATTTTACCGCTGATCCTTTTGTCCGTCGCCTGATGCCCAGAATCTGCATCATACCCAGGGGCGCATCACCCAGTGATCTTGAGTTGCCCCGCAACTTTACTGGTGATTATCTCAGTCACTCATCACCTGTTGCAGCCAAAGTTGCTTAGTGGGTAGGGCCTTTAAGAGTGAGATATACTCGACGGATTAGTTAATGTGAGACGGAGAGGGCTGAGGAGTTAGTGGACGGGTGTCCTTTAGATAGTAAGTCACATTCGGACACTTGCCTTGTTTTCTTGGTTAGTTTTGACATCTAGAAGACCTACCTGGTCGTCTAGATGATTAGCTGTAAAGTGATAAAAACATAGTGAGCAGTACAGCCGTCCTACAAATTATCGTTCTTGGAGCCCTCAAAGGTTTATACACTGCTATTTCCATAGTAGTTATGTTCTCATTATACCCGAGATATTCAATGCTACCCTTGATAAGCGCCTCTCGCTTTGTGTCCAGAGAACGGTGGTACAACTATGAGAAGTTCTGCAGCTACGACAAGATCTCAGGGGGCTGCGCGGAGGGCCCGTCCCGCTGCCGCGCCGCCCTGCTGGGCATCATGGGAACCATCCTGACCACCAACTGTACGTGCAGCCTGTACGACCCCGACGACAACGCGCGCTGTCAGAAGGCGAGACGTCGGCTACAGCACAACAACGTCTGCAAAGGTGAGGTGGGTGGGGGACTGTTACCAGGGTACTGGTATACCAGGGGACTGGTTACCAGGTTACTAGTTACCAGGTTACTGGTTACTGGGGTACTGGTTAACAGGGTACTGTGTTACTGATTACCAGGTGACTGGTTCCAAGTTTACTGGTTACCAGGTGACAGGTCTAGACTGGCTGGGACGGTGAATACCTATATATGTAACTTATTTCATTAAACGCGGCACGTTTTAGTAGCATATGAAATTGATATTCAAATATCGTCATACAGTTTTCACATGATCCATCGCTTACGTAACTATTTATGACAGTATTGGCGGTCGCCAGAAATGAGATTCCTATAGGTGTGACGTCGCCTCGACAAGCTTCATTATTCCCGGGACAATATCGTATGAATTAATCTAACTTACGTCAAGTATATATAAAAATTGGAATTCGAAACATGAGCCCCCACATTATACATCCTTATTTGGCAACTTCTCCTGATAAGCCTCCACTATTTAGACAACAATAACGCCATAATTGTTGAAGATATAAATACGACGATTGTTTAAGTAGTATATAAGTAGTATACAGACAAGGACATTTGAAGCAGGCCACGTGCATTGTACATACTGTACACAGAATGTCACCAAAATTATGAGAGTTTTGTTGGCAATATCGCCTAAACTAGTTATGCTGTCTATGTATTATGTGACGTCGCTTATATTGGCTTTACATTATAGGCAGCATTGTCGTCGTATATATTCTGTTGTACAGATGACAAATGCAGCAGTATAGGGAAATGGGACTTTATATGTGGTTTGATTATTGCCACATATTCAGATATTCAGGCATATATACACAACCTACTTAGTACATTAAAGGACGTCGTGTACACAGCGTCACGTAAACAGTCAGTTTTGCACTAGGCTAGTTCTATATTAAGTTTTAGAATGATACTTTCTTGAAAAGAACGACAAGCCTTACCAAAGAGTTTCCTTGGCAAAATGTGGAACATTTCCCAATCTAAACGATACGTTTACATACCTTAGGTTATGAGATGCAGTTTGGTTTAGACACTGTTTCTATATTTGGTTTAGATATTGTTTCTATGTTTGGTTTAGACACTGTTTCTATATTTGGTTTAGACATTGTTTCTATGTTTGGTTTAGACACTGTTTCTATGTTTGGTTTAGACACTGTTACTATGTTTATCATTAAGTAATGTCCAACCACCACCTCATTTAGTCGGTTCTGGCCTGTTTCTGTGTTTGTCATTCAGTAAAATATAACCACATCTCTAAGCAGTAACCTGCTGGCACCATCCTACCGTTCTATCTGTACGTCCCCTCCCGCCCAGTACCAGCTGCATCACGTGACGGCCCAGGCGCGGGAAACACATCCCGAGCCTCGTTTTGACTGACTAGCAGTAAATAAACCAATCCCTGCAGCCATCGCCGGGCGGATCCATCAACTGGGATCCGCTTTTTACTGGACTTTGGGTGGTTTGAAAAATGACTCTTCCTGGTCAGGGCAAGCTTCCCGCCGGTGGTCCCTGCTATGTGTGTTGGGTTAAGCCAGGTTTCCACAGAATGACCAAGTGTCGCTGATTAATTCTTTTTATTTAAACAAACAAAAAGATACTTCATAATCTCTGCTACATTTGTTTTAAACCGAGCAGGTGTTAACCCTTTCCAAACTCAACGACCAATGCTTTTTGGAGCTAGTAGTCACTGCATTTAGAAATGGTTGATATATTTGATTGGCCGACTAAGCTGAAAGTCTGAACATTGTCGTTCTGTGGAGACATGCCTTAAACCCCATACCCACTATATAGGCGCCTTTTACACAATCGGCCGACTGATCGGCGCTAAAATCACCGATTTTATGGGTAGAATTGGCTGATTTTATGGGTAGAATCAGTTTATTTTAGTGCCGATTCAGATAGTATGCACACACAGTACGATATGCTATGCGATCATAGGAATCGGCCGACTTGGTCACTGACTCTAAAGATCCCCGTCACCATCACCGCTAAAATCGCTAAGTGGATATGGCCCTTTAGAACGTCCCCAGAAACGGACAGAAATGCGGCGTGGCAGTTCCACATCAACAGGGGTAATTGTCCAGACCTGCCATGACGGCGGCCAATTTACCTGCCTGCTATTAGCACTCAGAGACGCTTTCAATCAAACCTGACTACCTTCCCCCCATACCCCCTCCCCAGATACATGCCCCCTAAAGCCCCATACCCACTAGGCAAATTTGACCGAATCGGTGCTAGAATCTGCCGACTATTCTCATAGAATCAGCTGATTGTTGTGCCCATTCAGATTACCAGTCAGTATGTTATATTGAAATATATATGTTTGATATGAGTCAGTGCTAAAGTAGACCAACTCTTCTAGTAGAGTCGGCCGATTTTAGGGCCGACGAGTCAAGGCCCATTTGCCGTGGCGGACGCGGTGCATACGATCTCCTGCAACAATTATCGTTTGCAATTTTGGTGCAAACGATAATGCAAACAGCAGATCTGCAAGCGACCAGATCAAACATGTTCCATTGAGTCGTTTGGATTCCAGCCGATTGCAGGGGATAAGTACTATCGTTTGTAATCGTTTGCAATCGTTTGATGTCCCTCTTCTCAGTATGAATGCTATTTCTTAAATTTCGCTTGCATGCGATAATTTTATCGGTGCTGAGATGGTCATCTTCTCTACACAATAACTTTGTCGGACCTGCAAGCGACACACTCATCGCCCACGGCGAATGGGCCTTCAGCTGCCTAGTGGGTATGGGGCTCTAAATGTCCACTAGTGGAGTGGAGTAGGAGACTAACTATGACATGTGGTCTAAACGGCGCGTCCTCTCACGTGACATTCTGTACGTGGTTTAAAAGGTCCGTCCTCTCATGTGATGTGATGTATATGGCTTAAACGGCGCGTCCTCTCACATGACATTATGCGTGTGGTTTATACAGCCTATTCTCTCATGTGATGTTATGTGTATAGTTTAAACAGCCCGTCCTCTCACGTGACGTTATGTGTGTGGTTTATACAGCCCGTCCTCTCACGTGACGTTATATGTGTGGTTTATACAGCCCGTCCTCTCACGTGACGTTATATGTGTGGTTTATACAGCCTGTCCTCTCACGTGACATTATGTGTGTGGTTTATACAGCCCGTCCTCTCAAGTGACGTTATGTGTGTGGTTTATACAGCCCGTCCTCTCACGTGACGTTATGTGTGTGGTTTATACAGCCCGTCCTCTCAAGTGACGTTATGTGTGTGGTTTATACAGCCCGTCCTCTCACGTGACGTTATGTGCATGGTTTAAACAGCCCGTTCTCTCACGTGACGTTATGTGTGTGGTTTATACAGCCTATTCTCTCATGTGACGTTATGTGTGTGGTTTATACAGCCTATTCTCTCACGTGACGTTATGTGTGTGGTTTAAACTGCCCGTCCTCTCACGTGATGTTATGTGTATGGTTTAAACGGCCCGTCCTCTCACGTGATGTTATGTGTATGGTTTAAACGGCCCGTCCTCTCACTTGACGTTATATATATGGTTTAAACTGCCCATCCTCTAACGTGATGTTATGTATATGGTCTAAACGGCCCGTCCTCTCACATGACATTATGTGTATCGTTTAATGACCCATCCTCTCACAAGACATAATGTGCATGGTTTATACAGCCCGCCCTCTCACGTGACGTTATGTGTATGGTTTATACAGCCCGCCCTCTCACGTGACGTTATCTGTGTGGTTTAAATGGCCCGTCCTCTCATGTGACGTTATGTGTCCTTACAGATATGGCCTACGACGACTACAATGCCAATCACGTGATCACGGTGACCACACCCCCTACCGTGCACTATTGGCAGGACACCATCTCCAAGGTACCCGCCCGGACGGGGGCCACAGCTAGACAGCAGAAACAAGGTAGGTGTCCAGGTTTTTTTTTTAAATTGAGCAAAACTCTCGTTTTGCAAACTTATTGAGCAAAAATCTCGTTTTACAAACTCTTTTCAGATAGTAGATAGTGTTAGGAACAATTTATAGCTGTTATATGCACCTTTCTCATGAACCTGCGCAGTCCCCCACCTTGCGTACCTTTTTGGGGCTTTTGGTAACCGGGTCACTTTCTTCATATAGGTTAACTATAGGAAAAGACAAAAAAAAAATGGTTCAAATTTAATCCACCAGGGCGGCGCCACTTTAATGAAAAAGGTGTGTAGTAGACAGTTTGATAGTATTAATGAATGATTTCATTGCATTTCAATACCATGTGCAGGAAAGAAAATATTCTTCCATGGTGGCTTATGTAATATGAATCATGTCTTCCTGTCAAAGTTATGCACGTCCAATTTCTTCAGTTGTCTCTTAAAGGAGTTCAGATTATCAAGTTGATGCATTGTTCCTGGAATCTTATCCAATAATCTTATCGCACCACACAACTTGGTCTGTGGTATCAGCAGAATATATGTAATGATTTTACAGATAATTCGCAAATAGGATTGATAAACAATTGTTAGAAATTGACAATCCGGATCATATCATATAATATGTGAAACAAAGAAATTTGTCTCTCATATGTGCCATTTCTCTGTGACATTGTCATAGTGCAGCTCATGTTGTGTATTTTAATGGGGCCTTGATGGTAAAATTACCTGAGTAAGTATTGTCCCCTGTTTGTCAATATGACGTTTCAAATAAAACCTGAGATAGTCATCTAGTGAGGCCGTCAGAAGCCACATTCTGCAAGTCACAGAGAGGCACTTTTAAAGTAAATAGTTTAAACATCCGTCTGTGTTGGTTGGTTGTTATTCGTCATGATCTGACTGCTAAATAAGGTCATTAAATCTGACGGAAGAGTTTAATGACACATCAAAAGGTTATTCAATACTTTGATTCTTAATACTGGAATTTACCTCATATTATCAAATATTTATGTATCACGTCGAAACCAATAACTTGTGTGAAGCTGTTTATCTAGTTTATTTTGATATAAAGATAAGCTAATTTAGTAAGCCCACCTCAGTCGACATCTCATCCATTTGTTGAGGGATATGACTATGCAGATCTGTTCACATGAGTGTTTCGTAGGCAATCTCTTTCCATAAATAAAGGGTGTATTGACATAATGTACTACAGTGGCAGTTATATTGGTTGATGGTTTATAATATTGCAGGACATTATTGTGAATATATTGTAAAATTGGTGCTTTCAACCAAAATAGTATTGTTTCTCTCATCTTTCAACGTTTTACTAATAATTGCAAAACATTTGAATTCGTAATACAAATCTGTTTTCTAGCCACATCGAGGCTATTCCAAACTTTCCTTGGAAAGTTCCTTGGACAATTTCCTTCTCGAGGTATAATTCTATTTTTCTATTTGAGGATTAGTATGGGTCCTGGCGGGGAGTGGGCCCTGATCGAGGATAATTGCCTTGGTTGTCTGTCACGTGATCCCGACGTACAGGTGCCCGGATGGGGCGTCCATTATGACCCGTATTACCGGGGTACCGGGTTCTTACATCCCTTAGCTCCAGGGTACCTTGTCTCTCAACTAGTACCTTTACTTCCTACTCAGGTAATGAGCCGCGACAGCTACTGGAGCCCTAGATATGAACCTGATATTCTTCATTGCTTTAATAGCTTAGCTGCATTGATCATCAGTTGACATTCCTACAATTATTGAAAAGTGATAAATCATCGTTCACATACCTCATTTTCTTCACAAAATCCTTTAAAGGCACATTTACTTAGAGGACTCCTGAACTCATAGAAGAATTGTAGCACGCAGCGCATGGGACTACCCTGCCGTAAAATCTGAGGCGGTCCCAGGTAAATCAAGGGGGTTCCATAAAAAAAAAACTGTGGAGGTTCCGATTAGTTATCTTGATGAAATTCCCCATATTTCTTGTTTAATTACATAAACTTTGATAAATCTGAGGGGGTTCCAGACACCCTCAGAACCCCCCCCCCCCCCCCCCATCCCCTGGATACGCCTCTGGACGCATCTACTTACTTTTAAACATAGGCCCTACAGAGTAAACCTTTTAGTAAGTTCAGCGTATTTAACCACCTAGACTCCCAGAAACATAGAGCCATACACCAACTCAGACTTATTTAAAACCTTTCCCGTGTTTCTGTTGATCAAGGAATAAAAATTCCTTAAACCTCATTTGACTTCATTAGTGAAGTCACACCATAGCGGGGGCGGAGACGGTCATTAAATGTCACCGAGACGGACACACAAAGTGGGCCCTTTGGGAACTTAAGTCGGCCAAGGACGGATCTAACTTATTTAGAAGTTGGAATTGCAGAACATTGGTAGTTTTGTAATTGGTATGGGAGTTAAACTTTTATAACAAGCAAAAGCAGGCTTCTAATGCATTATTAACCGCACCGCTGAGGAGCGGTACGTACTATAATAAGAAGGCCCGGGGAGGCCGTCCGAGGGTGGCTGTACGTACTGGGACCCCCCTGACGGTCCGAGCCCGGAGGGCGAGGGCCGTCAGGGGGGCCCGGTACGTACAGCCACCAGAGGACTCCCTCTAAGGGTCTTCTTTATTTTATTACCCGACATTAGTATAAAATATTGTGATTTTTGTAAAAGAATGTTGTAAAATCAAACTGGAAATGATGCAGGGCGTATGGCCTGGCAATACGCCCGGCACACAATACGCCTGGCTCGTCGATCCAGAGGGTAATAAAAGGGGCAGTGCAAATTGGAAGGCTGTACATACCACAGCATGTTTTTCAACAATATTTAGTACTTTGTTTGGGTGATGAAATATAGAAGACCCTAGGCCTTTGGGGTCATCCTCGATGGGTGTCTGTATGACCCATGGGGATCGTACTACCTCGGGCTTAGCCCTTGGTACGTGACGAACCCCTTAGGGTCGCACAGACACCCTCGGACACCCCCCGCAGGTCTTCCTGTATTAGGACGGCCAAGTGCTGGGTTGTATCTCTAAAGGAGTCAAATTTGTTTTGCGTGTGGCATGTCTGGTTTGTGTTTTGTGAGGACCTAGATGTTACTGGTAGTATTAACAGTTCTTGTCCTTGTCCAAATGGTTTCAGTTCTCTGTTTCCGTCAAACCAGCAAACTGTGACCTATTCACAAAGTCCTATGAATACAAGTTGGAATGAGATGGCCGGGAGGGGTGGTCCCAACTGTCTGGATGCATATATCTAGAACTGCCAAAGGTGGCCAGTATTTATTTTAGGGGTGAGCTTAAAGCCCCATACCCACTAAGCAACATTTGCACAGTTGGGCAAAAGATAGGCACCGATATTGGCTGATTCTAGTGGTAGAATCAGCCGACTTTACAAGCAATTCATATCAAACACGCACATTTCAATATACCATCCTAACAGGCAATCATAAGAATCGGCCGATTCTCCCAGTTGCCCATTGCCCATCGCTGGTAAAATGTCCTAGTGGGTATGGGGCGTAACCCTATACACACGATCCACACGTGGCTACACCAAGGGTCGGTCTATCCACCATTGCCCTGTCCAATCCATGATTTTACCCAGGGTCGGCCTGTCATCACCCATCCCAATCCATTCCAAAGGTTTTCACTAACCAAAGCCAGGCCGGAATAATGCATCTCTCCAGGCAGGCTGACTGCTGTGCCCTGTGTCCCCAACTGATACCTGCCAACAACACCTTCAGCCCTCTTCCACACTCTCCCTCGCCTCCCCCCTTCCTTACCTCCCTCCCTCTTCCCCCTCCCTCCCTGTCCGTCCCTCGCCATCCCCTCTCTCTTCCAGGGCAGTCTCAAGGCACCCGCCACGTACAGGATGAGCAGTTGTTGAAATATTTATTGTTATTGTCGGATTAATTCTCAGATTCCCTGCAGGGCAGCGGTAGCATGGGAATGTGGAGATGGAGGTGGAGGGACGGTGGGGGCTGAATGGGGGATTTTTTTCCTCTTTGAAAGGGGTATAGGACAGGGAATCTACGCATCTTACTTCATTAGACAACTGAATATAAACGGTGTACATGTGATTCAAACCCGGGATTCAATATTGATTCAGAATCAGTGGTCTTGTAAAGAAACATAAGGATTTGCCCTCGCCGGACTTGTTACACTTGGATATTGTTCTTATTCTCAAGTCGTAGTGATCATATATGATTGAACGACTCTCAACAAACCCCACTCTCATAGAGCTCTAAAAACCAATGTTTACTTAAGTGTGTAACTAGTAATATTTAACAAAATGTCTGACTAGGTCCAGGAGTTGGCGGAATATTAGGAAACGCTCTTTGAGAGGGGAGAAGGGGGTGGGAGAGGAGGGGAAGAGGTGTGAGGGGTGTGAAGTGGTGAAGGACCGATCGAGAGAGGTGGTCACAAAGAGAGCCCTCCGGGGACCAGGTGACTGTTGCCGTCACCTCCCGCTAGAGGCGCCACAGGTCGTCCATCCCGGCCCCCTGGCGGCCGGCCCTTACAATAGTCCATTTACAAGCATCAAACCAACCGTCTCCTCCATACGTATGATCCTGATGTAAGCTGTTTTTACTACTTTTACTCATTTTTGGCATAGCGATAACAATTGCAGGCCTACCAACTGTCCTGATTTTTTAGAAAAAGATTTCAATTTTATTTTAGATAATTTTGATTCTCCATTAGCAGTGAAATTTTGACAGAACTAGTTGGAATTTTGAAAAAAATGAAAATGTGTTACAAATCAGTAATCCTTTGTTGCGTATAATGCCTAATTCGCGAATGATTAGATTAACTGTATATTTTGTAAAATCGCCCTGATTTAGTGGGAATGTCCTGATAAAGTGGGTGGTTTGTCCAGAACTTTGTCCATATTGGTACTAATGACATGTTGGCAGGCCTGACTTACTTGGATCGGTCCAAAAAATTGTCGAAACGAAGTTCTGTACTTTGTTATCATACCAGACCAATATCACAACTTAAACACCCTCTGGAAAAGTCCCTGTCATTTGATCATATCTCTAGATAAAATCTGATGCTTACATCGCAATACAGAGTCAGCGTCTGTTTTGTGTCACATTGTTGAATCTATCTGGAGTATTCTAATCCCTTTTGGCGTTTCCCAGACAGGACGAAGCGCCTACCTGTAAAAACCCAGGCCTCCAGAGAGGAGCACTGGGTGACGTTTTACAGACAAAAAGTTTGGTCCACTAGAGTGAAGGCCTGGCGGGAGATGGATGCCATCCCCGCCACCACCAGGACCGGGCCGAATTCCCCTCACGTCAGGAGGGGTAAGGGAAGATGGATAACACATACCACCGGGTCCGCTTTTACATAAAACTCACCACCACTGATTCATAAATAATGTAAAAATGAAGTCAGAGCCTCAGAGGCTGTGGTATTGTGCAACACAAGCTGTAGGTCTCGTGTAAGGGATCCTCCCCACACTGTGCATACTGCTGGGTCGGGTTCCCGCGGGGAGACTTTAAAGCTGCGTCCCCACTTTGGTGACTATGCCAATGACTAACTTTAGTTACCTGGCGATTAAGAAATTAGCATGTGGTCAGACGAATAGTTAGTTGCCAGTTAAAAATAGGTTGATCCCCAAGTTGGGGCACTCTTGTCATCAAACTGCCAGTGATTAGAGGTCACTTTAGTAGCCTAGCCTAGGGAAATATATAAGATATTATGTTAAATATTTCAGCAGAAATCACAGTGACTAGTGGTTTTGTCACCAAACACCATGGCACCAGTGTCTAGTTAGTTGCTAGGCCACTAACTACTTTATTTGCAGGTGAATAAGAAAATCTTATCTCCCAAGTGGGGACCAGGCTTAAATGTGTATTTATTTTACTTATGGTCTCTGCGTCAGGCATTTTGGGCCTGTGTTTTAGATCGTATCACTTGTTTATACCTCTCTTTTTAAGATATTAAGTATTATATATATCTGCATAGATATTTTCTTCAAAGATATTAAGACTTCCCCATATTTTATACTTGCGGGAATATCGCAGCGTGATAAATGAGCTAAAAACACACACATCGAAACCTTCTAAAGCACTAAGTGCAGAAGAAGCTGAAAACCTCTATGTTTTAGGCTTGACAGTGAAGGTCTTTGTTGCTTAGCCTCACAGAGCTAAACTTCCGAGAACTTATTATTAAAAGGTCAAATACAGAGAGCACTACACTACTCTCTTTTGAAAACTTACTGACAACAAGAAGTATCTACTTTACTCATCGGGACATCCAAGGCTTATTTTGAAAGGTATAGTTTTATCAAGATTTCTAAGACCTAAAAGAATCTGCACTCCTGATTCTTACTTCCTCTAAAATGATTTAGTGCTTAGCCGCTCCCATTTCATCAGACAAGGATATCCAAAACACTCAATTCGAAACTCCCTAGTGAGGGCCAAGAAGATGAATCAGGACTCCCTTTTAGATATCTCCGGGGGCCCCATTTAAACAGATCATGTCCAATACAGACTCAACATTTTATTGTTTTACTACATACAGTCCCCGAAATCACAGACATTGAGTCAGTGAGTGATGGATATTTGATGCCGAAAGCCTGGGTCATTATCATGGCAAAAACAAGTTTGGATGGATTCTGACTTTTCAGACATGTGTTTTGACATGGTCAGTCTTTGGTGATTGTATCTGTGAGATGAGGGTGACAAGGCGGTCAAACAGCAGGGGAACAAAACTTGAAAATCATTTTTGCTGTACCTCATCCCTCGATGAACCCAGGCACCAACCGGGGATCAAACCAAATGAACCACATGGTCAGTGCTGGGTCCCCCTTATCGTCAGATTTTATGATTTGCAGAGGCTACTGGAGGGGGGGGGGGGGGGGAGGGTAATGGAGGGGGGGGGGGGGAGGGTAATGGAGGGCTTCTGGGGGGCTACCAGGGCCCTATATTCTTCCCAGGAGCAGAAGCCCCACTCCAGTACCCCCATTGGGGTTCACAGACATTGTACAAAACCTTTATTGCATCACCCTACTTCTACACATACATCTTTTACTTGTGGGATTATCTTTGTCTAAGCTGCATCATAGATTTAGGTGTTGCTCTGGTACTGGCATCTACCATACATCAGCAAAAGAACTGGGTTTAGGCATACACCCCTGGAGCTGATCAGCTACTTGTTGATTATTGATTGTTGATCAAAATTGATTATTACAAGGCTTCAAGATCACCACAGTAACTCAACTTTTTAACCAATGTTTGGCAGGAAATCCAGGCTTAATCGAGGGCTTTAGCTTTTTGGTTTTACGCTATATCAAAGTACCTCCAAGAATCGTATACAGCACAACTAGAAAGAGACAAAGACGAGGGAGCCTGGATGCCAATGTTATCATCCATAGTCCCGTTGGGTCTGAATGTAATGGATTAATTCCAAGCAATAATTTATGGTTCCTTTTCAGTCAAAATAAATAGTTTATAAAGTTGATAATTTGAAACACCTCAAATATTTGTTTTCAAATTGCAAGAGTTTCAAAGTATGTCTCTCATTTATATTTACTTGATTATCATTTATTTTAAAGGATATAAAAATCTTAAATAAGGGGTCTCAAAATGTAAATATTTTAAGGAATGTCTTGCACGTATATTCTAATCATTTCCTGCAATTAAAAACAATATTTAATCAGGATAGGGAGGGGTTAGCTGCAATTAACCCTACATGAAAACATAGACGTTCCAAATGTTGAGAAAAATACAAACTATTACGTGGTGATCAAATCATGATATCTTCCCTCTAACCAGAAACACGAAGTATTGATATCTGAGTTTATTTACTACACAATCATGAATAGCATTCAAGTATCATCTGACATAATATATGGGGGACACTATTCTCTGCTGTAATAATATGATTGTATGGTAGTTTGAAATATATTATTGTAGTTCAACAATTTTCTTTCTTATCCCTACTATCAATAGCCCAGTGAAAACCTACTGTTTACAGTGTATTAATCCCAAGGCCCGATAACTATACCCATGAACATTTCTCCTTAGTCTCAGCCTCCTGGTGTATCAGTGGAGCGGAAGGTAGTGTCCTCCATATATTCAGCAGATGACAGGTTTATAGAGCCGGCCTGTTGTGGTGAAATCGGCTGTGTGATCGGCCTGAGACTGAGAGCCCACCGGGCGGCCCGGGATAGAGGGATAGGCCGTGTGGATATTGTTTTTACAGCTTTATGGCGCATATCACAAGGAGCTATCCAACACTCTAAGCCAAGGTTATAAATCTCAGTATTTTTTTCAGCCCCTTTATCCGTCTATATCTGTAAGTGGTAGGACTCTGCCGTCATGGTGTGTCATGACGCATTTTTTATTTGGAGCGTGTCATAACGCGTTGTTTATTCAGAGTGTGTCATAACGCGTTGTTTATTCAGAATGCGTCATAACGCATTGTTTATTCAGAATGCGTCATAACGCATTGTTTATTCAGAGTGCTTCATAATGCATTGTTTTTTCAGAGTGTGTCATAACACATTGTTTATTCAGGGTGTATCATAACACGTTGTTTATTCAGAGTTTGTCATTTATAACGCGTTGTTTATTCAGAGTGTGTCATAACACGTTTTTTCAGAGTGTATCATATTCATAACGCGTTGTTTATTCAGGGTGTATCATAATGCGTTGTTTATTCAGAGCGTGACTTAATGCGTTGTTTATTTACAGTGTGTCATAAAGCGTTATCTATTCAGGGTGTGTCATAATGCATTGTCTGTTTGCCCCTTTCACAGACTGTCTCAGGAGCCTTGCCCACCGCATCCCCTCCTACATGGCCATGCCCACCGCCATCCGCGTGAGTACCACTCTTTACTTTCCCGACTCTTAGTTAAGGCGCCCTCTTTAATAATGCACACTTTTTTTCCTTAATCTCAAATCTCTGGCTCCTTGCTGCTAATGCCCAAGGCCGGTGTATGTATCCGTATAGAAAGTATCCTGTTTACAACTCTGTGTAGAATCATCCCAGCCAAGAGGTGACGCAGTAGTGACATTAGGTGACATTATACTAATGTTTAGTCATGTGCTGCGACGTTATCAGAACATATAGACGACGTCATATCTTTGGCTGGGTGTACATAACTCTCATGGATCGCTTTCCCCATTTCTTGTATTGAACTATCTGTTTTACAATGCTCACTATACAATCTGAGACACTACTCTGTATACCACGACAAACCCACATATTATGTATCTACTGCGAGAGGGCTGCAGTTGATGGTATGACCTTTCCCACCGCTCTGTGATTTCTTCAGTTATCTAAATGTCTTTGATCTTAATGACTTATTACACGATGTAATGTTGAGGGGCATTGTCCCCCAGTTGCTACCACTGGGTGTATGACATGGAGACATAGCTGTAAGTCCATTACAATTAGGGAGGCGAATTTGGATAAATTGGTCCCCGACGACTAACTAGCAGTCCTAATGACTAAACTGCTATAATTGTCGATAGAATACTGTTTAAGTAGCAGACACTTCTAATACATTCACTCTGTTCACTGATGATTAGTGTATTAGTTTGCCCAAATGTCAATTTTGTTAATGTAAATTCTTGCACCTGGAGGGTGCGCCCGAAAATTTTGGTATAGCACGCCCCCCTTTTTGAAATTCCTGGATCCGCCCCTGTATAGTCAGGGAGCCATGATGCATTTATCCTCCTCACCTTAGTCCTTGACAACTAAACCATTCGCTCTGTGCAAACCAGCCTTTAGCTAAGTCCATATTGGTCTATTATCGCCGTGTCTTTACCCGGTAAATGACATCACTCACCCACCATGCCATCAGATGGCCAATTACCAGAGAAGAAAGGACACATCAGAAAACGACCTCCTGACCATCAGAGATGATTGTGACAAATACCCCACGCCCAGGGCGGGGAGGGCCAAGGAGACACCTCATGTAACGACCCACTCACAAACCACACCGGAAGTCAGCTGACCGGAACCAGGCCCTGCCGCGCACCCTGGTGTGGGAGAGGATATCGAGCGGGCAAATTAGACCTAATTTGGTCATAATGGGGCAGGGACGGGTTGGGAGTGGGAGGTCGGGGTCTGGGCTGAGGGAGAGGTGTTGGGTTAGGGGCAGGGGGCAAGGGGGTCAGTGGTTTAGGGGGTAGGTGGGGCAGGGGGGATGGGGGGGGGGTAGAGGGGAACGGAGGGTGTCAGGAGTACCTTGGTTAAACTCGAGGGAAACATGAAAAAGGTCCCTTATCACCCATTATCGCCTATTATCGCCCATTATCCACACCCACAAGGTCAGCCTCGGCTTGTTGGCGATTTTAGATTAGCTGACGCCTTTGCAGTCAGGTGATTTCTTTTTCTTTTATCTCGTTCTTCCTAAATAGTTCCTGGCACTTTTTTTCGCACCCTTCGCCATTACCAGCCTTTTCGCCTCTGACTCCTTAACTTTATTTGAGTATCTTGATTCTGATTCCTTCGCCCTTTGCTTCCTCTATTTCTCCTTCCTTTCTATTTTGCTAATTTTCAAAGAGGTATTTAAACTCACACATCGATCAATGCCATGAGCCTCATCATCGTTTGTGGAATCCCCTAACTTCATTGTTGATCAGGGGCAAACAAATAAAGTTGATACAGTTTTCAACCTGAAAAAAGGACTGCATATATGTTCCTTTTTAAAAAAACAACAACTCAGATTTCCCCCTTAATTTTGCCACAGTGTAAAATATTGCGGATTGTCTATTTTCCAATCATATCTGTTGTGTGTCTCCTCTGCTCGGCTCTTCTGACATCTCACCCTGTCCCATCTGTCAGCCTGAGGGAGGTTATGATAGAACACACAGCCAATACTCTCCCTGACAGACCCGTGTAATATGTCCTCTATTAACTCAATATCAAACAGTCTTTTCACCAATTACCCATTCACAGACTATGGACATATAACTTGTCTATCTTATTTGAATTTGCCAAAGGACTTATTAATATAAGGAGAACCGCGGGGTTGTCCCATGATGGCCGTATGACCCAGAGGGCACAGCCCGCGGGCCGTACAATCCCCATGAGTCATACAGCCACCCTAGGATGACCCCTAAGGTTCTTCTATATTCTATCACCCAAGCATTGTTTAAAAGCTCCTCGGCCGAGCGGGTGATAAATTACTATTTCCAGCAGTTTATAGTTTTGTTTTTTCCCTTTCTATGACAGATGTACCACAACGACAGTGAGTGTTCGGACCTGTGTCAGTGCCTGGAGAATGGTACACTGCACTGTAAGCGGTTACCCTGCTCGCCCACCCTGTCCTGCCGGGAGAAGGCCAACGTCTACGGTAAGCTACCTGTGATAGCTCCTCATTGGTTCGTTACTTACACGCTATACGACCTACACTGGTACCCTGTCCTGTCAGGAGAAAACCAATGTCTATTGGAAGTCACACTCTGTACTAACAGTAGCGTCTTCTCATTAGTCTGATACTTAATACCCTATCCCACTAGGACATTTTTACTCACTCCACCAATGAAACGGTGCTAAAATCGGCCAATTCTAGGGTAGAATCGGCTGATCTCAGCACTGATTCAGATTAAACGTACACATTTCAATGTATTACACTAATGGCTGATTGTACGAATAGGCCAATGTTAGTGCAGACTGTGTAAAAGTTGCTTAGTGGGTATAGGGCTTTATGTGTTACCCCACCTACACTGGTGTCCTTTACTGTAAGCGGTTACCCTGCTCACCCACCCTGTCCTGACGGGAAAAGGCTAACATCTACAGTAAGTCACTAACCCACTCTACAATAGTGTTTCCCGTTTGCTCTGCTACTTACGCATTACTGTGGTTTAGATCATGTCTAATATAATGCATGACATTTAAGAATTGGTCAAAGATCACTTTATATGAACAGTTAAAAAAAATTGTATAATATTCCTTTT
The DNA here is from genome assembly GCA_936440205.1 of Lepidonotus clava. Classification (NCBI taxonomy): domain Eukaryota; kingdom Metazoa; phylum Annelida; class Polychaeta; order Phyllodocida; family Polynoidae; genus Lepidonotus; species Lepidonotus clava. Next base: position 49,015,428 of record OW387141.1, on the reverse strand, counting down.
TGCTCTCGTTTTGTGTATCCTCTCCTATTTCACATTCCAGATGAGTAATCAACAAAGGTCAATGGCTTAGGGGACACGCCTTTAAGGGGTGGCTCTGACAGCCTTCTGTTTGAACAGAATATGGGGAATTCTTATGCTGTCACTAATAATACGTCTTTTAATTAATATCCAAATTCTAAGAAGCTGAGTTTTGCATCCTAAGGACTCAGTGTTAATGAACTCCCCCTGCAGGTTTCCCCTCCCTGACGTCTGCCTCTGTAAGAAACCTACCTCTGATATGAACTCTGCCAGTTATCAGTGATGTGACAAAATGAGGCTGGTATTTCTAACGTGACGTCTGTCCGTCGACGTCTGGGTGAGCCCTTATGGCACTCTGACGTCGCACATGGCACGACTAGGACTATTAGAAATAAGGACATTCTATCTCCCTGATGGAAACAATGTTTTGTAGCATTTGGCATGACCAAAATCATATATATTCCTGTCAGATCGCCGACAAATTGATTTGCCAATTGAGAAAAATAAGGGTTCAATAAATTGGATAAATGTCTGAGGTAGTGTACCTCGGCAAGCCACCGATGTGACATTGTATTGCAGTAGGTAGGGGGCACTAAGAATGCTTGGCCGCATTACTTGTATTTAATACATATATATGTATGGATGTGTCCAAAGACTCCCTCACACAACTAATTGCAGTTACAGTTCCACAATCACCCCCTCCTCCTTTCAAACGTTTTTGCCAAAAATGCCTTTAGACATTATGTTGAAGGTGCTACAGTGCTCCAATGTTTAGTATTCTTCCTGTCTCAACTCCTCCAGGCACCATCACCACTTCCCCCAACCCCTTGCCCCCCTCCCCCCAGATGGCCCACTGCTTTCTGCTCCAGGGCCCAGTTTACCTATTCACATCCCACTCCAATCTCACCCACCCCAAGCCCCTGCCTCCTTGTTACCAGTCTACCCCCACACCATGGCCTGGCCTACAACTAATTACTAATCAACGTCCAATTAGGTGATGGCCGGCTGATAAACGACTGGTAATATCTCTGAGGGGTAAAGGGTGAAAAAACATTAACCAGGGGAAATCAAATCTGAAGTTTTTTTGGGAGGTGTCAGAAGTCTCTGATCCTACCTGAACAACTGGACCTGGTTGGCAGTCAAATGTAATCCTAGGGTAAACTCTTAGATCCTAAGAAATGTGGGTTCCAAGGTGGCTATCTTAGTGTTGCCATATCCTAAGATGTGATAGAAGGGTTAACCTAGGAGCAAGAATCAAACTAGATTATAGGGCTTGTTATCTTAGTAAATAGGTTTCCTTTCTTAGTACAAAGGAAAGATGACATTGGAACCAACATATTTTTTTAAAGATAAGGTTGTCAAAAGATTACATCGGAACCTCCTACTGGCCCTTGTCTAGGTCTTTGGTGTCTAAGTGTTTACACCTTATAATCTGGTATGGACATTGCATCACCGATCTAACAGTTCCCTGGCCATATGCACTGGGTAAAAATATTGCTGTGGATGTGAAAGTGAATTTCTGTAATTTCTGAACACGAATATCATATAATTACAATATCTCTTCTTAATTGAGGTGTAACTTGCTGGTCTTGAGCTACTAGAGCTGGTCTTTGGCGGTCTTAAGTTGGTCTTTACTGGTTTTGAACTGTTGAACCTGTTTTCTTACTTAAAAATAACTTTTTGAGCGTTAAGCTTTGAATCATCGGGCAACAGAGGCTGTAACACATAACACTACATGTGTCACTTAATACCATATAGACAGAGACCTAGTAGAGTCAATTGCCCCAAATTTGAAGTAACTGTATTCAGATCTGCAGGTGTTGTCGTGCTAGGTATTTACAATTCACTTATATATAAGACTCTAGAGTCTTGACCTAGTCTTCCACATTTTGAACCATAGGACTAATGGATGACAGAGGCTGTGCAAAGTGACAGTGATTTGATTCCTTAATGTTGTATACACATAGGTCTGGCACTTACACAGCTAGGACAGTTTGAATCAAGAAATGTCTGCCTTTCTTATTGCCACTCCAGATGTATGGATTATTATCATTAGATCATATTTATGTCCCAAATCTTAAGAAATGACAAACATTCACTCTAACATCAAAAGTTATGTTCTTTCACATTAGTTATAACAAGATACATGTACCTGTCAGGCTGTTGGTGCAATGTCCAAGATGTTTCCAATCTTTAAAAATTGTGCAGAAGTTTGTAAGGCAGTGTACCTGGGCTAGGCACCGATATGACATCGCAGTATTGCAGTATGTAGGGGGCATCAAGAATGCTTGGCTGCATTACTCATATAAATTTAGTATATATATATATATATATATATATATATATATATGCATCATATATATGTGTATATTTGTGTCTGTCCCAACACTCTTTTCCACAACCAATTGCAGTTCTAAATCCACAATCACCCATCCTCCTTAAAAACGTTCTTGTCAACAAACCTTCAGACATATGTCCAGCCTGTAACAGTGCCCCTATCCCATGTTTAGTATTCCTACTGCATCTCCTCCTCTGGGCACCATCGTCCCCTCATGCCCCCGCAGCCCAGATGGCCCACACCAGTCTGCTCCAGGGCCCAGTTTACCTATTCACATCCCACCCCATCTCACCTGGCCCGGCCCCTGTCTCCTTGTTACCAGTCTACCCCCATCCCCCTGCCCGACCTACAGCTAACCACTAATCGACGTCCAATTAGGCAATGGCCGGCTGATAAACGGACGGTGATGGCCGTTAATAGCACTGAGGGAAAACAGGAGGGTAAAACATTAACAAGGAGAAATTAAATCCTGTGTTGTCGGGAAATGTCAGAAAACTCTGACCCTACCTAAGCTACGAGACCTACCCCTGGTATAGGGCTCAAGTAGTTTGAGCCACTCTTTACTGGTCTTGACCAAGTCTTGTAATTGTTGTTAGAATGAAAAGGTGTGAGAAGCCAGAAGTGGGTTACATAACCACTGCCTAAACTAATCAGCCATCGACCCTTCACATTAGAACTACTATTGAATGAGCACATGTAATGTGAAATAGTTATGATTCAATAAAAAAAACAGAAAGAAACTACCATATTGTCACCTGCAGGTGGGCAGGTCTATGTGGGTGAGTGATAGGTCAATCAGTACTAACTAGGTGCATGGTAGTGCTTGCAAGGACCTAGTCGTAGCCCTTTCCTAAACTCCCCCCCCCCAAGCTGTGTGTTAAAGGAGAGTAGTAGCAGTGTTCAGTACTCATGACCTATACATTGCCTCTTTCAATTTATCGAGGGACATGCAGCGCTCATGCATAAGCGAAACTAAATAGCTATTTTACTTCTTGCTATTAAACATTTTTTGAGCCTTGGACAGACTGCAGAAGCTTTTCCATTCAATTCTGTATAAACCGTGTAATGTCCTATGTAAACAGGTCTGGTAAGATTAGAAAATTTAATGTAGCTGTATTCAGATCAGTTGTTTTCTTTGTAGGTATTCTTGATCTAATCATAATATAGAAGACTATAAGAGGAAGAATGGCCAAGGCAGTATCTGAATAATTCTTGTAATCAGTTTCACATACACTCAACCTGAAACGCCAATGCATCTAATCCACCCCAACGCATTCTCAGTCAGTCCCTTTCATTGAATCAATTTGTTTAACTTTATCGCAATTAATTGCTGCATTGTGCAAAGCGTACTTGTGACGGCCAAGAACTTACACTTCATTTGTTGCCCTATATAACCAGAGACAGAGGTAGGCTAGTAAAAGGTTCTGAAGGATTAGTGGTGTTTTTTACACAGACGCGTTATGTCTGTCTAATAAGTGAGTCGAGAGGACTGATGGTGTTAAATCGGGCAAATCCATCACTGCCGACAAACCAAAAACCCTCTCTCAGGGATCTGGTTCGTCCGCAGCAGTCCCAGCACTAGTAATCACTTCCCTGGTAGGCGCGGGGGAACCTCCACTTGTCAGCTATCATTTGCAGTTTTACACTATTAACAAATTATGATGAAATTTTAATCGAAATGGATGGCAGGATCGGATAGCCACGGAACCGGAGTCGATCGTCGTAATGTTTGGGCAGTAAAAATTAAGTCTACTCGTGAGCGCCTCTCGTTGTTGTGTGTCTGATGAATAATGAACGAGGAACGCTCCTCAATGTAGCATTCGGCTTGATTTGACTCAATAATCTCTGGTAATTCTATGACTGAGACTCCGGCTTAGAAAGGCTATGCATTTCAAATATGAAACTACAGCATCTCTAATGAAAACTACACTCTTAATAGGACTTTAAATAGCGGACTATTAGACTGTGTGGCAGGACTTTAATCTGAAAGTGAATGCATAGGCAGATAATTTACTTCATACTCTGTGTCATTTTAGAACATGTTTACATGCTTAGGCCTATCTGTGTGACACTGGCTGGGCAATACTCCATGCATTCCTATGTTTGTATATAGGACAAAAGTCCATGCATACCGGTATATATAGGGTGAAATTCCGTGCATACCTGTGTACACTGGAAAACAGTCCAGGTATATATGTGTATATATATATATGTATATGTATATATATGTATATATATATATATATATATATATACATAGACCAACAGTCCATGCATACCCCTGTATGAAGTACAACAATCGATGTATATCGGTAATGAAACAAAGCTCATAAGATTTTTTTGGGGGATGAGGTGTATACCCATTGTGCGATCAAACCTTTGATTTGCTTTTTATTTGAGATGTATCATGTACTTTAATCCTTGTTACCATGTCCCCGACCCCTTAGGGTCTTCAGGCTGTTTTTAGTAAATCCAACCCGCTCTACCCGCCCCCACTAACCAACCGCTCCCCTGCCCCTTCAGGTATTTAGGCTGTTTTAATGTACATAAACTACCGACTAACCCCCCTCTCTCCTCTCTCCTTCAGCTCATGGCTCGGGGTTCGTGCGTGCCGACAGGGGGCAGTGCAGGTGTATCAAGGCGGAAGTGGTGTGCGCACGCCCAGAGAGCATACGGCAAAAACAGCGCACAGGTAAGTATGGTTTTTATACAGTTTTTTTCTGTCTTGTCAAGCTTAGATATAAGTCAACTAAAGGCCATTTTCCCAGTCAACTAAATAACCATCTACCAGTTGTGTGTGTTTTAATGTCTCGGATTATGTTTTGTCCTTTTGTTCTTATGAGTAGATATGTGCTGACAGGGAGGAGGGTTGGTGTAGGTTACTTGTTTGGTGTAATAGACAGCCTGCCATCTGGCCAAATGTTGGTGTCTCAGGGGCAGATACAGGATTTTCGAAAGGGGGGAAGGGGTCAGCATAAAGGCTAAGTACTAAAACTGAATGCAATCACGCATAGGCGTGCGGCATTTTCCCCTCTTTTACTAGTTTAAGGGTCCACCAAAAGTAGGTAGGGGTGTCAGGACCCCCAGAACCCCCCTTGGATCTGCCCATGTGTCTACTTAGTGCGGATTAGCAGCTGCACTAGTTGGCCGCCTGCCCAGCTAACCCTGCTGGTGCCCACAATGAACCAGCCATGTACACGACGTCCTGAGTGCAACGACATGTTTACTATAGATAGGAGCGGCAAATTAGGAACTTTTGACTAGCCACATTCAAGGTCATCTTAAACAAAATAAAAACATATTTTTCAACCCAAAGAGTTTTTGGGTCAAATTATCAGTATAGTAGCAAATACCTGTGTCTAAAGCCCAAAATGGGCAAAAAGCTGGTCCTTTCAAACACTATGATTCAGCAAAAATCTTATCAATCTGTGGGATACATTGAATAAACATTCTCCAGAACCCTGTATTCAAAATGGTAGGGCTTATAAACAATGGTATGTCTTGAAGAAAACTTTTAGCAATATGTTTGAATTAATAGAAATATAAAAGACAGACTTGATTGATGTTTCCAGCCATGAATTTTACCTGTTCTGATTCAACTGTCCTACCAATCTATCATGATTCAGATAACTGGGTCATGACCTTGACCTCTGTTTCTTAATTCTTAACCATAAAAACATGACAACATGTTATGACATCAAATATTTAGTGTTGATACAATCAATGACATCAGTGTCAAAATGTAGCTGTATTCAGATCAGCCGTTTTGATAAATCAACAAATACAAGGTACATCACAGAAAGGAAGACATTAATGGGAACTGTGTGAGACATTTGTTCATTTAAGATGTGAAAATTTGAGATCATAGGAATTAATGATGAATTATGATGCCAGCTGAACAGATATGTCCATATCTTTTTGTTCACTTCACAAGGGATTATGGGTAATATTCCCTATAAATACCATGATAATAATACCATGGGGTAGAGGATTTCCTAGACTTACTTATGATACCCTTTTTGTAAAGATTGATTGAAAACTTACCATGCTACTACATTTTTTGTGTTTTAAGGTTTGTAAAGATACCTTTTGGGTCCCAATTTGCTGCTCCGATCTATAGAGGCAGTGTATACATGACGTCACCTGTATAAGATGCAGGTGTGGATCAAGAGGGGGGCAGGTCCTGGGGGTCCTGAACCCAACTTTTGGTGGACCCCTAAACAACAAAAAGATGGGACAATGCCCCCTGTATGCATGTACGTGCAATTGCACACAGTTTTATTACTTAGACTTTATGCAGACCCCCTTTTTGAAAATCCTGTATCTGCCCCTGAGATGAAGTAAACACTGAGAGGAACCAGACCATCTGTAAATTCCCATTTCTGTATACTACTAACATGTCGTGTGAATAAGACGTCACAGTGTTATGTATACTATGAATGAATCTAAGGGTCTCTGTGACCTCGCTTTTATGCTTAACAATGTGTACAAGACGTCGCGTATTTTAGCAATTGAGACTAAGTAAGGTATATTGATCAAAGTATGTAAATTATACCGTGGATGATATGAAAACGAAGCGGCCATCTACATATTCCTATTTCCATATGCTACTTGTTGTGTATAATAGAATCAATCCACGCCAGAATGTCGTGCATAATATTGTGACACAAGTATAAGTGACGTTACATATGCATGTAGGCACAATATTTAACAATGCCATAACTTTGCTAATTGTTACCCTTGATTGACTGCTGCAATTATGTATCCTTATTGACTGTAAAGTAAATCCAAACGCATGGGTGACGTTATGTGAATAGCGTGATGAATGAATTCGATCCAATGTTCAATAACAAATTACTTTGAGAATAGAATATCCGCCAGTAGTCAGGAAGCGTTACGATGCCAAGTCTCCGAACAATTACATTTCTTCCCATTTCATTTCTCGAACAGACGCCATCCTGGCCCAGTGGGTGCCCATTTTTAGCGGGCGGTTCACCCAGCACAGATTTGTCCCCACCATAAAGTGATAACAGGAAATTGCTCTCTAACCACAACGATTTTATGTTAAGATCAAATAAGGTTTTCGGTGATAATTTACGGGAATATTCTTTTAGCAATTCCGGCTAGGTGAAACTTTGTATTTGTGTTCAGGAATGGTTTTACCGTATGTGATTCCGTGCCACGTTATGCTTTGAATTACACGTCCGATTGCTTTTGAATAATTAAATCATGACATCAATTTAAAAGTAATGGAACTAGAAACTTTAAAGGGAATCTGCGTTTGTCCACTACTGACTGCTACGGGGCCAGTTTCATTTTATAAAGTCTAGATCCCAGCTGTCCTGGCTTCTCATTGGTTTTTTATAAACTCTTCCAAAACCATCTGACCAAATGATGAAGTCGTGTCACAGTAGGTTGTGTGACACAAGATCCTGTCACACAAGCTCGTGTCAGAACACATTGTGAAACTAGTGTCAGCACAAGAACAAGCGAACATTTCCTGATACATGAAATCATTACGTGTGATTGTGTTTCTATACATTATTTAAGCTTTTTTTTATTATCCCATAGTAAGATTTCTCCAGTTTTACCTGAACACCACCAGAATTTGAAACCAATTCTTTGCAATCCTTCTCAAATAGTAGTTTTTTCTTCCAGAAAGGTAGATACCCTTATCAGGGCTCAACATTAAGGTTTTTGGCTTGGCTGACCGCCAGGCTGGTGTGGGTACAACTTTACCTGATCAACTTTAGATTTCAAGGATATGTTGGTTAATACTAGCAATCTTTAGATATGCTAGGGAACACTTATATCTAGATTACATCTACTTACCTTTATATCATTCACCTTCTAACCCTGACAGGCCTCTTCCTTCACGTGGGGTACAGTATCGCTGACCGGTATCTTATAGAGGGCAACTCAGATGTGAAGTTTGACCCTGTGAAGACGGCCACCAAGCTGGGCACCCTGCTCAACGGGGACGCGGCAGAGCAGGTAAGGGACCCCCTAGGTGGGGTACATGGGGGCAAGGGCAGCACATATTGTACATCCCAGACAAGGACGTAACATTTTTATAACATTAATAGTACAGTAACTTTGCTTTTGGTTATGGTTTGGTTCTTGTTCCATTATTTCGATGGCACCCAATACTGTTTTGCTTTGGAACTTAATATCGCAACACTGCACTGTGGCATTATTATAAAATTCTGGTAACAATATTTCACAAAACAATAAAATTATTTTAAACATTCAAGTTATTATAACACTCTGTCCTGAAGAGTCTCAAATTAATGTAAAGAGATGTAACTGTTACGTGGGAATTGGGCAGGTAACAAACTGATCAAAAAAGTATGCATGGTCACAGAACATACTTGTCAGGTCAATTCTTGCCAAGGATGGGTTCTACAAGGAAAGGGGGAGGGCCTCAGGCGTTCCCTGTTCACCATGTCTACGGAGGGGACTAGATGATACAAGGTAACAGTATCATATGCATCACCTCAGTAGTCAATGTGTTGAGAGAAGATAACCCCCTCTTGTTTGTCTTAGGTCGGTCATTGTTCATGGGGCAATTTCTAAGAAAAATTTTAAAAATATAAAAAATAAAGGGGGGGGGGGATTCGGGGGCACAGCCCAGCCATCGAATTCTAACAGATATTTACAACTAATAGTCACCAAACCCTCTAATGAAATCAATATTCTAGTCTAGAAAGTATTTTTGTAATTCTTGTATACACTTTGACCAGTACTGCCACGCACCCCTAATCCCTGAGTGTTGTGTTAGGTTGACTAGTGGATGGTAACAGTATTAATAACTTTGGTCAGATTCATTCATTCGTTATTAATTTAATTCCCTATGGACCAATCCACCACCCTGCGTCCGCTTCCTGAGATCTCTGATGAATACATTCTGACACTGCTTGTCCTGAATGCAAACCAATATGCGCATTTATTAACTCATTTTTACTTGGTAAAAGACAAATTCACCCAAGCAATGGTTTCAATATAGGCCTATTCCCTTTAACCATCCATTGGAGCCTCCATTCTCATAACACCCCAACTCAAAAAGACAAAAGCCGATCTTCACTTGTGGACCTAATTAATAGACCAACTTCCCATCACACATTCGGCTTTCTTATTCCCCACTCCCTACACAAACCGTAATCTAAATTAGCTTTCAGGGAACAGGGGCTCCTGCGCCAGGCCAGGAAATTGAGTTTTGATTGAGAACAGCAGAATAACGAATAAAACTTCTATTGGCCTATAATCATTAGACTTACTTTACGTAAATTGCCCAGACTTGCCAATCGTTCGCTTCCGAAGTCATCACTCTACGATGTAATTAAAGGATGTATTATATTAATTATAGGATAAAAGCTCGTATAATCAACTAGATTTGCATGTATGAGACATTAATTGCTATTTTAATCTTTCCAGTTCTGCCGGCTTTCTCTCTACTATCAGGAGGATGGGAATCTACTTTTTGAAATCAAACTGTCTCGACATACCTCCGATTCGGGAGTCGCCGAGGTAAGATGGGTTTCCCATTACAGTGGTAATCTAATAAAGGTACAGAGCCCAGACCATTAACGACTTGAGTCCTCTGAGAGGAGAATTAATCTGTGAAATGCTATACACGTGAGACATTTGGTGTATGGTTAATATTCCCCATCCATGTCAATTAGTTTGGGTAAAAACTAACATAGCCAATTGGTTGTGACACGTTCTGAAAGTGCTTTGTGGAAAGTTGTGATTTATTATTAAGAACCAAGTGTATTAGATTGCAGGATTGTATGTAAGGGGGATCAGGTAAACGTACAGTGTGTGTTCTATTCAAAGTCAGGCTTAGAGATGATGATCATTTTCAGGTAGACAGGAAATGTCCTTTATTTTGTTAAACCTTTGCTTTTATTAAATCTATGTCTTTAAAATGTTTTGACAGTTTTTACATAATAAAACGAAAGACCATTTAGAAGAACCTACAACGGTAACATTCTTATTCTCTTGAAATAAGATAAATCCACACCTTTTGCAAATATACTAATCACCAAATAATTTCAGTTATGTATTGGTTTTCTGCTACTCAGAGATATGTTACATTGTTTGGTCTCAACGACCTTAGTGAGGACCATCGGAACCACATCTCTATAAACTGTTTCTACCAGGTTGTGTTAACGTCGTGTTCTCGGCAGGGACGTCAACACTGGGGAGGTTCGGTTTATCCCGACCTAGTCCCACCAATAGTCAAACCTTCAGCCTGGGCGATGACTCTCAGTACTAATGAACTAGGAGGGGAGGTTAAACGACAGGCCTCCTCTCTGTGGGCCAAATGTCAGGGGCGGCCGACAAAGGTTGGAGGGCCACTTTGGTCGGGAGGAATGCACAATGAAGTCGTCTTAAGCCCTGTTTACACAGCCTGTCAATGTGTGCTTAAGACAATGCATTATCGTTAGCCTTAAGATAGTGGGCCATCAGGAAGAATTGCCATGTATGTAAATAGTTTTTCTTAAGCATATCAGAAATGATTGGCTTAAGACACAGACCGATAATTCCTTTAAGGGGGGTTTACACAGGCCGATAAAATCCTAACGATAGGTTCCTTAGGTAAACCTTACGATAATCCTGACGGCCTTGCGATAGTCCCGACGGCCTTACGATAATCCCGATGACATTATCGGCCTGTGTAAACCCATATTATCGTAGGAAAATCATTGTCTTAGGTCTGTCCTAAGCCTTACTATGATTTATCGGGAGAAATTCCTTAGGATAATGAAAATTTCAGCTTACGATAATGAAGTGTTTTATCTTAAGTGTCCCTGTCGGCCTGTGTAAACGCCCTCTTCCTAGGTCAAAGTCCCATTCATATATATAAATCTATTAGATACTGTCATTGTCGTAAGCCTTACTTCACCTTTACGATGATCATTATCATCCTATTATCCTAAGGGTATTATCGGCCTGTGTAAACACTTCAGGGCCCTACATCTTAGGATAATAATTGTTACCGATAGCCTTAAAAAATTATTTACATAAATAATTAATCTTCCCGATTTTCTCATTAACCTAAGGCTTATTATAATGTGTTGTCGTAAGGACACGTTGATGGCCTGTGTAAACTGGGCTTGAGATAATGGTCAACGTAAATCTCATAAAACTACAATTGACGTAACCTTGTAGATTTGTATAGGAATAAATTCAATGACGAACCACAGGGTGGTTTAAGGCTGGTTCACACCTTACGATTCAACCTGTTACGATAAGGCCTACGACAGGATTGTGGCAGGATCGTAACAAAAATTCAATTCCGATTCTGTTACGATACTTACGACAGCTTTTCTAACAATATGACTTCCTATATAGGGTTCACATTATAATTATGGTACAACATTCCGATTCTATCTGTAATTATTGCCGATGCTGTCGTAACCACTGTCGTAACTCTCAGAATCGTAAGGTGTGACCGGCCCTTCACACAGTCTGACAGAGGATCTTAAGACGAAAAACTTCATTATCATAAGCCCAATTCCATTGTCCTAAGCCTAAGTTTTTTTTCAAAATAATTCCAAGCATGTCTGAAATTGTCATTCTCCTAAGGATTTGGTTCTGATAAGTCATCGTAAGTCTTAATCTGATTAAGAGAGGCTTAAGACAATGATTTCCTTAAGACAAAATGAGTCTATGAAGACAGGCAACGTCATCGACACTATCGTAGGGCTTAAGGGGGGTTTACACAGGCCGATGAAATCCTTACGACAAGTCCGTTAGGTGAGCCTTACGATAATCCCGATAACCTTACGATAATCCCGATAGCCTTGCGATAATCCCGACGACGTTATCGGCCTGTGTAAACCCATTTTATCCTAAGAAAACCATTGTCTTAAGGCTGTCGTAAGCCTTACGGTGATTTATCGGGACTCATTCCTTAAGATAATGAGAATTTCAGACGTGTTTGAAATATTTTGGAAAATCCTTAGGATAATGTCCTTACGATAATGGAATTCAGCTTACGACAATGAAGTGTTTTATCTTAAGGACCACTGTCAGCCTGTGTAAACCCCCTTACCTTACGTCAAATTACACATTCTTATAGAAATCTATTAGATATTTCCATTGTCGCAAGCCCTCAGACAATTATTATGGATTTATTATCTTAAGCAAATTATCGGGCTGTGTAAACCCTTCAGGCCTTTGCATATTACGACAATTGTCACCGATAACCTACGATAATGACCTACATAATTATTTTTTTGCTTCAGATAATTAATTTACTTAAGGTTAACGTAAGGGGATTTTCGTAAGGACACGTTGACGGCCTGTGTAAACCGGGCTTTAGGTTTATTGTCGTGGCTGTCCTAGGCCTTACGACAATGACTATCGGGGATCTATCATTAGGATTTTGACAGCCTGTGTAAAAAACCCTTTAAGGCGGGTTTACACAGTCCGTCAATGGGTCCTTATGAAAATTCCCTTACAGTAACCTTATGTTAATGGGAAAATGGGAAGAATAATTGATTATGTAAATATTTTTTAAGGCTATGGGTAACATTTGTCCCAACAGATTTTGTTCTGAAGAGTTTACACAGCCGGACAGTATCCCTAGGACAATAAATCCATTATGCTTGACAAAAGGCTTACGGCAAAGAAGATATCTAAAAGATTTCTATTAGAATATTCAGACAAGGGGGTTTACACAGACTGATAGAGGCTCTTAAGATAAGAGAAACCATTATCCTAAGCTCAATTTAATTGTTGTAAGCCAATTCTCAGAAGCTTTTTCCAAAAAAAAATCAAACACGTCTGAAATTTTCGTTATCCTAAGGAATTGGTCCTGACAAATTATCGTAAGCCTTACAACAGGCTTAAGACAATGATTCCCTTAAGATAAAATGGGTTTACACAGGCCAATAACGTCGTCTGGACTATCGCAGGGCTAAGGTTAATTGTCGGGGCTTTCCCAAGGCTTACGACAATGATTGTCGTGGACCTACGGTAAGCAATTTGACGGCCTATGTAAACCCCCCTTTAGACAGCTCTCCGTCTTCCAGTGGGATGCGTGCTTTAGTTAAGATTCTGCAACCACTTCTGTATTTGGAGAGAATTCCGTAAAATCTGACAAGTCATAGATAAAACAGGTGTGACAGGCTTCAGTTTCTGTAGCGGGAAGTAGCGGCACAAGCCCTGCTGTTACAACCTGTCTGGCGTGATTCCCATTAAACAGCTACCTCATCGTTACCTTCATACCTAATATCATACTAAGAAGACGCTATTTGGTCATATATATATTTACCGCTGGGACAAATGGCCAGGGCCCGATAGGGGAAGTGCCGCAATTGAGCCAGAGATGAATATATCTGACCAAATACTACATATATATGTGTCTTCTTTTATGGAATGGATTCAAACCTGAAATAAACGGCAAGGTCGTAGTGCCAACAGTGATGTCATCACAGCAATGGCGAGCAAAATGGAAGGAAAATATTGAGTTTAGACATAATTATGGGACATTAAAAAAATTGTATTCTATCAAATTTGTTGGGGGAATCTCAGCAAGGGGAGTTCCTGGGGAATCCCCATCCCTGTAGAATTTGTGATAAGAGTTATGCTCTCTAACCCAAAGTATATATTTTTGACCTAATGCAACTTATTATAAATCAAAAAATATATATCCATCTACAACCATTCATTAATCAGGGAATCACAAAATAACTTTAAAAGGAATTCCCATAGCTGTGACGTAGCAAGGGGACCAGCCCATCATTCAGGGAATTCCCAAAAAATAATTCCATTCCTGAATAATTCCTTAAGATCTTGACATTTTCAGGTTTTTACTTTTGAAATATGTGTAGAATACTTAAGTAAAGTTAATTGCACAAAAAGTAGCACCTCGTGAATTTATGTGCAAGCTTCCCTTTAAAGGGTCATTGCCCTGCTTTCTGAGGTCAGTGACACTGAAAGCGAGTAGTCACTTCTCTTCTTATTAAACATCACTCCAGTATATCTCGTACCACTATAACCTGTCATCTTTTCAACCTACCCTTGCCATTTGATGAAGACTTGACATTGTAGAAGATAATTGTATGAATTAATGATCCTTGTGAAAGTACATCAAGACAGCTTTCCATTGACGTCAACCACGTTCATTTAATAAGCACAGTATATAGATGACAGGTAAATGTAGCACTAATCTGATTGTCTCTAATGAAGTATGGCAGGAGTGCTATGCATACTGTAGGCTCTATTCAAATAGAATCTGTAGGGGACTTGCAAGTCAAACATTTCCAATTGTCTAGAAGAATTTGAAAACACTTCAAATGATTTAGTTTAGAGACACGTCCACAAGATTGAAATTGTTTAACTACTTGAGAAATAAAGACTAATTGTAATTTCCTAAAATAATTCAGCTTTCTTATCAAATAACTTTCTAAGAGTCTCAGTTCATATAGCAAATAAGATTTTGGGGTGGCATCTATTACAATAACATTATCTAAGTTCCCCAACTAATGCACTCTATTTTTTCTAATATGAAATGGAGGCTAATTTATTGAGTAGGCTATTTAATACTGAGTGAGACTGCATTATATCATGTCATATTTTGAAGGGGGTTGTCAAAACAAAATGGCTGCTGTCACTATTGTGCATACCTCTACAGAGTGACAACTGGTGTATTCTTTTGCCCAAAGGACTCATATAGCACCCCAAAATAGTTTCAGGTATAAGCCTTTCATGGCACACAGGCTCCTTAAATAAGCTGTTTTCTGGTGTTCGTACCCAAGACTCTAAGCCATGAAATCAAAATCAGATTTACTGTCATACTTCTTTGTCACTTTAGATTCCTCTATAATACTTGCTCTGCCTTTAGCATTCTGGGTATGCGTAAGTACCCGGATGAGAGCTTGACATACATAATGGGGGTGCATAGTGATACCAACTTTTCGCATAACAAAAAAAGGCTATACGCAGAGCCATTATTACTTTGAAATCTGCGTGACAGGGGAGTTTGATTAACTGTATCTAATGTCATCCTTTCTTTTCAGGTGTGTGAGACACCCACTAAAACGCTGAGCTACATGATCAACGCTCGCCACTCCACAATTGTAACAGATGCCGAGTTGTCCATCCTTAAGGTGGCTGAGATGGAGATGGTCCAGCGACTAAACCGGCCGCTTCGGTCCAACATCGCCTCCTCCTCGCTAATGTTACAAACTCATCCCTCTGCGGGACTCTCCATGTACGTCTTCACATGGTTACTCGCCATATATTTCCTTGGAATCTCCACGTAGTGATGGCTATACCTCATGCTAGGACTACTCTACTCCAATTAGTCACAAATGGGTTTCCTTTCAAATTGCAAAGTGAAGTAAAGTTCATTGGAAAGCAGAAAGTGACTGCCTACACGTTGTTACTCATCTCTAGGGAAATTGTCCAGCGGAGATGGATCAAGTTGTTAAGAACATGATGGCTACCCGGTGGCACGAATCGAATGGAATATGGACTGAGCTACCCTGCATGAATTGTACATATTTATCGGTACCAATGATATTCATCAAGACGCACAGATCGTAGACCATGTCTTTGTACATAATTAAAACAAATAGGATTCAAAATAACAGCACATTTAATGCTTTGGAAGTGCATTAACACTGGGCTGGAATCCAATCCCTTGAGATGTGAATGAAGCTACCAGAGCACCTTGACTCAGACATACAGGGAACAGCTTGAGACTGATGGTAATACATTGGGAGGTGTTCATTCCGTGCTGTCAGACTTGGGACGACAACTTACGCCATCGCCAGGAAACATCACATCGCCACCAGCGACACGCAAAACTACTGTAAAAGCCCTTATTTAAGCCTTGGCTCAAACAATGGTTCTCCTCAGATATAAGGGCCCATAAGGCCTTAACTTTGGAGGTGTGACTTCAATAAATGCTTTCACAACCTTTAACAGTATGTTACTTATGAAAAAAGGTCATAAGAAAAGGCCAACTAGAAACTCAAAAGTTAGGGTGGGGCTTGAAATAGGGTACGACTTAAATTGAAGGTTTTACATTGATTGTGATGGCTGGCAACGACTTGTTTCTAAATTGCAAGCCATTGAAACCTGTCTCCTGGTGATACCTTAAAAAGAGGTGAGGCATTTTGGCACCAGGTCAAGCGGCGGTGATCAAGGGCCATGTCTTCCACTCTTACCTGGCAGGGGCTTGGCCAGGGAAGGAGGAGTGGGCTGGTGTAAGGCAGGTGACATCAGGGTCTGGAGGACAGGGCCTTGACATGCAGCACCCAGCTTCCACCTCCTCATGTGGGGGGGGGGGGGGGCTGGTTGGGGGGGTGACTGACAGGTGGGCAGAACAGGACTAGCATTGGGTAATGGCATGTATGGAAGCAGCACCTTGGTCAGGGAAGTGAGGGGCCGGCTATGTTATGAGATGGGGCCATTAAGGTCTTGATCAGTCTGACACCCCTAACAGGGCCTGACACTCTTGATATTTTTGCCTCAGAATCTGTATAATGCCTGGTATGAATCGAGCGTAGTCTATAACACTCAAATTTTCAAAACGATCTGCGGTCATTTCACTGGGCTCCACACAATAATTACACATTCTAAGCGTAGCCGGCTCTAACTATTCCCCACATTAATATGGCGGCGCACCATGTGCATACAGCAGAAATGAGGACAATGACACAAAAAACCAGCTTCTGCATTTGAGAAACAACTATTGCAAAATGATGTCGCCAGTTTCCCCTTGGATAAAGAGCACTGTGATGACCTGGTGTCGTGTGCACTGAGAGAACGTCTTGATGGGGTCCAGGGCGGGGAAAGGAGAAGGCTAAGATACCCTGAAGTAACTATTAATGGTGGCTTTCCTGAGTAGATGGGGTGGTTGTCATATTAAGTAGGGGTGCAGATTTTGGAAAAGTTTGAGGGGGATGGGGGTGGGGTAGGATAATAGACAGGGTGGGGGCGCCCCCTTTTCCCCAGAATTTTTACATATAAAAAAACACGAAATTTGGTCCCCACCAAAAAGGGGGGACGACAGATTAGGATACGCTTAAAGCACATACGGGTTACTTATAGATGGACATTAACTGTTGCCTCCGTCTTAATTAAGTAAGCATGTACAGTGTTGATGTTACAAAGTTAACTGGAGAGATGGTGATCATTCTGGTCTTAACATGTCTTCTATCTTCCTGTTAAGAGCTTTCTAAAGGTACATATAACAATGAAGCCTGTACATAGTAAGACTTTTATACGGATTTGTAAGAGGTAGTTCTACCAAAGTATACATAGATAGTTGTATTAGACGATAATGCATTAGTGCGATATGTTTTATAATGATAATAATAACCATGATGTAAAAAACAGTTCATTATGTACTTTGATGTTGGTCTATAACTATGTCGATATCTGTAATTATGATCACTAACAAGTACGATATCAGCATTTTTCTAAGACGCTTTAACGTCATGCATCCTATTTGAAATGTCATTTCAAGACTCAGTATTCGATAGGTAAGCAAAACTGTGTATTAAGAAATAATTCATCCCTAAGAAAATACTTGTGTAAAGGGCTGTAATGCTGATATGAGAAGTAACGTTGGACACATACAGGGTAAGATGTCTGTTTTAAGATGGTTCTTTTCAGGTTTGGACGTTGTACAGTGCATTCGTTCTGTTTGTATTGGTTAAGACCGTTCTCATGTCACCCGAGGTCCGTATCTACCATGCAGGGGCGGATCCAGGGTAGGGAGCCCCAGGGGGTCCTGACCCCCCCTCTTTTGGTGGACCCCTAAAATAGAACAAGAGGGGAAAATGCCGCATGTTTATGTGCAATTGCACGCGGCTTTATCACTTAGCCTTTAAGGCGGGTCCCCACGGGGCGACTAAACCACGGCGATAAACGTTGGTCGCCTGCAGATTAAGGAATTAGTACATCGTCGGACGACTAGTTAGTCGCCAGTGAAAAAAATCTTTAATCGCCTCATTGGAATGCTCCTGATATAAATCTGCTGGCGACTAGAGAACACTTTAGTACGTCGCCCAACGACTAACTAGTCGCCCGTGGCTATGGCGAAATATTAAACACGTCCGATATTTCGCTCCCAAACCACGGTGACTAGTGGTTTAGTCACCAGACATCAAGGGGCCAGGGTTTACTAAGTTGTCGGGCGATAAGACAAAATAGTCGCCGCCGAATTTTCAAATATTGGTCGCCCTGTGGGGACCAGCTTTTATACTCACCACCCACTTTCGAGAATCCTGAATTTGCCCCTGACCGTAGTACGCTGTCAAATGGTGGGTCTAGTAATGCCAAGTGAGAAAATGTCCGCTGTACTTCGTTTGAGGAGAGGTATAAAGTACTAAATGTGTGTACTACCTGGGTGCATACAGCAGTCAGCTCGTACTAATACCTCGCTTCAGAAAAGTCATCTTCTGTGTATTAGTTAAATTTGGGGCTGTTTTAAATACATTTAGAGTTGCTGTCGGTATTTGAGCACAGAATATAGTGTCTAACCAAAAAGGTAGTTGTAACAATTGGCATGTGGCTTTATAAGTCATATTGGCAAAGATACTTTAAATCAAATCAAAAGTTTCCTTTTACGATATAATCTTGTTACCAAACATATACACGTTTCCAAATTGAATTAGCCATTCTTCATCCTAATTCAGCTCTGTCAAGAGCTTTTACAAGAGAAGGCGTGTATGTGTAAAATGAAACACTTTAGTTAAAAAAAAAACAGAGCATTTATAAAAAGGACATTTTGACAGGTTTTCACATGACGACTTTACAAAATAAGCCTTTCACTTTAATCAGCGTTTCTATATCATGAATGAGTTATGCTAAAGGCCACATGTGATGAAAAATGCTTTTTACAGATCACAGAAATCCCCACTAAGGTACTATTCACACTAGCCAAAGAAAGTGCATTATGCCTGTTTTTGAATTTCTGTGTTTGCGCATTCTGTGGCTATAATTATAGTGTGTTAGGGGTATTGTATGTCATTATAATAGTTAAAAAAAGTGATAACTTCAAGTGCAATATACAAATCTAACCTGCCTTTTCTTTTTAAGTTTTTGAAAGAAGTCCATTAATTAGAAATGTGATCTCATCGTGTCTGTACGTTTTCACCAGTGCAGATTGTACTTTGGGTTTTAGGTTTATAGAGTCTAGCCCGGTCTCTGGACATACTGTATGATGTTATGTACGTTCAAATAGAATCGTCCGACATGTGGATCTGTATTAAAGACTTGTTATCTGGCCTAGGATACTTCTAGGGCTTAGTTCAAACTAGCCCGACTCGTGGGGTCGTTGAGCTGTAATAAAAAAAAACACGCTACGCAAATAATAGGATGAACGCGTGAACTACTGTACAATATCTAATAAAAGATGATCATTTTCTACAATGTGAGTAATTTCAGTACTATAATGAACATACCAGTCTTTGATGTGTTAGAATTTCAAATACATTTCTTGGAAGATGAAATAATGATATTGGCGTAATGCCTGTTGCATATGTAAGGTTAATGATTTTTGGTTTGAGAACCACCTAGGTTTTCCTTCAGCGATCTGAAAATAATCACAGAATCAATATTATTTAACTCGACAGTCCATGCTTGTGTTGTTGGTATCCCATTAATAATAACAATTCATCTTATTTAACGTACATCAGGTTTTTATTTGTGTGGATCTGTTTTAAACTCTTTCCCAATACTTTTCCTTTACAACCCTGATTCATACTAATACACATCTAACATATCTGAGGTTTAAGCCCCATACCCACTGGGCGATTTGGGCCTCGTTGCCCGTCAGTATGCTATATAGAAATGAATGTGTTTGATAAAATCGCCAGGCGAATTGTCGGGTGATTCGGATCAAATATGTACATTTTGATAGAACATACAAGGGTATTCGGGGGTAAATACGATCGCTGAGGCTCAAATCGCCTAGTGGGTATTGGGCTTTTAGCTATAGCTAGAGTGAAACATCCGAAAATGATATGGGCGCGATGATACAATGTCAACCTTTACTAATTTTGGGTCATGGGTGGGTCACTTTTTGTTGGTGATGCTGCAGCCCTATTCCCATAGTAACAGAACATAATAATATCTTACCTGTATTATATTATAGTAATTATAGTATTTTCCTGATGAAAAACCCGATTCGGTAAGCTAGGAAACTTACTGGCAAGCGAAGATCCTTCAGAAGTTCAGAGCCCATTGACGTATTACCCGATTATACCCGAGCACTAGAAGTGTCACCTTCTCACCTGTATGAGGTGGGTATAGGTCCCGTACTATTAGTTGGGTACAGTCCACTAATTTGATAAATGATAGTTTAGCGATATCGGTCTCAGAAAATAAGATAGTAGTTTTGTTGGGAACACATTGACATAAGTGTACTTAAGAAGGCCTGGTCATTCGTGTCCATGCACAGTGGTTCGGTCCGGTCAAGTCATGAATATTCCCTGGTAAAAGATTATAGATATTTCCCGATAAAGATTATGTTTGAATGTGTTACGTAAATCTTGCCCGATTATTGAATACAGAAACAATCCAACTTTGAAAAAAAAACACATTCGCTTTTGGCAAAAGTCTCACACGTGCTTTACAACAGTAATTCGTGACACACACACACACACACACACACACACACAAACAAACAAACACATGCACTACACACACACATACAAACACACACACACACAAACACACAAACACACAAACAAACAAACACATGCACTACACACACACACATACAAACACACACAAACACACACACACACACAAACGAACAAACACACACTCATACACACACGCACATGCACACGCACGCGCGCACACACATAGATGGAACATGTAATTGGATGACAAGTAAAGAGTCGTATCATGATCTAATGGAATATTTAGAAACAGAGGAAAATTTGTCCGTCTGAGGGAATAGTAAGAATAACAAATTCAAATTTTCACATTTATTTTCTTAACAGAAAATATCACATGCAATATGATACATAAACACTTAAAATTGTTTTGGGAATATGTAGGTAACATTCATATTAATTGAGGCATAACTCAGATATTTTGGTGCAAGGCCTAGTCTTTCATTGACTGAATGAAGTAGTTTTACATTAGATAAAAGCTAGGCACAAAGGAATAACCCTCAAATCGTTACAGCATAAATATGTTAATCCATAGAGAAAAAATAACAATTAATTCATTAGTATAATAGAACTCTGCTATACTCAGCAAGTAATGCACCATAGACTTACTGCCTTTTTGACTGTTCTTTGTCACCCACTCATCGGTTCCCAGATACATTTGATTAGTTCAAAGATACCTTTGATCGTTCCCCTGAAATCTTTGATTGGTTCCCAGATATTTTTGATAAGTTCCCAGATGTGGCTCCCATATATACACATTTGATATCTCTCCAACTTGTAACACTGGTTTCACTGCATTTAATATTGTATTTACTACATCAATATCTAATCTAGATAGCCGTAGTGAAAGATTTTTCAAAGAATGGGATGGTGGTGCTGGGTCAACAGTACAGGGAGTTCTAGCACCTCCTACGCATCCCATGAACGTAAACGTAATGGACTACCTATCTCAGCAACATAAATTTCTTTCAGAAATATTTCCTTTATATTCTATAATTTGGTTCATTCTATGAATGTTAATGCCCTAAGATAGTGTATCCACTGTGTTGCTTGTCTAGTATATATGCTCTAAGAAGTTTTGAGATGCGTAAACGTATCGAGATACGTCAAGCTTGCTAAAACTCCAACCACAAACGCGAAGTGTTCCCCTCTCATTGCCTACACTTTAGATCTGTGTGAAGTCAAGTTATCCCTGGGCCTGCCACATTGAAATACAACTGTTGTTGTCTATGTATACAAAGAACATTATGTTTTGGACAAGGCCTGTGATAATTGAGAACATTGAGAATCACATTTAAACCAAAATTTCCATGGCACTCTTTCTGAAATCCCTAACTGACACCCTAACATAAGGCGTTCAGTTAAGGTAAACTACTGTGGGCTAGAAAGATCGATGGCAGTTCTAGTTATTTTCGAAAAGCAATGTAAACGCTTACATTGCTAAAATACTATCATACTTTTCAGTATCTTCTGATTGGGACCTTCGTTAACCATCGAAGGTCAAGGAAACTTAGAAGGATTTTTCTCTCTTACAACCATGCAAGAAGCGTTAATGTCGACTATAATTAGGCACAGAAGCCTAATCATTTCATAAAAGTTAGATACCCATGACGCACCTTTCTAATTATGAAAAGAAAGAGACATATCTTAAGATTATGAGTTGCTTCTTCACGTAATATGATTAGTCTCACTTGACACTTTTGATTGAATTGGTTGGCACGTAGGCACAGTATACCATCTGTGAACAAAGATATTGGAAGGAATATCAAATAGGCAGCGTGAATACATGCCTTTTCTTGGCAATACATGTATAACGTTCCTGGAAATAGCCTAAAACTACTATTTACAAAAATACTTGTACTCATTTCACGGCGTGCACTATGCAACACAGCACTCTCATTATGTCCGTGTCTGTACAATAATAAGTTATCCCAAACCGAAACGTGTATTGATAAAATTTAGTCTAAGTCCGTCATAGTCGCTGTGAGAAGACCATGTACTCTAGCTGGGTCATGCCCCCTGCCCCCACCCCTGCCCCCTCGCCCTCCTCCTTGGCCCCCTCCACCACGTAGTCCATCCGGTGCTCGTTCTCTTCCAAGAACCGCTTGTGTTTCCTCTTCAGCACCGCGAAAATACTGAAGGAAGAAAAACAATAAGTATTACTATAGATTATAGGTGTATTGTGTGCATTGTGTCCAGTGGGGAAACTATTTACAATGGTTCTTGAGGCAATTCCCATGTTGGCATATCAATAGGGAGCTTGTGATTGTGTATGTTTGTGTGTGGTGTGTGTGTGTTTGTGTTTGTGTGTGTGTTTGTGTGTGTGTGGGTGTGGTTGTGTGTGTTTGGGGTTGATATCACAGTATTTGATCATGTGTTAGATGTCAAAGACTTACTAACGGTTAATTCCATTCTAAACGATTCTAGGACAATCACCCCTGGGACAACTACCCCTGGGACAACTACCCCTGGGACAACTACCCCTGGGACAACTACCCCCTAGGACTATTACCCACTAGGACTATTACCCACTAGGACTATTACCCCCATAGGACAACTACCCCTGGGACAACTACCCCTTAGGACAACTACCCCTTAGGACAATTACCCCTATAGGTAGGACAACTACCCTTTAGGACAACTACCCCTCTAGATAGGACAATTACCCCTATAGGTAGGACAATTACCCCTTTAGGACAACTACCCCCTTTGATAGGACAACTACCCCTATAAATAGGACAACTACCCCGACCTAGAAACTACCCCCATTGGTAGGACCTGCCCGTGGTGTTCAGGGCAGGGCAAATGAGTGGTAGGCCTACTAATGGGTGTAGTTGTTATATCAAAGGGGGTAGTTGTCCTACTAAAGGGGGTAATTGTCCTATCAAAGGGGGGTAGTTGTCCTACCAATAGGGGTAGTTGTCCTATCAAGAGGGGTAGTTGTCC
Source organism: Lepidonotus clava (assembly GCA_936440205.1). Classification (NCBI taxonomy): domain Eukaryota; kingdom Metazoa; phylum Annelida; class Polychaeta; order Phyllodocida; family Polynoidae; genus Lepidonotus; species Lepidonotus clava. Next base: position 48,991,473 of record OW387141.1, on the reverse strand, counting down.
TATCAAAGGGGGTAGTTGTCCTACCTATGGGGGTAGTTGTCCTATCAAGGAGGGGTAGTTGTCCTACCTATGGGGGTAGTTGTCCCATCAAGGGGGGTAGTTGTCCTACCTATGGGGGTAGTTGTCCTATCAAGGGGGGGTAGTTGTCCTACCTATGGGGGTAGTTGTCCTATCAAGGGGGGTAGTTGTCCTATCATAGGGGTAGTTGTCCTATCTGTAGGGGTAATTGTCCTAAATGGGTAATGGTCCTATATATAGGGGTAGTTGTCCTATATAAAGGGGTAGTTGTCCTATAGGGGTAGTTGTCCTATGGGGGTAGTTGTCCTACCCGTAGGGGTAGTTGTCCTAAGGGGTAGTTGTCCTAAGGGGTAGTTGTCCCAGGGGTAGTTGTCCTATGGGGGTAATAGTCCTAGGGGGTAATAGTCCTAAGGGGTAGTTGTCCTAGGGGGTAGTTGTCCCCAGGGTAGTTGTCCCAGGGGTAGTTGTCCCAGGGGTAGTTGTCCCAGGGGTAGTTGTCCTGTCACCATTCTGAACTCCTATTACATTGTCCAATAATTTAACATCATTTAGAATTAAGACATAGTCAAATAGGTTAATATAATTGAGGCAAAAGACATGGTCCAATAAGTTATTATTTTTAAGGAAAAGGACCAGTATGTCAGTCCAACAGTAAGCCATACATCCAGCTATAGGAGGATACAGAGGGAAAAGAAGCCGGCCATGACGGGGTCACTCTCCTGAAAAGTGCGCAGTTCCCTAAAATTTTAGGTCAAAAATAAAATACTGCTGATAGGATTTATTTTTTCATTTTCCTTTTATAGAGTATCTTGGCATCCTTATTCCAGAAAAAGGGAATTCCCATCGTTTTTCAATTTCTCATATTTTTCATTTTTAGTTATGGACTTTAACATTTTTGCAATGATGTACGTTCAGAACCAAGGTTGTCAATCTTATCATTAAAGTGCTAGGATATTCACAAAGTATGAATAATTCTTCTTTTTGAACTTATTTATGCATTTTCATATGTTTTCCAATCATATGAAACAACAATTTTAATACAAAGAATTATTCTTATACTTCAAATTGTACTTTGATTTTTCAATCATTTTGAAAACTTATCATTTTTCAAAGTTTTGGGTCAAATTTTGGCTTAACATAGCTTTAAAATGATTAAATGTATAGAAATTTGCAGTATAGCCATATATTTGTATTCTTTTACATGATGTTCAAATGATTAAAAGGAAAGTGTAGTGACTAAATGTATATTCTAAGTGTTAATCAGCTAAGTATAAAAAAAAACTTGGTTCTGAACGTACATATCTTGGTTCTGAACGTACATACCTTGGTTCTGAACGTACATGCATATCTTGGTTGAAGTTACATATCCTAGTTTTGAACATAGTTATCTTACTTTTAAAGGGATACTTTCATACCAATTTATTGATTTATATTCATGGACATGCTATAAACTCAATGAAAACATTGTAGAGTATAAAATAGGAATGTGGTATGCATATAGAACTTGAATCTTTAAAAAGTTTTAAATGTACGTTCAGAACCAAGATATGTACGTTCAGAACCAAGCTATGTACGTTCAGAACCAAGGTTATTCCATATATGGGTCCATTACATAACAAAGACAAGGTAAGATATGAATATTAACAAGGAGTCACAATATATCTCAACCAAAAAAGATAGAGAAATGTTTCAAAAAACAAAGCCATATCCCTATGAGTTTTGCAGAAAAAAAGCTTGGTTCTGAACGTACATAGCTTGGTTCCGAACGTACATAGTTTGGTTCTGAACGTACATAGTTTGGTTCTGAACGTACATACCTTGGTTCTGAACGTACATACCTTGGTTCTGAACGTACATTTGGTGGTAACCTTTTAGATAAGTTATGTTAATATTGAGATTCTTTTTTCATGAGTACTTGAAAATATTTTAATTGAAAGATCCCAGAAGCAAAGAAATATGTCTTTAGAATTTTCCTTTATGCATTGAATATTCACAAACTGTAAATGTACGTTCAGAACCATGCTTTGTACGTTCAGAACCAAGCTTTGTACGTTCAGAACCAAGCTTTGTACGTTCAGAACCAAGCTTTGTACGTTCAGAACCAAGGTTTCCACCAATGAAAGTGGCATATAAAGACAGAAAATGAATATCATGTGGAAATATGTGATAAGGCATATCATTTCTGGATGGCTTGCAAAGGAAAACATACAGAGTTACATCTTATATCATTTCTGAGAACAGAGAGAGAGAAAAGCTTGGTTCTGAACGTACATATATGTACGTTCAGAACCAAGCTTTGTACGTTCAGAACCAAGCTTTTTCCTTTATTTTCCACTATTTATACAGGAATGATTTGGTGAATAATGACATAATACCCACCGGTAGGGTTTTTCTTACATCTCCAAATAAGCATGAACAAATATATGCATATTTTATGTGAAAAAACCTTTAAAATGTTAAAACCTTGGTTCTGAACGTACATTTTAACTTTTTTGGCATGCCCAATAAAAATAAACAAAGTTTTATTTCTAGTATACTTCTGTTTTACCTATGATTTTCACTTAGGGCTGAATAATACATTACTATGGTATTTTTCATGCTAGTAACTCAAAGTTCATATAATCCTATTTTATATGTACTTTTTTGTTCTTCAATGCTTGGTTCTGAACGTACATTTGTGAATTTAAAAAAACTAAGAACTTCAATAAAAATCAGAAAATCATAAAATTGGGGGAAAATATTGTTTTATTCAGTTTGCCTCAACTCAAATTACCTCTCAAACAAATATTATAGTTCAGAAACTGAAATTCTGGTGTTTATTGAAAAAAAAGAGATGGAAAAAAACTATTACCTCTCAATTTTTGGCTATTTCCTTCAATTTAGGGTTAAATTTCTAAAAATCTGAAAAAATTGATTAACTTTAATTTTGATTTTCTCAAATTTAGAAGTCTTTCCAGCATGTTGAGGCTAAAATATATAAAAGTTAAAATTAATTTAAGGTTCCACAGTCATCTGAAGAAAAAAAACACTGATTTTGCCAATTGAGGAAATTTCTGGAGAGTGACCCGACGAGGAAGGCCTTGCCCTTAAACATGGCCTGTGTGGTATAGCGTGTTAAATATGTATATTATCACAAAAATTTTGTCACTTAGCACCTTTAGCAGATGCTAAGTGACAAAACTGCTGCTAAGTTACAAAATCTGTCTTTTATACACTATCCTACAAAATACACTATCCAAAAATATTTGACGAAATATGTTAAGTAATAATTATGCTATCCTAAAAAAGATGCTATCCAACAAAATTTTGTCACTTAGCATCTTTTTGTAGGATAGCATCATCACAAGCTGCTAAGCTACAAAAACGCTGCTAAGTGACAAAAATTGTAATAGATGTAAGTAATAATTAAAGAACCAAATGACAAAAGGGCACTATTAGACAAAATAAGAATTTTTGTCACTTAGTGTCACCCTTAAGGCACTAAGTGACAAAAGCACACATAATTTGTTAATAGTTTTATTTACTAATCAATTGCTTATTATTTACTTATTCATTTCTGATGTACTAATTAGTTATTTCCAACTATTAATTCATCTAATATTAATCGTTTATTTATGTATTATCAATTCTTTATATATATTGATAATATATTTGTTGGATAGCATCCTTTTGTAGCATAGCAGCATGACATGAACACTATCCAACAAACAGGTTTTGTAGGATAGCATTCTTTTGTAGGATAGCGTCTTTAGCTTGATGCTAAGTGACAAATGTAACCTTTTTGCTGGATAGCGTCCTTTTGTAGGATAGCGTCTTGACAGGGTGCCCTTAAGTATGGCCTGTGTATTATAGCGGGTTTAATACGGCAGGTACTTACATGATGATGAGGATACAAAGGGACACAAAGCCAGCCATGACCAGGAAGGCCGTACCCTTAAACACCGTCTGAGTTCCGCCGTAGAGCGGGTTAACTATGGCGGGTACCTACATGATGATGAGGATACATAGAGACAGGAAGCTAGCCATGACAAGGAAGGTCGTGCCCTTAAACATGGCCTGTGTATTATAGCGGGTTAAATATCGAGGGTACTTACATAATGAGGAGGATACAGATAGACAAGAAGCCGGCCATGACCAGGAAGGCCGTGCCCTTAAACACCGTCTGAGTTCCGCCGTACAGTGGGTTGAAAACGGTTGCCCCCAAGATGTTACAGGCGATGTCCAATACGAAGATGTCTGCCAATAACTCATCTGAAAGGGGAAGAGGTAATTATGTATGTATTAGGAACGGACAGAACTGGTGATGTGGGCATGGTGTTATATAGTGGTGGGATTTGTTCATAAAGGACAAAAACATAGGTATCAATAGCATTTTTGTAAAGGTGTTTTATGAAAAATCAGTACACTGCATTCAGAGAACTGTGACGACTATAAAAAGCTATTGGAAGCAAATTGTCCCCTGACTGTTTTAAGGCATAAGCAATGACTAAAGTGCCGAAGCTACACAAACCATGCAAATAAACACATTACATTTATATATAATATTTTGTATTATTATCAAAAAAATAAGTTCTTCCATGGATACATGATGATAATGAGATGAGTCAATGTACAAGAAGATGTTATTTGTCATTTCCAATACGGATTTTATTTTATCAAATACATTTCAGTAATATCAAATTTTATACAATGCGTAAACATATTTTATCATTTAATGTGTGTATATACAACATAAATATTATGTACACACATATCGGGATAGAAACCCAATCAACGTCCCCTCCCCAACTCCAGGGAACTTACCTTGTTCGTTGGGAGGCACCATGTTGTAGAGGATAGTTATGATGAGAGGAGAGCTGACGGCCCCGACACAGCCCAGGAGGGGAGCTGGAGACACACAGACAGACATCATGTACTGGGGCAGATGAGGTAGTGGTAGTAGTAAAGGTGGGGGGCTGACCTTTGTACAAGCGAACCACCTGAGGCTTCCTAAGCCCCATACCCACTTAGCGACTTTTACGGAGTCGGCCGACAGATTAGCACTAAAATCGGGTGACTCAATTGATTGCCTGTTAGTATGATACATTGAAATGTGCATGTTTAATCTGAACCGGTGCCAAAGTCGGCCGATTCTACCTCTAGAATCAACTGACTTTGGCACCGATTTGTGGGCCGACTGAGTGAAAATCGTCTAGTGGGTATGGGGTCTTACAGGGCCGCTGGACAGGTGCAAAAAGGCGGGGAGCAGCTCCGGGCAGCTCTGAGTGGCTCCGAGCAGCTCCCAGCAGAGAATAATGGCCTATTTACCAATTAGCCCTGGTTGAAAATTGCTTAATAGAGAGTAGGTGGAGGGGGGTAGACAACTCTATTAGGTAGACAATTGCTTTTTCCCTATTCATTTATCTTTGTGAGTCTAGCTGTAGTACAAACATTTACCGACTACTAGAGACTACAACAGACCAAATTGGTACAATGACCAACCAGGGGGCCAACTAAATGAAATATATGCCCAATTGTGTGTGCCCTGGTTTCAAAAATGGATCCTCTCAGAAGGACTTTGTGGATGGAAAACCATACCCATAAAAAAACCTGCCAAGGTGTGACATAACGGTCACGTTATGCGACCACACCTTTTTGGTTCGTCTGTTACTAACTAAAATGTCACGTAACTGTTATTTTTCTGCCCTGTGTGGTTGTGACCTAACCAAAACAGAATGTTATCATAACGATCTGGTGAGGTTAGGTCAAGGTAAAATTGAAATAGAATGTCATTGTGACATTCTGATTAGGTGAGGTCTAGACCTGACTTAAACAGAACATTGTTGTTACCTCCTGATTAGGGGATGCCCCAACCTTACCTAAACAGAACGTTATTGTGATGATCTGATTATGTCAGGTCTTAACCTTACCTAAACAGAAGGTTACTGTAACCATCGTATTAGGTTAGGTGTCATTCTAACCTAAACAGAATGTTATTGTGACATCCTCATTCAGTGAGGTCTCAACCACACCTAAACAGAATGTTATTGTGACATTCTTATTAAGTCTCAGCCTTATAGATAACGTGACAAGAACTTTGTCAGAACGTCACAATGTCCCATCGCAATAGTTGGTTGCAGTGATGTAATTGGGAGTCATCAAAAGGATGTCGCTGTAACCTAACAGTGTGACGTAACAAGAACCAATCTAGAACGTTATTAGAACGTTATTAGAACGTCATATCCTTGACTGGGAAGGCATCATATACACCAAGGAGACCCTTATTCAAAGCCAAATGAAATCAACTTGACCCTCAAGTGCTAGGTCCTACTCAGATTGGTTAAATTCAAATACATTTAAAGTACTTAAACTTTAGACTTTTTAATGTAAAATTCTAGCCCCCCAAGGGGACACCTCAAATTTTTGCATAAAGGCGCCCCCCTTTTCTAAAGTCTCTAGATCTGTCCCTTCCTTGTCAATGTTAAAGGGTCAACTATGGTGTTATTGTTGCATCTGATGCCCTTACAGAAGGGAAGTACTTCCTTACAATGTACCCTTACTGAGTGGCATGTGCTCATTTGACACCCTTTGGGAGGAAAAGTAGTGCCACTCATTTCAGTCCCCCCAAGTTAAAAAAAAGTACCCTTCCCTTTCAGACACACACATACCATGAAGTTGAGCTACCCCCCCCCCCTTTTTTTTTTGGGGGGGGGGGGGGGGGGGAATGACTAGCAACAGGTGGGTTCATGAGTTCTAGCATTTTATAACAAGAATGTGTATATTGGAATACATTATTCTCAGCCAAGCGGTGACATAACAGAAGCGTTCTGCAACTATAATTTGTAGTCAGTCTGGTACTTACTAAGTTGGCACATAACAATTATGTTATGTATGTTAAGGTCAAAACCTCACCAAATTAGAATGTTATCAAAACATTAATTTTGATGAGGTTAAGAAAAAAACAGAACAAAATGTTATAAGAACATTCTGTTTAGGTTGAATAACATAACCAGAACGTTATAATAACGTAACAGTGCAACGTCACAGTAATATGTTACAGCAATGTTATAGGGAGCCATCAAAATAACGTAACAAGAACCAATACAGACCCAAACAGAATGTTTCTGTAACGTTATGATAACGTCACGTGCTCGGCTGGGGTCCACTACCTCCAGTACGCTACTTCCTGAAGTCTGTCTACATCGTCAGACGTTTACAAACAGTTTGAACGGAAATTATTTCTACGTTTAATTCACTCCCTAAATAATCTTAGTCCACTTTTCATAAGGCAAATGTCGTTAACTTTTCCTGAAGTAATTATCAGGATTAGTCCTTCACCTGGTTGATGTGGGGAATAAGACAAGGTAATGTTATCACTGCTGTGAACATCCTCTAAAGACGAATACAGCTAATTCCCCGAGATCGAGGTCTAGTGGCAGAGTGATGGGGATAATGAGATTTGGTGAGGCACCTCGATATGCAAACAACAGTGACCGATCTAATCTTTAAAGGAAACCTTGCACATAAATCCAGGATAGTTATTAAGATTCAGGGAATTCCAGAAATCTAATTCCATTCCTGAATAATAGATCTCGACATTTTCATATCTTTACATTTGAATATATTTTTAGAATGATTAAGTCAAATTAATTACATGAGAAATAGTATTTTGTGAATTTATGTGCAAGGTTTCACTTAAATGAGGGGGCGGCGGGGACAGCAGTAGGGATGCTATTTGAAAGGTTGTTCCGGAATGACGTTGTGCCAGAAATTTGCGGCGGGTTTTCAATATTAGGGAGCTTCAGACACTCCAAGGCGCGACGTAGCGTAAACGTAATGTATCTTTTTCTAAGATTTTATAATACATTTCAAAAACATTTCTTTATGAGTATACTATCATATATCCATGTTGCAACACCCCACAATTTTGATAACCAAAGTGTACGCTTATACCTTGAGTAAGTAGATTAGAGATACGTTGACGTATCTAGATGCGTTGTGTTATAATAAATTATGAAACTCCCTACTAAGGGACGGGCATACGCCCCCAACCCTCTCTAACCCCACTAACGAACTATAACCGTAAATTCTGAGGTACTGGCTGTGTGCAAAATCAATATTATTTTAGGACGATTAGTTGCTTTTCCGTTGCCAGCCTATTTTGTATAGAATTTTGCTTTCGAGATAGAAAATATGTAAATATAACTTTCACATTAATGAAAGGGCCGGGATTTCAGCCTGATATATAATTGAACCTGATAAAAGACTTTTCCACTAGGGGGCGTCTTGGGGTTTTCAGTTCTCTGAAACGAGTTTGCAAGGACAGTAATTATATCTATAACCCTCATCAATATGAGGCTGGAAGGCAAACGTGCAGATGAAAACGGTTGAATATCCCTTGAATTGATATTAAAGACATTTACAACTTCAGCGTTTTAAAACTAAAGAATTTCTGTGCGTATTTTTTATAGAACTTTTAGTTGTTTGCTCTACACATATTTCTGTCTACTAGGACCGATTGACAAAAATTGACTTGTATGAAATGTTAATGTATTGCCACACATTTTGGACTTGTGATTATTGTAAAAGACAGCACAAGACAGGCTCACTGACATACATGGACCAATCGGTGGTCACGTTGTTTAATGCAAAGTGTAAACTTATAGACATACATTACATTGTTGTTACGTGTAAAACGTGAGATACACAAACAGACATACATTGACCAATCAGTAGTCATGTTGTTTAACGTAAAACGTGAGCTTAGAGCCATACATTGACCAATCTGTGTTCAGGTTGCTTAAGGTGAAACGTAAACTCACCCACATACATGGACCAATCAATGGTCATGTTGTTTAAGGTAAACTTGAAATTACTGACATACAATGACCAATCATATGTTTTATAATGTAAAACTCGCCCACATACATGGACTAATCTATGGTCATGTTATTTAGTGTAAAACATAAACTTACTGACATACGTTGATCAATTAGTGGTCATGTTGTTTGATGTAAAGCATGAGTTTACAGACGTACATTGACCAATTGGTGATCATGTTGTTTAATGTAAAACGTGAACTCACCAACATACATTTACCAATTGGCGGCCATGTTGTTTAATGAAAAACGTGAACTTATAGTCATACATTAACCAATCAGTAGTCATGTAGATTACAGTAAAACACATACTCACCGACGTCTCATAATGAGAAGGACTGCAGGGGGGCATCTGAGTGTGGCCGTACGACCCATAGGGGATTGTCACATACCGAGGGCAAAGCCCGAGGATTGTACGATCCTCATGGGTTTGTACGATCCCCATGGGTTGTATGGCCACCCAAGAACGCCCCCTTCGGTCCCTCTTTATTTTATCACCCAAGAAATATTTGAAATATGTTACTGAGAACAAGGAGTCTACACTGAGTGGTACGCACTGCTTGGCAATACGCACCGCATATAATAAGCACCGCTTGTTGGCTGAGCGGGTGATAAATTGACCAATTAGTGATCATGGTGATTAGCATATAACCAGTACTCACCGACATACATGGACCAGTCGGTGGTCATGAAGCTCATCCAGAGGAACATGGCGACGAGGGACAGACAGCTGATGGTGAAGACGCCCTCCCCTGTGAGGGGCCGGATCAGGAACACCGTGAACACCGTCTGGGCCACCTGCGAGCTGCCGTAGTTAGGTACATACATAAAAATTGAAAAATGCTCAGAAATATTGGGCAACATATTATCAACGATGGTAAAAAGGAAAGATTAATGACTGTTACGTTTCAGCATGACGTCCTTCAAGGTGGCACAGTCTATGAATGTCCATGCAACCAGTTGCGACGCGATGTCACTTTGCTATTTTTGTGGCGTCATTGTCAGTTCGTTTATGTTATAAATTGACGATGATGTCATGAAAACGACAAAAAAGACGTCGTGTTGCAACGGTGTGCACGAACTCTCATAGGGGGCGCCACTATCGTCGAAATAACGGAAATTAGGTACGTAACGGACGGGAGTTACGTATCTTAGTGTAACTATAATATTTTTGATATTATCAGCGAGATTCAGTGTCTAGTTTAATATGGTTTCTGAATTTTATCTCCATCTACATTGGTTCAAAAGTTACACCCCATTGTACTTGGTACTGTGGTTCTGCCCTGTCAAAATCACTGCACACCTCGAGGGTAAATTACAAACCAAAGCTATATCATTTTGAAGGGAAAATAATGTAGATAGATATTCTTGCAGGTTCATCAAATATTTTCTTGATCTTATATATATGTTCATTTTACAAGTGAAAAACTCAGTCATAGCTTTAACCTCTAAAACAGGGAACAATTTTCGGTGGAAAAACTGGTGGAATGTATGTACATACCTAGCGTAGGCGATGCCCCGGAAATGGCCGATCTTCACCGAGTCCCAGCAGAAGGGCGTGTTCAGCTGGTACAGGGTGATAAGGCCTGGTTTAGAGGAGTACACCATGGAGAAGAGCACCAGGGCCAGCAGCCCCACCCCCAGGACCCTCCTCAGGTACCCCTCCCGCCTCTTGTAGAAGGGGCTGCAGGAGCAGCAGGCAGGCTGGAAGCCGTCGATCTTGGACGAGTCGATGTCGGGGACGAACTTGGCGATGTAGACCAGATTAATCACGTTAATCCCCAATAAGGTGGCTAAGGGAATAACGAAGCCTGTGTACTTCATGAAGTAGCCCATGCCCACCTCGGCCACCCCTAATACTATCCCATAGGAGATGTCGGACAGGGCGAAGATGGCCGGGTCCTGGCCCCTGTCTAGGGTGTCCTCCATGTAGAAGAGGGAGGCGAGCAGCATGCCCGTGTAGCCACCCGTCAGGGCCTCCACCACACTGCCTATAAACAGTACAGGTATAGGGAGGTTGAACAGGGCGTGCACCATGTACGTTATACACGTCACCAGGCCCCCTAAAGGGGGGAGCATCAGCGCGAACTTCTTACCGATGACGTTGGCGTAGGACCCCAGGAACATGACCATGAAGAGCCCCGGGATGTCGCCGGAGAGGTCCAGGTAGACGAGCCAGTCGGCCACGTCGTCCTGGACGCTCACAAGAATGGACTCCTGGGTGGAGGTCAGATTGACCCCGTCACACGCCCTCTGCTCGACCTCCGTGTGAGTGGCGTCCTGGGTGAGGTTCATGTCCCGGGCCACCCGCCAGTAGATGTACTGCTGGATCAGGGCTACGCTGGGCACCCAGGCCGCGAAGTACAGGGCGATGACCGGCTCTAGGAGGACCCTCTTGGGGCGGGCCTTGCGCCGGGCCTCCAGCTGGGCCGCTATGTCCCCCGGGATGGAGGGGTCGGTGCGCCCATCACCCCCGTCATACGGCTCCTCCAGGTCCAGAGAGTTGGCCGAGATGACCGATACGCGCCGGGTGTTCATCGTGGGGGGTGGTTAGGGGGCTGAGGGGTATAACTGTACGGTTATAAAGGGCAGGAAGTTGAAAGAAGATGCTGTCGTGAAATGAAGCTGGTAGGGTGGTCAGGGAGCTAAGGGATATAAATGTGTGGTTATTAAGGAAAGGAGGTTCTTGGTGAAGGGAGATGTCGTAAAGTTCCCGATTTACTCGAGTTGTGTAAAACAGTAACTAGTTTAAAGCCCAAATTTTAACGACCTGAACTGTGCTGAGCACCTCTGTGGGCGTCCCTGTAGTCTGCAAGAGTCGGCGGTGGTCAAGTCACAGCACGGGATATCGATATTGTTATGAAAGAGAGGAGGTTCTTTGTGAAAGAAGAGGTTGTCGAGAAGTTCCTTGTGTATCCGAGTTGTGTAAAACAGTAACCTCTTTGAAGCCCTAACGTTAACAGTCTTCAGGTAAACGGCATTGTCCGTCCCCGTGGGCTCCTCTGGACACTACCCGGGGCTGGTCAAGCTCCTCTACACACTGGCCACTGGAGGTGGTCAAGGCTAGAAGTGGTCAAGGCCGCAGGTCGACCCCCGCCTACGGGGTGCTGCTCCTTACATCCGGTCATCGAGTGGCGCATGCGCTGTGAGATGTTCCCTGGTCGACGTTGACCACACGTGGGCACCTATCACCAAAGGGGCCCTTGATAGGGGGTCCCCCATGTCTGATGTCGAATTTAAGAAATTATTGTGTCACTTATCTTCCTATGTCTCAGGTCGCCTCTAAGACCCTGACATGCATCATGTCGAATTTAAGAAAATTAATGATCCCTGTCATGTTGTTTAATATTTTTCTTCATGTCACTCAGCTGCATGTCGCATGTCGATTTTAAGAAATGGTCGTGTCGCGTTGTTGAAATTAGGGGTAAAAGGGCATTAAATGTGGGCGCTTTTCACCAAAGCTGCGTGGGGGGGGGGGGGGGGGGATATTCCCTCTCCGATGGCGATGTTGAGATATTCCCATGACATCTCTGTTTGTCGTAAGTCATGGATTCCCAAGCCCAAAGTCGAATTTAAGATAGAGCCATGTCGCTCTGTAAATCTTAAGAGAGGCCCATGTCTCCTGTCGCCGTCGTCGACGTCGTTAAAGAAAGCAGTGGCGGATTTAGGGAATGGCGGGAGACGCTCGCCTCGACATTTCAATTATTTACTTACTTTTTATTGGGGTCGGGGAGTAGGTAATATTTTATGTATTATTTTTATATATTTCTTGTCAAAAGACTGGAAATTATAACCCATATCGCCCTGACGCATTTAGGGGTCTACACTCATCACTAAGGTCGGGTGGGAAAGGCTCCTGGAGACAGGGGGTCAGTTCGACTATAGCGTTCGGCTAGTCCCGCCGGAACCGGAACTCAATGCTCAGAAATACAGGCCACAATACTTGAATTTAACCGCTGGCCACACCACGATACCAAATCGAACCAACCCCCTGTCCCCATCCTCCCCCACGTATAGGCCTGTCATGTTGGATTTATCGCCCGCCTCTCGTGGCGCTGAGTGGGTCCTTCAGGTGGAGGACGTTGGGTAACACCTCCTGGAACCTGCTCCCTCCAGGGGGCCTGACTGACAAGGGACCCGGCTATTTATGGACCTTACAGACTAACAATAAATCGTTATGTGAGACTGAAGTAATAATTCTGTATTGTTTTACTATTATTAGGTATGTATTTTTATATGTGTATGTATGCTATATTCAGATTGGGAATGAACTGGGTCAATAGTGCGATCTGTCTCAACATAAGCTATAGTCTAAAGCCCCATACCCACTAAGCAACTTTGACAGAGTTGGGCAACAGATCGGCACTGAAATCGGCCGATTCTGCCCCTATATTCAGCTGATTTCAGCACCATTTCAGATCAAACATGCACATTTCAATAATAGTATACTAACAGGTGATTATAAGAATTGGCAGATTTAAGTGCCGGTGTGTTGCCCAACTCTGTCGAAGTTGCTCAGTGGGTATAGGGCTTAAAGCTAAATTATTGCACATAATATCAAAGATATTGCGACATCAATCAATATGGAAATGATGAACTTGAGCAACATTATATCTATTATACACTAGCAGATGAAAATTTCATATTTGATAAGGAAAATATAAATCCAGTGATATCGATAACATGAGAAGACGTCGTTGTCTGGATACACGATGTGGTTTATACTAACCGTTATTATTGCCCAAGACCTATGTATGAAAGACATTTTGTTATTTTCACAACTCAACTTCTTTTTCAGACAAGTCAGATTACACCTACTTATGCACACTAACTAGCTTATTAAAAGAAAACAAAGATAACATATTTTATTGACGTTGTCTAATTTATTCTGTTAGTAAGTCACGACGGTACTTGACAGATCGTGTGTACATATAAACATGCATCAAGGATTACATGATGTGAAGTCCATGTTTTCGTCTGGTACCGACTTCTTTGAAATCCAGCCCCCTGCTTTCATGCAACGCATGTTTTTTTAATATATGTAATTGCGTGTAAACCTGGCTTTGTAATCAATGAAAGAAACAGCTAAAGTAAGTTTTGTATGTCTACCTTTTACATAGGTAGCTATCCCTGTTCCCCTCAGCTAGCCCCTGGCTCCGTATGATGTGTTTAAGGCCCGGCTGCCGGTTTTACCGGTAAACGACTTCTGTTTATCAGAGAACACGAGAGGATCAAAAGTCAGTAATATTCCCGGAACTCTCAGATTTCTCAGACAGTAATTTAGATATGTACCCTCTGAAAATAAACCAGACTTCAATTGTAATAAAATGAAATTGAAATATATTCATTTCGCAGCCATTGCCGATGAACATGATCTATGTACCAGGTGCATCTCAACCGTCTCCTCATTTTGTATTCCAAATGAAAGCATCTCAACATCCATTCACTAATGACACTCTAAATGTCTCATACATTGATACGGTATAGATCTCAGACATAATAATTTGTAAGAATAATAAGTGATACTCCATACGTGAATTTTCTTTTTAACAAAATTATTGATATGACATAATATTTCTTATGTAGAAATCAAGGTAATCAAACATTATATTCATCGAAACGTGGATTTCATGTAAAAACAATGATACATTCAACTATATATGCACAGAAATTGTCCATTGTAAGACTTTTAGTGGAGTCCGTTAAGGAAATGCTAGTTAATTCATGTAAAAGAAAAACGTCCAATTTTTACCTAAATGAAAAATGGTTAATAACATTCGCCTTCAACTACTGTTGAACCAGAATTGTATCATAATTTCACAATAACTAAAGCATTAAAACTCAAACTAACTTGATTTTCATGCTTTCCAGTGCACGCTAAATTGCCTCCTGTCCTTGTATTGGGAGTCTAGTGCATGTATGCATTTTTCTTCTTTTGAAATGTTTTAACGTATTCTCGCGTCACACATGATTTTCCAGAGGTTAGATGAATAATACAATCTAATGGTACAGAAAAATAAGATGAATTTTACTTGATTGATGGACAATGAACAAAGTTCTTCAAAACATGGTTCACTTTTAGTTTAATTCTAACGCGTTCAGTGCACAGTAGACCGCCGTCCTCCCCTGATACTGGGAGCCGAGTACATCTATGTTTATCAACTCTCCTGGCTTAATCCCAGACCAGAAGAATGCCTTTATCTCTTTGAAGAGGTGGGTGCTCGACGTGTCCAGGTTAATTTACGACCCTGAGTCAGCCCCCTCCGGGCCCCTCCGGGCACCCACTCATCGCCTACACTGCTATTTTAGGACCTCTGGTGGCTATTTTAGGAACCACTCCAAACCATTGGCTATGGCAGGAAGTGGATCACCTACTGGACCTCTGTCCTCCTTTTATTTCTTCTTTTTTAATTTCAAAATCTTCCGAGTTACACCCTGGTCTTCTAAACGAAAGTATGAAATTATGAACACAATACTCATAATACTCATGTGTAGTATGTACGCATTATATCAAATTATAATCTATAGAATTTACAAGCATGCTGAGATGCTACAGTAGATTTTCGAACACTTATAAACATATTACGCATTTGACTCTTAAATCCAAAAACATCGATGTTTTGAACATTAATTGATAAGTCATTCAACAAAATAGTGCCTTGATAAAAGGGACTGTTTTCATATTTAACACTGCTATATTTTTCTGTTTTAAAAAGAAATTTAATTTACCAGACTGTCTCCTATTACGAGCACTAACTTTCTGTACATTTCTATTTTTGCTGTGAATGAACATCAAGACCTGTCCTCCTACCGCTCCTGGGCTCCACATTCTTCATGGTCATACCAAAGGTCAAGGCTTTAACCACTACTCAGCAGTCAGCTTATTGGGTGAAACCCAGTTCACAATGGTGAGTAAATGGATACTGAGGCAGCTTTAAAATTTTTTGATTTTTATTATTTTATACATTGAAACGTCTGTCAACCTTTTCTACATAGGGAATAACACTTTACATAATCCATGCATGTTGTTGTAAATGACATGTAAGTATTTTCGTTCAGTGTCCGGTACTATCAATGTGTGCGTGGGTTTGGAGTTATTTACTGATACCTTCTCCGGAAACAGGACAACAATAAAGATATGGTATTTCTATTTATACATACATTATGACTTGTTATATGGACCATCCTATATGTGTCAACTCCTAACAGTTATTGACTTTACTATCAATATTTCCTTAAACATTATATTTTGATGTATTAATGATAACAATATCTTCAGGTTGGTAAGGCTTCATTATTTTCCTGCTTTTGGAATGTTTAGAAGAGGTATTGTATATGACTCCCAAAAGAGGCATGCTAACACTGGTCATGAGGCCCAGGGCTTCTTGCACGTGGCTCTCTACTGACTCCCATTCTAAGTATATATCTGGTCTGATATAGTTTGCTAATGTCCCAAGGACATTGGATTGCTTTTATATTACAATCCCTGGGTCTACTGTCTAACTCAACATATCTCAGATGAATGTTAATTGACAATACAATTCAACAATTCATCCCGCTTGAATTAAGATTGACAATGATAATTTAGTTGTTCTTTTATATGTTTTCTGTACAAGCAGTAGGTCTACACATAATTTACTGAATACAAATAGAATCTTTATACATATTTACAGGTAAACTATCCTAGACTTTACATTAGATTCCTAATTAAATCTTTATCGTGTGACTGTAAATGTTTCTTTCAATATGTTTGATGGTGCATTTGTCGTTTGAAATGGTTGCTGTCCTCCGACGTAAAGCGTCATCGTTCCTGGAACACACGAGAAAACAGGTAATTAATCTATAGCCTCAAAAATTCCCTGTGGAATAGAAAGTTTCATTCAAAGTATCATGGTCTCTCTAATAAGGATTGTGAACTGCCCTCGTTAATAAGGGCTAACTTCCCACTCTTTTCCTCTATACTGTACCTTGTCTGTTAACTTCACCATTACTATATTTACTTGACAGTTAGTTTTGATTTTATTTTCATGAGTAGCACACACTATCCAAGTAAATACTGTAATACAACCATTTTTCCCTCAACCATTTTCCCCTTTACCTGCCATCTATCAAATAAACAACAAATCTTGAATTCAAAACACCCATCACAATACCAGTAAGTAGAAGGAAATTCTCCATAATTTATATCGCTCGCTCGGCCAATGAGCCGTATGTATTGAGGGCAGTGCGTATTGTCTTGAGTTTACGTACCACTTTGCATTCTGTGTGATTTTAACATATTTTGAAAATCGCTTTGGTGATTAAATAAAGAAGAACCTTTGTGGTCGTCCACGGGTGGCCATATGACCCATGGGGACAATATGAACCTCAGGCTTCACCTTCAGTAGTGACGAACCCATATGGGTCTTATTCCCACCCTTGAATGCACCCCCGTGCTGTTCTTCTTATCATAGTATTATGAAATATGGCTTTTGGAGTTCTCACCTGGCAGGATGGCAAACTGGACCTGCTGGTCGATCCACAGCGCCATCTGCTGGGCCTTGACAGTCATCGTGTAGTGGTACTCCGGCCCGAAGTTAAGGTAGGCCCTCCTGTAGCCTACGAGTTGTAGCCGAGGGGCCAGCGCCACGATAGCACCCCACTGTAGGTACAGCTGGATGATCTGAGGGAATGAGAGGGGAGGTTAGAGGTTAGATACTGAACAAGGGGACATTAAAAGTTACAAGTATCATATAACAAGGGGAGGTACACCGTCCTGTAGCCCACGAGCTGTAGCCGAGGGGCCAGTGCTGCGATAGCACCCCACTGTAGGTACAGCTGGATGATCTGAGGGAATGAGAGGGGAGGTGAGAGGTTAGATACTGAACAAGGGGACATTAAAAGTTACAAGTATCATATAACAGGGGGAGGTACACCCACGAGATGTAACCGAGGGCCCAGCGCCACCACTGCACCCCACTGTAGGTATAGCTGGATGATCTGAGGTGGAGGAGAGGGGAGATTAAAGGTTAGGTACTATACAAGGGGAGGTAGAACCTCCTGTAGCCCACGAGCTGTAGTCGAGGGGCCAGCGCCGCGACAGCACCCCACTGTAGGTAAAGCTGGATGATCTGAGGGAGGGAAGGGGAGGTTAGAGTCTATTACCTGAACAATGGGTGCATGGTTAAATTTTAAGTACAGAACAAGGGGTGGTAGAACCTCCTGTAGCCGACCAGCTGTAGCCAAGGGGTCAGTGCCGCAACAGCACCCCACTGTATGTACAGCTGAATGATCTAAGGGAAGGGAGAGGGGAGGTTAGAGGTTAGGTACTGAACAAGGGGAGGTTACAGGTTAGGTACTGAACAAGGGGAGGTAGAACCTCCTGTAGCCGACCTGCTGTAGCCGAAAGGCTAGTGCACATCACTATAAACTGCTTCTATTGAGTATCAGCAGATGCCTTTTCGTTTAAAAGGGATTAAAGTCTTGTTTCTCAATGAACCAGCATAAAATTGTCCCACATGGAGGTTCTGGTGTATCCAGCTACAAATCACTTCAAGGACGAGGTACGGGAAATATTTGAAAATTGCCACTAGTCAACATAACGATATAGATCTATTACAGATATTGCACATATCATTGAAAATTAAGTTTTTAGGGTCTAACCTCCTCAGCTACGAAATGTCCTCACCTCCTCAGCCCCAAAGGGTCCTGTGTCCCTCAGACCCTCTTACAGACTCACCTGCTCAGCCCCAAAGGGTCCTGTACCCCTCAGACCCTCTTACAGACTCACCTGCTCAGCACCAAAGGGTCCTGTGTCCCTCAGACCCTCTTACAGACTCACCTGCTCAGCCCCAAAGGGTCCTGTGTCCCTCAGACCCTCTTACAGACTCCCCTGCTCAGCCCCAAAGGGTCACATGTCCCTCTGACCCTCTTACAGACTCACCCCCTCAGCCCCAAAGGGTCCTGCATCCCTCAGACCCTCTTACAGACTCACCTCCTCAGCCCCAAAGGGTCCTGTGTCCATCAGACCCTCCTACAGACTCCCCTGCTCAGCCACAAAGGGGTCTGTCACACACTTGTACTGACATGGATGGTCAGTCCACAGTTACCTTAGCCGTTCTCATGTAGAACTAAACTTCAGGGCTAAGAGTGTAACTCTTAGGTGAAGAGTGTATAGGGGCAGCATCAGGGGACATATATGTAAACACATGTAAGCTATGGAAGTCAATGGTTAATTACCCTGTAAAGATTGGAGCTGGAAGCTAGGCTCTGTCGTGGAATTTAAGCGAATAGGCTGGTAGACAGGCAGGAGCATTGGCTGGGTGTGGTTGAGTGGACACTACCCTTTGACTACCCTTTAGCTTGTTCAATGGGAGTTCTAGATCTTAATTTGCAGCTTGTGTTGCACATGGGACTTGATAAACTTATTCCTTTGACACGAGTGTTATGTCCTTCATTATGAGGAACTATGTTATGGATTGGACTTGCAGTCTGAATTGAGTTAGACTGGCATTGGAGCTATAGGTCATAAGAAAAGCATAAAATAGCACTGTATCATTAAATGGATATTAAACCCCTCTAGTTCAAACTCACCTCTTCAGCCCCAAAGGGTCCGGTGTTCCTCAGCCCCACGGTGACCGTGACGTCCTTGCCGGGAGAGATGACTTTGGGTGAGACGGTGAGGGAGGTGTAGGTGAAGGTGGAGTAGGAGAGGCCGAAGCCGAAGGGGTACATGAGGGGGGCCGTGGGGGGCAGGTAGCGGTACGTGCGGCCCTCCATGGAGTAGTCCGTCATCGCACCCACCTACAGGTACAGAGATGAATAGAGGGCATGAGCAGGTGAGTTACTGATCGTCAGAGCGATAAATCACAGGTAAATCACAGATCAAAAAGAAAGGCAGAAAAAGACATTCAAAATGAATCGGTCTGAACAGCGGTGTAGGTCATGCATGTAAATTATTTCACCCCTTATACGTGGTCTAATGTTCTTTAACATTATACACACTTCTTGAATAGAGCTTGTCTAGCATGTATGATGTTACTGTTATATAGGCACTAGTCATTTCTATTAAGAAAAGGAGAGAGAGGAAAAAAAACACGGCTCATAAAATCAGTGAAAACAGTTTGTAATTGTATGCATTACTGTGAGTATGTGTATCAATGGAATGGAATGAACTATGCAACTTTTCAAACCACTAACTCCACTAGGTGGCGCCACCTTGTAAATTGGCGTATTCCAGAGACCAGCTGGATGCTGTCCCTCCCCCCATATTAAGCGTGCAGACCCCAGGGTGCTGGGCCGCCCCTTCTGCCGCCACAACCACATTGATATTCTATTGACACAATCCAAACTCATCTTCTTTATTTCAATTTTGCATGCATGTGATCCATCAGGGTTTTTACCCGAGAAGGAGCATCTGAATTTGGTGAGGAAAAAACTCAATCTTCAGCTTTCTGAAAGCACCCGGCCTGCATTATGCAATACTGAGTGAGATTCCGTCAAAGAAATGTTCTTCATGATTTGAATCAATTGATATAAATTTTAAAGTCGGGATGAAAGTTGACATTTATTTCCAAAGATTGACTTAATGGTGTTTTCTGTTGAAGAACGTCAAACTGCATTAGTCAAAAGCTATGTTTGCCTTGCATAAATCCATGCGTCTTTTATCTTCGTTTAATGTATGTATGCATGTATGTATGTACGTACGTATACGTGTATGTATGTATGTATGTATGTATGTATGTATGTATGTATGTATGTATGTATGTATGTATGTATGTATGTATGTATGTATGTATGTATGTATGTATGTATGTATGTATATTTGTATGTAAAAGTGTATTATATACTATTATGTCTGCGTGTTTTCAGTGGCGGATCCGGGGGGGGGGGGGCAAAAGGGGCAATTGCCCCCCCAAGACCGAAAATGGACTCTCGTAGTTTTGATACATTTGAGGAGAAATTTTGCAGGCTAAATCATGGGGGGGAGGGCCCCTCCCCCCTAGAAGACTGACTCTGGATCCGCCCCTGGTTTTTATCTATACATGCAATAATGTACTAATCTATCTACCGAAGTGTGTATATATGTATATGTATGTGCATTATGTTTTCATGTATGTATCTATAATGTACAAATGCATGTATGGTAGAGCAGACGTAGACCTCACATTTCAGAATCCGGATGTCAGAAAGCAGTAGGCAAAAGTTTGAAAACCAAGACAGCCAGATTAAAGTTTTATGAGGATTTCAACAATCGAGGCCCGAAGATGACAGATCATGTGCACTTAAAACTGGTTGTTCATATCTATCATGTTGTCATGTACCCTAATGGGAAAGTACAGGCACATTGCCACTTTCCCTACACATATTCTTAAAAAATCTATTGCAATTAAAGAATCAAGCCTGGATACGGTAAGAAGAAATGATAGCTGTCACCGAATCGATTCATGCCACTGATAACGAACCGTTTAACATTATTGTCAATCTCAAACACTTTAATAATGAATACACCGCATTCAGACGCATGCGCCTCACCTGGTCCATCCGGGCGGGCCAGGAGAAGGGCAGACGCCCTGCTGGACTCGACTTCCTTCCGGTACGCGTTAAGACCCGCCAGATGGCGCCCCCGGCGGCCGTCCCGGGCAGGAAGCAGTACAAGATGGCGTCCACCAACCCCACGTCTCGCGCCCACGTGACGTCCACGGGACCCGGCGAGAAGAGGAGCAGCACCAGGCGGGCCGCGCCCTCTGGGGGCGGAAAGGGGACAATGTTTACACATTAGGATAATGAAGGGACATGATTAAACATACAGCGTTTAATAGACGACATGGAGACAATTGTTAATAACATGTGAAGTGTAACTTTTGGGTGACTGACGGGACATCTCTCTTTGATGAGAGGCCAGCAGGGGTGTGGAGGGGACAGGGGGTGACTGACAGGACATATCTATTTAATGAAAGGCCCGTAGGGGTGTAGAGTGGAAAAGGGGTGACTGACATGACTTCTCTTTTTGATGAGAGGCCGGTAGACATGTGGAGTGGACAGGGGGCGACTGACAGGACATCGCTCTTTGACGAGAAGCCGGAAGAGGTGTAGAGTGGGCAAGGGGTGCCTGACAGGACTTTGCTCTTTGATGAGAAGCCGATAGAGGTGTGGGGTGGACAGGGGACAACTGACGGGACATCTCTCTTTGATTAGAGGCTGGAAGAGGTGTGGAGTGGACAGGGGGCGACTGACAGGACATCTCTCTTTGATGAGAGGCCGGTAGATCTGTGGGGTGGACAGGGGGCGCCTGACAGGACATCTCTCTTTGATGATGGGAATCCTGTCAGTCGCCTGCCCTGTCCTCCCCCCACCTATCACACTTCATCCAGCCCCCTTTTATTGCTCATTAATATAAATATGTGAAAGTATGACAGTACTCACTCCACCTGGCGGCGTCCTGTAGAAGCTGTAGCTGTCGTCCTGATAACGTCAGGTTTACCCGGTCAGCCTCCTGGTCTTAAAGGGGAAAATAATATTGACTTATTACACAAGTAATATAGTGGACAATAGTATACAATAACTGGGCTGTTGTCCTGGTAAGTCAGGTCCATCCGGTCATCCTCCTCGACTTCAGGGGAAAAGATCAATATTAACTAATTACTTCATACTTCTTGTCTGATCAAAGACGATCATACATTTCCATATCATTACACTACATCATACAGGGAGCTTTCTTTGTATCAAAACTATAATCATTCAACACAGCACCTAAGAATCAAAATAAAGTATTTTTGTCGGAAAGTTTCGCTTGCCATTACAGCTGACATTTTAGTTGATCATGATATATAGGCAATATTTATTTGTAAAAGTAGTGAAGAACAGGCTCATCTTGCTTAGTCTTTTGTATGAGAAGAACCTCACTGCCAAGGCTTTATTTCTAAACTCAGTCAGCCTTGCAGGCTCCGTTATACGAGGGAAAATCTCAGTTATTGTATGCTACTGTCCACTCTGTGAAGGCTGCCATAGAATTTCATAAAGCAGTGAACGCATACCTTTATCACCCGTACTACGGCCTCAATGTGTATTGGTAGAGTGTATGTACCGCTGATCAATTTCATGTTTTTAACATTATTAAATACTTTGTTTGGGTGATAAAATATAGAAGATTCTTTGGGGTCGTACGACCCATGGGGATCGTACAAACCTCAGGCTTCACCCTTGGTATATGACGATCCCCTATGTCGTACAACCACCCTCGGACGCCTCCCGCGGTTCTTCTTATTATAAGGACACCTTCCCCACGGATCTTCCTATATTATTACAAAATTCATACCAATAATTAAAACAGTCAAAGGAGAAAGTCAAAGGAGAGTTTCTCCTGCCCTTACCAGAGCCGAGGCAGACGAAGACGAGGTCGGCCCCACTGACCGCCCTCTGGACGCTCCGGGCGTCGTACGTCCGACAGTCACCGTGACAACCAGGCGCATGGGCCGTGGGGCCCAGTCTCTGCAGTCCCTGGAGGGGGGTGGTGGGGTAGTCGGGGTCGGCCGGGGGCGCCCCGGGGCCGTGCGGGGTGTAGGTGGAGAACGGGCCGACGACCTGGAAGGTAAGGAGGTAAAGTGGTGAGCATGGGGTGGGAATGTGAACAGCTCTATTGTATATAGTTTGATTCATTTAAGTTAATGCACCTTGTTATAACTTGTCAAAACTGACTGTAATCTATAGAACTTTGAATAGGCTGATATTCTGATGTAAAGTAGCATTAAGTTGCTAATTCGATACCATAAGGATAAATAAATTGAATTTTTTAAAAATGTAGGACAGTTCACACTGGGCACTGTATACACTGAAAACACAAAGTCGTCAGAGAGCCACTTTAAAGTTGTCAGAGGGTTGTCATAGGTGACTTTTGGGTTGTCATAGGTGACTTTTGGGTTGTCATACATGACTTGTGAGGGCAGAGCAGGGCTCATTTCAGGCCATTGATGCTGTGTGACAACCTTGTGACAATCCTTTGACAATTTGGGGGTGGTCAGAGGGTTGTCATTGTGAATTTTGAGGCTGGATGACAACCCAAAGGTTGTCATTTTCTCCAGACTACTTTGGCCAAAAAGGTTGTCAGAGAAGCAAAAACTGAGAATCAGGTTGTCATAGGGTTGTTACAGAACAAAATGAGAGTCAAAAGTGCTGCCTAATGACCCTAGGGTTGTAAGTGAATGGTGCCTAAAACGACAGCCCAAGGTTGTCATGCCCTCTGTCTATGATAAAGTATTGTAAGTGAATGGTGTCAAAAAACATACAACTCATACCTAATAAATTGTAATAAGATAATAGGAAGCCATTATTATGGACTATGATATCTACAACATGAAACTATTTATAAATAAGATTTTTTGTAAAAATTCACAACGTCAATTGTGACCCGTTTTGGCGAATTGAGTCAGATGTCGCACCGGGTCGATTTTTAGAGACCTATCCCATCAGAAAAATCAGATTCTTAGCTTTAAAATGAGTAATAACAGCTGACATCCGACTCGTTGTGACTTCCAACCCAATTCGCCAAAACAGGTCACAATTGGGGAAATGTACTTTTTAAGCATGCAAAATCTAAAGCAAATATATGTCATTTGACCTTCACAATTCTGTTAAAGTATGATAAATACAAAGCTGTTCTTGTATGTGGATACGTGAGCATGAAACCAACTTGTCGCCACATGGTATCCATAAGCATTTTCAGAACAAAAATCGTAATTTAAGATTTATTTCTCTGTAGTAATGAGATTTTCTTTAAAAGAGAGCTTTTAAGAAAATAATTCATTGTAAAAGCTCTTCATAGAGATTGTTAAATATTGTTGACTATCGTTTGCTTCATGTACGTTCCCCCTAAAGAGATCTAGACCTAAAATCTGCTCTTAGACCCAGGATGGTCATTGTTATATCAATGGCAAAACACAAGTTAGAAAGTAACTTTACCTAGGTATTTCATAAATTGAATTAAGAAGCTATCAATTCTGTAAAAGTACGTTTTTCCCATACAGCATTTCTACTCTCTTAGAGGCAAACTTATCACAAGCAGGGGCTCCTGGTTTTCTGTATTCAAAAGCCAAATGTATCACAACAATGGCAAAAGCTCAAGATGGCTTTTTTAAAGAAAGTATCAACGAAACTGTGTATGTTTTCTCTTTACTTTAAGGATATCTTATATGTTCATCAGTTTCTTATAACTTCTTATGAAAACCCTTCAGGAGTTGTCCTCCATACCCATCCTGATATTATTCTGCAACTTTTGGGTCCCGCGCATGCAGTTTTGCTTGTGTGTGTGTGTGTGTGTGTGTGTGTGTGTGTGTGTGTGTGTGTGTGTGTGTGTGTGTAAGACTGTCTTTCTGTTTGTCCGCATTTCCTTTTGTCTATGTGTTTGTGGTTCTAAGTTCTGTGTGTCTGTAGACTCTGTCTGTGTCTTTGTTTGTCTGTGTCTGTCCGGTGATTGTATTACAAAAGAAAGGCCCACATTCAGTGAGGGACATAAAAGAGTGACAGAAAATGTTCCTCTTCTAACTTATACAGTAACCTATTTCGGAACGATTCAATGGACATTGTCAAATCCTCTCTCTTTTTCATAAAATACACCCAACAACAGAACTTTGTTTCATTTGGACCAAATTCAGTGTCAGCATTTTGAAAGAATGTCTCACTGTTTGTTACAGTAAAAAGTCAGACATTTTAAGTTCCGTCTGGTCTATCGTCCATCCAATAAAAGAGTTGTACATGAGGCATTGTCTACTTAAGGCCACCTTGCCTAGTGTGTAAAGCCCACATAGGCAGGGTACGGTTGTTGTTCTTTAATAGGACGATAAAAGAGCCGTATATAATGCATTGTCTAGTAATGGCCACTTTGTCATAGATGCAAGCGGCCAACAGCGGCAGTGTGCAGTTGTTGTTGTATAACCCAGCAAAGATCTGCAACTTTGCTTTTTTAGTCAATCTGTCACTTACTAAGATGGCCCTAACAATTACATTATTGATGGTGAGGTTGAAACTTCACCTAATCAGAATGGTAGTATAATGTTAATCCTTGGTGACGTTGAAAAAAACACTATTATAGGAACATTCTGTTTAAGTTGAAGAATGTAACCAAAACTTAATGATAACATTGCAGTGCAATGTCACAGCAACACTTTGCAGCAACATTTTTGGGAGCCATCAAAATAACATAACAACCCAGCCAAGCTGCGACGTAACAGAAACGTTCTGCAACCATACTTTTTTAGTCAGTCTGTTACTTACTTAGATGGCAACTAACAATTACGTTATTGATGGTGAGGTTGAAACCTCACCAAATTAGAATGTTATTACAACGTTATTTTTTGGTTAGGTTAGGACAAAACCAAAACAGAATGTTATAAGAACGTCCTGATTAGGTTGAAGAACGTAACCAAAACATTATAATAACGTCGCAGTGCCACGTCACAACAGTACGTTGCAGCAACGTTATTGGAAGCCATCAAAATAATGAAACAAGAACCAGTACAGAACTAAACAGAACGTTGCTGCAACGTTATAATAACGTCACATGCTTACCTGGGAAGAACCAATACAGAACCAAACAGTACATTGCTGCATCATTATAATAATGTCAAATGCTTGGCTGGGAATCCATTGTCCACTTACGGCCGCCTTGCTGTAGGTGCAGGCAGCCCACAGCGTCAAGGTCCGGTTGTTGTTAACGTTGGGTGAGTAACATAAGGTCGTATCTGACATAGGTCGACCTATGTCAGATACGACCTTGTGTTATTCATTACATATAACCAACTGAGAAGGGGGTACGAGGGGGTTAACACACCAAGGCTGGACCCCGATATGAGCCTAAGGGCAGCGCCCACAGAGGCTGATATTGGGGTCCCATCAAGGGGTGCTAGTCCTTTGAGGAACCCCTTCGAGGTTGGTTACGGATTTATCATACCCTTTCTATTAAATCCAAGCTCCCAAGGAAGGATACACAGCAATCAGTGATGGTGGGCTGTGATGCTGCACAAGTTTTTACGTTTCTTCATATAATTTTTCCGATATCCATCAAATCCGCAAATTATAGCAAGTAAAATGTAGCTAGGAATGTTGTGTAGATATTTATAATAAAGATATTTTGCTATTTTTTTTTTTTTTTTTTTTTATTATGAATTATTATCAACAAAAAAAAGTTTGTATCACCCTAGAGGGTGATACAAGGCAAGTTATCACCCTGGTTTGATTCTGCATGTGTTAAGATCTTATTTCTATCACCCTAAGGTATAATAAAATGCATTGTCTACTCACGGCCACCTTGCTGTAGGTGCGGGCGGCCCAGAGCGGCAGGGTGCGGTTGTTGTTCTTTAACAGGACGAAGGACATCATGGCGGCGATCAGCGCCTGTTCCCGGTGTTTGGTCGTCTGAACCGGTGTCATGGAGATGTCACTGTAATTAGATAACAGTCACCTACCATGATTGAATAAAATAAAAATACAAGTGTGCTTGTGTAAAGTTTGCATTCACAGCTATATTCAGATTGAAATGCTCTTTTGCTTCTATTCTCAGTGTGTAATACAGATTTTATTTGTGTGTTCTCCTCTTATTTTAACACATTGTTGCCAGTATGCAAATGTTCAATGTAAAAATTGGTAAGTTTGCTGATTACCTCAAGATGGCCTCTGAGTGGTTATAGGAAAGACTTTCTCATTAATTTGTTGGGATAAACTGGTTATTCATCTTGCAGTTCTAATGTCCTGCTAAGATCATTCTACTTGGCCTAGCTGAAGTTCTTATTCAGCTATAAACCAAATACTTGATTAAAATGTGCCAGTCATGCTTGTCAGGTGTCATGAAGGGAGGATCATACCTTATTCATAATAAGTCATGGTGGAAGGATGGGGTCTTATAAAGGAAACCTTGCACATACCTGCAGGATAGTTATTTCTCAATGAATTCAATTTAGCATGTTATCACAACTTGCACTATTAATTTGAGGAAAATGGAAAGAAAATATCTAGTTTACACACAATTATGGGACATAAAAAACTTATATTTCATTACATTTCTAAGGGAAATCCGCTAATTAAAGACACAGCAAGGGGAGTTCTATGAGAATCACATCTGCCCTTAGAAGGGAATCCCCATCCCTGTAGCATTTAAAATAAGAGTTATGCTCTCTAACCAAAAGTTATATTAGATTAAATGTCAATCATTCTATTTTATACTGCAATTATGTACATAAGTTATATTCCGTATGGATATTTCAAGATTGTTCTACACCTACTTGGAAGAGCACATGTATGTGAAAGTGGTTAATTAATAAAAAAAAAAAATGTATCTGACCTAATACAACTCATAACGAATTGAAATAGATATCCATATTAAACCATTCACTAATCAGGGAATTCCAAAATATCTTTAGAAGGAATCCCCATAGCTGTGACGTAGCAAAGGGGTGGGTGGGGCCTTAAGCCCCGGCCACACTGCCCAACTCAACTCAACTCAACTGTCGTAGGTAATGATGGCCCGACTCACTACGACTGATCAGTCTTAGCAAAAATGTTCTTCTATGCCACATTGCAGGATTGGACTGTCGTATCATTTAATGCCAATATATCACATCTATCATGTATATTGCATATATATATATATATATATAAATATATATATATATATAATTAGAAATCAAGCAACCATGCTTTCAGAGGTTCCCCACAAAACCAGTGTACATCTACGTGGTATAGGATACCTATATGGATACTTATATCATACAACCATCCATCTGCCAATATGTTCCTTTAACCAAATACTGTCTTTAATTGCATAAGGCTACTATGAAACAGTGTTTAAATGCTTAAAATCGAGTTGAGTCGGGTCTTAGACTATGCCACACTAACAACTGGGTCCCTTAAGACCCGACAATCGAGTCTTACATCTTCAACATCTCAAGATCTAAGACTCAACTCAACTGTCGTGGAAAACCCTAAGACTGTAGTCTTAGACCTATGCCACACTCTAAGACTGAGCCCAACTCAACTCAACTCAACAGTTGAGTTGAGTTGAGTCGTGCAGTGTGGCCGGGGCTTTAGTTGTCAAGTGTCATGTTTATACCTTACCTGTAGGGTGTCATTGTAGGAGGGTCGAACTCGCCCAGGCGCATCCTGACCCTGAAGATAGGTTTGATGTTCTCGCGGGCCTCCTCCAGGGTGAGGTTGCCTGCCCTGAGGGCATTGCTCAGCCCGCCCTGCATCCCCCGGGTCATTTGTAGGTTACAGCCTGCCCTTACTGCCTCCAGGGCCTGCTGGGAGGTGGCGGTGCGGGGCGACAGGGCAGGGGGATGGGAGGCCACAAGCCCAGAGAAGCCCCAGGCCTCCCGTAGGGTGGTGTTCAGCAGCCGGCGGTCAGTGCACGGGGACAGGCCGTTCACCCTGAGGGGAAACAAACACAAACTTTCAACGGGCAGAGGGTGTGGTGTCTGACACGGTAGGGCCACAGAAGCCCCACTCCTCTTGCAGGGTGGTGTTTAGCAGCCGGCGGTCAGTGCATGGGGATAAGCCATTCACCCTTTGGGGAATGAAACACACACATTATAAAACAGGGCAGAGGGTGTGGGTTGGGAGACAACGAGGCCAGAGAAGCCCCACTCCTAATGCAGGGTTGGGATCAGCAGCCTGTGGTCAGTGCATGGGGACAAGCCATTCACTGGAAATAAACACACATCTTAATTTTGACCTAGGGTGTGTGGTGGGAGGCGATAAGTCCAGAAAAAACCCACTCCTCTCACAATGTGGTGGTCATCAGTCTTCAAATGGGAAGAGGCCCTTGACCCTGGGGGGAAGGAAGCACACACGTTAATTGGGGCAGAGGGTGTGTGGAGTGCAGTGATGAGCCTGCAGAATTCCCACAGGTTATTTAGGGGGAAGCTACAGGGGTGAAAGGTGTTGAGACTGGAGAAGCCCCACTCCCCCCGCGGGGTGGTGTTCAGCAGCCGGCAGTCAGTACAAGAAGAGTGTCCATTCAAGTGGAGGGGGGGGGGGGAAGAAACACACAAATTAAATGGGGCAGAGGGTGTGGGGTGGGAGACGACAAGGCTGCAGGGTTGTGTTCAGCAGCCAGCGAAAAAATAAAATAACTTGAACAGAAATCTAGATCTCACTGTTGATATTTTTATCTTTAAAATTTGAAATAACTACATTGATTACTTCTAGCACAGTTAATTTGAAATAGAATGAAATGAAAGTGAAAACTTCAACTCCTGTCTATCATTAATAAAGTCCATCTGCACTAGAGACTTTCCTCTTCTATCAGTTCAATGATCTAAGCGGTCAATGATCTCAAGCCAAAATGTTCATCCTACACCATGCTTAAGTTTCAACACCACAAATGTACTATGAAATAACATACATGTTATATCAATTTTGATTTCAAACTAATGGAGAAAGTGATCCCGGTGTGAGAGCGCACTGATACCAGGCACATTGCCGTCTGAATGTGTATGAGTGGATGTAAAGGTTGCCTGACTGCCGGTATGCCTGCCTTTTTTAATGTTTAAAGCTGTCACCTTGAATAGCAATACAGTTGAATAGGACCTTACTTTTTCCCTTCCAAATTTATCTGCTTGTAACTCACTAACACTTTGGTCGGTATGGGTTGTTAAAGAACTGTTTTTTAAGAGGTACGAACTAGAATGAATTATGTGAATTAATTGAATAATGGTGTAACAAATGTCAAACAATATTAAAGACACAAGGTATGAATCAGGTACAAAAGTAAATCGAGTCTTGTACGAAAGCATGAAAGTATGAAACCATATTGTAACCGGATGTGATGTCAGAATATTCACGTGATTCAAGTGACCAATAGAGTATAAAAAGGGATGTGAAGGCCCGAAAATAAACAGTTCCTTTTTGGTACTCACTGTGTTTACACGTCTCTTCTTTAAGAAACTTATCCTTCGAAAAGTTTAAGATATGCCTTAATAAAAGTAAATGGGCCAACAGAGCTCAAGTAAATGACATAAGTTATCACTAAATTAGGGGAGACGTCAAAATTCACCACAGCAGGTCGCAGCCAGTTGTCAGTGACAGTGCAGCATGTAGCCTCCACCCAGGGGTTTCAAGGTCGCAGCCTGTTGCCATGGGGCTGCAGCCTATATGACCTCATTATCTAATTAAGTAATCAATTAATTAGCCTTAATGAGGTACTTAGGGTCTGTAATGTATACAGACATGAAAGAGAAGTTCCATTTCATCAATCATCTCAATAATAAACTGATATAGTCTCAACACTGGGACCCCTAATGTGACTGTAATAGGGTTTTAGAAGGCTGCAGCCAGTCATGGCACATAGGGATTATAATTATGTAACATCTTGCCACAGCCTGCCACAGCTTCTCAGGTTCACAGCCTCTGAATTTTGACGGCACCCCTTAGGTAGTGGTCCTGAAACCCGAAGATGGTACGAAAGCCCGAATCAGCCCAAGGACCAACCCTAGACCGAAAGACTGGCATGGTACAAAAGCCCGAAATAGTGAGCAGGCAGCCTATCACTGCTGGGACAAAGATGCAACTTGCTTGGCCACACGCTACCACCCTCTAGGCAAGCGGCAACCCAACCCCCATGGAAGACCTGGTCAGGCAGCACACACCCATTTTACTCCCGCCAATGTCCGGAACAAGCCAGGCCCGAAGGCCCCTCCTAACTCAAGCCCCAAGAACCCCCGACGATCCCATTCATTCACCCTTATGCATGAGGCACGACTCTTAATCTTACACGTCGGTTTCTTGCTCGAACTCTTAGTTTGGCTCGGGACCAAAACAACCATAACGTCTCTTTGTCATAGAGATCGGAAACCCTGAGTCACCAAGAAACATCACAGTACTATTGTTTCAACTCAGCCGTTTTGTGTGGATAATATCCCCCCCCCCCTCCCTTTTTGTTTGTTTTTTTGGTGGACCTCTAAACTTCAAAAAGAGCTGAAAATGCTACCTGAATGTGTATGAATGCACACTATCTTAGTACTAAGCCTTTACGCTGACCGTCCTTTAAAAATGCCTGTATCTGCACCTGCTACATAATAACTTCTCTGATATCTGAAACATTCCTAAAATATTTCTTGACGACTCATGTCGTTGAAGGGTTGTAATTGAATTACCAGAACCTGAGGCCACTAAGACTTCAGCTAATTTAAACCCGAAATGGAAACCTGATTAGTTTAGAATACTGAAATGACAATCCACATTAGTGGACACCTCTTCCCCTCAGACATTAGTGAATTACTTTGTGATCCAGTTACCGGTGTAGTTTTACTGTGAGGTAGAAGAATGCAGGTAAGTTGAGATTACAGACTTTCTAATCAAGCAGGGGGAAGGGATTGCAGGTGAAACATTTGATAACTTGGATCTGTTTTTGTCACTTGACACTCCGTGCAGTTATCTGACCATCTTATACCTTATGTGGGAAACGTGCAAAAACTGTTGCAGTGCAAACAATTTTTGCACGTTTCCCACACTGTCAATAATACTAATAATTTTATAAGTGATAATTTGAAGCTACCAGCAATTGCGTAAACAGTCTGATGCACATAAACAGGCATTAATGCAAGATGCACAAAGGTTAAATTTGTTGGTGAAATACCAACGTTGACACACTCATTTGCTATCTTCGGGGTAAACATCATTTTCATTAAAGTGGCGCTGCCTTGGTGGAAAAGGGACAAGTCAGCCTGTTATGTATAAATCCTAAAGATCTAGCAGAAACCTGTATCCCCCATTTTGGAGGAACTGTTCCTCAGGCATGGATTATAACCACTGGAGATTTCTTTCTTTGCCAGAGCTTCATTTATAAAGTGTTAAGTACTTTCTGATACCTGGTTCGTAACACCATCTAACCTGCACCATAGAGGTTTTAGCATTGTGAAGCAACTTGAGAGTCCTGAATCATCCTTCCTTTAGGTTACTATTTGACTCAGCTAGAAAGTACCCGAGTCCCACTGGATAGACCGACCTCCCTCGGGTGATACAATGTCTAGGAAAAACCTTGGAAACATTGATCGAAAAGAGTTATCTAATGGGGTCTTCCTCTTCTCTACTAGGGTTTATTTGAAACATTGTAATTGTTTTAAATTGATCAATATGTTTTCCTTACAATATGAAACAAACATCTGCAGATATTTGACATCCTATCTATAAAGCAAGGACATAAGTCAGATAGAACAAATACAAGTAATTAAGAATTAAAGGAGGGAGGCAAAATGCATGGTCCCAGGAAAGGCTTTATCATGTACAATACATAGATCTATAAAATATACCCAAACGAGCTTGGACCCTCTGTTCACATGAACGATCCTGGGAACAATATAATTCACCCAACCACGGATAGTAAATTTCTTGTGTTTTACCTGCAGGTTACCCTTGGCCAGGTGCATGCTGGGAAATATGTCGACAAATCACCATGCTTAAGTATAGGAATTTTCATTAATTATGGCATGATTTGTGGTTAAAGATAATGGAAACCCATTTTTTCCTATATTCACTTTGCATCTGTATACATGATTCATTATTTCAAGTTGGTTTGCAAATTTATTGATGATACCTAGATTTATTGCAAATATTTGTATATTTTCTATGGGATGTCCTGTGTTTTTGTCGACAAAATTGGACAAAATTACCCTGCAGGTGCCTAAAATACTGAAAATCTGCTATCTGTGGTAGTGTGAATTGTGAATGAGCAAACACTCCGTACTCACCTGTGGTCCGAACAAAGGACGCTCTGGGCCCCCGCCTGGACGCAGGCCTTGAAGCTGGGCAGGTAGGTCATCTGAAGGTCACGCTCAGAGACCTAGAGGACAGTCAAAAAAGTCGAAATTAATAAAAGTTTGAAACCACCTCGAGGTACGGTTTTAGATTATTAAAACTTAAGAGAAACACATCTTAGGGCGTCATCAGACTTCCCTAAGACCCCTGATATAAGCCTCAGATTAGTGAAGGATTAATCCTAGAATTTATAGTCAATTAGGATTCCATGTAAGTTTTTTACAACCTTAGTTATTATAGAGACACTTGGTAATGGATTATTTTATGAAAGAAATATCGAAAACGTCCATGGAAAGTAAGGGTGTAGCCTAAATTAGATTGTTGCCTAAGGGTTGTACGGTAAGTGGATGTCATGAGAAAAGTAGCGGTGTTAATGAGTCCATAACTAAAGGCCAAACTACAAACAAGTACCCCCTTAAACAACAACAGTGAGTTTTAAAAATGATAGCAAAAGTGGCGGTCTTTCACACGTCAATTGAAACCATTGCACTTTGGAAAATTAAGGCATGATTCAGAACCTGACATATAAGTATGGGAGAAATGTCAAGCCAAATATATGTAACATAAGTGGATGGTTCACCTTGAGGTCCTTTGCCATCCCTCCTAAGACTGCGGCCCTAAACCTAAGATGTAGAGTACAAACAGGTGGTTCACCTTGAGGTCCTCCGTCCCCCGCCCTGACTGCAGCCCTACACCTAAGATGTATAATACAAACAGGTGGTTCACCTTGAGGTCCTGTGCCCCCCATCCTGACTGCGGCCCTAAACCTAAGATGTGTAGTACAAACTGGTAGTCCACCTTGAGGTCCTCTGACCCCCGCCCTGACTCCGACCCTAAACCTAAGATGTATAGTACAAACAGGTGGTTCACCTTGAGGTCCTCTGCCCCCAGCCCCGACTGCGGCCCTAAACCTAAGATGTATAGTACAAACAGGTGGTTCACCTTGAGGTCCTCTGCCCCCGGCCCCGACTGCGGCCCTAAACCTAAGATGTATAGTACAAACAGGTGGTTCACCTTGAGGTCCTCTGCCCCCGGCCCCGACTGCGGCCCTAAACCTAAGATGTATAGTACAAACAGGGGTTCACCTTGAGGTCCTCTGACGCCCGCCCTGACTGCAGTCCTAAACCTAAGATGTATAGTACAAACAGTTGGTTCACCTTGAGGTCCTCCGCCCCCCGCCCAACCGCGGCCCTAAACCTAAGATGTGTAGTACAAACGGGTGGTTCACCTTGAGGTCCTCCGCCCCCCGCCAAACCGCGGCCCTAAACCTAAGATGTGTAGTACAAACGGGTGGTTCACCTTGAGGTCCTCTGACCCACGCACTGACAGTGGCCCTAAACCTAAGATGTATAATACAAACAGGTGGTTCACCTTGAGGTCCTCTGACCCCTGCCCTGGCTGTTGCCCTAAACCTAAGATGTGTAGTACAAACAGGTGATTCACCTTGAGGTCCTTCGCCCCCCGCCCTGACTGCAGCCCTAGACCTAAGATGTATAGTACAAACATGGGTTCACCTTGAGGTCCTATGACCCCCGCCCTGACTGCGGCCCTAAACCTAAGATGTATAGTACAAACAGGTGGTTCACCTTGAGGTCCTCCGCCCCCCGCCCTGACTGCAGCCCTAGACCTAAGATGTGTAGCACAAACAGGTGGTTCACCTTGAGGTCCTGTGCCCCCCGTCCTGACTGCGGCCCTAAACCTAAGATGTATAGTACAAACAGGTGGTTCACCTTGAGGTCCTCCGCCCCCCGCCCTGACTGCAGCCCTAGACCTAAGATGTATAGTACAAACAGGGGTCCACCTTGAGGTCCTCCGCCCCCCGCCCTGACTGCAGCCCTAGACCTAAGATGTGTAGTACAAACAGTTGGTTCACCTTGAGCTCCTGTGCCCCCCGTCCTGACTGCGGCCCTAAACCTAAGATGTATAGTACTATAGGAAAACATACAGAGGTTGACAGTACCACCCTGAATACGAGGTGGGTGTCGAAAAATTACTGCCCGAGGCCGTTAGGCTAAGGGCAGTAATTTTTCTGACATCCCACCGAGTATTCAGGGTTGTACTGTCAACCGAGGTAAGTTTTCCTTATATTATATACCATATTTTCTAAGTTATAAGCAAAAGAGAAAGAAAATTACCAGTGGAGCAAAGTGGGCAGTATTCCAATGTATTGATTATGCACACACTTTGACTGGTGTCAAGAGGTTTTCCCTAATATTCATTATTTTCTCTTAAATTAGGATTATATCACTATCTCCATTATATTAGACTGCATTATTTTGCCTGAAATTAAAATAATAATCATGCAAATCCATTCAGAATTCACAAAATAAGGAGAAAAACATTTTACTTAGTAAAGCAAGGTGGGCAGTATACATGAATACTGCCCACTGTGCCAATACACCAAAAATACTGAATGGCAGTGTCCAGTTAGTATTCATCATGTATTTTGGCATTGGTATATAATATAAACAGGTGGTTCACCTTGAGGTCCTCCGCCCCCCGCCCTGACTGCAGCCCTAGACCTAAGATGTATAGTACAAACAGGGGTTCACCTTGAGGTCCTCTGACCCCCGCCCTGACTGCGGCCCTAAACCTAAGATGTATAGTACAAACAGGTGGTTCACCTTGAGGTCCTCCGTCCCCCGCCCTGACTGCAGCCCTAGACCTAAGATGTATAGTACAAACAGGGGTTCACCTTGAGGTCCTCTGACCCCCGCCCTGACTGCGGCCCTAAACCTAAGATGTATAGTACAAACAGGGGTTCACCTTGAGGTCCTCTGACCCCCGCCCTGACCGCGGCCCTAAACCTAAGATGTATAGTACAAACAGGGGTTCACCTTGAGGTCCTCTGACCCCCGCCCTGACTGCGGCCCTAAACCTAAGATGTATAGTACAAACAGGTGGTTCACCTTGAGGTCCTCTGACCCCCGCCCTGACTGCAGTCCTAAACCTAAGATGTATAGTACAAACAGGTCATTCACCTTGAGGTCCTCTGCCCCCCGCCCTGACTGCAGCCCTAAACCTAAGATGTGTAGTACAAACAGGTGGTTCACCTTGAGGTCCTGTGCCTCTGGCCCTGACTGCGGCCCTAAACCTAAGATGTATAATACAAACAGGGGGTTCACCTTGAGGTCCTCTGACCCCCGCCCTGACTGCGGCCCTAAACTAAGATGTATAGTACAAATAGTGGTTCACCTTGAGGTCCTCCGCCCCCCCCCCCACCCCACCCCCTGTCCCGGCCCTAAACCTAAGATGTATAGTACAAACAGGTGGTTCACCTTGACGTCCTCTGCCCCCTGCCCTGTCCGGGCCCTAAACCTAAGATGTATAATACAAACAGGTGGTTCACCTTAAGGTCCTGTGTACCCCGCCCTGACTGTGGCCCGCTGTGTGCCACCAGGTGTCTGCAGCCCGCCGATACTCGGATGTAGCGGGGGTGGTTTCCCTGGAGACCAGAGACGTAGGAGGCAGCCATCTGTCCGGCCAGGTAGGGGTCCTCCCCGAACGTCTCCTGTAAAGACAAGGTAAGACATGGGGCAATGTATAAAAAACTGATCCTGTAAGGACAGGGACAAAGTCAGAGAAGATGCAGGGTAATGCAGGGG
Organism: Lepidonotus clava; assembly: GCA_936440205.1. Lineage (NCBI taxonomy): Eukaryota > Metazoa > Annelida > Polychaeta > Phyllodocida > Polynoidae > Lepidonotus > Lepidonotus clava. The sequence continues at coordinate 48,954,212 of OW387141.1, read as the reverse complement.
CGGATCCGGGATTTTGAAAAAAGAAAAGGAGCGTGGGGGAGCTCCGGAGGCGAGCTATAGGAGAACCTTTGCCCGGGCTCTACAGGCATAGAATTTTTTTTTAAATTTGGTCCAAAGTTAGGGAGCGCTTGCCCGGCACGCCCCCCCCCCCCGCCCCCCCTCCCCCCCCGCCCCCCCTACCACTCCATTCATTCCTATAAATACTATACTCACTCTACTTGAATATGCTATAGGTTTTCTAAATCACTTGGTTTTTCATTAATTCTGAAAATGAAATATTTTGCACAGTAGGAATCTTGTACTCATACATAGGTGTATGTATAAACACGAAGAGACTGAACAACTCAAACCCAGTACCCATACTTGGGTCTAGGTATAACATTATATTCTTACCTTGTTCTTGCCCCACAGTGGGTGCCTCATGAGGTTGGCTGAGGGACTGAAACAACTCAACCCCCGTGACCCGTCAACACCTTTTTCCCGCTTCTCCTGGTTCCAAGCTGCCCTCATCTCTATCGCGATCGCATTGGACACATTCCGAACCAAGTCTGGACTGGAAAGACAACAGCACTCAGATAGATATTTAACTAGTCAATGCAACAAGCAAATAATGTCTATGCTCGTGCTAATATCAAATATCAATACGACCATTTTATACTATATTCGAACACTCATAGCCAATACTATACACCTTTTTCATATATATTTTCACAATAAACTATACCTTAAAGACAAGTATTTTTGATATGTTTGATGATGTTGCAAAAATGTGCAACATTTTCAAATGGTCAAGGATGGGACTGATAATCTTTAACAAACAAACCTAATAAAATTCTAGAGTATCAATTATATTATCTATGGGAATTATAGGTCTGTGCCACAAAATAGGTTGTGTAAAGGTTGTAAATTTTTTATGATACAACTTTGTGTATAACGTTGCTGCAATCTTTCTGGGAGTCCACATGTTTATGTTGTGACAACGTGATTTTGCAACGTTGTTACAACCAAAGTGTAACGTTGTAGCAACGTTGTAACAACGTGAAATTGTTGTGTTGGAATGGCCAGGGGATACTACTTCCCTGATCCCACCATACACCTTAACCCCACCTGGTGTTTCTTACACCCCGCACTACATATACCCCCGTCTCCACCGGCCTCGTCCACTCGCGCCCTGCCTCCGTTCAACCCACTTCTTTGCTCACCCACCCACTATCAATTTTTATTATCATTATTTTTATCCATCAATCTTATCAACTTTTTATGTCAATATCCTTAAAGGTTCAGTGGTAAAGTATTAGCTGTGAAAACTAGCTCAAACTGAAGTAAAATGCTTCGAGAGATAGTCATATTTGCATTTGTTTGTAAACAAACCCTATTTTTGCAGATCCACATTAATTGATTTGAGCAAGAAAAGCGTGTTTTTAATGATCGTTTACCATATTTCATGTTTTAGATTTTAACATAGGTCAGGAATAGGCTCAATGAATGGATTTCCATGATTATTTGAGTTTGGAAAATTTCATTGAATTTATTGGTTTTGGCTCCCTTTAATTTATTATATTACAAGTGCCTTCGGCAAATTTGACAAAAGACGGTTGAAAAAAAAAAACAACTCTTCCTTTCAAATTTGTTAGATGTGATGACTACATTGAGATTGATAAATGAATTCTCTGATAGATCCATCCTCATAGGGATTGCTAGTCTACAGATATATATGTCTACATAGTGGTTAGTGCAGAGACATATGTCTGCACAGTGGCTACTGTACAGGCTATTACTGGTGCTGCCACCTAGCAGATTTTGATGGAGTAACTTGGAGTGGATTGCACCTCAGCCAATCAGATTTCTGCATTATGTGGATGGCTAACATTCAGTGTAACATAGTCCAACCTGCATGTAATGTCTGCACAGTGGCTACTGTACAGGCTAATACTGGTGCTGCCACCTAGCATATTTGGATGGAGTGCACCTCAGCCAATCAGATTGCTGCATTCTGTGGATGGCTAACATTCAGTGTAACATAGACCAACCTGCATATAGAGTTGATACTGACCTCTTGAAATTAAGCAAAAAGATTTGGCCTTTATCTATCTAAATAAGAAATAATAAATCTAAACAAAAATTAGGAGAAGATTAGTGTTACACTGAATTATTTATCAACATCTTGGTGTACTTATTTTATTCATAGATGGAAGGGGAAGTATGCCCCAAAATTGTCTCATTCTAGCATGTGTTCAATTGAGGCAAATTTGGTCAGTTATTTGGGAGATTTGCACACGGCCCACTTTTGAATTCCAACAGTTCCTTCTATATAGTGAAATCATATATCATTATTACCATAAAACCCCTAATTTAAGCCGCGGCTTAAATAAGGGTTACTTCCTGAAATAAGAGACTGTAAGGCCTTCACTTTAAGGGTGCGGCTTAAATTAGGGGTTTACACAACCTTGAATCAAATGGCAGTCATGATAAATATTATAGAAATATTACCCAAACATAAATCAAAAAGTTGGGGTGCGGCTTAAATTAGGGTGCGGCTTAAATTAGGGGTTTTACGGTAAATATTTTATTATCCTCTGTTATCAATAAACTTATTTTTTATGCCACTCCTGCCTCTCATTTACCCTATATAATATTTTAGCCAGGGATAAAGTAATGAGCTGGGTATACACCTTTTTCATATATTTTCTGATATTAAAAACTTGTAAAGAATATTGGGGTCATTATTGTCCAGAAGTTTCATGATGACTTTTTTCTGCAGATGCAGAGTCAATATGGGGAGAGAACAATAGAAACAATTGCCCCTAACTGAGTAATCGTTGGTTTTAATCACCCACACAAACAAGCTTTGATCTTTCCCTGTCCATAAATCTTTGGATTATTGCAGTTGTTGATTGTGGCTTGAGATTGTTGTAATCCTCCACCCTTGAAATGTTGTATGTCAATAAAACAAGGTTACGGCTTCCTAGCCAAACATGTGACATTGTTATAACGTTGCACCAATGTGCTGTCTAGTTCTTGTTACATAATTTTGATGGCTCCCAACAACGGTTGCTGGAAAGTACTGCTGTGACTTTGCACTGCAAAGTTATTATTATGTTCTGGTTATGTTCTTTAACCTAAACAGATTGTTCATATAACATTCTGGTTTGGTTTTGTCCTAACCTGACCAAAAAAATAATGTTATAACAACAATCTGGTTTTGTAAGGTTTCAAACTCACCATCATTAACATAATTGTTGCGTGCCATTTTAGTATGTAAAAAAACTGACCAAAAAAGTATGGTTGCAAAAAGTTTCTGTTACGTTGCAGGACAGTTAGGTTATTGCCAAACTCGGCTATCAATAATGAGCGGCTGTAAACCAACCTTCAAACCCAGTTTCCTTCCTCCCAAAAAAAGATCTGTAATTGAAATTTGTTTGTGATCATTTAAAGACTGTACCAGGCCATTTATACTTGATAAATAACAAAGTTAATTCGGATGTGGTCAAACATCATCAAACTTAAAGTTTACCTCCTAATCAGTATAAGTAGTTGCGATTCCCTACCCTTGCACTTTGTAAATGATATGGCACCACAAAGCATGTGCCAGTTCGGCCAAGGATGGGCGACCGAATTCTTTTGGTATTTGTCAATTGGGTGATCTTCTTTGAAGTGGTTCAGGCGCATGACCGACACCCATTAAAAAGGAATGAAAACGGCTTACGGTGTGTTTTGGTGAGCTTTTTTTTCCACCGAACAAACAAAAACAGTTGAATTTCCTGCTGACTTTAATGTTCACCATTTTGTCTGCTATGATTAGATAGGCGTGGGAGGAAGGGTGGGCAGAGAGACAGGGGGACCCCCAGATTTTCTTTGAAGAAATCATGGTAGTTTAATTGAACGATGCCCAGTTACTTTAAGTGCATTTTTGTACCTTTTCTTGCAAATTAGACCTAGTATTAATATTGCTCTAACATGCAAACAATGTTTAACATACTATAATAAAAATAACCGCAGGGGGCGTTTTTCTTCTTTATTTTATCACTCAAAGATCAAAATAATTAAAGAATACTGACAATGTGGAGGGGTGCGTACTATAATAAGAAGGCCCTTGGAGGCCATCCTCAGTGGGCTGTACGACTGAAAAACTTAAAATATTTTGTCCTTCTACCTGTCTTAAAAATGTAGCGACGTTAATAACATTATGATAGAAATAAAAGTGTTGTATTTAGATTCAGTGTATTATTTTCTATCATTCAATACCAAAATTGTTTGTCAGGCACAAGTATTTTAATAAAGAAATGGGAGTAGAATCTGAAAAAGATTGCACAAGTTTTCAAAATATGAGCATCCTCCCGTATGACATTGCTAATGAATATGATAATTAATGAGAGCAAATGGAAAAAATATAAATACGTTTAGATGATAAATGACCACAAATGACATGCTAAATATGTTTAGAAAATTCAAAAAGTTATCAATCATGTACTCCCCCTCCAGTAAACTTATGTGAATGATATAAAAAAAACTTACTACTAATCTTTTGCAAATAGAACTGAAAATAGAACTGAAAAACAAAACCAGCCCTTTCTTGCCCTGCAGACCTATAGCTGAAGCTGGTCAGAGGGCCGTACAGCCCACCGAGGACGGCCTCCAAGGGCCTTCTTTATTTTATTACCCGACTCTAATGAAGTAAAATGTTGTAAAATGTTGTAAATTGTAAGTGCCTGGTTGGTTTCCGCTGGTTGTCTATGGGACACTACCTACCTCGGGAACAGGGAAACCGGAAATGATGCAGGGCTGGCAATACGCCCTGCACACAATACGCCCGGCTCGTCGACCCAGAGGGTAAAAAATGCCTGTCAATACACCCTACCCACAATATGCCCCTCTCGGCGGCTGTGCAGATGATAAAGCTAGAAAGTGTTTGAACAAGTCTGAAACGTAATTAGTATAGCAGCGGATCAAGGGAGGTAGGGGGTTCCAGGGTGGACCCCTTAACTACAAAAAGAAGAGAAAATGCCATGCACGTACATTCAAATGCACATTTTAGTACTTTTATGCTGACCTCCCCTTTTTATATATCTTGTATCCACCCCTGTAGTTATCTTGTTATGGCGCTGCACAGCATGTTTCTTACAGCTACAGTAAAAAGATCTCCAAAGGTGTGAATCAGCAATATCAAAGTGTGAGTTGACCGCTGTGCCATAAAGTCAAGGCCTTGGCTGTTAATATTGTATGTTAGGTGGGGATCCGTTACCCAGACAGACGTCATCCTGATACCCACATATTAAAAAACCGACTCATTTACAGAAGCCACCAGCCACAATTAGGGAAGTGAGGGATATTGCAGTGTCACACAATGTCAATGAGAACTGTTGCCATATACAAAGTGTATCGGTAGGGCAAACCTTCTCACCGTTCTGAAAGCCACAAAAGGACCAAAACAAAACTTAAAGAGAGGAGCCAGTGAAATTTCAATTCTCGTTCTTTTACACTTTATATGTTAGAGTGAATGTTTGCTTAGAAGTATGCAAAATGTCTATGACAATAATCAAATCTTTCATGGGGAAACTCTGATTTAAATTTAAGGAATATACACACCTTCAGATGCTCAGGAAAAGACAAATCTGTAATTTATATCATTTCATTATTCTAAATGATTTAAGATTGAAAAAAGTATGATTATGTTTGTCAGAATATGTTATTTCTGCATTTCTAAAATTTTATATGTTCTGTGTGTGACGTCACACACAGACATATGCTCTGTGCAAGGTGCATGGGCTGCACACAAGAAAGGGTCAGAACAATTTACAAAAATATGAATTTAAAAAGGAAATATTATATGTACACATGTAAAATTTGGTATGACAACTCCCTGGACGTTAAGGATCATAACAACATATTATTTCATATTCACTGGCTCCTCCCTTTAAAACATTCTAAGAGTCATAGGAGTAAATAAGGGATAATTGGCATTTCATAAAACATTTCTTTGAATATCAAATGTATGTTGACAATTCAGAAATAAATCTTTAGAGTAATAATCTTGCCTTGTCGAATATTTCAGCACTCATGGTGATAGTTTGAAATTCCTTTAAATCTATGTAAGATATGGACACAGTCAAAAATCGGTCCTTTCTTAACCAGCAGACATATAAAAGGTGGTTGAATTTTGACCTGATGGCTTCCCTTCTTCTACTTCATGCTTTTATTGCTTTAGGTTTAATCCTTATCCTGGTTTTTTCTCTCAATAAGGATTGGGTCGGGACTGATCCTAACGAGTGACACGGATAGAATTAATGAAACCAGTCGGCTTTAATTTGAGATTGAATCTGGCTAATTGGCGCGAGGTTCGCGAGGAGAGAGACTGAATCTGGCTAATTGGCGCGAGGTTGGCGAGTAGAACCCGGACATTACCCACACAGGCCTCAATTACTGTCAGTGGGTCAACGGGCGATCAAAGAGCGGGGTTCAGGCAGCCTGGGAACCTGGATAGTGTATGTCATATCGATGATCACTTAAGACCGTATTACAGTATGCGTTGGGTATGTCCTTGCATTGGGCAATCTTACCCTACGTGAGTGATTCACTGGCATGTCATATTACACTACATGTTGGACCCAACGCGAAGTATATTATACTATGTGTTTTGGGTTGTGTTGGGGGTTGCGTTAGGTTGAGTTGGGTTGCGTTGGGCAATTAGTTTGCTTTTTTATATATTGCACTTCACGTTGGGCATTCATATTCGCGTTTGCTATTCATGTCAGCAAAAACACGTATGAAAAGGCCCCAACGTGTACCAGCCAATGCATAGTATATTACGGCCTTTACCCTCATGAAACATTACATTTATATTTATTGAACGGAAATCGAACCATAAAAAGTTATCAGAGTACGGGAAATGGTTCTGTAGGGCACAGTCCCATATTTCTACAGAAGGTACATAGATCTGTTGGAAGTACGTTAGAGTATGGAAACTAAATGAGGTAGTGAAGGGGGTCAGTTGTCAGTGAAAGCATGTCATGGATAGCTCAGCCCAACAAGTGGCCAGAAAGTCGCCTTGGTATCGGGTACTCACATCAAAGGGACAGGAGTCGACCTTTCAGCAGGGGTATCCCATTGAGTCAGTCAGAGTTTTCACTTGGGCCATACATTGAGTCAGTCAGTCTCTCGTCACTGCCCTGAAGGTGGCAGATTGGGGCATCATGTTGAGTCACTCAGAGTTTCTCACCATAGCCCTGATGAGAGGAGGTCGGGGGTCAAATTGCAACAGTCAAGTATCCTCGTCACTGCATTGAAGGAGACAGGTCATGGGAGACATTGAGTCAGTCAGAGTTTTCCATCACTGCCCTGAAGGGGACACATATAGCAGCGTCACATTGAGTCAGGCAGATTTTTCCGTCACTGCCTTGAAGGTGCCAGTTGTGGACATCACATTGAGTCAATTAGAATTTCTCTTCTCTGCTCTTAAGTTGGCAGGTTGGGGCATCAAATTGACTTTCTCACCTTAGCCCTGAAGGGAGCAGGGCAGGGCATCACATTGAGTCAGAGTTTCATTATTCTATAGAGGGCAAATCAGAGTGTCACAGAGAGTCAGTCAGAGTTTCTTATACTGCCCTGAAGGGGACAAGTGTCCAAAGAATGTGCCCGCCAGATGACGCTAGGAGGGGCTCACAGTGAAGGGGGCAGGTCAGGGCATCGCTCTGAGTCAGTCAGATTTTCTAATAATGCCTTAAGGGGGCATGTTGGGGCATCACTCTGAGTCAGTCCGAGTTTTTTGCCCCTGCCCTGAAGGGTTCAAGTCAGGGCGTTACATTGAGTCAGTCAGAGTTTCTCATACGACTTGAAGGGGAAAAGAGAACTTGCCCTCCAGATTGTACAGCCAGTTTCCCATCACTGCACTGAAGGTCAGGGACATCACATTGAGTTTCTCACCATAGTTTTGAAGGGGTAGGTCAGGCAGGTCAGGGTGTTAAATTAAGTCAGTCAGAGTTTCCCTTCACTGCCCTGAAGGGTTCAGGTAGGGGCATCACATTGAGTTAGTTTCCTTCCCGTCATTACCCTGTAGGGAGCAGGGGGTTGGGGCATCACTCTGAGTCAGAGTTCTTTGCCCCTGACAAGAGGGGTTCAGGTCAGGGCATCACATTGAGTCAGTCAGAGTTCTCACTGCCTTGAAGGGGACAGGTCTTTGCGTCACATTGAGTCAGAGTTTCACTATTCTGAAGGGGGCAGATCATAACGTCACATTCTGTCAGTTATATTTTCCTCTCACTGCCCTCAATGGAGCAGGTCAAAGCGTCACATTGAGTCAGTCAGAATGTCTTGCCCCTGACCTGGAGCCTTCAGATCAGGGCGTCACATCGAGTCAGTCAGAGTTTCTGCTCGTTACGGCCCTGATGAGCCCAGCAGATTGGACTGATTATTTCCCTCAGTCCCCCTTCTCCGGAACACTTATTGCACGCTACCTCCATTACTGAAGATTAAAAGGACTTGAGACGACTTGGGACCTGCCAGCCCCCACCCGCCTGCCAATGACGGTTTCCTCTGGCCCAGGGCCGGCTGAGGTATAGACGTTGTGCACATGACATCACACCTTCCAAATTAGGATGGCAGCTATGTTGGTGATCAGTTTAAATCTATTATTATTCACCATTTTATAGCCTATATGTATACTTTTTGTCCATTTCTTCAAAAGCAGACTTGATGAATCATAATAATCAATTGTTATCTATCAATTATGGATGTATTTGATAGCCACATGGGTGTGGTAACCATGTGGTGATCACCAAAATCTGGTCACGTGACCTTGTCTGCACAAGGTCTATGGAGTGGGGCGGGAGGTCCGTGACAGACGGTGTCTGTCTGTGTGTCTGTCAAAGGGTCATTACTACCATGATCACACACACACAGATAAGCCAAGCATAGAAGGCTCATCAAGCCATGTATCTCATAGTACTAGGTTAACGGGAACAGTCCAGTGCCAAATGTAATATTTGTCTGGCGTGAACAAAGGTTGCCTTTTAATTTGTTGACACAGAGCCAAATTGTATAAAAGTATACTCCCTTGATCTGAATTTGAAAATTGTAGCGGCAAGAAGCTAATTGTAGGCTGTCCTCTGCTGCGTGTGTCTCTGCTTGCACATCAATGTATGCTTGCACGTGTGCTTGCATATATGTGAGTGTGTGTGCTTATGTCTGCATGTGTGCTTGCTTGCAATTGCAAAGTGTGTGTACAAGTGTGTGTATGTCTTTGAGTGTGTGTGTCTGAATTTGTGAATACATAGGTGTGTGCAAGTGCATTTTTGTGGTTTGTCTTTGTGTGCATGTGTTTATGCATGTGTGTACATGCATGTGTGCATATATATATATATGTGTGTGTGTGTGTGCTTGCAAGTGTGCGTACTTGCATGCGCGTGTGTGTACATGTGTACATGTGTGTGTACATGTGTACATGTGTGCATGTGCTTTTGTGTGTATGTGCATGTGTGTCCGTATTCTTATTACTTTGATTCCTGGAGGCCACCAATGATACAAGCAACATCATCCATTACATCCTTTTGTAAGAGGTAACCCAAACTACGTAACACCCGTGGTTAGCATGGTTCTTGCACATCAACAGTGATGAAGCAACATATTTCTCATAGCCCATACGCCTTCTAATGCCAATAATTATATCCCGCGATCGGATGTGGTGATCACCAAAATCTGGTCACGTGACCTTGTCTGCACAAGGTCTATGGAGTGGGGCGGGAGGTCCGTGACAGACGGTGTCTGTCTGTGTGTCTGTCAAAGGGTCATTACTACTATGATCACACACACACAGATAAGCCAAGCATAGAAGGCTCATCAAGCCATGTATCTCATAGTACTAGGTTAACGGGAACAGTCCAGTGCCAAATGTAATATTTGTCTGGCGTGAACAAAGGTTGCCTTTTAATTTGTTGACACAGAGCCAAATTGTATAAAAGTATACTCCCTTGATCTGAATTTGAAAATTGTAGCGGCAAGAAGTTAATTGTAGGCTGTCCTCTGCTGCGTGTGTCTCTGCTTGCACATCAATGTATGCTTGCACGTGTGCTTGCATATATGTGAGTGTGTGTGCTTATGTCTGCATGTGTGCTTGCTTGCAATTGCAAAGTGTGTGTACAAGTGTGTGTATGTCTTTGAGTGTGTGTGTCTGAATTTGTGAATACATAGGTGTGTGCAAGTGCATTTTTGTGGTTTGTCTTTGTGTGCATGTGTTTATGCATGTGTGTACATGCATGTGTGCATATATATATATATGTGTGTGTGTGTGTGTGTGCTTGCAAGTGTGCGTACTTGCATGCGCGTGTGTGTACATGTGTACATGTGTGTGTACATGTGTACATGTGTGCATGTGCTTTTGTGTGTATGTGCATGTGTGTCCGTATTCTTATTACTTTGATTCCTGGAGGCCACCAATGATACAAGCAACATCATCCATTACATCCTTTTGTAAGAGGTAACCCAAACTACGTAACACCCGTGGTTAGCATGGTTCTTGCACATCAACAGTGATGAAGCAACATATTTCTCATAGCCCATACGCCTTCTAATGCCAATAATTATATCCCGCGATCTGATGTGCGCCATATTTCATACAGGGACCTTGAACCTAAATTGTCCCGATTTATTATAAAAGACGGCAAGTGTTTCTTGCCTGTCGACTTTGGAAGGCGCCTGGTGGCCTGTAAATATTGTATGAAGACGGATGTGTGTATTGGGGAACAGGGTGAACTACATCCATTACAGCAAGCTATCCTACCCCTCTCAAACTAAACATTGCAATAGGCATTAAATCACTTCAGTGTGCAACCCAGTACGTATTTGAACATAGGAGCATTCAAGAAGGCACATCAATCCGCTTCGGAACCTAAATCAAAGATTTGGATAAGGACCAGTACTCCCGAAAGCGATTCTAATTGCAATGGCTGTGTGGACAATACAGACGCAAAGCAAACCATATTATTAAAAAGTGAACCTATCGGATTTTTGTACGAAAACATGAGGTAATTATACAAATCTATTGGGGTTAGTATACGAGATATACCATGAAGAAGTAGACAGAGGCCGACGTGTGAAAGGGCCCTATTCTATATTATGCATTACTGTACACCAGAGCAAGAATATGACGTTATCATAACGTTAATATGACGTTCTGTTAAGTTCTGCTTTGGTTCTTGTTACGTTATTTTGATGGCACCCAAAAACATCTCTAGAACCTTACATTGCGACGTCACACTGTGACATTATTGTGACATTCTTTTCACGTTTTTTCGTGTCATAATAAAGTTATTATAATGTTCTTTATTAGTAAGGTCTCAACTTCACTACAAAATATAATGTTATTATGATATTCTTCTTTAGTGAGTCTCAACTTTACCTAAAATAACGTAACTGTAACGTGAAAACTGGCCAGGTTACAGACTAACCACAAAAGTACATTTGCAGAACGTGCCTGTCTCGTCGTGCTTCTCTTTGATACGATTGGCTTCGCTCCCTGTTCCTGTAGTTTGAAAGGGGTGTGGCCGTAAGACTGATGGCCGTAGGGGGGGGGGGCCGGAGAAGGGGGGGGGGTCCCTGAACAAACATATCAGTCTTCTCACCCAGGAGGATGGTCCCATGGCTCCCGGCTAGGGATACACCACGGCCAACATTAATCCTGGATCGGGGAAATTACATTGTTGAAGCAGATGTCTCTAGTTTCCTATTAACTTAGGGTTTCTTCTTTGTTGCTACTTTTTGGATCATCTGTATCTCGCTGATTAATCTACGCTGACTGAAATTTGACAGACGATATCAACAAGTCCTTGACTTTAATTTCTAAGGGGCTGAAATACAAGTTCCAATGCCATAAAGTAACAATGGCATTGACATTTAATTTCAATTGTAATTCAAGAAATCAATTATTCATGGATGAACATGTTTCCAATTTGAAACCGTACGAGTATATGTTGTCATGGTATTCAAACTAGAATCGTTTGTTTATTGATAACTATTGTGAATATTAATTACGACCATGACAGACCAACCAATAGTACATACTGGCCACTATTAAAAGCCTATTCGTCGTTTGCGACTTATAAAGAAGGCATTACATAAAAGTCATTAACAACCAAAACCTGAAGGCGGATTATGGGTTGTTATGGATACCACAGGGCAGATTAGTGGTTGTAAGTATTACCTGAAGGTGGATTAGAGCTAGGATTATTATCTGAAGGAAGATAGGGGTTGCAATGATTAAAAGAAGCCATAAGCAATATTGTGTCAAAATACGACAACATTTTGCAAACTCAAATAACTATGAAAACATATTCCAAGAGTCTACATTTTGCTATTGGTACAGTATAAATCATAAGAAATACCTATAGTTTTGTTTGAATTCCATAAAACTCATGTCACTTATGCCTGAAGAAAGCAATGTTAGTAAACAAACCAATTTATTTAGGTCATCAAAATTGACCAGGGACAGGTTTTAATGTTGTATTCTAATGCAGTTTAATCAATATTCACAGTCTATACTTTACAACAGGCCTAGGTAGATAGATAACCAAAATTTGCAAAATTTTGACCCTACATTGCTTTTGGCTCCCTTGAAACGAGGCCAGAGTAGTGGTTATAAGTCTTACCTCAAGGTGGATTTAAAGAGCTATAATTATTACCAGAAGGCAGATAAAAGTTGCAATTATTACCTGAATGAAGAGTAGGGGTTATAAGAATTACATGAGGGCGGCTAGGGGTTGTGATGATAACCTAGAGGCAGCTAATGCTTCCAATAATTATCTGAGGGAGGATTATGTGTTTTAAGCATTACCTGAAGACTGCTAGGGTTGCATTGATTAGCTGAGGGCAGTGTAATTGTTATAACTGTCCTAAAATTAATGTTTTATTTTTTACATGTGTACATGTCGTCTTCTCAAATGCGATAATAATGATGTAAGTATGAGACCTATATCTATGTCTATAAAATTATATTGTACTGTTGACATATTATGTCCTATACCACCTACATGGAAGATCATAGTTAAAATAAATGTGGTTCAATAAATACTAATAATAATAAAAAAAATTCTTACCTGAAGGCAGCAGCGAGGCCAAGGTTCTCGGGGAAGGTGGTGGCCCGGGGGCCCTGGCCGTGGGCACAGTCCACAGCCCACAGGTAGGGCCTGACCCCCAGCCGGGGTACTCCAGGGGTCGGCCGGCCCTGCCCCACCCACCCCTGCCCCACTACCTCCTCCAGGGTGAGCCTGGAGACAAGGTCGTCCACCCGCTCCTCCACCGTCAGCGCCATGTCCTTGAACGGGTGCTTCTTGCCCCCTGTGGGGGCCGTCCGCTGGTGGGAGGACGCCCCAGGCCTGGAGAGGGGCTTGAGGGGCCTGAGGGCCTTAGCCCTGGGGGACGCCCGGCGTTCACTGCCCTTACCGCCCCCTGTTCGGACGCTGAGGGCCTCAGCAGAGAAGATGTCCCTCTTCAGGGAGTTGGCGTCGGTCAGCTCTGTCCTAGGGTCCCCGGTCACCTCCCCGCCTCCCCCTCCTCCAGGGGAACGCAGGGCGTCCAGCTGGCGTCCCGTGGAGAAGGTCATGGCGCCCTTGGGGGCCGGGGGCGGTACAGGAGGGTCCTGTTGGAGTAGTGCGGGGGTCGTCCACCAGATGGCTAGGCGGTCCTGGAGGTGTGACTGGGGGACGACGACCCGACAGGTGATGATCGTCAGGGTCGTACAGAGCACGATGGCGGCCGTGTACACCACCACGTTCTGCCGACGGCGGAGGTACCGCTTTAAGGGGTTTTCTAGGGCCCTCAGCAGGGTCACCATGGTGAGGCTGGGGGGTGGTTGAGCTGTAGGGATGTAGGGAGGGGTTCAGCCTGTCCTGGGTCTAACAGAACCTTTACTGCAAGAAGATGGAGAGGACTGCAACCTGTTGAACGTTGGTCTATGGTGTCTTATGTCCTATAGGGCCTTTACTACAAGAGGGTGGAAAGGCTGCGGCTTGGGGATCGCCAGTCGCTATGACCTGTGTCCTACAGAGCCTTTCTACAAGAAGATTGCAACCTATTGAATTCTAGTTACTGGAGCCTTCTGTCGTACAGTGACTTTACTACTAGAAGGTTGGAAAGGCTGCCACCTGTTGAACGTTGGTCTCTGGTATCCTTTGCCCCACAGGGAGTCTATTACAATATGTTGTAAAGGGCTGCAGCATGTTGAATGTTGGTCCTATACTCAACAGGACCTTTGTTACAAGAAGGGGAGAGAGGGCTGCAACCTGTTGAATGTTGATTGCCTGTTCCTGTGTCCTACACAGCCTTTACTATGAGAAAGTACAGAGGTCTGCGACCCGTTGGACAAATGAATTCTTGCTGATAAGAATCCACAATGAGTTGTCGGTTATGATGAGGTTATCTTGTATCTACTGTTTGGTCCTGAGTAAGTTTCGTTTTTCGAGGATCCAGATTCAATATCGGTATATATATGTGAGCACTCTTTAATATATCTCCAGGTTAAAAATACAAACACTATAAATAATAAAGTGTTGTTCTTGTAGAGGAGATTGATGAGAATGTTTGGTTTCCAATGCTAGGTCCTGAATAATTTTCCTCATCTAAAATTCCAGGTTCAGTACATACATGTATTGGTTCAGGTGATCACCCCTTAACTGATCTCCTAATCAAAAAACAATCAAGAGAAATAAAGAAATATCCTCTGATCCCTGTTAGGTTGTGCTCCACTGCTAATACACCTGATGTTACCAATCCAGATCGTTTGAAACCCGACCCCAGCTCTGTGCAGGCCTGGGTCCATCTAATCATGCTCCTCTCCCTGCCCCACAAACAACTCCAGGTCTCCCTGAAGTAATCAGCTCATTGATTTCCGATAGCGGGTTGTATGATGGCTGCTTCCCCGAGCTGCTCCGAGCTGCTCCCCTTACCGCTCTCTGAGTCCACGTGTTGCTCCTCTGTCCCTGATCCCCCTGATCCCACTTACTCCCCGGGGGTCGGATACCCCCGGGGGGGAGGGGGGCACTCAGTGTTTGAATGTAGGTACCAAATGGGAAAACTACAGCCCCCTCTCGTTTAGTTTTTTTGTGATGGGCATAAGCTGACAGACCCCCTTTCCAGGATATCTCATGGACAGCCCCTCCAAAAAAAATATTATCAATACATATCATTTTTGCAATTCGATATGAGAAATCCATAATTTGAGAGGAATACGAAGGAATTAATTTACAGGCAATACATTTTTATTCTGTTATCAAAGATAATATATCATTGACACCCCCCCCCCCAACACCTAACCCCCTCTCGAAAAGATGATTTGATTATTTGACAGCCCCACTTTTCAAGCCACAGCTCCATCAACAGCTACAGCTCTTCGAGGGTCCGACGGCAGTATGTACCCATTTCTGGATGGAGTCCCCCCCCCCCCCACTCCTCCCCCCCCCCCCCTACGTTACAACCAGGCGGTGCCGGCCGCTTTCATCTTCATTGTCGGGGCGGGGGCCAATCAGTGAGGTGGGCGGGGGGGGAGTGGAGGGGGAAAGGTGGGAGGGGGAGGGGAAGGGGGAGGGGGAGGGGATGTGTGTGGGAGGGGAAAGGTGGGTGGGGGATGTAATCAGGTCAGCTCTCAGTAACTAACCCAGTGCCTGGAACAGCTCGCTGTATACCCGTAGAGGTCGGCGGGTCGACTACGTTTTATCTGATCGATTTTAGCAGTGGTTTATAGGATCAGTTAGTTTGATCTGGCGCCAAGTCTTTTCTTTAAAGTCAATTATCATCACGGCGATATCCCCGATTGTAAGTTGTAGTAAGTTTATGTATTGGCCCACTTACGAAATTGCATATAGAACCAGGCCCAATCTATACTGTTGACTTTTTCATCAACGTATGTGTATGGATAAAGGGTACAAGCACAAACTACGTTATTACATAATGTTATTTTATTCAATATAACTATTTATACACCATGACCAGTTTTACCTTCGGTCATGCATACTATGATTGCACTAGAAATGAAAAAAAGCATTTAAACCATACAAGTATAAAAATCCATTAAAACATTAATTAATGAGTAAAAGGAAACCGATTGTTGGTTTCAAGTTGATAACGTATGCTCATTCTTAAAAAGAAACAAATAAAGCTCTTAGATAATGATTATATTTCATGGTATACCCTTACAAGCGCGTTTGTTTTCAGGTGCGGGTAAGATTGCATCACGTGGCCCCTGGACCACTAGTCTAACTTCCCTATAAATGCCTGGACCATTCCTTTGTGTTAAGGATAGACACCAGTGGTTGAGGCGTGAATGGTGCGGCTCCTTTCAATCTCAATTACAAAATTTGTTTCTTATTGCTACATGGAAAGCATCATTGAATAGCCAAAAAATAACTGTATATATTGACATAAGTTATATGTAAAAATAAAAAACAAAGGTTGCGTGGGTGGGTCATAAACCTGTAAATTGCAAAATTCAAATATATTTTTTAAACATCCATATCTCACTTAATATTTATCCTAGACCTATGAAATTTTTGGCAGAACTTCTTTGATGTATAGACGGAGGGAAGTGTGTCTCAAAATTTGGATTAAGGCTCTAGTTCATTTTTTATGAAATGTAGAAAATGATATTGTAAAAACTTTTTAAAAAATTCCCTATTTTTTGCTGTTTTTGAATATAAATAAAATCTAGGCCCTCAATCAAAATTCTGAGACAGGTTTCCTTGCATATGGTTGTTATGAAGGGATGTGTGAAAGCTTGTTCATATCACTTGAATATTAATTGAGATATATATGTTCAAAAAGTAAAAGTGAAAAAAATAAATAAAAAATACAAAGTCTCCATTCTGAAGTCTTTTAACAGTTAAGTAATACCAATAGATAGAGAGAAATATGACCTTTAAGATGATGTATAGCATGTTAAGAACAGAGCAATATTAATGAATTCATGGGTGGTTTTCTGAAAAGGTCGTCAACCACTGATCAGTGTATATCCTTAAGGTAGTGTACTAGTGCTGTGCCTTATGTCGTAAAGTGTTTTCGGAGGGATAAAGTTGATTTGAAAAAAGTTTTGGAAAGCTCAACCCAAGCTAGAATATAACATTATTATAATGTTATTATAACGTTCTGTTAGGTATTGCTTTGGTTCTTGTTACTTTACTTTGATAGCACTCAAAGATGTCTTTAGAACTTATATTGTGATGTAGCACTGTGACATTATCGTGACAATCTTTTAACATGATATTACTATAACATTCTTTTTTAGTAAGTCAAGTTTACCTAAAGTAATGTAATGGTTACATGAAAATTGGGCAGGTTACAGTCTAACCAAAAAGGTAAGGCTGCAGAACATGCTTGTTCCGTTGCTGCTTGATTGGGAAGATTTCCAAATTTCAAAATGACACACATGTTGGCCAAAATACCTTTTGGGGTAGTATGATATCTATCAGCCATCTTGAACATTTCTGAAATAAAAATTATTATAATATTTTGGACCTTAATTCTTCATTAAAATTGAAGGATTTGTGGCTCCTAAATACGGGGTCCGCGGGTCTGTGGTGGGAGACTATACTGGTCTGCAGGATGCGGACATGGATCGCTTGGTCTCTGGTAGTGGTATAGAGGTTACGCCGAGGTTGCGGTTCGGACAATAGGCGGACATATATAGTATTCATAGACCTGTACAGAACCCAGCAATATCTGTACAGAGACGTTGCTGTTAAAGAAAACCTGAGAAATACCAGGAATTTGGGCACACACACACCACACACACACACACACACACACACACACACCACATACCACACACACCACCCGCACACCGACACCACGCACCCACCCACCCACCCACCCACACACACACACACACACACACACACACACACACACACACACACACACCACATACCACACACACCACCCGCACACCGACACCACCCACCCACCCACCCACCCACCCCCCCCCCCCCCACCCCCCCCCACACACACACCCACACCCACCCCCACACCCCCACACATACACCCCCACATACAAAACCCACACACACTCCCCCCCACCCCCCACACACCCCCCCCACACACACACACTCACACACACACACACACATACACACTCACACACCAAGTCACACATCTTCATGCTCCGTGTCACCACTCAATAAGTCACGACTTCACAGAGACGTCTCTGATCAGAGAGAAGTTTGACCTTCTCAGCCCTGACTGGACTAATTGGGTCAAACACCCCCCTCCCCTCCTGGAGGAGGATCCGGCCACCAGCAGGGCCTACTCCGTCCTCCCGGGCCGTCATTAGACGTCTAGACAGACGGGGGAGGTGGTGGCGGCGGTGGTGGTGGGGGGGATCTGCGGGAAGAACACTGTCGTCTGGGGGTTCTGTCAACTGTAATTGCTTTTGTAGAATCGACGAGTACGTATACTACTTTGTATCTTTGTATACCCGTTGGTAGAATTAAGAAAGGATATTTGGTATGTGATCCCCAATTAGGAGTAGAACTACTTTTCTGGGCCTCTGGGGGCCTCTGGGTACAGTAGGTTATCAGTGTAGCACGCCAGGAACTTTCATGGCCACTGGTGCACGGCATGTACACCAATAACTTATGGCTGGTACCCAGTGGCCCAGAAAAGTCGTTCTTCTCTTAATTGAGACATGCATGGATCAAATGATTAATGTATCACAGATCGAAAAATCTATAAGTTGATCAAAGCTAATAGAAGGAAAAGATATATGAATATTTCTTTGAGTGGAAATAAAAAATAGTCCAGAGAGAGTGGGAGTTTAGAAGCTCAGAGAGAAGGTAATATTTGAATACTACTGTACATTTCTGGTGTAATAGTCACTTTGGCCATAATAAACCGTAAGATAGGTAGAGCCTATTGCTTTACAAGATTACTTTACATAGATAATTAATCTTATGCCCGTTGATATATCACCTGTTTAAAAATGAATAAGATTAAAAGAATGTTGTAACATACTTGATTACCCTTCGGATGGCCACATAAAAGAATATTTGCCTTTGTAATCAATCAGCTAGGTGGATAATGATATATCAACGGTGTCCCTCAGGCTCATACCCTTTACATTGTCACTACTGTTTAGCTCTTTCATACACTGATCCTCTCATCTCAGAACTCTCTATTTTTATTCAACCTATTACATTTATAATGAACTGCTGTTTAATTGATAAATTAATACCATGATGACGCACGTAATTACTCATAGTAAGATTTAAAAAAGACCGACATTAGCAAAGTAAATGATGTTTTACACTGACAATAGTCTATTTTACGTTATAAAATAGCCTGCTAAGTGTGGAGGAATAGATGTACAAATTACTTGCTAGATGTCAATTTGACTTTCTGTGACTAGCCATAGATATAATTATAATATGTGCACGGTTCACTAGACTGGCTTACAAATAAGTAGTATAGAAAAATTATTAAATGGTAAGGAGTATAACGGCATTTAACGAATACATGTGCATATTTGTCTATCACAATTATATTTGTATACATGTAGACTTTATTCTAAATATCTTTAATAAGTTTCTTAGATTTGTCTTCATATTATGCCTTGAAGAAATTGTGCAATTAACCTTTAACACGTATATTATCATTACTTTTTGATAGAATAACCCAAGGTGCTTCTATCCACGGAAATATCGTTTTCACATTCATTTTCATGTTAACTACACATGAATGATAGAAATCATGCTTGTTGCCCTGGGAATAACCAATGTTTATGGAGATTGTAATAGATTAGATGAATTGTCAAATAACTTACTTGAAATACAACAAAAAGTAAATATAACACAATGTTGATATGACACGAAATCGAATCGAAAGTCTCATATTGACAATTGCCAAGAATACCCAATTAACTGATTCCTCGACTATTTTATTGCTCTCATCACGTGATACAAATGGACCAATCAATTACTCTGTACCTTGTGAATGACCATAATAGGTGACTTATTTTTATGAGAATATATCTGCTATTTTTGGGCTTCAATTGTTAACAACTATTTGTTGATTATAATTATGTACATTAGGAAAATACCATCATGAAAGTAACTGGCTTCTGAGGATGGGCCCAGAAGTGATCCTGTAGGTCCTGGTAGCTCAACCACCAGCACACCCGTCAATGAGCCCTGGATGGAGAGTTCAGGCGGGTGTTCCAGCAAGAAGTGAAAGTTAGACCTGATACTCAATACCCGCTTACGAATATATAATGGCTCGATAGCCAATCCAGTCTCCCTCTCCCCCCACCCCCCTCCACCTCACTTTTACCTGAACCCAAAACAGAGAGGTCCATGCAGCCCTGAGCCTGACCTCGGGTCTTGACCTTGTCCACACTTTTTCCTGATTTTTAGGATAGATTTATCTATGGTTTCAGGAGGCTTTTGTATGCATTTCTTATATTATAGATTATGACCAGAATTCTAGGGAGCCGTCCATATATGACGTCATGCTATTTTTTACCATTCTTGACCCCCCCCCCCCCCCAACCCCTTCGTCATGCTTTTACTATAGAAATGTATAGGGGCCTGGACCCCCCCCCCCCCCCCAGGCGCATGACGTCATTTATGGACGGCCCCTAGAATGAAACTTCTAGTTACTTACACGTATGTAAAATAACAAAATAATGTGCTTTTTCAAGTCTTAACGTAGATGATGGTTGTACAATCAAAATCAGATCTAAGTACCAAATTGTAACCAGGATAGACAAAGTGAAACCATAATAACAACAACAAAAACTCAGCAGAGTCGTCAGTCAGGGGAGACCGACCGCACCACCCGACGTCTGGCGGGGCCTGGCGGTGGGCGACCGGTGACGTTGGGCGTGTCCGGGCCGGTCTCCGACCCCGGGCTCCTGCTCACTACTAATTAACATCATCAATCAATTAGCCGCCATTACCAGGGGCGGCAGGTCTAAAAGAAGAGAGGCATCGAGGAAATTAAAAGAGGAAAGGGTGAAAAAACGTTAATAAATCAGACACTCCGACTCGCAGTCGTAATTGGTCCGACGGGCGTTAAGCAACATACCCACTAGGCGACTTTTAAGCCCCATACCCACTAGGCAATTTTGATCGGAGTCGGCCGATCCATGAGCCCAAAAATCAGCCTATTCTCCCCTTAGAATCGGTCGATTTTAGGGCCGATTCAGATGAAAGCTGCGCATTTCAATATACCATACTGACAGGTGATCATAAGAATCGGCCGATTCTCCCAATCGCCCATCGCCCATTGCCAGTAAAGTCGCCTAGTGGGTATGGGGCTTAAAGCCCCATACCCACTAGGCGACTTTTAGTGACTGATTGGCGCTAGAGTCAGCCGATTCTTCCCCTAAAATCGACCGACTCTAGGGTTGATTCATATTAAACACACACATTTCAATATGGTATACTGACCGGCAAACTTAACTTAACCTTAACCTTTTCTTTTGCAGGAAAGGTTCCTGTTTCTTTAGAATTACATTTGCTTGACGCGTGTTTTTCTTATTCGTTTTCATGGGTTTGATTCAAATTAACGCTTCCTCCGGGAAGGTTTTGTAACGTGGCGGCGTGAACACAAACCCAATCAGATGTCACCTCACTGCTTAGCCGGGAGTTTGGCCTCTTTCAACTACAGCTGAACTGGATTGGTAACTCTGAGAAATTGCAATTAACCTGCAAATTATTGCTCAATGTGACTCTTGTTCCTAAATGCGTTGCACCGCATAAAAAACATCGTGCAGTGTTTCGACAGGCTTTTGGTTTCAGATCATCGGGGGTATGGAGGGGGAGGGGTCCCATGTGGCATTTAGAATTTGAAAAGCACCCATGTCGCCTGTCCATATTTCTCAATTTAGACTCATGTCGCATGTCAAATTTAAGATATGGGCCTGTCCCATGTCACTATCTTTTTAAAGCTCATGTCGTCTGTCAAATTTAAGAAAAGGGCCATGTCATTTGTTCCTTAGTCTTCGAGTTGAGGCGAGTTGGACAGTGGAGCCGGGGCTTTTAGTCCAAGAGATGCGGCACTTTTATTTATGTGACTGAGGCCGAAAGGTTTGAAGGTGGTTTCCTAACCCAAATTTTCCATAGAATTCAAAAATCCATTTCTTGGTTGTCAAAGCCTCCGGGTTTTGGGTGAAAATGACGTTTTCCGATAAAAAATAGCATTTTCTGGGCAAAAAGATAATCCCGGTATTTCCTCCCCAGCAACCCTTAAAACAATGTTGGAAACTTGTGTAAGCCATCAAATTGAAGGGTAGGACCTAGTGAACAAGGAGAACAAGCAAAAATTAAATAATTGGTTGGTTACCATGGTAACAAATGACGGTTTTGGTGGAAAATAGTCAAAAAATGATTAAATCCTTTTTTCCGTTATATATAGTGACCACCAAATGTATGTTTTCAATCTAAATCTTCTTTAGTACATTCAATAGCATCCAAATCTAAATGAATATGGCAAAAATGATGATCTATATTGCATAAATTTGGTCTAAATTGACGTAATCTGCCGATAAGGGCCAATTTCATGAAAATTACAACATTGGAGTATATTGACAAAATGATGGTTTAAGACCATATAAAAGCATCACAGGTGCTTAATTACTAATTCTGTAACAGGAATTACATAGACAAATCAATAGAAGCCAGGCAGGTGTCAAATAAAACATGGCTGTCTCTTGTTGGAACCCAGCATCTACCCTATCTTCTAGAATGGATAGAAAGACATGGTTGGTATCTATGTTACGAGATTCGAGGTCAAGGAATCTAAATTACAATGTTTTGAGTCTGGCAGAAGCAAAATCCTAAGATAGCTGACCTATTTTGAATATTACAACCAATTTTAAACAAAAGGTTTGTACACAAAATGGCAATGGTTTTAATATCTGTGATTTTCTGTATGAATAAGGTCCCAAGTAGTGAGACCTTTATCTTGTGTTTGTCCATAAAGCACAAGATGGCCTACTTAGGTAGCATAAGTCCAATGGATTCATGATTCATGAATGATAATGATAATTACAAAGGTTCATTCATTAATTTTTTCATGGTTGTGGACCCTGTTGTATCCAAATGTGAAAAGGGAAACACCTTCATTTTTAGAGAATGCAAACTTCAGGGTAGTTGGTTCTTTAATTTATTTTGGACCATCATGACAGAGTAGAGCAGTAGGACAACAGCTGAAATGACAACTAAAGCAGTTTTATTCTGGATTGTACATTGATCCCAGGCAGTTCAGCTTATTCTTTTGGTATTTTTCGGAAGAATCATAAACATCTATTTAAAAAGAAAAAATAGAACCTTATTACTACATTAATTTTGCTGTTTTGATCCTTTTGACTGAAGGGATATGTGGGGTTCTGTCAATCACAGGAATATGAAATGGATCATTTGCCATATATCTAGTTTTCCTTTTATAAATGATATATAGTTCATGAAGCATGACCTTCCTGGTATTACAATTAGGGCAATGACTAAAATATATCAACATCAAGTGACTGAGTTCAAGACCCTACTACATTTGTTATTGTCTCTAGTTATAATAGGCAACTATTGTAACAATTGAAACTAAGCAAAGATTTCAAATTAGAAGATCTAGAGATGCTGATATCCCCCTAATGTCACCCTAACTAATGTTATCAACATTTGAACTCTCAGAGCAGACCATCAATAGTTGGAGGATGAGAAATGTAGCATTTAGGTGAAGGCCTAATGCAGCCAATCAAAGAGAACTGTTGTCTCCCAATATCCACTTTGAGACATGTACACAAGTATAAGAGGTAGATTTTAGGAATTTTCAATATCACAAAAATAATCCTTTAAGGAAAGCAGCGATAAAAATCACACTTATTAACATTTCCATGAGTTAAAGACAATCATATTCTAGAGCTGGAGACATTTATGTCTTTTAACATCTTTATTCAAATCATCTTTGTCTTACCAATATGACCAGACACAAAATAGCTATCTCAAGCAGTTCATATCTCAATAATCTACTCCCACCTTGATCACTTGTCAGGTCTGTACCAGTCATTTGATTAGTCTCCATACAACCATAAATTGCCAAAGCACATGGATGTACAATCTTGCTAAAGCACAGTTATGAAGTACTTTCTAATGTATTTCATGAGAATATGTCCCCCACTAATCAAGAGATTGTTTTAGATACCTTTAGTTCATATCACAAAAATCAAGAGAGTAAAAGTGTAAGGGCAGTGCAATTGGACTTGATGGGCCACATTATACAGCACTTATCTTTGCATGAATTTCTAAACTTTGAAGTCCTTAGTTTTTCATTCTTTATATTCTATACTTGGGTTCTACTATGAAATTGAGAAGGTGCCCTAACTGGCACTGTACAGGTCTACCAAGATGGTTATGTTGACTCTCAGAACAGGCTGGTTCAGAGGAAGAATAACCTCACATTCATAAGAACTAGACAGCAGAATCAAAACTGTGGCCTATTTGGCTTTACCAAAGACAACACACAATTCATACACAATAGAAGTGTGCACACAGTAGATACACACCTGAATCATTAGCTGCAATGGGAATGCTCTCCCCCTCTCCCAACCTTTTCTTGGGATTGCAGGGAGAGGGTACTCTCTGGACATTTACCTAGATTCTGGGACAGGAAGTAATCATTTTTCAAGACCTCCACATTATATACAATTAGGTAGTCCACTTGGTCTTCAGGCAAACCAATACCCAACTGCTGCCCATAATGTTTAATCCATCTAGGAAATAACCTTTGAATTCTATAAAGAAGGAGGTATCTGTTATTTAAACTTGGGTAGGTTACTATCTGTATGATCCATGCAGAACCATTCATCTTATGATTTCCGCAAAAATGAATTTATAATAGAAATGGTGAAGAATAAAGACCTTTCTTCATGATATGACAACCACCTTGCGATATCTAATGCTACTTAAATAGGCCATCTTGGACTCTGTAGACTACAGGATCAAGGTCTCACTACTTGGGATCCTATTAATACAGATAACCACAGATATTAAAACCATTCCCATTCATGTACATACATATTGTTGAAGTACTTAAAGTTTTGTGGTGGTACTTTCTGCTTTTTAAATCAGGAGCATTTGTTGATTATGTTGAATAATTTCTTCAGGCACAGATTAGAACATGGCCTCAGGCTAATGCCCCATGAAATTCACATGTAAATAGCACTGTGTTTCCAGACCCAATGCCCAGAGTGGAGTATTTAAAGTTCCTTCTAGAGGCTCCAGGGCCCTGATTGGTTAGTCAGGCTCCAGGTAGTTAGTCAGGCTTCACCTGGACCCTATGAGGGTACTTAGACACTACTTTAAGGGTATAGTTTAGTACTTGTATACAGCTTATAATACTGTATTAATTCTTACATTATCATATTTAAACTACTTGAAAAGATATGTGTTTTAGAGTATAGACAAGTCCTATTGATTTTAAGGTACGACAATGTAGTCAAGTTGGTGGTAATATTAAAAACTGGACAGCCATCTTGGATATTGGGTTCTTCCACAAACTCAAAACATTGTAATTTACATTCCCAGACCTTGAATCTTATATAAACACTTACTGTGTCTTTCTATCCATCCTAGGAGATAAGATACAAGCCTATTTCCAACATTGCTGCCATGTTGTTTTCTGACAGCTGCCTGGCTTCTATTGATTTGTCTTTGTAATTCCTGTTACAGAATTAATAATTAAGCACCTGTGGTGCTTTTATATGGTCTTAAACCATCATTTTGTCAATATATTCCAATGTTGTAATTTTCATGAAATTGGCCCTTATCGGCAGATTACGTCAATTTAGACCAAATTTATGCAATATAGATCATCATTTTTGCCATATTCATTTAGATTTGGATGCTATTGAATGTACCAAAGAAGATTTAGATTAAAAACATGCATTTGGTGGTAACGGAAAAAAAGATTTAATCATTTTTTGACTATTTTCCACCAAAACTGTCACTTGTTACCATGGTAACCAACCAATTATTTAATTCTTGCTTGTTCTCCTTGTTCACTAGGTCCTACCCTTCAATTTGATGGCTTACACAAGTTTCCAACATTGTTTTAAGGGTTGCTGGGGAGGAAATACCGGGATTATCTTTTTGCCCAGAAAATGCTATTTTTTATCGGAAAACGTCATTTTTCACCCAAAACCCGGAGGCTTTGACAACCAAGAAATGGATTTTTGAATTCTATGGAAAATTTGGGTTAGGAAACCACCTTCAAACCTTTCGGCCTCAGTCACATAAATAAAAAGGTCGCATCTCTTGGACTATTTATAGTGGAGACAGGATTACTACTGTAGTCATAGCGTTTTTTCCCAACAGATCCGTTGGGTCTTAGATGTTGAGTTGTTGAAGATGTACGACTCGATCGTTTTTTCTAAAGGATGTGTGTAGTATAGAGTTATATATATATAGGTTTAGGATACCCTTTAACTACGCTTATAGGGTCTTACCTTGTGGCATGGTAGAGATTTCTGCCAAGACCAGACAGTTGTAGCTTCCGGAGACTCTCAGACCCACGGCAATAGAGTTGAGTTGAGTTGGGCGGTGGAGCCGGGCTTTGAGACTGGTGCTCATTTGATACCTAACACTTCAGCAGGACTTCAGTAACTAGAGATCATTGTTTGTTATACTGGGTCAGTTTAATTATTTGACTGATATTTGATATCAAAAATATGTTGATGAGATCAACTTAGGTCACTGCTTTTGTTTTCTGAAACAATTGCCCATAGACTTTTTTCTTTTCCAAATTAAAACATTGAAAAATACTCTTGTGAATATTTAAAAAGACAGAAATGCTAAGTAATTAACAAATCATCCGTCCACTTCTATTAGATCAAGATACATTACATTGTATATATTGTAATCCCAGAACGTCTATCTGCTCAGTAAAGCTATTGCAGTTAGAATTCTAGATGATGCTACCTGTAAATGTTTCTTCTTCTGCATTATTTTTGTGTCAGGCATATTCCGAATCCTTGTTTGACATAAGTTAGGTATGGATGGTGGTGGTTGTTTGTTTATGGATGACATACGGTTATGATTACAAAAAAATGCATATCTCTTCACTTTATAAGTTATATACTCTCAAATTGTCTAAGGTTGGGTTATATCAATATTTTCACATATTCCTGTTACCCTTTCTAATGACAACTATAGTATCCATTTATCCTTTTTCTAGGTTGATTTGTCTTGGTTGAGAACGCAATGTGGACTGGTAGGAACAGGACACCAATCTATTGACAAAAGGTGCATTGAATGTCAATAACCTTGGGTTTTTCCTAATAAGGGCAGGCCTGTGTTTATCTCACTGTACATGTGGGAGGTGGCCGTGGGAGGTTTAATTGACCCTTTATTGGTCCAGCCACCTCTGATTTTTTTCTTCAAAAACCAGTGACTCTGTAAGTTGGCCCATGAACCACTGAGACTTTTACTTGCCTTGTAAGGTAACTGCTGACATTAAATATTGTAAGTAGACTGGTAACTACTGACACTGTGAGTTGGTCTCGTAACTGCTGATTTTGTTCAGGAACTAGTGCTACTGACTCTGTAAGTTGGCCCAGGAACTACTGACTTTGTAATTTAGCCCAGAAACCACTGACACTGTTAGTTGGCCCCAGGGACTAGTACTATGGTGGACTGACTTACCAAGAACCACCGACTCAATAAGTTGACCCTGGAACACAGACACTGAAAGGTGGCCAAAGAACCGCTGACATTGTAAGTTAGCCTTGGGACTGCTAACACTGTAAGTTGGCCCAGGAACTCCTACCGGTGTTAGCTGGCCTAGGAAACATTGAGAATGTTAGTTAGCCTGGGAACTGCTGATAGTGTAAGCTATCCAAGGATTCGCTGGCACTGTATGCTGGCCCAGGAACCACTGACACTGAACGGTGGCCAAAGAACCGCTGACGTTGTAAGTTAGCCTGGGAACTGCATGCTTACACTGTACATTAGCCCAAGAACCATTGACACTTGGCATGGGAACTGCTGACACTGTAAGTCAACCTGGGAACAACTAACCATGTAAGGCTGCCTAGGAACTGCTTACATTGTAAGTTGCTGAAAGTTAGCCAAAGAACCGCTGATTCTCTAAGTTGATCCGGGAACGATCAACACCATCAGGCATTCAGCTGGTCTCTTGCGGTTACCTGAGGCTGGTTCTCAGCAGTCCTGTGGTCAGGGCCTCCCGCTCGCCGGTACCAGCCCCAGGTGAGATGCCCGGATGGAGGCTGGAGCGGTAAGAGCCCGCCAGGGGGAGCCTCTGTCAGGGGACGGGGGAGGGGAGCTGCCTGCATCCCACATCAAAGACGGACACGCCAAATGGACTATACCGATTGGTAAAAATAACAAGGTTTTATAGTTAATGGGACACACCAAACCAACAATACCGAGCAGCAGAAATAACAAGGTTAAAAGTTAATGGAACACACCAAACCGACCATACTTAGCAGTAGAAATAACAAGATTTTATAGTTAACAGGACACACCAAACCAACAATACCGAGCAGTAAAAATAACAAGGTTTTATAGTTGATGGAACACACCAAACCAACAATAGCGAGCAGTAAAAATAACAAGGTTTCATAGATTATGGGACACACCAAACCGAACATACCGAACAGTAAAAACAACAAGGTTTTATAGTTAATGGTTTATTCAGTAACAATAGGGAAGTTCACTACAAAATATCTTGTCTCTGGTTAATGGTGGAAACCAATATATATATACTGGCTTGTCCAAATGATTAAACATTTACTCCTGTATTGCATGAACCCTGTTTAAGCAGATACCTAATTTCATTTCTTATAATATGCGCCTTCTATTATCATTATCACAGTGTTTATATATTTACCCATTTCAAATTAACAGTTCTAGACAGATGACATCTTTCAGTTTGAATGATCTAATATCCAATCACCTTAAAACCGTTTCACAATATTATTCACCGAGTAGAACACGAAGCTTTGAGTATAAAAAAACTAAATGTTTGTACTTGTCTATTAATGAACTGATTAATTATGAACAAATGAATTATTCATGATATTTATTTCATAATTTGTTACCTTTGACACGCTGAATCCCTCATTTCGCTATTTATATTCAGCTTAACTTCTTCTTATACAGAATAAGGTTAATGATAATGGGCTTATTACAATGAGAAAAGTGACATTAAATTGGATTTGGAAATGTGCTCCTCTGAGGTATATACACTCGATCGCATGTCTTCTTTATTTTTACAATTATTGCGTCTACTATTTACAAACGAATGTACAAGTATCTGTTGAACGAACCCTTCCCAAATAAATTGAACAATGGGAGACATTTGAAAGATGAAGTGCTGACAACACAGTGGGAGTTAAAGGGAGTCAAAACTCATATAATTGACAAAATTTTCAAAACTGAGATAAGTATAAAATTATGTTATATGAGTATAGTTAAGGTCAGTGGTAAAGTATCAGCTGTGAAAACTAGCTTAAACCAAAGTAGAATTCAATGAAAGACGGTAATATTTTCATTTGTTTGTAAACAAACCCCATTTTTGTGGATCCACATTGATTGATGTGAGCAAGGAAAATGTGTTTTTATTGATTTTCTATCATATTTCATGGTTTAGATTTTAACATGGTCCAGAAATAGGCCCAAGGAATGAATTTCCATGATTATTTGAGTTTGGAAAATTTTGTTGAATTTATTGGTTTTGGCTCCCTTTAAAGGAGGGAAATTTACCATTGGTGAATCATTGTTTAACTTGCAATACTATAAAGCAAATACACTGATTCATCACGTGAAATTCTCCCTACCAAGGATGGCTGATATACAGCATTTTATGCACCTGCAGGCTAATTTGGACTGATTTTGTCAACAAAAGTCCTGGAAAACTTATAGAAAATAAGCAAATAATTGTTATATATCTATCTACGATGAATGAATTTTCAAACTACTCAGGAAATATTAATGGTTATGGATACTAATTTGAAAAATAATGATGGCCAGTTTTTAACAATGTTAATTTACAAATAGTGACACAATTCATGATAATTCCTATGCAAAAGCCTTCAGTTTTGTCAACATATTACCCAGCATGCACCCTGTTTTAGGCTAACCTGCAGGTACTTCTCAAGAAACTTGCTGTCCGTGGTTGGGAGAATTCAATGGTTCAACATCAAATTAAGATGCATAACATGACTAGTATATCAACTTGACGGAAATCCGTTCCTGTAAGTGTCATCAGTATAAGAGGCAATGCTTCACGTAGCCAACCACCAAGAAGATCCATTCATACATTAGGCTTAACTAACAATGGAATGACTTGCACACATGAGGATGATAAATATAAATACTCATTTGCTTCTCTTTCTTTTTGAATGGTTAGCCGAGACCCATTTGGCTATAGAGTAGGTTCGTGCGGGACCGTCATTGTGGTAGTCGCGATCGCAGCATTCCCACACACGCAACACAAAAAACGGGAATGTTTGAACATGATACCAGGACACGCCATCACACATTCACACAAATATTCCAGCTCTGCCAATATGGGGCCTATTTATATACATTTTGTTTAGTCTATCATCAAAACCGAGAAAATCAACAGAAATGGTAAGATAAGCTATAATCTGACTAAAACTCAAATTTTCTGTAGTTTTATATGAAACATGAAAATTTTCAACAAATTTACATTACATTTTTTAATGTCATACTAGAAATACTGCTAAGATGAAGCCTTTGGTTTACATGGCAACATGGTCAGGTGACATTTATTCTTGAAATAGTAAAACCAAAAAGTAGAACTTTCTAGCTACATTATGCAAAAGAAGAACTTGTACTTTTCTTCATCAGAGCAAAATTGAGAGTATTTCGTCTCTATTATAATTCATGTACTTTGTAATTTGATTCATATCTAAATGTTTGTAATTTTGTTGATTCCATTCATATTGTATTTTTGACAGATTTAAAGTGTCTGTCCCTATCGTGTTTAGAAGCTCACAGGTCAGCCTCTATTGGGGATATAAAATAGCTGATAACATTTTTAAAAAGCCTGAGACTTGTTCTTCATCATTCATAAATAAGCCCTAAAATCGCAGGGTATATTATATGCAAGCAGTCATAAGTGTGCTCCCATGCACAAAGACACACACTCATGAATGCACACACATGCACACACACACACGTAGACACTCACTCACTCACACACACACACACATACACGCACACACACACACACACACATACACGCACACACACACACACACACACACACACACACACACACACACACACACAACATGCATACATGCAAGCACCCACATGTATACATGCACACACATGTACATACAGTAACATTATCATGAATATCCTATTGGTATTGTCTCTATGCAAAGGGTGAATAATTTTGGCACTTCATCTGTGATCAAAGTATTTGTTTTTACTCTCGCACTGAGGGCTGTAACACTGGGACGTGGCTATACGCGCGACCATCGCGTACGCGGCCGTCGCGCTTATATAATTTCTTATACACGCGGGCACGAAGTCCGCACATGTAAATATCCTTATATACGCGGTCCTAAGGAAAGGTGGTGCATTAAGGATTTTTAAGACTGCATATGGCCAGAAATAAGATCAAATATAGAAATAAAAAAAAGAAAAGGGGGTTCGGGGGCTTAGCCCCCGATTTTAACATATAATATAATGATGTGAAATGGATGTACGTCCGCGTGTATTACCATGTTTATATACGTGGACACAAACCCGCCCATAAAGACCTATCAGTGTGTGCGGACATTGAAGTCCCACGTGTATAGGCCTAACTGTGTCCGCGGACCTGGTAGCCGTGTATACAAGTAATTCTATAAGCGCGGTCTTCTGACATTATGCCCGCATGTATAACTCCAGCCGTAACACTGGTGTTGTTATAAACCTTCAATATACACTCAAATTTCACAAAGGTTACATTATGATTTTTCTTATTTCACTGTTTTTCCTGCATCAGGTGAAATACATAACTGTATAAGAGTAGTAAGCCTTGAGGTCTGGTGTTGAGTAATACAGTTCCAACATTTGTGATACACCCAAGACCTTGTGGTTGTTATGGCGGGTCCCCACCTGGTGACTAAACCTGGGCGATAATTGGTTTTTCAGCGGCGACCAAGGAGGAAATATTAGTAGCCAGGCAACCAACTATAGTTGCTCAGCAATTAAAAAGATTAATCTTCAAGTTGGGATTCTCTTGCCATAATTCCACTGGTGACTAGAGAAGATATAAGTCACTTTGATTAACCGCACTTATCGTAAGCAATTTGAGTGAAATATCAAACATCTCAATATTTCACCCAAAGGCCATGGGGATTAGTGACTTAAGCCTGGTCCCCACAGGGCGATTAGTTTGCAAAAATGTTACGGCGACCAACGCGAAAATAGGTGGTTTAGTCGGCCGGCAACTTAGCATACACTGGCGCCTTGATGTCTGGCGATTAAACCACTGGTCGCCGTGGTTTCTGGGCGAAATATTTGACATGTTTAATATTTTCCTTTAGTCGGCGGCGATTAGTGCAGTTAATCGGCGGGCAGGGCGACCAATACGATGTTTAATCGCTGGCAGTTTGATGGGAAGAGCGTCCCAACGTGGCGTCTAATTAATTTTCCCACCGGCGATTAAATAATTCTTAATCGGCGGGCGACCAACGTTAATCGCCGTGGTTTAATCGCCACATGGGGACCTGCCTTTAGTCACCAGAGATCATGGCGCCAGTGTTTAGATAATCCTCAGGCTACTAAATAAGTCGTTTACAACTAAAGAAATCTTAGTCACCTTGTGGGGACCAGGCTTCAGAGAGGCTCTGGTGGTTTTAGGTAATCTTTACCAGACAGGTGCATCTAAGGCGCTTCGATCCTCTCACCGCAATATATTTACGTGCATGCGCTTGGTATAATTATATCTGTACAAATATATACATATATACATACATGTTAATATATCAGGATGGGTATACAATGTACCACATTATAATAACTTATATATGTTAGTAAGCTTAAACCTAACACTCAACACTTCTGAAACCAGGAGAAAGCTAATATAGCCTGACCAAACTCCTGATATACATGAATTTATATATATTATGTATAATATACTTAGTATATTGGATAAGTCTCTTATTTATGGTAGTAACCCAAATCTGAGAATACAACTTGACACATTTATCAATATATATCATACTGTGAGTAGATGACTATGAAGGTAGGGTTTGGGGACGTCACTATAGTACTCCTTGGTAAAACACTGTCAATGCAAGACACAGTCCAAGGGGGAGAAGTCCATGAAAGAGAGTGGACTTGACGGCCGATGCGTGGTCCGACCGGAGCGGCCGGTTTAGTCGTTCCACCATCTCCATCTCAGCCACCTTCAGAATGGACAACTCAGCATCTGTTACGATCGTGGAGTGGCGAGCATTGATCATGTAGCTCAGCGTTTTAGTTGGTGTCTCACACACCTGAAAATCACAAAAGTAGGAGAACTGATGAAAAACGATATTTTGCCATTTGCCATTCATGAAACCTAATACATATTACAGAGGAAAATATTAAGAGAAGTTCTGGAAGAACATGTTATACATGTGTTGTTATTGATAAACTAGTTTAAAACAAAAAAATTATATCTGATAACACAATTTACGTGTACTATTTTAAGATAATTCATTATTTGAATGTACAGTGCCCCCTCAAACCTCTTAGACGGGTCTCATGGTGGGACGGTGCCATACCGGGAAGGTGTAAAAGTAGATATTTTGCACAACTTTATTTTCATGAAACTAGCTTCACTGTGCGAAATTTGCAATATGATGTTCGCGATTTTGCTTGTACTATCAATCTATATCATGATGATATATTTTTGGATTTAAATTACATTTTCACAAAGTATTAGCAAGGTAGGAAATGCAGGTAAGTTGTTCAAAGCATTGTCTCTTAGGGATTTAAGGCAGGACTGTGTATGCAATTAAATTCAATAGTGTCTTCGAAGGTAGCAAAGCAGCTATCATCAAAGCACAGCATACGTCAAACACATATCAACATTCATAGGAAACGCTCTAGAAGTGTAATAAGACATGTAGTCTGGTTCTGTAAAATAGTTTTAAAACAAAGCAATCAATTTGAATAACAATATGTGTTTGAAATAGTCTAAGTTCTCCTATTCTATCTATGTTGATATATTATTAGTTCTTTACACGTTGCACTCTCTCCTTCTTCTCTATCTGGCAACGCACGCTCAACGTGTTATTGTATTTGCCCCACAGCTATCTTGTCGCACTTTCCCAGCCACACCCGCCTCTGTAACGTACCTAATGCCTCTAACATATCAATATGAAGCTGTGTGGTTTTTAGACGTCGGTCTCAATAGTCGTGGGAGCTAATATCCCCTATAACCTATCGAGTACTCTTTCATAGAGCACTTACATTAAACAAAAATACATCTCTATTAGAGAAAGGCATTCGAGCTTACATACCCCATGTTTTTATTCTACTTCCAGCTGATGGGAAAAGCCTGAGATTCCCTCCTAGTGAAGCAGAGGGTCTGAAGGTTTTTACCCTGAGTGCAGTGTGAGGCTTCTCACATATCTTTATTGACCCTTTTTCATTTCATTCCTTTGAAAAGATATCTTATCAGGGAATGTGCATAGAGTGTGTCTTAAGCCGTGTCTCCACTTTTGCGATGAAGCTAGATTGCCGATGACAAGGGTAAAAACTGTCGCCCAGCGATGGAAACACGTCGCTCGGCAATGGAAAAGTTTATCGCCATATTAGGAAATGCTGGGTGACAGTTTTTACCAAATGGGCAGCTACAGACGACCACAAAACAGGTCTGTCTCCCACGATTCTTGTGTCATTCTGGCTAGTGACATATCCCGTTTATCGCCAGGTTTTCTGGGCATCAGATCAAGCATGTTTGATGTGGTTTATTGTCGACATTGCCGATTTTTCACCTGTCGCCAAGGTTTATTGCCAGGCGATGTGTGGCTTCCATAATTACTTGGTGCCAGCCTGTCTACAACCCCCAGCAATAAACCTGTATATATGTGGCTTCGCTGTCACCAACTACATTTTGAATTTTCATCGCTCAAGTGGAGACACAGCTTAAAGGGCTATACCCACTTAGCGACTTCACCGGTGACTGGCAGAATTGTCGGTAAAGTCACTGGGGACTGAATTATGAATCGATCGCTGGGCGACTGCCTGTGGGTATGATGTGCTTTGTGAGCAATGGGCGATGGACAACAGGATCACCAGGAAAATCGCCAAAAAAATCGCCAAACAAATATAAAACTTGCTTAATATTCTAGTCGATCAGCAACTTTAGTGGCAACTTTACAGATTGGTTGTCGCCGGTCGCCGGGAAGATCACCTAGTGGGTACAGGGCTTTAGAGGGGCGGAGACGGTGGGTGGGTCTGCTGACATAGGGTAGGTACACACTACTTAATTACACAGAGTAACAAGTAACTCGGCTATCCAGTTTAATAATAATGAATTACAAAATACAATGACATTTTTTTTTGTGGACAGCTGCACACATTCAAAAAGAACAGATCAATTTAGAGACATATATATATATGTATATTGATATTGGTCTAACTGACAAACATTACATAATAACACATATCATATACCAATGCCGGGATAGGTTATGAATACTAACCGGACACTGTCAGTAAGTATTCTTGGTATGTTGGCACAGTGGGCAGTATTTGTGTATACTGCCCACCTTGCTTAACTGTGTAAAATGTTTTCACTTTATTTTGTAAATTCAAATCTGAGTTGTGTGATTATTTTTTTTATTCTAGGTAAAATAATGCAATCTGATTAGATGAAGATATGGATAGATCTCATAATGTTAAGAAATTACATTTTTTAATTCTTTGAAATTGTGGACAAACCCAGCAAAGGATGCGACGTTATAATAATGTTACAGCAACATTTTGGTTGGTTCTGTATTTGGTTCTTTTTATGTTCTTTCGATGACTCCAAATTACATTGCTGCGAAGTACTGCCATGACATTGCACTATGATGTTATTACAACATTCTGGTTATGTTCTTCAACCCAAACAGAATGTTCTTATGATGTTCTGTTTTGGTTTCATCCTACCCTTACCAAAAAAAATGTTATAGTAACATTCTGATTTTGTGAGGTTTCAACCTCACCATCAATAACATACAGTAATTGTTACATGCCATTTTAGTAAGTAACAAACTGACTAAAAAAGCACGGTTGCAGAACGTTTCTGTTACTTCACAAGCTGGATGGGTATGGACAAATGGATTGTCTTACTAAAACACACTAAAGGCACTTTACTGGTCCTTGTCTGTACCAGTTGGCCTGCCCTGTAGTCCCAGCTTAGTTCAAACAG
This sequence comes from Lepidonotus clava, assembly GCA_936440205.1. Taxonomy (NCBI): domain Eukaryota; kingdom Metazoa; phylum Annelida; class Polychaeta; order Phyllodocida; family Polynoidae; genus Lepidonotus; species Lepidonotus clava. The sequence continues at coordinate 48,917,798 of OW387141.1, read as the reverse complement.
GTCGTGAAAGGACCCTTTGACTGGCGACCTTGGCCTTGCTTTCATGTAGTTTGACCTTTCCCCGACCTTTGATCTGTTCACTAAGCGGTCCTAATTACCTAATTATACCGCCATGAACAATTAAAGCATGACATAGACGTATGTAAGGGTCCCCTAGCTCCAGCTCTCATTATCAGCATCTACACACATATATACGTTAACATAGGGGAACATGTCTTTGGCAGCCGTCCGTATGTACACGGTTTTATGAAGGTCTGACATGATATATCTGCATGGAGAAACTCAGGTCATGGATTGTGACGGATCATGTTTCGTGAATCTTATTGTGGGATTAGTGCACAGCTTATAAAAAGATGTAAGTATTAGGTTTCTGTTCCTTGCCTTGAAAGGATACAATATTTCTATTCAGGAGGAAACTCCCAGTATGGTATCTGAACAATTAGTGGCATAATTAGATATAGGCAAATAAATGAAGGTGACTGGCTCCCATTTAATGACGGGAACATCAGTACAGTTTCTACATTACATACACTGTTAACCCAGCCAGCTTGTGACTTAACAGAAACGTTCTGCAACCATACTTTCTTTTAGTCAGTTTGTTACTTAGTAAGACAGCATGTAACAATAATGTTATTGATGGTAAGGTTGAAACCTCACCAAATCAGAATGTTAAAATAACATTATAGTTGGTGAGGTTAGGACGAAGCCAAAACAGAACATTATAAGAACAGTCTGTTTGGGGTTGAACAATGTAACAAGACTGTTGTAATAACATCACAGTGCAATGTCACAGCAGTACATTGCAGGAACGTAATTGGGAGTCATCAAAATAATGTAACAAGAACCAGATTCAGAACCAACTGGAACATTACTGCAATGTTATAATAACTTGATTATTATCATGAAAAACTAAGTTGAATTCAATTTAAATTCCATAAAACTCTTGTCTTTCCTGTCTGTAGACAGCAACGTTTGTAAACGAACCAGTGATGGGTCACCACAATTGACTTGGGAAACATTCCATTGTATTGTGATAAAGTTACAGCCTGTCATCATAGTCTTTATTTTATCACAGGCCCCAGTTATGGTTGTAGAATGTATTTCAATAGTTAATGCACATTGCCGAATTTTGACCCAATATCGGTTTTGGTTCCCTTGATAAATGTATTCAGTGGGTCAAATTTACAGGCGGTATCAAAACCAGCCTGGCCCCGACCATTCCCGTCCTTCTCATCTGACTCCTGTCTGCAGTCAACAAAGGCGAACCATCTCAATCTCGGTCTGGCAGTGGAAATGAGAGCCCCTGTTTGTCTAATGTTATTCCGCCCTTCTCTCAAGGCTGGAGTCCACCAGCTGATTTTACTCCTGATTGACAGTTGGAAGTTTAGTTAATCATTGGCATGTTTCACATCATTAGAAAGGATTCTTAATTCTCTTTCCAATGATTATAGGATGTGTGGTCTTTTGCGACATTTATAGTAAAAAAAACACGTAAATCACAAAATGGCCCGTCGTTAGGATCGCAAGGTGATTTTGGCTATCGCGAATTTGGCTCTTTTTAAGTTTTTATCAGGAATATGAAGGGAATCCATACATGTTGCATACCATTTGAAAGGTAATTTAAAATCCATTTTAATGATATATAAAGTGGCTATGATTAACACTTATTCCTTCTCACGATTTTCGAAATCAGACAAAAATCGGCTAGTGGATTACAGCCTAAAGCCCCATACCCACCAGGCAACGCACCGATGCGCCAACGCCAACTCCCGTTGAGAGTTGGCGTCGGCATCGGCGTCGGCCTAAAATTATTAAACATGTTTGATAAGGATCAGCGTCGGCATACTCATCGGCGCCGAGGGCCGACGAGTACGCCAACGTGTACGCCGATTGTGTGTGGGTATTCAAGTTGGCGTACTCGTCGGTCGATGAGTACGCCAACGAGTACGCCGACGCCGACGCCGATTCAGCAAAAGGTCGCCTAGTGGGTATGGGGCTTTAAACTTGACGAAAGCAGTCCAAAACACTGGCTGATTAAAGTCCCCCCTCTCCCCAGACACGCTAATCTCATCCCCCTCCACACTGAGAGTTCTCAACTAATTAATAAATTAGAGTCAAGAGGCTGCATATCAGCGGGGCCTGGTGAGACGGATTAAAAAGGTAATGGGAGGCAAACAGCACAGTGCTAGATTCACTTTACTGAAGACTGTCGCTTTAATAAGTTTACCTTGGGGAGTTGTCTGGTTGGTCCGTAACATGATGTTTGGTTACAGTATACAGTTTGTGGAGATGCAGTTTAACACTCGAGGGGGTATTCCACTACACGGCATAGGCTGCGATATAAGTGCGATATGACAATGTTATAGACAAATTTGCATACAAGAGTGAGATAATGGTTAAAAAATAGAAATTTGGAGCAATATTATGTGTAACATAGAATTTTATCTGTAATAAAAATTATGTGCAATGTTCTTGCGACTTCTCACAGCCCAAGTGGTGTAATGGAATACCCCATTCACTTTAAATTTGTTATTTCTCATCAGGGGCGGATCCAGGGTGAGTCCAGGGGGGTCCAGGGGAGTCCAGGGGGTCCTGACCCCACCCCCTGCCTTTTTCCCCTTTTTATTTAGTGTTCCACTAAACTACAAAAGGAGGGGAAAATGTCACACGCTTGTTCATGAAAGCTCACCATTTTGGTACTTAGCTCTTATGACCCCCCCTTTCGAAATTCCTGTATCCGCCCCTGCTCACACTGTCCTTTCCTCGGTTCGATGTTTAACACCGTTGTGGTTGCCCTTATTTAAAATTCTCAAACAGTAACCAAAGATATTTCAATGTAACCTTTGGCAGCTTAGTCTGCTACCTGTCTCAGAGCATAATGCACGACGAGATATACCGACTGCCATTCATTGGTCAACCTACTATAACAACTCGGGATTATATTCGGGTGGCAGTGCCGGTCAAAGTGTAAACAAGAACACTAAATTTACCTTTCAGCCTCGACGTTTTGTTGAATATTTGTTTTTGATATCGTTAAGAAATAGAGGGCTGTGTGACCAAATCTTTTAATTTTCTTATGAATTGCTCCGTAAACAATGACCGACATATCTTAAACAATATGAGATTATCTTCCACAAACGCATTGACTGCTGATGGGATGCCAAGAGACCAGGGCACTTTAGGGCTAAATATTGATCAATGGAGATATTGACGAAAACAAAGTTCAATAGACAAATGATTGGATTATTATTTAACTGATAATCTCTCACTATGTAACCATAGTCAGCTGATGGCTAAGTTGCATTAGTCAACCCCCCTTGATCACAATGACTAGGGTCAAATTTAGGATAGTCATTTGCAGGTAATCAATTTGTCCATAGAATATAGTCACTTTTGACTAACATATTATGGGATGTTGACAGGAGGTGACGTCAGAAGTTCAAGATCAACAAGGAAGGGGATGAGGAATAAACATCTTCAACAGGATGTTATTACTAAGATATCTGGGACATCACGGCAGGTATGATTTGAATAGGCCCTAAATTCTTCAGATAAAGTACAATATCAACCATAATAACAAGTTTGGCACACTAAGGCAAGTTAGAATTGCTAGTTACATGTTCACAACGTTTGGAAAGCCCAAGGGCTTAAGGCTCTCCTCAAGGTGAAGACTAATTAGGTGGTATTCGCTGGCCCCCTGCCCCTTAAATCCATGACTACATACACTATAGAGCTGGATCCAGAGAGTTTTGAAAGGGGGGGGGCACCCTATTGTAAAGAAAATGTTCACGGGACCCTTTAGATCCGAGAATTTTACATCACAAACAGATATTTGGTTCTAAATGGGTGGAGGGGGAGAGGGGGGGGGGGGGGGCGAATGCCTTCTGCACACCCCTCCCTGAATCCGCCACTGCTATATCCGTGGGCACATAACAATGCCTTCTGGGCCCCGCATACAGGATAGCTTACACCAGACTGGGGCTATGATGGGTAAATTGATACATCCTGATATTTCAGAAAGTCCTGTTTTAAAACATATTTAGGGACATTTCATTATCATGCTGACTTCTTAGAAGAACACATTTGTAGAAATTAAATAGTTGAGATTATTAATTTTAGTTTAGACAATTTGCCACGATAGATCTTCAAATGCATTGATCAAATACAACTTATGGATTTGGTCTTTCATAAAATACTATTTTGATTTTTAGCAAACTTCTTATTTTTGGCTGGTTTACATCTAAATATTTTTATTTTTATTTTGCATTTATCATATCCATGCTAAATGGTAAAAATACTTGTTAAATCAAAGACCAGTCTTCATAAAAACTGAGAAATACTGTACTTTCTTTTTTCCTTTTGATTGTCGATTTATTTAATATATTTAAAGGCTTCATAATAATTCAGAATGTTTTATTTTCCTGGGACATTCCAAAACTGTACACGTGGCAGTCGTTATGTGGACCATGAAAATTCTTGAATCCTGATTAAGGCTTCAATTCGCTAAGTCATTATTATATCTTGACTGATAAACAACAAAATGACCAAACCAGGTCGTTGAGTTGGTGTGCCCTACATGTTAAAGAGTAATTCATATTGGTCAGCACTTACTTAATTACATTGATATAACGATGAGGCCTAATACGTTTTGCAAAGTACAGGTAGATCTGTCTTTTTTTAAAGATAATGTTGCCTGTGTTAGTATATCAATCATGGGAAATTAGATAATGATATTAGAGCGAATATTTTAGCAAAACATAATGGAAGGCCCCTAGGATCTTGCTATGTCTCCAGGTTATAGGCCTATATTATGCATCTTTATTTATTGCATAATTAATATATGATGCTATATTTCTTTTACTTTTAAAATAACATAAATTGTATTTACACATTTAAGATATGCCCATGTTGCAGGGGCAATTGAGGATCTGAAAATTGTGAGGTTTTGTAGGTATCAAAACCTTAGTCAACATAGACTGAGAACATCTAGCCTTCTATGACGAAGAACATTAGTCATAAATCTGCACTTTCTAGTATGACTAGTCCAAGTTAGTCATATTAGTCACATTTGACCAGAAAAAGTTAGTTGTCTCAGGCCCCATCAAGTTGACTATGAAAGTTAGTCACCATGTGACTAGCTTTTTAACCCCTAGGATTATCAGTGTTATGTTAGTGGACATAGAAATGACTCAGCTTTATACAATGTATAATTAGGGGGTCCAAACTATGCACGAGGTTCTAAGGAAACGGTTTCCGATCAGACGATTTCTCAGTCTGCGAAAGTATTTATCATTCCCCGTAGTCTGTTAGTAGTCTGTTAGTATTCCAATCCTGACGTCATCCGATATGGCCGACGTGTGTGGATGTATCACCTACAACTCACATTTCGCTGTACATCAGCAGTAATATAACCTACTTTGCATCTCAATATGGAATTCATAACTTTTTTTCCAAAATATTTACTCTGAAAGAGTCCTGCATTCTTCCATTTCCTTATTGTTATACATTATGTTGATTGAGCAACTACTGGAAGCTTCGACCCCTTGTCCGTCTTGTATGGAAAAGATAATATGATTTTGTTTTCAAACGTACTTCTATTCAATAATCTATCGTGAATAATATATCCTCAATGTTATCACTTACAAAGTTTTTTAGTGTAACAGTACTGTCTGGATATTAGCTAATATTGTGCAGCTCAGCCATGCTAAGTTAAGTACTCACTTGGGGGATTCAAACTGCAATAATCATGATTTGTGTTGATTGGCTGTCAGTTTATATGTACATGGTTAATATCAGTTGCTAGTGCAATTAAAACCTAAACGTGAACTGATGATAACCCTCCAGTCGTCCATAGTCGTTCAGTTTCTGCAGTTCTTATTTACTTACAACGTTTTATGGAAAGATACCTCTAGAAACAGGAAACTTACAGCTGCCCATGAGTATGACAGTTGAAGGTGTTCTAAAGCGCCATATCCACTAGGCAATTTTGATCAATTCGGTTGACTAATCAGCACAAGAATCGACCAATCATTCTCATAGAACCGGCAGATTCTAGTGCCGATTTAGATTACCATTCAGTACAGTATATTACAAAATACATGTTTAATACAAGTTGGCCCTAGATTTGGCTGACTCTTCTTGTAGAGTTGGCCAGTTTTAGCAACGATGAGTCTGCCGACTTTGGTCAATGTCATCTAGTGGGTATGGGGTTTATTTTTCAACTCGCCTAGTGACTTTACCAGCCTTCTCTCATGTCACGGCCATGGAGCTTAAAGCCCCATACCCACTAGGCGATTTTACCGGCGACTGGCGACGGGCAACAGCCAGAATAGTGGTTAAATTGTTACCAATTCAAATCACATGTAAGTCTGTAATATTGTAATGTTACATACTAACATATGATCTGAATTGGTGACAATTTTACCACTATTCTGGCTGTTGCCGGTCGCCAGTCGCCGGTAAAATGTCCTAGTGGGTATGGGGCTTTAAGGACCATGCCCACTAAGCGATTTAGGCCTCAGTGCTTATATTTTCCCCTAATTGCCCATCAGTATGCTATATTGAAATGTATGTGTTTGATCTGAATCGCCAGGAATTTTGCCCGACAATTTGCCGACGATTTTATCAAACATGTTCATTTCAATATAGCATACTGACGGGCGATGAGGCCCCAATGGCCTAGTGGGTATGGGGCTTTAGAATCCCCCCTCACAGTAGATGTTCTACCTACCTCCGCTATTTGTGAACTTGTCGTATGTTGTGATAATTTAATCTCAAATAGCAAGTTCCCCTCCTCCTGATAGTAAAGCGTCAGGCGGCAGAACTGTAAAGTAGAAAACACATACATAAATACAACAAACTGTCAGAAATGTGTCGCATAAATGTAAATGGCAGACTACGTATACAGACTCTATAATTATTCATTACAGCATCTATGCACAAACCATTCCAACTATGCTGGATTTCAGTTACTTTGTAATGTAGTTAGAGGTGGGGGGATGATAAAGACTATAGAATGAAGGAAGGCCGCACGTATATGTACAGTATCTGCAGCTTTATACATCTGTAGATATTACCAACACTTTAACAACTGTTACTTGTGTTCATTGATTTAAAACTTTCTTGCCTTCAGCATCTCTACATCACAGAGCCATAAGAAATACTATCTTTATCTCTGATTACATTTTTGCATCTGATTTGATTGAAGCGTGGTTTGAGGATAGACACCCGTGATAGGGGCATGAATAGAGATGTCCTCTTTGATAACGTTCACAAGATTTGTTTCAAATAGCATTTCAAAATATAAAGTATCATCAAATAGCCAACACATATCCATATCCATTGATGTAATCTATTTAGAGATAACTAAAAATGGCTGCATAGTTGGGTTTTGGTAACAAAAAAACCATAAAATTCAATTTTTTGAACATCGGTATCTCACCTAATATTACCCTAAAGGCTTGACATTTTTGGGACACCTTCTTGATAAATAAAAAGAGCGAGGAAAGATTTTAAATGAATGACTTTAGTCTCTTTCTATCAAATGTAGAAAATTGTTTTGCAAAGTATTCTTAGAAATTTTCCATTTTGTCTTAATTGGTCTTATAATGAAATCTAGGACCTTATAATGAAATCTAGGACCTTATAATGAAATCTAGGAAAAATCTGAGACACTATTCTCTGCATATAACACTCATGAAGGTTTGTGTGAATGTATATTATTGTCGGATTGATATAACCAGTGACATTTTATGTTAAAAAAAGAAAAGAAAAAAGAAAAAATCAATTCGAAATTGATAAAATTTTTGTTTAATTTTATAAGCCTCAATGGGTACAGATAAATGTTGTATAGTATGTTGGGATCAGAACACTATTAAGGAATTCATTGATGATTGCCTGATTTGGCAGTTGACCACTGGTGTCCTTAACCTCCTCTCCCCATGATCTGTACCAACTTCTACCCTGCCCCAACCCCTGGGTGACCCACCTGGGCTGCCGCGTCCCCATTGAGCAGGGTGCCCAGCTTGGCGGCCGTCTTCACAGGGTCAAACTTGATGTCCGAGTTGCCCTCGACAAGGTACCGGTCGGCGATACTGTACCCCACGTGCAGGAAGAGGCCTGCCAATGAGAACCTCAAACATGATCCACCCACCAGGTATCGACTTCACAAAGTTGGCAGGCAGCGAGTCGTGCCGTCTCGTGTTTTCATCTAAATTCTATGAGTGTGCAGTAAGTTGTCTTTGTTGTTTCTCATAAAGGATTCATACGCTGGGTGTCGGGTTTACTGTGCAGGATGTGCTCTGATAATGTCCTCAAGAAAATGCTGCTTTTGTCATGCTTTTTGTATTACTTTGCCCAGAGAAAAAGTGGCTATATGAGTTTTATTTTATATGGTGTATACTTTGCAGGGTAAGCAGAGCAACACGTTTTAGTTCATATAATAGTGTATAAGATCACCATAAGATTCATCTTTTGGCCATATCAATGTCTACTTGATAACTTAGTTTTTTACCTTAGACGTACACACGCTCAAGTGATAGAATAAATTAATAATTTGATAATTATTTGCTTACCAAAAAGCTTTTACAGTTCTATGTATATTGGCCTCTAAACTATCTTACTTGTATTGGGCCTCTCATCTCTTACATGTCTGTTGTATATCTATTGGCAAATTATTATTTTTGTACATGTATTGGCATGTACTCAGGAATTAATCTTGTCTCTTACCTGTCCTATGTTTTTGCCGTATGCTCACTGGGCGTGCGCACACCACTTCGGCTTTAATACACCTGCATTGCCCCCTGTCGGCGCGCACAAACCCCGAGCCATGAGCTGAAGGTGGAATATGGTAACATATTGGATGTATTCTTCGGTCAAGGGCAAGGATATGGGAGCAATGAAAGATTGAATGACAAGGGAATCTTTCCTTGAACAAAATTTACATTAAAGATATACCGTACAAATAACGTATTTCGGTGCTTACTTCAGCTGAGATTGCAAGTTTACATTTCTCTTCTTTCTATAACCACTCTTAAAAACAGAACTGGAAATTGTATTCAGGCTAAAACCGTGTCTTATTACAGGAATGTAGTACTCAAGTTGTAAGGCTATATTGATTTCCTATTGCCGTTTGAAGGTACCTAAAATTGGTATTTCAGCAAGCTGTTTATTTGTTGTTCAATACAGCAGGGCATTCAATATAAGAAGTACAAATGAAGTAGGCATTTTGTTTCAATTCTAGATGATAAACACTGGCAGCTCTGATAACTGGCAATGGAGATCTCCATCAATAGACCTTGTGCAGATAGGAGCAGGGTGTACCCTGGTCTGTAAGAAACATATCAGAACCAGATGCCTAAGATAGAAGAATAATAGTATAGGTTATGCTAATAAGCCCATCTCAGTTTATACCAACAATACACTTTACCATGAAATATTATCAAAATTGTTTTTGTGTGTTTCTGTGCTTATTCCCTGAAGAGAGTTGGACAGTACAAAATTAATCAAAGCCATTTGGTTGATAGATTTCCCCTAAAATCTCTAGAATGTGATATTACATTTTGGACTTTACTCCATATGAACCAATGATAAAGCCTGTCAGTCAAACCTATGCTGTCCAAGCTATTTTGCCCTGAAATACAATAATTTGTTTGGCTGGCAAACAAGCAAGTCTGTCAATTGATAAAATTTCAGAAATGAGAATGTTTTAGGAGTATAGCAAAATCCATTCTTGCTTATTTAAGTAATCCTATGTCTTGTAGACAGGGATGGCATCTATGTGTGTTCCCAGCCAAGGATGCAGCATTCTTATAACTTTGCAAACATTCTGTTTGGTTCTATATTGTTTCCTGATCAGTTACTTTGATGGCTCTCAATAATGTTGCTGCAATTTACTGCTGTGACATTGCACTGCAACATTAATACAATGTCCTCGTTACGCTTTTTACCCAAACAAAATGTCCTTTTGGTTTGTTTTGTATGTTTTGGTTTGGTCTTAACCTTACCGAAATATATCATTATAGTAACATTCTAATTCGATGAGGTTTCAACCTCACCATCAGTAATATAACTGTGACGTTCTCTGGTAAGTCGGGGTTGCCGATTCTTACGACAGAGGAACGTGGGGGTTGTTCGGGTCTCGGGGCGGACGGGGAATCCGGGCCAAGAACCGAGATGTGTTTCTAGAGTCGTGCCTCGCGCACGAGGGGGGGCTGAGCGAATCGATCGGGAATCGGCACTCGATGTCGACGGAGGACTGCGGGGGAGGGAAATTATGGTAGGGGTACGGGTCGGCCGGGGGGCGGTCCACCCCTGAGTTCCGGTCCGCGGGGGCGACGGGCCGACGGTCGCCTATTGTTTGGTAGCGTGGGGCCGAGCACGCCGCGCCCTCGTCCCCGCGGACTTCGCTCCCTCGTTCCGCTCCCCATGTCTTCGTACCATACTACGCCTCGGTTTCCGGTACTACTTCGGGCCTTCGTGCCCTACTCCGTTCCCTCGTTCCTCGTTCTTCGGGCCTTCGGGCCCCTTGCCCTATGTTTCTACTACCTATCTCGGACTTCGGCTGTTTTGTCCTAACTTCGGCTTAATTACTCTATTCGGCTCATCTTTAGTGGTTGTTTCAGGAAAGAGGACACGTCTGGACACCAGGAGAACTGTTAAAGAACTCTGTTTATTCGGGCCTCACCGCCCCTTTATATACTAGAGAGGTCAGCCCTGATTGGCTGCCTTCGGTCACGTGACCTACAACTGACGTCACTTCCGGTTTATATATTCCGTTTCCGGTTTACATTTCACTTCCGGTTTACATATTTCCGGGTTTCGTTCCATTACGTTTTCGTTATTCGTTCTTTACATATTCGTTATTCGTTCTTTACATATTCGTTATTCGTTCTTTACATATTCGTTCTTTACATCTATTTCGTTCTTCGTTCTTTACATCTATTTCTATTATTACCTTATTTCTATTATTTTAACCTCTATGTATTTTGGCTGAATAGCCGTTCATCACACCCTCCCGCACCTTCTTGAAAGGTGGGAAAACACGTTATACAAAATTTCAACACAGTTCATACAGCAACGACAACAGAACATACTTTAGAACCAGAAACATTTCAATCCTACGCTCCTTATCGGCAGAGGAGGAGGTGTCACCCTCTGTCCTCCCCGGTCTACTTCGGAGGGCCCCCGGGGCCTATCCGGCTAATTATTATTTCTCTTCTTTCTTAATTTTTCTTTCTTCGTTTTTCTTTCTTCGTTTTTCTTTCTTCGTTTTTCTCTCTTCTTAATAAAAGTTCATATAATTCGTTTTTATATATCTTAGTCTCTTTTTATCTTCGTCGGAGTTCTCTTATCCTTGATCTATTTAGGACCTCCTCTTTTTCTCGTCTTTAGGATGAGCGAGCCGGTCGTGGCTCTCCCACCCGGGACTGGGGATCGGTCGTGACCCCGTCGCCCCCGCTCCTCTCCTCTGGGCTCTATTTACTTAGCCCCTCGGCGCGTTTTTCCTCGCCTTTTTACCCTCATTAGGACAGAGGGACCGGTCGTGGTCCTCCTGCCCGGGGCCATGGGTCGGTCGTGACCCGCAGTGCCCCCGTTCCCTTCGTTTTTCGTCGTCCAGACGTTCTCCCCTCGTTCGGGTGGAGAATCGGTCGCGACTCTCCCACCCAGAGGCCAGGGTCGGTCGTGACCCTTAGTCCTCTCGACCCTCGGTCCGTTCTACCGTCGTCCAGACGTTCTCCGTTGTTTTTGGGTAGAGAATCGGTCGTGATTCTCCTACCCGGTCGGTCGTGACCCCTCGTTCTTCCGTAACTGTTACTCTTCTCTGCGTTCTCTTAGGTGATGATGATGATTTTAAGGATGAGTTGAAGAAGAAAGACTGAAGTTTTTGTAGATAGAATGTTCTTTTTGGACTTCGCACCCTCGGTCGCCTCGGCATTCAGAGCCCCCCAGTGACTTTTTCACGGTTGGCAAGGACAACATGTTCGAGCCAAAGGCCAAGGTACCCAAAGAAGAAGATGGCGTTGTATGTGGAAAGGAACTTAACTTCATGCATTAAAGCTTAGAGTGGAAGCTTCAGCAGACGACGTCGCGGGTTTCGTGCTACTTGTCACGGTGAAGCTTTGAGATGGAGTTCGGGTGAAGGTGAGACTGAGAAGATTAGAATCATTAATTATCGATGAAGTGTCCGTTTTCCGTACAGGAACTGAAGTTTGACTTTTACGACACATGTCCTCGTGGTTAACCCAGCATCAAGATGTTCCGTCCTCGACCACGTCGACACATTTGAAGATTTCAGGATTTCAGAAAGAGATGTCGGAGAGAGTCCACCATAGTAAAGTATTTCCGTCACCGTTCCGGGCCCAAGTGGCATGACAACAACCGGAACGGAGACCTGATTAAGAAGATAATTTTGATGAAGTTTCTTTTTGATGACAGGAGCCGGTGCCTCTCATCCCTCCCCCCCCCGTAAGCAACGGCAGGAAGACAGTCCTCTGTGGGGCGAGAGGGAGGCTCCTTCGTTCTACTGATGAGATGATTTTCCTAAGAAGAGGATTCCTGTTTCGGGCACTCGGGCCCTCGTTCGTTTCCTAGGCTCTCGGGCCTCGCTCTGCTTACTAAGTTTTTTTTCTTCGTCCTCCCGGAGGACCGTGCTTATAGACGATTTTCGTAAGACTGTAATACCAACAAATAGTTCGTTAATAGAAGTAAGTTTAAGATCCGGTCTGGTTTGATTTTGGAGTAAGGCCACAGTCGTCCACGGTGCCATGTCACATTGCATGGAGACACTATGCCTATGACGAACGCCGAGACAACAGCTCCGAGCCGTTCCGGGCTGCTCCTAGGTACGACGGTTCGAAGTTGGTAAGTTGAAGATATTAGTGAGAAGGAGAAGAAGAAGCCGTAGAAAGTGAAGATGGACGACATCAACTGGGACCTGCACCCAACGTCAACCTCTGAGATCCGGAACGGGCCCATTCTCAATAAAATAGCATGTATAGAGAACTCATCCGATGTCGAACTCCAAGAAGGGTCGCTCCTCGTCGCTCTTTGCAGACCTCTTGATTTGTCTATCGAGGCATCCGCGGCCGACGTTCCAAGCACCACCTCCCTGTATATTGCAAAGATTACTTCCCTATATGTTTCAAAGACTATTTTGTTTCGTTCCTTGGGAAGAAGACATCAGGAAATACGACATGGAAGGAGTCTCTGTCGTTACAGCAGGTAAGAGATTAATATAAGTTTTAGTAAGTCTATTAAATTTTTTCGTTTCTCGTTCATGTATTGTTTTTACTATATATTACGGTTGGTCACGAGCCAGGGCCCCTAAGTTATCGTCCCTGCTCGTGCCTTGGTCCTCCGGGAAACATCTACGACTCGCCGCAATCCTTTCACGACTCGCTGCATCAACTCTGGCACGATAAAACCAGCATTCAGGTCGAGAAGTTCCATTTTGCCGCTCTTCGTATGCGGTAAGAGGCTGAAGACAAGGAAACTCAGAAGATGATGGTACATGAATCCAGGTTCATCCACATTCTGATCGATCCATCCAAAATCAAGAAGACAAAGTTGCAGGAAGTAGAAGTGCCGCTAGAGGACAGAGGTCGTCTCTTCCTCGCCTCCAGATCGCTCAAGGCAGCGCGGGAAAAGGGTTTTCAGTCTTGGCCCGCGCCAGCCTTTCCTCCAGCGGCGAGTCGCCGGCCCACCGGTACCTTATTTACCCCGGCACGACCGTCGACTCAAAGACTACAATGACAACACTATCCGTCCATTCTGATTTCCTTTCCTCGATTCCGCCTCCCAACTTTCACTCTCGCTCCCGGGCCGCCCGGCCCGTTATCCATTTCCGCGACCGGACGATCCCGTTCCACCTGCTCGGTCCCAACCAACGCAGCGGGCTCCAGGGAAGAAGAGGAACAGCTACAAACTTGTTTTTCCTCCTAGCGCCTCCTTCCGTCCCGTATTCGCCCCGCAGGCTTGGTAAGTTCATTCCAGTCATGGACCCTCCAGCTCGCTGATTACACTCAACACCTCCTAACACATGTGGTTTCGTTCACTTCCGCAAGAAGGTTCCCGTAAAGAAACTAATAAGAATAAATTAAGATAAGAATGTTCGAGCCCGCCAGTCCGTTCCCGATGAGTTTAAGTAAAGTTTTCGGGCCCGTCCAGCGGTCTCCAGGAGAGTCTTTTATCCAGGCTTCGGCCTCCTGTGCGGCTCAGGTACCTCCGCCTCGGCCCGGTTCTCTCCCTGGGGGTTTGACACTATGGGTGAGGAGCCAACGCCCCGTAATCCCTCCCCACCCGACTCGCGACGCGCCATCTTCCGCCTCTGGTTCCGTCGCGCTGTTTTTCTTCCGTGCAAGACCTCGAGCAGCATCTACTTCACCCTTCTTCTTGGCGCCGGATCGGCAGCAACAGTCTCTCCTCCCTAGCGGGGAGCTCGAGAAGCTGATCCACCATTCCGCTCTGTTTTTCCGCCTCTCTTGTCGCCTTCAACAAGTCATCCAGTTGATCCTCGTTTTTGTGCATCACTAGGGTCTGAGCCAATTGGACGGTCCGGTTGTGTTCGTTAACTAGCTGGTCGACCCCCGGGAACTCCCTGGTCAACGGCCCCAGTGCCGCCGTCGGGAACTGCGCCATCGCTTCTTCAAATGTCTCTGGCTTGCGGCCCGTTTCTAGTGCCATCAGGAACGCCATAGACGCCGAAGCCATTGCTCTTGTCTTGGCCGTCATTCCTCGCACCTCCCTCGGGGGCCACGTCAGTTGCACCCGAATGGCCTTTTCCGCGTCCCAGTCTCGTACCGCTCGCGCCGTCACCGGAAAGTGTCCCTGTAAGACCTGGTGAACGGCCTGTGTCCGTAATAACTTGAGTCTCGGTGTTTCCCTAGATGGTCCTGCCGTCGGCATCTCCGTTCCTATAGACCCGAACACTGAATCCGCTCCCGACTCGTCCAATTCTTGTTTCTCCGGCTCGTATCCTCTGGTCTCGGTCTGCCCCAACTCCATGTCCTCTGAGTCTTCCACCTCCGCGTCCATGGACTGGGCAGCCGGTATTTGTAATCTGTGTATCACAACCCGTGGTTGTAGCGCCCGCCCGTGTTTATCCTCGTCCTTGAGTGGGGTATCCGGTCCTGGCGGCGATCCCATACGTTCGGGCGACGGTGGTCCCGGGGTCTCCTCCGATCCTTGCGACCCGAAAAACGAGCTCCCCAAACTGGCTCGAGTCAGGTTGTCAACCGCCGCCCGTGTCTCTGGCGTGTCTGGTGCTACCGTAATGTCTCTCATTCGTTTCAATCCTGGGGGCGGCACTATCGGCTGCTTACATACCATCTTCTCCAGGGGTGAATCTGCTTTCGTCGGGGTAGGGGTAGAGAACAGCGGCTGTGTCGAGGCCGTCGACGCCGTGTCCTCCGGCCTGGCCGCATGCCGAACATACTTTACTTTCTCCACTCGCCCCGTCGGTTTGAGTCCCTGCCTTTCTGCCATCTCCCGTAGAAACCTCCCTAGATACAATGCTTCTCTTTCCACCAGCCGGCCTCCCTGTGCTTCCCGAATGCTGTCCTCCAGCTCCCGGTCGGATCTCGCCTCGTGGTAACCCCTGAACGATCCCTCCCGGTTCATTGTTCCTTTTAAATACCCGGGGTACCTCGGGTGTCGTGATTCGTATATCACCGATTTCTTATGAACTGTCATCATAGTAAATTGTGCGTCGCTACAAGGTGGTTCTAGTCCCGTGGTCCGTCTGACTCCTGTCGAGGTCTCAGGCTGCGATGGTCCCAGCTCTCCCGTGCTACTAGACTCAGCGATAATCAAAGACCGATCGCTTCGGGCCGACATACTCCTGCCTGACTCCGACTGGTCCGAACTCGTTCCCTCCTCCAATTCTCTCGGGACTTTCTTGACCTTTTTCCACTTCTTCTTTCGCGACGGCTCCTCCGTCGGGCATCCCTGCGTCGGGGGCCTCTTGAAAGCGAGCGGCTCCTCTTCTTCTTTGCCTTTCGGTCGTTGGTCGTCGGACGAGCTCACCAATTCCACCACCTCCGCCCCCGGTGGTATTCCTGAGCAACCCGGCTTCGGGGTGGGTGTGGATGTCCGTCCTTTTCCTCTGCCTGGGAGTCCTCGTCCTCTCGGTTCCCGTGGTTCTCCCTGGGCGTTTAACTTCTTAATTCGGCTCTGTACTAACCCTGATATTTGGTCTGGTGTCAGGAGTGGCTTCGGGTTGACCACGGCCCGGCTCGCGCTTCGCGGCGACTCGGTGTCTTCCTTCCGTACTCCTTTCGCGGCCCTCCGAGGGGAACGACGCGTGGGTGTCGATCGTTCCGCCACCTCGGCCAGGGGTCCCTTCCCTGCTGCTTTGGCTGCTTGGGCTCCCTCGCCGGCCTCGTCGGCCTCTGATCCTTCTTCGGTTGCTACCTGCTCCAACTGCTCGGCGTCGCTGTCCTCGGATCCTCTCGACGCCCTCGGGTAGTAAGGTATGCGGATATGCCGTCGCGGCCTCTCCGGTGCCTCCTTATCCACCGCCCTCTCAGGGGGTTGAAACCCCTCCGGATGGCGCACCGCGTAGTCCCGTTCCATGTTGGCTACCCGGGCCGCCGTTTCATCCCCAGTAGCGAAACTGGTGTACGGCGGTCGTCCTTTCGGGTCCAAGGCGAACGCCGCAGCATACTCCAGCCTCAGAAGGGGGTCTTGCTTCGGCATCCCCCTCTGCAGGTTCCCTTCGTGTGAGTCCGTCATGTGCTTCCTCCAGTCCTGGTGTGTCGAATAGGCTCGACTCGAACACACCGGGCACATGTAGTACTGCTTCCGTAATCCATCGTGCTGGCCTTTAATATGCTTGGCCAAGTGCTTAAACTCCTTTCCGTGACAATGTCCTTCCCAGCACTGTCCGCTCATCGTGTCTGTTTTCCGGGCTTTCGGGGCTCGTTCCAATCCTGAAGCTCGTCCCGTCAGCCGTTTCCGTTTTTGTCTCGTGGTGATGCTGCTCGTCTCGCTTCTCTGCTTTTCTTCTTGTTTTCTTCTCCTTAGCTCAGTCTGCTCGTCTGCGATTCGATGAATCCTGATCGGCTGACCAGAATGACCTGCTCCGGCGAGCGCTCTGCCTTTTATAGCCGCCGCAGGCGGAAGTGGGCGTGGCCTGCACTAGCGACCCCTAGCGTCAGACTCACCATCCACTTCTACGGTGGCGCCCCCTACTATTTTCCGGTCCCCGGGGCCCGCCGCTGGTCACCGCCTCGCCTGCTTTCTTTACCTCGCGGCCCTTCGCCCGTCCACGCGTTTTTCCTAGGCCTTTTATTGCCCCACCGGACGCCCTCGGTCCTTTCATCCCTCGTCGCCCTCTCTTGCCTTTTTCATCTTGGCCCTCACAGTGCTTCCGCACACTTCCCGGAGAACACAGGGGCTCGGCGTTATCATCTCCTCGCCGCCGCCCCGTTCTCTTTGTCCTCTTTTACTCCTTTTACGACCTACTTTAAAGCCCGTCCTCGTTTCAGGCCTCGCCTTTTACAGCCGTCCGTTCGTTCCTCCGGCGTTCCCGAGAGTGCCGCATCTACTCTCCTCCGGTCTCCTGGACGCTGTAAAGCGGTATTACCAAGTCGGCATTACTTCAGAAGTCTTCACCAGCTTGCCACCGGGTCTGTCTTCTGTTGTAATCCAACCATCTTTTCCACGCTGTGGTTCCTCCGAACTGACCGGAAAGCGGCTCCGTGGGACTACTTTAGACATTCGGGCCGTCGTGGCTCCCGAACGCCGTTTTTCGTTCCAACCCCGCATTTCCCACCTATATTACATCCGCAAGAGAACCAATCTTCAGCTAGGTAGCGAATCTCTACAGCCTAACGACCTGCACTCCTACTGTAGTGGTCAACGCACCGCCCCGACTCAATGGCCCCAGGTTGATCAGTCCTTTTTGGCCAAAGCCTTTTTGTGTAGCGCCGATTTGGTCGTTCCCTTGGTCCTCTTCCACCTGCGGAATCGAGACACGAAAACGACTTCATCACAAAAAGGGGTGCCCCGTTTCCTTACGTGCCCTAGCGCGCCCCACCCCAAGCATTTACTGTGCAGCCTCGTATCCTTGCTGGTCAGCTACCATCCAAGCTGGCGCAGCGTGTCCTCGGTAGGGTTCCAGGCGGTCCACATGGACCACCCCCCCCGGTTTCCCTCGTTTCTTCCGTACTACCACCCGTCCTCGGTCAAGCACCTTGACGATCAGTGCAGGGCCTATCCATGGAAATCGCAACTTCGTTCCTTTGTCCCTATCCACTACCGTATCGTGCACCCAGACCAGTTCTCCGGCGTGGTATTCCCGCCGAGTCACCTTCCCATCGTACTCGTGTTTCTGATGGATGGCGGCTCGTTTCAGCCCCGTCCGGGCCTCCCGATAGGCCGCGACTAGCCCTTCCTCCAGGCTTTCCACATAGTCGCTTACCCGTCGGGGTTCCTCCTCTGGTCCTAGAGGTCTCCCATAAATCGCCTGTCGCGGCATCATGGTCTGTCGGCCCAGCATCATCATATTCGGTGTCACCCCCGTGCTGGCTTGCGGCGTTGCTCTATAACTCATCATCACGAGCGGGACCATCTCGTCCCATTCCCGACCCGTCGCTCGGCAGCTGGCTTTCAAACAACACCCCAAAGTACGGAAACTTCGTTCTATGTACCCGTCACTCCTGGGGTGGTACGGCGTCGTTCTTGTTTTGTGTATCCCGAATAGTGCACAGACCTGAGCCACCACCTCGGATTCGAAATTCGTGCCTTGATCCGATTGTAGTTCCCGAAACGCGCCGTACCGTGCTACTACTTCTTCAACCAGTTTGTTCGCCACTGTCGTTGCCTTTTGATCCGGGATCGGGAAACACTCCAACCATTTGGTGAAATAGCATCCCACCATCAGGCAATACTTATTTCCTCGTTTGGTGACTGGGTACGGGCCCGAAACATCCATGGCCAGCCGTTCCATCGGCTCCCCCACTATGTACTGATGTAGCGGCTCCCGTCTTCCTCTTCCCTTTTTCAGCAACGCGCAATCACATTCTCGACATTCCTTCCGCACGTCTTCCCGGAGTCCCGGCCAGTAAAACCCTTGTTCCAACAGGGCCGTCGTCCTGGCGACTCCTAAATGCGCTCCTGCCGCGCCTCCATGGTATTCCCTTACCAACTTGGCCCGTTCCCCTCGGGGAACGACCAACTGGTTCCTCCAACCATGCCCTTCTAGTTCCCAGTACTTCCGATGCAGCACGCCATCCCTGAGGCTTAATCGTTCCCATTGCCTCCATAGGATCTTTGTTTCCCGGGATTCCGGAGATATGGCCTCCCAACCTGGCCGGTCCGCATCTTTTTCCATCCGTGCGACAATCGGCCCTATATCTCGATCCCTCCTCTGCGCTGCTCTCATCTCCTGCGGGGACCATCCGGGCTCGTACCCCCGGGCCCGCGTCACTACTCTCACTTGTTCGGTATTCTCGTGCTCCTCTCCACATTGTTTGCACGGATACCGGGACAACGCGTCAGCGTTCCCATGCTTCCTGCCCGGTCGGTGTTGGAACGACACATCATGCGAGTCGATAATCTCAATCCACCGAGCAGCCTGCCCCATCGGTTCCTTACTTCTCTGCAGCCAACTGACCGCGCTGCTATCCGTCCGGACTATCACGCGTTGACCATAGATGTAGCACCGAAAATGCTTCAAAGCTCGCACCACCGCCAACAGTTCTTTCCGCGTGGTGCAATACTTTCGTTCGTTTGACTCCAGGGTTTTGCTCGTGTAAGCTATCACCCGTTCCTCCCCTCTCTGCTCTTGTGATAGCACGGCTCCCGTTCCCACGTCACTGGCGTCTGTGTCAAGCCACCATTGTCCTTCTTCCTCCGGGAATCCCAACACCGGGGCCTCCGTTAGCGCCTTCTTCATCGCATCAAATGCCTCTTGTCGTCTCGCGCTCCACACGAATGGTTCCTCCTTCGTTGCCAATTCATACAAGGGGGCAGCCAACTCCGTGAAGCCGTTTATATGCCTTCTGTAGTACGAACATAATCCCACGAAGGCTCGTACCTCGTGGAGATCCCGCGGGACCGGCCACTCGGTTACTTGCCGACACTTTTCGGGGTCGGGTTCGATCCCGTTGAATGAGACAACGTGCCCCAAGAACGGAATCTTCTTCTGGAACAGCTTACATTTTCGCGCCTTTAACTTCAGTCCTGCAGCGTTCAGTCGGTCCAGAACCCGTACCAATCTTTCCAGAGTCACTTTGAACGTTGGTCCAAAGACCAGTATGTCATCCAAGTATACCAGACACTCCTCCCACACGATTCCTCTGAGGATTCTTTCCATCAGTCTCTCGAAGGTGGCTGGGGCGTTCACTAGCCCGAATGGCATCACTTTAAACTCATACAATCCTCCTTGAGTCACGAAGGCCGTCTTTTCTTGGTCCTCCGGTGCCATCTCCACCTGCCAATATCCGCTTGCGAGATCCAGACTGCAGAAGAATAGGCTTCCTCCCAAAGTGTTGAGGCTGTCCTCTATCCGCGGGAGCGGATAGGCGTCCACTTTCGTAGCCTGGTTCAGTTTTCGGTAGTCAATACAGAACCTCGTTCCTCCGTCCTTCTTTTTGACTAGAACGGTCGGGCTACTCCACGCACTCCCGCTCTCCTGGATAATCCCTAAATTTAACATATCCTCCACCAGTGCTCGTTCTTCCTCTCTCCTGGTGGCCGGATACCGTCTGACCCTCTGCTTGATCGGCATCTGATCCCCCGTTTTAATTCGATGTTGTACTAAATCTGTCCGTCCTAACTCATGTTTCGAGGTCGCAAACATTTGTTCCCGGGCCATGATGGCTTTCTCCAGCTCTTCGCCCTCCTTCGTGGTCAGGTCTTTCTTAGCCTCCCCTATCATTTCAACGAGCGCTCCTGGGGGTTCCTTTGCTTCACTTCCTATTCCTCGTACCTCTTGTACGAAGGTGGCTTCTCCGAGTACCCCGCCGGTTTCCAATTTCACGCTCTCGGTCCCTCGGTTGGCCACCCAAACTTCATTTTCTTCTCCCAATGTCACCGTTCCTGGGATTACCTCCAGTCCCATAGGTAATCCAGCGCCGGTGATGACAGCCAGCTGTCCACCCTGTCTTATGTCCATTCTCGCTACTACTGTTACTCGGGTCACTTGGAGTGGGGGTATTTCCGTCGTTTTCTCGATTCGCACGACCTGTCCTCCGACGGTAACTGCCCGAATCCCATCCGTTCTCTGTTCTACTCCCGGGATTCGTTCCCCCTCTCCCTCCCCCTCGGCGGGCAGGAAGATGGCACTCGCGTGGGGCTTAACTGTCAGCCGGTATTTCACCGCGAAGTCGTTTCCCAGGATCCCTTCATCTCTACCGATGTCTGCCACCATGAACGTCCACTTCAACACGCGTGTTCCCAATTTCACTGGCAAGTTCGTGCATCCGTAGCACCGCAACGGACTACCATCTACCGAGCAGAGACGTCCTTCATATCCATCCAGTTCTTCCCTTTTTCGTCCCCACTCTCTCCAGAGGCGTTCCGACAGCAGACTGATCATAGATCCGGTATCAACCAAAAAACGGACGACACTCTCTCCCACCGTCCCGGCCACATAAAGTCCACATTCTCCCATGCCTACTACTTCTCTCGCCGCGCCCGAAGGGGGCCCCACGCTTACTGCGACGGCGACTGTCCGTTTCCCTGACGCTGAGAACACTCTCTTGCGAAATGGCCCTTCTGGTGACAGTGATGACACTCTAAATCTTCTTTTCGCTTCTTAAACGCCTCCCTCCGGGCCGTTGCTTGTCTTCTAGCTTCCCGTTCCTCTGCCAATTCTTTCATCATCTCCTCCAACTTACCGTTTAAGGCCATGATCTGTGTATTGGCGTCCTCCTCGGGCTTCACTGCCCGCAGGAGGCGGCGTGAGTATCGTTCCTGTATTTCTACCACCTCTACCGCCTCCTCTAGTGTCTTGCATCCTTTCTCTGCACACTTCAGCTGAAGGTCTTCCTCAACTGCAGCCTGGAACGCATGTAATGCTGCTTTTTCCTGGCTAGCGTAGTCGTTGGAGAAGTAGGCTCTCGATGCCAGTCGCCGGGCATTATCAGCCAACTCCTTCGCTGTCTGGTTCTTTACACGTTTCAAGCCCGCCAACTCTTGCAGAGCATTACACGTGTCCTTCTCCTGACCGAACCTCCGGCGCAACGCATCCACCCTCGCCGAGTAACGGAGTCGTTCCCTGTCCGGGAGTCCGACAAAGTACATTCGTGCCGTTCCCGTCAGCGAGAGGAAAAGCATCGCCGCTTTTTCCTCGGCCGTCCAGCGTCCCAATGTTGCGTACTCCTCAAACTGGTTGATCCATCCCTCGAAATCCGGTTTACCGTCATACTTCTCTGGTCGTAAACTGAACTTCTTCAAACTCGCTCCTTCCTGACCGGTCTGTTGTTGTTGAGCCCGCACATTCTGCTCATCCGTCGGGGTGGACGTTCCCATAAAATTAAACTGCCTACCCATGATGGTCGTGTCCTCCCCTTTGGTCTCGGTTTTCGCACCTCCTTTCTCCTCCCCACCTTCCTTGAAGGCGACGTCAGAATCCATCTGCTCGAAGACTGCCGCAGTCGCCATGAGTATCCAACACCGATGAAACACCCAAGATCCACAAGTCCGTATGTGCCTATTTCAGCACCACCGCTGCCACCAGTGTGACGTTCTCTGGTAAGTCGGGGTTGCCGATTCTTACGACAGAGGAACGTGGGGGTTGTTCGGGTCTCGGGGCGGACGGGGAATCCGGGCCAAGAACCGAGATGTGTTTCTAGAGTCGTGCCTCGCGCACGAGGGGGGGCTGAGCGAATCGATCGGGAATCGGCACTCGATGTCGACGGAGGACTGCGGGGGAGGGAAATTATGGTAGGGGTACGGGTCGGCCGGGGGGCGGTCCACCCCTGAGTTCCGGTCCGCGGGGGCGACGGGCCGACGGTCGCCTATTGTTTGGTAGCGTGGGGCCGAGCACGCCGCGCCCTCGTCCCCGCGGACTTCGCTCCCTCGTTCCGCTCCCCATGTCTTCGTACCATACTACGCCTCGGTTTCCGGTACTACTTCGGGCCTTCGTGCCCTACTCCGTTCCCTCGTTCCTCGTTCTTCGGGCCTTCGGGCCCCTTGCCCTATGTTTCTACTACCTATCTCGGACTTCGGCTGTTTTGTCCTAACTTCGGCTTAATTACTCTATGCGGCTCATCTTTAGTGGTTGTTTCAGGAAAGAGGACACGTCTGGACACCAGGAGAACTGTTAAAGAACTCTGTTTATTCGGGCCTCACCGCCCCTTTATATACTAGAGAGGTCAGCCCTGATTGGCTGCCTTCGGTCACGTGACCTACAACTGACGTCACTTCCGGTTTATATATTCCGTTTCCGGTTTACATTTCACTTCCGGTTTACATATTTCCGGGTTTCGTTCCATTACGTTTTCGTTATTCGTTCTTTACATATTCGTTATTCGTTCTTTACATATTCGTTATTCGTTCTTTACATATTCGTTCTTTACATCTATTTCGTTCTTCGTTCTTTACATCTATTTCTATTATTACCTTATTTCTATTATTTTAACCTCTATGTATTTTGGCTGAATAGCCGTTCATCACATAACTCTCATGTGCCATCTTTGTAAGAAACAGACTGACTAAAGAGGTACTTTTAGTTTTGGGGAATTACTTTGTGCTTATGGATGTTGTTCAGGGGAGTAATGAAGAGTTGAATACAGGAGTAGTTGTTGGTGATGTTTTATGACTTCTTCAGTCACAGGTAAGAGCATGGCCTCAGGCCAAAGCCCCATGAAAATTCACATATACATAGCTCTGCAGCCCCACTGCCAGCATTCAAAGTTCCCTCTAGGGCCTCCAGGGCTCTTATTGGTTAGTCAGGCTCCAGGTGGTAGGTGGCTCCACCTGGACCCTATGAGGGTAGTTAGACACTAAGTTAAGGGTATAGTTTAGTACATACAGCTTATAATATTATAATTATGAATTCCTATATAATTATATTCAAAATATTTGAATAGATATGTGTTTTAGAGTATAAATATGTCCTACCAATTTTAAGGTATGACATAAGGCCAGTAGGCCGAGGGCGAGTAATCACCATAGACATGGGTGAGCTCCTTACAGGAGCGGTGAACATGGCAGGCGCTTACAGTGCAGGGTAACAGTATAAGTCGTATAACGTGTAAGTAACATACCAGTAAGGAGACACTACTGTTAGTACAGAGGGTGACTCACCGTAGACGTGGGTACGCTCCTTACAGGATAGGGACGGTGAGCAGGGCAGGCGTTTACACTTCAACGTGCCGTTAGACATACACTGACAGATGTCAGAGCACTCACTGTCGTTGTGGTACATCTGAAACACACAGCCACAGGGGTTAATGTATTATTATGAAAGATAAGAGACAAGAGAAAGTGGAGGTAAAATTATAAACTAAAGCCTGGTCCCCTTGTAGTAACTAAACCCCGGCATTCAACATTAGTCGCCGGGTGATAAACAAATTAGAATGTCACCAGGTGACTGGTGGCCATATTCCACTATGCGGCGTTTTGCTCACGGTGGGCAATTAACAAGCGGTGGTTTGACCCCACCGCTAGTGAAACTGGGCACCGCATGATGGAATATAGGAATTGCTTGCGGTGGTTCTAGCGGTGGTGCTTGCGGTGACCAAATGCTAGCACCACCGCAAATGATTCTATATTCTTTTATATGGTTTAAAATATTTTTTTTGACTTTTTAAAAATTGTATTATGATTTTTATGATTTTTTTATGATTTTTTATTTATATTCTATAATTATTTTATTAAGTTTTCCTTTAAGTGCTTGCGGTGGCAGAAACGGACATGTTCGTTTCTAAAGTACAAATTACTTGCGGTGGCAAAAACAATCACCGCTAGTGGATGCCCACCACATAGTGGAATATGGCCTTAACTAGCTGCTGGTGGAAAAACGCTAATAGCCAAGTTGGGACATACCTGGGCAACTATACAATTTAATCACCTGCTGATTAGTTCTAATTACCGTAGCTTGGTCGCTGGCACAGGCAGGTTATTAAACTTGCTTAATATTTCGCTATGGCAATAAGTGTTAGTAACCAGACATCATGGCTCCAGTGTTTAGTTAATCACCGGGCTACTAACTGACCTTAGTAACTAGTGACTAAACCAATTTTGGTTGCCCTCTGGGGATCAGTCTTAAACCTCTATAAATAAAATTCTGGGGAAAAGGGGGCAACCCCCCCCCCCCCCCCACTTTCTATTACAGCGCCCCCACCTCTTCCAAAAGCTGCGACGGCCACTGATAATGCATGTAGTACCAGTACCGTGCATGGTAATGGTGTTTAAATGATTAGACAAGGCATATCTTTGGAGCAGCATTTGACACTATTGCTCTAAAATTTGTAATTTTGTTATTTATGACCGAACATTCATCTTCTTAGGACATGCCTGACATTCAAATGATGATATTTTAGCACAGTTTTGGCGAAGTCAGAGTAAAACTAAAATGCCAGAACTTCTCAGTTTTTAAACAGACCTGGCATATTGGCAGTCAAATGTCAGTTTTGTCCTCGATAGGTTATCAGGCTATTTGTCAGACTATGAGTGGGACAATAAAAAGCCATGTAGTGGCGCCCGGAAATGAAGGAAGTCAGTGGTTTCTATTGCGGTTTTCGGATCGGATATCTTCAAACTTTACCAGCTATCCAAGTTATTGTTATGGTTATTTGTCTTTTTTATTAGTTTAAACTGAAACCAAAGTATACCAAGTAGGCCTGTATAAATGAAATAGAGATCATTGTTTTGCTTAAAGTTTAGCTTTCTATAAAGCTCTCCCACACATTTTCCTGGTGTTACATTAAGGGACTTTTTGGTTTACATTCACACAGCCATAGAAGAGGAACATTAAGTAAAGTATTATTAATGAATTAGTTCTACACGCAAAGGAAGTTCCAATTGTATTGGGCAGACTTAAAACATAACCTCCAATAATGTCTTAATTAGCTTACATGTGGAAACGGTATCTTTTCAAGCAAAATCCAAATGCAATAAAGGACAGTTTGATGTAGACTGTTGATTAGGTTTTCTGTCAGCTAACACCATGCCACCTTTTATCTCCATTTCTTCACTATTTGGCGGTCAGGTCCCTTAAGCCCCATACCCACTGGGCGATTTTTCTGTCGCCCGGTGAAAAATCGCTGGAAAACTATTAAAATTTCTGGATATTACCGTCACCCGGCGACGACAATAGGCTTTATCCCCACAGCCTGTCGCTGGGCGACAGTAAAATCGGATAGTGGGTATGGGGCTTTACTGTTTTGTTTTGTTCATTACCCAGATCAACTTCGCTTAAAGGAACCGCAGCTAATGATGCAATTTCACCACATGATTAAACCTTTTTTGCATTCGGAATCGTGCAGATTTAATGAAGTTAATGTCAATATTCGTGAAAAAAGGAGAGCAATAGAATAATACACTTCCCGCCACTTTCTCCCACTCCGAGGTCAGGGACCTGTGGCCCATTGCACAAGAAGGTTATCGCAAAAGCGAGAGTTAAAAACCAAGTCAGATAATTTTCTCACAGCAGCACAACCTATTACTGTTTTTAGTCAAATCTAACATCAATTTTGACCAAATTATAATGATTTTTCGGGATTAAAGATTTCAGGGAATTGAGATCCCAATCTATATGTTTCAGAACTTTTTACCTAATGGAAAGCGGCCCACTAGAACAGCCAGCGTGACCTGTCACACCACAAACATCCTTTTTTTTTAAAACAGCGATGATTCTTGATTGCTTACGAAGTAATTGCAACAGCAATACCCATCATGTGATGGGCCACAGGGGCACAAGCAGCCATACCTGAATGTACCCCTGTAGCCACACCTGAGAGTTGTTGTCACCTCTAGTCACAAATGACAGTACCAGAAGCCACACCTGACAGTACCTGTAGCAGCACCTGACAGTACCTGTAGCCACACCTGACAGTACCTATAGCCACACCTGACAGTAGCCACACCTGACAGTACCTGTAGCCACACCTGACTGTTCCTGTAGCCACACCTGACAGTACCTGTAGCCACACCTGACAGTAGCCACACCTGACAGTACCTGTAGCCACACCTGACTGTTCCTGTAGCCACACCTGACTGTTCCTGTAGCCACACCTGACATTACCTGTAGCCACACCTGACAGTAGCCACACCCGACAGCACCCATAGCCACACCCGACAGCACCCGTAGCCACACCCGACAGTACCTGTATTCACACCTGACAGTACCTGTAGCCACACCTGACAGTACCTGTATTCACACCTGACAGTACCTATAGCCATACCTGACAGTACCTGTAGCCACAGCTGACAGTGCCTGTAGCCACACCTGACTGTTCCTGTAGCCACACCTGACTGTTCCTGTAGCCACACCTGAGTGTTCCTGTAGCCACAGCTGACAGTACCTGTAGCCACGGCTGACAGTACCTGTAGCCACGGCTGACAGTACCTGTAGCCACAACTGACAGTACATGTAGCCACACCTGACAGTACCTGTAGCCACACCTGACTGTACCTGTAGCCACACCTGACAGTACCCGTAGCCACACCTGACAGTATCCTTAGCCACACCTGACAGCACATATAGCCACACCTGACAGCACCCATAGCCACAGCTGACAGTACCCATAGCCACACCTGACAGTGCATGTAGCCACACCTGACAGTACCCATAGCCACACCTGACAGTGCATGTAGCCACACCTGACAGTACCTGTAGCCACACCTGACAGTACATGTAGCCACACCTGACAGTACCCGTAGCCACACCTGACAGTACATGTAGCCGCACCTTACAGTACCTGTAGCCACACCTGACAGTACCCGTAGCCACACCTGACAGTACCCGTAGCCACACCTGACAGTACCCATAGCCACACCTGACAGTACCCGTAGCCACACCTGACAGTCCCTGTAGCCACACCTGACAGTACCTGTAGCCACACCTGACAGTACCTCTAGCCACACCTGACAGTACCTCTAGCCACACCTGACAGTGCCTGTAGCCACGCCTGACAGTACATGTAGCCACACCTGACAGTACTTGTAGCCACGCCTGACAGTACCTGTAGCCACGCCTGACAGTACCTGTAGCCACGCCTGACAGTACCTGTAGCCACGCCTGACAGTACCTGTAGCCACATCTGACAGTACATGTAGCCACACCTGACAGTAGCCACTTCATTCGCGATTAAAGTACCCAAACAAACAACCAGCTTTCATAGAATTCTTATAATGATGAAGCTCACGTTATAATCTAGACATTATTATTTTGATATCTTCACAAACTTGTTCAAATCTTAAAATTTTCTTTACATGTAATGCTTGAAAAATGTTGACTGCAATGGTGGAATACAACTCAGCCAATCGAATTAACGGAGGTGCTTATAAATAATTATAACCGACATATCTTATTTCTATTCAAAGTTAAAGCTGCATTCTAATCTGTGAGAAAGACATAATTAAATTTTGATACTTTGTAACTCCCACATCGCACATTGGCACCAATACGTGACATGACTAATATTGTCTTGGGCATATTCCAAAAGTGAAAAAGAAGTTGTCATCCAATGTGTCATTAGGCTAAAATCAGCAGACATAAACCTAACAACGCGAGGACTAGACTGTGGCTTTAAAGGTACTCGGGTGTGTTCAGCCTGATTTTTATTGACCGGTCAAATTTCTTATACAATTTTTTTTGATTACAGCCTATGTCTTTAGAAGAACGTAGAGACTGAAATTTCGATCTTTTACCGTTCATGACAGACGTTACAGCCTACATAAGAAAATGACCTTTACCATTGGTTTCTATGGGAAAATTGTGTTTTTGTAAAATTACAAAAAAACTACCAATGCAATCCCCTCCAAACTCAGCATGTAACAAGTATAGACAATTACACAAATGTTAGGAGAAAATAAAGAACATTTACCGTTTGTGAGATTTGTTATAGTGAATAAACTTGGAAATGTGACTATTTGGGTACTATTTGCTTGGATCATTCTAAGATATTTTACCCTTTTCAAAGAAAAATTGTGTGCATTGTCCTCTCTTGAGTGTCCAAATACATAAAATAGCATTTAAATTGTTTTAAAGACAAAATATTTTTGTAGTTCCTAATACACCTCCCAGGTGGCGCCCTGAACGCACCCCATTACCTTTAAGGAAGAACTGAAAAGATTGGTGTCTTTTATGCCCCTAAGTTCATTGGGTGGACTGTAGGTGTCACTATACATAGGGAAACGTTAGCACGTGTTCTAAGTAGCAGTGTGTTGGTACAGTGGTACAGCCTACAGTAGCCAGTTACAGGAGAAAGCCCCGTGCATTATAGATCCCCACCTATCTATAGTTTGCACCTAGATACAAAGACTCTCGTACCAGGCTTGTATAACAGACGCATTCAGCCCACTGGCAGGAGGCAGAGCGGGGTCCTGTATACACAGTTTGTATAGTGAGCATTTCCACGCAACGCGCACCTCACTTACAACTAGTTTACACTTAAACAGGGATTCCACATGGAGACAAATTTAGAAAGCTCCATATTGGCAAAACTGGGAAACACAGGTGAATTACACAATTGCCCAGTAAATATTTAGAAATACTTTTACTATGTTGAAGTGCTTCCATTAGATTTACCATGTTTGATTGATTTTGTAGCCCTCAGCAATTGCTTGTCAATGTAAATTTTATGGGCAAGACAACAGCAACAATTCAGAAATGTTGTTGCTGACTGTTGCTGTACTTTTGATGTGTTTTTGTTGCCACATGGAATCCGCCTTTAAGTGCGAATTCCATGTCGTGACAGATTTATAAAATGTTATGGGCAAATTGGGAAACAAAAGTGAATAGCAAAATTGTCCATCTACTATCAAAAGATATCATTGATGTGTTAAAGTGCTTCCATTAGATTTACCATGTTTGATTGCTTTTAATACGTCACCCTCAGCAATAGCTAAGCAATACACTTTTCCTTGGAAACAGCCAACAACAGTTCAGAAAAGCTGCTGTTGACCCAATGCTGTACCATTGCTGTGTTTTTGTCACCACATGAGAACCCGGTTTAGTCATACAAATAAAAGGAAACGGAAAAGAATACATTAAAATGGTGGGTTCCACTTGCCGCCAAATTAAAAAGATACATGGGCAACACTAGGAAACACAGGAGAATTGCACAATTACCCACCTAATGTTAAAAAGTTATGATTGCTGTGTTGAAGTGCTTCCATTAGATTTACCATGTTTGATTGGTTTTGTTGTCCTCAACAATAGCTGGGCAATGTAATTTTTATGGGCAAGACAACAGCAACAATTCAGAAAGGTCGTTTCCGACTGTTGCTATACTTTTGCTGTGTTTTTGTTGCCATGTGGAATCTACCCTAAATGGACAGTATCATCTATAAGGAGTAGGCCAATCCCTCTAGAAAGCCTCTCAAAATAAACTATTGCTTACGTTAGTAAATACAGTTTCAACTAAAATGTTCAACTAATTCAAGTAGTGTATACTACTGAAATAGAAAGGCTCCATGGCCCCTCATTCTCTCAATGGTGAAAAATTTTATTTTCAAGATACAGAGTAGGCAAAACTTACCCGAATAGCTATGGGCATCGTCATGTAGGAAGGGATCTTATGTCCAATGCTGCGAAGGCAATCTGAAACAACATATAGAGTTATCAGATATCCCGATAGAGACTAGAATTACATTAATATGTAAACTGAGGCGAGCCCCGGTGAAATAACAATTGCTATTGGAATGTCGGACTGATTTTGCTTTTCAGTACAGGCAGCCTTCATAGTTTTAACTTGGGTTTTATACGTATTTCCAGGTTCTAGTTCCCTATCCCGGTTGATCCTGAATATACATATGTATGGTATATATGTAAGTATATATGCAGGTATATATATATATGCGTATTGTACACAGAAAAAACTAAAGGTTAGAAAGTGAGTCAAATAAGTCATTTGCCACATGAAATGAGGGTTAGACATGGCCCTTCTTCTGAGACCCAATGTCTAACACCCTAGTCAAAATATCTAAGTTTCTAACTTCAGGGTTAGTCAAAGTGCTCTCTCGAATTATCCACTAGGTGACACTCTTAATCAACATAATAGTTTTGTAGAGTTAAATCCAAGAAATCTGTTTAAAATGATTATTTCTTGATATCCTAAGTGTCCCATATGTTAAAAAACAGATTAGAATTTACTAAACATTCAGTTTAGAAAATATTCAAGTCTTGAGAAGATTTGAATGACGATATAATGATAGTTGCACACAGGTAAACACTTTTTTTGTAGCCAATGTCTCTAGTCAACCCATTTTAGGATTTCTGGCTGGCATGACACCTCACTGGGGCAGTAACTGCTGTGAAGGCAGGGACCTGACTTCTCTCTTCAGAGAGGTCTCAATACCCATAGAGAAAGCTCTGAACTGCAGGCTGATTTATTTACTCCTACAACTGTATAATTCTTTATGCTCACCAGAAACCTTTAAATCTCAAAAGATTTATAAATAAGGATGAATCTATATATATATAGGGATATAGTGTTTATGTATGTTATGATATACCAATGCCTAAAACATATTTTAACTCGCTTCCAGTGCCCTGTCGCATAACGGAAGGAACGATATCGCTCTTTAAAACAGTGGGGGTTTGGCAAAGACTCCCTGTTATACGTGAAATTCGACATCAATTTTCACCCATTTCTAATCAATTTTCCGGGATGAAAATTTCAGGGATCTAAGATCTAAATGTCTAGTTTCCAGAACTTTTTACAGAATTAAAATCGGTTGAGCAGAACAGCTGCAAATCAACAGGGGGCACCATCGCAACAGGGAGAACTCTCCTAACAGGGAGAGGGTGCAAACCATCGCTGTTGCCAAACCCGTTATGCGACAAGGCACAGTGCATATAACCATTCAATCCATTTTACCACAAAATGGTTAGTCAGACTAACCAAGGGTTAGTCAAAATGCCTATGCCTTAGTCACAAAAAGGTTAGAAAGTTCGGACAAAAAGGCACAGTCATCATGACTAACTTTTTCCTGTGTGTGTGTGAATATGTGTATGTGTGAATGTGTGTGAATGAGTGTGAATGTGTGTGCAAATGTATGTGTTTGTGTGTGAGATTATTTGCTTTGATATTTCACGTCTCTGTAACATTATCTGTTCGCTTCACATAGTACTTTCAGCATAACAAAGACACTGTTGTAACAATATTGTTATTACTTTTGCCTTCTTTTTTGTGCAACGGCTTTTGTTGCGAACATGCCTCTTTGCAACTATGATACTTTGTGATATGAAACAAACGCTCTTAAAGTTATATTAAGGTTGTCGTTGTTACAAGAAGTCATTGTGCAATATAATGGGCCACCAAGGACGTTTTCTACATTACCTTACAATTGTTTGCTATATACTTGTTCTCATTCAATAGACACGCGTTTTAACAGAATCATCCTCATATAGCCCTGTGAAAGCCTTACTATTGCAGCGCTGTTAATAGACTATACGAGCTTCCAACAAAAGGAGTAGACAGAACAGTTATAGATGACTTTGTCCTCAGAACCTGTCTACTGACACCCTATCCACCCAGCCCCACCCAGTCTCTTACAACCTGTATAACGAGAACACTGTACTGGGAAGAAAGCAACAGAAGTAAAGTATAATAGTGATACTTGCTTTAACAGAACAGTTTTGTATGGAGTATGGGTTACATGTAGTTTAGTTACCGATATACACTGTACGGAGAAGGACAAAGAGTATGGAAAGGTGTTTCCACATAAAGGCAAGTTTTGACTTGGTCACCCTTGGCCGACTCAACTGCAGCTGGTGGTCTTGAGTAAGTAACAAAAAGAGCTTGGCGACACAGTTTTCGGAGAAAATAAAGGGACATTGACGTTTCATTGTCTTTTCAGCCTTCTGCTACAAGTTTGCAATTGACAATCTCAAATGTTTGCTGACAATCAGTTTGTTTTTGAATGGTGGTCCATTGCCAGAACATCCAAAACTGACAATGATACTTTGAGTTGGCCCACTATAAAATTTAGTTAGTAATGTATGTGTCAGCCAAGTGGAGATTCGCCTAAAATCTGTGTACATATTGAACAAGGAAAGTAAAAACCTATTTTATCACATATGTGTAATGAACCCGCTGACGAAGGAAGGCAGTTTTTGTGGCAGCGGAGACAACCAAAAAGTTCTGTGTCTTTTGTAATGGTACAGCCGAGGAAGTCAAGTGAACTGGAGTAATCGCAGCAAGTATAAAAAACATAAATGACTCAAAAAGGTCCTTTGATAGTGTAAGAAAAAACACAAGAGCTTGATTACAAGAACGAAGTACGTTGCACTGTAGTGCGCATATAATATGTGTTTTGTGACTATGAATTAATACCCAAAGAGAAAATCAACCATGTAGAAAAAAAGAGAGAAATGATAGAGACATGAATTGCACCCCTGTAAATCAGTACCTGAGGGCTGTATTACACAATTATCACCCGCATGGCCGATGAGCCGGTGTCGTACAGACACTCTCGGATGCCCCCAGCGGTCCTTCTTATTATATTACTACACAACTTTGAGCCGAGATGTTGGAGCAATATGATGATATTATACCTAATCTACACACAGGTGTGACAAAACTGCTTGAAATTGTCAATTTGGAGTATTTTACAAATTTGTAACAAAGACGCAGGTCTCTCTATCTATTTGTGATTTTTATAAAAATCTCGTCAATGCAGAAAAGGCTCCCAATGCAGATGACATAATTGGGAGTCATCAAAAGAATGTAACAAGAACCAAACCAGAACCAAATAGAACATTACTGCACCGTTATTAAAACATCACACCTCTAGTTTTTAGCAGTCATCGTTTGGGAAACTGTACCCTGGAACCCCTGCGATCCAATCCAACAACCTTGGAGACGGCATCCTGCCAGTAGTGGATGTAAACCCCCCCCCCCCCCCTCAGACCTACCTCTCCTCATGTGGACCTTGGAGACGGCATCCTGCCAGTAGTGGATGTAACCCCCCCGCCCCCCTCAGACCTACCTCTCCTCATGGGGACCTTGGAGACGGCGTCCTGCCAGTAGTGGATGTAACCCCCCCCCCCCCCCCCCCCCGACCTACCTCTCCCAATGGGGACCTTGGAGACGGCGTCCTGCCAGTAGTGGATGTAACCCGCCCCCCCCCCCCCCTAGACCTACCTTTCCCCATGGGGACCTTGGAGACGGTGTCCTGCCAGTAGTGGATGTAACCCCCCCCCCCTCAGACCTACCTCTCCTCATGGGGACCTTGGAGACGGCATCCTGCCAGTAGTGGATGTAACCCCCCCCCCCCGTCAGACCTACCTCTCCTCATGGGGACCTTGGAGACGGCGTCCTGCCAGTAGTGGATGGTCTGTGCCGTCGTCACCGTCCGGTACTTGTTGTAGTCATCAAAGGCCATTTCTGAAAGACAGCCAAACCTCTGTCAACGACCTCCCAGCCACAACGGGAACACAGGGGTGCCTGGATAAGCCGGTAATTGATATAACTGGGTGATGACTTTGATAGAGTTATAGCAACCATCGCAAAAAATACTAACATGTACAGATAGTAAATGAAAACATAGTTGATATTGATCTCCATAATCCTTATTATAACATATATAATATTAATGCAAATTTCTATACTTAAGTTTCATTGAGTTGTAGATATATTTTCCAGTATGCTACAGGTTTATTAGGGCTAGTCTGCAGGTAACACCACAAGAAATATGCTGTCCGTGGTAAGAGAATTTGATACCATAGATTTGATATTAGACATACTTCAACAGTTTTGATGGAGATATCTGCTATATAAGGAGACATTCTTCTTTCATCAATAATCTATATGTCGTCATTATTAAGATATAAGAATAAAGCAAAGGCGTTAAAACCGTTTGTGCTCGGGCAAGCAATGGCAAGCAAGGATAGGATGTGGTGACATTTTAACATTATTTACTTTGGGGAATTGGATATTGCATTTTTCAACGTTTTGAAAATCTTATCTGGAGTTTCGTCAATTGACTCAGCCTACTGCTTTATGTGACTCTAACTAAATACACAGGTATCAATGTTTTATGATACACTTATGTTTCATATTATTTGAAACATAAGGATTAATTGAGATCGGATCGATAACAACATAGATAAAATAATGGTCTTGGTCTTTTTTTTCGGACGAGAGATTGCATTTCATGAACAGATCCATAGCCTATCTTGGCTTATATCCTATAATCTTGTTACATTATTTGTCTGAGGTGTTTCGTTGTGTGCACAAGTCATCTCAGACGGGAGGTTCTATGTAAATCAAATGTTCCAAACGTATCAATCTTACCTATAAATGTCATTTTGCACACGGACCTAGAATTACATATAAGGGCCATGGAATACCACGTTGTCTACTGCTTTGCCATGTCATCAAAAACGGGACTTGTTGAATGTAAAGAAATTCCATATCACCCTGTCAATTGATACAATTGATACATCTATAACCCTTTTTTTACCTTTATACATCTATAACCCCATATTTACCTTACAGACGTTAGTATGTTACCCTCTGTCTTTACCTTTATACAACTATAACCCTATCCCTTACCTTTATATATCTATAACCCTATCCTTACCTTTATACATCTATAACCCTAACCTTACCTTTATACATCTATAACCCTAACCTTACCTTTATACATCTATAACTCTATCCTTACCTTTATACATCTATAACCCTAACCTTACCTTTATACATCTGTAACCCTATCTTTACCTTTATACATCTGTAACCCTATCCTTACCTTTATACATCTATAACCCTAACCTTACCTTTATACATCTGTAACCCTATCTTTACCTTTATACATCTGTAACCCTATCCTTACCTTTATACATCTATAACCCTATCCTTACCTTATACATCTATAACCCTATCTTTACCTTTATACATCTGTAACCCTATCCTTACCTTTATACATCTATAACCCTATCCTTACCTTATACATCTGTAACCCTATCCTTACCTTATACATCTGTAACCCTATCCTTACCTTACAGATGTTAGTGTGTTACCCCCTGTCTTTACCTTTAAACATCTATTACTCTATCTGTACCTTTATATATATATATATATATATATAACCCCCATCTTTACCTTTATACATCTATAACGCTATCCTTCCCTTTATACATTTATAACCCTTTCTCTACCTTTTTACATCTATAACCACATCCTAACCTTTATACATCTATAACCCTATCCTTACCTTACAGATGTTAGTGTGTTACCCTCTGTCTTTACCTTTATACATCTATTACTCTATCTGTATCTTTATATATATATATATATATATATAACCCCCATCTTTACCTTTATACATCTATAACGCTATCCTTCCCTTTATACATTTATAACCCTTTCTCTACCTTTTTACATCTATAACCACATCCTAACCTTTATACATCTATAACCCTATCCTTACCTTACAGATGTTAGTGTGTTACCCTCTGTCTTTACCTTTATACATCTATTACTCTATCTGTATCTTTATATATATATATATATATATATAACCCCCATCTTTACCTTTATACATCTATAACACTATCCTTCCCTTTATACATTTATAACCCTTTCTCTACCTTTATAAATACATCTATAACCCTATCTTTACCTTTATACATCTATAACCCTAACCTTACCTTTATACATCTATAACCCTATCTTTACCTTTATACATCTGTAACCCTATCCTTACCTTTATACATCTGTAACTCTATCCTTACCTTTATACATCTGTAACCCTATCCCTTACCTTTATACATCTATAACCCTTTCTTTACCTTTATACATCTGTAACTCTATCCTTACCTTTATACATCTATAACCCTTTCTTTACCTTTATACATCTATAACCCTTTCTTTACCTTTATACAGCTATAACTCTATCTTTACCTTTATACATCTGTAACCCTATCCTTACCTTTATACATCTATAATCCTATCTTTACCTTTATACATCTATATATATATATATTATGTTATATATATATATATATAACCCTTGGCGTGCGGGGTGGTGTAGTGGTTAGCATGACCGTCTGCTGCGCGGGCGGCCGGGGTTCAATCCTGGGCCTGGGCTGGGCTGCTACACCCCTCTGAACGTCTCCCAGTGGCAGCAACTGGGATATCAAAGGCCTTGTGCCATCGGCTGTTGTGTGTCTGGCCCTGTCTATGGGACCAAGCACATTAAAGAACACCTACCTCGGTAAATGTGTAGGGGTATGGTCTCAACCTTCTCATAGATTCGATCACCATCACCGCCCTTGATATGACCATGGCAGTTGATTAGGGCGTAAAGCAACCAATAACCAACCAACCAACCTATATATAACCCTTTCCTTACCTTTATACATCTATAACCCTATCCTTACTTAATACATCTACAACCCCTACCTTTACAGACGTTGGTCTGGTGCAGTCGTCTCTGTAGCTCCGTGCACTCCTTGCGAGCCCCTGGCGCCCCCTGGCGACAAGTACAGTTGGTGGTGAGTAACGTTCCCATGATGCCCACGTGGGCACTGCGGCACTGGGCGGCGCCCTGACTGCAGCCCCCGGCGTACTGGTCTGGGGAACAGTGGTTCTGGAAGCTCAGCCACCGCGGCCTGGGACAAGTCAACCATATTCAACATAATGATTATAAATACTTACGAAGGTTTATTGTAATTATTTGAGAAAGAAAGTTCTGCTAAATTGGTGGAATGCTGTTAGTGTTTGCCTATATGTACACTGTTAGAGAGTAGCACTACCTCGTATCCTTATTCATGTCAAACTGTCTATGATTACCTCTTCATCAGCCTGCGTTGCTGGAGCTAGATGTAAACTAGCACTTATGCTAATCAGTGGCCTAAGTGTGTGTGTGGGCGGGGGCGGGGGGGTGTTCCGAGGGTGTCTGGATCCTCCTCAGTTTTCTCAAGTTTACATAATAAAACTACACATATAGAGAATGATATCAGAATGTTAGTTGACTAGAACACGCTCAGATTCAAAGAAGTTTAAATAATAAAAATACAAATGATTATGAAGCCCCATACCCACTAGGCGACCTTTACACAATCAGCCGACTGATAGGTGCCAAAATCGGGCGACTCTACTAAAAGAGTCGGCTGATTTTAGCCCCGACTCATATCAAACATACACATTTCAATATACCATACTAACTTGCGATCCTTAGAGTCAGCCGATTCTAGCCAGTTGCCGGTTGCCGGTTGCCAGTAAAATCGCTTAGTGGGTATGAGGCTTTAGGACTCCTATCAAAGTACTTGTTTGAATCCCCTAAGTTTTGCATGGTACCCTCTAGAACTTTAGAGCTGGTAGGCCCCTTAACTAGGTATAGCGATAAAGAGAACGCACGTGTGCCTTCCAAACTTGGTTCAGGTTGAGAGTTATGTGTGACCGTTTTTCTGTACCTATTATCCTATACGGATCCTAATTTTACCTCTAGAGTATAAGAAATTTCTTTTTGTGAGCTATCTGGTAATGTCTGTCGTATATTTAATAGCTTATATTCTACAAATTTATTTTTGAATTTGTAAGGTTACTTTTAACAGATTGCTTATCGAGTCAGTAGCTCCATATAATTAACACGCTTTAAGATTTAATGATGAAATGACATTTGCAACATCATGTTTGTACATCATCTAATCCAGTGATAACGTTAAGATAGTTACTTTGCGTGATACATACTGTAATATCAACATAACACGTTAAAGGCAGCTAACCATATATATAAGTTTACTATCGTGGCTTAATGTCATTACTTTTTTGTTAGTCTTTTTAAAATGTGCATTTGAGAGAACATCTATGAGACCTTCACCATTAACAGATATAAAACAAGGTAAGTTCACCTGCAGTCTGGGTCTGCATTACACCTGTTTACGATGTCCTGGCAGGTGGGCGGCGGCGTCTCCACGAGCGAACAGGTTGGATAGAGGCCCTGGCGGATGGCCTCACACTTAAAGTCCTGCGGGGTGCACTGACAGAAGAGCAGTGCCTGGGTGAGGTCCGGCCGCACCAGCAGGTAGAACTTACGGATGGTGGACAGGCAGAACTTGCGGTTACACTGGTCCGTGTGTCGGTTCCACGAGCACGTGTTCATGAACTCGGCCATGCGTAACCGGCAGTTGGTGTCAGAGTTACACCGGGAAAAGGCCGTCACACAGGTACTTTCTGAAATACAAAGTTGACCGTTGTTTATTTTATATATTCAAAGAGTATTTCCACGATGATCATAATTTACTGACTTCTGAAACAACGAATGTCTTAACAGGTGCAGATACAGGATTTCTGGAAGTGGGGATCACCTATAACAGGCTAAGTACTACAATGGCACACATTTGCACGCATGCGCACATACTTTTCCCCTCTTTTTGTAGTTTAAGGGGGTTTTCCACTACAGGACTTGGGCGACGATATGACGATGTCGGAAGGAAATTGTAAAATACCGTTTTATCACTCATATATGAAAATGTATCTATAGTATAGTCATAGCTGATATCGCAGCCCATGTCATGTATACGTAGTGGAGTACCCCCTTTAGGTGTCCACCAAAAGTAGGGGGAGGATCAAGACCCTGGACCCCCACCTGGATCCACCCCTTCTTAACATAATTTTTATAAATATTTCATTTCATATTGGTTATTCTAAGAAACTACGTGTTACTTTCAACAGCAGTGGGTTAGTGTGACATATATATCACTGCTTAATTGTGTTTTTAAATGGTACAGCATACGTGTAGTTTGTCACCAGCCTGCAGAAATTCTAAACGAGTGACAATGCATTAAAAGATGTTGAACTGATTTTAACGAGTGTTTTCTTTCCAGGTGTCATATTCATCCGTATTTCCTCCAACGCATTATCTTTAAATGGTGTTTTCTTACGATGTTTTGGCGGTAACATGTTTTTTTCTTAAACTAACCTTCCAAAAACATGAGATTGTTATGCCGGGATACGTGAGTGTCTCAGCGATTGGTTCAATTTGTCAAAAGAACAGTCCATAAAAATCATACCGCTCGCCGAGCTTGTTTTGCAACCGGCAACAAACAAACTGATTCCTCACATTAAAAAGGATGTAAAAAGACGAGTTTACAGAATTCACAATTGAGGCCCTTGTCGTTTACTTGAGGCGGGACTGAATAGGATTAGTTGACGAGTCAAAGAGGCGGGGTCTGTTCTGACAGCACAAAGCTGGCCCTGATGGATGAGGGGCCCACTGACAACACACCAGACAGGGAAAATTGAAAACATTCACAAAGTGGTCAGTAAAGCTAGTCCTCCACTACAAATGGGAAGATTTCAAAGTAACATTTGACAACACCGTGGGTGGCTACGAAAAGAGGAACTCTCTAGACATACTAGTATGTGTCCACGGCGATTGCATATGCTTGGCTAAAACATTGGTTTGATATTTGTAAGCAAGAAAAAAAAAACTTGCATTCTGGAATACTGTTTTTTTTTCTATTAGATGTTTTCTATTATACTTCAAGTGAACTAACTGCACCTTCACTATCGTGGTCATAGAAATCCCCTGTGGCAAATCTGAAAGCACTTGTAGTAGCTCATGGCAAAACAATCCATTGACAAGAGCTGTAGATATAAGTATATGTCTCAAAATAATAGAATTATAATGAGGAACCCAAGTGCTTTATGAGAAATGAAGTGTTAATGTAGATTGGTTTATACTAATAAGTAAAAATAGATTAAAACCATTTCTCGGATTTGTCATGTGTTTTTTGTGAAGCTCATGTTTTCTGTGTAATACACTATCTTAAAACACCCTTTAAATCCTTTGTAAAACATTAGTTGAACACCGAATCAAAACTCATGTGATAAGTCATAGTTTCCTTAAAGTAAACTCGGAGGTTGTTCATTAGACCAGTTTACAACAAATAAATCATGTGTTAGAGTATAAGAAGTAACTATCCCTGTTTGTTTGGACTTTGCCGACAGACGGTCTTCACAACAGCCTTGCCTATTCCGGCACAGCTCCCTAAAGTGGTGCACCTGAACGAATGAGTTTGTTGTCACTTCTATTCTCTCACAGCTGTCTTTAAATGGTAATGTCAGCGCGGACTCCTCTCCCTCCCCGAGTCATTTACAGCTACCCACTTGGTCCCTACACAGGTTAAAAGGTTAAGTGTCGGGAGGAGAAGGTCTGCATACAGGATGAGTTCCGAAACTGTACACCTGTACGGACCCTGGAGTAGGAGGGGCCCCAAAGCCCCATACCCAACGTAGATCTGAGACA
Organism: Lepidonotus clava; assembly: GCA_936440205.1. Taxonomy (NCBI): domain Eukaryota; kingdom Metazoa; phylum Annelida; class Polychaeta; order Phyllodocida; family Polynoidae; genus Lepidonotus; species Lepidonotus clava. Next base: position 48,876,419 of record OW387141.1, on the reverse strand, counting down.
CGAGAGAAAACTAAAAAATCTTAACATTTTCTGTCACCTCCTGTTAGTTCGTCTGCTCATATGTTCTTGTCAATTCACCAAAGTGCAGCTCTTGTTGCACATTCAAAGGGAAATGACAATATGTGTTTTGATAATGTCCAATACTTGATATGAAATAACATTTATAAAACCTAGCCAGAACTCTAAATTATCGCTATGTGGCATCAACAGATACACAAAACGAGCTGTTCCATGCTGACTAGATCAATAGGCCATCTTGATGAGTGACGGGCACCTGGGATGATCGCCCTCAAAGTCATCAGGCAACTCAGGTCGCTTTGCAATGCACTGCGGGTATGGTGCAGATTTTAGGAGATGGGCGATGGGCAATGTGCAATGGGATCGGTGGTAAAGTCAGTGGTAAAATAAAGAAATGCTTGATATCACAGATGCGCAGCAACAATGATTCTCCCAGTCACCCATCAACCAGCGACAGTTAAACCGCCTGGTGGGAGTGGGGCTTAAATCAGAGCATGTTTGTTGTCTAAATGATTTCAATGAATCTAGTAGTACCGTACATGCCTACATCTCCTGACCCGTCGTCAATGCAGAGTGGGGACAGATAGATGTCCACTTTGTTTTATTGGAAAACATAATCTTTTAAATCATCCAACAGAACAATACATATTCAATCACTCAAATAGAATTTAAAATGTATTTGTTGGTTTCTTATCCAACTGCAGGATAACCTTCATAGATATCCAATAATAACAATATGGAAATTTGCTAAAGTGGTCATATTTGCTACTTTGTGGCCATGTTAAAAGCTTTCTGACCAATGTAACAGCCCAGGAAACAGGGCGTGTGTTCGCTTTGGCTTTAAAACATGCTGTATTAATTGTAAACAGTTTAATAAACAAATTCCATGGTAATTACATAATATTTGTACCTCCTGCAAAACGTGTTAACTTATGTCCTTCTTCTAGAGAGGCTGACTGATTCACCAGGTTGGTGCCAGTCTCAGCTAGTATATCAGCCTGAAGCAGCCCCTTCCCCTTTGATATAGACTGATATAAGAAGACCCTCAGGGGGTGTCCGAGGGTCGGGCGAGGACCCGCCGGCCAGTGTACGGCCCCAGGCCCAAGGCCATGGGCCGTACGACGACCCTTAAGGGTGTTCTTTATTTTATCACCCAAGCAAAATACAAGATAATATTGAAAATCATGAACACTAGGAGCGGTACGTACAGCCTATTTAAACTCGCTCGCTTCAGTACACACCCCTTGGCCTCGTGGGTGATAATATAATTTATTTAATGTTTGCAACACTTGCATATGACCACCTTTTAGCAAATGCTGTGAAAAACAGATTTCCATTGCTGTAAAAAGTATAGCTAAAATCTACGAAAAGCATTACAAGGCAATGATTCTCCTTAACTCCCTTGCCCCATGAATCCCCACATAGACACCCCAGTTTAGATGGAAAAAAGTACATGTTTGGCAGACATTCATAACTCAGTGCCTCCCGCTGCCCAGATCTATGGTGGCGTGGATCCCCGTGTCAGCGGACCGAGGCCTGTGATGGATGACCCTGCCGTGAGGGGGTCGGCGTATAAGGAAACAGGGGACACCAGGGTAGGCCGGTAGTATAGTGAAACTGGGGCCGCAAGCAAGGGGCAGTAGTATGCGGGGACAGGGTCTGCCAGTTGGAGGCAGCAGTATAGATGTTGTGCAGATGACGTCACACTACCGAAATAGGATGTCCGCCATCTTGGTGATCAATTTATTATCACTATTATTCAGAGTTTTAAAACAAATATTTATGCTCAATTTACCTAAAGCAAACTAACTGAATCATTTTGAACTATTATTACCACTCAGAACTACAATTTAGAACTTTTTTCAGAGGCATGTGGTCATGATCACCACATGGTGATCACCAAAAATTGATCACGTGACCACGTCTGCACAAAGTCTATTAGTGGACAGGGGCCACCAGCAGGGGGCAGTAGTATAAGGGGCCACCAGCAGGAGGCAGTAGTATAAGGGGCCACCAGCAGGGGGTAGTAGTATAAGGGGCCACCAGCAGGGGGCAGTAGTATAAGGGGCCAACACCAGGGGGCAGTAGTATAAGGGGCCACCACCAGGGGGCAGTAGTATAAGGGGCCAACACCAGGGGGCAGTAGTATAAGGGGCCACCAGCAGGGGGCAGTAGTATAAGGGGCCACCACCAGGGGGCAATAGTATAAGGGGCCACCACCAGGGGGCATTAGTATAAGGGACCACCAGCAGGGGGCAGTAGTATAAGGGGCCACCAGCAGGGGGCAGTTGTATAAGGGGGTACCACCAGGACACCTAGAAGGTGTTAGTAATATAGACCTTGTGCAGACATAATCATATGACCACATCCTAGTGATCACCATGTCGTCTTCCTGAAGAAGTGGCTTCATATAAATCAAGATGTTATTAATCATATCATGAAAGTTGCTCTCTTATGATTTCATATGATTATTCCAGATACATTAACAGAAATAAATATCTGTAAATTGATGATATAAGGAATTCTAAATAGATCACCAAGGATGCACCAGGTCCCTTTCTGGTTAATGTGATGTCATCTGCACAACGTCTATGGATGATAAGTAATACCTAGACAGGGGTCAGTAGTAGACGGAAACAGGCCCCAGACCCAGGCTTACCCGTGGCGACGTGGCCGGCGTCGTTGCGCGTGGTATAGATGGCCGCCCCGGGCGGGGACGTCACGGTCGACGACACAATATTGAGTAGGTCGTCGTAGGACGTCACGAGTGACTGGCTAGAGTGGATGAAATATGGCACGGTCTCTGCAAAAGAGGAATAAAACACCGACTCAGATGGGAAACCAGGCAACTATCTAAGCAGGAGGCTGGTAGGTTGGTCACTGAATGGTATTCAATGTGGAGGCAAGTCTTACAAAGAGCGAGTGAAAGAAGTCACATTATAGCTGAAAGAACTAAACATGCAAAAAAAAAGAGAAAATTTGAAAAAAAACTAAAAAAACAACAAACCAAGTTGACGCAGAAAAAAGCAATAAGGGGTCATGGTTAGGTCTCGGCCAAGGAAATGTGTTGATCCACGGGCAAGTTGGGGGCGAGAGTGTCAAGACCCAGGTCCCTTTCTAGTAGAGCTCAAGTTCCACAGGGCATGGGGGAATGGGGATTTCTGTCTCATTTTAACAGATATTGGAGGCCTCTCCCGCCTGACCCCCTCTTTTGTAACCACGAGCAAGCCGCTGGGGATTGAGTCAGCAGTGACTTTTTCTATCAGGAATGAAATGGCCTCGTATTGCTGCCCTCAAATGGTTCCCTAAGAGGTCAATAGAATCTGTCCCCCTCCTGGACATAAGCGGCAGCTGATACGTTTCTGTCACCCGCTCCCTTCCCGACCAGTGGCCAAAACAACGACAATAGACAACCATATATTTCATACCCCAAGTCCAGTAAGTTAATATAATGTTAGTAATCGAAGTGTATATATATCGTAATTTACTTATGTGTGTATTATACTACAAATTATGTAATATTTTTCCAATCTACGTATTGTATCGTGATATTTATAATTTCATAAACCTATATATAGGCCTACTTCTGCCGGAAGATCTTGTATGTACAGGAAACAGAAATAAAAAAAATAAAATAAAAAAGGAGTAGGGGTCCACACAAATCTAAGGTACTGCTAGAAGATAGTATATAACACTCTTATTTCACCATTATTGTGTGTCCTAAATTAGGTCACAATAATGCCACGAGCAGAGGGGATTCAGCGTTATAAACATTGCCGAGCAGCGACGACCCGCTGTGGCACTTTAATTAACTGCTGGGTTTTAAAGTGTCTCACCATTGTTTTATAGAGCCCATCATTATAGCGATTAAGCTTTACCGTTTGTAAAGAACGACAACCTCGTTGTAAAATACCGGTGTTGAGAGCATACAGGGGTCTCCAGCCATAACACCCAGGGCTGAGCTGTATGTAATGTACAGAGGTTTAGTATACCTTAGGGTGGTACAGACTTACTAGTTAAGAGTTTAACGCATGTTGTATCAAACCCAGGAGGTAACCTACCCTGTATCATCCTATAGGGTGATACAGACAAGTATTTCGCGCAGGAAAGGCCTATGGATACAAAGGGCGCATCACGCCAAGGGCTGCAAAACATAGTCCATGATAATGCGTTATTTAACACATGTTTTACCTAAATATATGCCAGATTTTCTACTTGTATGAATAGGCTCACGCATGAAACACATGAAAAGACGTATAGTAGAGAATATGGTTTGCCTCGGTCGCCACAATTCTAAGTGATATAAATTGTTTATCATTACATTTATCTTATACAACTTTAGCATGATTATGATATCATAGATATCTATAAGATGTCTATAATGCTAATTCTAGATTGATCACTCATATGGCGTCCAGGGCATTTCTTGGTGCTGTGACGTCATCTGCACAACGTCTATAATAAATCCATAACCAAGCGAGAAGGGAATACTCACCAAATTTCGGGTGATGCCTGGTATCAGCCTGAAGGCAGAGCCCACAGGGCTGCCCGAAGGCGGATATCAGGCATCGAGTTGGTAACCCACCGAGTATTCCCTTCTCGGGTGGTTATATGTATATTATATCATACAGGGATCTCTCCCTATAACACCCAGGGCCAAGCTGTGTGTAATGTACAGGTATGTATGTATATATATATAAATATATATATATAGAAATATATATTTATATAATTAAATATATATATATATATATGACATACAGGGGTCTCATTATAATACGTCGGAAACGTTACATTATCACAGCTTTTGTCGCAGAGGTTCCGAAAACGCAACAGACAAAATGTCCAAGAAGTTGTATTTATTATATATGTCTCCCATGACATTTTAGTGAAATGTTTATTGTGCAAATGATCGAATATCATCGCAGGGGTCTTTGTCTCATGGGGCAAATGCTTGCAACACAAACTGAGCTCAGGTGATCGTTCAGAACGGAAAAAAATCCCAGTAAAAAATTGCGTAGCACGAATACTCATTCTCAGACTCATAAAATACTTGCATACCTCGGCCTAGTAGTAGTACCGAGGGCCAGTGCGGACCGGCCTACACTGCCATGCCAGCGAAACCCTTAAATGAATTATGAAGTTTCACGCGGCTTATAATATCTCCTGACGAGATTTAGTGGTGCGCCGCTCAAAGTTCCCGTTAACGATACTTTATTGAATAAGGGTGGGCGGGGGATGGTATTTATATGAGCTCTTTATGGTCTGTGTGAAATATAAATTGTCGATAAAATGGAGTTTTATGAGAGGGTATACATATTTAGTGCAGACAATGAAAATGCAGATTTTATCATTTCGTCCCTTGTTAGGCCGGACTTCCGCTGATGATACATGCTGCAATCTGATTGGCTGCCGTCCGCGTCCCCAAGTAGAGACTGTGGGCCCTGAATCGGTATAGTGAAGGGACCTGATGGGGCTATGTAATGGAATATGTATGTAAAATGGCAATCAGGGCCCCTCATTGGGTCGTTAGGCGCGCTCAAACACACCCCGATGACGTATCTAGTCACGTGATCACGGGAATCGGCGAGAAGAGGTGTCGGGGAAGGACAGGGCAATGTCCCGGATGTCCCGGCCCTCTGGTGGTAGATTCGGTAGTTAGAGGGTACTGAGGGGGGCATAAAGGGAGAAGAGGCCCGCACAGAATGGTTCAAGGGAGTCGTATGTCAGCATATACACATGGCGACAGATACAGAGAAAACTTAACCACCATATCCTGTAGGCCTATTTCAGCCTCAACGACCTGTCGGCGGGACAATGGACTGGCATCCCACCTACCAACTCCCACTGAAGTCTTATCCCTATCTGCCTATTCACATTAGCAACAACCACCCACCCACCCGCCCCCACTGGACGAAAAACGCTGTCCACCCTGCCCCCTTGTAATGTCAAAGTGTTAACACACTTGGGATGACTATACTCGTGGGCAGGGTTCCCAGGTCAAGTGGAAACACAGCTGTAAGTGGGGTACCCATTGAGCGACTTAACTAAATTCTGGTCGTCTTTACTAATTCTGGTCGCTTGATTCTGGTCGAAAACGACCAGAACTGGTCAAAAACAACCAGAACTGGTATTCACATTGAGCGATTTGACCCGTTCTGGTCATTTCCAGAAAGGGGTTACCCCAACGTGGCCGGAGAAAAGCAGGATATATGCCTGTATCAATAGTGTGACGCCCTTCTAGCGGATAAACCTGAACCAAGCAATTGGGATATGGGTTCCACTGGGAATCAATGGGAACAAGGGTTCTTTGGGACGGATCATTGGGCAAGTTAATGAAAAAATGCCCATACTGGAAATGCTTCTTGACCCATCGGCTGATTCCCTATCTTATACTACGTACATCTGCCGATGCAGGAAGAATTATACACTCCACCTTCAAATAGCCCTATGTGTAGCGCTCTGACGGCGGATTGGATAATAAGAGGGTACTGAGGGGGGCATAAAGGGAGAAGAGGCCCGCACAGAATGGTTCAAGGGAGTCGTATGTCAGCACATACACATGGCGACAGATACGGAGAAAACTTAACCACCATACCCTATAGGCCTATTTTAGCCTCAACGACCCGTCGGCGGGACAATCGACTGGCATCCCACCTACCAACTCCCACTGAAGATCTATCCGCTTATTCAGCAACAACAACCCCCTCCCCCCCTCACCGGACGAAAAACGCTGTCGGTATCAACCCTTTACGTTGACAGCGACTTGTACCTATTGGTGGATCTTGTTACTGTACATGTAATGTTATAGATGATTATGTTGATTGTTGGAGCTTAACGTCCGCTCAGCATTTTTCCAGCTATATCAGGACCACTCACGTCTGTGTATGCCGGTTGGCTGACCAAATCTATGGGGATGGAAACGGCGGCAAGGCAAGGTGGTCTAACAGGCAGCACCTGAAACTGAACCCTTGACGGCCACGTCCAAAGCCAATACCCTAACCACTAAACCATCCCGCCCCCCTTGTACACTTGGGATGACCATATAACTATATAGTCGCGGGGAGGGTCCCCAGGCCAAGTGAAAATACAGCTTTAGTCCAGGTCAGAAGGGGTTACCCCAAGGTGGTGAAGAAAAGCAGGATATACGCATGTATCAATAGTCTGGCACCCTTCTAGTGGATAAACCTGAACCAATCGATTGGGATATGGGTTCCTCTGGGGATCACTGGGGACAAGGCGTCTTTTGGAGGGTTTACTGCGTAGGTTTATGAAACAAGTCCACAGTGGAAACACTTCTTGGCCCACTGACTGATTCCCTACCTCACACTTTGTACGTCTGCCGTTGTAGGTAGACTCGGCGTTAAATATCATATCTACATGATGTTTCGATACTTCAATTGTTCACCTCACCTTCAATTAGCCCTATGTGTATTGGGATATGGTCTAATAAACGCAATTTCAAATTCCAGTGTCTCTTATCAACAGTTGAATTCTATATCAAATACATATTGTGTTTCCCATGGATCAATTCCTGGCGTTGTTACCTCTGATGTTATCCAACTCTTATCAGATGGAAGTTTCGAATTCAATAATCTAGAGTACCCCGTCCTAAAATGGCCGAGCATTGTGAGCGCCCTGCCCAATGAGAGCCGTACAGCCCCACTCTGTGGGCGAGGGCCCGGGAGTCAATAGGGTCTCCCAGATAGAGGGCGGTACAGGTGACCGACAGGACCTCTCCGTACGGCCCTGTTAAGGCCCTCTTACACTACACCACTTGGCGCTGTGATATGGGCACAGTTTGATATCTAAAATCAGGCCCGTACTTACGGTATTCCGTGGAGCGGGGGACAGAGGATCGCGAGGTTCCACAAGTGGAACTTTTGCCTTTATGTTCAATAACTTGAACTTGAAAAAGAGGTGGCGAGCAGATAAAAACCTTTTTCTACTTATTTTAGTTTTTCTTTTCGTTAAATTTTGGAAGGGAATGTGGAACGTTTGGAGAATTTCCTCTGTGACACTCGTAGATGGAACCAGAGAGAATTATACTGTAGTATAATTCTCTCTGATGGAACTTTGAGCTACATCGTTACTGAAATAAGTATAGCTATGAGTCTTATGCCCTTTACAAAGTAGGATGAAAATGCGCTTATAATAGCAGATCAATAAAGGCATGGTGCGCCCCGGCACCCCCCCCCCCCTGGTTAAGGGCCTGCTGATGAAAACTCACATGCAGAAGTGATCAATTTCCTTTGAGTATTCTTCACATTATAACAAAGAATTCATCTCTCATATTTTTTTTTCAATTATTTATTGTTAACTTGATCAAGTGGTAACATTTTTGTTGTTGTTGTTGATGACGATATTGTTGTAACAAATGAAATGAAATGTATCTATAAACATATGCAAGGAGTATCTTCAAGGGTTACCATAGATCAAACAAGCTATGTTGTCATGTTCAGGAAACTAGAGTATTCATTCTAACCTAAAAAGCATCTTTTTTTACCATGCCATTGAATTCTCTGTTCCTTTTTCTAATATGTGCGTTTTGTCATACCGCCGCTCATATCCTGTAGTGTACTATGACCTTCAGGAGGCCCTTTCGGTATGGCCCTTTTAGTCCAGCGTCAAGTGTCCCGGGAACAGGGGCCCTTTTGTCTGCGAAGGGCCCTCAGGCCGCGGGAAGGGCCATTTAAAGTACGGCCGGCCCTGGGGGGCTTAGTGCATCCCAGCTTTAAGGAGGGGCAGGCGGCGCCCACTTGAAATAGGCTATTCTCTTATTCACCCAGCCTCCCTCCGGCCGCTGAGTAAATCGTTAACAATCAATGGGGCGGGACTCCGGTAGAACCAACAGCCGCCGACCGCGCCGACAGGGGTGTGGAGTTATGGTGGTGGGTATCGATTAGGGGATCTGTGGGGGGGGGGGGGGGGGGGGGGGAGCCGAGGGCCATTGCTTCTTAGCCCTACCCAGCCCCGCCGATATTGCCTATATATACACAGTAGTCCCCCGTGGGATCAATGTTGTGGGCCCCTCGGGCTGGGTGGGTTTAGATAATGGCGGGCGTAACGCGGGCCGCTGTCGTAACGTGTTACGCGCAGTGTCGTCGCCTCAGGTGCGGGCCCGACGCCCGCCTATTGAGTTACAGATGGGGGGGGGGGGGGAGGGGTACAGGGATCTGTTCTATCTGATAGCCACTTGTAACTGGGAGTTAAGGAGGGATATATGGGCCAGTCTGTAAATTTACAAGGGACACCCCAGATTCCGGCTCAGACTCGCACATTATAACCAAACAGTCGGAGATGGGATGCTGAGCCTTATTGTTAGTGAAATATATCTATTTAAGGTGGGTATTCCACATGCTGAAAGTGCGCCGCCGATAATCTGCTGATGTACTTTCGCCAATATTATTTACCAACATGTTGGTAATTTTTTTGGACTGGTAGCAGATATTGAACTTTCGACGGCCGATTTTCTACTTTCGGCAGACGATAGTTCGCCTAAAGTATGGGCTGCCAATATAGAATGTTTCCATTGTGAGGTTCAGTATCAGCAGCGCGTACTTTCGGTATGTGGAATGCGGCCTTCAGTCTTATGATCAAATCTGCTAAAAATCTGCATGTAATAACAGTTCAATACAGGCATGATGCGCAACCTGGTCCTAGTCTGTAAAGGGTATTAGGCTGTGCCACAGACAATGACTACATGAATGTTTGACTCCACTCGACAGTTAAGTCGGGGAAACAGTCGTGTCGTGTCGTTAATAGTCTTTTGGAACATGATCTCACACCATTCTCCTCCACCCAAAAACTGTGCAGGCTAGAGATCAGTGAGTTTGATAAGTATGATGATTCACATGGCATGCTACACTGTTTTAAGAAGCGCATTTTCCGAACCAGAAATATAGAGGACGTCGTGTGTGTGACGCCTTTTGTGTTAGAGACAGTGCATTCATGTCGCTTGTATAAAGCAAGCTATACACACAATCAAGCCATCTAAAAATTCATATTTCTGTATACTACTTAAGCCCAATACCCATAAGGCGATTTTGACCAAAGTTGACTGACTTATTGGCGCTAAAATCAGTTGATTGTTCTTGAAGAATTGGCCGAATTTAGCACGGACTCATATCAAACATGTGCATTTCAATATCACATACTGACTTGGGATCTGAATTGGTGGTGGGCGATTCTGTTAGAATAATTGGCCAATTTTAGCACCGATCAGTCGGCTGACTCAAGTCAAAATCATCTTATGGGTATAGTGCTTAACATGTCTTATGAGTAAAGGAATCAATACAAGTGACACATATTAGGATATACTATGTGTAAGATGCATGTTTCGATATTAAATACATTATAGACCGCAAAGACTTGTTCAATTTCTAAGCGTATCTTCACAGTGTTAGGTGTGTACTTGGTAAAATAAGTAAAGCATTATTATATAATTTCTTGATAATTGCTTGTAATAAGAGTTTACTTGTAAAGCGCTATCTATATTTGTGTGATATTCTATAATAAGGCAGTGCTTTTCACATGATCTCAACAGTATAATTCACCGAATAAAAGCGACGTTGCGTGGGTAGCTTGACTTATGTGAGCGACAAGATTCAAACTCCCATTTCTATATACTACTTACACCCCGATAAATTGTTGCGTAAACAATAAAGCCAATTCTTGCAATATTGTCGCGTAAATAGTGGAATTGTTGGTGCGACGTCGCACATATAGACTGTCCAATTTTCTAAAACATCTTTTAAAAAAAACAACATAGTTTCTTAGAAATCAGGTGTGATTGGTCAGAATAGAATTAAATTTGGTTCAACATGGTCAATTATGCCTGAACGTGTTCGCTGTATGCTGTTCTCAGGTACTTGGTCCAAATGGCTGAATGGCATAAACGCTCACAACATCTGACGGCTTCAGCAACAAGAACAACAAGAAAATAAATTGTTTAAGGAGGAAGCAAAAATACGTCTTGTAATGACCTGTGGTGGGCTATGGAGGTAGATATCCAACAGTTTCTATAATTCAGAGGTTCCACGGCGCTGCCTCAGAGTGTGGGAGTTAGTAGGAGACGGTGTTTGTGAATGTTTCAGGGATATGGAAGATGGATACACAATAAGGACTTTTCTGTGTGACTTAAGGGGGTTTAACACCTATGCGACATGAGCTGCGACAAATGCTTGATATAAGCTTATCTTACAATATTAATACACAGGGATGTCATAATTGTTTGAAACTGGGTATTTTGAGTATTTCACACATGTATTACCAAGAATTTGATCTCTAATATGTTTGACTTAACTGTGACATTGTCATGCTGTCATCATTGACTTTACTGCGACATCGGTATGTCGTATGTCATTCGTCTGGACCACACACGAAATCATTAGATCGTCTAATCCTTTTGTTTTAGTATTAGAGGACGGTCCCCATCCCTTAATCCATCTCTGGTGACTATAACAACTTTACTTATAGTATAGCTACCTTTCACTTTGCCCAGGAGGGTCAGAATCATTTTGGATTTATAGCTCTAAGTCATATAGTGTAATAGGGCCTTTCATGAGATGTCACAGTGTGTTTGGACTTAGGGCTTGTGTGGTAAACCTTTTCTTATTGCGAATTGTTATCGGGAGCTATCACAAAATCGTGAACATTTCAAACATATTGGATCTATTCATTTTAATTCCAGGCAATCCTGGGGGATAAGAGCTTGTGAAAATGATTGCATAGGCCTATAGTTGCAAAGAACTTCTTTCTCTCAGCGTGAATGATATTTGTTCAATGTCACAGTCAAACAGTAATGTTGTTTCCCAAGAGATAAATGTGTCGCAGTCTCCTGCGACAGAGCCAATGGCCTCAGCCAATGAGAGTGGCTATACACGCGGCAGTCGCGCACGCGGTACTCGCGTATATAAAATTTCTTACACACGCGGATACAAATTCCGTGCATACATATTCACTTAAATACGCGGACATAAGGTAAGATGGCACATTAAGTATTTAAAGTGAATTATGCTCAGAAAGTAGATCAAATATAGAAATAAAAAAAGAAAAAGGGGGTTCGGGGGCTAAGTCCCCGATTTACAAATAATATAATCATGATAAAAGGAGGTCCGTCCGCGTGTATTACCTTGTCTGTATACGCGGACACAGCCCCGCGCATACACAGCTCCCAGTATGCGCGGACCTTACACCCGTGTATATACGTAATTCAGTGTTCGCGGCCTTCTGATGCTATCCCCGCGCGTAAAACTCCAGCCTCAGCCAATGGGTCTTGACTTCTCTCACTCGTTCCTCCTCCCGTGAGACCCCATTGTGCCAAACCTTAAAGGGGTATTCAACTTTACGACTTGGGCTGCGATATGATGATGTAACAAGCAATTGCACACATTATAGATAAAAGTCTATGCTACATATGTCACATGCTCCAAATAATTATTTTTAACCAATTAATGTATCACTCTTGTATGAGAACTTGACTATAATATCGTCTGATTTGCACTGATATCGCAGCCCATGCTGTGTAGTGGAACACCACCTCCAGTCGGTAAATGCTGATTGGTGACAGGAAGGCAGATAAATATTTCTTTCTACTTCTCAAGTCTGAGTAGTCCTGGTGTTTTATAAAAAGTAGAAATAATAGGCAGTGGAGGAGAGACTCTAACCCAATCAGCGAGGTGTGAGACGATGTGCAGACAGGCCTAATGAGAGGAGTCTGTGCCTGGTGTGTGTCTGGCCGTATAGGTGGCGCTGTAATAGGCCCAATGAGGAAACACGAAGCCGAGTCTTTTCACCAGTGACCCGTTGCACAATGATTCATCAAAACAACGATAACTTTAAGATCGTTTTTGTAACAATGATTGTTATTGTTATTGCCATTCCCCTAATACATACATATAACCAACCGAGAAGGGAGATAAGGAAGATATCCTTAAGGTTTTCAATGTGCCAATCCTCGCAACAGCGATGGTTTTGTGCACTTTTTGGACACATTTAATTGACTGACAAATAGATTACTGCCATTTGCCTCCTGTGCATTTCATAAGCCAAAGAAAACATCTAAAAGGTAATGAAAGCAGAATGTGAAAATACTAACCCCAAAATGTCCTTCCAATACATTTAAAATTTGGGTGTGCCCACCCTCGCAACAGCGAGGAAAGTTGGGTTTTATTGATGTTCAACTGTGATGGGTCTCGCTGTGGTAGACAACCCTCGCAACAGCGATGAAATTATGTGACAGACCACAGTGCCCCGTCGCATAACGGGTCTCGCTGTTGCGAACATTGGCACATTTCAAAAGACCTCTCCCTGTTCAACAGGGAGCAATGTACCTTTCATCCTTACAGGGATGGTTTGCACACCCGATTTTTCAATTTATCAGGGGGACATTTTGGGGTTAACATTTAAAGATTTTGTTTTCAGTAAATGTTAGATGTGTCCTTCAGCTTATAATTTGTATAGGAGGCAAGTGGCGGAAATGATTTATTAGCCAATTAAATTAAATTCAAAGTGTGTACAAAACCATCGCAACAGGGAGGATTGGCACACCCCCAAAACAAGGAGAGAAAAAAACAGGGAGAAAAAACAAATCCATCCTTAATCGCTCCCTCTTGCGAGCTTTTGGTTATGCGACGGGCCACAGGCTTTGGTTAAAGTGGGTGACTTTTGCTGACTCAAGCTCCATTTGCCCTGGCCGTCATAGGTCTCTGTGATCTGCAAATATTGGGAACATTTGATTATCATAGCCCTCGAGCTCTGCAACCTGGTCGCTTGTGAAATAATGCAGAATGTTGAATATTTTCATAGAGAATCTGAGTGATTATGGATGAGATTGTTTGTGAAATGATCACAAGGGAGCTGCCTTCTCAGGGTGAGTCCTATTTGTCCAATTTCACTGGCTTGCGATTATTTTGTCGTGGCTGAGATTATTCCCGAATGCATTAGTCTCTGCGACAGGACCATAGGCCAGGTTGAAGGGGACTTTAAGTATTTTTGTATTCAATCCTGTTACTAACATATTTGTGTCCACTAACCCCTTGACTACTGGAAGATCTTACATGTAAGCCGTGTTTTTTTGAATAAAAAAATTGAAAGTAGAACTACTCCAAAACTGTCCCTGACGCCTACGGCTGGGTCGGGGAGGACAGGTAAGCAGGGGCCTGTTCTGCACTGGGGCCTAGCCACTGGTAAGCGATAGGTTGTGTTTTGTGTAGTTTTCCCAACCCTGGATAGGCATTTTATTTAGTTTTGCCTGCAGATTAGCCCAGAGTAGGATGCATGCTGGGAAACGTGTCGACAAGACCCCAGGCTTTAGCATAGTCATTTTCATGAATCCTTTCATTATTTGTGGTTAAACATGTATTTAAACATTTAGCAATCATTATATTTTAAAATGTGTATCCATATATATTTCATATTAATTTTTTTCATGTTGTTTAAAAATTCACTCATTATGAATGGATATATAGCCATCATTTCATTATTTTCTATAGTTTTTCTAAGGACTTTGTAAAAAAAAAAACAGTCCAAACTAGCCTGCAGTTCATTTAAATAATGAAATTCAGCTGTGGGTGGTAGGGAGAATTGGGAGAGTAGTGTGGGAGGAACACAATACTTGCATTGCGGCTATCTTCAATTGTCCTGCCATAGATAGTCCATAAGTGCTTCTTCACTCCCTATATCGCTGATTCTTAGATCCTATATATATATATTTCCAGGAAACCTATCCCTTTACTTCCAGCTGGATTATCGTGTAGGCGAATTGAGCTGTATGTTTTGTAATAGAGAGGCACCAGAAACGTAGCAAGCACATCAAGCTCCAAAATAGGTTATGAAGAAAAAACCCTCGTTAAAGGGACGTTCTCGTCCATGAGAGGAACCAAAATTGCTACGTTGTAACTCCCGTACCGTGGCGCCAAATTCACGACGTGACCAATCATGTCACGTTATTACGTTCTGAAATGGTAAAACACGTCCCCAGTGACGGCATCGTTAAGCTAACGTCGGCGTATGTAAGCCTAGAAACTCAAGGACGAGAACGTCCCTTTAAGCATTATGGAAATGTGGAACAAAAAATAATAAAAAGTAATATGGATAAAACTTAAATAAAACACCAACTTACAAGCAACCATTGTACAATAGAGCTACTAGAAAATGTCGATGAGTCCTACATAGTTTGAAAATACAGGCTATAATTCAAAGTTATATTTCTCTCGTTATTTCATGAAAGAAGTGATGAAAGCAGATGTATACAAAGAGAATTATATATATTTCAAACCTATACAAGAAACATAGTTTCGTCTGTAATGGTCTAAAAGACTCAAAAAAAGTAAAAACTTTGTATAATATTTTCTTCAAGATGTTATACAGTTACCTTTAAGATACCTATTATTAGATTTAAGGAATGTTATGTTTTGTAAACATCATATTGTAATGACTACTAAGTTAACTACATTCACTGGAATAATAATGAAAACCGGACATGTACCGAATGTTATCCAGTATAAATAAAAGTTAAATAAATAAAAAAAAAGAAAAGAACAGGCAGTGGACTAGAGGTCTACTGGTTAAGAAAGGACCTATTTTGTGGTTCATGGCTGGTTCAGCTGTAGGCCGTTCCAATGTAATCTTTAGACCATCATATCCTAAATTTTGTCACAAAATGATCCTAAGATATTTTGGTCCCAGTGTCATCCTTCTTTGTACTAAGATAAGAAACACAATTACTGAGATAAGAAGTCCTCTCGATCTAGTTTAATTTTTGCACATAAGTTGGCCCTCCTGTCACATCTTAAGATATTATAACAATAAGATGGCCACCTTGGAACCAACATATCTTAGGATCTTAGAGTGAATCCTAGGATCACATTGAAACGCCCCACTGTAGGCATGCAGCCAGCCCCACCTGCTCCCACCTGCTCCTCCCCCACTCACCTAAACAGGTGTTGTTGGCCAGCCGGTACTGAATCCGCTCACACTTCTTCTGAGGCCGGTACTTGGTGACAAATCGACAGTGACACTCGAATATTCCCGTCTTTTTCATCTCCTGAATAACCTTGAAGCAGCCAGGTCTGCAATAAAAAGCCATGAGACCAATGAATCATTCGCACATTATGCCAGGCCAGTTTGGACTCTTGCTGTTCAATTTTACTCGTTTATATGTTAACCTTGTTTTTAGGGATATTATCTTACCACCATTACCATGAATCATGGGATTCTTTTTGATTATTCTACTTATTCTAGGACCCTTTAAAGGAAAACAGTATTTCAAAATTCAGAAAATGAGCTGTAAACTGTCTTAGCACTGACTAGTTAACTTTAAGCAAAGTGAGGGGCATTGGGAACGGAGGGGAGGGTCCTGATGTTGCATCTCAAATTCTAAAAATGCTGATGTGGCATATCTTTGTCGCTTAATTATCCCAATGTTGCATGTCAAATACAAAAAACACATATGTTGCATGTCATTACGTTTTTTATCCTACCTGTCGTGTCGTTAAGGTCCCAGATGTCGTATGTCAAATTTAAGAAAAGGCCATGTCGTACTGTCGATTTTAGTGGTCTAGACCCATAAGTGAATATAACCTAGTGCAACTGGCCAAAGGGATGGATATTGTCGCAGGTGTGACAGCTCTCTCATACATGATTACAACGTGTGAGATAATACCTATAACGTGCATAAAAAATAATTTTCACACTTTCTCCAATGGCCGGTTGCACAATGACTTTCAGAACAACAAAAATAATAATTATCATTAACAAAACTTTTCATTGTTGCTTTTTTCGTAATAACAATCGTTTTGCAACAATTATTTTCTTTATTTATAATGCCCTCAAAGAGCTGTAACTTTTACTGAATTTTCTCTATTTTCCCCCTTTTTATATCAATTTACAGAATTCAATTTCATTCATTAGAACCAGAGATTTTACTATTTTCGTAAAAATGAAAATTTTCGTAACAACAAAAGTGTTTGTTATGTTATCTTAACTTGATCCTCATAACGAAATTCTATTGTGCAACGGGCCACAAAGGAAATTGAAACAAAAGATTCATCAAAATGACCTATTTAAAGTTGTCATTCGTGAGGTAATCATCTTAGTGGCTCTCAATTTTTAGATATTTGGATCTCAGAAACTATTCCAAAATATACACTGACCACGTCTTATTACTTTTTAACACTAATTCTTTGCATATTATGGATTATCTTACTGGATTTAGAAAGTTAATCACTCAGGAAAAGTGAAGTGAGTATGCTCTAGTTTAAGAATAGCAAGAAATTGACTTAATTCCAAACAGGTTTGGAGAGTTGCCAATTAGTTCCAACTAATTTTAGATCAATACATCGTTTAATTGGGTACCCGTTGAGCGATTGAGTAATATTTGGAATGTGTTTGCCATTAATACTCATTGTCTAACCATTAACTGATGGACTGTTTAATAGATCACAATAAAAGTAGTTACAAACAACTGAAATTTGCTTATACATGAATTTATTTTGCTAATACGCACAATGCATGCTATCTTGATAGTAAATACGAAAGCCATGTTGAAATATTGATGATCTAAACTTGTAGAAAATCAGCTCATTTTATTTCACAATTTTGTTCTATTAAATAATGTTACATCTGGCCTAGTGTGTGCAAGTCACACACCCAGCCCTCGTCTTGTTCTCCCGACATGGCCTTCTCTTAGCAGTATGCAATACAAGTAGTGTATACGTACAGTCTGTAGTGTGAGGTACCTACCTATCTGTGGCCACACACTCTGCCCTCTTCTTGTTCTCCTCACACGGCCTTCCCTTAGCAGTATGCAATACGTGTAGTGTACTGTTTATATTATGAGGTACCTACCTATCTGTGGCCACACACTTGGCCCTCTTCTTGTTCTCCCGACATGGCCTTCCCTTAGCAGCATGTAATACGTGTAGTGTACTGTTTATATTATGAGGTACCTACCTATCTGTGGCCACACACTTGGCCCTCTTCTTGTTCTCCCGACATGGCCTTCCCTTAGCAGCATGTAATACATGTAGTGTACTGTTTATATTATGAGGTACCTACCTATCTGTGGCCACACATTCAGCCCTCTTCTTGTTCTCCCGACACAGTCGCCGGAACTCCTTCAGGGTACGCTGACAGGAAGTGTCCATGAGGCACCTTTTTCGTACTCCGATACAGGAGATCTTCTCCTCCGACATGTCGCTCTCATCCATGTCGTCATCCATGTCGTCCATGTCGGTCCAGAACTCGTCCTTGTCGTCGGCTGTGTAGGAGTATGACGCATATGTCGCACCCCCATCTCGTAGTTTCACATGGGCACGAGATTTCCGACGAGATGGCGGGTGCCGTTTGGATTTACTCGTCTCTATGACGTCATTTCCGCCGGTCAGATGGGCTTGAAAAGGTGAGAGAGAGATATCGGGGTTAGATGTGGGAAACAGGTTTGATTAATAATCATTGATGAGCAAATAGCACAAAATAAACTGATTGGTAATAATACGGTCACCGGTACTGAAACCACTGCAGGCTTCTCTGCCCCTGATCCTACCCCCCCCCCCCACCCCCCCACCCCCACTAAGGTAAGTGATCTGAAAACCTGAACCTGGACTCCTGATTAGCGAAAGAGAAACTCCAAGTCGTTCAGGGGACAAATCCGCCCCACTCCCCTTACATACTTTCTTACCAATCCGAAACAGTCAAAAGTTGATGCCTGTTTGTAGAACACAGGGTTATGCTTGTTGGTGGACTTTGATTTTCATAACTATATTTTCGGCATGTTTTCCCCAGTATGGATTATAGGCGCAGTGTGAACTTTGTGGATAGAATGGGGAATTGCCTATGAGGAGAGATTTGTAAGTGAAATATTCGTATAGCAACCTTTCTATACACACGGCATGCTTGGCCGTTTTCTAATGTTCAACTATAAGACCATGTCATTCGGCGTTTAGCCCCAAAGCATACAGTACTATTAGTGTGTCAGTCGGTCTGTGAAGCAGTAACAAATAATTTCCCTTGGTTATACAGTTGGGTAGGGTAAATCACACATTTTTCTTTTACTGGGTCAAAAAGTTACCATTATGAATCATATGAAGATTGATTGAGAGCAGCAGAAGATTGATGATTGAAATAAAGAATATGGTGATAGAATATGGTGATTGGATATGGTGATGGGATATGGTGATGGGATATGGTGATGGGAGGCCCATCCGTTTAGAGAGGTGACACGTGCGACTGATGGGTTATAAATCTCGGGCTAAGAGGCATTACAATTTACATTGCCCGTCAGTTCTTAACTTGACACCTCTCTTTATTGCATTAATGACATAAGTGTTTTTACGAGGTGAGACGTGCTTCACAATGGCAGCTGGTAGATTGAAATAGATAAGTTTTTGTGGGCTCTCTTTAATCATGGATTTAACTGTTTTCTGGTTACTTTCAGACTTTACACCAATGCAAACCAAACCAAAGTGAACTACATCCAAGGACGGATTTGCACCAGCATTCACAGTGGTATACGCCCCTATAGTGATGCACATTACAGAATGCAGGCCGTGGTATGCCCAATATGGTAATCCCAGCCAAACTGCGACATAGTGGAAATGTTCTGCAACCATACTGTTTTAGTCAGTCTGTTACTTACTATGATGGCACATAGCAATTTTTTTTTATGGTGGAAACCTCACTGGATCAAAATATTATTATAACATTATTCTTTGGTGAGGTTAGGACAAAACCAAAACAGAACATTATGAATACATTCTGCTGATGTTGATGAATTCAACCGGAATGTTATTATAATGTTGCAGTGCGATGTCACAACAGTACGTTGCGGCAAGAGCCATCCATATAACATAAAAAGAACCAATCCAGAACCAAACAGAACGTTGCTGCAATGTTACAATTATGTCACATGTTTGGCTGGGGTTACATTGATGTGCTTTAAAGCGTTTTAGTTTCAGCAGCACTCTGAAACAGGTATAACAGAAATACTTCTAAGTTCTAGGTAGGCCTATATATGCGGATGCTGACATGTTGGATATCAAGCTTTCAATAGTCATCACCAAATCCTTCTGCAATATAAATTTTCCTCCTGCATGAGCCACATAAGACTGTGTACATACTCTTGCATCTAATCTCGGAGATAGGTACACATACTTGTACGTTAACCCCCCTCTCTGGTCTGTCCCCTCCCATTGTACCATTGGATCCTCAACTCTGCACATTCACTTATCACACTGGGTGTAGCCCACCTAAGGGTTAACATCAACAAGTCGCATGCCGAGGCATAATTAATAAGCCTCATTGTAGCCTGACGGGCGTTTTTATCTTTTTAATCCCTATTAAAGCCGGTGAGTCATTACAGCAGAAAACCCACAAGCGGCCATCAAAGCCGGCTGTGGATCTAATCAGGCCTGTCCGGGGGGCGGCCCGGGGGACATGTCAGCTAATCGTAAATAGAGTATGGGGGTGGAGGGTCCCCCTACTGACAGCCAATGTAGTAGGGTGTGGGTAGGGGGGCTGGAGTGGAGGCTCTACCCTTACTGACAGCCAATGGTATGGGGGTGTGGGTAGGGGTGTGTGGGTAGGGGGGGGGGCTGTTTCCCTACTGACAGCCAATGGTAGGTGAGGAGTGGGTAGGGGGGCTGGAGGGCCTGTCCCCCTACTGACAGCCAATATAGTAGGGTGTTGGTAGGGGGGTTGGAGTCGAGAATCTACCCCTACTAACAGCCAATGGTAGGTGGGGAGTGGGTAGGGGGCGGCCTAGGGGTCCTGTCCCCCAAATGACAGCCAATATAGTACGGTGTGGGTAGAGGGACTGAAGGGGAGGCTCTACCTCTACTAACAGCCAATGGTATGTGCGGATTGGGTATGGGGGCTGGAAGGGGATGGGGGCTGTCCCCCAACTGACAGCTAATGTTAAAAAGAGTTTGGGTCGGGGTGGGGGGCAAGTCCCCAAACCGACAGGCAATAGTAATTAGAGTGTGGGTGGGGGAGGGATGGCCCCCTACTGTCAACTAATGGTAAATATGGAGGTGAGGGGAATGTCCACCTACTGACAGCCAGTGGTAGATGGGGTGGGTGGCGGCGACCAGGAAGGGGGGGGGGGGGTCTGTTTCCCTACTGACAGTTAATATAGTAGGGTGTGGGTAGGGGGGCTGGAGTGGAGGCTGTACCTCTACTGACAGCCAATGGTAGGTGCGGAGTGGGTAGAGGGGGTTGGCCTTGGGGGCCTGTCCCTACTGACAGTCAGTGATAAGTGGTGGTGGGTAGGGGGATGTAGTGGGCATATGCCCCACTACTGACAGCCAATGATAGGTGGGGAGTGGGTCGGTAGGGCGGCCTGGGGAGTCTGTCCCTACAAACAGCCAATGGTATGTGGGGTGTGGGTGTGGGTGTGGGGGTTGGGGGGCTGTCCCCCTACTGCCAGCTAATATAGCAGGTTGTTGGTAGGGGGGCTGGAGTGGAGGCTCTACCCCTACTGACAGCCAATGGTAGGTGGGGAGTGGGTAGGGGGGCGGCCTAGGGGTCCTGTCCCCCTTACTGACAGCAGATTGTAGGTGGGGTGTGGGTAGGGGGACCTGGGGGGCCTGTCCACCCACTGACAGTCAATGTAGTAGGGTGTGGGTAGGGGGGGGGGCTGGAGTGGAGGCTCTACATTTACTAACAGCCAATGCTAGGTGCGGAGTGGGTAGGGGGGGGACCTGGGGGGCTGTCTTCCTACTGACTGCCAATATAGTAGGGGGTGGGTAGGGAGGGCTTTTAGGGGCTGTCCCCCTACTGACAGCTAATATAGTAGGGTGTTGGTAGGGGGGCTGGAGTGGAGGCTCTACCCCTACTGTCACCCAATGGTAGTTGGGGTGTTGGTAGGGGGGCTGGGGGGTCTGTCCCCCTTCTGACAGCCAATGTTAGGTTGGAAGTGGGTAGGGGGACCTGACAGCCAATCGTAGGTGGGGTGTGGGTTGGGGGATGGTCTGGTGGGCATGTGCCCCACTACTGACAGCCCATGATAGGTGGGGAGTGGGAAGGAGGGCTTGGGAGGCCTGTCCCTTACTGACAGCCACTGGTAGATGGGAAGGGATGGTAGACCAGGTTAATCATTAGCTGGTACTCCTTGCTTTTCTAATGCTGTGTTTCCATGGCAGAACGAAACTTGAGAAATGTGATGGATGACAAAGGGAGTTTGGAACTTATAAGGGGAGACGTCAAGTTTTTCCACAGCAGGTCACAGCCAACGGTCAGTGACATTACAGCATGTGGCCACCATTAAGGGGTACTGAAGGTCGCAGCCTGCTTCCACAGGGCTGCAGCCCGATATGAGGAGGGTGAAAACACTGTCTTAGGCCCGATATTTCGAAACTCCTTAACCTTAAACTTTTGACACATTTAAGGTGGTTGCTAGGCAGTTTAAGGCCCGACCTAAAATCTAGGTAAATCTAAGGAAAACATGATATTTCAAAGCACCTTACCTTAAAAAAATGTCAGTTTAAGGGGAATTCTTTCAGGTAAGTCGGGAGGTACCTTAAAATTTAAGGTGATTATCAAATTCTTCAATTTCATTTGATTCTATCATACTATTAAGTTAATTTGATGATAGATACCACAAATCTGCAATTTATCTTATAAATATCATAATATTTTCGAAGTAATGAATGATATAATTAAGGACTATATTATGTCATGCACCTGCGGATGTGCACATGAGTGCTTGGGAAAGGTCATCGTCATGGTGACGTCGACATCGTCATAGTGACGTCGTCATGGAAATGACGTCGTCACAGATGTCAACAACATCAGCGAAGTGGAAATCAAGATAATTCTACAATCCTTGGATGGATTTTCATCATTTTTGTTTGGTTTAGACTTGAGAAACATAATTTGCTAACGTGGGATATAGTTCAATTTCTTTTAATCTCACTTTAAAGGTGATAAAAGCGCAAAGAACATCTGACTGGAAGCCTACGGACCTTCCTTAAACTTTTGAGGTGCCAAGGTGTTTCGAAATATCACTATCACCTTAAACTTTAAGTGAAAAAAAGTTTAAGGTGAGCTACGTCCAGATGTTTAAGGTTTCCTTAACTCAGGAAAAAGTTTAAGGTAAGGTGTTTCGAAATATCGGGCCTTAATGACCCTTATATATATAATGACCTCAATTAGCCTTAATGAGGTACTTAGGGTATGCAATGTATACAAACATAAAAGGAAAGTTTTATTTTACCATACAACTAATAATTTATGTATATATATATATATGTTTATGATTGGTACCCCTGAATGAGATTGCAATAGGGGTTTCGAGTGCTGCAGCCAGTCGTGGCAGATCGGGGTTATAACCAACACCCTGCTGCAGCCTGCCAAAGCATCTCAGGTTCGCGGCCCCTGAATTTTGACATCACCAATACATCCCAGTAGACAAGGTGGCACCAAGTAATTACAGAAGCCACACTATTTTCTGACAATAAAAGGGCCAGACAAAGAATTACCCTTCGTCATTGATGATAAACATATTAAACATGCCTAATATTCTGGCAGAAAAGATCGATGATAGAAGGTTTCATCATCCACAAGCCTGGCACGATTTTTAGCGTCCAAAAAATCATGAGTCATCGTTTCGGCTGACAAATGCATTGTCAGCCCACTTTCTTAAAGTCGGCTGATAATGCATTTGTCCCTGATGATAAACTTTAACCGTCTGTTAATTTTTACCCTTTGGGGCCATGACTTTACTGCTTAGAGCTTGGTGAATCAGGTTGATCAACTAACCGTAGGTGTGGAAGGGGAGCAGACTGTTGCCCTTTGCACAATGAGTTTTGTAACAGTTGTTATCGTAACAAGGAAACCATTCATTGTCAACTTTTATTGTTTGGTTAATTTTTGACCTCAGAATAAACCTATTTAAGATGCTGTTAATGAGCTGTTATTTTTACAGAATGTAGTCCTACAGTGGCCTGTTGCACAATAGATTACGTAGTGAGGATCAAACAACGAAAGCACAATGAACTTTTGTTTAACAATGAAATGTTTCATTGTTATGAATGGTTCGGATGGATGGAATTGAATTCTGTAAATTGATATAAAAAGGCAAGACATTAGAGAAAAATCTGTAAAAGTTACAACTCTTTGAGAGCATTCTAAATATAGAAAAAGAATCGTTAAATTTTATTCCGTTGTTACGAAAATAACTGCAAATAATTTATTAAGCAATGACGAACTGTTTCACTTTTTAATTCATTTTCGTTGTTACGCAACCCATTGTGCTACAGGCCACAGTGGGTCTCCAAATCTAAATTTACAGAATTCGATTTTATACAGTAGAAAAAAAGATATAGGCATTTCGCAACAAAGATATCTTAACAAAGATATCTTCGTAAGGAAACATTTCATTGTTGTCATTTTAAACTGATCGTTGTTATGAAAAATCATTGTGCAACGAGCCACAAGGGACGTCCTTTGCCAGTTGTCAGCCCTAAAGTAACTTGTTATGGGGTAGCCAGGGGCCCATTGCCCCAAATGACAGCTGTCAGTGTCTGTAGAGGGGGATGCTGATACTCATGTATTTGTGATGGACCATTATTTTAGTTTTTGGGAATATCTGAAGCTAGATAATGTATCTTCTTCGTAAACTTTACGAAACTTGAGGCAGCACAAAACCAACCAAACTCTCAACTGACAGTGCTTCTCTGTTACGGAAATGAAACATTATGAACATACATATATATATATTTATGTTTTATTTCATGCACTTCATATTTTTTTAATGTTTATCTACATTGTATACTTATTAATCACATTCTCTCCAGACATTCTGGTCGTTTCTCTAACCTTCTTGTTGATAAATGAAGTCAATACGAGGAGTTATCCAATTAAGTGAACATCGATATATACATATCTGAGAGAGTTGCAGACTGACGTTTGTATTTTCACAAATTGGCCAAGTGTTTCTTAGTCCTGAGAAATTGACATTAACTTCATCAGTTGTTCCTGTAAGCAGACAGTAACTCTCTTAGTTTGACCTATTCACAGGACATTGCTTAGAACACACTCCCAAAAGGGGTTGCATCTCCCTTCGTATTAAGGCTTGCATACATGAAGTACTTAAAAATCACTTACATTTTACTGCTGAAGTGCCCTTAGCAAATTATAGTTTCAATGGATTCTCTGAAGCTGCCATGTTAAGTTCAATAACACATTTTTATCTTAGTTACAATTGCACATGCATCTTCCTTTCAAATATGTATAAGAGCAATGTTCTACGTCTATTTTAAGGTACTCATAGCTGTATATCTATGTCTTTATACTTGTGGACAGTCAACATGTGATAAAGGAGGGGATGGGGGTAAAGCATAAGGAAGCATGATTGATCTTAATGTGTTATTCAAGAGCCAAATTGTTCTTTCAAATAGAAATATAAACATTCAAATAAAGCAACTGCAGCAGCCAGATCTGTAAACAGGACATTGTCTCCGTTAGCCCAGCTTATAAACAGGACTGTGCCTTTTAGTCCAGGAGATGCGGCACTTTTATTTATGTGACTGAGGCCGAAAGGTTTGAAGGTTGTTTCCTAACCCAAATTTTCTATAGAATCCAAAAATTCATTTCTTAGTTGCCAAAGCCTCCGGGTTTTGGGTGAAAAATGACGTTTTCCGATAAAAAATAGCATTTTCTGAGCAAAAAGATAATCCCAGTATTTCCTCCCCAGCTACCTTTAAAACAATGCTGGAAACTTGTGTATGCAATCAAATTGAAGGGTAGGACCTAGTGAACATGGGGAATGAGCAAAACTAAAATAATTAGTTGATTACCATGGTAACAAGTGACAGTTTTGGTGGAAAATAGTCAAAAAATGATCAAATCTTTTTTTCCGTTACCTATGGTGACCACCAAATGCAGGTTTTCAGTCTAAATCTTCTTTGGCACATTCAATAGCATCCAAATCTAAATTGATATGGCCAAACTGATGAAGTATATTGAAGAAATTGGGTCTAAATTGACGTAATCTGTCGATAAGTGCCAATTTCCTGAAAATTACAACATTGGTATTTATTGACAAAATAATGGTTGAAGACCATTTAAAAGCACCACTGTTGCTTATTTATTAATTCTGTAATGGGAATTACATAGAAAATCAATAGAAGCCAGGCAGGTATCAAAAAACAACATGGCCGCCTTTTGTTGGAAATTGGCTTGTATCTTATCTTCTAGAATGGATAGAAAGACATGTTTGGTGTCTAAAATAGGAGATTCAAGGTCTGGGAATCTCAATTTCTATGTTTTAAGTCTGTGGCAGAAGCCAAAATCCAAGATGGCTGACCTACTTTGAATACTACCACCAACTTGAATACAATGTCATGTAGTATGTACATGAATGGGAATGATTTAAAGGGAGGAGCCAGTGAAATTTCAATACTTTTTATTTTACCCGTTATACATTAGATATAATGCCAATGTAGAGGTCTGCAATATTTTTTAACTCGACAGTGCTTTCCACCCTTGATGACCTAAATAGGCCTTTACCCAAACGGTAAAGGCAGCCATCCTTCATGGATATTGGTTATAACGATTACCGCCTCCGTAGCCCACCTTCAGCAGGAAGCCCTATATGGTCCTATTTGGGGTACCTTACAAGGCTACCACCACTCACCGTCAGCTGAGAAGGGCCACTTAAAACACACTATTCTAAGCTGAGTCTGCTATTTTTAACCTGATTGGCTCAGGACCAGGCCGTGGTAGACCTGTGATGGTGTGGAGAGGCGGGAGGAGGGGCAGTTTACTTCAGAGGGTGATAATGGGGTTAGTTGGGGTCTTCTGGGGACATTTCATGCCTAAATACATTTGTATGTGGGGCAGCAGAGGAGAAACTACCCTAACTGTAGCTGGTTTTGCTGACGTGTAATATGACTAAAGTGCCACCTTTAATACTATTGTTAAGACCCATTACTATGCGTGCCACCCATCTCTCCCTTTTGCTAATTGTAATCCTTTGTTTATACAGGGGTTTTGGCTCTAGGGCGTCGGTCTCCTCCTCACTAATCCCTGTTAAGTTGCAATATAAACATTAGGCAAATGGAGAGCTGCTGCTCGGTTGCCGCGTGCAGGGACCCTTGTGCGGCCACTGGTGGCCCTGCGGGCCCTGTTGCAGTTAGAAGGGACACTTTCCAAGGGCAAACGCACGGTCTAGTTAAGGTAGTAGTATAAGAGAGTTTGTTTTTTTTTACCAAAATGAAAAGAGATTTAATTTCATAGTTAAGCACTCTAGTTTAAATTAAAGTAGTTTAATTTTTCATTACAGGTCTATCGCAGACCCTCAAACTTTTGGTAAGCTGGCAAAAGGCAAACTGTCTAATTAAATCTCTTTCCCACAGCTAATAAATTTCAATTCGAAGTAGGTTTAATGGTTGGATGTGTCTGATTGCACTTTGAATAAAACACGTCTGCGCAAGAAGGGCCGGACATAGAAGGAGCAATAGGTCTAGGCGACCCCGCCTAGGCCTAAGCGCGATGCGCCCTTTAGAATTTTATAATCTAAGACAAATACAGAATTAAACCTCACTTCTAATGAGGTTTAATGATGGTTGGTGTGCGTATTGCATGAGTAAAGCAACTTTTGACAAGTTTGTTGGCCCTGAAAAGGGCCTTTTAAATAATAAATGTTTAGGCTTGCACACTACTCATTCCTGGTCCACTCTTGTTCCTGTTCTTTTTGGGCAGCCCTGTCATAGTCCACCATGTTTGACACGAATAGAATGTACGCATCCATGTCTATGATTATCACGTCATCATACATTGGACTCGAGATATGGAAGTCGCCATCGAAGTCGCCAGCTTCATACCGCAGGTGGTACCGGTACCTTGGAAGTCTGAGGTCCATGCCAGGATCCAATAGGTCACGGAAGTCCTGTTGCATGCACATTTGAAAAAAGAACCAGTCTGGCCAGTTTGTGAACTCGTACTGTGTATCTCTGTATTCTATACACAGGTAGTAAGGATTCTCGTGGAACTCTACCTGCCTGTAAATACTGCCCCCGGTATGGCGCATGGTACGCCTGAATCCCTGCATGACACGCCTCACATGGTCAGCGACGGATTCAGGCATCAGGTGGCGGAGTAATCTGGAATGGGTTAAGGCATTAGGGATGTACCGCGCCATGCTGTTTAGATTAAACCTCAATTCGATCAAAGCAGTAGAGTGTGATCTACGTCTAAAACAGCTGTTTATAAAGCCTGTCCTTGTCAACATTCCTGACGCGTGAGCTAAACCCTGAGTTAATTCAATAGGGATGTAAACAGGAATAGAGTGTCCAGTCCCTTACACATGACAAACGGACTGGGACAGGGGCTTCCAGACACGCGCACTCAAGTAGCAGGGCAGGTGGCGCGCCGGCAGGTATGCAGTGGGAGGGCTTCCCATGTGATGCTCCACAAGTGTCATCTCTGAGACCATGATGACCTGCAAAACCACTCGCGTCCGTTATGTGCCATTATAAGGCACAGTATTGACTAGCTGTTCCTCATCAGTATAGAGGAAGGTATGGAACCCGCGGAACCCATCTTCTGGAAGGAGAGTCTCTATGGCACGCCGGAGACTCAATCTACCGGGCTTAGCCATACTTCCCAGTGACCAGAGTGAATTGGCCCAAGGTTTTCGCGGAGGAGGAAGTGGAGGAGGAGGATGAATTATAAGCCATTTCCCTACCTCTAACATGTGATTTTCTTTTTTTTTCTTTTTTTTCAAAAGAGGTTTAATCATCTTTTTGGAATAATAAGGCTGACGCTGAGGAGGATGAATTGGCTGATCAGGTCGGCGAGCTGAGTGAGGACTGGGATGAAGGCTGGGATGAATAGGGCCTGCCTGTTATTATGTTGGACATTAAACCTCTTTTCATTCTTTAATTAAACCTCATTTCGAAATTAAACCTCTATTCCAGGTTGGTATTGTAGTTTTTTAATTGCAGCGCTGTAAGAAATGTATAGTTATGTCACCAAGTGAAATAAAATTGCAAACAATAACACATGATTGGTCTTATTCGCGTCTTATCGCGATATGTTCCCCTCTTGCAACTGTTTACTGTTTCAGTTTACCAGTAACATACATTCATGTGACGCCCACCAAGACGCAGGTGGAACTCGGTCACTCAAGCTTATCTTTAAGTGACCTAAGAGGTCAAACTGGGCGGGAGGGATATCCAGGTCAAGGGGGGCGACCGGTTGCCCAGGTGACTTACCTGAGGTGACCTAGTTAGGCAGGGGCTGCCCAGGTGGGAGCCACTCAGACTGGGAGGGGGTGACTAGGCAAGAGGGATCTAGGTCAGGGTTTTTTTAGTCAGGTGAGAGCGTGACCACTTGGATGATTAGGAGCAACCAGATAAGACGGTATCTAATAACAAGTATAATAATGCCTCACCGAAATTGGACTGCTTCTGCCAGAGACGTACAGGAAATAGTTGGATCCCCAAGGATACATCTACCTACAGTTCCCCTGTCAGTGTTGGGCCGCGTCTTGACCAGTTGTCCGGTCAACCTGGAGTTCTGTTGGGAACTACTGTTGGCTGCATGTCAACATCATTGCGTGAGGGACACACGGACGTCTCTAATCAGTTGGGCGCTGGGCTCACACGCCCCTTCACCACTAACTGAACCAGCGATATATGGACATATTGCACAAGGACCAGCATTAGTTCCAAACCCAGGATGGCCTTTCATGCCAGTCCAGGTCCGTCATCTCGATTTGAGAACCAGAGCACTAACCCACATTCAGTGGCGCAGAGACATTTTCATTGAAGAGATGGGAGTTGCATTGGTAAACCAGGACTTGGCCCCAGTATATCCCGACGAGTATATCCCACACTAAAACAGTTTGCACTGTTTTAAATAACCAAAAGGCCCTTTTCAGGGCCACCAACTCAACAAAAGCTGATCTGCTCCCAGACATATTTTTCCCATGTTATCATAGGCGGTATTAATTAAAGCTCTTTTGAAAGAAACAAAAAAAAATAATAATGCGCGCGCGGGCCAGCTTTTTCTGGAACTGGCGCGCATTTGGGGGTATTTTCCAAGCGTCAGCCTTATTATTCCAAAAAGGCGGTATTAATTAAAGCTCTTTTGAAAGAAACAAAAAAAAATAATAATGCGCGCGCGGGCCAGCTTTTTCTGGAACTGGCGCGCATTTGGGGGTATTTTCCAAGCGTCAGCCTTATTATTCCAAAAAGATGATTAAACCTCTTTTGAAAAAAAAAGAAACAAAAAGAAAATCACATGTTAGAGGTAGGGAAATGGCTTGTATAATTCATCTGTGTCA
This sequence comes from Lepidonotus clava, assembly GCA_936440205.1. Lineage (NCBI taxonomy): Eukaryota > Metazoa > Annelida > Polychaeta > Phyllodocida > Polynoidae > Lepidonotus > Lepidonotus clava. The sequence goes on along the minus strand of OW387141.1, from coordinate 48,846,109 downwards.
CTGCAGTACACGAATCGATATTGAAAATCCTATGTCCGCACGGTGTGCAGAGTACGCGGCAGAGGGTGCGTCAGCTCTCCCTTTATTAATAGCTCTTTAAACAAGGCCGGGGGGGGGATTAAGTCGAGGCCGGGAGAGGGGCGATGGTTGCCAACCCTTAAGTAAACAAGTGAGGATTAGGTAACGGGAGAGGCGAAGACACCCCATTACTATATCTGTCAGAGAAAACCTACTGAAATTCAGGAAATTTTTCAAATTAAGTAATTTCTATGAATTCGACATACATCAGCTTGATAAGTATTGAAATCACTAGAAAGCATAGACATCCAGAATTGTTTGAAAATTATGTTTGGGTAGTTTTTTGCCTGGTAGGCCTCTAGCATGAAACAAACCACCCCGTTCTACCCCTCCAACACCACCTCCTCAAGTCGGTCTATTAGGACTAGTGTAGATGGCATCTAGACAGCTCTGTTGTATTTGCAACACGATGAGGCTTGACCCTATTAATTTTGGAGAATAAAAGATACCAAAATGCATTGGATGGATTTTCTCATAATAAGAATGAAGTGCATGTGTTAAATACCGGGAAAAAGACCATTTAGTTAGTCTGCTTGGGTCCCATACTACCATACAACAATTTTTATGGAAGAGGGTCAACAGGTACTACAAAATCAATTGTGTCAGACCATTTTTCTACATCTTAGTGTCATCGGGCATTCCCTCCAAGCATACTGTTATTGAACTTCAAGAACTAAGGTACGTTACCCTTTTTATGGTAACTTGACAAACAGTAGAATAGTGGCCTCCTTAGCAGGGCTGCACCAAGTCCCTTCATTCCAGAAGTTCAGATGAAGTAAGGAAGCCTTTGTCCCTACTGTGACGTTCTCTGGTAAGTCGGGGTTGCCGATTCTTACAACAGAGGAACGTGGGGGTTGTTCGGGTCTCGGGGCGGACGGGGAATCCGGGCCAAGAACCGAGATGTGTTTCTAGAGTCGTGCCTCGCGCACGAGGGGGGGCTGAGCGAATCGATCGGGAATCGGCACTCGATGTCAACGGAGGACTGCGGGGGAGGGAAATTATGGTAGGGGTACGGGTCGGCCGGGGTTCGTCTCGCTCTATCTCCCAGACCAGCATTCACCCCGACCGGGCGGTCCACCCCTGAGTTCCGGTCCGCGGGGGCGACGGGCCGACGGTCGCCTATTGTTTGGTAGCGTGGGGCCGAGCATGCCGCGCCCTCGTCCCCGCGGACTTCGTTCCTTCGTTCCGTTCCCCATGTCTTCGTGCCATACTACGCCTCGGTTTCCGGGACTACTTCGGGCCTTCGTGCCTTACTCCGTTCCCTCGTTCCTCGTTCTTCGGGCCGTCGGGCCCCTTACCCTGTGTTTCTACTACCTATCTCGAGCTTCGACTGTTTTGTCCTAACTTCTGCTTAATTACTCTAATCGGCTCATCTTTAGCGGTTGTTTCAGGAAAGAGGACACGTCTGGACACCAGGAGAACTGTTAAAGAACTCTGTTTATTCGGGCCTCACCGCCCCTTTATATACTATAGAGGTCAGCCCTGATTGGCTGCTTTCGGTCACGTGACCTACAACTGACGTCACTTCCGGTTTATATTTTCCGTTTCCGGTTTACATTTCACTTCCGGTTTACATATTTCCGGGTTTCGTTCCTTTACATTTTCGTTCCTTACATATTCGTTCCTTACATATTCGTTCTTTACATATTCGTTCTTTTACATATTCGTGCCTCTTTTTCAGGCTTTCTATACTTTCGTTCATTATTACATATTCGTTCCTTTACATCTATTTCGTTCTCTTACATATATTTCGTTCTCTTACATATATTTCGTTCTCTTACATATATTTCTACTATTACCTTATTTCTATTATTTTGACCTCTATGTATTTTGGATGAATAGCCGTTCATCACACCCTCCCGCACCTTCTAGAAAGGTGGGAAAACACGTTTTACAAAATTTCAAAACAGTTCATACAGCAACGACAACAGAACATACTCTAGAAACATTTCAATCCTACGCTCCTTATCGGCAGAGGAGGAGGTGTCACCCTCTGTCCTCCCCGGTCTACTTCGGAGGGCCCCCGGGGCCTATCCGGCTAATTATTATTTCTCTTCTTTCTTCGTTTTTCGTTCTTCGTTTTTCTCTCTTCTTAGTAAAAGTTCATATAATTTGTTTTATATATCCTAATCTCTTTTTATCTTCGTCAGAGTTCTTATCCTGGATCTATTAGGACCCGTTCTACACCTCCTCTTCTTTTCTCGTCTTTAGGATGAGCGAGCCGGTCGTGGCTCTCCCACCCGGGACTGGGGGTCGGTCGTGACCCCGTCGCCCCCGCTCCTCTCCTCTGGGCTCTATTTACTTAGCCCCTCGGCGCGTTTTTCCTCGCCTTTTACCCTCATTAGGACAGAGGGACCGGTCGTGGTCCTCCTGCCCGGGGCCATGGGTCGGTCGTGACCCGCAGTGCCCCCGTTCCCTCAAGGCAGCACGGGAGAAGGGTTTTCAGTCTTGGCCCGCGCCAGCCTTTCCTCCAGCGGCGAGTCGCCGGCCCACCGGTACCTTATTTACCCCGGCACGACCGTCGACTCAAAGACTACAATGACAACACTATCTGTCCATTCTGATTTCCTTTCTTCGATTCCGCCTCCCAACTTTCACTCTCGCTCCTGGGCCGCCCGGCCCGCTATCCATTTGATTTCCGCGACCGGACGATCCCGTTCCACCTGCTCGGTCCCAACCAACGCAGCGGGCTTCAGGGAAGAAGAGGAACAGCTACAAACTTGTTTTTTCCTCCTAGCGCCTCCTCCCGTTCCGTATTCGCCCCGCAGGCTTGGTAAGTTCGTTCCAGTCATGGACCCTCCAGCTCGCTGATTACACTCAACACCTCCTAACACATGTGGTTTCGTTCACTTCCGCAAGAAGATTCCCATAAAGAAACTAGTAGGAATAAATTAAGATAAGAATGTTCGAGCCCGCCAGTCCGTTCCCGATGAATTAAGTAAAGTTTCGGGCCCGTCCAGCGGTCTCCAGGAGAGTTTTTTATCCAGGCTTCGGCCTCCTGTGCGGCTCAGGTACCTCCGCCTCGGCCCGGTTTTCTCCCTGGGGGTTTGACACTATTGGGTGAGGAGCCAACGCCCCGTAATCCCTCCCCACCCGACTCGCGACGCGCCATATTCCGCCTCTGGTTCCGTCGCGCTTTCTCTCTTCCGTGCAAGACCTCGAGCAGCATCTACTTCACCCTTCTTCTTGGCGTCGGATCGGTAGCAACAGCCTCTCCTCCCTAGCGGGGAGCCCGAGAAGCTGATCCACCATTCCGCTCTGTTTTTCCGCCTCTCTTGTCGCCTTCAACAAGTCATCCAGTTGATCTTCGTTTTTGTACATCACTAGGGTCTGAGCCAATTGGACGGTCCGGTTGTGTTCGTTAACCAGCCGGTCGACTCCCGGGAACTCCCTGGTCAACGGCCCCAGTGCCGCCGTCGGGAACTGCGCCATCGCTTCTTCAAATGTCTCTGGCTTGCGGCCCGTTTCTAGTGCCATCAGGAACGCCATAGACGCCGAAGCCATTGCTCTTGTCTTAGCCGTCATTCCTCGCACCTCCCTCGGGGGCCACACCAGTTGCACCCGAATGGCCTCTTCCGCGTCCCAGTCTCGTACTGCTCGCGCCGTCACCGGAAAGTGTCCCTGTAAGACCTGGTGAATGGCCTGTGTCCGTAATAACTTAAGTCTCGGTGTTTCTTTAGATGGTCCTGCCGTCGGTATCTCCGTTCCTATGGACCCGAACACTGAATCCGCTCCCGACTCGTCCAATTCTTGCTTCTCCGGCTCGTATCCTCTGGTCTCGGCCTGCCCCAACTCCATGTCCTCTGAGTCTTCCACCTCCGCGTCCATGGACTGGGCAGCCGGTATTTGTAGTCTGTGTATCACAACCCGTGGTTGTAGCGCTCGCCCGTGTTTATCCTCGTCCTTGAGTGGGGTATCTGGTCCTGGCGGCGATCCCATTCGTTCGGGCGACGGCGGTCCCGGGGTCTCCTCCGATCCTTGCGACCCGAAGAACGAGCTCCCCAAACTGGCTCGAGTCAGGTTGTCAACCGCCGCCCGTGTCTCTGGCGTGTCTGGTGCTACCGTAATGTCTCTCATTCGTTTCAGTCCCGGGGGCGGCACTACCGGCTGCTTACATACCATCTTCTCCAGGGGTGAATCCGCTCTCGTCGGGGTAGGGGTAGAGAACAGCGGCTGTGTCGAGGCCATCGACGCCGTGTCCTCCGGTCTGGCCGCATGCCGAACATACTTTACTTTCTCCACTCGCCCCGACGGTTTGAGTCCCTGCCTTTCTGCCATCTCGCGTAGAAACCTCCCCAGGTACAGTGCTTCTCTTTCTACCAGCCGGCCTCCCTGCGCTTCCCGAATGCTGTCCTCCAGCTCCCGGTCGGATCTTGCCTCGTGGTAACCCCTGAACGATCCCTCCCGGTTCATTGTTCCTTTTAAATATCCGGGGTACCTCGGGTGTCGCGATTCGTATATCACCGATTTCTTATGAACTGTCATCATAGTAAATTGTGCGTCGCTACAAGGTGGTTCTAGTCCCGTGGTCCGTTTGACTCCTGTCGAGGTCTCAGGCTGTGATGGTCCCAGCTCTCCCGTGCTACTAGACTCGGCAATAATCAAGGACCGATCGCTTTGGACCGACATACTCCTGCCCGACTCCGACTGGTCCGAACTCGTTCCCTCCTCCAATTCCCTCGGGACTTTCTTGACCTTTTTCCACTTCTTCTTTCGCGACGGCTCCTCCGCCGGGCATCCCTGCGTCGGGGGCCTCTTGAAAGCGAGCGGCTCCTCTTCCTCTTTTACTTTCAGACGTTGGTCGTCGGACGAGCTCACCAATTCCACCACCTCTGCCCCCGGTGGTATTCCTGAGCAACCCGGCTTCGGGGCGGGTGTGGATCTCCCTCCTTTTCCTCTGCCCGGGAGTCCTCGTCCTCTCGGTTCCCGTGGTTCTCCCTGGGCGTTTAACTTCTTAATTCGGCTCTGTACCAACCCTGTTATTTGGTCTGCTGTCAGAAGTGGTTTCGGGTTGACCACGGCTCGGCTCGCGCTTCGCGGCGACTCGGTGGCTTCCTTCCGCACTCCTTTCGCGGCCCTCCGAGGGGAACGACGCGTGGGCGTCGATCGTTCCGCTACCTCGGCCAGGGGTCCCTTCCCTGCTGCTTTGGCTGCTTGGGCTCCCTCGCCGGCCTCGTCGGCCTCTGATCCTTCTTCTGTTGCTACCTGCTCCGGCTGCTCGGCGTCGCTGTCATCGGACCCTCTCGACGCCCTCGGGTAGTAAGGTACGCGGATATGCCGTCGCGGCCTCTCCGGTGCCTCCTTATCCACCGCCCTCTCAGGGGGTTGAAACCCCTCCGGATGGCGCACCGCGTAGTCCCGTTCCAAGTTGGCTACCCGGGCCGCCGTTTCATCCCCAGTAGCGAAACTGGTGTACGGCGGTCGTCCTTTCGGGTCCAAGGCGAACGCCGCAGCATACTCCAGCCTCAGAAGGGGGTCTTGCTTCGGCATCCCCCTCTGCAGGTTCCCTTTGTGTGAGTCCGTCATGTGCTTCTTCCAGTCCTGGTGTGTCGAATAAGCTCGATTCGAACACACCGGGCACATGTAGTACTGCTTCCGTAATCCATCGTGCTGGCCTTTAATATGCTTGACCAAGTGCTTAAACTCCTTTCCGCGGCAATGTCCTTCCCAGCACTGTCCGCTCATCGTGTCCGTTTTCCGGGCTTTCGGGGCTCGTTCCAATCCTGAAGCTCGTCCCGTCAGCCTTTTCCGTTTTTGTCTCGTGGTGATGCTGCTCGTCTCGCTTCTCTGCTTTTTCTCTTGTTTTCTTCTCCTTAGCTCAGTCTGCTCGTCTGCGATTTGATGAATCCTGATCGGCTGACCAGAATGACCTGCTCCGGCGAGCGCTCTGCCTTTTATAGCCGCCGCAGGCGGAAGTGGGCGTGGCCTGCGCTAGCGACCCCTAGCGTCAGACTCACCATCCACTTCTATGGTGGCGCCCCCTACTATTTTCCGGTCCCCGGGGCCCGCCGCTGGTCACCGCCTCGCCTGCTTTTTTTACCTCGCGGCCCTTCGCCCGTCCACGCGTTTTTTTCCTAGGCCTTTTATTGCCCCACCGGACGTCCTCGGTCTTTTCATCCTCCGTCGCCTTCTCTTGCCTTTTTCATCTTGGCCCTCACAGTGCTTCCGCACACTTCCCGGAGAACACAGGGGCTCGACGTTATCATCTCCTCGCCGCCGCCCCGTTCTCTTTGTCCTCTTTTACTCCTTTTACGACCTACTTTAAAGCCCGTCCTCGTTTCAGGCCTCGCCTTTTACAACCGTCCGTTCGTTCCTCCGGCGTTCCCGAGAGTGCCGCATCTACTCTCCTCCGGTCTCCTGGACGCTGTAAAGCGGTATTACCAAGTCGGCATTACTTCAAAAGTCTTCACCAGCTTGCCACCGGGTCTGTCTTCTGTTGTAATCCAACCATCTTTTCCACGCTGTGGTTCCTCCGAACTGACCGGAAAGCGGCTCCGTGGGACTACTTTAGACATTCGGGCCGTCGTGGCTCCCGAACGCCGTTTTTCGTTCCAACCCCGCATTTCCCACCTATATTACATCCGCAAGAGAACCAATCTTCAGCTAGGTAGCAAATCTCTACAGCCTAACGACCTGCACTCCTACTGTAGTGGTCAACGCACCGCCCCGACTCAATGGCCCCAGGTTGATCAGTCCTTTTTGGCCAAAGCCTTTTTGTGTAGCGCCGATTTGGTCGTTCCCTTGGTCCTCTTCCACCTGCGGAATCGAGACACGAAAACGACTTCATCACAAAAAGGGGTGCCCCGTTTCCTTACGTGCCCTAGCGCGCCCCACCCCAAGCATTTACTGTGCAGCCTCATATCCTTGCTGGTCAGCTACCATCCAGGCTGGCGCAGCGTGTCCTCGGTAGGGTTCCAGGCGGTCCACATGGACTACCCCCCCCGGTTTCCCTCGTTTCTTCCGTACTACCACCTGTCCTCGGTCAAGCACCTTGACGATCAGTGCAGGGCCCATCCATGGAAATCGCAACTTCGTTCCTTTATCCCTATCCACTACCGTATCGTGCACCTAGACCAGTTCTCCGGCGTGGTATTCCCGCCGAGTCACCTTCCCATCGTACTCGTGTTTCTGATGGATGGCGGCTCGTTTCAGCCCCGTCCGGGCCTCCCGATAGGCCGCGACTAGCCCTTCCTCCAGGCTTTCCACATAGTCGCCTACCCGTCGGGGTTCCTCCTCTGGTCCTAGAGGTCTCCCATAAATCGCCTGTCGCGGCATCATGGTCTGTCGGCCCAGCATCATCATATTCGGTGTCACTCCCGTGCTGGCTTGCGGCGTTGCTCTATAACTCATCATCACGAGTGGGACCATCTCGTCCCATTCCCGGCCTGTTGCTCGGCAGCTGGCTTTCAAACAACACCCCAAAGTACGGAAACTTCGTTCTATGTACCCGTCACTCCTGGGGTGGTACGGCGTCGTTCTTGTTTTGTGTATTCCAAATAGTGCACAGACCTGAGCCACCACCTCGGATTCGAAATTCGTGCCTTGATCCGAGTGTAGTTCCCGAAACGCGCCGTACCGTGCTACTACTTCTTCAACCAATTTGTCCGCCACTGTCGTTGCCTTTTGATCCGGGATCGGGAAACACTCCAACCATTTGGTGAAATAGCATCCCACCATCAGGCAATACTTATTTCTTCGTTTGGTGACTGGGTACGGGCCCGAAACATCCATGGCCAGCCGTTCCATCGGCTCCCCCACTATGTACTGATGTAGCGGCTCCCGTCTCCCTCGTCCTTTTTTCAGCAACGCGCAATCACATTCTCGACATTCCTTCCGCACGTCTTCCCGGAGTCCCGGCCAGTAAAACCCTTGCTCCAACAGGGCCGTCGTTCTGGCGACTCCCAAATGCGCTCCTGCCGCGCCTCCATGGTATTCCCTTACCAACTTGGCCCGTTCCCCTCGGGGAACGACCAACTGGTTCCTCCAACCATGTCCTTCTAGTTCCCAGTACTTCCGATGCAGCACGCCATCCCTGAGGCTTAATCGTTCCCATTGCCTCCATAGGATCTTTGTTTCCCGGGATTCCGGAGATATGGCCTCCCACCCTGGCCGGTCCGCATTCTCTTCCATCCGTGCGACAATCGGCCCTATATCTCGATCCCTCCTCTGCGCTGCTCTCATCTCCTGCGGGGACCATCCGGGCTCGTACCCCCGGGCCCGCGTCACTACTCTCACTTTTTCGGTATTCTCGTGCTCCTCTCCACATTGTTTGCACGGATACCGGGACAACGCGTCAGCGTTCCCATGCTTCCTGCCCGGTCGGTGTTGGAACGACACATCATGCGAGTCGATAATCTCAATCCACCGAGCAGCCTGCCCCATCGGTTCCTTACTTCTCTGTAGCCAACTGACCGCGCTATTATCCGTCCGGACTATCACGCGTTGACCATAGATGTAGCACCGAAAATGCTTCAAAGCTCGCACCACCGCCAACAGTTCTTTCCGCGTGGTGCAATACTTTCGTTCGTTTGACTCCAGGGTTTTGCTCGTGTAAGCTATCACCCGTTCCTCCCCTCTCTGCTCCTGTGATAGCACGGCTCCTGTCCCCACGTCACTGGCGTCCGTGTCAAGCCACCATTGTCCATCTTCCTCCGGGAATCCCAACACCGGGGCCTCTGTTAGCGCCTTCTTCATCGCATCAAATGCCTCTTGTCGTCTCGCGCTCCACACGAACGGTTCCTCCTTCGTTGCCAATTCATACAAGGGGGCAGCCAATTCCGTGAAGCCGTTTATATGCCTTCTATAATACGAACATAATCCCACGAAGGCTCGTACCTCGTGGAGATCCCGAGGGACCGGCCACTCGGTTACTTGCCGACACTTTTCGGGGTCGGGTTCGATCCCGTTGAATGAGACAACGTGCCCCAAGAACGGAATCTTCTTCTGGAACAGCTTGCATTTTCGCGCCTTTAACTTCAGTCCTGCAGCGTTCAATCGGTCCAGAACCCGTACCAATCTTTCCAGAGTCACTTTAAACGTTGGTCCAAAGACCAGTATGTCATCCAAGTATACCAGACACTCCTCCCACACGATTCCTCTGAGGATTCTTTCCATCAGTCTCTCGAAGGTGGCTGGGGCGTTCACTAGCCCGAATGGCATCACTTTGAACTCATACAATCCTCCTTGAGTCACGAAGGCCGTCTTTTCTTGGTCCTCCGGTGCCATCTCCACCTGCCAATATCCGCTTGCGAGATCCAGACTGCAAAAGAATAGGCTTCCTCCCAAGGTGTTGAGGCTGTCCTCTATCCGTGGGAGCGGATAGGCGTCCACTTTCGTAGCCTGGTTCAGTTTTCGGTAGTCGATACAGAACCTCGTTCCTCCGTCCTTCTTTTTGACTAGAACGGTCGGGCTACTCCACGCACTCCCGCTCTCCTGGATAATCCCTAGATTTAACATATCCTCCACCAGTGCTCGTTCTTCCTCTCTCCTGGTGGCCGGATACCGTCTGACCCTCTGCTTGATCGGCATCTGATCCCCCGTTTTAATTCGATGTTGTACTAAATCTGTCCGTCCTAACTCATGTTTCGAGGTCGCAAACATTTGTTCCCGGGCCATGATGGCTTTCTCCAGCTCTCCGCCTTCCTCCGTGGTCAGGTCTTTCTTAGCCTCCTCTATCATTTCAACGAGCGCTCCAGGGGGTTCTTTTACTTCACTTCCTATTCCTCGTACCTCTTGTACGAATGTGGCTTCTCCGAGAACCCCGCCGGTTTCCAATTTCGCGCTCTCGGTCCCTCGGTTGGCCACCCAAACTCTATTTTCTTCTCCCAATGTCACCGTTCCTGGGATCACCTCCAGTCCCATAGGTAATCCAGCGCCGGTGATGACAGCCAGCTGTCCACTCTGTCCTATGTCTACTCTCGTTACTACTGTTACTCGGGTCACTTGGAGTGGGGGTATTTCCGTCGTTCCCTCGATTCGCACGACCTGTCCTCCGACGGTAACTGCCCGAATCCCATCCGTTCTTTGTTCTGCTCCCGGGATTCGTTCCCCCTCTCCCTCCCCCTCGGCGGGCAGGAAGATAGCACTCGCGTGGGGCTTAACTGTTAGCCGGTATTTCACCGCGAAGTCGTTTCCCAGGATCCCTTCATCTCTACCGATGTCTGCCACCATGAATGTCCACTGCAACACGCGCGTTCCCAATTTTACTGGCAAGTTCGTGCATCCGTAGCACCGCAACGGACTACCATCCACCAAGCAGAGACGTCCTTCATATCCATCCAGTTCTTCCCTTTTTCGTCCCCACTCTCTCCAGAGGCGTTCCGACAGCAGACTGATCATAGATCCGGTATCAACCAAAAAACGGACGACACTCTCTCCCACCGTCCCGGCCACATAAAGTCCACATTCTCCCATGCCTACTACTTCTCTCGCCGCGCCCGAAGGGGGCCCCGCGCTTACTGCGACGGCGACTGTCCGTTTCCCTGACGCTGAGAACACTCTCTCGCGAAATGGCCCTTCTGGTGACATTGATGACACTCTAAATCTTCTTTTCGCTTCTTAAACGCCTCCCTCCGGGCCGTTGCTTGTCTTCTAGCTTCCCGTTCTTCTGCCAATTCTTTCATCATCTCCTCCAACTTACCGTTTAAGGCCATGATCTGTGTATTGGCGTCCTCCTCGGGCTTCACTGCCCGCAGGAGGCGGCGTGAGTATCGTTCCTGTATTTCTACCACCTCTACCGCCTCCTCTAGTGTCTTGCATCCTTTCTCTGCACACTTCAGCTGAAGGTCTTCCCCAACTGCAGCCTGGAACGCATGTAATGCTGCTTTTTCCTGGCTAGCGTAGTCGTTGGAGAAGTAGGCTCTCGATGCCAGTCGCCGGGCATTATCAGCCAACTCCTTCGCTGTCTGGTTCTTAACACGTTTCAATCCTGCCAACTCTTGCAGAGCATTACACGTGTCCTTCTCCTGACCGAACCTCCGGCGCAACGCATCCACCCTCGCTGAGTAACGGAGTCGTTCCCTGTCCGGGAGTCCGACAAAGTACATTCGTGCCGTTCCCGTCAGCGAGAGAAAGAGCATCGCCGCTTTTTCCTCGGCCATCCAACGTCCCAATGTTGCGTACTCCTCAAACTGGTTGATCCATCCCTCGAAATCCGGTTTACCGTCATACTTCTCCGGTCGTAAACTAAACTTCTTCAAACTCGCTCCTACCTGGCCGGTCTGTTGTTGTTGAGCCCGCGCATTCTGCTCATCCGTCGGGGTGGACGTTCCCATAAAATTAAACTGCCTACCCATGATGGTCGTGTCCTCCCCTTTGGTCTCGGTTTTCGCACCTCCTTTCTCCTCCCCACCTTCCTTGAAGGCGACGTCAGAATCCATCTGCTCGAAGACTGCCGCGGTCGCCATGAGTATCCAATACCGACGAAACACCCAAGATCCACAAGTCCGTATGTGCTTATTTCAGCACCACCGCTGCCACCAGTGTGACGTTCTCTGGTAAGTCGGGGTTGCCGATTCTTACAACAGAGGAACGTGGGGGTTGTTCGGGTCTCGGGGCGGACGGGGAATCCGGGCCAAGAACCGAGATGTGTTTCTAGAGTCGTGCCTCGCGCACGAGGGGGGGCTGAGCGAATCGATCGGGAATCGGCACTCGATGTCAACGGAGGACTGCGGGGGAGGGAAATTATGGTAGGGGTACGGGTCGGCCGGGGTTCGTCTCGCTCTATCTCCCAGACCAGCATTCACCCCGACCGGGCGGTCCACCCCTGAGTTCCGGTCCGCGGGGGCGACGGGCCGACGGTCGCCTATTGTTTGGTAGCGTGGGGCCGAGCATGCCGCGCCCTCGTCCCCGCGGACTTCGTTCCTTCGTTCCGTTCCCCATGTCTTCGTGCCATACTACGCCTCGGTTTCCGGGACTACTTCGGGCCTTCGTGCCTTACTCCGTTCCCTCGTTCCTCATTCTTCGGGCCGTCGGGCCCCTTACCCTGTGTTTCTACTACCTATCTCGAGCTTCGACTGTTTTGTCCTAACTTCTGCTTAATTACTCTAATCGGCTCATCTTTAGCGGTTGTTTCAGGAAAGAGGACACGTCTGGACACCAGGAGAACTGTTAAAGAACTCTGTTTATTCGGGCCTCACCGCCCCTTTATATACTATAGAGGTCAGCCCTGATTGGCTGCTTTCGGTCACGTGACCTACAACTGACGTCACTTCCGGTTTATATTTTCCGTTTCCGGTTTACATTTCACTTCCGGTTTACATATTTCCGGGTTTCGTTCCTTTACATTTTCGTTCCTTACATATTCGTTCCTTACATATTCGTTCTTTACATATTCGTTCTTTTACATATTCGTGCCTCTTTTTCAGGCTTTCTATACTTTCGTTCATTATTACATATTCGTTCCTTTACATCTATTTCGTTCTCTTACATATATTTCGTTCTCTTACATATATTTCGTTCTCTTACATATATTTCTACTATTACCTTATTTCTATTATTTTGACCTCTATGTATTTTGGATGAATAGCCGTTCATCACACCACCATCTCATTATTTTGAATGGTGTCAAGTCAATAAACCCTTCCTGCGTTGCCCTGGTGGATTACATTTGAAATTGTTTTTTTCCTATATTCAATCTATCAATTAAAGGTAGGGAAGTCAGGGGAATGTGCAGGTTCATGGGAAAGGTGTATAATCCACATATTTTGTCTACAAGACAGCAATGGGGTCTCTTTAGTTAAAAATGTTGGAACGTCGGAATGATCGGTAAAAACGTTCTGCTCATCTTTGCTGAAGATGTCACCCCTTTCAGGATGTTTTTACAACAGGAACTGTAAATCTGGCATGGTAGGTGCACACGTGTCTTAGATGTTCTGGGTTAGGCTTACACGCAGCCGCCTTCTTTGATAAGGTACTTTGTATTTCACACACAGAATTTCTTCCAATCTGGGAAGGGTACAATATTCCAACTAAGCCTCACCATGTTTAAACCCTTCTGAATATTATTCCTTGTGTTCATAGAGAGCCAGGGAATACATCACATGACTGTTGTGACTTTACAACTAACTATCTGGCAATTGAGACGCCATTCCAATTCTTCGTGTAGTCCATGCACATGCAGGCTAATTTCAGAGCATTTTGTAGACAAAAACTGATGAAAATCAATAGTAATTATGTAGGTTTGGACTACGTTAACAAGTCCAATGGAAAATTATCAAAACACCATAAGAAATAGTAAGGACATACAGATGCCAATTGAAAAAGTTCCAAATGCTACTTTATCATTATCCTCAATGTCAACAGATATACCATAAATAATATGATCTTGCATCGTAAAGGCTTGTGAGGGAATATGGATCTGCCGACATATTACCCACAGTGCCCCTTGATTTAGCCAGCAAGTACAACTAAATACAAGGACATACAGAAATGTGTCTGGAAATTGGCAGCAGAACTAGTTTGATCTCTGTTGTGTCCATTGACTAGGTCTTTTAATTTGTTATGTGTGATGGTCAGCTCTGTAATATGAATTGTAAGGGATTACAAGAAACAATGTATCAAACATGTGGGATCTTGTGTCATGAATTAGATCTAAGAGGACCTTATAGTTCGCACTGCAATAATACTAAGAGACACACTGAAATGGGCTGAACAAATCGTGTCAGTATCGTTTCTGAATGCAGAAGTATCCTCATCACATCAAGGTCGGGTAGGAACCAAACTAAGTTTATGGTCCATTATCAAAAAGGTAAAGATGAGGTTCTATAAGACAAGGTACTGTGTTAACCATAGAGCTAATTGCGATGGGTGTCTAGACAACTGTGTTAGAATCTCATTGACTCTCAAACAAAGAACCAATCACTGAAGACATAAAATTTGTCCTTGTCGGTTTCTTGTGATTCAGGGGGATAATTATTACAAACCTGATTGATGACATCTTATCTCATGGTGTGCATGGTACTTTAGATTAGGTCACCCTGGAGGTGAATTTCTTTTCTTGGCTGTAGCTAGAAATCTGCAATCACTGCTTCCTTGCCAGACTAACAAGGACTAACAAATTGTACCAACGTTTACAGGAACATCACTCACCATTACCAAAATCTGTGGTTTTTGTTTCTCTCAGACCCAATCCTTTAACTTTGCAACAAAATAGTTCTCCTTGAAGGTACCTGCCAAGCATGTGACGTTGAATAACATTGCAGATACATTCTGTGTCATTCAACATTGGTCCTTCTTATTTCTTAAATGGCTCCGAATTATGCTACTGAGGAGCACTTCTATAACTTTGCTCTGGATTGTTTTGGCAGGCTTCTTGTTACGTTTATCAACCAGAACTGAATGTTTTCATAACGTTCTGTTTTGTTTGGGTTTTAACATTTAAAAAAGAGAACGTTTACTTATCATAAGGTTCTCACCACTAAATAACATACTGTTATATTATGCAATGTTAGTTCGTAACAGACTGACCAGAAAGTATGATGGCTGAATGGCACTGTAACTCAACAACTTCCTTGGACTGTACTTCACCTGTCACTCCCCAGATCTCAGACCTGTTCCTTGACATAGCTCCTCCCCAGTGTCCTCCCCTCCCCTCCCCTCCCCCGAGGAGGTCTGGTACCTGTGTCTCCCTGGCATCTGTGACTAATCAACTCTTCCAGGTCCTTCCAGGGTCCCTAACAGTGTCAGGGACATCGGGACCAGTCTAGACAAAGGGGGAGGTACCACAGGATGGGGCCTGGGGGGCATGTTAAAAGCCAGTCACTTATCTAGAACGGTGGCCACTTAACCAAACGATTTCTAGGAACATCATATCAGTCAGCATGAGTATGATTTCTAACAGTGATTTGTTTATGATAGCAAGGATGTTCCAGGTGGTACAACCTTAACATAATCGATGATATCTGACAAGGCATAATGTTCCTCTTTAATGTCAACCTTGAGCTTAGGTTTCACAGACCACTTCAAGTGAATGAATGATCATGATAAATTATATCACTCAAACTTAATACCCAGCAAGACCAGGAGATCATACATGTTCTGCTCTGCACACGTCCATCATACATTGTTAGGGTAGGGGAATTAAGCATGAAAAGAAAGCTTATGTTCTGACTGTCACATATTGTGTAAACCCATAGCATTCTCCTCTGTTGTTTCCTATGTTCAGTTACTGACAGTTATTTATGATCACGTAGTCATTATGAAGCAGAACCATTCCCACAGACTGTGAGACTGTCACCCGTTAGCCGGCATACATGTGTTTTGTTCCCCCACTAGCTCTCGATGGCTTTGCAGAGGGTACTCAAGTACTATATCTGCACCTAGATCCCGGCACATTGCATGCGGGAGACGTGTATTTGGTCCAAACACAAGGTATATTACACTAATATGGATCATGTTGTTTTTAGATATAGAGTGATCATTGTACATGGGATAGAACAGGGATGAGTGTCAGAACCATGTATTCCTGGCACATTGGGTGAAAATTTGATCAGTATCTAAATTACTTTGCTTGCACCACCTCTGTTTCGATTCAATTCTGGATAATGCAAATGCTACACTCACATGCCTTTCTCTTATCATTATGTCAGAACTGATCCCAAACATACACCCTGCAAACCTGTACTTCCACAGTAACAAAACACAAAAGGATGGACCGAGGATTTAAATAGTAAAAATTGTTGTTTTATGTGAGTAGTACAGGAAAAGGTGCGCCGTGAAGAGCCAAACACAGGGAAGGTTTTGATCTTTAAGTAATAGTTTTAAATGGAGAAAGACTTTTCTCCTCTTCTTTCATTTTCCTTTTTACCTGAGGAGGAGGGAATGACAGATTTATATAAAAATCATACAAAATAAAACGTCTAGTGGGATCTTGCTTTTATAATTCTACAGTAATTCCCAGCTTGGATTACCTAAATAGGTGTTTCCCTTGACATTAAATGCAGCCATCCTTTATGGAAGCTGGTTAAAACAATTACCCCGACCACAACCCGCCTTCTGTGGGAAGCCCTACATCTCATACGGGTTGCCTTACACCGCTACCACCGCCCAGGGCCTGCTGAATATAGCCACTTAAGCACACTATTCTAAGCCCTAGTCTGCTATTCTTAACCTAATCGGTTCAGCACCAGGCGGCAGTTGACCTGTGATAGGGGGGAGGTGGGTCGAGTTTACATTACAGGACAATAATGGAGTTAGCTGGGGCCTTCTGAGGAGATTTCATGTTTTAGTATGCCAGTACACTGTTAAAATGGTGTTTAGAATTTAAATGTGTTAAGGGCATAAACATGTTTATAATCTAAATACACTAAACCATATCTGTTTAAAACCTAAACACTTGTAACTTCTAAACATGTGTGGGTTAACTATGTTTATAATCTAAACGCATAACATTAGTTGTGTTTAAAAGCTAAATACTTGTAACCTCTAACCATGTTTTGAATTGGATATGTTTAGAATCTAAACACATAATATCAATTGTATACTAGTGAAAAGAAAAATGGACACTTTGGGATTAGAACCCACATTCTTTACATTCAAGGTAGAAGCCTAACCAACAGAGCTAACTTGGACTGCATGCAGTGCACACACCCATAGTCAGCACCAATGAGTAGGATCAGTACTACTATACAGGTATTCAACATCATGTTGGTGTGACAGACAATAGTTTAGTACTCTCATACCCCTATGTATTCAGTTAAGTAGCAAAGCTGGGCTGTGTCTACCTACAGGCCTCCATAGCTCAGTGGTAGAGCATAGGCTTCATATGTGAGGGGCCTCGGGTTCAAATCTCGGCTACTGAAGTTACCAAAATACTACTATGAAGTAGTTGTACTATTAGTGGTTTGCCACATGCCCTCCATATTTTTGGCCATGATTAGTAAAATAGTGTTTTTCATACACTTAGGAATTTGGAACTTTGTGATTAAAAATGTTAGATTTTTAAGTTTTTGTAGCGTCAATAAGATAATCACTTCATTGGCCTGCTATTCTAGGTACGGTCAACCAACCAGAACACCCCTAAAACATTTACAAAATGTTTTAAAACACCTTTTTAGTAGGATTAACATGTAGACACCTTTTTAGTGCAAGAACTTTATCAGCTATACCCCTAAAGGTTTTACCTCTAACAATCAAACAATCCATGCAAGGCTAAACCAAGAAGGAAGGACATAATTATGTGGTTATTGGCTCAATCATCCTGTAGTGTGATTACAGGAAAAATCAAACTTTCAATGCTGTTAACATTACATCTGGTGTAAACTGAATGGCATAGTACCATAGCAGTGTTTTACATGTAAGATCTACGTTGTTTTTTACACACTACGGTATAGTATTGTTAAATTTAAAATGGGTTTCATCCTTAAGAATGAAAGTACACTGTACATATTACGGTATATTGCTGTTTAACTTAACACCTAACCCTAAACATCTTGAAGACCTAAATGCTTCATAGATAAACACCTAAACATCATAGTTTTCTAAACACTTAGCAGCTAAACATAAAAAAATCATAAGCGTTTTGATTCTAAACACCTTGAGGACCTAAACACTTCATGGTTAAACAGCTAAACATCACACATTTCTAAACACTTAACCCTAAACACTAATAATTCTAAACATGTTTAGGGAAATAAAGTGTTCCAAAACTGGATGCACCGAAGTGTTTAGGAAAATGTTTAGGTTCTAAACACTTGTTTTAACAGTGTACATGGGAACAGTAGAGAAGAATACAGACAGGTGATAAATTTAATGTGCTGATGTGAAAAATAACCAAAGTTCCATATTAAATACTATGGACCCATTACTAGAGCCTGTGGCATACTGAGCAGTCGCCTCCCCAAAATTTGGCAAATTTTTCTTGTGCATTTCTGTCGAGCACTGAGGTCACAGAAGTTTGACAATAAGATCAATTTTGGACTCTGGTTCATCACCTCTAAATTGAGAAAACCTACTGAAAATCAGGACAGTCTTAATATTCTAAATATGTAATTTTTCTTTGACATTTGACGGCTTAGCAAGTACTGAAATCTGTAAGAAAGCACAGACAGTCAGATTTGTCTAAAACGTTAAGTAGTTTTTGCCTGGTAGGCCTCTAGCTGCACCAAGCCCCACTGCTGTACCCCTCCATCCCACCTCCCCCAGTCAGTCTGTTAGGTCTAATGTGGATGGCAGCTAAACAGCTCTGTTGTATATTAAACACAAGGTGTCTTAATAAACCAAATATCCAACATGGGAAATTAGAAGAGCCCATATTACACTCAATGGACTTTCTCATAATAGACTAAATACGTGTGGTAAACTGTGTTTATGCATACCTAAAATTGAGGGTTTCATAAATATCCTGAAAACTCCCACTGTGTTTTTTCGGCATGGGTCCCCTAGTACCTACAGTTATTTTGAGATAGCCCATCGATGGAATAGGGTTATACAGCTACTACAAAATCAATAGTGTCAGACTCACTTTTTGTCTACATCTTCGTGTCTTTGGGCGTTCCCCTCAAGAATACTGTTTCTGAACTTCAAAAACAAAGGTATGGCACCCTGTTGATCTGATTTGACAAATAGTAGACTAGGGGCATCCTTACCAGGGCTACACCAACCCCTTCGTATAGAAGTTCTTTCAGATAAAGGTTTTGTCCCTCCTACCTTCTTATTTTGAATGGTGTCAAGTCAATAAGCCCCTTCTCATTTTGTGGCGTGTCACAATAGTCCACACATTTCGCCAACATGACAGGGTTTGGACCTTGATGGTTAAGCAAATTGGACAATCTCCTGTATAATTCATGTCTTTTTCAGTTCACAATATCACAAGCATACTACTTCATCATTCACAGGATAGGCTGCAGTAGCATATTGTAATGCCATTGCATGGAAACAATAGTTCCAAAAGAATTGGAGGTTTCCTCATGCAAAACGTGTCAGAATATAGTAAAACGGAACACCAAGATATCTCTGCTCATTCTTTTGTATTTGTCACCTCTTTCAAGATACATCTTAAAAACTTTAAATCAGGTTTAACAGGTATGCGTGTGTCTTAGATTAAGTTTCTGGGCTAGGCTTACATGCCCAGTACAACCGCCTTCTTTGTCAGAGTTACTTTGACAGTAACCAAACCTCACTGTGTTTAAACCTAAATCTGATTCTTTTAGTTGTTTTTAAAGATAGCTTAGGAGTACACCCTATTTCTGGTGCAAACTTTACAACTACCTATCTGGCAATTGGGAGCAAAAATGGTTTGATTCCTGTTGTGCCAAATGACTATTTTGTTGTTGTTTGTGATGAACAGCTCTGTAACATAAATTGACAGGGATCACAAGAAACAACGTATCGAATATTTGGGATCTTTTTCTCAGGAATTGTATTTAGGAGGACAATATAGTTCATGCTACAAGACTGCACTGAGATATCTTTAAATGGAAGTAAAAAAGAAATCGCCTCAAATATCTTCAAATTCTAGTTGCTTGTAATCTAAGGGTGATTTCTCCTTTTACAACAGTATTGATCTACACTGACAAACAACAAATGACACTATGGGACTTAAACATATCTTTTCATAGTATTTTGGGTCCAACTAAACTGTATGATGACCCATATCTCAAAGGTAATGTTGAAGTTCTATGAGACAATGGCCCATGATAACCGTGGGTCTAATTAAGATGGGGTCTAGATACTTGTGTCATAAACCTGAAGAGTCTCAAACAAAGAACCAAACACTGAAGACGTTAAATCTGTCCTTGTCGGTTTCTTGTGATTCAGGGGGATAATTATTACAAACCTGATCGATGACATCCCTGCCCATTGTGTGCATAATACTTTAGATTATCGCCCTCGAGAGGTGAATTTCTTTCTTAGCTGTAGCTTAGTTTACATTCACTCCATCCTTGCCAGACTAACTCTAACAAACTGTACCAACTTGTGCAGGGATCATTACTCACCATTACCAAATCCAATCCTTTACCTTTTTCACAAAATATTTCTCCTTGATGGTAACTCCTGGCCAGACATGCAACTTTATCAGGACGTTCAATTGACATTCTGTTTCATTCTGTTTTCGTCCTTGATGTTTTCAGATGGCCCCCGATGATGTTACTGCTACGACCCTGCACTTCAATGTTATGGCAACCTTCTGCTACAGTATTCAGCCATACTAATTCAGAGTTTTGGTTGGGTCTTAACACCCCAAAAAGATCGCCTTTAGAATGATCTGGTTGGGTCGTAACCTCAACATAAAATATCAAATGTACTGTTATATGCTACTTAGTTGGTACCTTACTTACTAAAGCATAAGTATGGTAGTAGAATGACATCTTCCCTGGCCTGTCATTTACTTGTCCCTCCCCAGGACCTGTTCCTTACCTGCACCAGCCTTCACCTAATGGGGGCAATTAACACAGAGTCCCACCATCTTTCCCTTGCGTCCCACTGGCTTGCCTTCACCAGAGACCTTGTATAGTATATATCAAGACTGGAAAGCTTCTCTGTGACCCAATGTGATAATTTCCCTGGTGGCCAGTTGGAGCCAGTCAACCATGACCAAGGTCTGACAATAAGCAATTTATCTTTGAGAAGCAACTAGCACCACACAAGCCATTTTAACCTAGCTATAATGGTCAATCCAAATCCAATCCAACCACAGCCTAGCTGTCAGGCCTGTAGTGCATAATAGGTTTCACCCTGGCTTTCCAGTCTCAATATACATACAAGGTCTCTGCCTCCACCATCCCCCCACTGTCCCCACACCGTCCCCCCTCCTGGAGGAGGTCTGGTACCTGCGTCTCCCTGGCGTCCGTCACTAGTCGTCTCCTCCAGGTCCCTCCAGGGTCCCTAATGGTGTCAGGGACAGCGAGACCTGTCTAGACAAAGGGGAAGGTGCTACCGGATGGGGCATTGGGGGGGGGGGGGGTTGCTGAGAGCCAGACACTTATCTTGAGTAGTGGCCACTTAACGAAACGACTTCCAGGAACATCATGTAAGTCAGCATGAGTATGATTTCTACCGGGAATTGATTATGCCAGCAAGAATGTTCTGTTTGGAACAACCTTATCATAATCAATGCTATCTGACAAAATCTAATGTTGTTCTTAAAGGTGAAGTGTAAAGGAGAAAAAATCTCCCAAATATAGTAAAAATCTCTTAATTAGGATATAGTTTAAACAACATTAAAATTAGAACAAGTTACATAGATCCTACAATAGGGTAAATAAGGTTTTGTTTTGAATGTAAATACACCTTCACAGCTAATTTCACAGGGCTGTGACGTCATCAAGGCTATAAGTCACAGGGGTCTGAATGTGCAGTCAACCATGGCAAGACCCTTATCAGCTTGTCTTATATATCTAAATGAGCCTAGATGACGTCACCTACACCCAGTAGAAGACACTATAGAATTCAATTTTCTAATACTAATTTCTCCTGTAGTAATGATATATTATTAGCAGTGATTCTTAAAGGTATATATAAAGAAATACACACTCATTACACTTTACAAAAATATTTGCCTTTGCGGTTCTCCTTTGACTGTCAACCTGAATCTCGGGGTTCACAGAACCGCTTCTCCTGAACCCTGGGCAATGTTAAAGCACCTTATTGACGTATCCTTTCTCCTAATATCACCTATAAAAATGTCCGTTACATTATGTTAACAGACGCTCTTAGTGGTTGTTCATGCGATTCTTAAACAATTTTGAGGCCATTCTATCGGGATCTCATCAGAATAAAAGGCCTTCCTTTATTTTCATTAAGATTGCTCAGAATTTTTTAACACGTTCTAAGTATGGTCGCTTGCAAGTTAAGGAAACCTGTCCAAAAATAGGTTTAGTGGTACAAATTACATAAAGTTGTTTTTTTTCCACAATTTATCATTTTTAATTGGAAAGTGCAGTACCAAGAGCAAGGCAATTGCAAGGAAAAGGTCTAGCAATTTAATCCCGAATACATAATTGCAGTAGTAGTGATTGCATGTGTTCAAACAACAAACAATTACATTGCAATTTGCTTGCATCAAATTTCCAATGCAACTTGGGTCAGTTTTAGAATTTATATCAGCACCATGACAGTGAACGATTGCTTGGTGTTCAACGCGCTTTTGAGTATACGAAACCTCCAATTTGAAAACCTCTCTAAGTTGTTAGTGATTTATTGTATTGAATACGAATCACTATAATTTCTTCCTGTCTGTTTTATCACTTGTGATTTCTCAATCGAAATTACTGCTTTTATCGCTCTACATGACTGTTACCTTGAATAGGTGCTTCATTCCTCTTGCAGCAATGATTGAGAGTGATTTATATGGAAAAGACACTTAAAGGGTAACATAGCACATGTGAAGTAACCCAATATGTCAGGCAGGGAAACCCTTTATGTTCTGTTTTCCTAGAAGACCACAATAGTCGATGAGTTTACCAACTTCAGTGAATTCTGAAACCAGTCATTCCCACCACCTGCAGGGTAGGAGGCCTTGGTGGGGATTGATGCGGTGTTGAACCACCTCTGACACCATGCTGGAGCCAGCTTTAATTGTTCATTCATCAGAACCAAGGCCTTGGCTGTAATGGCCTTTTGTAATGTAGTTTTCACCGACGTTTAATCACAGGCATCGGTTCCCCCCTGCTCCTCCCCTGTCCTCTCTGTAGTCTTTTAATTGATAATTTTACCTTCTGTTCAGGCTCAGATCTCAGTTCGGAAACTGGTCTCAAGTATGTATTATAAAGTATATGTTTGGCACCTGATTGTCAAGAAATCATGCCCAATAAATGCATTCACCTTTAATGCAATGAATGCATTTTACCTTTAATGGAAAGAGATCAATGTAATTTTCAACGTCTGATAACATGGTTCGTGGTGCTGATCCTTCTGCCCTGCCCCCTCCTTGTTGGGGTATCGGTAACTGATATGTTCCCTTGTCTAGAATATGGCCTCCAACGGTCATAAGAAGGCATTATATGAAGGGTACTTCACTGTTAGCATGTCTCTAAATACAGGTCTCTAAATACTGGTGCGTTTTATAATGGAAAGATGAGTAACTTTACAACTGTCATAACCTTTAATAACTGGGTAACTTTCTAATTTAAGAAATATTTAGATGTGTGAAATGAAAAATAGATCTAAAGGTGCTTGCAACTGTTCAACATGATTTAAAATGACCGGCATAATACCTCCTTGATAATTCCCTATCCTTATACAATTCCTAAAGTGACAGGCATTGAGACATGATGCTGTGAAGGAGGATGGGATGGTACAGTGGTTAGAGATCTAGAGTCGGCATCGCACGCAGACTATTGCACCATCTTACCTTGCTGTCATTTCCACCCCAATAGGTACGATTACCAGTACTCTGTACAACTCACAAACTATGAGTGGTCCTGATATAGCTAACAAATTGCAGAGATTCTTGGACCTTAACCTCCAACAATCAATTCCATGATGCTGTGATATGTTGGAGGGTCAATGTAGAAGGATATGGGGTGGAAGGGTGGGGAGTTATATGCATATATATGCCCTTGCATGCCCAAGTCACTTGAATGACTGGTTTTTAAGGACTATTTTTCTTTACCGTAAGCGGTCTAAGTCTTCCCCTTGATATATTGGTGAGTCACAAGGCAACTGCCAACGTTTCCCCAGAGCTGATTGGTTGGACCTGAATTCAGCTTTCCAAGAAAGCAACCAAGTTGACAAGTTTGGTAAGGAATAAGGCTTGAACAGGAAAATTAAGTTAAAGCCGAGTCTGAGTGGTTGCCCTTAAGCAAAGTTGACATGCCTACATGGCTCGCCCATTGAAACGCGCCCAATCGTTATCTTTTGTTAGCTCCCCTTTTAGGCTGCCGTGACAGTAGGGTGGTCTTTGAATGGGTGGGAATATTTGCACTACAGAAAGAAGTAAAACACCAACAGTTCATAGTTTGGTTTGTTCAGCTTTCGAGTTGACGTTACCAGGTAGGTGTCAAAACCTAAACAAATACAAGTGTGTCATTGTAAAAAGGACAATCGATGGGTCTACGATGGGCCTTTGCTTGGTGAATGAACACAGCATTAACAATCAATGGGTCTACGATGGGTCTATACTTGGTGGATGCACGCAGCATTAACAATAAATGGGTCTATGATGGGCCTATACTCAATGGATGAATACAGCATTAACAATTGATGGGGGTACGATGGGCTTATATTCAGTCGATGAACACAACATTAACAACCAACAACCAATAGGTCTATGATGGATCTATAATCAGTGGATGAACACAGCATTAACAATAAATGTTTCTATGATGGGTCAATACGTGGTGGCCTATACTCAGTGGATGAACGCAGCATTTACAATCAATGGGTCTGCGACGGGCCCATACTTGGTGGATGAACGCAGCATTAACCTATCTATGTACAGATCCATGGAAATCATGGAGAGGGGATGAGTTGAGTCACACAATGCATGGTTCTCTGATTTAAATGCAATTGTCTGCTGTTAACCTCCAATATGCGTACCTCACATAACCAAAAGATTCAATATTTTTCATTGTCTCAATCTAATATGCACATGTCGGTGGCTAATGACAGTAGGAATTCTTCAGCAGCCCCCTTATGTATGTCGGCGACAGAACAAAATACTGTCATCAGTTTGGGGTGTTGTGGAGAAGATACCACCAATGCATCAGGATAAATCTATATTATAATCTTTGAGGGTTTAAAGGTACTTGGGTGTGTTCAACCTGATTTTTATTGACCAGTCAAATTTCCTAAATAATTTTTTTGATTAAAGCTTATATCTATAGAAGTAAAAAGAGACTGAAATTTTAATCTTTTACCGTTTGTGACAGAAGCTACAGCCTAGATAAGAAAATTACCTTTATCATTGGTTTCTATGGGAAAAATGAGTTTTTGTAAAATTACAAAAAAACTACCAGTGGAATCCCCACCAAACTCAGCATATAACAACTATAGACAATTACACAAATGTTAGGAGAAAATAAAGAACATTTACCGTTTGTGAGATTAGTTTTAGTGAATAAACTTTAAAATGTGACTATTTGAGCACTATTTTCTTGGATCATTCAAGAAATATTGCTCCATTCAAAGAAAAATTGTGTGTATTGTCCTCTCTTGAGTATCCAAATACATAAAATAGCATTTAAATTGTTTTAAAATCAAGATAATTTTTTAGTTTTTAATACACCTCCCAGGTGGTGCCCTGAACGGTAGCGAGTACCTTTAAGCTATCGGCGGACAAGTTCCACACCATGGCAGCTGACTTATGAGATCGACCATGTCTGATTATGACAGTTCAAACAGCACCGACACTCTGTTTTGCCATTCACAATATAAATTGGTCGCCGATGGTCTGAAACTAGTCCTCAAGTGGAAAGCAGCCTTAGTAGTCTCAACTATTCCCTGGTCACCTCCCTCCGTCAGAGTAGTTTAGTTCGTGTCAAACCCAAGGTGACTCCGAGGATTTATGCATACATTAACTATTTAAAACACATTACAAGTACAGTGAAAAGTAATAGTAACAGAAGTAGGTACAACACCAAAAACGAGAATCATATGACACCATCTGCTCATTTTATAAGACAGAAGTTTTAACTATAAAAAAGGTGACATTTCATACGCCTACAGACCTGGGCTGGAAAAGGGTCTCTCACATTTTACAAATATGGCTCTCATTTTAGCCGGCAGGTAACAAAAACCTTGACAGGGAACGTGAGTCTGCATTAATGTTCACTCCGAGATAAAAACGTTTCGGAATAAACTTGAAATGGGGGAGCGATCAGCGAAATATGAGACAAACTTCATGGTGAATAACAGAAAAACAAATCGATGCGATACGTTATCTTAGAAACGCTATCCTGCAATGTGCAGACTTATATTATTCTTTCTATTGGGGCTCTGGATGGACGGTTCCCCATGTCGTGTGTCAAATGTAAAAATTGGCAATGTCGCATCTCTTTGTTGCTTTTTTTTTTCAATGTCACATGTCAAATTTAAGAAACTGTCCATGTTGCATGTCACTATGTTTTTAATCTTGTCTGTCATGTCGTTAAGCCCCCATATCGCATGTCAAATTTAAGGAATGATCATGTCGTCATGTTGATTTTAGTGGTCCACCCCCATTCTATTCCTTCTCTCAGCTATGTGTTCTGTTAAGCCCCATACCAAATAGGCGATTTTTCTGCCAATGAATCGCAATTGATGCTTAGATCAACTGATTCCTATGATCGCCTATAGGTATACAATACTGAAACGTGTACGTTCGATCTGAATCGACGCTGAAGTTGGCCGATTCTACCTATAACATCAGCCGATTTTACCACCAATCAGTTGGCTGACTGTGTAAAAGTCACCTAGTGGGTATGGGGCTTAAGCCATGTCCAATACTTTGGCCAATAGACCAATGGCCTGCCAACCGGTTATATTATTTATGCAGTAATCGCTCGACACCTATGTCTCAGAACTCGCAGTGTAATAATATGTTCCTGAGCCTGACAAGGCAGAAGAGGGACATTTCTATTAGATGATCTGATCAAAAGAAAGCTGTTATATATAACTTTATGCAAAATTGTTTATTGATATAGTAAACCATCTCAAACTAAATGTGTCTGTTCTGAAACTTAGCACTGCTGAAGACATTGTTGTGCATTCGGGCTAGACAATCAGAATATATTCTATAAGATCAACAAAAGGTGGACGTGGGTGTTTGTCCTTGGTCGTGAAAGTCTGTATGTGTTAGTATCTATTATTTCTATACAGATTATCATATCCATTTAAAGGTTATTGACATGAATCATGGTTACATTAAAATGACAGAAGAGTATTCATGAATGAGAAATGAATGAGTTTGAATTATTTTTAACCTTTTCAGATGAATATGGATATTGGGTTGGAGAACATTCCGTTGACTTCATATATATGCATGTTTTTATGTGTGATGTACTCATGGGAGCTAGATTGGGACACACTATCCCAGATGGCAGACCACACCCCTGACCCCTACCCTGGTGCGTATATGTATGATTGAAGGCCCCTTTGGAGTTAAGCCACATACACAATAGGCGAATTTTCCGACCCTTTGGTGCTTAAATCAGCCGACTCTACTAGAAGAGTTGGCTGATTTGGGGGCCAATTCATATCAAACATGTCTATTTCAATGTTACATACTAATTGGTGATCTGAATCGGTACTAAAATCGGCTGATTCTATTATGATAATTGGCCAATTCTAGTGCCGTTCCGTTGGCCCACTCAGTCAAATTCGCCTAGTGGGTATGGCCCTTTAGATAGTAATGAGTTTTAAAACAGATTATTCCAACCATCATTCTATATAACCCCGACAAAGTTTCTGATAGCAGTTTCTCTACACTAGATAGAACAAAGTGTTGAATAAACTGTAAAAGAGGTGTAAAGTTGCTCACCTTTGCCGGGCCCCATTCGGGAGCAGTAGTCGACGTAGATGGTCTTCCTGAGGCGGAGACATTCCGGTCGGTCTGTGGGGGTCACGTTACAGTGACAGCCCTGGAAGAGGCGGGTCAGCTGTAACCACTTCTGTACGGCCCGGCATTGGAGGCGGTCCTTGGGGGTGCACTGGCCACCTGTGGGGGTAAAGGGTGGAGTCAGGGACAGTCAGGAAAAGTATGGTAGTTACCGCCCACCTGTAGGGGTAAAGGGTGGAGAGTCAGGGACAGTCAGGTTAAGTACGATAGATATGCTAGTAATGTAAGAGGCGGGTCAGCTGTAGCCACTTCTGAACAGCCCTGCACTGAAGGCAGTCCTTGGGGGTGCACCGGCCATCTATAGGGGTAAAGGGTAGAGTCAGGAACAGTCAGGTAAGGTATGGTAGATACTGGCCGGCTGTAGGGGTAAAGGGTAGAGAGTCAGGGACAGTCAGGTAAGGTATGGTAGATAACGGCCGCCTGTTGGGGTAAAGGGTAGAGAGTCAGTGACAGTCAGGTAAATTGTGGTAGATACCACCCACCTATAGGGGTAAAGGGTAGAGAGTCAGGGACAGTCAGGTAAAGTATGGTAGATACTGGCCGCCTGTAGGGGTAAGGGGTAGAGAGTCAGGGACAGTCAGGTAAATTATGGTAGATACCACCCACCTATAGGGGTAAAGGGTAGAGTCAGGGACAGTCAGGGACAGTCAGGTAAAGTATGGTAGATACCACCCACCTGTAGGGGTAAAGGGTGGAGAGTCAGGGACGGTCAGGTAAAGTATGGTAGACATGTTAGTAATGTAAGAGGGAGGTGAGCTGCAGCCACTTCTGGACGGCCCTGCACTGGAGGCGGTCCTTGGGGGTGCACCAGCCACCCATAGGGATAAAGGGTACAGGCTATGTGAAGGGTAAAGGAAATGACTGTATTCAGGGGCAGTCAGGTAAAGTATGGTAGATACACCGCCAATCTAGGGAGTTTCAGCCCCAATACCTTCACCACTGTCCTACCCTATCAGAAACCAGTGAATAAAAAATCTGTCATTGCCTTGAGGGTGATAACGCCTGTCAGTGAGAGTTTATGCCAATTTTTGTGTGTTTCAGTACAAATTGTCAATGTTTGTGTGTGTAATTGATATAGAATGAATCAAGTACACACCTCAGGCACCCTCAGAAATTGGTATTGCCCTAGTTTGCACACACCTATGTCTTGGGCTAAGGCCTGTGATGGCATATGCAAACCAGGGCAATAACAATTGCCGTTTGTCCCCTTGGTCTGTATTATGTATGTAAGGCATACACACCGGCGATGTGTGGGTAGAATAAAGGCGGGTTAAGGGACTGGGCAGGCAAATAAACTACGGTAGACATACCAGACAGCTGTAGATGAGTGAAGGGTGCTCAGAGACATGTAGTCAAGGGAAGTATGGTACATACATTGACCAACTTTAAGGGTGAGACAGAACAGGGGTTTGGGTATAGGCCTAGTCTATAGTGTAGTCCTCTAGACACACGGCTAATACTTTAGAGTAACAGGGTTCTTGGTTGATGGCATAAAGTACCATGTACATTGGCT
Organism: Lepidonotus clava; assembly: GCA_936440205.1. Taxonomy (NCBI): domain Eukaryota; kingdom Metazoa; phylum Annelida; class Polychaeta; order Phyllodocida; family Polynoidae; genus Lepidonotus; species Lepidonotus clava. The sequence goes on along the minus strand of OW387141.1, from coordinate 48,817,043 downwards.
ATTGCTTTAACAAGGAGCTGTTGCTTTGCTCTAGGCAGCTGGGCAGATGTCAAATTCCTAACGTCAGTTACGGAGCCACATATGTATCGCAATTGAGGAAAAAGTACGAGAAATGAGAAAATAATAAGAAAATTTAAAATCCATTCCTAAAATATGCAAAAGTTGTTGTGGTCATTATGAGAATATAAAGTGCTTTCCTTAACGATATAACACATTAAATGTATTTCATGCATTTCAGGAATCGAACTAATATTATGTAATATTTCTCTAAAAAAGGGTGTTTTACAACCTAAATGTACAGAAACATTGTGAAATTACTACAAAAGACTGTAAAACAGTCGACTAATTTCAGGAATAGTTATAGGAGATCTACGGTCGTCTTGCATGATTATCTAATTTCTTTTCTCGTACATTCATCCCAACGTTAGGAACCTGTGATGAATTTCATATTGCATATACTACTTATACAACGAAAGAGGCAGATGTTTATTCTTATCTTTAAAAATGTTTTCTTGGCGCAAGAATATCTATTTTATTGAACTCATACCAACCTTATGCACAATACTGCTTACATCATACATATCACTGGTTAATTCAGATACCTTCCTACAAGAAAATGTATAGTCTAATGTATGGTAGTGCCTTTATATGGTAACAGGAGCCTGTCCTGGTGATTTCTTGGAAATGTCATAGTTTAGCCATGATCACTTGCCATCATGAAATGTCCTCGTAAACTGAATGTATGTATAAGTTGGCCATGAAAACACTAATCTAAACTTATAATTGCATTTAGAAGTATCAACGAAAGGCGTAACCTATCAATTTCTCGGAAAATATAATGCGTATTGAAAAGCACTTCTAATCTCAAATGAAGTCCAAAAGTAAACCAAAGAAGATTTTTATATTTCTCATTTGCTTCTTCACATATTGGCATATACGTATTAATGCCTTGAAAGCTCTCTATGCAAACAATACAAATTTAAAAAACTAATATATATATATATATATATATATATATATATAGAAGAAAATTAGGGTGTTGAAGCAGGAACCACCCTTATGAAAGTTGTCTTCTTGATTAGAGGAGACGTTTTATCTAATCAATGAAGAATATTTGATAATCTCTTGATAAAGTATAGTTCCTTTAGTATATCTATTCCCACGAGAGGTTAAGCTGTGAGCTGGACTCCCAATGTAAGTTGTTCTCACTGCTACCTTAAGGAAATACAATCTTATTACAACCGTTCTGAAATGTCAACACTTAAGTCGCTAAGTGTCTGGCGAAACATTGTAAAGTCTGTCTATTAATAGATACAAGATTTGTGAACAGTCGACAACACCTTTGTAACTTGAGTATATACTTGTATCCAGTAAGTGAAAGTTGAAAGTCCCAGAAAGTAGGACGTCTCAGAGATAAGTCAGAGGACTGCAGCCGTCAAGGACAGACTGCACTTTTATGACCAAAGTTATATATGTATAAGTCAATAAGTGGACTGTAGACGGAACAAGGATTAATGATATAACACAAGACATATATAAAAGTAGTATATATATTGATCCTAGACAATTCCTGCCTTCTTACAGAGCCTGTGAAAGTGAAAAAGTCATACAGATCTCTAAGTGCGTCATCAAAGTTATCCCTAACTGTGAGAGTGACATATACCATAATACCATTTCACGTTCTTTACTCCTCTTTACGGCAAACGTTTGGCTGCACGATCACAATGGGCAGGAGGTGCACTGCAGATGGGGGAGGAGGGGATAAGATATAATCTGCCTTATTGCAAATCCATGCCATTATAGTCTTATCGGTTTTATTCTGTTGTCTCGAGATCCTCTCATTGCAGCTTGATTGCCACTAAATACAACAGTTGTACTTAGCATAAGATCCACCATTCCTTTGGCGACAACCCCCTGCCAAAACTTAACTGAGTGACCTGCTGTCCCCCGAAAACAAATTTTGAATGTATATTTACATACATGTATAAAAGAAAAATAGGGTGTGGAATCAACCACCATCCTAATGAAAATTGTCTATTCTTTATTGAGGGTAGTGTTTCTCTGATTAATCGCAAAAGTATTGTAATCTTTTGATAAAGTATAGTTCCTTTAGTATAATGATTCCTGTGAGGGGTCGAGCCGTGAGTTGGACTCCGAATGTAAGTGGTTCTCTCCGCTACCTTAGGAAAATAAAATAAATTCTTATCACAACTGTTCTGAAATGACAACACTTAAGTTGACAAGTGTCTGGCCAAACATTGTGATGTCTGTCTATTAATGGTTACAAGATTTGTAAACAGCCGACAACATACAGACTTCTGTAACTTGAGTATACTTGTATCCAGTAAGTGAAAGTCTCAGACAGTGAAAGTTTGACGTCTTAGAGAGAAGTTAAAAGTGCTGTCAGTAACAATCACAATAGTCAGCCACCCCAATGCAAGCTGGTGGCGGAATATCAAAATAATGCCATTTCTATTCTTGCTGTCATTGTTATCATAGTTTTATAGGGATATGAAATGCATGTCTCTGTCTATGTCTCAAACCATTATATAATGCAATAGTTGCCATTTTCTTTAAGAAATGTCAAAATATATCACCCTTTGGACAGCAGAAAAGACTTTCCTTCATCAAACATGGCCGACCGTTCCTTCATAAGAACATCAGTAGCGAGCTCAGAGTTTTCCATGCAGGAAACACATAGAAATCCTCATTATAGCTATATCAGCCTTTTCACTGGGGAGTTTGGCACAACAGACTGCAGTCGGCAAGGACAAATTGCGCTTTTATGACCAAAGTTAGATGTGTATAAGCCAATAAGTAGACTGTAGACGGAACAAGACAGGATTAAAACTATTACATAGAGCATATATGTATTGATCCTAGACATTTCCTCCCTTCTTGCACGAACTCATGAAAGTGAAAAAGTCAAACAGAACTCTAATCCTGTTATCAAAGTTATCTGTAAAGCCCCATACCCACTAGGCTATTTTAACCAAGTCGGCTGACTGATCCGCGCTAAATTCTATCACCAAAATCAGCTGGTTTTAATGGCGATTCAGATCAAACATATGCATATATACATTTCAATATGCTATACCAACAGGGGATCATATGAATTGGATGATTTTAGTGCCACCTCGTTGGCCAACTGTGTGAAAGCAGCCTAGTGGGTATGGGGCTTAACTGTAAGTGTGACATGTACTGTAATGCCACTTCACATTCTTTACCCATCTTTACGGCAAACGTTTGGCTGCACACTCACAATGGATAGGGGGTGCACTTGGAAGAGGGGGAGGAAGGGATAAGACATAATCTGCTTTATTACAATTCCACGCCATTATAGTCTTATCTGCTTGCGTCTGTTGTCTTGAGATCCTGTCATTGCAGCTTGATTGCCCCTAAATACAACAGTTGTACTTAGCATAATACCCACCATTCCTTTTGTGACAAGCCTCTGCTAAAATTAACTGAGTGGCCCTCCCTCCCCTCCTATTAACTGACCGACCTTCCCTCCGCTTTAACTAAGCAACCCCCTCCCCACATTAAATCATTTTTTTTTCTCCCTCTCTTATACATATTTTGCACATAAATTGGTGCAAAACCAGCACGAAACACCAACTTTAATGTAAATTTATACCCTGACTCTCTTGGCGGGTATGGGTCTTTAGAAGTGCCCCTTCGCCTTTTACTGAAGGGCCATACCCACTAGGTGATTTTACCATCAACGGGCGATGGCCGACTGCAAGAATTACCGTCTTTGCGACTGTAATATTCATGAGGTTTGATATTTAACTGGCAATTTCACTGTTGATCTCACCAGTGATTCTTCTCCCTAGCGTCTGTCGGCCAATTTCTGTGCTGATGCATCGGCCGACTATGTAAAAGTCGCCCAGTGGGTATAGGGTTTAATAGGTTCTCGAGAAATATTTAAGTATTAACATGACGCTCCCCATAACCACAGCCAAGCCTTAAAGTGGGAACATCTGCTTTGAAACGCCGACTAACTCCCTGAGCCAAATCCCGCTACAAGTGAGCAAACCGCTTTTCCCGCGTCCCCCCTGCGCCCCCCTCTGCGCCCCCCCTGCGTCCCCCCTGCGTCCCCCCTGCGCCCCCCCCCTGCGCCCCCCCCCCCCCCCCTGCGTCCCCCCTGCGTCCCCCCCTCCCCCGCCGACTCAGCAGAACGTCCTCAGTCTGAGTATAATCACCAGAAGACGTGTTTTTCAGAGACGCGGCGATTAGCTCCGGCCCCGCCGCCCTGGAGGATTAGGTGCTCGTTATTTTCACGGTCCGCCGGTCCCACACTCAGGGCGCATGCGCACCACCAGTTCGTGAGGGTCTGTAGGTGGTGGGGGTGAGGAAGCGTCCATGTCGGCCGGGAAAAAAGGGCACATGTTGACGTTCACTGAATGGCACCCCCGTTTCCAAATAGGAACCCTTAACCCAGTGTCTCTGGAGAAGATGTGAAACTTACGAAATTGGCTTCCAGACACAAGTATTTCTAGCTGAAATCCCAATAACCCCAATAAAAGGGCAACTGGTTGAAAAAAAACAACTTTCACCACCATATTACTGAATGTTATTTTGGAATACTTGGTCAGAGCACCTTCAATAATGCAATGGTTAAAACTCAATTGAATCTAATACTTCAACCTTAGATAAATAAATTAAGAGATTACAATATTGACATTTGTATGAGGAACAGACTTTGATCTGGGGCCATGCCCAGTTTAAGTCCCCTACCCACTAGGACACTTTGACGCGAGTCAGCCAACTCATAGGTCCTAAAATCAGCCGATTCTACTAGCAGAATCAGCTAATTCTAGGGACAAATATGTATATTTCAATATACCATACTGACTGGTAACCTAAATTGATGCTAGAATCGGCTGATTCTGCGAGAATAATCGGCCGATTCCATTTGGCTGATTCAGGGAAAATCGCCTATTGGGTATGGGGCTTAAGGCAGGAGAGGCTATTAGGTCTATGCATACCCCTCCACCCACGTAAGACGACATATGGTCTAAGTATAGATCCACGTCTGATATAGGAATCAATTGGTTTGCTTTAGGACCGGGATAAAAGCTGTTATCATCGACCCCTGGCTTCATCTTGTAATCAGCAGAAGGCCAATAGGAGGACACACGCATTAAGGGGTGGTAAGCTTACTCGGGGGGGGGGGGGGGGCAGTAATATAGGAAAGCATACAGAGGTTGAAAGTATAACCCTGAATACGAGGTGGGTATCAACAAATTACTGCCAAAGGACTTACATTATATACCATATGTGATATGAAAAAAAAAAAAAAAAAATTACCAGTGGAGCAAAGTGGGCAGTATCCCAATATTTAGATTATGCACACACTTTGACTGGTCTCAAGCAGTTTACTCTGATATTAATCATTTTCTCTTCATAATAGTACTCTATAATTATCTCCATTTAAACAGACTGCATTATTTTACCTGACGTTAAAAAAATACTCGTGAAAAACCATTCAGAATTAACAAAAGAAAGAGAAAATACTTTAACAGCAGTATATAGTGCCCTCTCCCTCTCCCTTTCCCTCAGTGTGTCCTACCAATAATGTGCCCTCTCCTAAGTGCAACCCCCTCAATACTTTACCAGCAGTATAGTGCCCCCGCCCCTATTCCCCTCTCAATACTTTAACAGCAGTATAGTGCCCACTCCCTCTCCCTTTCCCTCAGTGTGTCCAACCAATACAGTGCCCTCCCCTAAATGCCACCCCCCTCAATACTTTACCCCTCCTCCATTCCCCTCTCAATACTTTACCAGCAGTATAGTGCTCTCTCCCCTCCCCTCAGTGTGTCCAACCAATACTGTGCCCTCTCCTAAATGCCACCCCCCTCAATACTTGACCAGCAGTATAGTGCCCTTCCATGGCCCCTAACCGTTACCAGGGGATCCCGGGTTGGCCTCATTACTGTAGATCAATGGTGGCTGATTAGTTCCCTAACCTGCTCACCCTGAGCTGCTCGCGGGCTGCTCGCGGGGCGGCAGGTGGCCGCAGTGGTTAAGGACCATTAAACAGAGGTCGATACCATTAGGTCAGGCCAAGGGCACCCACCGATTTCTTGTTTAGAGAAAATGTGGGATTTGTTGAGTCAAAATGGTTCATATTTTGGGAAGGCCAGCCATTAGCAGCGAGTCGATTGTATGGCTGCTCATGTTGTCAGAAAACTGTATCTATCTGTCCTAGATCTTGCAAGGCATAACAGTTATCTATAGGATCCACACAAATCAATCGAAGAATCTTTAAACTGTGCTCTTACAAGAACAGCGCTGTTAAAAGATTAAATTGATCAAATCATGAGGCAAGAGGTCATTTGCCTTTGGTGCTCCACACACAACTGATGAAGCCTGGGAAAGGAGGTTCTTATGGAATAGACCCTCAGTACCCCCTGCTGGCCATTATAGGCAATGCTAGGGTCTTTGTTGTAGGCAGGTTGTGTATGATCTTGTATGGGTCGAGCTTTAACGTATGACCTTTGACCCTCATGTCTCGTAATAGAGCGGCCTCTTCCCTTTACTAAAGCATTATAGCCGCAGATCCACCACTGAAGCTTCTACTTCCCACTGCAAAACATCTTTACTCACATCTTACGGTCCATGGGCAGCAATCTGGTTTCTTAATTTGATTCGACCTGAGCAAGAATGTAACATTATTATAACGTTGCAGCTAATTCTGCTTAGTTCTGCTGTGGTTCTTGTTACATCATTTTGATGGCACCCGAAGACGTCTCTAGAACCTTTAGAACATTACAATATTGCACTTTAAAGGTTTTGTGACATTCTCTTTATATTCTTTCAGATAGAAATAATGTTATAATAGCATTCTGCATTATAATAGTCTAAACTTCACTATAATGTTATGTTATTATAACAGTCTCAACCTAACCTAAAATGATGTGACTGTTACCTGAAATTTAATACTGACCTAAAAAGTATGGTCACATTAGGTGTCCATTAGATTGCTTGTTGCTTGGGGGTTGCCCCACGACCCTATCTAGCAGTATATACACCTAGGTTATGGTGATATTGATTGTTTGGTCTCAGTCAGTCATTACTGTGGGTACAAACTTGTCAACAACCTTGAATGCTCCTTGATGTGACTTCAGCCTTTGCTACATCACAAACAGCATTGTCACTCACTAAAACACTATATTCAAATGAATATGATGCTTTTCATTTCATGAAGGTACTTAATGAAAATACTTTAGAAAGGATCAAATGCTTTTAAAGGTCATAAAAGGGCAACCCTTATATTCATTTCAATGGTCATCTGTTCATACCATGTATGATTTGGGCCTAATGTCTGTGTAGTTCATCAAAGCCAGATTGTATTGCAGCAAGCGGGAAAGAAACATCTGAAAAGAGGTTTCAATGTCCATTGATATACCATTACATTCAGTACACTGTGTATATAATTCAATTTACCTCCATACAACTTTGCAAGCATGGACAACATGGCTTCATGTAAAGAGGCAAAGTGTGTAAGACCAGGGTGATCTACTAAATTGACACCCATTAATTGTCAATGTGTTGGTTAATTTAATTTAATTGGGATGCCCCTTAACAACTTGAAAACCATGAGTGGGTTTAGATTTGTGACATTCAAATAATAATGCATTCATGACACTTACACAATTATTGGCATTGCTAGACACAAGCTTCTGACAAAAATATTATGAAAAATAGACCACGTTCAGCGTGGAATTGTGACAGAAGTACTCCTTGCTGTATTGTACATCCTATAAATATTATAGGATGACGCATTGAGATTAGCTCCCTAAGTACACTCAGTAATTACTGTATGGGAAGTAGCCAGACAAAGAATATCATCCGCAGGGGTTGGATGGGACAGGGGGCACCCCTAGGGGCCAGAAATTAGACTCTGCCTACTCTCCTGGTGGTGATCACTGTATCATAAAACACCAAATTGTCGGGAAGGCCCTGCCTTAGTCACGTCTGGCTCCCCCCAGCAGACGACAGGCGTACTCATCTGTGACTAGATCACAGAGTCCTTAAAGCCTCCCAGGGAAGCTTACCTAGGGCGCTACTTGAGGATGCCACTTTCGGCAGACACAGGAACACTTTACAAACAATCGTCCCAGGTGTAGCTAAGTGAACACTTGTGAAGTGCCAGCTTTAATTAAGTGGTAGTCTGGGGATTTTGAAAGCGATTTTATTTTCTCACCAAACTATGAGCAATAATAAACTTTTTGGCACCTATGGTATTGTTTCTTGTGTAATTCATTGAAAGCTAACAGTTACTCTCTATCTCTCTATTTATCTATATATCTGTCTGTTCATATACACTTTACATTTCTGAAATCAATTCAACATTTTTAAATCTTAATAATCAGTCTAGATAGTCCCTGGGGAGGGGGGCACTCATTCTGGAAACGGGTACCACATACCGTCGGACACTTGAAGAGCTGTAGCTATCGATCACCAATTAAGCTTTAAAAAAAAGACGTGGTGGGAGGGGGGGGGATGAAGGGGTAAAGTGGCAAGTCTAATATCTGTATTTTCATACTTTCTAATTTTTACACAAATTCTTCAATCAAATATATCAAATGCAATAAAAATGAAATAACTGCAACAAAACTTGAAATCACTTTCAATTTCCTATTCTCTTTCATACTGATACTTTAGATTTAACAATAATGTCATTAAATTGAAAAATACAAAAAACAGAAAAACAGACAATTGGAACTAGTCTTAATATGCAAATGAGCATACATGATTGACAGGCATCACTCTCCCAGCAGGGCATCAATCTCCCAGCAGGGAACTCTACATGTACCCGTTTCTGCTTGGGAGAGTGATGTGAAATAGGCTGGACACGCGACACTCTGCATGATGGTACCCCTATAGCATCCAGGCTGGCGACCCATCCCAGCTGGCAACCCTATTGCATACTGCGGTGTCATTGGCCAGCCAGGATATAGCCTCGAACAGGTGCCCCTCCACAAATGGTGGAATAAGGACAAGTTAGCCTTTTAGGTATGAATCCCAAATATGTAAAAGATGTGGGGGATATATATTTAGTTTGCTACCCGTTACAATCTGACATCTGTTACATCATACCCTTAATAACTGTCATTGAGGCTAGAAAAGAGCCAGCGGCCATGGTGCGCTAGCGGGGATGTGACACCCTCTACCATGCTGTTGAAGGAGTATACATATGTCAGCACGTCAACATATGTCACTGGACGTACGTCACTGGACGTACGGACGTACGTCATGTCATGTCATGCCGCCCGACATACGTCACGCCGCCGGACGTACGTCATGCCGCCGTCGTACGTCACGTCCCCGGACGTATGTCACATCAGCAAACAAGACGCCTTGACGACGTAAAATGAATATTAATGAGGTGGGCGGTACCCAAACCCTTAAGGCTGATGACGTAAAATGAATATCAATGAGGTGGGCAGTACCTAATTTGCATATTAAGACTTGGTTCAATTGTCTGTTTTCCTGATTTGTGTATTTTACAATTTCACGGCATAAGTGTTAATATAAACTATTAGTATGAAAGAAACTAGGAAATTGAAAGTTATTTTAAGTTCTGTTGTAGGTATTTCATTTTTATTGCATTTGATATATTTGATTAATATAATTATTTATGTAGAAAATAGAAAATAGAACATGTAATTATATGGATATTGGACTTGCCACATTACCCCTTTACCGGGGGGCTGTCAGATAACCAAAAGACCTTATAGGAGGGCTGTCAATAATAGATTATCTTTGATACTAGACTAAAATTCCTTTATATTGCTTCTAGAAGCAGTCATGACACTCTGAAATCAGATTGGGACCCACAAATTTGTCAAAGGGTGCTTTTTTGGTGCGGCTGACTATGAGGTATTCTGAACGGAGTGTGTCTGATCTTGCCCATCACAAAAACGGGGGAACTGTAGTTTTGCAGTTGGTACCTAAATTCAAACACTGAGTGCCCCCAACCCCTCGACCACCACCCAACTCCTTGTGAGTCAGTCCGACGGATCTACCAGGGGAGAAACAACCCTGAAACTTTGAAAAATCCCAGCCCTCTCGATGCTATTTGTATGCTCACTTGTAATTTTTGTCTCATGTTGTTGAACTTTATATCTCCAGAACTCCACATTTTCCCCTCTCTATTGACATAAAAAGCATGTTTCAGGAACATTAAATTGATGTGAATTATGAGAAAGTTACATAAGTTTTTAAAAAGTGAGCATACAGTTGATAAGAAATTATAGTAAAGAAATTCGCATCGCACACTACAACACGCTCTATTATAGGTAAATGAAGGACAATCCCATTTTTCTGAAATAACTGTTAATAGCCCGCCATTATACTCCACTCTCCAAGCAAACTCATGTATAGCCTGATTGGATATGGATACATTGAGGGCATCGAAGTAACCCGTGTGAGATTACTCAACAAGGGGAATCCCGAGACACTGAAGATATTGGCACTTTGTGTCAGTTTTAAGTCTATGGTGCAATTTTCAATATATATTCATACATACCTGGGACTTTTGTCTAATTTTTGAAATATAAACAGATCAAGACCAGATATCAAGTGAATAGTTGTTATTTTAAATATGGAATAGACTCTCAGTACCCGCTGGTCATCATAGGTAATACTAGGGTCTTTGTTGTAGACAGGTTGATATTGTGTGGGTCAAACTTTAACGTATGATTTTTGACCTGAATGCCCTGGCATAGAGTGGTCTCTTTCATTTACAGAAGCAAATCCAGCACTGAAGGTTTGATTTCTCACTGTAAAAACATTGTTACATCGTATGGTCCGTGGGCAGCAAATCTGGTTTCTTAATTTGATTCTCTGCCTCATGACCCTATCATTCACCTATGTTATGGCAGGTGTGATGTTGATTTAATATAATTTGATCTGACATGAGCCTTTGCTATGTTATAAACCACATGGTCACTCTCTAAGAAACTGTTTAGGTGTTTTGAATGAATATGAGAGTTTTCAGTTCAATAAGAAAATTCAATACTTTCAAGAAAATGAATCCTTTTATATCGTTTACTGACAAGGAAGGAGGAAGAACAGACAAAAACAGTCAAGAACTAGCTATAAAACCATTAACAGGGAGTTATTTGTGTGGCTGCTCATCTGGTCTGAACACTTTATAAAACTTCTCTTGCAAGGCATAACAGTTATCTTTAGGAATCACAAAATATTGAAGAATCTCTAAACTGTACTCTTTCAATAAAAGTGCTGTCAAAGGATTAAATCTATAAGATGTTGAGGCAAGGAGCCATTTGCTGTTAGTGCTCTATACACAACTGCCGAGACCTAGGAAACAAATTCCTTATGGAATAGGTCCTCAGTACCCCTTGGTCGTCAGAGGCAAAGGTTGGGTCTTTCTTGTAGGCAGGTTGTGTATGATCTTGTCTGGGTCGAGCTTAAAACATATGACCTTTGACCATAATATCCAGGAATAGAGTGGCCTCTTCTTTTTACAGCAACAATCCACCATTGAAGGTTCGATTCCCCACTCCAAAATATCTTGTTGATATTTGGACGAACATTTTATGATGGTTTTCATTTCAATGAAAATACTTTCAAATGAAACAAATCCTTTTAAATTTCATAAAATGGTACCCCTTTATCCATATTGATGTTCATCTATTCTTACAATGTATGATATAGACCTAACAGCTGTGTAGTTCATCAAAGCCAGATTTCATTGCAGTAAGCAGGAAAGAAACATTTGAAAAGAGGTTTCCATGTCCATTGTTATACTGTTACATTCAGTATAGTTTGTACATATTTCAATTTACCTCTCATACGACTCATGCAACCATGGCAACAAGGCTTCAAATAAACAGACAAAGTGGTGATCTCTTGAAATTGACACCCATTAAGTGCCAATGTGTCGGTTAATTCCATTTAATTGGGATGCCCCATTTGCCACTCGAAAACCATGATTTGGTTTAAATGTGTGACATTCGAATAATGGAATGCATTTAAGCACCTTACACAATTATTAGCAATACTAGACACTAAGTTTCTAAAAGAATATATCTCAATGAATGCAAAATATAGGAATGAACTCCAGGTTATACAAAATGACTGTCTAAGAGTATGCTCAGGCATTCATTGGGATGATTTAATAAGAATAAGTTATTTACATTTGATGGTTAAATTACTGTCTTGAGCAGAGAAGACGAAAACAGTTGATATATTCAATGTTTATTCATAGTAAGCAAAGATGTACGGGAAATAACTGGGGTAAATATGTCTTTTTTATAAAGATACTTTATTATAGAATAGATTGACAACTAATATATAAAGTAGTGTGGATGTGTTTGAGTTTAATTTGCAAATACGACGCCTGTATAAGAAGTTTGATGATTTGTTATTGTAAATTATCAAACCCAACATAATGGTTTACATCTATACTACTTGTGAGTGCTTTGATAATGTAAATGGAACTGTTCTTTTTAACTTTCATACTTGGTCTGAAAGACCAGCGTTTACCCTGAAGATTTTTTTCATAAATCAAAAATATATAAAATGTGTTCAGTTTAGAACTGTGTAATAAGCATACAGACTCCTTGCTATACTGTACATTCTATAAATATTGCAACATGATGCATTGATATGGGCTCTCTAAGTACACTTTGTAATGACTGTACAGAAAGTGGCCAGACAAAGAATATCATCAGAGGGGGAAGGGGGGCACCCCCAGGGGCCAGGCACTAGACTCTGCCTACCCTCCTGGCGGTGATCACTGTATCATCAAACACTAAGTTGTTAGGTTGGGCCTGCCTTAGTCAAGTTAGTGATGTCTGGCTCCCCCCAGCGGACGGCTGGCACACTCATCTGTGACTAGATCACAGAGTCCTTAAGGCTGCCCAGGGGAGCTCGTTCACGGTGCTATTTGAGGCTACAGCTTTAGGCAGAAGCAGGAACACTTTACGGACAATCGTCCCAGGTGTGGCTAAGTGAACACTTGTGTAGGGCCAGCTTTAATTAAGTGGTAGTCTGGGAAATTTGTAGAAGATTTCATTTTCCAACAAATCCATGAGCAATATTAAACTTGTAGATATCTAGGGTATTATTTCCTTTATAATTCTATGAAAGTTATCAGTTCCTTCTTGGTCTGTTTGCATCTATATAATATATATATATATATATAATATATATATATATATATATACTTTATATTTCTGAAGTTGATTTAGCAATTTTATCATTTCCATATCCAAATGAATAATTCAATCTGTTCATACAAATTTTGTCCACAAAAGATCGGGAAATCCTAGAAGGCAAAGAACTCGTCTAGATGAGGGCTGACACCAGACACCAGAGAAGCACATGTCAGTGATCAATTAGAGATCTCCCGATGATCCCTGTATATTCGGTGTGGCCATCCCAGAAACCAGACAACAGAGGGGTAGCTGTCAAACAGCAATTAGAGATCTCTCTGTGAAACCTGTATGATCGGTGTAGTCAGACACAATGTATGCTTATCTGGGGCTCTGTCTGATACTTAGAAGCTAACAGGGAGTTTGCACCTGGCTTGCTTTAATCGAGGGGTATATAATGTCTCTTTATGTTTATCCAATTAACAGTTGAGTCATGTAAGATGAAGCCGACATATGCTTTATGGAGGTCTATTACATTCTAATGAGGTAACAAGAGGAAGTTTATTGAACTCAATACGAAATTCTATCCATCCCTTCTTGATGTGGCAACATTGGATGCTTATTGTGACTAGAAATGAGAGAAAGTGCAATAAAAGTTTGACCAAGGTATACACATAGTTGCTGGTGATGACTCATTGTTGCACACTATGGAAATGCAACACAGAAACCTGTGCCATGGTTCCCTCAGGGAAAAAACGTTGTTGTGGAGATGCCGGGATTTGAACCCGGGGCCTCTTACATGCGAAGCAAGCGCTCTACCACTGAGCTACATCCCCTTCTCGTTTCATAGCTTCTTCAAATAAGAATGAAGTACTAAATGACTGTGACTGTATTCCCACAGCAGATAACTCCCACCATTCTCCGTATATTAACCCCTCTCCACACAACTGGTAACTGGCAGCACAATGCCATGGACCACCATGATCATACTTAAACTCACATTCTAAGAACACTCGTTCTTAACATTCAGTTCTCCCTACCACAGATTTTCAGTAATTTAGGCATCTGCAGGTAGTTTTAGCCTAATAAATGAATTTACAAACCAATTTACAAAATAGTTAACATATACTGATATAACATTAAATGTAGTTAATGATATTTTTTCATGATGTTAAACTATAAATAATGTCATGATTAATGAAAATTTCTTTATTTAAGCCTTGTGGTCTGCTGACATATTTCCCATGATGCACCCTGATTTAGGATATTTTGCAGGTAAAACACAGGAAGTCCGTGATAGGGTGAATTGTTTTTGAAATATGAGTTGAAGTATGATGGTAACACTATGACACAGTTTGGAGACATTCCAATGACAATGACATTTCAACATGACCTCCAACATGACCTACATGACCCACCTGATATCATATGCTTGCGGTCCTGACAAAAACACATGGCCTGGGAATGTTTACTAACATAACCAACATTACAATGGTAAGATGGTATGTAAGAATTACGTCATCAATGGTGAGGTTGCAACCTCACCAAATCAGAATGTTATTAAAACATAATTTTTAGTGAGGTTAGGAAAAAACCAAAACAGAACATTGTAAGAATATTCTGTTTAGGTTGAATAATGCAAAGAGAAATTTATAATAATGTTGCAGTGCAATGTCACCGCAGTAGGTTACAGAAACGTTATTGGGAACCATCAAAATAGCATAACAAGAACCAATGCAGAGCCAAACAGAACGTTGCAACGTCATGATAACGTCACATGCTTGGTTGGGTCCTATGGCAGTAAAGTAACGAGGCAGTATTACGGCCTTACCTTCAATATTACAGATGCGAGGAATGGCTTGTAGCATCACGTGACAGTGAGAGTCCGTTGCGCATGCGCTTCTGCCATGGAGACAGCTGGTCCTGGGGTCGGGGGTGGCAGGGGCCAGGGTGGGGGCGGGCCACCCCAGGAGGGACGTTAGTACCAGCAGCAGGGCTGGAAACAAGGGAAAAACATACTATCAAAATAACACCCTTCGAACTAGGTTTAGTATAAGTGTGGCCATAGATTGATATTTGATATGTGCAAGATGCAAAATAGGATATGATGGGGTCTGGAATTCTGATCGAAACTCGCGAGCCAATTTTCAAAACCGGCTCAGGATCACAACCAGATATATTTATATATTTCACTCCTTGAGCAGTCTACAGCTCAAAGAACCTCAAGGATGTAGATGTGTATGGTCATGTTCTCTGGAAATCAAACGGTTCGATTTTAGAGTTGTAATGGGAATGGTGGCAGCAGTTTGGGGCAAAACTCTGAGTACTCATATGCTCTCTATAGTAGCTCTTTTACAAATGCCAGTACATTAGCCTTAGGGGATAAAAGACAAAATGAAGTTTTATCTTTAAAAAACACCAACATGAGACAGGAAATAGGCAGTACATAAAACCTTATAAGTGCACTTATTCACAATATGAAAGTCCATTTTTTCCAAATAACCGAAGCACTTCCTGATCTCAGCAGTTCGACCGGTTCATCTGTATAGGAGTGGCAGCAGGAAGAAGTTAGTCAAAGAGATGTCTCTACCACCCTCTTCCTCTACACTGTGATTCATTAGACACATAGGGGGCCTACATGGATCAATAGTACGGTAAAAGGTGTCTCGGTATACCATATTACTTTGTGAGGACTTCCTGAAGCAGTGTTAGTTTGTGTAGTCAGTCTAATGCCCTGTGTAACACACCCCTCTGAGTGCATCAACACCTGCTCACCACTTCCTCAAGGCAATCCCTTCACTCGCCTCACTTACTGTTTCCTTACATCAATAAGCTAAGCCTAAATGTCTGCGCTGCCTAACATTACGCAGACTTCTGTGTGGAAGCACCCCAAGCTAAGAACGCTCCCTGTATAGGAGCCCCCCAGGCCCAGAACGCCCCCTGTCTCGGAGCCCCCCAGGCTTGGTACAACCTCCATCTGGGAGCCCTCTATGCTCAGTAACCTTCTGTCAGGGCGCCCTCAAAGCCTAGAGTGTCCCCTGTATAGGAGTCCCCCAGGCTCGGTGCGCCCCCTGCCTAGGAGCCCCCTAGGCTCAGTGCATCCCTTGATTGGGAGACCCCAACCCCTGTCTTGGAGCTCCCAAAGTTAAGAATGCCCTGTATCTAGAAGTTTCCCAGGGTAAAAGTGCCCCCTGTTGAGAGTCCCAAAGGCCAAGCGTACCCCCTGTCTGGGAGCCTCCAAGACTTTGTATTCCCCCATCTCGGAGCCCCCTTGGCTCAGGATGCCACATGTCTAGGAACCCCCCAGGCTAAGTATGCCTTCAGGCTCAATACACCAATGTCTGGGAGCCCCCAAGGCTCAAGGCTCCCCCTGTCTGGGAGCCCTTCATGCTCGATACATCTCCTGTATAGGAGTCCCCCAGGCATTGTATGCCCCTTTGTGGGAGCCCCCCAGGCCCAGTAACCCTATGTCTGGGAGCCCCCAGGCTTGGTGTAACCCCCATTTGGGAGTCACCCTAGCCCAGTACACCCAGTAATGGGAGTGCCTCAGGGTTGTTGCACCTCCCGTCTAGGAGTTCCCAAGGCTCAGTACACCCCTGTCTGGGAGCCCTCGATGGTCAGTCTGGGAGCCTCCTATGCCTAGTACTTCCCCTCTATGTGAGCCCCCCTTCCCCCCAGCCTCAGTTCCCCCCCCCCCCCCCCGTCTTGGAACCTTAAAGAGAGAGGCCAGTGAAATTATCATTTTGTTAAATTTTCATGTTATACTGTAGATACGATGCTTGAACATGGGCATATAAAACTGTTATAGGAAAAAAGTGACACTTTATGTAGGAAATCTTGTCTATATCTTAGAAAAAATGTTGAATCCTCTTACCACCTGACACAGGACGTCTGTTTGTGACGTCATACAAAAAAAAACGTTATATTAAGATTTCAAAATTGTAAATTTCTTAGTTAACCATATTTTCTCACATTTTTTGTCATAAACCATTTAATTTGGCAATTTTTAACAATGTTAGACATAAAAAGAAGACCAAGGAAATCTACATACATTCTTTTTTTCAGTTTTGATTTTTTTCAACTGTTCTGCTTGTGACGTCACACACAAGAAATGCACTGTGCAGGCTGCACCTTGTGCATCCAGGGCATCTCAACTTGATTCAGAAAAATGTGTTTAAAATAAAAACGGCTAAAGATAGAAGTCTAAAATTTTGCATGTTTTTTACCTGGATGGTGGGGGTCAAAGCAGCGTACTTAATTACAGTTACTGGCCCCTCCCTTTAATGTTGGAGCCCTCCCGGCTCAGTGCCCCCCCTGCCCCCGGACCTCCAGGCATAGTATGCCTCTTCTGGGAGGCCCCAGACTTTGTATGCCCCATCTCGGAGCCCTCCTGGATCGGTAGGCCCCTGTCTAAGTATGCCCCCTTTACAAGAGCCTCTCTGGGAGCCTCCAGGCTCATTACACCAATGTATGGGAGCCCCCTAGGCTCAGTATGCTCTGTCTGAGAGTCCCCCAGGCTTGGTATGCTTCTGTCTGGGAGCCCCTCCAGGCTCAGCACAGCCCCTGTATGGGAGCCCCACTTACCCCCAGCCTCAGTACACCCCTGTCTAGGTTTCCCCCAGGCTCAATACACCCCCTGTCTTGGAGCCCCCTCCCCGTAAGCCTAAGTGCACCGCTGTCTGGGAGCCCTTGATTGCTCAATACGTCCCTACGTCCCCTGTATACGACCTCCCTGGCCTCAGTGCTCCCCCCGTCTAGGAGCCCTCCCGGCTCGGTGCACCCCCTATTGGCAGGCAGTGTTATTCTATGGGGATGCCTTCTCTCAGCGTGGCCAGCTTTTATCACAACTCCAGGGTCTCTTGATCTCCGCCTCAACCCCTACAACTGTCCGACTCAGCACTTTTTGTGTACCTATTGACATTGGAGCCACCTTTGTCCCCAGATATTACCGGAGCTGGCTGCTGCAGGAACCAGGACTAAGTAGTTTGATTTAGTGGTGTGGGTGTAGTGCTGTAGAGAGATGCAGTTCTACTGAAAGCTGAGCCTGTGTAACTTGCCTCTTCTGGGTGGTATTCAGCAAAGAGGTTTCATCATTGTGAGATAATTATACCCCGTAATTGAGTTCCTATATAAAAGGAGCTGTCAAACTCATGCCTATCCTGTGCTATTTGGAAGATTTATCAAATAATGCATTGACAAACACGAACCTGAAAAACATAATATGAACCTTCATAGCTGAGCTTCGGATGTTTAAATGCTTTTGTCTCGTATGTTTTCAAATTGTCTCGAGTAAACAACCACCAACTTGTGTCTTTGCTTTAGGTAACGTTTAATATAAGCTGTTTTCAGAGCACTCATAAAAAAACATTCAAACATTTATTTTATCATTAATTAATGTCCCAAGGTTCGGTTCATCAGACCAATTTTCAACTGAAGCTGTTTAGATAGACATCAAAAGTGCAACCCATGATTCCCAAATCTTGTATGTTGTATAGTGCTGGTGATCTAGAGGAAACAAACTTATGAATGGTTATTCTGTCTTCTAGTTATGTCTGCAAACTGCAAGAACATATATACATAGATTTGCATTTGTATGATCTTATTTTATGTAGACATTAAAAATGAAGTGTGATACCAAACTCGATGAGATCAACTTGTGGATGACAAAAGTGTTGTTTATTGATGAATAAATGACGTTGGTAGTCTCTGCAGGATCAACATGTTTCGATGTGTAACTGTCTACATTATTTTATGTGTGTCGTGTTCATATATATTAATATAACAGCAGAAGTATATAATTAAAGAAGTTGAGAAAGGATCATACTCTTTTAGGACAGTCTTAATTTGAAATTTGAGGTGTCCAGCCTTGAATCGCGAGTTATTAAATCAGATTTGTCCTCGCCTACTTGAAACTGATTGCCTTGATGGCACATGAAAGCTGATACTTTACCTTTCTCAGGCAAATGCGTATTAGATGGGAAGATGAATGCGTTTTCAATTTGCCAAGTGATAAAGGCGGGCAGACCAGCCTTAGTCATAGCATAGCCTTATCGCATTAGCATTTTTCTAATCTATAGCTCTGCCTCAAGTCAACACCTATGTAGCACAATGAGTCTGCTACTGCATCTTAAGGCCCATGCCCAGCAGGCTGATGCTGAGATGGTTGATTGCGTTGGTTCACAGCAGTTGGCGATGGGCATGATATTGTCTGACTTACTTAATATGGATCGGCGTTCGAGTGTCAGCAAGGTATACCCATACATAGTCTTGATAAAAACTAGTGTAAAATTAGTGCAGAAAATTAATGCAGATTTTACCAAATTTTACAGTTTCCATGGACAGTATGGGCCAGTATTGCCTGCAACTAGCCTACACCACCAGTGGCCTACTGCATTTTACAACCTGCAACTAGCCTGAACCACTAATAGGCTACTGCATCCTACAACCTGTAACTAGCCTGCTCATACAGTGTCCACCGCATCTTACAACCTACAAGTAGCATGCACCACCAGTTGGCATCTTACACCCTCCAACCTACAACTAGCCCACACCCCCAGTGGGCTACTGCATCTTACAACCTCCAACCTACAACTAGCCCACACCCCCAGTGGGCTACTGCATCTTACAACCTCCAACCTACAACTAGCCCACACCCCCAGTGGGCTACTGCATCTTACAACCTCCAACCTACAACTAGCCCACACCCCCAGTGGGCTACTGCATCTTACAGCCCACAACTAGCCTGCACAACCAGTGGGCTACTGCATCTTACAACCTACTACTAGCCTGCACCCCCAGTGGGCTACTGCATCTTACAACCTACAACTAGCCCACACCCCCAGTGGGCTACTGCATCTTACAACCTTTAACTAGCATAAATGAACATCAGGCTACTGAATCTTACAACCTGCAACTAGCCTACATCACTAGTTGGCTACTGCATCTTACAATTTGGGACTAGCATAAACCAACAGCGGGCTACTTCATAAGCCGGGGACATGTACAGTACCGTTTAATAGCTTGTATTGGAATATAAGACACTTCCTCCTGAGGTGCTTTAGACTAAATTTGTAAAATGTGCGAAGTGAGAGTGGTTGAATACAGAAAGGTGAGGCCAAAAGACAAGTATATAACATTGTCATCATTCGTTCTATATCTTTCTGTTTGCATCTTTTGCATCAGTATCACTGACAATATTCACAATGTGTTTTTTATTAAAGGGTTTGCAGTTTATACCTATGACAATCATACATATATATCCGACTAGCCTTGGAAAGTTGATGTATATTCATGAGCAACATGGTTTTATGATTAAACTATATGATGCCTTATCTCATATGTAGTCTGTAATGGGTAAAATATCCTTCTGTCTAAAATACTGTACCCTAATGGCAGTGGTGGAGCTGGGGGAGGGCAGCTGGAGAGGGTGAGTTTAGGGCCCAGGGTGGGTATGTCATCTATCACTGGGACCAGACCGAGAGAGTTGCCACCTGCCACATGCTTGGTGTGACCATTCATCAAACCACAAGGCTACCCCTCCCCTGTATCAAAACCTTGGGATGTCTTTATATGTTAATCCTTTACCAGTAAAAACATGAGAAGTACTTTAATATGAAGTCTTTACTTCCAGCAAGGTCAGAATGCCCTTTGTTATCCTTCCATTATTAATAAAAGTTAAGGTTTTTGCAGGGCTCTTTACCAGGGGAACATCTGCTATTCCTATCAGTCTGCATTGATTTGACTGTTACTGTTATTTCTAAGAAAAAAAGATTTTGTTAAATTAAGATTAGTGCCTTCAGAAATCGCACAAGTAAAAGAGACATGGATTAAATACACAAATAGGATATCAAAACACATGCCTATCAGTTTCCTGGACAGTTAACAGCTTGGTTTGACTTACACCCACCCACACTGGTCTATAGACTGACCATTACTGAAACACCATCTATTACAAACTGGCTGCACCCATTTCTCAGACCCTGTGGTCCTTGACACATGTACCTGACCTTTCACAGGACACAAAGTCCATCCCAATGTCACCCTGGCCCTGGTAGGCAGTAAAGCCCAATACCCACTAGGCGATTTTGACCAGTCAATATGGTATACATATAACCAACCAAGAAGGGAGTACGAGGGTGGTTATCACCACAACTAAGCAGCGGGACCCCAATATCAGCCTGAGGCCAGGGCCCAAAAGGCGGAGGGCTGATATTGGAGTCCCACCGAGGGGTGATAACTGCCCAAGTACTCCATCAGAGGTTGGTTATAGATTCATTATAACTTTTCTGTTAGATGTGAGCTCCCAAGGTAGGATGCACAGCAATCAGTGATGGTGGGGCTGTGATGCTGCACATTTATTATGTTTTAATAAAATGTAGCTGATAATGCATATGTTAGATTTTTATTTCTTAATGATTTCTTTTTTTATATGAATTTTAGAGAAAAAACACAAAGTTTCTGTATTGCCCTGCAGGGTGAAACAAGGCTGGTTATTACCCAGGTTTGTATCGCCCTGTGTTAAACTCTTAACTACTAAACCTGTATCGCCCTAAGGTATAATAAATTGAAATATCCATGTTTGATATGAGGTGGCCCTGAAATCAGCCGACTCGTCTAGTCAGCCAATATTAGCCCTGATGAGTTGGACGACTTGGGTCAAGGTTGCTTAGTGGGTATGGGGCTTAAGGAGTTGTAGACTCATATAGGGGTGTTGGAGAGAAGCAGGGGGATGGTGTAGACAGGTAGGGGCTGGGGTGTTATTGATGAGGTCCCCGTCCGTCGTCCCGGGCGTCGTCAAGTCAACAGGACGACGTCAGACGGTCATGTCAGATATAGACATTCACATATCCCATGGGGAACACACACAGAGACCAGATGAACATGAGCACGGGGAAGACGGATGACTGTTCCGCGCATGTTCAATAGCTGCATACATACATACTTATATATGCGGCCGGGGGAACAGGAGCCGGCCCTGGCCGCCATCTCTGTCCCTGGGTTCCTGAGGGTCGGACATAAACAAACCAAACTCCATTACTGGCACTGTCTCCTGCATGGGGGAATGATCCTCCCAGTGTGGTACAGGCATTCATCATTTAAATCAGCCAGTTTGAAAGCATAGGTAAGGGGCATTCACTGGACCAAAATCTCTAAAATAATCTTCAATCTTCATAAAGCAAGTGCATTTTTATTCTACTCTTTGGTTATCAGCCCTACTCTTATGAATATTTGAAATAATTATGTATTTAAATCTGAGAGAACAGCTTTTACACCAAAATAATCACTACCACTTGATTGGAGGGGGCTTGGCAGGAGAGGTGTCTTTCTTACAATCAAGCTTTGTTTATTATGAGATTGCTCTTGGTTGGATTTTAAGGGAGGTCCATCAATTTCAGTAAGTAAACATTGCAGATTCAAGTGATAGAACAATACATCTTAGGCATGTTAAGCCCTTATTCTGGAGGAAGAATATCATATATATATATATATATATATTGCCCCTTAACTTACACTCACTGTCCACTAACCTCCTCCTTCAGTCAATATCAATACTCCTACCTAGTCAAAATAACCCCCCCTTAACACACATTCACTACCCGATTTTACCGATACCCCTAACTGGTAGAAATAACCAAATACATCCGCGGCTACCAAGAAATGACTTTCCAGGAAACAATTGGCTGATGTGTTTTCTGTGTAGGTACTGTTTTAACACTGTGCCCCACTAGGTGCTGACAATTAGTGCTGTTTACACCGGACCGGGCGGGCACACGAGCCCCGCCCCCCGCGGGCCCAGCCCGAGTAATGCCCACTAAACCACGCCAAATCTATCAATCCGCCCTTTATTTAACAAGGCACAAAAACAATATTGATTTTCTGCACCATTCCCATGTCCAGACCAGCCCTTCTGGGTAAAAGAGTGATGTTTCCAAGCAACAGTTCTAAATGTGTCCGGTCACAGTAGAAGGGGTCTATATGGATGTTATTACGTGGGGACGGAAGGCAGCTCCATGGGTACCATAACGACTCCGGAAAGTATTGGTTGGGCTGCTTTCAGCCAAATGTGGATCAAGTTAATGTCCCTTGTTACTAGGGTAGAGTCGGATGGGGTTCGTGTCTGATGAGGGTGATAGGAACTTGACACGAACTACTTGGTACCCCTTTAGTGAACCAGCCGGATGTGTCCCGATCCTGTACTACTAATGTATTATCAGCAATAGATGGTAATCAAAGGTTCACATGTATCTACCATTCTACGTACATAGTATGGTGGGGGAGGTGTCGGGAGATTGGTTTGGTCTTGTATTAGTCTTATTGGTCATTTTGAAATAAAATGAAAACAGTTTATTTCCCCCAATAATGGTCTTTAATGGTTCTTTTTAATGGGAAGTTGAGAACCCAGCCACATCCTGATAACAATACAATAGCTCAGATTTATTGCCTGCCATAAAGTTGTTGAAAGTCGAGTTAGGACCTAAACAATGTCAGTTATCGATCAATCACTGAACCCCTAGTTCGGCAGGGTCCGAGCGGAAATCGGGCAGGAGATTTACATTGAGCACTATTGTGGTGCTGAACCAATCAATTCTAATCATGACACCTTTCTGTATAAAGTCAATGAGGGGGCAGCATACACCTGGCTGGTGTGTACCCTCTACACAGACTTGTATTGGGGGACAGCATGGTGGCCCGATGTGAGTGGGAAATTGTAGGCCAACCTATTGAATCTGAAACAATATCCCTTCATCTAACTGAGTGTTGGGACCAAATAGTCAGGTTTACTCCTGTAACACATCTTGCCATACAAGGCAGATGTCACATGAAGCTGATGATCCACGATGCGATAAATCACCAATCGATTTTCTGTTCATGCATAATAAGCATGTTTGGAAACATATTTTAAAGTAAACAATCACTTGGTGTCAAAGAAATCTAGGAATTGTTGATGAGGAGTAACATATCTGAATAGAATAATCATTATTTATCATACAGATTTCTAAAATGGGTTCATAATCGAACCAAAATCACGTTGTGGATCGCCAGCATTATAGTCATGATAACATTAAAATCAACAAGAACTGTTTGTTTGTTGGGTTTGAAACACCAGACTCAGTGGTTCTAGAGAACTGGGATATTTCACCCTTGCTCTTGATGATTGAATCTATGAGGAGGTAGAGACCGTACCCCTACACTTTTACAGAGGCAGGTGTTCTTTTATATGCAGTGGCCAATGACAACAGGCAGAATGTCTAATACTGCAGCAGCAGGACAGAGATTTGAACCACCAACCTTTAGATGATCAAGCCAACACCCTACCACTGTACAGCCACAACACTCTAGCTGGAACTGTTGCCAGCCATAGCCATTCAAATAGCCTGATTCACCTCTCTCCTTTTCCACAGCCACACACAAATAGATTGCAAAATCGAAAGTGGTGAGAATCACATAATAGAGATAACCATATATCATTTATTGTTAAAAACACTGTTTGGACCTCCATCTTTGCAACCAAGATAGCCTAATACAAACTTTGACCAATCCTAAGGGGTGAGCATTGAGAACTGCGACTGGAATTATGGTTGAAGTACAGGTGGCTAGTAACCAATATCATACGTTGTTTGATGTTTTCAACGTATTTTCTGATAGATTCCTGATTGAATAGTTGATTAGGTACCCCCCCTTAGGTGCCCCCACACAGTAGAGCTTAATCGTTGCAAGGTGGAAGACGCAGGTGACAATATCGGATATGGATTTACGTTATTGGAAACATGACATCAATGGTAGGAACACAGTAGTATATAGAAATGAGGGTTTTTTTGTTTTCATATCTATAGCAGATAGTATCTCTTGGTAAGGCTTTTTTTTTTTTTTTTTTTTATTTTATTGATTCAAACTTCACGTACGTACATGTTTTTCAAGTCTGTGATAGTTTAAAGTTTTAAGTAAAAAAAGTTAAAGTAAAAAGATAAGAAAAGAAAACAATACAATAAGATGATGATGACATAATGGAATGAAATGAGTTTTCATGATGAGTCTCTAATCTGGGGTTTCATATCACGAGCTAGGCCAGTATTTCAGAGTCCTATTCAAGCCGAATTTTGGCTATATTTTGTTTAAATTTAAATTTGGTCGTGGCTCTTTGTATTGGGATCGGGATCCTATCCCACAATTTGACACCCCGGGCCATCGGGCTCCGTAGTATCTTTGTATAGTTTAATTTTGGCTTCCTAAATTTAACCTTTCTATGACTTCGTAGATTTATTCTAGGCCTAGCCATATTGATATTTCCCAGATTATTGCTGAGACGGTACATAATGGCACAGTGTTGAACATTTCGACGTCGCACAAGTGGCATGATATTATAGAAGTTACAGAGGACACTATAATCTTTATGCCTGTTAATGTTCTGGTCAATGGTTTTGAGCGCTTTTTCCTGTAGCTTATCCAGCCGGTCTATCTGGGTCTTGGGGCCACTCTCGATCATGAAGCTGGCGTAGTCATAAATTGGGATGATCATTTGTTTATATATACGATTGGCAATTTCACTTGTAATATATTTGCGCATAATACCCAATTGTTAGTCTTGCATTCATCTTATTATACTTTTCTCTCAAGAATTGTTCAAAATATAATCGGTCATCTATGGTCACTCCCAGGTAATTGTAGTGGCTTACTCGTTCGAGTACTTTCCCGTCCAGGTACACCGATGGGATATCACAATCTATTGGTTTTGCTGAGAAAAGCATACTTTTTGTTTTATTGGTGTTTATGGTCAATTTGTTAACGGAACACCAGTCATGTAGTTTTTTGAGACCCTCAGTTACTCTTTTACATGCCACGTGTAGGTCGCTATCTGCGTAGTACATCACAGTATCATCTGCATAAAGCATCAACAAGGGTCCAGTATCATCATCAAACAGGCATAATAAATCATTCACATATAGTATGAAAAACAGCGGGCCTAATATGGACCCCTGTGGAACTCCATATGTCACATAGCAATAGTTGGATGTGGTATTGTCAAATTTTGTACATTGTTTTCTATTTTTCAAGTAGTACTCACAAAAGGATATTACGGCGTCAGATAGCCCATATGCACTTAGTTTTTTACATAGTATATTGTGGTCTAGGGTATCGAAAGCCTTACTGTAATCGATATACACACAGCTGATATATTTCTTGCAGTCAAGGTTATCATACAGGTATTTAGTAAAATCGAATATAGCAGTAGAAGTACTATGATTGGCCCTGAACCCATGTTGGCGACGGTCTAACAGGCCATAACTTTCAAGATGATAAACTAAACGATTGTATACTACTCTTTCTAATATTTTACTTGGTGCTGGTAACACTGAAATGGGACGATAGTTTACGATATTTAGGGATATAGCCCCTTTAGGGACTGGAGTTATAGTCCCGCAGGCCCATTCCAGTGGCATGGTTGAGGTACGGAGGCATTCATTAATTAAGTGAGTGAATTCTAGTAGGCAGATGCAGAGGGCATCTTTCAGGTATGACATGTTCACATCCTCCACATATGATGATTTAGTTGAACATAGGGCTTTAATGAGATGCTTGGATTCAGTCATTCCCACAAAGTTAAATGTGAGTTTACAGTTCAGAGACGGTGGCTGATCAGCCTGATTTATACCAGTCCAGACATTATCAAACTTTTTTGCAAGATTAATACCTACTGAGGCATAGTATTCATTGATGCAATTGGCCGCGTCGTGACCAGTTAGGAGAGATTCTCCTGATTTGATCCTGTCACAAGTACTGCTACTTTTTGACTTTCCAAATTTAATATTTTTATTAAGTTCTTTCCAGAACTTGTTGGGGCAGTTTCGGTTTTCTTCTAATTTATCAGTCACGTAATTTCGTCTTTTACGTATTAATAAATTTCGAACTAATGTTTTGTGGTATTTAAGATCACCCCAATCTTTAGTCGAACCTGATTTCTTCGCCTTCTTATATAAATTATTCTTTTTTGCAATAGCATGTGCAAGTTCCCCATCAAACCATGTTGGCTGATCATTTCGGAGCCTTATATTTCGATGTGGGCACAGTATTTCAAGGTTATCACAAATAATAATTCGCATAATATACCACATTTGGCTCACATCATTATTAACTCTCCAAAAGTCACTCCATCTACAGTCATCAAGTAGCAAGCTTTCGAATCGCTCGTAAGTGTATAACATGGCACTCCTAATACGGGCATATTTACTTGAGTGGGTCTCCCGCTTTTTCTTCCTGGTCAAATACACAGGTAGATGGTCTGTAATGAACGAGTTTATACTCCCACTGTCTGATATCAATTTAACAGGGATGGTTGTGAAAATAAGGTCCAGTAGGCTACGACTATTTTGTGTTACTCGGGTATGCCCCTTTATTATTTGTCGGATATTGAATTTCGATTCAATATCCTTTAACTTCATGCAACCAGGGTCTTTGACTTTGGTGTAGTCTATATTAAAATCCCCCATAGGCACCACCTCCTTTCCCTGTACATTCCCCATTCCTATCATTCCAGAGAGGGTTGAATTTATACTTTTAATAAGGTCTGTAACTATCCCATTAGGGGGTCTGTATATCAGGCCAATAATAAGCTTTTTGTGTCCCGGTTGGTTGTATTCAATCCAGAGTTCCTCACTAGTGTAATCACACTTGGAGAAGGTATGTAATATTGTCACGTAGGGTGCCATACTGAGGGTTATATAGAATATAAGACCACCCCCCTTTTTAATAGATTTTGATCCAACAGATCTAGGTGTAGTTCGGTCTTGGCGTACAGTCATGTGGCTATCGTGTTCCACAACTGCATCAGGTATATGGCTAGTAAGCCATGTCTCAGTTAAGCCAATAATATCAAAATGTCCCAATTCACACATTATATTATTCTTATGTTTTAGAATACTACGGGCATTTAAGTGAACTAAGCTTAGCCCAGGTATCTTCTTAACTGCCATTATGGTATACATGATTTAACTTGTTATTAGTTACATATAAACTGATGGGGCACCTTAATAAATACCAGAGGAATAGGGTTAGCAGAGAACGACAATATGATCGGATTATGAAATGATATGTATGACACATGATGATATAATATGGCCAGCTATATATATAACTGCTCATACTGAGGCTACCACAGCATTAGCCGGGTAGGTGACGCGGCAGGTTAGTGTGGGTTCCTGCTGCTAGTAGATTGGATCTGGGCATCCAAGTATCAACTCCCTCACCAACTAGGAACATAATTTTGTTTAAGCATCAGTCTAATCGAACAATGGGACGGAGTACTATTTGACATATCTATGTTTTTATACCGTCAGTATCGCATAAGTTTACAACAACAAGTTAAAGTCCAAATTCTGTTGAGTGAGTCCAGTTTGCTGAGCGATGATAGTAATCATCTTGCTAGCCTTGGTGAGTTCCTAGGTGCTTTACTCAGTTATGGTACTTGATATAGTCGGGGTTATCAGTCACATTTATGGGCGCTAAAAGCATTTAGCAGGCCCATGTCAGTAGTGTGGCAGGTCAGTGATAGTCCAATAAGAGTTTGGTAGACGTCTTAAAATGGCTCATGTGTTAATAGTAATTATCAAACATATTCTTACAGTGCTGCAGCCTCATTATGTATGTTATTATTATTATTATATATACTCATAGTGTGGGTTCAGTCAGGCTTTGTTTACGATCCATTATTGAATGTTAATTCTGATCCAAACAAATAGGAAATAATCACCCATTTGGTCATGATACGATATAATGGTAGGGGCGGTGATAGTAATCAACCTGGCCTCCTTAGATATGTCCATTTATCTGCATACAGTTGGTTAGTGCATTCGCCCATTTTGACAGGGTACGGGGTGTTGGATGGAGTCCATCTCGGAGTCGACAGTAGGCATTGCGACCCCTGCGTTTCTGTCCCATAGTTGGGTGTATATACTGGTGTACAAGGGGTGTGCTATGGCCATTTGCCGAATTTAGCGTAATTATTTCCTCATTCAGGCGAATGACACAGTCGTCAATGATCCATTGGGACGAGTCGCGGGTGGTCAATTTATTATATCGGGCTAGGTCTAATCCGGGTAGGGTTGCGAGTATAACATTGGGAATTATACAGGTGTTTTTACAATATTTTATCAAGTCGATCAGCTTATCCATGAGGTCGTCTTTCAGTTCAATTGGATCTGATACACTTACTTGGTAGCGGCCAGATACCTCATCGAGCGTGGTCATGTTATTCACCCCCACCATCACATAGGCAGCGGTCACCTCCGCCATTCGTGAAATGTTGAACACACATCGTCCCATCTCTTCAATGGTGATCCCGGGATAGTAGCATACCTCAATATCCTCCCCAGTCGCTAAGAATATTTCACGCGAGAGTAGTTTCCCTCTTGAATCCGCAAATATTTTAGTCGACATTTCAAAGTCGTGTATTGAACGTGCCGTCCCCTAGACCACTGGCATCACCGGTGAGTGTACCTGTGGTCATGGGTGCCTGACCTAGTTTGGTTGGAGCGGTCGGTTCCTCTGTGCAGGTGTCCATCGTGGGTGTTGGCGGGGCGGGCACTTTGTGGGCTAATTGATCGGAGGCTTGTTCCCGTAGGAGGTCATTCTTGATGTCAGTTAGAATGATCCCAAGTTCATTCCGTCCATGCCAGTTTCCAGTCCTCAGGTCTTGGCTTTTCAGGGTAACCGCGGCCCCCCAGAAGGCATCAAGACTTGCCTCAATAAACACTTTACCCTTAAAAGAACAAAGGTACTCTCCCAGGTGCTTGTTTTGGCGGAATTTGCAATTGAGGATACTTCTCATCCTGTCAGTTTTGATCCGGTTCCACAATGGGCTCTCAGGGATCTGTTTCCCGATTTCTCGGGCTTTTGCTGGGGTTGGTGCAGCCAATATTGCATTTAACTTGTCGTAGGCCTTGGCGGTGATAGCTTTTTCAGCTTGGTAGGCATGTTCCGCTGATTCGTATCTTCGGCCGTTGAAGTTAACTACACATGGATAGAAATTGCTGAGCATGCATCGAATTGTGAAAAAGGCTACCCCCCGGGGGGTATCTAACATACAGGTGTCCTCTGCATATTTGTTGGTCTGCTTAACATGCTTCCCCTCATTGCGAGCTTTACGAGCCATTTGACGGAGTTTGGCCTTCCCTACTCTTACGTTTTTTGACTCATCGGGGTTGATCCGGGTCGTGTAGTGGTTTCGTGTATGTGGAAGTAACTCCCTGTTTGCAAGTATCTTTGATCGCTTGTGTGTTGTTATAAGCTCCACTTTAACCGGCCTAGGCCAGCTTCGGTTTGGGTTCCAAGTACCCAGCCGTTCAATCTTATCATAGTCGGAGTCGCTAAGCTTAATGCCGATTTCTCTCATCATATTGGCAACCAGGCCCTCGAGATCTTCCATTGGTTCTTCCCAGAGTCCCTCAATTATGATATTTTTGTTGCTCGGTGTATTCAGTTTGGAATCGGTTGTCGTCATCGCGATTGTTGCTTGATCTCTCTCAGCAGTTGGGAGAAATGGGGTTCTGGGGCTTACTTTCTGCAGTCTATCCTCAAATCCCCGTAGTTCCTTCTTGAAATCGGTCAGGTCAATTGCAACATCCTTCTCTAGGGCAGTAATTCTGATGTCGTGTGCATCCAGAACAGTTTGTGTTACATCTTGGCGCATTTCTGTGAGGAGTGCCCCCTCCTCTTTGTCGGCCGCGACTTGCGCCTGTAGCGCTTCCAAGCGCCGGTCAGTAGTGGTCATTATGTTTGTCAAGGCGGAATCAACGCATTCCTTCGTTACGACGTCCTCCCTCAGTTTGCACATATCTTGGTGCAAATTAATCACCATTTCCCCGTATTTACACCCATCTAACTTCATGGCTTTTATGTCGGCTTGTATTGATGTTAGTACTGTTATCAGGTCATTCGACTCATTGGGCTGTACCATGGGGGGCGGTGTGCTTTTTGCAGTGGCTTTCATCGGGGTTTGTTTACGGAAGTTTGTAAGTTTGTTTCGTCCTAATCTGCGTACAGTCTTTTTGGACGGCTTACTACTGGCCAGGGTTATCCCTGATAGTGGGATCTCGTCCTCAGTATCATAGTCATCTGAAACCTCTATGCTATCATTGTGAGTTTGGCACTGTGTATGGTCAGCAGGGCCCGGTTTATTTACATCAGTTGCGATCGGTTCAGCCGGCGGTACAGCAGACTGAGCTTCACTTTTCTTCCCCCTCCCTTTCTTCTTCTTACTATTTTTGCTACTCAGGATCAGCTTTTTACGCACAGGTGAGGTGATAGGCATGGTTTTATCACTTGCCTCGATATTCTTTTTCGACTCAGGACTTAGTGTTTCATTCAGCTTGCGTTTGAGGCTACTCACAAGGCTGGAGATAGTCGTACCTTCAGTCCCGTGTTTAGCTTTGTTTTTCTTTGGTGTCACCTTAGCCCTCTCATACTCCGCCATGTTGTCCCACAGTTGTTTTGGTGTCGGTTCAAATGTGTTATCCTCACTTAATCCACATTAGATTAGATCCAGGGTACAGTGTTCGAGTGTCAGTATGTATTTACTGTTCGTCTGGTAGGATCCTAGAACTTATTCCGGGGGTAGCACCACAGGGGAGAGAGAGTTGTACCGGAGCCTCCGCACGCACGTCCTACTCGACCGACGCCATTACGCACCTCTTTAACTAAACATAATTCATAAATATCACGCCGACTAATCATGTTCCACACAACATGATCAGAACTATAGATACATTTAAAAATCGTGGAGCTTCTATGTAGGTTTAGTTTGTGAGTTGGGAGTTGCGATATAGATGTAGACTGTGAGTTGGGTGTCCCAATATAGGTTTGGTCTGTGAGTCCAGAGTTTCGATAAACACAGAGTGTGAATCAGCGGTCCCGATATAGATGTGGACTTAAGTTAAGGGTCCCAATATAGGTTTAGTCCGTGATTTAAAGTTTCGATAAACAAGAAGAGTGTGAATTAGTGGTCCCGATATAGATGTGGACTAGAGTTAGGGGTCCCAATATAGGTTTAGTCTGTGAGTTAAAGTTTCGATAAACATGTAGAGTGTGAATTAGTGGTCCCAATTTAGATGTTAACTGTGAGTTAGGGTCCCGATATAGGTTTCTTCTGTGAGTTTGGAGTTTCGATAAACACGTAGAGTGTGAATTAGCAGTCCCGATTTAGATGTAGTCTCTGAGTTAGATGTATCGATAGTTAACATCTCCCCCATCCACCCCCAAATCACAGCCTGTGTCGGGTAATGTTCCTCGTCCCTCCCGGGCTTTGTGGTCCTATTCGTGTCGACCAATCATTCATCATTAAACTCACGACCACCACAGTGGAGCCAGTCAGGCAGCACAACTAGGCACTGGGCTCTTCACAAACCAGTATTGACTGAAAATAGATATCAAAGTGCTAAGAGTCTAAAACCGCCCACATTCAAATAGTTACCTGAGCCACTCAGTTCTGGATTTGGAACATATTGGAAGCTAAAATTTCATCCGAAAAGCATAGGGCCCTATGTTACTAGTGCATTCAGTTAGCTTTAGAGTATTTGCTGTTTTAGGGATAAATACACATTAGGGCCAAAGTCTCAACCAAAGTAAGTACATTCAAGTAATCCTAAAGTAAACCAATATTCTTATAATTATCGTGATAGGTTAGCCCTAACCCTAACCATTATATTTGCACTTCTATGTCTTATAATATAGTCATAATGCTTTTAATAAAGGCCAATACCTAAGATGGGTGAAATGTCTATTCGCATTGAACATGCACTTTACTGGAATTAGTTGGCAATGTTGATTTCTGATAGAAGTAATTTGCCATAAATATATCAGAGAGATGGAGTCAGTCCATCTCTTTTCCCTCAACTTGGCCTTTCTACAATCGGTGGGAGGGGCTGTCCCAGCCCCCAACTCTTCCTCCCGAACAACTGGTTTTATCGCCCACTGGAGATGTCTGGCCGGGTGCTGGGAGACAAGGGTCGGCAGGGGAACACCCATCAGCCGGCCGGGCCAAATGGACAAGTTGGCCAAGACGGGAGATGCCCAGATAAGTCCCCTACGAGCTGGCAGGCGTGAGGCGGGGCCTATGACGTTGATGGGTAAGGTATGTGACTAGAGTTTGTACAAGGTTAGGGGTGTGAGGTGTGACTGGAGCTTTTACAAGATTAGTGGGGGTAAAGGGTGTGAGCGGATCTTGTACAAAGTTAAAGTAGTGTGAGGGGTGTGACTGGGGCTTGTACAAGGTTAAGGGGTGAGGGTAATACTGGAGCTTGTACAAGGTTAAAAGAGGAGAGGGTTGTGCCTGGAGCTTGTGCAATGTTAACTTGGGTGAGGGGTATGACTGGAGCATGTACAAGGTTAAGGGGGGTGAGGGGTGTGACTGGAGCTTGTACAAGAATTAAGATTCCACTTTCGTCTTTCAGGTGGCAGAGCGAAACTGATTCAATTGTTGGCTCTACTTTACTAAACAATGTAATTACTGTGGAAAACATCCTAAAATTATATAATGACCTTTTGACAGACTTTAAATAAGATTCTCTAGTACAACTTAAGTTGATTTAAGGCCAGGAGTGAATATTTACATAAGCTTCTATGACCTTTTCGCAATTTGTAAAACAAATAAATTCCAAAGTTTGTGCAGACTGTAGTGCACAGCAAATCCAGATTAAAAATCTTATGAGAACTATTGTCCTTCAACATTTCTCTGTATAGGAAATTCAACCGGTTGGCGTCTGTCCCTATAGAGACTCGGTCCCCCACAGGAAGCTCTAACATGAATGCTACTTTGTCCCAGAACAAGAAGTGAAGTAGGGGACTGACAGGTGGGGGCTGGGTCTGGGGGCAGGGTGGGGGATGAGGATGGTGGGGAGTGTTAGACCAGCAACTGTGGTAAGCCAAACGCGAAGGCTAAAGCCTGGTCCCCACAGGGCGACTAGGTTACTAAAATACGACAGCGACCAACATGATAATCGGCAGTTTAGTCATCCGACGACTTGTTATACCATGGTGCCATGATGTCCAGTGACTAAATAACTAATCACTGTTGTTTTCTGCAAAATGTTTGACATGTATAATTTTCCTACTCATCACCGGCAATTAGTACAATTAATCACCAGGCTATGGAGCTAACGTGATGTCTAATCGCTGGCAGTTTGATGGTATGAGCGTCCCATCTCGGAGATTAGATTTCTTTTCAGGAGTCCGACGATTAGATAGTAAACAAGGGTTCCCCATCCCATACAACAATATTTTTTCCCAACGTTTCCCCGTTTCTATTTTCATGCCATTAATCTTAATCCAAGAAACCTTGATGTTTTCACTTGAATGCAGTTTATTTAGACAAAACCCTGTCTGTCATTACATAACAGTATTATGCATGAATAGCTCAAATTACATCAGGACTTTTACTTAAGGGAGAACTAACTATACACTTGGTATTAATTGATCTTCTTGATGGCAATTACAAGTAAGTCTTGGAGTTTCCCATATGAGCCAAAGATATTTTGGAAAACAACATTTTCCTTAGCAAAGCATGGTTTTCAGCCGAAAATGCTGTTTCCCCAAATAATGTTGATTCTTGTGGGAAAACATGTTTTGCCTTAACCTTGGTTTGCCAGACTCTGTCTGAAAGTAGTGGGGTTCTTTTCTTGGTTCTTTTCTTGGGGGGTTATTTTCTCAGCCCATTCGGCCTGCCATAGCGCCCCCTGTCGGGTCGAAGGCCAAACACAGCCCTCCAAGCCCAGCCAAACAGCGCGGGGAAATCACCACCACTCCCCCAGGAAATGATATTGTCCAAGAGCGGGTGACAAAGTTTGATTGGTGAGAAGCTTTAATTCAATTCCAGCACGCCACCCTTCTGCCTTAAGACGACTTAGCCTCCCCTTGTGCCCCCAGCAGCAGGCCCTTTTTGTCTGGGCCTGTTTTAAGGGCTGAGGGCCTGCTTTTCTGCGGCCGACAGTCCAATTCTCCCATTAAAAGACTTGAGGGGCTTTGCCGTCACAAGAACACGCGCCGTAGCCGCGCCCTCTCAGTGAGGACTGGTTCAGACACACCCAATCACTGAGGACTGAGACACACCCAATCTCCACCAGTTCTTTACACTCCAGACCATTCTCAAACAGCCTGCTGCATCTGGAACTGAGACTTAAATTCTTAGATCGAAAATTCAATTGGGATGGACTCCGCCCCAGACGTTTGGTTTAGAAACTAATTAGACAGAAAAGGGTATCTAAGTTGGACCACAAACTGGCGGTTTGAACTAGGCGCAGCAGGCCTAGCTATTTCCTATGCATTAACTGATTGTTAACTAACCTCAGTCTCTATGCTTCCTTAAATCCTTACAAGTTTCATTATGTTTAGTGTTGTGTAGGTAGTGAGGCTGGCCCTACTACCTAACCACCAACTCCAACCCTACAAGGCAGGCGGTTGTACATAAATTAAGTATTATGCAACGGGACTGTTATGTAGCAAAGGCTGATGCAATACACCACAGGTATTGCACAAGCCACCTCCGAGCTAAATAAGGCTTTGTTTACTACAGCACAAGGAGTTGTACATAAATTATCTATTGCATAAGAAGGTGTCTGATGCAAGACACCAACAGGATGATGAAATCCCACCTGTTACACAACTCTGTCTGATGCAAGACACCAATAGGATGATGAAATACTCCTCCCAGAGACAGTATATAAGGGCTCCAGATCTAAGTCTCTTGGAGAACCTCTCCTGCCTCCAATGAGGTAACATCTACCAGGAGCTCGGGAGCAACCAGAGGAGTTACAGCCAGAATCCCTACCCAAGGATTACCTCATCACTAACAGTGGACTCTAACCCCTGAGGAGAAGATCACCTAATAGGACTTATTCTAAAAGGACTTAGTATATCACTGTACTCAGGTAGGCCACTCACTTGGCTGATTGTGACGACTCTTGGTTGTACCCCATTCTTGGAGCCTTGTTACTATTTATGTCTTTGGTGTAATAAAAGAAGTTTGATACCGTACTGGATTGTGTGTCTTGTAGGTGTATTCCCCAGATGCCATAATTGCTTAACCTTAATGACCCTAAGCAAGGAGTATCTCGACAATACTCTACCCATCTAGTTTACCCTTGACTGTAGTTGGGTGTACCTGTACACACAACTATAGCCTAAAATAAGCATAACAACCCTTAACACCGCCAGCGGTTAACTGCTAGCCTAACCACCAGCCTAACCGCCCTGGCGCACTGTTACGCTGTAGTTCACTAGTGTGGCTGGCCTCAGGGTGTGACAAGTCAGTTAGCAGCCTGGTAATCACCTTAATCTGATCCTATAGTGTCACCATGATATCTGGTGATTAAACAATTGATCGCTGTGGTTTTTTGGTGAGATATTGGACATGTTTAATATTTCCCCATAGTTACAAGCAATTTGTTAGTCACCGGATAAGATTCTGATGTTTCTTCTAGTTGCCAGCAGCATTATGATAAGTTAGTTGCCTAGGAATGGGTTTTTCGCCCTTGGTTGCCACTGAATGCTACTATTATGCACTAATCGTCAGGTTTTAGTCACCACACGGGAACGCCCCCTTAGTCTTACAGTGGGACCCACCTCAGGGTTTTCGACAACCAAAGGGCAACTTCAGCCACTTCCAAGTTAACCAAGAATCAGGGAAGGAAAGGTAAAGTCATCTGACTGGTGCATAAAGGTTGGCTACCTGAGATCTACTTTTATTCATTGCAGGGTCACTTTCACTCTGATAGTGCCAAGGGATTTTATTTCCTCTTGCTAAAGCACTTCGTCATGTCTATGTCCAACTACCATTCAAGTTACCACTGGCAATTTGTTGACTTGAGATGATACTATGCTCCTGAAAAATGTATTTTTGGAAAGAAATAAATAGGAAATCTTAGGTAAGGCACTTAAAATAACCCGGGAACCTGGCCTATCTTGTACAACTAATCCCCCTTAGGTGTTGACCACCAGCCTTCTCCTACCTCCCACCACTTAGAAACAGGTGTGAGTGGGATGGTTCAATACTTGTGTCTAATCCTACCCAGCCTGATAACCATGCACTGATCACATGTGGGTAAAGTAGGCTTTTACCACTAGCCCAGCCGCCTCCTGCTCGTGGAGCTCTCCTCCAGGTGGGAAAGGGGCGAACTACTCTGTCAGATACCTCCTCAATGGCCAGGACTTGCCCCCACTCCATCTAGGTCTAACCCCACTCCCCTGTCCCCTCTCCACCACTCCATTTCAGTTTCTCACTCAATAGCTCCTCTCCATCTAGGTTTACCCCGCCCAATAACTCCCTCTTGTCACCACCTGGACCAGGCACCAACGCGCTTAGCCATGGAGCGCCAGCTATACTGAACAGGGGATATAGGCACCAACTACAGACATTGGGCACCTAATACTGCCACTGGTAACAACTAAATCCATTGGCAACAGCTACAGTCATTGGTAACAACTACAAGCATTGACTACCAACTATAGCCATGGGCAAGACCTGCTGCCATAGCCAGCAACTATAGTCATGGGCAATAAATGTAGCTATGGAGGAGTCAACTGCACCCACAGGCACCA
Source organism: Lepidonotus clava (assembly GCA_936440205.1). NCBI lineage: Eukaryota > Metazoa > Annelida > Polychaeta > Phyllodocida > Polynoidae > Lepidonotus > Lepidonotus clava. Next base: position 48,779,328 of record OW387141.1, on the reverse strand, counting down.
AAAACAGCCATGGGTCCAATTTCAGCCATGTGCAAATACTGATATAGGCAATCACAGTGCTATTAGACACCAACTGAAGCCTTGAGCACTAACCGCATGGGCACAAAGTTATGAAAATTAAGATTATAGAAAAAAGTGTTAACCTTTTAAAACATCCAAACTGGAATTTCTGGTACAGACGATGAGAGAGAGTTGAGGTCCTGTGAAGCGGTTGGTGTGTCTGATGGTCTGGCATGAGGCACGGCTTCCTTCACCAGGTGCACGGGCACTAACTACAGCCATGGGTAATAATTACCATCATTGACACCAGCTACAGCTATAGGAACCAACTGTATCCAAGGGGAACCATGTTTAGTTAAAGGTAACAACTACAGCTATGAGGTGCAAACTACAGCCATCGGGGAACGACTGTGGCCATGGGAACCAACTGCTGCCAAAGGCACTGATTACAGCCATGGGCAATAAATGTAGCTATGGAGGGGTCAACTGCACCTATGGGCACCAACTGCAACCATTGGGAAAATCTACAGCAATGGGCAACAACTATAGCCGTGGAAAGTAACTGCACTGTTGGGTACTAGTTGCAGGCACAGGCACCAAGTGCAGTCTTTTGGTATCAACTGCAGATATGAGTTAGAACAGTGCATTATGGCATTGTAGTAACTTAAGACACAAACTGGAGCTAAGGACACCAAATGCAGTGATGGGTCCTAACTACAGCCATGGGTAACAACTGCAGCCATAGGGTGCCAATCACAGCCATGGTGCATATAGTCTATGAGAAACTACATCTGTGATCTGCCAACTGCAGCCATGGGCATCAAATACAGCTATTGGGAAAACTATTGTCAAGGGCACTAACTACAGCTATAGGCACCAAGTGCAGTCATGAGGTTTGTAGTTTGGGGTGGCAATTACTCCCTCCTAAAGCATTAACTTGTCCAATACAAGCTTTCTATCGGGGTAATTCTACTGCTGGCCTTACTCCTCCTGCTTACACCAGGGGGAGTTCTCCCAGGGCCGCCGGCAGGGGGCGCTGTCCCTGCCCCCCTCTGGGGATCTATTACAGGGTGGCGCCCTGCTGGCCACAGGTAAGATTAATAAGGGGCACCAGGGGTCGGGAGCGATGCCTAGCGCCAGACCGTCAGACACACCCACCGCTTCACAGGACCTCGCCTCGCTCCCATAATCTATATCAGAAACTCCAGTTTGGTTGTTTTAATAGGTTCACACTTTTTTCATAATATTTCATAATAAATAGAATGCCCAGTCTAGCCATTTAGGAAACAGGTGGCAGGCTTGCTTTTTCCTCCTTTGAGAAACATTTACATTAGAATGCTCTTTACCTTTAAAGGGATTAATGGAAGAAGAAAGAGAGATGAGACACATGTGCATTTCCCCAGCCACTTTATTTCATTGTTCCCCACCGGTTTCTTCCCCCTTCATTTTCTCCATATTCAAAGCATCTCTGCTACTGTCCTTTCTTTTCTTTCCAATAAAGAATGGTCGAAAAAGAAATGCTAATAAGGAGTTATACAAAATGGAATCACCCTCAATCGAGCCAATGCTGTAAACTCAGGCACGGCATGGTCCTACAGTGAGCTCCTCACCCCCAACCCCCAACCCCCAACCCCCAACCCAACTCTATTTCCCCACTGTGTGGGGCCAGTTGCCTGTGGGATAATGGCCTCACAATAGCAAACACTGGTTTGGTCAAACCACCCACCTTTGTGCAAAAATCCAGCATCATTTTTCACCCAATTCTTATAATATTTCCAGGCTAAGAAAATTCAGGAATTATAGTTCTAAATTTCTATATTTCAGGACTTTTTACAGAATAAAACCATCCCAGTAGAACAGCCACATTTCAACAGCGGGACTCGTCGCAACAGCGACATCCCTTTAGCAAATCCTCGCTGTTGCGATAACTTGATTATGCGATGGACTGGGAAGGGTTTACTCGGTGTTGGACCACCTCAGTCTGAATCAGTCTGTGGTAATGGTGACTGTGGGAGGCTGAGTGAGGTAGTGAGGCGATAAGCCCTGTGCTTAGGGGAATTCCTGTCATCGGTCCCCAGTCCTAATGGCCCCGGGCCCAGTTTGTCAGGGGGTGGGGGGTGCGGTGACGGGGCCGGGGCCAGGGCCACCTCCACCTGGGTACTATTTGTTATCTTAATGTGTCACTGGTGCAGAGAAATTGGGTACAGAATGACAGGTGTTTATTTTTAGGGGGCAGGCACTGTCTCTAGGATAAGCCTGGCTGCTCGTGGTGGGTAAACCGACAATTGATTATTAAATACTACTTCTAAAATAATGTCCTTTCAATGTAGCTGTCTACACACTATGCTGGGCTCCCTGCTCTCTCGGCTAGGGGACTCGGCCTGTGAGAGTGCAGGTGGAGGCCATTGTGTCTACGGATCTGCTTGGTCGTAAAGTGATCACGTGACGCTGAGTTAGCCAAAATCTGGCTAACTCGGCGGTGGCCTGTACCTGTGCTTATACATGACGTACAGCGATAGTGTGAGTTTCATGCGCGGGTACCAGCGTATCTACACACTGAATTTACTTCAAGTGATACCAAGAACCAGCTAAAAAGGCTGCTACCAGCCTGTCCATCTGGTTGCTGTTTGTTAAACTGTTTATTAAACGATCAGACCTTGTGGAACAAGAAAATTAGGTTGTGACCTCTTTGTATAGTTCTACTCTCATCGGTGTGACATAATGGTGGTTTCATAATAATGTCTTTCCATTTAATGCCCTGAGCACATCTTTATTTATTGGATCTCAACTCTGTAAACAAATTGCTTGATTTACTATCCATTTCGTCAGACCCCAAAGGTATTCCAAATAAGTCTTATTACGTAACTTATATGTTACAATATTATGGGAAATCGACTGACAATATTATTAGGGATAAACTGACACCATCATGGGTAATATGACAACAATATCATGAGGATAATGCCAACAATAAAACCAAGAAAAGCCTTACAACATAATGAGGAAGAAGCTAATATCATTATGAGGAAGTGATTGATAACTGCATGAGGAAGTGGCTGGTACTGTTATGAGAAATGGACTGACAATATTATGAGCAAAAGCCTGAAAACATTATTAAAAATAGACTGACCCTATAATGGGAAAGAGGGTGTCAATTGAATGAGGCATGTACTGACAATTGTTTGACGAATAGGCTGACAATTCTTTGAAGAATGACCTGGTATGTTGCAGAGGCTCATGTTTTAACACTGCTGAACTAGCAGGTAAGAATTCCATCTAACAAAAATTGTACATTATGACACATAAAGGCCAGGTAATCCTAGAAGGAGTAGGACTTTTAATTCAAAGTCCACGTGTTAAGGCATTGTCTCACCGAATAACTCAGTCTGTATGATACTCCTTATCAGCAATATTTTGTCCAGCACCCATACATTTCTCATCCATTTACCTTTTAACTTAATGATACGTTCCAAAAACCTATTAGAACAATGGACATCTATGAAATGGATTGAGGCAGTTGTCATTCAATATCAGTCTCATAACCCTAGACACAGACCTAAGTACTGATTTGATTATCCTTGGCTATCATTTTCCTTTGCGAATATGAGGAAGAAAGCAATTCTTATTATCGTCTCATGGTCATACAAAACAATAAGGATAATTGGTTACGTGGCAGCATATTGTCGCTCCAGTGAAATCCAAAGGGCGATTTTCAGTGATTCGGACCATTCAGACTTTTGGCTGCAAGTTCTATTTGAAAGATGTCCAAAGATTCCTGGACGACCATTTTCAAGATATGTGAAAATGCAGAACCGAAAACCTTTAGTTTCATTTATGAGATTTTATGGGGGAAAGCCCTCAAGAAATAACAGTGAATTTATTGATATTATTAGAGATATTCTACAGCCTTTTCCCCAGAGGCAGTGACATCAAATACACAAGGTATTTCTCACTATACGTTTATAGATTACTTGCATTATAGTGTCACACAACCATGTTTCAGGAATGTTTCCATTTGACTTCCCGTGATCAAACATTATGGTGGTGTTTTCCCATGTTCACATAGCTGCAGGCCTTGATCGGATTCCCTTTACTCAGACCCTGGATTGTCTAGGCAACAGCACCTAACTCTTCTGTGCTTAATTGCAGGCATTGAGCTACTCTATATTGGTGAGCCACTCTATATTGGTGAGCTACTCTATACAGGTGGGCCTACTCTATATGGGCAGCCTACTCTATATCGGTGGGTCGCTCTATATCGGTGGGCCACTCTATATTGGTGGGCTCCTCTATATCAGTGTGCTTCTCTATATTGATGGGCTACTCTATATTGGTGAGCACTCTATATCGGTGGGTTACTCAATATCAGCAGGCCACTCTATATCGGTGGACCACTCTATATTGGTGAGCCAATCTATATCTGTGGGCCACTCTATATTGGTGGGCCACTCTATATTGGTGACCACTCTATATCGGTGGGTTACTCTTTATCGTTGGGCTACTCTACATCGGTGAGTTACTCTATATCGGTGAGCCACTCTACATCGGTGGGCTACTCTATATCGATGGGCTCCTCTATATCGGAGGGCTACTCTATCGGAGGCCTACTCTATATGGGTGAGCTACTCTATATTGTGAACCGGGCCCTCCCCATCCGGTGACACATGGCGTTAGGCCTGTAGTCTTATGAGCTGAAGTTATTGTCAAAGAAGTCACAAGATGGGAGAGAGGAGGGTGTTCTTTGGAAGACTCTTTAAAAAGCCCGGTACGTGGACAAACAATAAGATATACAAACAATAAGATATACAAACACAACACTGTTAATCGCCAAACCTCATAGGCTTCACTGTGAAAGAAGAAAATTGGTTAGGGAAATCAAAAAGGAATTTCTAAAACACCGAGAAAAACAGACAGCTTATATTCCTCAGGAAGCACATTCGTTGGGGTACTGCGGCGTGGCTTTGGCTCCTGGGAAGAATATAGGCCCCAGGAGCCCCTGCTGATTGTAAAAGGCGATGATAGGGGACCAGCACTGATTGGGGACCAGCACTGACCAAATGCTTCATTGGGTTCACTTCCTGATTGGTGTCGAGGTTCACTAAGGGAGGTGGTACATCAAAAATGATTCTCAGGTCTTGATCCCCTGTTGTTCGCCTGCCCTATCACCCTCACTTCATAGATACAATCGTCCAAAGACTGACAAAGTCAAAACATGTGCCTTTAAAGTCAGAATTTGTTCTAACTTGTTTTTGCTGTGAAAATGACCCTGGCTGTCGGTTTTTCATAAAACATCCATCACTCACTCACTCCTCAGGAAGCAAGAGTCTGTCCGCCTTCCTTCCTACATTGCGAGGATGCATAGGTTTTTGCTAAGTAAACAGAATAATTAAGATGTTGTCTATCCTTGCTATCTCAGTTACAAAGACTGTGATTTGCTATAGATCCTGTCACCATAATAGAGAGTAGAGTGGATAATGCCATTTGCATCACGTTCAAGACTTAATGGACTAAGGATATATTCCTATTTTCCATGCATTGTAAAGCGAAAGCATCCACAGCAAGGGTAAGATTGAATTTAGACAGCTTTTGCATTCTAATTAGAATTTACTGGTTGTCAGTAGAAATGTCACATTTCCAAGGCATTCCAAACATTTAGAATCATTTGGAATCTTTGCCTGAAATTTAAAATCTTCATTATGTCACTCTTATCTTCAAAATTATATCAATTATGCTTCCTTATTTTATGACTGTATCTATGGTACATTATTTATGGTGGCAAACTTCGATGGTGTCCCTTACAAGAAGGGTTTGTTGACAGTTATAGTTGTCAAAAATAATCAAACTAATAAATCTTTGTTGTCCCCATTTACTTTTGTTCACGGTCATTTTCAGGCACTTGCAATCCACTGAGTGATTATATCAACAAACATCAATTAAAAATGAGACTCTTATAGTTGTCCACTATCATCAATGACTATGAAGCATTGTTTGCTTGAAGCCAGACCATCTACCATTCCCACCTTTACATTGTCCTATATCACTAACCTCTTCGCTTCCCCCATACTACCCGCTACATCGTCATATCCCCATACCGGCTTACCGTATGCCTCGTTATGGCAGGCGTTGCTAAGGGCAACAGGCACCTGATAGGGCCATAGGTAAGCGACCTCTAACACCTCATAAGGAATTAATCGCTGCTACAACAGCCACTAGCCTGGCCGAAGGTGCTAATGACGGAGTGCGATGGGCGGGGTGGTTCGTGGAGAGGGTGCGGTGGCCGCGGGTGGTTCGTGGAGAGCGGCATCCATCATGGCAGGAGCCAGGCCATGCAATATCCATATCTGCTGAGAGGTTCACCCTATAACACAGGGTGTATGCATACAGGGCAATCAGCTGGTCTCTGGTCCAATAGAGGGAGGATGGGGCAGTCTTTTCTCCAATCATCTCACACTCTGGATGTGCTGAGTTCACAGAATACACTCCCAATCGGTCATTTGGCTACAGCGATTACTTACCCTCGAGGCGACAATCAAATATACCAATGTTAGTTAACACAATTTGATATACCCTGACTCATAAATTGCCTTACATACATATTTCCAATGTACATAAACAACCTCAATTTTACAAATTTTATTTTGAGTGTCTAAAGGCTGGAATTATAGGAAACACCCTAAATATTGACTTTTGCCTTGAACATAAATATTAACTGCTCTAGGCCTATGTCTGCTTTATGTGAAGATTTGATTTCAAACATTGGAAAACCGATTGTTTTCCAGAAAATACTTTGTCCGTTGTTTGCTGAGCCACACCCTGCCCCATCAGCAGTCCACTGTCCTCTAGGTGTGCTAAAGGGTCTAAGGACTGTCTGGCAGGTTTCTGAATGAACCACTGTGTAGCTCTGACACAATTCGTGAAGTTAGACTGATACTGTAGAAGGAAAACGCAATAAATAAACCATAATTATGTCATAGTATTAGTTTTCATTGTAGGTTTCTAAGGGCAAATACCAGTTCTTCTCTCACTGAAAAATGTAACCAACAACTATTAATCAACATGGTTGAATAAAATCACCTGTACCAAGATATTTCAGCAAAAAGAAATGGGGTCACCATTATGAAAAAAGAGTAACAAAATATAGAACAAGAAACATATTGGCTGTTGTTTTATATTCTCATATAAACATTTTTCCTTCAAATCTCTCATTTTCACACTTCAAGTCAAAGTTTGTGTGGTAAAGTTGCCTTTTCTTTGGTTGGAGGCCATGCATGTATCTTGGCCTATTGACACTTGATACCAAAGCTCCAAAACACTTTAATAACATGCTTTTCTTGTCTTCATTATGTCTAGTGGCCAAATATAGTCCAGACAAGAATTTCATCATAACATATTGGTGGATTATGTACTGTTTTATCCTAGACATCCAGTATGGTAATGCTCAAATTAATTTCAAATAATATCTCGAACACTGTTGTAACAAAACCTATCCCAATAAGGATACCAGGCTTCATAGTGAACTTAAATGTTTAAAAAAAAGATCCAAGTCGTGCATTTTGAAAACGTGATGAGAATCTCGACATCTCATACCTCATCTCCCTTTCACCGAATCCTCTCTATTGTCTCAGAATGTTTATCTAGCCTGCAGATCTAGTTGATAAAAAACTAAAGTTAAGTGAGGCCAGAGGCAGTTTTCAGATAATGCTTATCAGTTTGAAATGAATGTGCAATGGCTGCTGACAGCCTAGATAGGAGCAGGCAAACAGCAGAGGTAGACGAGTCAGCAGATTAAAGCCCCATATCCACTAAGCAACTTTTACACAGTTGGACAACAAATTGGCCCTAAATTTGGCAGATTCTAATGACTGCCTGTTAGTAGACTATATTGAAATGTGTATGTTTGATGTGAATAGGTGCTCAAATCAGCCGATTCTAGGTACAGAATTAGCCGATTTTAGCGATGATCGTTATTAAGCTATGTGAAAGTTGCGTAGTGGGTGTGGGGCTTTAAGCCCGGGTGTGGCGCTTTAAGCCCCCCCCCCCCTACCAAGTCAGCCAATCCAAGCTAAAATAAGATGATTTCTACCACCAAGATTGGCAATTCAGATCAATCATAAACCCCTCAATATGATATACCAACAGGCGATCATAGTATTCGGCTTATTTTAGTGTTCACTCATTGGCAAACTCTGTGAAAGTCGCCTAGTGGGTATGGGGCTTATGACTGGGAGGGACATCCATGTGGCTTCTTTCCCTACTCCAATATTAACATTATTTAGTCCTCCATCCATCAACCTATTACTCCCACTGTAGTAGAGATTTCCTGATGTGTTTCAAATGGCCGAACCTGGCGAGAAGTGTTTGTCACATGTGATGGGAGTAGCCAGTTTGTTGTGAAGGTAAAACCTGTCTAAATATCTTTCCCATGAACCTGCATAAGCCTACTGTCCCATAATCCTGGCTCAGGTTTTGGAAAAGGGTGAAGTGGGTCACTTCACTGCATATGGGTGTTTTTTTGTAATTTTTCATATTTACCCTGAGCCAAGTTTTCGTTTGCATATAGAAACTGATCTTCCGGTCGGTCCAGCTAGAGGGATCTGTTTGGAATTCAGTGATGCAATGCTACTTAACACTATTAAAAAAGAAAATATTAGATTACTGTATCAATGAATTACCAAGTATCAACTTGTTTCCTAGCCTTGTACGAATCTATTCTCATGTTAAAAGTAACAGTTTACATGTTTATAATCAATGAATTACAAAGTATCAGGTTGACTTCTAGTCATGTATGAATCTATTTCCATAATAAAAAGTAACAGTTTACATGTTTATAATCAATAGATAACAAAGTATCAACTTGACTTCTAGTCATGTATGAAAGTATTCCCATGCTAAAAGTAACAGCTTACATATTGTAAAGGTTTTTCTCCCAGACTGAACTGCGCTTCAATCTCACAAAAGGTCAAGTGTCCAAAGAAGTCGATTGGTGAGTGAGTGTTTTGTGCTTTCAGTTCAGCTCAAGTGAGTGATAATGATTGTGTCCTTGGCAAGTATGACTATCTGGGCAAGCAGGACTATTAGGACATACTCGACTCTTTGCATGACTATTACAACAACCTATAACCAATTTCATGAAAACCTATAAAGATCAGCTACAAACTCTTGTATACTTCTTAAAGCCAAGTCCTTGTCCCTGCGAAGGGGAGAATTTGATACGTTGTAACTCCATGCCTGCCATGCCAAATTCATGACATGACCCATGGCGTTGCAGAATTACGTTCTAACGGTGTAAAACACTTTGCCGGCTGCTGCGTCGTTAGGCTAACGTTGGCGTATGTAAGCCAAGCAACTTGCGGACAAGACTGTTCCCCCCCCCCATATATCTATCCCTGCCCATATTCTACATTTTTATTGATGAAAATGCTTTCAAAGAAAAATTACTGAGAACAATTTCTGGGAGATACCCAATGTGACCAAGTTATACACAAAGAATGATGTCATCTACCGAGCTTGAGATTATATTTCCTGTCCAATGGACAAGTATGCTAACAGGACATTGTTTCAAAAGTTCGTTCTTTTGGTCGCTTGTAATACTCAGAAAACGCTGTAGCACCTATTTACAATGTTCAACAGTCTGCCTTTTAGTATCAACATTTTATTAGGACACAATTTCTGTCTAACATCGTGACTTTAAGACAACTGGTGTGAACCGGTTTTTATTGTGGAATTGTTCACACTTCAGGAGAAAGTCCCTTGTCAGATGTTTTGCAACCAGCAGTTCTCACTTAATTGCAAGAACCAGAAACAGTTTATTCCAAAGATGATACCTTTAATGTGTGAAATTAAGACGTTTCCATGCACTGTATCATTACTTTCGCTGGAAATAATTCCTCTTGCAAAATATGTTTTATTAATATGCTCTGGTATATCATTTTTGTTGACATACAGGAAGTTTTAATGTCAAACATGATAACTGCTACTTCCTATATTGAATTCTATTTTGTACCATGTATTCCTTTCGTTTAATGAAAGTTATTTGAAACTCCTGAAACATTTTGCCACTGCCCTTTGCAGATATCAGCGCCTCTCATAAGGAGTATACAAATGTCGAACTGAAAACGAAATCTGAGTAAAAATGTACTGAACTGATCAAAATCAGAATGTGTTGAACAGAAGCAATCTCCGCTGTGTAGAAGGGAGGATTCTCAAGTAGACTACTCAGACACAGTCAACAGCTTGCACCGGGTTAGACGTAAAGGGGTTTTAAACTTAAGCCCACTACCCACAGGGCGATTAGTTTGCAAAAAAAAGGGCAACGACCAACGTGATAATCTGCAGCTTAGTGGTCCGGCGACTTACCATACGAGGGTGCTGTGATGTCTGGCAATTAAAACACTTATCGCCGTGGTTTCTGGGCGAAATATTGGACATGTTTAATATTTATATATACCCACCGGTGACTAGTTAATCGCCGAGTGACCTACTAAAGTCTGCTTTAGTTGCTAGCGGATTTAGAACAAGAGCGTCTCAATGTGGAGATAAATATTTCGGTCACTAGGCAACTAGTTAGTTGCCGGACGACTATCATTTTCTTCTTGGTCGCCGCTGAAAACCACTAATTGCCTAGGTTTAGTTGCATGGAGACATGGCTTTAAACTGCGGCCCCAAGTGGCAACTAAACCTCAACGATTAATGGTACCTTGTGGCTCAAAAATGCCAAGTCCACCCCTTCCCCGGCAACCCATGGGAGATTAGTCACTAAGGAAGGGACGGACTTGACACATTGGGCAACCAGGTACCACTAATCGCCGGGGTTTAGTCGCCACGTGGGGATGCGGCTTTATGGGACTTGAGGTGTGATATGGATGTGATAGTATGAGAATATCGCAGAAGATTCACACACTGGAGTGGTAGTATTGTTTGAAATTGGCTATATTGAGTATTACACAAATGTATGACCAATCATTTTATCTCTTATATGTGTGACCTCACTGTGACATCAGATTATTCTTCATATCACAGCTCATATTTGATAGCGTGAAAATCTCCCTTAAAGCCGGGTCCTCACATAAACTCCATGATTAGTTGTGCGCAATGGTCCAAAGTACCAAACCAGTCCTTTCCTAAAGCCTGGTCCCCACGTGGCGACTAAACCCCGGCGATTAGGGCATTTCACCGGGGACCAAGGAAGAAATATTGGTCGCCGAGCAACTAACTTATTCCTGGGGTAACAAAAAAATAATCTCCATGTTGGGACGCTCTTGTCATCAAACTCACGGCGACTAGAGGACTCATAAGTCGCCCTGGCCGCTGATTAACTGCACTAATTGCCGGCGACTAGAGAGAAATATTAAACATGTCAAATATTTCGCTCAGAAACCACGGCGACTAGTGGTTTGGTCGCCAGACATCACGGCGCCTTTGTTTGATAAGTCGCCAGGCGACCAAACCGCCGAAAATTACGTTGGTCGCCGTCGATTTTTTTCAAACTAGTCGCCCTGTGGGGACCAGGCTTTAGTGACTTGCCCCCTATAGCGCACTGGCCAGGGAAGGGACGTACTTGGTACCTTGGACCATCACACATAACTAATAGCCAGAGTTTAGTCGCCACGTGAGGACCCGGCTTTAGGTGTGTGTAGGGAAGCAGTGCTCCAGACTCACGTCGACCCATTATACTGGATCTCCACGAGATGATTAGTTTGCATCTAACCATCAACGTCTAGTTGATCCATGCTGACGGATGACTAGATGCACTAATCATTGATGAATTTGCTGAAAAAAAATCGAACATTTCCGATATTTTGCAGATGACGAGTTTTATTAGTTGGGTGACTAGTTGTTTAGTTGTTGGGCTCGCCTTTACAGCCTGACAAATACATCTTTGTTGACAACGAACTGCAACTCATCACCCCGTGGGGACGCAACATTAGAGCTGACATTTCACAACCCGAGCACCTCACACACTGTGAAGTAGGTGTTAGATGGCTTGTACTGAGCTGGGGTCGGCCCCCTAAGTGAGAGTTCTATCTCAGCAGAATCTCGATGATTTCAATTGACTGCTTTCTGCCAAATGTAGTCAAAGTTGTCTGGGCAAATTCTAGAAATGACGGTTACTTTGGAGTGCTTATCTTCGGTTCATTAGATATTTTGCAGTATTCACTTTGAGGTGTTTACTTTTATCCCCCAGCGGATTTATGAATGGACAGATACATCAAAGAAGTCGGTAATCTGTGGACATTCAGTAAGGGGGTTGGGGCTGTGGAAGTGACTGAGCATTCACACACATCACACACATACACATATGTACACACACATGTATACTTACACACACACCTACACATAAAACATGCATGTGTGCGCACACCCACACACCCGCACACCACACACACACAAACACCCACAACCCCACACACCCACACCACACAAACACACACCATCTACACACATACACACACCACACACAGACACAGACACACACCACCCACACACCACCCCCACAAACACACACCACACACACACACAAACACATACACACACCACACACATCACACATCACACACACACACACACACACACACATGTATATATGCATCAGCTCGGTTGAAGAGGTGGCTCTTGGTGAAAAGAGAAGTGATGGCAAACAGTTTTACATCGTCCTTAATTTACTTCTTCATGTGATCTCTTCCTATATGTACACGGTTGTTCTCGTGCCTTAAAGCAGTATCTCAGTCTCTAGTAGTACATATACAGAATAGTAACAAAGGAGGATAGTATAGGAGACTATAGAATTGGTTACAGAGACGTACGTGTGTGTCGAGCAGGAAGACTTAAGCCCCATACCCACTACGCAATTTTTACCAAGTCAGTCGACTGATCCTGTCCTTAGAATAGGCCCACTTTACTGGCAATTCGTATCAAACTTACACATATCAATATACTATACTAACAGGGGGTCATAAGAATCGGCCGATTCTTGCACGTTTCCCGTCGTCCGTCTCCATTAAAATCGCCTATTGGGTGAAGTTGACCACAGTCGGCAGACTCATCGGCGCAAAAATCAGCCAACTCTACTAGTGAAGTCAAACATGTATATTTCAATATCACATACTAACTGATGAACTAAAATCGGTTGATTCTCTTATAATAATCAGCCAATATTTGTGCCGGTCGGCCAATTTAGTTAAAATCGCCTAGTGGGTATGGGGCTTTTAGGGAGACGTCATTGACGGAGCAGTTAGTGAAACAGACATATTAACGTCTGACGGGTCGCATGACCACGAGAGGAGGACTCGTGTGTTCAGGGCATCCATCTGGGGGAGGGGTCTCCTTAGTGAAGTGAGAAGGAGCGTTTTATTTCCCTTTGATTCAGACATCCTTCACTCTGTGTACCCCCAGCCCTCAGCCCAGACTGGGGGCATCACGCACGGCGGGCTATTACCACACAGGCCCATCTTACATGAAGGGGGAATGCCGACTTACTGACACGTAACAGTACTTTTACTGCTGTATTTAGTCTTTTGGTTCATGTCACATGCAAACTGAATGTTCATGGCACGTATTAAAAGGGGAATAAGCATCACGATCTTAGTTATTTCAACTTGAGCAATAATTCAACTGTCACAGTGCACACAACTTGAAATAACGTCCTTGGAGCCTCAAAGAATTGGTTATTTGTACTTTGCGAAGATCATTTTGAAGTTCCACCACATCACTGCTTCTTCCTTTACAAGTGGCAGATTGATTTTGCGCTAGTGAAACAGAAGGGTAATGGCCTTACCTGGCCTCCTGACCCTGAGGTTAACGCAAGTACATATGACCCGTTATAAAACATTGTACCTTAGCCCCTATACTCAGTCCAGGGCTAAAGTACCGTTTTAGTGCATGGCTATCTCAAAATACTCCCAAACTCCCAAAGCTATATAGGTGCCCTGACTGGGCCCTTGGTACGAAGGGGTAAATGTGCAAGGCTGTACTCTTTGGAGGCTGGATGCATACTGATTTACTAACATGCACATGGGTCATAGGAAAAGGGATTACATGACAGGGGAGTATGTAGTTACAACCTAGTGAGAGATGTATGGAGGGAGAGAAACTGCATGACCAGCTGTGGCCACAGGGGTATTAACTACAACTATTTAGAGGTGTAACCCTAAGCTGCTTACATTCACATTAGTCCCTTGCAGTTGATCCTATACTTCCTCCCACACATGCTCATCTGCATAACTGCACATTCGATGAGTTCACTCTATCAATATTTCTAGTTCCAAAATAAGTAATCAGTGAATTACAACAAATATAGCAACACAACTTAAAACTATATGAGAAATACATGGAAAGATAGGATATCTTTACACCGTGGTACGTCATGTGTGTTGACCCCACCTGTACCTACTGACCCTGAGGTGACCTTAAGTATGTGCTTCCTCTGCTACATTTCTGCACATTAATGTACATGTATCCGCGTGGACTTTGACGCCAGCTCCACCAGCTCCACAATGGTCCGAGATAGGGGTCTAATATTCTATTTCTATGCAGAGGACTAGCTACTCTGCCATTTAGGATAGTAAACTAAGGCCTGTGCCTATATTTCTTTCCCACATGACTGGGGGGAATGGTGATACTTGACGAAAAATTCTGACTTTTCTCACAAAAATGAGCAAATGAAAAAAAATGTACACTCTGGGAAGCTAATTTAACCTTTAGAGGGACTGCACATCATATGTGAACACAAACCAACAGCATTTGTAGCCAGAAAACTGTTTAAAACTTAGTCTTGGGCCTTCTGAGGGTGACCTGTCAAAGCGCCCAAATTCGCATTTATACGTTATCCGCGTTGACTTTGACGCCAGCTCCACCCGCTCCACAATGGTTCGAGATAGGGTCTAATATTCTATTTCTATGCAGAGGACTAGCTACTCTCCCATTTAAAACAGTGCAATGGACCTTAACACTGTATATTTCAGTGGTACAGGTAATGAAAGAAAGCTATTTCTACAGAAAAGGGAGTTTTTTACAGCGCAAAAAAAGACCTAAACTTCATGACTACCAACGTAACAATATTTCAACCATTATCAAGTTGCTTTAGCTTTTTTTATAGAGCCTTATTACTCTAGTATACATTTAAAACCTAATAATAGGCTATAGAGGATGTTTATACGTAATATGTTATCCGTTGTATAGACATAATACACCGATAACGTATAAATTTGACGGTTTTTGTCACTTCAGAGACCAATTTTTGCAGGACTGTCACGGAACAAACTACATGGAATCCTATCGCACGGTTTTTTGCACATGAACTATAAACACCTAAAGTATCTAAAACAAGCTAAAAGTAACATGTAGGACCATATTAACATTTTGAAATATGCCAACACCTGATGGTGCCCATTTCGTGAGCCTGACCCACATATAAGTAGAGGACTATCTAGATGAAGTTCGATGTGGCCCCACAGAATGGGACCGTGTCACGAGGTACTACGGGGATAATGTTGTCTTCTCATGTCCGCTTAAAGGTAACAATGCCATAAAGTCACTGCTGAATACGGCTTTCAATTTCCCCACCTGTCAGCATGTCAGGCGCACCGTGCAGAAAACAGCCTTTTGTCGCGACTCATTAAGCGTGTGGCGGTGAGGTAGACACGGGGGGATATTGGGATCCTGAACAGGACATTAACAGACAGATTGAGGGAAGTAAGGGGGTGAATGATATGGTCTGATCAAACAGGCGCTGGTCACAACAGGTCAGGGGGTATACATACTAATGGACAGTATCAGGTCATGGGGGTGCAGGGGTGATACTGCTATAGGTCCGTCGGTTTAGGATGTTTACTAGTAGAAAGGGTTGGTTTTGTCATCCGCCTCACCATTACACAGGTCATTAGAGAGCAGAGACGCGGCTTGCCGACAGAGCCGTCATGGGGGCTTACATAGGGGGGCGTCTGGTCGAGTCTACGGCCCTAAGACCCGCCCTAAGACCGGCAAACATCGGACAAACATCAGGATTTCTGCTCGGGGACCCGTCTCCCCTGTCTCCTCTGACCCCACAAACACCCGGATGGAGGCGGCGCCGCCAGGTGGCTTGGTCACGTGATCACCTCCTCCAGGGTCAACAAAGCCCTCAGCCCCCAGAGGTCACGTGACCCTGCAGTGCGGCCTGTCGCCGTCAGAGGGCAGGTCGGGGAGCGGCGCAGGGGGGGGGGGGGGGCGTAAAGAATAAGAATTAAATGAAAAAGAGACGCGAAAAGAAAAGGAAATGGAACTGAAATAAGGAAAGAGGTCAACAAAGTGGACTGCAGGGAGGGCCCCCGCGGGACGCCGAGTAAAAAGGGGAGGACGCGCGGGGGGACCGAAAGTCGGCCATTTCAGCTTGATCTGGTTACCCGCGTGTACTCGGCGTCTAGGAATCCGTTAGGCTTTTAGGGCCCTGACAGGTGGGGTACAAGCCTACTTGGGGCCGGGTTACTGGAGGCCCTCCAGGCTTTGTTCGCTGCTGTTTACACTACAGGGGCCTTACTAGACTTCTTATTGGTGGGTTTACAGGGGCCTTACTAGACTGCTTGTTGGTGGGTTTACAGGGAACTTACTAGACTGCTTATTGGTGGGTTTACACTGTAGGGGCCTCACTAGACTGCTTATTGGTGGGTTTACAGGGGCCTCACTAGACTGCTTATTGGTAGGTTTACAGGGGCCTTACTAGACTGCTTATTGGTGGGTTTACACTGTATGGGCCCCACCAGACTGCTTATTGGTGGGTTTACAGGGCCTTACTAGACTGCTTATTGGTGGGTTTACAGGGGCCTTACTAGACTGTGTATTGGTGGGTTTACGGGGGCCTTACTAGACTGCTTATTGGTGAGTTTACAGGGGCCTTACTAGACTGCTTATTGGTGGGTTTACACTACAGGGGCCTCACTAGACTGCTTATTGGTGGGTTTACAGGGGCCTTACTAGACTGTGTATTGGTGGGTTTACGGGGGCCTTACTAGACTGCTTATTGGTGAGTTTACAGGGGCCTTACTAGACTGCTTATTGGTGGGTTTACACTACAGGGGCCTCACTAGACTGCTTATTGGTGGGTTTACAGGGCCTCACTAGACCGCTTATTGGTGGGTTTACAGGGGCCTCACTAGACTGTTTATTGGTGGGTTTACAGGGGCCTTACTAGACCGCTTATTGGTGGGTTTACAGGGGCCTTACTAGACCGCTTATTGGTGGGTTTACAGGGGCCTTACTAGACCGCTTATTGGTGGGTTTACAGGAGCCTCACTAGACTGCTCATTGGTGGGTTTACAGGAGCCTCACTAGACTGCTTATTGGTGGGTTTACAGGGGCCTTACTAGACTGCTTATTGGTGGGTTTACAGGGGCCTTACTAGACTGCTTATTGGTGGGTTTACAGGGGCCTTACTAGACTGCTTATTGGTGGGTTTACAGGGGCCTTGCTAGACTGCTTATTGGTGGGTTTACAGGGGCCTCACTAGACTGCTTATTGGTGGGAGTACACTGCGGGGGCCTCGCTAGACTGGGGGTAAAGATGGGGGGGGTCCCATGTCGCATGTCAAATTTTTTAAAAGCCCATGTCGTTTGTCCCTATATCTAGGATTAGACCCATGTCCCATGTTGAATTTAAGAAATGGCCATGTCCCCTGTCACTATCCTTTTAAGGCCCCTGTTTAATGTCGAATTTAAGGATAGACACCAGTGGTTGAGGGGTGAATGGCGTGACTCTCTTTGATCAAAATTGAAATCTTTGTTTACAATAGTATTTCTTAATAGAAAACATAATTGAATAGGCAATAAATAACCATATCTATTGATATAAATTATATAAAGGTATGTTTAACAATGACTGTAGAGTATGGAAGCAAACTTAAAAACCTAAATTTTCAAATTTATTTTTTGAACATTAATATCTCAGTTAATATCTGGCTTAGAGCTTTGAAATTTTAAGTACATCTCCTTCAAATATAAAGGGAGGGAAGCGTGTCTCAGAATTCTGATATAGGTCCTAGTTATGATTTTATGAAATGTAGAAAATGTAATAGCAAAAGAATCTAAAAAAGTTTCCCGTTTTTGGCAGAATTTGTCCATAAAATAAAATCTAAGGCTTAAATAAGAAATCTGAGACACGCTTCCCTGCATATGATACTTATTAAGGTGTGTGTGAAAGCTCATTCATGTCAGTTGAGTATTAGCCGAGATATGGATGTTCAAAAAATAAAAGTAAAAAATTCAATTTAAAATTAATAAAATCTCGATTTCTAATTCCCTTATAACTTTCTTAGTATGATTGAAAAGAGAAAAATATGACCTTTTAAATGATGTATAATATGTTAGGATCAGAGCGCTATTAAGGAATCTATTGGTAATTTCGTGAATTGACCGTTGACCACTGGTGTCTATCCTTAAAGGGAGCCAAAGGCAATATTGTGTCAAAATATGACAAAATTTTGCAAACTCAAATGACTATGAAATTACATTCCAAGAGTCTACCTTAAGCCATTGGAACCGTATAAATCATAATAACTAGCTTTAAGCGCACCTAAATTCCATAATACTCATGCCATGTAGGCCTGAAAACAGCAATGTTTGTAAACAAACCAATTTCGGTGGGTCACCAAAATTGACCTTGGTTGAGTTTTCATCTATTTTAATGTACTTTAAGTCTGTGTCCACAGTCTATATTTTACCACAGACCTAGGCTATGTCAATAGAATATATTTCAACAGTAAATTAACATAATTTGCATAATTTTGACCCAACATTGCTTTTGGCTCCCTTTAAGAAAAGGGCAATGTCATTTGTCACTAAATTGCCATGTCGCATGTCAAATTTAAGAAACCGCCATGTCGCCATGTCAAATTTAAGAAATGCCCATGTCGCCCTGTCGATTTTAAGGGTCTACACCCATTAGACTGCTTATTGGTGGGTTTACAGGTCCTAACTAGACTGCTTATTGGGGGCTGTACACTACAGGGGCCTTACTAGACTGCTTATTGGTGGGTTTACAGGGGCCTTACTAGACTGATGATTGGTGGGTTTACAGCCTTTCAGGACGCTCTTTGGTTGTGTATATATGTTTGTGTGTAGGGGTGGATCCAGGGATTTTAGAAACAGGGAGGTGGGGCTATATTGAAAGTGTTCCAGGGCCCACACCATGGGTGCCAGCTGAATTTTTATTTTTTTTACAAAATTTTTTATTCATCATAGACAATTCACATACATAATACGTGTTCTTCCAGTCTAGTCGATGGTTTTAGATATAGGGTTTAAGTTGAAAAAAACAAGAACAGCAATACGTTAGGAAAACAAAAGATGATAACCATCTAAGTAATATAGTGGGTGAGAGATGATGAAGAGAATATTGAATATATATATATATATATATATATATATATACATTTTACCCAAAAATTGGAGCCACGCCCAAAGCGTCCCCCTTCCCTGAATCTGTCCCTGGTGTATGTAAGTGTGATAATATATGGACGTTAATATGCCTTATTTAGGTAGGTACCTATAATTATAACTATATCTATATCTGTATGACTGTGTGCATGCACATTTGTATGATATGTTCATATGTGTCTCGGCTATGCTGTTCAATAACACTGTACCATGTTTTTATGACCTGATGTGCTCAGACAATCGACTATCGACCTCTCTGGGCCGGGACCTTTTGTTCTGCTCTGCTCTTTTATTTCAAACAACATCGCCTCTACCCCGTAGCCTTGATTACCTTTTTTACCCAGCATTGTCATCTTCATGTGAAGGTTTTACCTGGTTACCCTGGTGGGTTAGACTGATCAATGGTAATAAAAAACAGGAAGAGATCAGCCTTGAGGCTCTTTTATTTCCAAGAGTGCACGAACTGTCATCTATGTCTATATTAGAGGTTTAGAACGTGTTTCTCAGAACATTTAGTAAACGTACTGGTTACTGTGGTTGTATCGCAAATCAATATTCTGATAATCTCTATAATTATTAAGCGATCCGTCCTTCATCGGTAACTCTAAGTAAGTTCAGTCTTACCTGCTACCCTATGAAAAAAGCGAGTGTTTCGTTTTGACAGTTCTGTAGCTAACAGAAAAAACTACGTCCTGTTTGAGTGCCTCCTTCTCTAATTATTATTGGGAGTGGTAGTATCCAGTTCAGACATGTGTTTCCCTACAATTGACAATGACTGTTCACAACGTGAACAGTGTTTTAGAGTATTAAATAAGTAAAGTTGATTAAACTAACGCTGCTGTTCTGTTATTGAATGAGGTAGCCTTGACTTAGACGACAGACGGCTTCAGAACCTCACAGAAGGAACACAGACAGGGTACAAATACGTCTAGGTCTTGAACAAAGACTTGTTTCTCAGAGTATAATGGTTTTAATGCCAGTGTTGTGTATGTGCCAGAAGCTCCAGAGACGTTTAAAGTGGGTCCCCACTTGGCGATTAAACCACAACGACTAACGTTAATCACCTGACGACTAATGAATTAGTACGTTGCCAGATGACTAGTTATTCGTTAGTGAAAAAAAAAGTTAGTCACCACTTTGGGACCTTTTTACCATCAAACTGCCGGCGATTCGAGGTCATATTGGTCAACCTGGCGGGCGATTAACTGCACTAATCACCAGCGACTAGAGAAAATTTTTAAACATGTCAAATATTTCGCCCAGAAACCACGGCGACTAGTGGTTTAATCGCCAGACATCAAGGCGCCTTGAGATGGTAAGTAGTCAGACGACTAAACCGCCAAAAATCACGTTAGTCACCGCCATTTTTGTGCCAACTAATCGCCGTGTGGGGACCAGGCTTTAGACTGGGGGCTGGGGGCTGTGGGCTGTGTGTGCCATCAGAACTATCTCCTACCTCAGACGTTAAAGGGGTAGCTGGAGAAGGCCTTTCTGCGTCTCTTACAATCAAGGACCACCGCCTCCTGCTTGCCTTTTTTTAATTCACTTTTACAAATTGAATCAGCGGAGCGGCCTATTTACGACATGTTGTCCCCTCCCTGTATAATGAAAACCACTCCCCTTTTGATGATCGATAAAACTCTGCCGTAGAGGCTGAGGCGACTGATCCACCGGGCGGCTTTCTTCTCCTACATTTTATATGTATGTTTCTTATATTTTCGAACCATTATTCCCTTAGTATTTAAAAAAATCTGATTTGCTGAATCTGTTCAGAATCGGACGATAATGACACCATGGATCCCTGCATTAAACCGAGCAGCCACGGTGTAACAAACAATGAACCAATAATTGTAAGCAATTATATCGATGCGGAATCTTTTACAACTGCTTATATGAATACGAATAATACGTTTTTTGAACCAACAAACTATATAGTATTTACATTGGTTCAGTTGTGGCATGGTTTACTCACAATCGCGCTATATATGATATTATGTGTTCAACGGGAGATTATCAAAAGACAAAAAGCTTTCTCTTCTGAATCCTGGGTACTCTATGTCTTAATGGCTTGGCCAAGGAGGCCATGGGAGAACTCCACTGCACTGTGAGACTCTCACTGAAGCCCTATTGGCCATGTTAGTGTTTCTTATCCTGTGAAAAAAATGATCTAAAGGCCCATTCGCCGTGGTCTATTTTCCTATCACAGAGACCAGCGAAAAACTTTATCTCAAGGGTTCGCAAATAGCCTCAAGCCCCATTTGCCCTGGTCGAACTTTTCGTCGCAGACACCTACGAAAATTGTATCTTAAGGATTCGCAACCAACTTTATGTGCGACAAAATGATTGCAAGCTAGAGAAAATGATCGTATAGCATTCACACTGACAAGGAAGGTCTCTTACGATCATTTTCGCAAGCAATCTTGCCTTGAATCGTACAGGATCTCTACGAAAATATTAAACATGTTGAATAATTTTGCAAGGATCCACGTCGCTTAGAGCTGCGAAAATCCAAAGTTCCCAACGTTCTGAGATCGCAGAGAGCTGCGACAAATGACATTCACCACGGCGAGTGGGGCTTCAGGTACGACAAAATGATCGCAACCTAGCGAAATTGATCGCATAGCATTCCCACTGAGAATTTAGGTCCCTTGCACTCATTTTTGCAAGCAATTTTGTATTGAATCGCACAGTGCGAATGGGGCTTGAGGGAAACCACGGCACTCGTAGGGGAATGTGTGCACACCTCTCAACACAAGCCACTGGCATCCGCCTGACGGTAGTTTTTCTTTATAAAATACCAAAAACCGGCGTACATAATTGAATAATCCATGCGGAAGGCTTTTAAACTGGCTCCTTTTGTTGGGCATCCGAAAAACTACAACCGCCATTTCAGCCCACAGAGTGGGACAACCCCTGTGTCTCCTGCAGTTGCCATCTTAGCTCGTTTATCATATACTCATTAAAAGTGTACCCACGTAGGTGCCACCCAAGTTTTACATCAGCTGCTTAAAATTGGTTGAGGGCATGGACATTCACAAATCCTCTGGCATAGATGGTATTAACTCCCGAGTATTAAAAGATTGTTTCAAAATTTGTATTTTTGAAATGACTTTTATTTTTAATCGCTCAATAGAGTGTTCCCTGACATTTGGAAAAGCAGTATGATCACCCCAATTCCGAAGGGTGGTGACTCGAAAACAGTTGAAAATTGGCGTCCAATCCACAATCTCCCATTGCCTGGTAAATTACTTGAAAAGTGCATACATAGCAGGCTATATTACTATTGCCAGGAACATAAATTACTTAGTGAAAAACAACACGGTTTCAGGCCAAAATGTAGTACCACCACGAGTATTATGAATTTGGTAAATAAATTATATGAAAATATTAGGGAAGATAGTTACTCTGAATGCTGTTTTGTGGACTACAGCAAGGCTTTCGATACCTTAAATCATCAAATTATGCTGAAAAAGTTGTTTTATTATGGTATTAAGGACATTGAATATAAATGGTTTGAATCATACATTACAAACAGAAAACATAGTACTAAAGTTGGTACACACATATCTGGCACAACTAATGTTTTAAGCGGCGTTCCTCAGGGCTCCTCTCTCGGCCCGTTAATCTTTATTATATACATTAATGACTTGCTTTTGTACATGAACAAAGCTGATGTATTTGTGAATGCCTATGCCGATGATACTGTAATAGTCTCGACAGGTAACACTGCATTTAATGGTCATGAAACTGCTATGACTGCTTTGTATGATCTGAGGGAATGGTGTGACTTGAATTATATGTTTGTGAATTATAAAAAGACTAAATGTATGCAAATACAAGGTCGAAAACTTGGAGATAAATTGTTGAACAGTGGAGATACTATGAATATTGATTATGTAGACCAATATAATTATTTGGGCGTCATAGTCGATAGTAAGTTAACATATAACCAGCATGTTAGTAACTTGATAAATTGAGTAAACCAAAAATTATTCATGTTGAAGCGAACACGACAATGCATGGACGAAAAAACCAGCAACTTAGTGTATAAGCAGAACATTATGTCCACCATTGAGTATTGTGGTGTATTGATTGATAGTTGTAGATCCTCTGAAATAAATCGTTTACAAAGACTTCAAGACAGAGCAATAAAGACCATTATAGGAACAAAAAGGACATTAAGTGACAAGGAGTTGGAAGATGCTGAACGCAAATTGGGACTAACCAAATTAGAAGAGCGTCGTCGACGCCAATTGTTAAATATAATGTTACTATATAAAGAAAAAGGACAATATGTGGACAATGAACGACCCCGACCAAATTTGCGTAATAATAATCAAATTAAATTTGAACGTAAAATGACACGAAGTGAAAAGGTTATGATGAGTCCGTATTATCGAGGTGGTATGCTATGGAGTAATTTACCACATGAAATACAAAATGAACCGGAACACACCATTTTTAAGGGGAAGATTAAAGAACTGAAACTGATGAGATTCAGATGGAGATAAATATCCAATATGGAAAGGGAAGGACATCTCCTGACCTGCCCATATGATCTGATGATCTACCTATTATGTTTGAATAAGTATATTTAAAGGTCATGCATATGGTAGCTGAGGCGGATATCTCCTCGTCAGCTATCTATTTGCTTGATTATTTCTACTACAAGTTGTTATAAAACAATTAACATTTCAACATTTTGAACCAGATATGACTCAATTGAATTATATTAATTGAGCTGAAAGTGATTTACGGAAACTGGGTAGGATACCTCCTCACCATTTTTCTGTGAATCTACTACAAATTGCTCGTTCATACCTTGTGATTATTGGAACTAGAAGTGTATTGCATATTACTCAGTTTTGTCAATTTTCCATTATATCATCATAACATTTACTTCATACCTCACCAACAACTATTGGAAGAGCACATATATATATTGTGAAATAGTTATAGACTCAATAAAAAAAAAAAAAAATGTTAACAATGGATTTGATTTTGGGGAATATATATAATTATATTCAGAACAACATCAACAATGTTAAAAATGTACAGAAGATAAGGTTATATCGTTCTAGGATGTAGGGAAAGATGATATTTGGACGGAATCTCTAGAATGTACAAACGGGGCCATCAGTTCAGTCTGTGGATACCCCAACATGCCAGCAATGGGTGATTCATGGCATTAAAATTGTGCAGATGTTTGGCAGAGTTCACAGTCTTTACCTTACCGACTAATAAGAGGTGAAAGTTTGAGTAAAGTTGATGCGGTCTGTATCCCTGTCTTAGGACCTGGGCCATGGAACATCTTATTTTGTGCATTTCCAAATTACAGTTTTATCACTCCTAGCGTCCGGCATTTATAAGTAAGGCTGTGATGCTGGACATGCATTACTTATTAGGAAATAAACTTTTGCAAAAGGTAACGAGCTCCAGCTATATCACCCATAGAAAAACATTATCCATAGAATTTTCGTGGAAGACTCAAAGTATAAGGCCTATATTGTTCATCATGCTTATCAATTGTTGTTTTATACCATTGCAGGAACGATTATTTATATTGAAAAAAAGGAAGTAAAACAGTAACTGAGTTAGGCCTACTATTTTTAAAGACTCCCAAACATCCAATGTTGTTGGGCAAAGTCGAACTATCCAGTTTGACCACCTGCAATTTGTTTATTAACTTGTAGTGCACTGAGTTTTATAGTAACCTGTGACACCGATGACAAGTTAAGATACAAACATGGCTGCTATTGGTTTTGGGGGAAATATTGCTGATTCTAAATCCATTCTAAAATGATTGCTTGTTTACATTTGTTTCTGTGACAAGGAAACATATAATGAATACATTGGTTATCGCTGTTCCATGTCAATGGAATCGTGAGCCTGATAAGTACCAGAGTCAGTAGAATCAACTTTGGAGTTCTTATACCTGAATTCACCATACTGAATCAGTGAGTACAGCTTCTTTTCACAAACACAGCTGAGCAGTGGGTATTGTGAGAAGTGTGTATTGCCAGGCTGTATGTACCATTCACTGCAGACTCTTTTCCTCAGTAATTTCAACATATTTGAATATTGCTTGGTGATAAAATAAAGAAGGACTGCAGGAGGCATCCTAGGGTGGCCATATGATCCATGGGGATCACACAAACCTCGGGCTTCACCCTCGGTATGTGACGATCCCCTACGGGTCGTACGGCCACCCTCGGACGCCCCCCACGGTCCTCCTTATTATATATGGTGTCCAGGCCTCAGGCTAATTAAACCCGCGCAGTGCAGCCGGGAACCAGTGGTCCAAATCTAATTCCAACCAAAACGAGGCCATAAACCCTCGGACCGATTAGTCCTGGCATAAAACTGTAGACTGCCGCCGGCTGGATATAGCCAGAGAGAATTATACTCACTGTTGTACAATGACATTTTTTGTTATGATGACTTTAAGATAACTCTAAGATCGTTTTCTTAACAATGGTAGTTATTGTTACTGCAATACCCCTAATAGCTCTGTTTCCACTGGATGAAATTAAATTCTGTAAATCAATATATGAAGGGGAAAATATAATAATTTCCTTTAAAGATTACAGCTCATTAAGATCATGCTGAATAAAAAATTGTTATTGTCAAATGATCAATGCAATGCGCATGAAAACAACGAAAGGTTTCATGGTTATGCTGATTTTCGTTGTTACGATTGGTATTGTGCAATGGACCACTGCCGTAGGCAGGCTCATTTAATACACTTTTGTTTCCTCGATTGCGAATCAAAGCTTAATGCGTGCATCAAAACGATATTAACTCTTCTGACCTCCTTGTAACACAAGAAGATAAAAGTAATATTAGGGCTTGAAAGCGTTTATTTATTGAGGTGGTATTAGATTACATCCAGGTTAGTGATTGCCCACTTTTACAGACAGCATTTAATGGTTATGAGTTCCCGGCGAATCTACTTAGCATTCAAAATGATCAGGTAATTATGAAAAACGTTAAAACTAGCATATAGTTTTGTTTGTTGTTTGTCAGGCGACTAACAGCATTAATCGTCACCAATTGTTGTAACCTAGTCGCCCAAGTGGGGACCAGACTTTAGAGAAACATCATGTAAGTGTGTGTCCAGAAGGTGAATAACCCTGACTGTGTTGTATAAGAGGTGTTTAATTAGGTATAGATAACATTAGAAACATGTTGCCATAGCAATGCCTTGTTCACCTTGTATCCAACTCCTCTCAAGAAACCGCCTATTTGTCTATGATCCGTCTAATGTCCAGATAATTATATATATATATATATATATATATATATATATATATATAGTTAGTTAGTTAGTTAGTTAGTTAGTTAGGAAGTTAGTAAGGTACATGGCATCCGGTTTCCTAGCAACTGAAACTTATTTGAGGGGGTCTATATTATAACTTGTGTCTGGCAATAGACTTTGTTTTTGCTATCCAATATCAATCTGATAGAATGGCAATTTACATACTGTGAAATATAATATGATGTGTTTGCCTCAACTTGCTAGATACTTATTCTGTCCACAACTAATGCGACGAACATCCAATTTATATTCAGTTTTCATTTAGCTGGCAATGGAATGTCCTCTGAATTCCTGGGGACCTATCTAATGACCCCTACAGGGTTCACCATGAAAATCTTTCCCTTAATACAATAATTTGTGACATGTTTTCCGTTTTATTATATTGTTGGTGAACTTGATTTGAATTGCAGGAAGCATTAAAATGATTACCTTGAACTACTTTCCCTGCCTGTGCAACACATGTCAGAGTCAAGGAGAGAATATATGACCAGGAACATCAATTATTTGTTTCAACTCGAACAATAAATAGCTTTTTACCCTACAACTTCTAAGATGATGTCCTTTCGCATGATACAGTCTACACACTGAACTGACTTAAGGCCATACCAAGAACCAGTGAAATAGTCTGTGGGACCTGTGGGAATGAGCAAATTAGGTCGTGACACCTTTTTTTGTTTCCCTTCTATGCCTCTATCTTGATCCATAGTGTAAGGGTTAGCAACTCCCTCCAAACACCTATGTTGTGGGTTTGAAACCTGGAGGGACTTGTAATGTACTGAATAGGGTAGAACTATTGTTCAGAACTATGGACAATGTGTTGTTCATTCCCATTTCAATAACCATTATCTTTATGACATTGTTACAGCAAAGGTTTACAAACAAGTGGATTGTGACCTTGATAATAAACTTTGAAATAAAAGATGATCATGCAAGCCACATTGTAGCTCACTCAATTCATTAGAACATTAATAATGGAAACCCCTTAGTATTTTTGTCAAATGTTAGATTTCGATGGGAAATGTATTCAGATATTGTGTTACAAAGCCCTACTAAAGGCGCAGCGTATGAATTCTGAGTAACAACAGTGTGGATAAAGAGGAGCCAGAAGTCCCCCCTTCTTGGGCCCATTAAAGTTGTATTGTGCTCATTATACCTTGTTTGATGAATGGAGGCTAGGGTGACACAGGACCAGGGGTGGGCTGAGGGCCTCATGTGAAGGACTGGGGATTGGGGCACAATGCGGCTATGAATCTGTAATTGTATCAGACAAAAGGATCTTTGCCGACAAAATCACTGATTTGGCGCTCGGAAAATGAACGAATCCAACACTTCAGACAATAACACACCCACCGATTGTTAAAACTAGAACCCTACTGCAGGAAATCTGACAAAGATGAATTGATCCTGAGAAAATGGATTCTGTTTTCCAGTAGGCATCAGTTCTTGCCCTCTGCTGCTTGGGGAAAGAATATCATTTAATATTACCTCCGTCCGCTGCCTTCGCTATTTGTCCGGACAGAATCCATTGAGGGTGGGTACGTTGATACGCCTGAATAATGCAGGGCCTGGAGGCTGAAGGTGGAGGCATCGATCGGGGCGAACTGTGCACAGCAGAAGGGGCCTCCTACAGGCAGGAAACCAGCATGCTTGGGGTAGTGTGGTGGAAAATGAGAGGCGGCAGAGGGTGACACTCTATATGCACTCATTAAGGGGCAGATGATCCGTCTGGTTCGGCAGGGGTGAGGTGGTGAGGTAAGGTACAGCACACCACAACTCCTGATAAGCCACCCCTCATAAGCCACCCTGTTAGGACACTAAGTCGCAAAAGACCCTAAATCGCAAAATTGTGTGACTTAGGGTCATTTTGTGACTTAGGATCACCCAAGGACCCTAAGTCACACAAAAAAAACTTAAGTGGTAAAGACACTAAGTCACAAAATTGATATTGACCCAAAGTCGCAAAAGGTAATACTAACAATCTATGGGTCCATACTCCCTTCTCGGTTCTGATTACCTTGTAATCAGTAATACTGTGCTACATGCGATGCGACTGGGCAGTATGTCTATGGATCCAACCTCACAGGGAGGGAGGAGAACAAAAGAATTCAGCGGGAAATATAAGTCGTAGAAACCTGGTCCCTCTTATCACTCCTCCCGGGTTTTATGGCACCTTCAAAGGCCCAATTAACCCGGCAGGAGAGGGAGAGGGGACAGGGTTGGGGGGGGGGGGGGGTTGGTTGGTTGGGCCGGAGGAGGCGGGGGGCGGAGGAGGAGTGGGCAAGGTGCATTATGGAGGCAGGGGGAGGGGGCAGGGGGAGGGGGTGGATATCCAGGAGGGCGGTGAAAGGTGGATGGCCCTAGACCCCTAAATTCGACACGGCGACATGCCTATTTCTTAAATTCGACATGTGACATGGCCACCTTAGTGACATGTGACATGACCCTTTTCTTAAATTCGACATGTGACATGGAGCTTAGTGACATCAACAAGGCTAGAGGCCTACCGGTAGTATATATGCCTAAGAAGAGAGGACCAACTCAACCAGTAGGGTAAATAATAGTGTCAGTGTGCATTATGATCGGTACTAAATAATGTTACTACATCTGACTGTCCATCCGGCAGCCCTCCTGTAGGCTCCAGGGGGTAGGGTCATTAGCAGGGCGGTTCTGATAGGTGGACAGAGTGATGTGGGCTTCGTACAGTTCTATGGTAACATTTATTAGCACTGATAAGGGCCGCTGAATCTCTCAGATATACCGCCCTCATACCTAACTTATACCAACGTATAGGCCCGTATTATAGTTCACTCCCTGGCTGTTGTATGGGATTTAGTACCCGAGGGGAAGCCAAAGGTAATAAACGACCTAATGATAATTTTTACTGGTGTTTTGTTATTGTCAGCTCTATTATTCATTTGTTATTTTGATTAATTCTCCAATTTCAGGAACCTGATTCTGTGTATTATGCATGGTGCATGTTTGTTTATCATCCCTGCTCCCTATTAAGTATTTTCTTAAATTGTGGATTTAATTTGCTTCTACAGGTCTCGTTCAACCCCCCATTTCCTCCCCCGCGACCGCCGCACCCCAGCCCCCTCGCCCGCCAGTCTGTACCCCCCTCCCCCTTCCTCCTCCCCCCCACCTGTTCCCTCCCCACTGAGCGGCTCCTCCCGGGGTGCTCCTTTGAAGGGGCAATAAAACCCGGGAGAAAAGGGGCGGGATATATATATATATATATATATATATATATATACGGGATTTAGTTCCCGGCTAATGCTGGCTTACATACATCTTTCTTGCATCCTCATTTTAAGAAGTATTCTTGATATTTAAACAGCTATCGATAAAGATTAAGAATTTAGGCAAATTATTTTGGTAATTGATAACAGAATATCAAGTGGTCATGAGGAGGACTAGAATTCATTTTCTGGTCGTCCACATCCATTTTCTAGTCATGGAGGACACCTGAAAACGCAGATTTTCCTAGCCTGTAAATAATTATTTCCTTTATCCTATGGAATAAACCTTAAAGTAGGGCACAGAGCGGTTCATGCTTTTATTAGATAAAATGTTTTTGTGGATTAACTCTTAACTAGGCTATTGGAATTACTGTATGGCTAAACATAGGGACATTTCCCATGCTCTGTCGTAAATTGGGTTACTCCAGAAGTCAGGATCGGCCCTGGGCCCAAAATAACCACCTGCAGAGTTGTGAACTAATCAAGACCAGGGGTGGATCCAGTGATGTGGGGGTGGGGTGGGGTTGGGCGGGGTGGGGTAAACCCCGACCTCTCCCCCCCCCCCCCCCACTATACAAACTGAATTTAAAAACAGTAGATGTATACAGGTCTTCCTATTTCATGATGCCAATTCCTTCCCTTTGGGTCTAGGGGGGATAATTGCCTCTTTTGCCCCCCCCCCTGGATCTGTCACTGAAGACAACATCCGGACATGGCCTTCTTCCAAGTACTATCTCCTTTCCTGTAAACACCTTGTTCAAAATAAAAAACGCAAAGTTATTGAAGACGAATTACTGATACTAGCGACATGACTTTTTCTTTAGTGACAGGGGACATGGTCATTTCTTAAATTCGACATGCAACATGGGGACCCCCCCATCCAAGAGAGGCACAGCTCCCAGGGCGGTATTCATCTGAGAGGGTCACGCCCCTTATCGGGCTCTTTATCTGTTTCACACCTTGACCACTGGCCCAGACCCTGCTGGGTCGGGTCCCTCACATGTCCAAACCTACGTTCGCTGGATGCAGGCTGTATTCCACTAGCTGATTTTATTCCTGATTTCAAAAATTGTATTTGGGAATTAGCGCTAATCATTAACATGTTGTATGTCATTAAAAAGATTTTGAATTATCTTTAAAATGGTATGTAACATGCAGGGGCCTTTGTAATACTTCTGATGAAAACCTAAAATTTAGCAAATTCCTAATACTCATAAGAGCAAAACTATGATAATATTTAAATCATTGATCGTTCTTTATTGAATACTTTTTTTCATGTAAAGTGTAATCGGTGTGGAAATAATCTTAAATACTTATTGATTATTAAAAGACAGAAAAATAGAGAGCCTGATAGCCGCCTCTGTCACAAGTGGATACATAATTTGAGGTTATTGTTTTTGTATTCTTAGTAAAATGCCAGGAACTTCAACTAACTTCTTAAATGCTAAGCTGCAGCATACAGCATAATGATTAAAGATTATTGAATTTTGTCAGTTAGGGTCAGTTTTGCGATTTAGTGTCCTCTGATACCCCTAAATGGATAAAAGTTTTGACACTTAAGGCTTTTGCCAGTTAGTGTCTTGAGGGTGGCACTAAGTCACACAAAATAATATTTTGCGACTTAGGGGCATTGTGTGACTTAGTGTCCTAACACACCCTCATAGGAGCACCCACAATGTCCCCTAAGCCACCCCTCAAAGGGGCACCCGCCACCCCAATAGGCAAAGGTGCTGATGTACAGGGAACTGCCACCCCTCATAAGCCACCCCTCATAAGTCACCCCTCATAAGTCAAACCCTCATAAGTCAACCCCTCATAAGTCAACACCTCATAAGTCAACACTCATAGGCTAACCCCTCATAAGTCACTCCTTATAAACCACCCCTCATAATTTACCCCTCATAGGTCAACCCTAATAAGCTAACCCTTATAAGCTAACCCTTGTAAAATACACCTCATAAGCAACCCCTCATAAGCCACCCCTCATAAGCCACCCTTCATTACCCACCCTAATAGGTCACACCTCATAAGACACTCCTCATAAGTCACCCCTCATAACCCAACCCTCATTAGACACCCTCATTTGTCAACCCTCATAGGAGACCCTCATAAATCAACCCTCAAAAGCCACATCTCATAAGTCACCTCTTATAAGTCACCCCTTATAATACACTCCTCATAAGCCACCCCCTCATAAGCCACCCCTTATAAGTCACACCTCATAAGCCATGTACCCCTCATAAGCCGCCCTTCATAAGTCACCCCTCATAAGCCACCTCTCATAAGCCATGCCTTATAAGTTACCCTCATGAATCAACCCTCGTAAGTCAACCCCTCATAAGCCACTCCTTATGGGCCACCCCTCATGAACCAACCCTCATAGATCTTGTGCAGACATGGTCATGTCTGGTGATCACCATGTGGTGATCAGGAGCACATGGTCATGGAATATATCAAAATATGTTAATTCTAGATCATGATTATTGTTAAGTATTATGCAGTGAGACTCTTTCAACATAGAAATGTTTGCTAAATGATTGTGAAAGGTAAATAATAGTGATTTTAAATTGATCACCAATATGGCTGCCAGGCCATAATGGGCAGTTGTGACGTCATCTGCACAACATCTATAAGCCATCCCTCATAAACCACCCCTCATAAACCACCCCTCATAAGCCACCCCTCGTAAGCCACCCCTCATAAGCCACCCCTCATAAGCCAACCCCTCATAAGCCAACTGTCATAAGTCACCCCTCATAAGCCACCCTTCATAAGCCACCCTTCGTAAGTCACCCCTCATAAGTCACCCGTCCTAGGTCAACCACTCATAAGTCACTCTTCATAAGCCAACCCCTCATAAGTCACCCCTCATAAGACACCCCTCATAAGCCACCCCTCATAAGCTACCTCTAATACGAGCTACCCCCTGCCTCTCTTTAGGTAAATTCACCGTGCCAACAGGTTGAAGCGCTGATGTAAGGCAAAAGGCACATGGCACCCCCCATAAACCATCCTCATATTGGATCCCGCCACCACTCATAGGGCAAACCTCACAGGGCACCCACCATCTCTCATAATAGCACTCACCACCCCTCATATGGGAACACAACAACCCTAATATGCCATCCCCTATACGGGCACTCACCACCTCTCCTAAAGGTACCCCTAAAAGGAGAACCCGCCAACTCTCAGGTATGTACCTATTGAGTAAGTCTTTTGAATCTAGGTAAAAATACCAGATATAGTCAAAAACTATCAGAACTTATTAAAAAAAGCCAGAAATTACTGAACAGCTGTATCACATTATCACCATGTTGAATAGGATATATATATATATATATATATATATATTATATATATTTGTACCCCTTGACCTGTGGAGCCCCGAACCCCCAACCCCTGTGGGGATACCGGGGTGGGGCTTCTGCTCCTGGGAAGAATATAGGCCCCCAGTAGCCCCTGCTGACTGTAAAAGGCGACAATAGGGCTTCAGCACTGACCAAGTGGTTCATTGGGTTCGATTCCCGGTTGGTGTCTTGGTTCACTAAGGGATGAGGTACAGCAAAAATGATTTCCAGGATTTGATCACTTGCTGTTTGCCCGCCCTGTCACCTTCATCTCATAGATACAATCACCAAAGACAGACTTGTTTTTGCCGTGAAAATGACCCTGGCGGTCGGTACGGCATAAAACTTCTATCACTCACTCACTCACCTATAGAGGCTATAAACCCCTCCCCATCTCTGTGGTAACTAGGTATGTTTACCTACCTGACTGTGCCAAGGATCCCCCTGGGTTCCTACGACAGTTTGAGTGGGGCCTGCTGATCACCATGGTTCTCACAGCAGTATAGCCACCATGAAATATCCACAATAATTGAATTGGGGGTCAAACATCAGACAAAAAAACATTATCAGTAAAACATGTTGGTAGTTTTGTCTTGACCTGGGACCAGATGTGTCCTCCTTCACTCCTCAACCATTACCTGGAGTCTCAGCTGGGGACTGTGAGGAATGCTGCGCCTATCACTCTGACAATTACCTGGGCTCCAACCCTGGCAAAATTGGCCACTAAACTGAATTCACATAAGGTTTGATATGTTGTAGGAAAAAAGACCAAGAATGTTTTACTCTTGATCATCAGATTGTGAATGAATCACCATGCGAGGTGTCATTGGTAATCATTTGTGAGTGCAGGGTCATTTATCGTGACAAACGGGGAGTTAACCTACTTCACTGCATCTCACCACGTTTACCTTTTTCATAACATTAGCTCCGCTTTAAGACGACCCATACAAAATGCATTGGGCCTTAAAGGGAACTAAAACCAATAAATTCAGCGTAATATAATCATGGAAATCCATTCCTTGAACTTAATCCTGGCCCATGTTGAAATCTGAACCATGAAATATGGTAGAAAATTATTAAAATCAGGTTTTCTTTGCTCACCTCAATTAATGTTCAGCCACAAAAATGGGGTTTGTTTACAAACAATTGAAATATTACCATCTCTCATTGAATTATATTTCAGTTTGAGCTAGTTCTCAAAGCTAATACTTTACTACTGACCTCAAATAGACTCATCTAGCATGTTTCTATAATTATAGAAACTCACATACGAGCTATTTACGCCACCCAGTGCAATCTTCTCGAAATGTCCATTTTGGCTCCTCAGAAGCAGAACCAATTGAATAGGAGCGTGGGCTCTTTACCTTGGGCCGTGGTGCTAGGGGCGCCCCCATCACTTTATGGAAGCAGCTCAGAGCAGCTCACCGCTCTATATTTAAAATATATGTTTAAATCGTGTAACATCTATGTTACATACTGGGTTTTACGTTACAGCTGCCGAACCTCCTTATGTATTACAATATTGGATCCCCCCCTTCACGGTGTGGATGTATGGTCCACACCAGGCTGCCAATATCTGTATCATCACAGTTTACATATTTGTTTAAGTTTATCCTAAGGGGATTCTAAAAGAGCCGCGTCCTGCAGAAGCCCAGTGAGGAGGGTATTCAGGGCCGTGGGGGGCGGGGTGTGGGCCGGCCTGGGCAGGCTAAGCCTGTATTCCACTAGCCGATTTTACTCCCGATTTGAAAAATCGCCAGTAGAAATATGGGCTAAATACACACATGTTATATATCATTAGAAAGGATTTTGAATTCCCTTTCAAATGGTATGTTACATGCATGGGTTTCTACAATATTTCTAATGAAATTTTGTAAATTACTAAATCTTCAGAAGTTATAATCACCTAGTGGAATAGAGGCTTTAAGGGCGGTGGGCGGTCCGGGAGGCGGCTTGTAAAGGACCCGCCGCTAAATCACTGGGCTAAGTGTGGCCACACAGAGCGGTGAGCTGGGCTAAGTGTGGCCACACAGAGCGTTGGGCTGCTCTGAGCCGCTCCCGTAAAGTGATGGGAGCGCCCTTAGTACCGCCGCCCGAGGTAAAGAGGCCAAGATCCTATTCAATTGGTTCTGCTTCTGAGGAGCCAAAATGGATATTTCGATAAGATTGCACTGGGTAGCGTAAAATAGCTTGTATGTGAGTTGATAGATTCATTTAAAAAGGGAAATATTTGTGAAGGTGTGGTTGCCTTTGTAAAGATATGGCTGGGTCTCTCCTTCTAGGTGAAGGTTTAAACAAGCCTGCAGGCCAACTCAAAGTTTTAAACATTTTATTCTTTGATCTACGGGTAAAGGTTTTAATTGAATAATTTAACAAAAAAATCACTTAAATGTTGCCATTCAACAAACAGTTATGCAATTTTAGTCAAAACGAATGCCAAGAAGTTGAGAGGAAAATCCATTAGTTGAACAAGGGGAATTTGTTTTGCATTACACCCAGCTGCAGAATAAAATCTTTGTGACAAACACGAAGGACAATAAAAGACAGGACGGTCAGTTAACTGTAGGTTCTACTAGTGAAGTTTGAAAGAGATTCTAAAAACATCTACCTGCAGTTAACTTAAATAATGGGATATGCATAGATGATATGTAAAAATATCCTTTTTTCAGGGTTACATCAAGATGTGAATAATGAAAAACTAGCGTACCACACAGAAACCTGAGGAGGCCAAATCTCAGGTGTCTGTCCCTCAGCAGTATTTTATTGTAAAAAGGTCAGAGAGGTATAGGACAATATTCAATTTGCAATTCAAGGCTGCTTAAGATTGAGGTATATCACCTTATTTGGGACCCAAGTAAACTTGCTGAAGCAGACAGTTTTTTAATTCTTTTTGTAAACAGGTTATTTTACGCTGGCAGAGAATTGCATTGCTCGAGTATTCCTTCTCTGCCAGCACATATTCACTTCCGAATGATGCCAACTAAGGAGACCCATAGATGCTTTCTCCATGCAACACATACTTAAGAAGCCAGGACACCCTGAGCCCCTCTCCCCATGCTACATGTACAGACACCCTGAGCCCCTCTCCCCAAATACTGTACAAACACCCTGAGCCCCTCTCCCCATGTACTGTACAGACACCCTGAACCCCTCTCACCATGTACTGTACAGACACCCTGAGCCCCTCTCTCCTTGTACTGTACAGGACACCCTGAGCCCCTCTCCCCATGTACTGTACAGGACACCCTGAGCCCCTCTCCCCATGTACTGTACAGACACCCTGAGCCCCTCTCCCCATGTACTGTACAGACACCCTGAACCCCTCTCACCATGTACTGTACAGACACCCTGAGCCCCTCTCCCCATGTACTGTACAGACACCCTGAACCCCTCTCACCATGTACTGTACAGACACCCTGAGCCCCTCTCTCCTTGTACTGTACAGGACACCCTGAGCCCCTCTCCCCATGTACTGTACAGGACACCCTGAGCCCCTCTCCCCATGTACTGTACAGACACCCTGAGCCCCTCTCCCCATGTACTGTACAGACACCCTGAACCCCTCTCACCATGTACTGTACAGACACCCTGAGCCCCTCTCCCCATGTACTGTACAGACACCCTGAGCCCCTCTCTCCATGTACTGTGCAGACACCCTGAGCCCCTCTCCCCATGTACTGTACAGGACACCCTGAGCCCCTCTCTCCATGTACTGTGCAGACACCCTGAGCCCCTCTCCCCATGTACTGTACAGACACCCAGAGCCCCTCTCCCCATGTACTGTACAGACACCCTGAGCCCATCTCACCATGTACTGTAACGAACACCCTGAGCCCCTCTCTCCATGTACTGTACAGACACCCTGAGCCCCTCTCCCCATGTACTGTACAGGACACCCTGAACCCCTCTCCCCATGCACACACCAAGACACCCTGAGCCCCACTCCCCATGTATTGTACAGGACACCCTGAGCCCCTCTCTCCATTTACTGTACAGACACCCTCGGCTCCTCTCCCCATGTACTGTACAGAACACCCTGAGCCCCTCTCCCCATGCACACACCAAGACACCCTGAGCCCCTCTCCCCATGTACTGTACAGGACACCCTGAGCCCCTCTCCCCATGTACTGTACAGAACACCCTGAGCCCCTCTCCCCATGTACTGTACAGACACCATAGCCCTTCTCACCATGTACTGTACAGACACCCTGAGCGCCTCTCCCCATGTACTGTACAGACACCCTGAGGCCCTCTCCCCATGTACTGTACAGGACACCCTGAGCCCCTCTCCCCATGTACTGTACAGGACACCCTGAGCCCCTCTCACCATGTACTGTACAGACACCCTGAGCCCCTCTCCCCAAATACTGTACAAACACCCTGAGCCCCTCTCCCCATGTACTGTACAGACACCCTGAGCCCCTCTCCACATGTACTGTACAGACACCCTGAGCCCCTCTACCCATGTACTGTACAGACACCCTGAGCCCCTCTCCCCATGTACTGTACAGACACCCTGAGCCCCTCTCCCCATGTACTGTACAGACACCCTGAGCCCCTCTCCCCATGTACTGTACAGACACCCTGAGCCCCTCTACCCATGTACTGTACAGACACCCTGAGCCCCTCTCCCCATGTACTGTACAGACACCCTGAGCCCCTCTCTCCATGTACTGTACAGGATACCCTGAGCCCCTCTCCACATGTACTGTACAGACCAGGACACTCTGAGCCCCTCTCCCCATGTACTGTACAGACACCCTGAGCCCCTCTCACCATGTACTGTACAGACACCCTGAGCCCCTCTCCACATGTATTGTACAGGACACCCTGAGCCCCTCTCCCCATGTACTGTACAGACACCCTGAGCCCCTCTCTCCATGTACTGTACAGACACCCTGAGCCCCTCTCCCCATGTACTGTACAGGACACCCTGAGCCCCTCTCTCCATGTACTGTACAGACACCCTGAGCCCCTCTCCCCATGTACTGTACAGACACCTTGAGCCCCTATCCCCATGTACTGTACAGAACAGGACACCCTGAGCCCTTCTCTTCATATACTGTAAAGACCAGGACACCCTGTGCCCCTTTCCCCATGTACTGTACACACCAGGACACCCTGAGCTTTGAGCACCATGTTACATGTACTGTACGGTCTGAAAAGGACACCCTATGCCACTGTACACAATTTTCTAATCCAGAATTCATTTATAACAAAGGCAGTCTTCTTCCAGTTGATTCCGAGGTACATCAGTAGCATATTATTTTGCTGATACAGAGTGGCCATACAAAAGTTGTTCTCCTGATTGCATGTACAGCCTTTTGCCGTGGGGGAGCTACATAACTTGGAAATATTTTACATAGAGAAGAAAGCTCACTATCTAAAGTTACCCTGGGAAATATCAGATCCATTCAAGACTTATTTATGCCCTTGCCTTTAGATTAAGTCAGAATACCCCTGGGTTAATCACAAAACCCGCTAGGCCCATTCCACCATGGATAAGGTGGGTGGAACCATAGACTGACACCCACAAGACCCCACCGTCCGTTTCCCTGCCCACACCCACGTTCGGAAAACTGATTTATTCCGCTCCTGGGGCGATACAGTGGGTCTTTATGCCACATCACCACTACCTGAAATTGAAGCGATATAACCATAACAAACTCAAAGACGAAATGTGAAGACTAGTTGGCATTTATTGTGAATATGAGTAGTAATCTGCCAAGTTGTCAGTTGAAAAGAGAAGCATGCATGGAACGTCAAGTTTAATGAATTTATTCAAAAGGGGAATCATAATATCAAAAACTATACGAGAAGTAATTCATCATGTTGCATATTTGCAAAATGCAATTATAATAATGATATACGTCGTAAAAGATTGAGTGAATTAATCTGACAAAATGGCACTCACACATCTATAATATATGGTTTACATTGTAAACATTGATTGAAAATTGTATTTGCAAAATGAACTTTTGTCGCCAAATCGGTCCACAAACACATCATATTGAAGCACAAAAGAACTGACCTTGAGGTTTTCGCTGGACCACTCAGATTTTAACGGTGGTTTTTTGCAGCTTCCCCCCAGACGGGCCCTAAGATGGGGACTAAAAGGGCCGCCGGGGTCTGAGGCGGTATCGGGGGGAGATTGATAACCCGCCATGACGGGGGCGGCAGGGACAGGAAAAGCCAAGCGGATGTTGGGAGATGTACAAATATGACAGGAGATGTAGAAAATGAATCAGAGGGATGGGAGGATACACGCGACCTGATCCGCCGGGCCGCGTGAGGCTGGGGACGGGGGGGGGGGGGGGGGGGGAAGCGGCCCAAACCTAAGGGGAAGCAACTCAATATAGATGTGGAGAGCAAGAAACAGCTCATTTTGTATTCATTTCATTGTGACATAGCAATAGTCAAGACTTCTGACTAGATATTGCAACTGTTATTTTTATGCCATTGCACTTTGAAGCAGCCCAAACCTAGGGTGGCAGAGGGAGCAGCCCTATAGATCTGGTCAGCAAGAAACAGCTCATTTTGTGTAATTTTATTGTGACATAGAAATAATTAAGAGTTCTGGCTAGATAATATATATATGTTATTTTACATGAAGTGTTGTGCAGTAACAGCACAGATTATAAATATTGTCATTGCACTTTGAGGATGTCCCGGTCTGTACAGTACTTTGTGCCATTCGAGTTCCACTTCGGTAAATCAGCAAGAACATAGAAAAAGACGAACTTACAGGAGCTGTTCAACCTTACAGAAAATGTTCAGGCTTTTGAGTTGCTTCTTGTGTCCCAGATCTATATAGTAGCCCAAACCTGGTGGAAGAGGGGGGGGGGGGCGCCTCAAGTAGCCCAAACCTGGGGGAGGGGGCGGCTGGAGCAGCTCGGGAGGCTGCCAATCAGCTCTATGTCTGGGAGGAGGGGGGAGTATGGGGGGGGGGGGTAGCTGCTCATTTGAGCGCTCTATTCAGGACGCCTTGTAAACCGTCCGACCGCAGACAGGCGACATGGCCGGGGACCTGGGAGGGGGGAGGTGGTGTAGGGTAGAGGAGGGGAGAAAAGGGGAAAGGGAGGTTGTCTGATGGTGTCTGCGTAACGCAATTACCTGTTTACTACGTCTCTACGTGTCTCCGAGTCTGGGGAAAGGTCTGACACGTCTTACAACACACTGAACCAATGCTGCCTTATGTAGGAGTGAGACTGGACAGTGGACCAGTTCACTTATAGTCTCATGTGAGAGTGAGACTGCCCAGGCAAGCAGCGACTTAACAAGCACATTCTGCGACCATACTTTTTTCGCTAGTCTGTAACCTGCCCAATTTTCACATAACAGTTATGTTATTTTAGGTAAAGTTGAGACTTGCTGAAATAGAATCTTATAATAACATTATATTTTAGTGAAGTTTAAACGTTACTATTAACGAACGTTATAATGTTGTTATGATGTGAAAGAACATTACAAGAATTTCACAATAAGGTCATAGTGCAACGGCGCAATGGTAGGTACTAAAGACATTTTTGGGTGCCATTAAAATAATATAACAAGAACCAAAGCAGAACTAAACAGAATGGTATAACAACTTTATAATATTAATAACTTCATATTCTTGCCTGGGTGGGCAGTGGGACCATTGCGCTTATAGTCAGGGCAACTCCTGTGGGAGGGAGACTGGGGGGTGGGACCAGTATGCTTATAGTTAGCGTACCTCCTATGAAGTTTCAGATAAATCTGCCTTCTTTTAGTCAGACTACCTATATCAATATGTAACTCTGTCTCCATTGAATGGTAAACATAGACAATGATAAGTACCCACGGTAGATACATTCCTTAGTCTATTTGATATTTATACACATAATGGATATCTTGTTCAGAACAAAAGGTAAGTAATGGCATCTTAGCTCACGGTTTTTATCATGTTATCCAATCTTAGACCACCCATTTCAGAATATTCTAAAACAGATGATTCAGCTTAATTGTCTTTACAGGATTTATCAATTTTATTGAAATAAGCCACCAGTCTTTCCTGTTCGGAAAGTATTTAGCTCTATTTGGCTGATGTTCTTTCAGTAAAGTGTACAAACTATGCCTGGTACTGAATGGGATATATATTCATTGCAGCGAGCCCAGTGCCAACCGGAGAACATACAGGTAACTCATACATGTATATGGTCGATTCTCATATAAGTGGGCCAATTCATGGATTTTCAGTTTTTTTGATCTCCTGAATCAATTTTTGTGCTAACCTTTTTTGACAGTTACGTCCAGGGTACTGTATGGTTCTATGGGCACCCATGTTTTCATATACTATGGGCAATATATTTTTGGCTACAACTCAAAAACAGCTAATTTTGCACATTTTTCAACAAAAAAAAGAGACTTCTTATAATATAAAGTGCAAAAAAAAAAATCCCCCAGATAGATTTTTATGAAACTTTCCAAATATCTTCTAACTCATATCTAGATTGTTTTTTTTTTATCTAAGGTATGGCTGAGTATATTATATATATTTTCCGGACCAGAAGTAACCATGGGGAAGCTTACGCGTGTCCGTATCTAGGTAGCTATTGAAACCAACGTGTGGAATTTAATAAGTGCTTTTAAGTTAAGTCCTTCTGTCATTTTAAAATCTTCTATGAGGCGTACAACGTAGTGGTTGATATTTTCATATATTGTTTATATTGAATAGTACAGATTCATTCATAATGTTGAAATCCGGCGTGGGGAAGATTTTGCGTGTCCGTATCTAGGTAAGGTTTTTTCTATATTGCAAATATAATACTGGAGATTAGTGAAAGATATTTTGAATATATAACTAGGTATGGTACCTCTTCGAAATGCAATATAAATGAATATTCAGCAATAGATATATATGTACCCGCCATTGATTAAAATAGCCGTGTCCGTATCTAGGTCGTGTCCGTATCTAGGTAAAAAAACCTGGCGGGAACACGCAGCGACGGTGGCGACCTCTGTACTTTCATATATGCATTTCCTAACGGAACCCGAAGGCGGCGTGTCTGTTGACGTATGGACGGTCGAAACGCTCACAAGGTTAGATGTTTTCCCTTCTTTTTCGTTCTGTTACGATGTTTGTGGGGTAAATAACCCACAGAGTCATATTGCATATGATAGAACTATATACCAAGATATGACATATAGTGAAAAGAATAATTTTTTTTCGACCGATAACTGTATCAGCTTCGAAAAAAACAATTTCAACCGTACTACCGTTCTTGCATTCAAATTCTCTATTACCATTCTTACGTCCTACCTAGATACGGACACGACCCTAGATACGGACATGGTCCGATAGTCGGGGTATACATGGTCCCTCATTTAGAGTTATCTTCAGAATCTCATGTGCTTCTTCCCTTCCAATTCTTTTCTATTTCATTTATAAACACCTAAACTATAATCCCGTACGAAATGTGTGTATTATATCTCATAAATCAGACTTTTTTACTTAAAAATATGAAAAAATATCATAAATTTACCTATTTTCACTTTCCTGTATCACCGTAATAAAAAAAATAATACACAACCTTAATATATAATTTATACTGGTATCCTCCATAGCGCAATATACAATACTTTTATCGAACTTCCTTAAGTAACAAAGCAAATGCAATTTTTATAGTAATGTTGTATTCCACCTCCCTAGATACGGACACGCACCTATATACGGACACGCACTCTTCTATTTATATCAATATAATCATAATTCCTATCATTTCTTTTCCATGTTATAGGTATGGCAGACTCCTCAAGTGACAGTAGCAGTGAGGAGGAAGGAGAAAGACGTCTGGGAGTACGTAATGGGACTGGAGGAGCTCATGGTGACCCTATAGAATGGGCAGAATATGAGAACAAGAGGTATCACGAAAGGATGAATACTGATGACAACTTCCGCCAAACTAGGGCACACACCCACACTGAAGAGGAAAATTGCTTTTCAAAGTCCAAAAGCGGTTCTGAAAAAGGCAAAGGTAGTGGTATTAGATAAGAACACAGAAAAGAAAAGTACTTGTACTGCCGCCCTAGATACGGACACGGATAGAAATCCAGTCGAAAAAGAACCACAGGCTATGGAGGACAACAGCAGCGTCGTTAACATACCAGCCCCGCCTGAGGCACCACAGGTCCCCCTAGATACAGACACGGTGCGAGATGAACCACAGGCTATAGAGGACAACAGCAGCGTCGTTAACATACCAGTCCCGCCTGAAGCACCACAGGTCCCCCTAGATACGGACACGGATAGAAATCCAGTCGAAAAAGAACCACAGGCTATGGAGGACAACAGCAGCGTCGTTAACATACCAGCCCCGCCTGAGGCACCACAGGTCCCCCTAGATACGGACACGGCACGAGATGAACTTGAACAACCACCACAGCATATAGAGAGAAATGTCGGCAACATACCAGCCCCGCCTGAGGCACCACAGGTCCCCCTAGATACGGACACGGCGCGAGATGAACTTGAACAAACCACCACAGCATATAGAGAGAAATGTCGGCAACATACCAGCCCCGCCTGAGGCACCACAGGTCCCCCTAGATACGGACATGGCGCGAGATGAACCACAGGCTATAGAGGACAACAGGAGGGGCGTTAACATACCAGCCCCGCCTGAGGCACCACAGGTCCCCCTAGATACGGACACGGCACGAGATGAACTTGAACAACCACCACAGCATATAGAGAGAAATGTCGGCAACATACCAGCCCCGCCTGAGGCACCACAGG
Organism: Lepidonotus clava; assembly: GCA_936440205.1. Taxonomy (NCBI): domain Eukaryota; kingdom Metazoa; phylum Annelida; class Polychaeta; order Phyllodocida; family Polynoidae; genus Lepidonotus; species Lepidonotus clava. Next base: position 48,735,265 of record OW387141.1, on the reverse strand, counting down.
TCCCCCTAGATACGGACACGGCGCGAGATGAACTTGAACAACCACCACAGCATATAGAGAGAAATGTCGGCAACATACCAGCCCCGCCTGAGGCACCACAGGTCCCCCTAGATACGGACACGGCGCGAGATGAACTTGAACAACCACCACAGCATATAGAGAGAAATGTCGTTAACATACCAGCCCCGCCTGAGGCACCACAGGTCCCCCTAGATACAGACACGGCGCGAGATGAACTTGAACAACCACCACAGCATATAGAGAGAAATGTCGTTAACATACCAGCCCCGCCTGAGGCACCACAGGTCCCCCTAGATACGGACACCGCACCTCCACTGCCTACTACACCAAAGACAGAGGCAATACAGTTACTTAAGCAATTGAGTGTGACCCCCACAGCTGAAAGAGTTAGGGTGGTACTACCTGTTACAGCAACAGTGAATACTGTAAGGAATGCCTCACAAGAGGTGAAAAAGAAACTGTTTTCTGGAAAGAAAACAGTCGATAGGCTTGCCACAAAAATAGGCAAGACAATCAACCTACCAAGGAAGCTTGTCTTCAAATCAAATGCTAAGAAGAAGAGCATGGCTGCCTGCAACTGGAAAATTCAAAGGGAACGAGCAAGGGATTTTATGAAGAGGTCAGACAATTCATATGAGCTCCCTTCCATGAGAGACCAAGCATTTGGTAGAACCAAGTATGCATTGATGTTCACTCTTGATGCTTTGCACAAGAATTTCCTGAAGGAAAACCCTGATGTGAAGATGTCCTTTGCAGTGTTTGCCAGGGCTCGCACCGCCAACATACGCCTTATAAGATACACACAAAGAAAGCAGTGCTTGTGCCAGAAATGTGCTAACCTGTGCAACAAAACGGATGTGGTGAAGTCCCTACCGAAAACCCCACCTGGAATTGTGGCTCTAACAGATGCTGAAATAGCTGAAAAACTGGCCATGATCCCTGAGGGCCAGACAACAGTGAAGTACAAGCAGTGGTTAAGGCAGGAGGTAGATTATAAGGGCCAGAAGATCAAGAAGGTTAAGCTGTGTGACATATGCCAGGAAAAAGAAGAGTTTGTGCAAGAGTTCATGCAAGGTCTTCCAGCATACAGGGAGCATTTCCACCGGTTCTCAACCCAGTACAAGCAAGTGCACCACCTGAACAGCACACTCACACCCATGACAGCTGCCACATGTCAAATGGACTACAGTGAAAATTGGAGTTCACACTACTTCAATGAAATTACTGCAGTCTACTATGACAAAGCACAGGTATCCATACACCCAATGGTTGTACACTTCTGTTCGGAAGAGGGCAAGCTCAGAACCAAAACCTACATAGGGGTAACCAAAGAAGGTGCACACACCATACCTATAACATACACATTTGTGAAGAAAATGATGGCATTGCTGCTTGAAGACCTCCCTCAAATCACCATCATTCACTTTGTGAGTGACAGCCCTAGCAGCCAATACAGAAATCGTACAGCAGTCTGCATGATGAAGCTCTTCCCCAAGCTCTTCAATGGAATAAGAGGCTCCTGGACTTGGTTAGAGTCCGGCCATGGGAAAGGGCCATGTGATGGCGTTGGTGGAGGGATCAAAAAGAAAGCAGAAAACCTCGTGAAGGGTGGCAAGACCATGCGAAACATACAAGAATTTTCACAGAAGTCATCCAGGCAAGTGGTGTGAAGAGCCACATATTCCAGGCAACTACTGCAGAAATAGAAAAGAGCAGGGAAGAAATCCAAGACTGGCCAACAGTTCCTGTCAAGGGCCTCATGTCATGCCATGCTCTCGTGCCGAGTGGTAACAATGAGGTGTCTGTTAGAAACCTGTCATGTTTCAATGAGTGTTGCTACAAAGACAACTCATTTCCACTGCAGTGCAAGGGATGGGTTAAGGTTCCCTCAAAAAAAAATGATGATGTGCCTCTGGCAAAGCTCACAGAAAAGAAGAAAGAGATTGTCATTGTCGAAGATCAGGCAGATGATGATGTGCCTATAACAAAACTCATCCAACCCTGGATGGTGCTTGAGGGTGACCTGACTCAAGGTGATTATGTGACTCTGATTTATGGAAAACGCTGGTATCCTGTGAGGATCACTAAGGTGGAAGGTGACACCTTACACATTCTCTACATGGCGCCATGTCATGGCGCCTGGAAATGGGGCAGGCCAGACATAGGCACAGTTGAAAAAGATGCTGTATTATGTCGTATTGAGGAGCCAAAGCAGAAGGGAAAGCTATGGAGACTGAGAGAAAAAGATCTCAAGGAAGTGAACAAGAAATATGATGCCTACAAGGAGGGACTAGCACGTCTTTAGATATATATATAGTTACGTGTCCGTATCTAGGGAGGTCAAACAAGATTGTATTACTTTATAATATGACTTGAGAATGGAATTGTAGGCATTTTTTTGTATGTTTCTAACAGAGGAGAGGGTCTTTATACCATAGAATGCGTGTCCGTATGTAGGATGGCAGAAAAAAATAGTCTAACACTGATAGAATGTATTATTACATGTTTGGGTACTTGCGTGTCCGTATCTAGGGAGGTCAAACAAAATTGTATTACTTGATCAGATGACTTGAGAATGGAATAGTAGGCATTTTTTTGTATGTTTCTAACAGAGGAGAGGGTCTTTATACCATAGAATGCGTGTCCGTATGTAGGATGGTGGGAAAAAATAGTCTAACACTGATAGAATGTATTATTACATGTTTGGATACTTGCGTGTCCGTATCCAGGGCGTAATGACCCAACACTTGAATTTTAGCAGAAATATATGGAGAGAATAATTCTGTTACTATTTCTTGTAGTGACGCATCTATAATGATTCTATGTAGGCATGAGTAATGAAAAAATGCATTAAAGTTAGAAAATATTATCAGTAATGAATTTAATTGTATAGAATGAAAGTGTGGGATAACATATAGATATACCAACATATCAGCAAATATCATATATTGTTTATTTCACGATTGAAGTACTTCATATGCATAAACGGATGTTCTATAATAAGAAAATTAGATTAAATAGGACAGTAGTTATTGTTCATTGTATATAGGTTGACGTTTGCTGTTGCCTTGGGAACCATTTCTACGCGTGTCTGTATCTAGGGATTTCGTGTCCGTATCTAGGTAGCCTATTTTTTGGTGCACGATATAGATACAGTAAGTCAAGACCTTGCAACTATGCTATTCTGGTCAGTATATGTGTACTGATAAGATTAATATAGGTAATACTCACTAAATAATGCAGAGAAAAAATCAAGTGGCACAATATGTGGGTGTTCCGTAGTTATTTTTATACAGATTTAATACAAATTTGAATTTGTGAATTGAATTGCATTGAATGATATAGAAAATAAGGCTGGAAACATGCTTGGTTACATGCTTTAAGACATGTCAAATAATCATGGAAAAAAAACATTGCAATAAAAACGTTTTTTATTGAACTGATATGTGATGGTTGTTGTATACTTCTACATAGCATTCTAAGTAAATGTTGGTGAATTTGGCCGAAAAACGTGTCCGTATCTAGGTAAAGTTCACATTAGCATGGCAATAGGTTATATTAAACGAATAGGCTATATTATACATGTAAAGAAAGATCATAGTGTTTGCTTTTTACGACAAAAAAAATATATTTATTGCCTTTCATACTATTCATATCATAATAAATGCAAATAAGTAAGTTTTGATATTATATGTCGCAGAAAAAACGTAGAAATTGCATTGCAATTTCAAAATATAAAAAAAATAATAAATAGTATTAAAATATTCTGTTACAGTAAGCTGAAAGCCTAATATTGACGTATATCACTTAAAAAATATGCAAAGTACCTATTTTAATTGGTTACAGTGAAGTTAAAATATGTCGGTAGCTACCTAGATACGGACACGCTAATTGGGAAGGGTGGGACAGTAAAATATCTATATCTTGGTAATATATATATATTAGTGTTCCCAAATTTGCAAAATAAGAGATCGGTATTATACCTACATATATGCAAAAGAATAAAATGATATGAAGTTGTTTTTTTTTTCAGCCCTATATGGCTCCAAAATGCTGAATTGGCCCATTTTCATGAGAATCGACCATATATGTTAGTTAAATCTGTACATCATGGCTGAGTCCTGCAGACCAACATGTGTCGTCAGGGGCGGATCCAGGGGGGGGGGGTCCAGGGGGTCCTGACCCCTCCCCCTTTTTTGGTGGGCACTCAAACTTGCCAAAGAGAAAAAGCGTCGCGCGTGTGTGCATATGCACACACTTTTAGTACTTACCCTATATATGGACCCCCCCCCCCTTTTCGAAATCCTGTATCCGCCCCTGGTCTTAATCAGTTCTATGCTGTAAACAGTAGGTTCAGCCCTACGTGATGTCACAGGCTTGGGAAGCCGATGTATTTCAGTTCAGGTTTTTCTTTTGGATAAACACAAAACTACTAATGTTTGTAAAAGTGCAATGTACATGTGTAGATGTGCTTATATATGCATATAATATATATATATATATATATATATAAAAGCTCCCAATTGCAATGACCACTAGATGTGTAGATGTGTTTATATACGTATATATATATATATATATATATATATATATATTATTATGTATGCAGTTTTATGATACAATTGATCATACTCTCCATAAAAGGCAAATCAAACTTATGAAGACATAGATTTCGACGTACTAAAGGAAAGTGTTGATACAAGTCCATTCCATAAGTTCTTGGTAACAGGAGCTGAATAACTCGATAATCACTGACATGCTGAAACCAGCCTAGGCCATAAAACCGCGTGCCATAACATGTATGAGGATTCCTTCCCCTTTGACACATTGTTATTTGTACATTAACGTTGGCGTAAGAATGAACGCGTCTCTGTATACTGAACGCCCTGGTAAACTTTGTATTGTCTGACATGTTTATTATGAGGTAGATACACCTACGGCGTTAGACTACAGACGGAATAACACACTGCCCTCTTTTCTATGTATTCCCCGTTGACGGCACAGGTAAGTTCGGATGTCGGCTTTAAGTTAGGGAAAGGATGTGTTAAGCTTTTATTGGTTTGATAAATGCATTTCTGGGCCGGCTATTCTATGGGATAACTGACAAACAAGCAGCATTTATGTCAGTTTTGATGCAAAATAAGATGTTCAGGTCGAATAAAAACGGGTTAGACCAGCTTGGGGACAAAATTGTAAACGCAAAATTACAGCTGTTCTTTTGCTATGATTTTTCTTGTGGCACTTGTTTGTAGATGTTCTTCATGATAAACGTGAGGCTGAACCAGCCAAGTAGTTACTTCCTAAGATGTCAAGTAACAGTTGCGATATTGATGGTGAAGTGAAAGCTGACCAAATCAGAATGTTATAACAGTATTTTTTTTGGTGAGGTTATGACCCAGCCAAAACAAAACGTTATAAGAACATTCTGTTTGTGTTGAAGAAACTAACCAGGATTTTGTAATAACAATGCAGTGCAATGTTACACTAGAACATTGCAGCAATGTTATTGGGAGCCATAAAAAAGTAACAAGAACCAATACAGAACCAAACAGAATGTTCCTGTAACATTATGATAATGTATATGCTTAGCTGGAGACCCTCGCAGAGGACCAGGAACACCGTAGCCTTTATGTAGAGATGGACACACGGACGAAACATGTTGGCCCGGTGAAACAGGAATATTGCAAATATAGAGGCGGAAGGTAACTATTATCCCAGGATTTACGGGACAGTTATGAAAAAAGACACTTTGTGACTAAATTGTCCACATCACTTAACAGGAACACTAGCCCCGGCATTGCTTTAGCCTCTGTCTGGCTTCTACTGCCATTAAACATATTCTAATGACCATGTATTGTGATTTAGCTACAGGGTATACAGTTCACCTATGCCATAAATAAGGCAAATTGAAACCAATAACGAGTTCTGCGCTGGCTGCCCAAAAAGGTCCAATTTCCGACCCGCCATGATAAACATCAAGTTTGCTGATTGGACTGTATGAAATGAAGGTCGTATTTCTGTCGAGTCGTCGGCGTCTGTCTCTATGATGCACAATGCCTAAATAGAGCCTTAATATGGCGGCGTCTAGACGAGGTATGCCCCCCCCCCCCCAGCCCACTGTGGCCCTTTACAGGCAGTTTGCTCGGCATTGCTGGGGGCTGCATGACTAGACTAATCTGATAAACGCGGATGGAATAGGCCAGCCCGCAAGGAACACATGGGAACAGCAGCAATCGGCGGGTGACAGTCGCAGATGTCACGCATTTGTCTTGTGGCTGCTGTCATTGGGCGGCCTATTGCGGAGACAAAGAGAGCTCATATACCTGCGGAGACAGCACGCATCGTGAGTGGCTGCTGCACGGCATGCTGGGTAATGTGGGGAACGTGGCCCAGGCGCCGACTGCTAGTGTCCCCAGGATGGCCCTCTGCATCTAACTGTTACTGTCCCAATGACGGCCCTCTGCATCTTACTGTTACTATATCCCTAGGACGGCCCTCTGCAATTAACTATTACCATCCCTAGGATGGCCCTCCGCATCTTACTGCTACTGTCTCCAGGACAGCCCTCTGCGTCTAACTGTTACCGTCCTTAGCAAGGCCCTCCATATCTAACAGTTATAGTCCCAAGGACATCCCTCTCCACGTAACTGTTACTGTCCCCTGGACGGCCCTCAGCATCTTACTGTTACCATCCCCAGGACAGTCCTCTGCAACTAACTGTTACTGTCCCCAGGATGGACCTCTGCATGTAACTGTTACTGTCCCCAGGACTGCCCTCAGCATCTTACTGTTACTGTCCTTGGGACGGCCCTCTGCATCTAACTGTTAAAGTTCCTAGGACGGCCCTCTGCATCTTACTGTTACCTTCATCAGGACAGCGCTCTGCATCTAACTGTTACTATCCACAGGACGGCCCTCTACAACTAACAGTCCACTAGGCAATTTGGGCCTCGGCAATTGTATTTCCCCCTGATCACCAGTCAGTATGGTGTATTGAAATATACATGTTTGATCTGAATTGCTTGGAAAATTGCCCAGCGATTCAGCCGTTGATTTATCAAAACTGTATAAATTTCAATATAGCATACTGAAAGGCAACAAGGCCCAAATCGCCTAGTGGGTGTGGGGCTTAACTGTCCCCAGGATGACCCTCTACATCTAACTGTTACTCTTCCCATGATGGACCTCGGCATCTAACTGGATGGTGCTCTGCATCTAACTGTTAACATCCCCAGGACAGCCCTCGGTGTCTAACTGCTACTTTCCAAATGACGTCCCTCTGCATCGAACTGTTACCATGCCCAGAACAGACCAATGCATCTAACTGTTACAGACCCCAGGACAGCCTTCCACATCTAACTGTTACTGTCTAAATGACGTCCCTCTGCATCTAACTATTACCGTCCCCAGGATGGCCCTCCACATCTAATCAGATTTTATCATGTTTTACCATAATCAGTCACATTTTACATTGGGCCTTTCCAAGCCTAGATCTCAAGGCTGCGAAATTGAGCATATGCCTCTGCATTTACATAGAACGATCCGAGATATACCCACCCCTTATGGCAGCCCTCTGCTCGAACTGGACGGGGTGTGTGGGTGGGTGGGGGTAAGGTGTTATATCTCAGCTAATGCTATATGTATAGACATTGTGCAGAAAGGGTCACGTGACCAAAATTTGGTGATCGCCACGTGGTAACCACAACCATGTGTCTTTGAAACATATGAACAATTTTTAGAAAATAATTGATTATTTTAATTTTATGAGTTTTCTTTCGATACATTAGACAAACATTTAGTACATAGATACCTTAGAGTTGTGAATAATTATAACTTCAGATTGATCGCCAATATGGCGTCCATCTGAAATTTGGAGCTGTGAAGTCATGTGTACAACGACTATAGGAAAACAAACAGAGGTTCGAAGTGCAACCCTTAATATGAGGTGGGAATTGAAAGTTTACTGCCTGAATCCAAGGGCAGAGGTGTAAATTTTCTGATGTCCCGCCAAGTATCCAGGATCGTAATTTCAACCGAGGGTTGTTTTTCTTATATCATGAGGACAATAACAGTGGAGCAAAGTGGGCAGTATCGCAATGTCTTGAAATCTTATACACACGCGTTGACTAGTCCCAAGCAGTTTACCCTAAAATCCTTGATTTTTCTCTCATATATAGGGCTCTATCAGTTTCTCCATTCAATCAAATTGCAATATTATCTGGGCATCAGTATGTAACAATATTATGATTTAAATCTCAAGTGTGCTGAAGTCATTATTAGCACCCCTCGTTACACCTATAGAGTTGCCCTTCACTCTTACTCCTCCCTCTCCGTACGAAATATTCTTTCAATACTTTTTTAATATATTTTTCTGACTCGGGTAACACCAATAACTGACTTTGATATACCTTACATCAATATCTCCTCTCTTCTTCTGTTCTCCCCAACCCACAACCTCCTCCCCTCCCTTTCATCCCCTCCCCCTCCCCCTGGCCAACCCCTCTCGGTCATTTTGTCGGCCAATATGACTCCACTCTGTTCGTCATTTCTTTGTAGCTGCGGGACATGGCCGACCGGCGGATGATCGACGTTTTCAATTCGCCGCTGCAATATTCAAACAGCGCGACGGCGGCGAGGAAATGACATGCTTTCAGAAGTGGGCCTGGCCGCTGGGGGGAGGGGGGGGGGAGAGGGGTTGGGGATTGGCTTGGGGGGGAGCAGTTCGGGGGGGGGGGGGGGCTCGTCCATAATGTATCGGCAGGCGCCTCCCTCCGTTTCCAGCCGCCAGTCAGCGGAGGTAAGTGGACGGCGGGGCCTGTGATCACAATGCACCGAACTGGGCGAATAAACGGCCCTACATTTATGGGGAGGGGGCACTCACCACCACCCCCTCCCCCCTCCCCTTCCGCCCAACGTACCCTACAGCCCACCCCGCTACCCGGCTAACATCCACACACCTCCATGCCTACCCCACCTTTACAGAGGGGGTTTCTCAGTATGCGATAAGAGATGCGATATGACGATGTCGCAGTGAAGTCGCACATGTGGGAGATACAATTCTTGGTCAAGCCCCATTCACTGTGGCCTATTTTCCCGTCACAGAGATCAACGGAAATTTTATCTCAGGCATTCGCAAATGATTTCAGGTGAGACAAAATGATTGTGAACTTGCAAAATTGATCGTACAGCATTCACACTGAGAGGTAGGTTACCTTACGATCATTTTCGCAAGCAATCTTGCCTTGAATCGTACAGGATCTCTACGAAAATATTAAAGATGTTGAATAATTTCGCAAGGAAGCAGGTCGGACAGGGCTACCACAATCCAACGTTTCCAACGTTCACAGATCGCAGAGTGCTACGACAAACCACTTTCACCACATGCGGCGAATGGGGCTTTATGCACATGTGAAATACTAAAAATAGGCAATTGCAGACAATAATACCACTCCTGTGTGTGGCTCTGTAACGCAGATATTGCAGCTCCCAAGTCACATGGTATAAAAGCCCCTTGTGGAGGAGGAATGGGGGACATCCGAACGGGGAGAGAGGACCTCGATTGAAAACACCCGAGAGAAGAGCATCCCCCTCTATACCCATTCGTGCAGTATGCAGCGCTTCCTGTGGTGAGGTGTGAGGAAACTCTGTCTGCTATAGACACATCAGCTGAGAGAGACTGATACTAAACAGCTCATTGACTTCGCCGGAATTTACCCATTAACTGCTCAATTTCCTCAGCGATTTCAGGAAATTTCCGAAATATTACCTGTAGATACTCCACGTCACTTATTTCCAAACATTAAAGTGACAAAAAAAAATTCAATTTTCAGCAATGTTCAGAAAAATCCGATGAGCCAAATTGATATCGATATTCTGCCTTTCTATTCTCTGGTCATCATTACTCTGAGGCTATACTGCATCAGTGTAGCACTTATATATAATGATCCGATCATGTGACCTTTCTGCACAAGGTGCTGCAGGAAAGTAACCATATGCCACGTGCCTGGGGGACCTTTAATTAACCTAAATGTGGGTTAGGTCCTCCAGTCCACAGACATGTTATCTGTCACCACCAGTACTGAGGATGGGTGTGGGGTCTTCTGACGACCTGCAGTCTACCCAGTACTAAGGAGAACTCTGATTGGTCCACCTCTCGTCTACCCAGTACTAAGGGGAACACTGATTGGTCCACCTCTAGTCTATCCAGTACTAAGGAGAACTCTGATTGGTCCACCTCTAGTCTACCCAATACTAAGGGGAACACTGATTGGTCCACCTCGAGTGTACCCAGTACTAAGGAGAACACTGATTGGCCAATTTCTAGTCTACCCAGTACTAAGGAGAACTCTGATTGGTCCACCTCTAATATACCCAGTACTAAGGGGAACACTGATTGGTCCACCTCTAGTCCACCCAGTACTAAGGAGAACACTGATTGGCCCGCTGCTAGTCTACCCAGTACTAAGGGGAACACTGATTGGTCCACCCCTTATATACCCAGTACTAAGGGGAACACTGATTGGTCCACCTCTAATATACCCAGTACTAAGGGGAACACTGATTGGCCCGCTGCTAGTCTACCCAGTACTAAGGGGAACACTGATTGGTCCGCTGCTAGTCTATCCAGTACTAAGGGGAACACTGATTGGTCCACCTCTAGTCTATCCAGTACTAAGGAGAACTCTGATTGGTCCACCTCTAGTCTACCCAGTACTAAGGGGAACACTGATTGGTCCACCTCTAGTCTATCCAGTACTAAGGAGAACTCTGATTGGTCCACCTCTATTCTACCCAGTACTAAGGGGAACTCTGATTGGTCCACCTCTAGTCTACCCAGTACTAAGGAGAACACTGATTAGCCCCCCTCTAGTCTACCCAGTACTAAGGGGAACACTGATTGGTCCACCTCTAGTCTACCCAGTACTAAGGAGAACACTGATTGGTCCACCTCTAGTCTACCCAGTATTAAGGGGAACACTGATTGGTCCACCTCTAGTCTACACAATACTAAGGGGAACACTGATTGGCCCACCTCTAGTCTACCCAGTACTAAGGGGAACTCTGATTGGTCCACCTCTAATATACCCAGTACTAAGGGGAACTCTGATTGGTCCACCTCTAGTCTACCCAGTACTAAGGGGAACTCTGATTGGTCCACCTCTAGTCTATCCAGTACTAAGGGGAACTCTGATTGGTCCACCTCTAGTCTATCCAGTACTAAGGGGAACACTGATTGGTCCACCCCTAGTCTACCCAGTACTAAGGGGAACTCTGATTGGTCCACCTCTAGTCTACCCAGTACAAAGGAGGACACTGATTGGTCCACCTCTAGTCTACCCAGTATTAAGGGGAACTCTGATTGGTCCACCTCTAGTCTACCGAGTACAAAGGGGAACACTGATTGGTCCACCTCTAGTCTACCCAGTACTAAGGGGAACACTGATTGGGCCATTTCTAATCTATCCAGTACTAAGGGGAACACTGATTGGTCCATCTCTAGTCTACCCAGTACTAAGGAGAACACTGATTGGCCTACCTCTAGACTACCCAGTACTAAGGAGAACACTGATTGGTCCACCTCTAGTCTACCCAGTATTAAGGGGAACACTGATTGGCCTACCTCTAGACTACCCAGTACTAAGGAGAACACTGATTGGTCCACCTCTAGTCTACCCAGTACTAAGGGGAACACTGATTGGCCTACCTCTAGACTACCCAGTACTAAGGAGAACACTGATTGGTCCACCTCTAGTCTACCCAGTATTAAGGGGAACACTGATTGGTCCACCTCTAGTCTACCCCATACTAAGGGGAACTCTGATTGGTCGACCTCGAGTGTACCCAGTACTAAGGAGAACACTGATTGGTCCACCTCTAGTCTACCCAGTATTAAGGGGAACACTGATTGGTCCACCTCTAGTCTACCCCATACTAAGGGGAACTCTGATTGGTCCACCTCTAGTCTACCCAGTATTAAGGGGAACACTGATTGGTCCACCTCTAGTCTACCCAGTACTAAGGGGAACACTGATTGGTCCACCTCTAGTCTACCCAGTATTAAGGGGAACATTGATTGGCCCACCTCTAGTCTACCCCATACTAAGGGGAACTCTGATTGGTCGACCTCTAGTCTACCCAGTACTAAGGGGAACACTGATTGGTCCACCTCTAGTCTACCATTTCTAAGGGGAACTCTGATTGGTCCATCTCTAGTCTACCCAGTACTAAGGGGAACTCTGATTGGCCCACCTCTTGTCTACCCAGTACTAAGAGGAACACTGATTGGTCCCCCTCTAGTCTACCCAATACTAAGGGGAACACTGATTGGCCCACCTCTAGTCTACCCAGTGCTAAGGGGAACTCTGATTGGCCCACCTCTAGTCTACCCAGTACTAAGGGGAACTCTGATTGGCCCCCCTCTAGTCTACCCAGTGTTAAGGGGAACTCTGATTGGCCCACCTCTAGCCTATCCAGTACTAAGGGGAACTCTGATTGGCCCACCTCTTGTCTACCCAGTACTAAGAGGAACACTGATTGGTCCCCCTCTAGTCTACCCAGCACTAAGGGGAACACTGATTGGCCCCCCCTCTAGTCTACCCAGTACTAAGGGGAACACTGATTGGTCCACCTCTAGTCTACCCAGTACTAAGGGAAACTCTGATTGGCCCACCTCTGGTCTACCCAGTACTAAGGAGAACACTGATTGGCCCACTGCTAGTCTTCCCAGTACTAAGATAGGGGAAGCACGGATTTGCCAATTTCGAGTCCACCCGCCACATGGCCCATGTTAATTGTTGGTGTGGACGGTGTAGATAACAATTAACACACAGGCACATGGCGTTTATCGTCCATTACAGCCGGACACGTCGACTTAGGGAGACATCTGCCTTTTGTCAGGGAAGCGGCTCGATTAGAGGTCAACACCATTCGTGAGCTCTCAACCTCTGAGCGGAGATTCCATGTGGCCACAAACTGGCGTCATAAGGTTTAACTTGCCCAGGATGCCCTCATCGATTGGGATTTTCTGGGCAACATTGCCAAAGTTTTAAGGCCACATGGAATCCCTGATTTGGGGGAAATCACACTTAGGAATCTTTTGGAAGATGTCACTTAGCAGTATGATCTGATAGACATTTGATGGATGAATATAATTAATTTCTCCATATATTTTTTGTTTAGACCAACTTCACTTACAGTCACATTTGTGTTCTTCCAGTCGGATTGAGGGGTTTGGGGTATGGTAATAGCATACATCGAGATGAACAATTTGAAGTTAATTCAGTATTGGCCACATAATCAAAAATAGACATGTTAGAAAATAATACCATAAGATCACTCGAGAACAGTCCAGGGAAGTTTCAATTGATCTTAAAGAAATAATCCGTCCCATGTTTTGATTGCGGTCTTGAACTTCATCTTTGTAGTCACACGCTGTAAAGTCTCAGGCAGTCTATCCTACAGAGTGCATCCTCTGTAGTACAGACTATTTTGTACCTTAGTTAGATAAGTCCTTGGTTTTAAAAATGTAATTTTGCTGTTGCTGCGAAGATCTATTTGTGTTTTATAATGATCCAGATTTTCTTTTAGACTTTGCCTATACATTACTGACAGAAGGTTCCGTTTGCGCATGATAGACATGTCTTCTGTTCCATGGAGGAACATTAATTCTTGGCTTGTTAGACCAGAATGTATACCGAAATCAACAGTCTTTACAGCCCTCTTTTGGAGAGAGTCGAACCTATCAACATTCACCTTACTACCAGTTTCTATCAAAAAATCACCATAATCCATAATTGGTCAGATGCAAGTTGTGTATATAATCCTTGCCACGTTATTCAATATATAAGTTCTTATCCTCTACATGAGATATAACTTCCGATTTGCCTTATTATGAGTATTATGACATATAATATACATCCCCTGTTACAGCTGTCATATTGATTACACTTTTCGTGACGTTCATGCCACTTCTGGGTCCTCTATTGTGGAGGCAGGGTGATCACGTTGTAGCATGTCGAGTTTACAAAAAATCAAATTGTAGCATGTCTTTGTAGCTTATTACTCTTCCTGTTGCATGTCAAATTTAATATCTGGTTTGACATCCCTTGTCGCATGTCACATGACAGACGTAAGGAGAGACGTCCAAATTCACCACGGCAGGTAGCAGCCAATAGTCGATGACTTGACATCATGTTGCCACCATTCTCAGATTGCGACCTGTTGCCATTGGGCTGCAGCCTGATAGGAAATTGGTTGAGACACTATCTTATTGACACTTAATGACACTACCTTAATCTCCTTTGATTAATTGATTAATTAAATAGCCTAATGAGGTGATTAGGATATGTAAAATATACAAACATGAAAGAAATGTTCCACTCTAATCTTTCCTCCCAATGTTGTCTTAAGAAAGGTTGGTGTCTGGCACCTTGAATGGGATAGTAATTGATTATAGAACGCTGCAGCCACTCAGTGGCCTATAGATGTGTTAGTTTTCATTCTGCTGCAGCCTGCCACAGCTTCTCAGGTTCACAGCTGCTGAATGTTACTCCTAAAGAAATGGCCATGTTGCTGTGTCAAATACAAGGGCTAATGGCCCCCTACTGGGTCTGGACAAACAAAGAACAATTTTAGCTGAGCAGTTTAGAACTTCACCCAAGGGCACAGGGGGCATGAGGGCTGACCAGCAGTTGGAGTGGGCAAGGGGGCAGCTGGGTCAATGAACGGGGAAACAGACGAGGAGGTAACGGCGCAGGAAACTGGAGTTGAAACCAAAGAGGATGCACGTAACATGATATAGGGGCGAGGCAAAGGGGAGAGGTGGGCTGAGCCCATCTCCAGAAATATGAGCCCGCCACTTCCCAGCCATCAAAATATCGAAATTCAATACGACAATTTGCTCCTATACTTTCAGTGAGAGGGTAATTCAACACCAATTGATATCAAGATCTGATAGCCTACACCGAAAAAAAGACGATGGTTCGAATGTTATTCCGAAATCCTAACTTTGGAAGTTGTCATGTTGACTATGCTTTTTTTGTGCAAAACATCTGACTTTTTCTGACTAAGGCTCAGATATTTTGACTGCCCCTTGGTCAGCTTGAATAAATACTGTGGTATAGTGATCTGTATGGTTGTATGCACTGAAAAAGAAATTAAAAATGTATTTTTATTGGTATGTTATTTCATCCATATTTTAGTACATATATCTCTAGATATGCAGACTGAAAGTGCATGGCTATATCAAAATGTATTAGTGTTTAAAGGTTTATGATGATCAAATGAATTATTTAATTTTGGGGATAGTATAAATTAGCCTTTAGCTCCAAGCTTTATCTATGTGTATCGAGTTGATTCTAAAGGGAAAATAGGGTCACTGCCCTGCATAATCAGACAGTAGTTGCCTCCTCAGTGAGGTGTCATGCCTACCAAAAATACATAAATGGGTTGACTAAAGATAATTGCCTACAAGATTCCATAAAATTATAAGAAGAACAATTTTTTTTCTTGAAACCACACTGCATATTGTATGTTCAATGTAGTCTGATTGCTTTGAAGGAAATGAAGGTGAATCATTTCACCATACATTTCTTTGTAAACAATTATACACGAGTTTAGCTTTGTGGACAGCTGAGGGTCAAAGCAAGCCTCGTTCACTGCAAGTGTTAAGAGTTTCTGCAATCTGTGAATATTATTATTAGGCCCACCGCACACTATGCGATATTTGCAACTGCAAATTTAGAAATATCACAGAATAAGGGCAATGAGTCGAAGTATCTTTTTCCCTGCTCTCTATGACAAACAGATAATTCAGAATGAATAGACCCTGTGTTTAAAGGACAAAGGAAAGGTCAGCAGTGGGAGGCAGGGCGGCACAGGAAGGGCAAGGGCCAAAGGGTGGGGTGATTTGCGGCTTGGTAATGTTAGCAAGGAGTCAAAACACAGATTCAAACCAAGGCCTATGCCCTTTTGTCAACAATGATTATCTGGTGGCAAGTCTTTCACAAAATGAATAAAACTGCTGTCTCAACATGGTATTTGACTTGATATGATTTGAACTACTTAAACTAAATAGTACGATACATTTTCTCGTTACCAAAGCATTTAGAAAGGTAAGAGTTTTGTAGACGTTCAGGATATAACATGTAATAATCAATACATTGGCAGAGATGAACATTGACAACACAAGTCTTCTCAGTGCCAGTATGTATTAGTGCACTTTGCCAACTACCTCCCAGCCCAAACAGCCATAAAGCCTCCCAAAACCTGAATCCAGAGTGCACGAGGCCCATTTGTTAACAGACGCGGTGTCTGAGCGGCTCAGCGCATGTCTATACATCTGTCTGTCTGTGTACCCCTGAGCAGCTCTGAGTGGATGGTGTGTGTGTGCGTGTGTGTGTGTGTGTGTGTGTATGTGTGTGTGTTTGTATATTTGTGTGTGTGTGTGTGTGTGTTTGTGTGTATGTGTGTCTAGGTGTGATTCTGTCTGTTTGT
The DNA here is from genome assembly GCA_936440205.1 of Lepidonotus clava. NCBI lineage: Eukaryota > Metazoa > Annelida > Polychaeta > Phyllodocida > Polynoidae > Lepidonotus > Lepidonotus clava. The sequence continues at coordinate 48,718,750 of OW387141.1, read as the reverse complement.
ATGTCTCTGAGCTGTTCTTTGTGTGTCTGTATCCTTATTTCGAGGACCTAAATATACGTGTCTACAGCTCTTTTACCAGGTCGTGTACCCAAACCTTGTTGACCTTTCCTCTTGAACAGTGATAAGTAGGTTATATTCTTTGTTTCGTACCCTACTGTTGATGTGAAATAGTAGTCAAATGTTAAAACTATCAGATTATAAGTGTTTGAAATGATTTCTTGGTGCATTTATGTCATGTCAGAAACAGCTGGGAACACAAACAAACAAGCAGGAAGTACCTTCTCACCACTGATATAGATGTTATGGCCATAGTGAAAGTTGGTTTAATTTGAAATTGTATAAGCTGTGTAAAATCAGCAAATGTGCTAGTTGTCATGTCGATGAAACACTCAAGGGGGCTATGATGTTGAGTTTACCGACATGTCTTACAGGCTATCTTCAAACGGTTTTAGGCTTCACGAGGCAATCAGTTGTAAATTTAGTACAAAAAGCGTGCATCTTTTGGCGGCTTTGCAGTTGGCGTGTGTCAAGGACTCCGACACCCCAAGGACGACCCCCTGACCACCTAGACCTCCCCGGCACGTCTTAACCCGGTGTTTTGTCCACTCAAAGGTCAGCCCATGTATCACTGCCCCGCAGACCGCCTCCTCCCCCGGCCAGAGCCAGCCCGCCCTGAATAATGCATGAGTGAGCAATTCAATCGGACAGCCCTAAGAACCACGCGCTTCGACAGGCCAAAAAATGACACTCAAATAACGAGGAAATCGCAGGAATTCAAATTTCAAATAATTTCTTCCTTTTTTCCCCCTCTCTGAATGCACTACTTGATCTGAACAGTTCCGTGAGAATTGGAGAGAGTGACTGATTGGTCAACCAGAGCCTGCCGATTGAAACTGGGTACATGGAAAACTGATCTGGTCCGGGAAAAACCTGATGTAACGTTACATTTAAAGCATTGTCCGTCTTGTTCTTTGTATCAATAACACTTGATGACCCGCTGATCGCCTTAGTGAGAAGCACTATCAGTTTAATATTATCTTTTGATGATTGTTGAAATGCTCCACAGGAAGCACCCATCAAGCATACAGCGCTATTGTTATGTTGCAATAACGTTCTGTTTAGTTCTGTTCTGGCTCATATTGTATTATTTTGATGGCACCCAATAATGTTTTTTAAAACCTAACAGAGCACTGTGATGTTATTGTAACATTTGTTATTAAAATTTCCTTTCACTGAAAGATGACATTGTCATTGCATTATATATTGGGAAGGTCTCAACTTCACTAAAATGTAATGCTATTATAATAATTATTCTGCTGGTAAGTCTTAACCTAATGTAAAATAATGTTACATGAACATTTAGCAAGTAACTGACTGCCCAAAAAGGTGTGGTCACAGAATGTGCATGTCACATTGCTGCTTGCCTGGGCACCCTCCATACTTCCTGAATATCCACTGACACCATGAGCCTTAGGGCCCATCACTGGGTGGTTCATTATCTATATGTTGCCACTTCGTATTTGACAGTACATATCACGGCTGCCAATATGCTCCAATAATTAAAGTAACCCTAATACACTCCGTCACATGCAATCCTAGTTAAATGCAATGATCACAGGTCGGTTTGAATGTGGATATCTTAAGGGTGAGTCCCAGACCAGTTACTAGGCGGAGGACACATGGGACGGGAACAATGAGGGGTGGATTGGGGGGTTGGTGTCTTGGCCGTCGATGCCTTCCTTCGCTAGTCTCTTTCATGTGCCAGCTCTTCGACGTGTTGGGAGTATCGGGCCGACGCTGGCCTAGAGGGTGGTAGCCTGGGGCTGAGCCAGTCGCACCTTCGTACTTCCGGCCACCGGAGGACGACTCACAATTTTGGGCTTTCGGACTTGTCTGGTCCTCTGGTCTTGTACTGTCTTTAGGGCTGTTTCGGGCCTTCAGGCCATATTTCGGTCCTTCAGGTGTTTCGGACCCTGTCCTGCTTCTTAAGCTATTTCCTATGAACTTCTACTAATATTACCTCAACTTATCAGAGTTACTTAGTTTCCTATCATCTCATTGACTTAGACCCTGTTTAGGGCGTTATTATAGGAAGAAGACACAATGTCATGTGGACACAAGGAGTACCAAGATGGAACTGTTTATTTCGGGCTGCACCGCCCCCTATTATAGTCTACTGCTCGGCCCTGATTGGCCAATAGAGGTCACGTGGTCATTATGACGTCATATCCGGTTTACAATACTTTCGGGATTCGGGATTCGGGATTCAGGATTCCCGGGTTTCGGGTTTCGGTCACATAAAAATACACTTTTACTTTACATCATTCTATTTGTTTGTGATACCGACGCTGACATGCTGATGAATAGACATTCATCACACTATCAAGCAGAACGTAATTTCACCAGTGGCCTCTCTTAAAGGCGCATTACATACACATTAGGGAATCCTGTAATTAGATGGGTGTGAGAGGTTTAACCTATACGTTGAAGTGCCTGACTGTTCTGAACGTGTATATTTCCATCCAGCGGAATGATTGCGCAACAATAAAAGTGTCATACTCAGCGCATTTAATACTATTCGTATTATATTATTATATTATATTCTTAACAATTATCGTCATTTAGAATTAATGAATTGTCATTTGTCCCATAGCCACATGTTCTTGATCACCACCTGCTGATCACATTTTGCTGTTGCCAAAGGTCTATAGCCCGAACCTTAGTGTAGCAACACAGCCTATAAATGCACAGAGATTCTGAATTGTGTGTTATAGTCGTTTTTATATTCAGCATAAGGCCATTTACCACATGATCATGTATTCATTCATTCTCTTTTTTTGTGGCACAGAGAAGAAATGTTTCCATTAGGATGAAATGTTAGTGTGCCAGGAAACGTACATGGTTTTTATCTTTTGGACTGCAAGACGCAAAAGGCTTCCTGAAAAAAAAACATAAAAGAAAGTACTTCTATGAATCCCTATCGTAAGTTCATATCACGAGTCCATGAATATTGAAAGGAAGCTGCGACCATGTATGCTATATGACAAAGGAGAGTTACTAAGGGACATGTTAACCAAATGTCTGATTCTAAAGATCAGGCCATGAGTTATACATGTACACATGGCATTTCATGATGGGCAATTTTGTGTACATGGGCCTTTCTACAATATCTGTACATGAACTTTTCAGGGTATATGATATGTGTACATCGGCCTTTTTACAGTGAGTATTATGTGTACATGGCCCTTTTCACAGTGAATAATATGTAAACACGGGCCTTTCCACATTGAGTAATATAAATATAAATGGCCTTTTCATGGTGAGAAATACATGTACACAGGAGTTTTCATGGTGAGTAGTATGTGTACACAGGCATTTTCGTCAGGCACATGTTCTATGGGCTGAAACACAGATGAGGGTTCCTCAACATGGCCTCACACTGGACCTGGACCTTAGAGCCCAAGTAAGGGTGGATTAAGCAAACGTTGTCTGGTCGTCGATTGACGTGGAATTGTTTATGTCATTCATCATTCTAAGGAACTCTCATCAGCCATTTTGAAAATGTACATTAGTGCCACATGCATGTGTCACGATATAATAGCTTATTAAATTATATATTTCTACAATAAAACAATTATATGAACAGTCTTACAGCACTGTTTGGTAATACATATAGTCAGGAGCATAATGTCGTAATTCAAACAAAGATCAGACAATATTTTTACATTTTAGAGAGATAATGAGTGACTTCAATTATATAGGAGAAGGACACACAAAGTTTGCCCTTTGTACTGCTTTAGATAAAAGATTACTTTCTTGTAAGGTTAATATCTTATTGAGACGTTGGCCATCATTGGACACTTTTAGTTGTATCACTGCCATATACATATGCATATCATGAGTCTGTTATAAGGATGTTCTGCTTTCATCGAGGTGACATTAGTGTCACATGGATGTGGCACGGATATGTCATACGGCGTTGCCTATTATACGGTCTATGTGAGATGAATAGACACACAAGATCTAGACGATGGATACAATACAGATATATGGAAGGCCTTGTCACCTTTGGTTCGGAGCTCACACTGCAGAGAGCCTGCCCAGAAAGGACTGGGCTGGAGCCTCTATGCCAACTATCATAGGCAAATTTGTGTTGAGCAGAGTTTTACACGGCAGAGCAGTAGGTGGGGCATTCAGGTAGGGGTGGGGGAAATAGGTGAGGGATTCTGTGAAGAGGCTTCCCAGACAAGCAGCAATGTAACAGGCACGTTCTGTGACCATACTTTTTTGGTTAGTCTGTTACTTAAATCGTCACGTAACAATTATGTTATTTTAGGTGAGGTTGAGACTCACTAAAAAGAATGTTATACTAACATACCATTTTCGTGATGTTGAGACCTTACTCATACAGAATGTTATAATAATGTTATCTTTGCATTATAACAAGAATTATAACAAGAATATAATGTCACAATAGCATCACAATCCAATCTTGCAACGATAGGTTCTGAAGATGTTTTTGGGTGCCATGGAAAGAATGTAAGAAGAACCAAACCAGAACTAATCAGAACGTTGCTGCAATGTTATAATAGCATCATATTCCTGCTTGGGTTATAGCCGGACCCTGCAGATGTGTGTGGGTGGGAGGAGATTACAGGCGGGACTGCACGGAAACTGCCTGGTCCTTCCTACGCCCCACCTAACCCCCTTACCCCCTAACCCACTCACTCCAGTATCCCAACCCCTCACCACACCTGTATTATACCTTAGCCCCATAGCCTGGGCTGGTAGAACCCTCATGAGACGCTGGGAGCCCAGAGGTGGGCTTTTTATGGTAATGAATGCCATGAGAAGCCGTGTCTGGGTTGGGGGGATTTCACACTGCATTATAAGGTGAGCGAAACCAACCCGGCCGGGGTGTGAAATATTGAAAGGAGGCGGTATTGAGAGCCTTACGTGGGGCCTACAAATCACCCCTTTAGCCCCCTGCTGGACCTGGCTGGGCACATGTCGCTACTGGATCGATGCATTGATTGGTCCGGGTATGAGGGATGAGCTGCATGCGGTTTGTCTGTCACTTGTTCATCATGAGGTCTGAGAGGTTCTGTCTTAAGGACAAGGATGTCCGGTTTGTTTGTCACCTGTTTATCGGAAGGTCTTACAGGTTTTGTCACGGGGAGCAGGATGCCAAGTTTGTTTGTTACCTATTCAACACAAGGTCTGAGAGGTTTTTAGCGAACAGGACCCCTTGTTTGTCAGCTGTTCATCAAAGAGTATGAAGGGTTCTGCTTTGGGGAGAAGGATGCCTAGTTGTCACCTATTCATCATGAGGTGTGAGAGGTTTTATGGGGAGCAGGATGGATGAATGTTTTGTTTGCCAACTGTTTATCAAAAGTTCTGACAGCAGGATGCCCGGTTTGTCTGTCATATGTTCAACACAAGGTATGCGGGGTTCTGTCTCGGGGAGCCTGATGCCCGGTTTGTCTGTCACATGTTCATCATGAGTACTGACAGGTTCTGTCTCAGGGAGAAAGATGCCCTGTTTGTTTGTCACCTCTTCACCATGCAGTCTGAGATGCTTGGTTTGTCTATCATCACAAGTTAATCACAAGGTATGATGGGTTCCGCTTCAGGGAGAAGAATGCCTAGTTCATTTCTCACCTGGCCATCAAAAGGTCTGAGATGTTCGGTGTTAATGAGCAGGATGCCGTGTTTGTTTGTCAACTGTTTATCACAATGCCTGACAGGTTCGGTCTTAGGGACAAGAATGCCCGGTTGTGTGTCAAATGTTCATCACGAGGTCTAAAAGGTTCTGTCATGGGGATCAGGACACCCAGTTTGTCTGTCATCTGTTGGTAATTGGAGGGTCCAGGGGAATAGGATTGTGTGACCCTACTAACTGCTAGGTTGCATTTGGGCATTTCCATGCAAATATATTATAGAACCTATCGAAATAAGATAACAACGCATTTTAGTATATATAGACATTGTACAGATGACGTCAGATTTTCCAAAATGGGATGGCCGCCATATGGGTGATCAATTTATAGTAAATACCATTCTCAATTCTAATAAATCATAATCAATTATCCTCATCCTTCAGACTTTAGAATTCTAAATGTATTACATAACCACATGTTTATGATCACCATAATTATGGTGATTACCAAGTCTGCGTCCTAGGCTCGTTTGTTTTCACATGAGGGACCTATTTCAGTCTCACAGACTATATATATATCCACCCCCTTCCCTGTGCCTTTGGTGCAGGGCTGGCTGCTCCAGGGAGGCAGCCCCTTATATATAGGCAGCTCCTTGGCTTTAAACACCCCCAACACCAGCTGCTACACCCCAGGCTCAGTGCGGACCAGGAACAGCCTGTCTAACATAGATAGCGCCTATATCGATTGACGCCGATCTTAGTTGTAAGACCAAGCTTCCCCTTTTTAGTAAACACGGGCTTAGATATCAATTACCGCGGCGGGTCGTACATACCTCCCCGTACGCCCCTGGAGGCACCTGCTACACGCTAGACGTTAGGCGTGGGCAGGCCTATACATAGGCCGCACTGGTTAATTCATGGAAGCTATTTAATCTGCCCTGTCTTTTTTATTCTGTGTTTGAGAGAGTGGTCGCCAATAGACGTATATATGTATGGTAATATAGAACTCATCCCCAGCAGAATTGTACACTCCATTGCGGCTTGTCATGATACATCTTGGTCTAATTGTGGCTGGTGTAGCTGTATGGGGTACCACCAGACCCGCTCAGGAGGCTCCCGAGCGGAAAGGAGTAGTCAATGCTGAGAGGGCCCAGGATTTCTTCATTCGCCCTGGTGAATGCGGTTTGTCGTAGGCCTCTGCGATCTGTGAACGTTGACAACGTTGGCTTATCGTAGCCCTCTGCGACTTGATTCCTTGTGAAATTATTCAACAAGTTTAATATTTTCGTAGAGAACCTGTGCGATTACATACGAAATTGCTTGCGAAAATTATCACAAGGGACCTCAGTGTGAATGCTATACGATCCATTTCTATAGCCTGCGGCAATTGTCTCATCCATGTGATTATTATCCTAGGCATAAGACAGAATTTTCGCTACTCCCTGCGACAGGACCATAGGCCACGGCGATTGGGGCTTAAACTACCAACAGCAGATATGGAATCCTGCTGCGATTTACAAATATTGAAACTTTTGACCATGGTATGTTTTTTTTTTCTTGATGTGATTATATGAATAGGATTTTCCCTAAGCGTTTTTAGGTAACCCTCATTGTTGAGCCTACTTGAGACTTGTTGTAGACTCTGGGACTGGTTAAACTCGGTACACTGTTACCTGCCTAGGGAGGCTGTATTCAATCTACGGCCCGCGCATCATCCCTGCAAAATGAGCCAGGGCAGGGGCATCCAGCTAGGCAGAGGGATTTTACTGGGCAGGGGGATCTTACTGAGCAGGGGAATCTAACCAGGCAGGGGGATCTTACCAGGCAGGGGAATCTAACCAGGCAGGGGGATCTTACCAGGCAGGGGGATCTTACCGGGCAGGGGGATCTTACCAGGCAGGGGGATCTTACTGGGCAGGGGGATCTAAAAGGGATCTTAAAGGGCAGGGGGATCTTACCAGGAAGGGGGATCTTCGTGGACAGGGGGATCTTCGTGGGCAGGGGGATCTTCGTGGGCAGGGGGATCTAACCAGGCAGAGGGATCTTACCGGGCAGGGGGATCTTACCAGGCAGGGGGATCTTACCAGGCATGCAGGGGGATCTTACCGGGCATGCATGGGGATCTTACCGGGCAGGGGGATCTTACCGGGCATGCATGGGGATCTTACCGGGCATGCATGGGGATCTTACCGGGCATGAATGGGGATCTTACCGGGCATGCATGGGGATCTTACCGGGCATGCATGGGGATCTTACCGGGCATGCATGGGGATCTTACCGGGCATGCATGGGGATCTTACCGGGCAGGGGGATCTTACTGAGCAGGGGGTTCTTACTGGGCAGGGGGATCTTACAGGGCAGGGGGATCTTACCAGGCAGGGGGATCTTCCTGGGCAGGGGGATCTTACCAGGCAGGGGGATCTTACCGGACAGGGGGATCTTACCAGGTAGGGGGATCTTACCAGGCAGGGGGATCTTACCAGGCAGGGGGATCTTACTGGGCAGGGGGATCTTACCGGGCATGCAGGGGGATCTTACCGGGCAGGAGGATCTTACCGGGCATGCAGGGGGATCTTACCGGGCATGCAGGGGGATCTTACAGGGCAGGGGGATCTTACCCGACAGCGGGATCTTACCAGGCAGGGGGATTTTACTGTGCAGGAGGTCCAAAACAAGGCAGGGGGATCTTACTGAGCAGGGGAATCTTACCAGGAAGGGGGATCTTACCAGGAAGGGGGATCTTACCAGGCAGGGGGATCTTACCGGGCATGCAGGGGGATCTTTCCGGACAGGGGGATCCAACTTTGCAGGGGGATCTTACTGGGACGGGGGACCCAATACCGGGCAGGGGGATCCTCCCGGACAAGGGGATCGCAGAAGCAGGGGGATCTTACTTGGATGGGGCATGCTACCCAACAGGGAGTCTTACCAGGCAGGGTGGTATGCAGCACGATTCATAAGACTTAAGCGCCGTACCAACTAGGCGACTTTGGGACGAATCGGTGTTGAAGTCGGCGCCGCCATCGGAACAGCCGTCAGCAGACTGTGCTTAGACAACCGATACCCACACATAATCGGCGCCGATCGTCGGTGCCGATCACGCCGATCCCTTTTAAACATGTTTAATAATTTTACGTCGGCGTCGACTGACAGTACCAACCGTCGGCGCCGACTACCGTGCCAACGTCGGCGACGACTTCGGCCCGTCGGTAAGTGGGTATGGGGCTTTGATCTTACTGGGCAGGGAGGGTATGCCACACTACTTATAAGACTTAATCCTACCGAGCAGAGGGATATGCAGCGTTATTATAAGTCTTAGTATTACTTGGCAGGGGTTATGCGGCACTCCTTATAAGACTTCATCTCAACGGGTAGGGTGGTATGCCTTGCTACTTATAAGACCCAATTCACGGCCCTCGATTGCACTCGCCGTATGTGGCTTACCCTGAACTTTCCATTTTCCGCGCCTCCCTTATCAACTGCCTCTCACAACTTATCGCCGACTAAGTTTATTGCATATTGGCGAAAAGCAATCCGTTACCATAGGTTCCCCCTGAGGTGGGGGTCTGGTCTATACACCAGTAGGCACTGTGTATGATCGGGGTGACCCATGATGAATGCATCCCACCTTCTCACTCATTTCTTACACCAAAGGCCCATAACCGTAGTTCCTGTAATGTCCGATAGGGGGGCCCAGCCCGATGACTCCCATCATGCACCGCGTGCTGCGTTCTATTAAGGTGCTCCAGGGCGCTGGTGTCTCGACCAATCAAAGGGGACCTGACCGGTAACGGCCGTCTGCAGGCGCCCACTGGTCAGCCAATCAGAAGTCCCGTAACATGTCGGCTCCTCTGATTGGTCAGGAGAGTGGTTCCCCTGACCTTGACCAGAGTCCGTGCTGACGTAGCAAGGTCAACCAGTTGGTAGGATCTAACTCACCATTGGTCCATGGTAGGACCTAACTCTCCACTTTTTTATTAGTTCCAGAACTATTATTAAAGAGACACCTGGGATGAAGTGCGTTGATGCCTGACATCTAGGATCGAACCAAAATATGAGTAACGGCTGGCGACTCATGTTATTTTCATTTCTTTTTTTCTTTTCTGTTTTTCTTTGAATTTCAGCTCATTCAATCACTTCAGGGTCCTTTCTAATATTCTTTCTCGGCATGGAATACATCTGAGAACTGGACAGTAAAAGGGCTCCTCTTCCCTTCTCGGCTTTCTTCTAAATGTCGAGATGTTACATCAAGTAAATCTATATTTGACAGTCAGTCTATTACTGTTATACTATACTGAATGAAAAGCTATATTCCCCCCTAAAGGTCCATCACAGACGTGCTGGACAGTTCCAGGAAACAGGCCCAGTCCCAACCACACTCCCCCATTATCCCAATATGCGCCTATTTTCGTTACCTCCTCAGTCTCCCCATCTCGGTGTATAAAGGCCCACCAGTTCCCCACAAGGCCGGCCGGCGGTGTCCCGCGGCCACCCAGGGTTATTTGTGAGGCTGTCGTCGGGGCCCCGGGCTGACAGGTCTATCTGAGGGAGACGGACCCCCCGGGCCTGACCTCCCAGTCTGGTGTCACCACTTACTTTTATCAAACATAACTAAGGTTCTGCAGCCTCCAGAAACAGATGCATTTAGCAGGCCTCCTTGGCCCCTAGGGGGGACGGGCCGGCTGGGGGATCAATACCAGGCCGAGATACCCCCTACTGCTATACGGAGTACGCCTCGAGAACCGGGATAGTGGTATTCGATCTGACAGGTTTTCCTCTTGATCAAACACCTCCTCATACGTAAAGCTAATGATTATTGACACTCTCGTTTAACCATTAACTTCCCAGACGCTGTAGACTCTGTAGATGTCAGGTTGTCTGGTGACTGTAGATATGTGACTTGACAAACAGTTTCCTTAGACTAGAACAGGCAAAATATACACTTTTAGACGTGGCATTGCTTTCATTCTGTTAGATAGATACGTTATGTTCTAATAGCATTTTGCATGTCTTGCATAATGGACCTAATAGATATATAATGAAATAGACCTTCTGAGATCTCAAACCTTCATCTCTGTCAGTGCTTCATTGGGGCCAGTAGTTCTGGCAGGGAAAGTGGATCAAAAGTGCAGGGTGAGGAGGTGGTCCACAGGGGGCCAGGCAGAGTGGGGAGGTGGTACCACAGGCAGGGTGGGGAGGTGGTACCACAGGCAGGGTGGGGAGGTGGTACCACAGGGGACCAGGCAGGGTGAGGAGGTGGTACCACAGGCAGGGTGGGGAAGTGGTACCACAGGCAGGGTGGGGAGGTGGTACCACAGGGGGGGGTGGGGAGTTGGTTCCACAGGCAGGGTGGGGAGGTGGTACCACAGGCAGGGTGGGGAGGTGGTACCACAAGGGGGCCAGGCAGGGTGGGGAGGTGGTACCACAGGCAGGGTGGGGAGGTGGTACCACAGGCAGGGTGGGGAGGTGGTACCATAGGCAGGGTGGGGAGGTGGTACCACAGGCAAGGTGGGGAGGTGGTACCACAGGCAGGGTGGGGAGGTGGTACCACAGGCAAAGTGGGGAGGTGGTACCACAGTGGGCCAGGCAGGGTGGGGAGATGGTACCACAGGCAGGTAGGGGAGGTGGTACCACAGTCAGGGTGGGGAGGTGGTACCACAGGCAGTGTGGGGAGGTGGTACCACAGGCAGGATGGGGAGGTGGTACCACAGGCAGGGTGGGGAGGTGGTACCACAGGCAGGGTGGGGAGGCGGTACCACAGGTGGCCAGGCAGGGTGGGGAGGTGGTACCAAAGGCAGGGTGGGGAGGTGGTACCACAGAGGGACAGACAGGGTGAGGAGGTGGTACCACAGGCAGGGTGGGGAGTTGGTTCCACAGGCAGGGTGGGGAGGTGGTACCACAAGGGGGCCAGGCAGGGTGGGGAGGTGGTACCACAGGCAGGGTGGGGAGGTGGTACCACAGGCAGGGTGGGGAGGTGGTACCATAGGCAGGGTGGGGAGGTGGTACCACAGGCAAGGTGGGGAGGTGGTACCACAGGCAGGGTGGGGAGGTGGTACCACAGGCAAAGTGGGAAGGTGGTACCACAGTGGGCCAGGCAGGGTGGGGAGATGGTACCATAGGCAGGTAGGGGAGGTGGTACCACAGTCAGGGTGGGGAGGTGGTACCACAGTCAGGGTGGGGAGGTGGTACCACAGGCAGTGTGGGGAGGTGGTACCACAGGCAAAGTGGGGAGGTGGTACCACAGGCAAAGTGGGGAGGTGGTACCACAGGCAAAGTGGGGAGGTGGTACCACAGGCAGGGTGGGGAGGTGGTACCACAGGCTGGGTGGGGAGGTGGTACCACAGGGGACCAGGCAGGGTGGGGAGGTGGTACCACAGGCAGGGTGGGGAGGTGGTACCACAGGGGGCCAGGCAGGGTCAGGAGGTGGTACCACAGGCAGAGTGGGGAGGTGGTACCACAGGCAGGGTGGGGAGGTGGTACCACAAGCAGGGTTGGGAGGTGGTACCACAGGGGTGGTACCACAGGGGAGGTGGTATCACAGGGGAGGTGGTATCACAGGCAGGGTGGGGAGGCAGGGTGGGGAGGTGGGGAGGTGGGGAGGTGGTACCACAGGCAGGGTGGGGAGGTGGTATCACAGGCAGGGTGGGGAGGTGGTACCACAGGCAGGGTGGGGAGGTGGTACTACAGGCAGGGTGGGGAGGTGGTACCACAGGCAGGGTGGGGAGGTGGTACTACAGGCAGGGTGGGGAGGTGGTACCACAAGGGGGCCGGGCAGGGTGGGGAGGTGGTAACACAGGCAGGGTGGGGAGGTGGTACCACAGGGGACCAGGCAGGGTGGGGAGGTGGTACCACAGGCAGGGTGGGGAGGTGGTACCACAGGCAGGGTGGGGAGGTGGTACCACAGGCTGGGTGGGGAGGTGGTACCACAGGGGACCAGGCAGTGTGGGGAGTGGTACCACAGGCAGGGTGGGGAGGTGGTACCACAGGCAGGGTGGGGAGGTGGTACCACAGGCAGGGTGGGGAGGTGGTACCACAGGCAGGGTGGGGAGGTGGTCCCACAGGAGGTCAGGCAGGGTGGGGAGGTGGTACCACAGGCAGGGTGGGGAGGTGGTACCACAAGGGGGCCAGACAGTGTGGGGAGGTGGTACCACAGGCAGGGTGGGGAGGTGGTACCACAGGCAGGGTGGGGAGGTGGTACCACAAGGGGGCCAGACAGTGTGGGGAGGTGGTACCACAAGCAGGGTGGGGAGGTGGTACCAGAGGGGGCCAGGCAGGGTGGGGAAGTGGTACCACAGGGGGCCAGACAGTGTGGGGAGGTGGTACCACAGGGGGCCAGGCAGGGTGGGGAGGTGGTACCACAGGGGGCCAGGCAGGGTGGGGAGGTGGTACCACAGGCAGGGTGGGGAGGTGGTACCACAGGCAGGGCGGGGAGGTGGTACCACAGGCAGGGTGGGGAGGTGGTACCACAGGGGGCCAGGCAGGATGGGGAGGTGGTACCACAGTGGGCCAGGCAGGGTGGGGAGGTGGTTCACAGGCAGGGTGGGGAGGTGGTACCACAGGCAGGGTGGAGAGGTGGTACTACAGGCAGGGTGGGGAGGTGATATCACAGGCAGGGTGGGGATGTGGTACCATAGGCAGAATGAGGAGGTGGTACCACAGGCAGGGTGAGGAAGTGGTACCACATGCAGGGTGGGGAGGTGGTACCACAGGGGGCCAGGCAGGGTGGGGAGGTGGTACCACATTGGGCCAGGCAGGGTGGGGAGGTGGTACCACATGCAGGGTGGGGAGGTGGTACCACAGTCAGGGTGGGGATGTGGTACCATAGGCAGAATGAGGAGGTGGTACCACAGGCAGGGTGAGGAAGTGGTACCACATGCAGGGTGGGGAGGTGGTACCACAGGGGGCCAGGCAGGGTGGGGAGGTGGTACCACATTGGGCCAGGCAGGGTGGGGAGGTGGTACCACATGCAGGGTGGGGAGGTGGTACCACAGGGGGCCAGGCAGGGTGGGGAGGTGGTACCACAGGCAGGGTTGGGAGGTGATACCACAGGCAGGGTGAGGAGGTGGTACCACAGGGGACCAGGCAGGGTGGGGAGGTGATACCACAGGCAGGGTGGGGAGGTGGTACCACATTGGGCCAGGCAGGGTGGGGAGGTGGTACCACATGCAGGGTGGGGAGGTGGTACCACAGGGGGCCAGGCAGGGTGGGGAGGTGGTACCACAGGCAGGGTTGGGAGGTGATACCACAGGCAGGGTGAGGAGGTGGTACCACAGGGGACCAGGCAGGGTGAGGAGGTGGTACCACAGGCAGGTTGGGGAGGTGGTACCACAGGCAGGGTGGGGAGGTGGTACCACAGGGTAAGGAGTAACTCAGTAACCTGTTCGAGGCCAGGTGTGGCCGGCCAGCAGCTCGTGATTCAGTGTGTCTAGGGACAGATAAGACAGAAGGCCAGCCAAGAGAGGGGAGGGCTGGCCCACTACCAGACCCTAACCCTCATCCCTCCCCTCTCCCTTCCCCCTGCCCGGCCCAGCTGGCACGAGAGGCATGGTTTTGCCTTGCATCCCCCCCCCCCTACCCCCCCCCGGGCCCCGCCCCCTTAAGGTTCCAGGCGCGTGCAGTCAAACCCGCCGGGTTTCCTGAGGCCCAGGTAAAAAGGTACAAAGCCAGCAGCAGAGCACGCCTCTACTGTGTGCCCAATGTGAGGTAACATGGAGCGTAACCACCCATCACCGGTCGGCCGGCTCCCCGCGCATGATAACGGGTAAACCTGTGCCACAGACGAGGGTCTGTATGACGGTTTTTGTTTCACTGGGGGAAGTAGGTTTTGATAGGCTGCATTTGAATATTGTCTTATCTGTGTGGGAGAGGATTGAGCCGTGACATGCCACCTTTTCACGTGCCACTCTCACACATTTAGATTTCCAGGGGCTGGTTTAGAGGCTGCTAGCAGGAACTGCCGGCTGTAGTCTATAAAAAGGGGCCTTTCGGGCGGCTCAGTCCTTGCCTCGATTCTGGAGAACATTAAATGTTATCTGGAATCGAGGCGAGGACTAAAGAGGGTATTCCACTACATGACATGGGTTGCAATATGACAATCTGGCCAGGAAATTGCACATATCACAGTTGAAATTCTATATTACACATATGTCATATGCTCCAAATTTGCAATTTTTAACCAACATATCAATCTTGTATACAACTTTGTCTTAAATATTGTCATATTCCGCTGAAATTGCAGCCCATATCATGTAGTGGAATACCCCTCTATGCCGCTGTGCGCGTAAGGCCCCTTTTATACACTACTGGCTCCTGAACATGAAATTTAGGTGGGGAGCGCTCGGTTGAGATGTCGTGTCGCCCTACATTACAGACATCGAAATTCAGTGAATTCCACAATCCCTCATGAAACTGTATTTCATTCTGAGGAGAGTATCATGCACATTTGCCCAATGCAAATGTTTCATGAGCATCAAAGACACAAAAGCGTGCTATGAAAATACAAATGCATGATGCTCAAATTAAGGCCCTATTACGCATAAGATATAGTCAGTCCAGTCAGTCCCACTGTTTCTCTAAGCTATTATGCAAGATGTATCAAGGTCATGGAAGGACTATGAAAAATATATCTACTGTCAAAGTAAAGTACGTATTTGAATTAAACCATCAAAGACCGCAGCTCTTCATGTCATATACCGATTAAACGTGCTAGCGTGGGGAGAAGTGATCGGCTCCCCTGTACCCTCCCCCCCCCCCCCGCTACTACCTTCCCTTCACCCCCGCCCCAACCACCCCCGCCGCAGCCCCACATACACACACCTCTCTCTCGTCAGACTAGATAGTACAGGCCAAGGGTGGTGGGGCCGTGGTGGGGCCTGCACCACCATATACACCGTTCTACCCCCCTTGCCCACAGCCCCTGGTGCTAACCCCCCCAACCCAAACTGCCCAGGTAACACGATACACGTGGACTCTGACTACTCTTGTCTGTCTACTGCACGCCTAGATGGAATATCCACCCCCGACTCTGGTGCGGGGATGGAGTGCACCCCATAGAAAATTGGTAAAAAAAACATTGAATTCTGGGAAGGTGTGGGCCCTTTCTGCCATAGAGGAAGCCAAGTTGGAACTAGCCCAAGTCAGTCCACTTCATGAGTTCAAACACTGAATTTGGAGTAAACAGCATGCTGTTCACAACAAAAACAGGTGTGCATGGTATGAAAAACAGTTCTTAATATACAGGTGGGTGTCATTTATGTGTGCACTCTGTATTTGTTGTGCCCCAGAACTTGAGTTCAGTTTACTCCAGTTTTGAATGGGCAATTGTTGTCAGCCCCACTACAGAGAGGGATGGGGTGGGGTAAGAGTGGGGCTGACCGCGTTGGTTACTGCACGCCATGACATTTATCACCCGCACGGCCGGCGAGCGGTGCTTATAAGGGTCAGTGCGTATTGATTGGCTGTACGTACCGCTCCTCATTCTCACTATTTGTAACATATTAGGAGTTTTGATTGGGTGATTAAATCTAGAAGAACATTAGGAGTTGTCCTCGGGTGCCTGTATGACCCTTGGGGAATGACCCATGAGGACCCATGGGGATCGTACGTACCTCAGTCTTTGCTCTCGGTAGATACAATTCCCTGTGGGTCCTTCTGACACCCCCACCGTTCTTATTATTAGTAGTATGTAGGGGAAGCAGTACATATTGAGGAAGGCAGTATGCGTTAACTTATTGACAACTAGGGAATTCAGGGGTGGTGTGGTGTGGTGTAGTGGTCCGATTGTTGGCATTGCATGTGGCTAGCTGGGGTTCGATCCCTGTGCTGACTGTTACACCACCTTACTCTGCTGTCATTCTCACCCCCATTTATTCGGTTAGCCAACTGGTATACGCAAACATGAGTGGTCCTGATATAGCTGGAAAATTGCTGAATGGACGAAAAATTGCTGAATGGACCTACAACGATCACCACCATCACAACAACTGGTGTAACTTATTCATTATCTAAAGCATATATTTTACTTTGCTGTAGGTGGCATTTGCGGTCGCTATTTCTAGGTGCCGCAAGCGATTTGCGGTTTTTATACCAACATGTTAGTATCTGGTACTACAAGTGATCCATAGAAAATCTATATAAAATAGCAGGGACCGCAAGCAACGGCCGCAAGTACCTAGCGTTTGGTATGTCCCCCCCTCCCGTGTTCTTTCAGCCTCTCCTTTTAAGAGGTGTCCCTCATGAAATGCGTGTTTCTTTTACACTTATCCGGAAACTGAGGTTATATAGATGGATAACAATGTCGGATCGAAGGGGTTGGAGGGCAAAAGGGCAAAAGGGCCTACCTTAGCCAGAAAATGTTAGCCTCTCAACATTGGAAGATCAGTGTAAACCAACAGTAAATCTGGTGTTTTTCATTTTTCATTTTTATAGGGGGATACTGTCAGCCTTTTCTGCACTAAGATCCTTAAGTACTTGAACTCATTCTAACCCCTTTACTGCTCTGAATCTTCTTTTGGACATCCAAAACTACAGATTGGAAATGTGCATGCGTATTGGGTGATTGCCCTCGTGCCCCTTTGAATGCACAGTTAACTGGTAAGCTACGGTCCCTCCGCCTGCCCTAAGCCATACATACACACTACCTTGTTTGGACAGATTACACAATGACCTGCTGACACCCTGTGCAGCTTCCCGCTGAGGGCCGTGAAAACAGTGATTGGGGACTAATTACATGGTGCCTACAGCATGGACCTTCTGATCCAACAACGAGGACGGCCCACATGGCGCTTAGAGGGGAAGGGGGTAACTGCAGTACGTCGGAAGTGAGCCTGCAGGGGCACATCTAAGAATTCTAGAAAGGATGGGGGGGGGGCAGTTTCACATTTGAAAATTTGATATTCGACAACCTGGTGACGGACGCCTGGTGAAGGTCAACAGGTGAAGGTCACCCAGTGAAGGTCACCCTGTGAAGGTCAACCAGTGAAAGTCACCCGGTGAAGGTCACCCGCTGACAGACACTCAGTGACAGACCCTCAGTGACGGACAGTCTGTGACAAATACATGGTTACAGACACATGGTTATGGGCATTCGGTGACGGACACTGGGAGACGGAACCGATGACAGACACCTGGTGAAGGTCACTCGGTGAAGGTCATCCGGTGACATACACCCAGTGAAGGTCACCTGGTGAAGGTTACCTAGTAAAGATTACCCTCCCTCTCCCTCCTCACCCCGCCCCCCTCCCGTTATATCAGCATACGTACATCAGATGAGTACGTCTAATGACCTTACCCCCCACGTCCCGGGAGGGGCCCCGAGATGACAGCCCCTGATGAGATGGGGAGGGGGGGGGGGGGGCGGCAGATGGAACGGCCAGTATGGGGGCCAAAAGTTAATGATACGGCTCGGATGATGTACGGTGAAACTAGTCAGTTTTAGGACCGTCGTAAATCCTTTAATTGATGCATGGGGCAGTTATTAGAGGTTTTCTGCCCGTGTGGTACGATCTTTACTGTGATACATTTTGCCCTTCAAAGTAAATCAAAAGGAAGAGGACATTAAGGGACTGGGCAGGGTCGTCTATCATGGAGGACCATGCACAGGTGGACTAGAGTGTTGGGTGTGAGCAGGTTGTGGAGGCACATAATGAAGCCAGTCTATTTATATATGATTTTCGGACCATTCAGGTATTTGTAGCTTCAGTTTTAGGTTTATTGCATGGTCATTCTATGTGAGTTTGTAGTGTCACATTTTCATCAAATTCCAACACCTTGGTTTGTAACTAAAACCACGCCAATGATTATCTCCTGTATATCGATTACTGTATCTGGTTTATCAGCTGCCTCTAATCCCCGTCATGCTAGCTTCATTGTGGGCCTATAATGGCCCGATTTACCCATTCACGGGGTCGGAAACTGTACTAAGTATATGTCGCGTGTTGTAGTAGATCAAAGAGATGATGCCTCAAAGGCCGAGGGGAAGGGAGGGGTTCCTGAACCTTGTGGCCGTGGCCTTGGGGGAGTGACAACCACTGAGGCACCTCCCCTGCCACGACTTTACCACTGAGTTGAAGGTCGGGTGTGTGCAGGGGGGTGGGCACAGTTAGGGTCAGTAATGAGGAGCAAGGGAAGCAGGGATTGTTGCAGAGAAAACGAAGAGGCGGACTGGTGTTCATTTGTACAAAAGTACAAAACGTTTTATGTTTATGTTCACTATTGACTATTCCATTTTTGTGTATAAGTTAAAATATTTAAGGGTTGTCGTGGGGAAATCCCTAATGGGTACTAG